>OX422208.1:774707777-776038277 GCA_949130495.1 Sambucus nigra | reverse complement strand
CCGTTTAATACAAGATTAAACTGTATAAGCAACTCCGAGATGTTTGTTGAAGAAACCCTTTTCTTTTGAAAATAAAAATTATAAACAACAAGATGTGTTTACAAAAACTTATGTACGAGAGTAATCAAGACTTTGTAATCAGTCTTAAAACAAGATAGTATCAAAAATTCGGCACACTATAGAATGAGATGAGTAGATGAAGATAATCAGAACACACAGTTTTTAACGTGGTAAAACCTCTCCCAATAGAGGAAACATCCACGGTGACTTCTAAGTCACAAAAGTAAAAATCCACTAACAACAAACAATAGTTACAAACAATACAACATACATGCACACAAATCAACCTATTCTAAGTTTAGGAATATACCCCACTTGGTGTCCTTCTAACTTCTCATAGATCTGATTGTTGATGATGTTCTTCCAGTTTGATAACTTCCTTTGCTTTAGCTTCCTTACGTCGACTCAATAATCTTTGATCTTATTCACAATACTTCCAGTGTAGTAGTGTGTTAAGTGTTTGTGATGTGATTCCTATCAACATGCATGAACTCACACACACTTAGTTTTACAGACAGTCCTAGAAAATTACATATAAAGACTATATGCTGTGATTTTCTTTTCTTTCTTTCTTACAGAACTAGAAACCTTTTTGACGTTTAATATATCCCAGATTCCACGGTAATCTTGCTTCAAAATCGGTCAAGACCTTAATCAATCTCTGTTTTAAAAATATTTTTGAGATTGAAAATCTCCAAGTGTGAATCCAACTAGGTCAAGGTTAAGTTTCGTAAGAATAGAAACCATAAAACATTTACAGATCTAAATCAGTAAAGATTTTCTTTAAACGAGAAAAAAACATGCAGATCTAGTGAAATATAACATGCAGAGTGTAGGTCTACAATTTCTACGAAGAAGAAATACAGATCTTCACACGAATGTTTAAGTTGGTAATAAGATCACAGATCAAGAGGTTACAGCTTCAATAAGAACAAACCACTCTCTCTCTCAAACACTCAAGGTTGTGTTTGGGTTTTTGAATATACGAAGGTTTGAATCAAATTTGAAGTGTTTAGGGTTAGGGTTAGGGTTTGGCTAACACAGTTTTCCCTTTCTCTCTCTTTTCTCTTTTCTTTTTTCTCTCACTTCTCTCTTCTCTCTATTTTTTTCTCTCAGAAATGACGACTGCCAAAAGTCTTGAAAGGTTGAGAATTAGAGGGCTTTTATAGGAGTGGAGGAAGGTTCTGGATAGTCGAAGGCAATCAAGGGCTGAGATTAAGTCTTCCTAATATTGACTTGATCTAAGGGTTATAAAACAACGGTGGTTAAGGTGAAGGTGATTGGTCCACAGTGATAGCACAAGGATAGGTTTAAAACACATGCAGGCCATCGATAAGGAATGATCTAACGATCAACAAACCACCAGACAATCCTCTCACAAAACAAACACAAATTGATGCATCAGGAAAGTGACAAGTGTTGGCATATAAGAGGCTTGCAAACGCGCGTCAAAAATAATTACAGGCAGCACCCTGAAGTCTCTAGCGCATTAACATTCTACCCAATCAAACATTCCAATGAAAAATGAAATTTTCAAAATAGCATATTAACCCCACAAATTTTATAATCACACTTTTATTAATAAAAACATTATTTTAAAAATGTTTAAAAATTCCCAAAAAATTTATTAAAACAACATATTAAGGGGAATTTAACACACAATCAATTTTAAGCAATATATACACATGTATGCACTTCCAATGTGTGTAGTGTGATTCAATTTATACCTTCTTGGATTATTGAAGAGGATTAGAGAGAATGATTCTGAGGTTCTTTGGATTCTAGGTTAGATAACCAATTTTGTCACTATTTCCAAATTAGTTGTGCACTTATACAATATAGACTTAAGTAAGTCAAAGATATAAGGTGCTTCAAAGTTAGTCGAAGATAACCCTCCCCTTCATTTCTTTTTGCGTGACGTACACAATGTCGAACTTGGCTAGCAACATCAACCATCGAGCCATTTGGTTTGACAAAGAGGGTTACTCTAGAAGGTATTTTATAGGATCCATTCGGGACACTAGTCTGATGGGAAAAGCAAGAATAAAGTGCAGTATCTTCTTCGTGACCCAAATTAAAGGAGACACACGCTTTCTCCAAGGGAGTGTAATTTACTTCATACCCTACTAGTTTTTGACTAGCATAATAGATGAATCTTTCCTTGAGGGATACATTAATGTACTGGGTGTACTGGGCTAGAAAATCCCCTCCTACGGTATCAGTGATAGTCAAGTATAGGAGGAGGAGAAGACTTAGTTATGGAGGCATGAGCACTGGAGGTCGAGTGAGGTATGGCTTGATTTGGTCAAAGGCTTCTTTGCACGCCTCTTTCAGACTTTAGTTGAATCCTTTCGGAGAAGTTTTAAAATGGGTTCGCAGATAGAGGCCAGTTGGCTAATGAACGGACTGATTTATTACTGTTTATCCAGGAATCCTCGTACTTCCTTCTCCATTCGGGGTGGTGACATCTCGAGTATGGATTTTAGTTTGGTAGGGTTCGCTTCAGTTCTTTTCTCGCTGACGATGATCCCAAGGATTTTTCCTTTAGTGACACTGAAAATGCCGCATTTGATATTATCGCATTTGCTTGAATAACTTTTGGAGGGCAGTAATGTGACCTTCTTGAGTCTAGGACTTGATTATCATGTCGTTAACATAAACCTTGGCTTCTTTATGAATGAGGTTGTGCATGATGGTTGTGGCAGCCCTTTGGTAGGTAGCCATGACATTTTTTTAGCCCAAATGGCTTGATGGTGTAATAGAAAATTTCCCAGGGGATGATAAAAGGTAATTTTCTCTTGGTGTTCAGGGTGCATCTTGACTTGGTTATAATAGACAAATTCGTCGATAAGTGATTTGAGGGCTTGGCTAGCCGCATTATCGATGATCATGTCGACGTTTGGCAATAGGTAATCATCTTTCGAGTATGCTTTGTTGAAATCCCAATAGTCGGTGCACATGAGAACTTTTTCTTCAGAATTTGGTATGGGGACGATGTTGGCAAGCCATGTAGGGCATTCGACCATGCGAATGAAACCCATGTTTAGTTGCTTGGCTACCCTTTTTTTTACTTTAACTAACCATTCTGTTCGGAGTTTCCTTAACTTCTACTTGATCGGCTTGGATTTCGATAATGTCAAGATTTTGTGCTGAGCTATCTCCGGGTCAATGCTAGGCATGTCATTGTAGGACCACATGAAGACGTCAATGAACTCTTTCAGCGGTTCTTCAAATTGCGCCCGCTCATGCTCGTTAAGGGTGGACCCTATCCTAATCTGGCATTAATGTCTACTAGAATTATGATTAACAATAATAGTCTCATCATCATTAGTTTGAACGCGGTTATGTTATTTATTTTTTTTCTTATCGAGACCGGCTAAGAATTGTTCATTTACAAAATCATCATCATTAAGAATTTGATTAGAAACATTGCAATTAATATAAGGCATAACAAGATACTCAAAATCTTCATTTTTTTTACTTTCAAGGAAAACCATGTTGAGAACCTAGTTAAAAGAGGTCTCAGTTACATTTACATCATGAAAAAGAAAAATATAAATAGGGGCAGAGGTTTCTTAAATATGATAAACAATAGGATTTGGCTGGGCTTGGGCAAGATAAACCAGAATGGCATGCCAGTTTATGAAAAGTACATCAACAGTTGTGATCTGGGCAGACGGGGAGGATGGCACAACATCTTGGTGGATCATGTAGAGACTAAGACCTAGTGTTTGTTGGTCAAAGGATTCTTTAGAGTCACTTTTTTCGGAGTTCTCAATAATTGTTATGGTTTACTCGGTCAAAAGGTTGTACCTCATCCTTTCGGTCTTCATCCCAGGTGTTATTGTCTTGAAAGATGATCTCCAGCTCCGATTTTATATTCTTATCAGGAGGTTATACAATTCTAAAAATCCACAAAAGGGAAAGTTTTCACCCTCTTTGATAAATCTTTCGTTCAAAGAGTTACCCAAAACAGTCTTTTCATCTTCTAGGCTATTTTTCTATCGTGGTTAATGTAACACCCCGCCTAATTAAATATCGGGTGATCAATACTTCATTAAATTATAATCAAGGTGAACGGTTGGTTCATTCTTAGCATCACTGTCGCTAAATAAACTTTCCAATTTAAACACCCTAAATAATTAAGCTAAGTATCAAAACCATTTAAAACAATATTTCCATTTTATTAAATCCAATTATGAAAACATTTAATAAGTAACAGTTTAAGAATCACACAATTATTAAGACTGAAAATAAACACCCATGAATTTAACTATTCAGATAAACTAATACCAACTTAAAACTACAAAGGAAAACCATCCTCACAGTAATTAAATCCCAAAGAGTAAAAATACTAAAGATAAATGAACATAATCTCTGACATATCCAACGGAATAAGGAAATGGGCGACACATGCCCCACTAATTATAATTGAAATAAGAGTGGAATCAACAACGAGGTCGTCTAAGCAAATGGCCTCCAACTCCCACATAAGCTGCAGCACGTCCAGTTTAAAGAACCTAAGCATGACGCCTCTATGGCTGGGCACCTGTGATATATACATATATATACAAGAGAGAAGAGATAACAGGAAACGGGCCAGAGCCCGATTGTAAAACAGTTTAAATTTAGTTTAGCAAGTATTTAAAATGCTTACCGACTGATGTAACAACCATGTCAGTATGCGACACTCTCTTGAGAAATTCTCACCTCTCATCTAGTGTGCACGCCTACCGCATTATTAACCCCAAAAGTTTATTTTAACTTAACTTTCCCATAAGGTTTCATGCCGACAATTACTATGGCTAGGATAATTAATTTCTGAAATTAAATTTCTCACATCTATCTCATTTCATTTTAAAATATTCCAGTGTTGTCACAAAATTCTCAAATACTTAATAATATAATCGGAGTATTCATTCATTACTTAACTACCTTAATGCACAGTAGAACGTTCCCATACTTAAGTATACATATCTATATTAGCCACTCATATAATATATATATATATATACTATCGGCACCCCACATAAGCTTTATGGTGCTGGCATACTCTGCTATCAAGTCCCCGTATCACTCGTACTAAGGGATATACTAGTTCGGAACTGTATTAACACTAAATATAAACAAATGGAGGCGAAGCATAGTTCCAAGTCACTAAAAGGTCAGCACATACCCTCACGTCTCTTAGGAACGTCTAACTATCAATCAGATAGCCTTTACCAAGGAATCCTATGTTCTAGGGTACAAGTCGTTATCCCCCGTAAAGGCCCAATCGAGATAAGACTGTCCCGGAGCGGAAACCCCCCCGTGATAGCAAGTAGATCGGGTACGATTTTTACACACATATATAATATATGCACAATCACACAGTCATATATATATATATATATATATATATATATATATATATATATATATATATATATATATATATATATATATCACTATTCACATTTCTCAATTAGGTGCACCCACGACCCATAATTATAATTATCCATTCTTAATACGTTCTACTCGTTTATCCCGTATAACGGACTCGTGTCTTTTATTTTCATTTATAGGTTATTCCATACTTATACCTAAGTATAATTTCAGTAGGTACTCTCACTTACTTTCTAGTCTAACTTCCTCACGAGTCCAAATCTTTTATTTAAACGTTCGCATAATTACATATGTGTAAATCACTCCCCGTTAACCCTTAATTTCATCTTATATTAAATTCTCACTTATTGGGGTTTACTAAAACCCTACTGGTCCTAGTTATATCCCAAAATGTTCTATTAATAATACTCAAGGGTTACTACGCATTTTAATCAGAATAAACCATAATAAGAGGAATATGCAGTTTTCGAGAAGGGGTCGATCGATCGATGGAAGGGGTTCGATTGATCGATGTTCTTGGGTCGATCGATCGATCAAGCAGTTATGGCAAAAACTGCATTAACCCAGTTACGGAAATCCATCTCCAAACTCAACCAAATCTCCATATATTATTCCCAAACTCCCAACAAATGATACTACAAGCACTATATACCCAAATAAACGATTTTCTACGTAAAATATGTGAGTTATTATCCAATATAACAATTTAAAGGGGTAAAATCTACATAGACTTCAAGAACCCTAATCTTTTCTTTAAACTTCAATTTTTCCAATTTTTTTTTCCAGATTTTCTACTTCTAAATTCATGAAATTTCGTGATGTATCCTCTACATATGATTTTGATGTCCAAAATATGATTACTTCTTCTACGACATATGAATTATAGTCTCCAAACTACACTTTCTTTCATGAAACAAGTTCTAAACAACCCTAAACTAACATAATTGAGACATTAACTAAAAATAAAGCAAGATAAATACTTTCCTGGAAATTTAGTTTCTGATTTGTGGAAGAAAGTGGTGTGGTTGTGTTCCCCGTCGCGCGATCTACGATTTGGCGGTTGTGGCGGTGTAAACGATGGAGTTTTTGGCTTTGAACTCCTTGGAAAACTTTCCCACTTCTTCTCCAATGGCCGTTTTTTGTTTTTTCTTTTGTTAACCCTAGATGACAACTCCTAGAAGCTGATATATAACCTTGGGAAATTCGTGGGTTTAATTACCCAAAAATACGAAATGTCCAAAACCCCCTCCCGGGATGTTAATTAGGCCTAAAAATGTCCCGAGACCCAAACAAAACCCCCGGGTACATTATTTTGACTATCTCAACCCTTCCGGACCCATTGGCGCACTCGAAATAACCATACGGGCGACTTATAATTTATTCACTTTTAATAATACTAATTTAATCCTGACACGACACAGGCGCGTCCCGATTAAATTTCCACAATTATCGAATTATAAACTCGTGATAATTTTAATAAATTCGATTATACATATTACTTTATCCATTAAGTAATATTCAACAAAATCCCAATAATTACTAACTCTTATCACGCTAGTAAATATTTAAAATAATTTTCGGATTAATATTAAATTAATATCTCAAATTAAATTTAATAAATCCCCAAATTTAAACGTCATAAAAATACGGGGTATTACATACTCCCCCCTAATAACGGAATTTCGTCCCGAAATTCGAAAAATAAGGCATACCTGGTAAGAATAACTCTGGGTATTCTCGCGCATGCCTGCCTCACGCTCCCAAGTGGATTCTTCCACATTATGATGCTCCCACTGGACCCGTACAAGTGGAACTACCTTCGAACTCAATCTCCTTTCGCTATGGTCTAGGATAGACACTGGTCTTTCCTCGTAAGAGCTGTCGGACTGTAAGTCAATTTCCTCTATCGCGATGTGGGTGTGGGCTATATCATCCCTAAGGTATCGTCTCAAAATGCGGTGCAAGTGCTCTGGCAACCCTAATCTGTATACTACCGGCCCAATCCTCTCGATAATGGGAAATGGTCCCATGTACCTTGGGGCCAACTTCCCCTTATTCCCAAATCTCATCACTTCTCTCATAGGAGGCACGCGCAGTAATAATTGGTCCCCCACATTAAATTCTCAGAAAGACCTGTTTGCATCGGCGTAGATTTTCTGCCTGTCCTGGGCCACCCGAATACGACTCCTGATAAGCTCAATCCTAGCTGAGGTTTCCTGAATTCCTCTGGTCCGAGAAACTTGTTGTCCCCCACCTCTAGCCAATAAGTTGGAGAACGACAAGGCCTGTCATACAATACCTCAAATGGATCCATACCGATCGTGAACTGATAGGAGTTATTGTAAGCAAACTCCACCAGTGGAAGATGCGGCTCCCATCCTCCTACAAAATCAAGGACACACATGCATAACATATCTTCTAACATCTGATTGGTACGCTTTGTCTGTCCATCCGTCTGTGGGTGATAAGTGAACTCAATCTCAACTCTGTACCCATGGCCTCCTGAAAGCTCTCCTAGAAATGCGATACAAAAATCTTATCTCTATTTGACACAATATCCAGGGGCACCCCATGTAGCCTAACAATCTCGATAATAAACAACTGAGCATACTGGCCCGTGGTATAGTCTATCTGTACTGACATAAAATGAGCCACCTTGGTCAAACGGTCCACGATCACCCAGATGGAGTTGTGATCCAGCTGTGATGTAGGCAGCCCAGTAATGAAGTCCAAGGAAATACTCTCCCACTTCCATATAGGTATATCCAACGGCTGAAGCAACCCTGACGGTCTCTGGTGGTCTACCTTTACCATCTGGTAAGTAGAACACTTGGACACAAACTCATCAATGTCCTTCTTCATCCTACTCCATCAGTACTGCTGCCTCATATCCTAGTACATCTTATCTCCTCCAAGATGTACCGTAAATCTGGACCCATGAGACTGTGTCATCACTGCATAACGTAAGTCTTCTCTTTCTGGAACCACCAATCTCCCATTAAACCTCAAACCTCCATCGGAACTTGCTGAATAGGACTCAGCGCCCTCATCTAAGAGCCGTATAATCTGCTCCTGATAAAATGAGTTTGGTGATTGTGCCTGTATCACTCTTGAAACAATCTCGGATGTGACTGTCATGACAGATATAAAGGAATGAGCTACCGCGTCCTGGTGACCCAACTCTTTCCATTTCGCTTTTTAGACGTCTGCTACGTCGCCTACCGGTCTATGCCTCAACACATCAGCAACCACGTTAGCCTTTCCTGGATGGTACTGAATTTCGAACTGGTAGTTTTTCACAAACTCTAACGATCTGCGTTGACGCATATTCATCTCTCGCTGAGTGAACAGGTACTGCAGTGACTTGTGATCTGTGAATAAGCGAAATTTCTACCCTAATAGATAATGTCTCCATATCCTCAATGCAAAAATGATTGCTACTAGCTCTAGGTCGTGGGTGGGGTAATTTCTTTCGTGCGACTTAAGCTTGCGGGAGGCAAAAGCTATAGCCTTATCCTCCTGATGAAGTACTCCCCCGAGTCCCCGTAAAGAGGCATCGGTGTAAACCAGATACTCCACTCCTGGCTTGGGTAAAGCAAGAACTGGTGCCGAAGTCAGCTTATCTTTTAGCTCATTGAAAGCCAATTGACAAGCATCGTCCCAAACAAACAGTACCCCCTTGCGAGTCAGATTCGTCAATGGACCCACTATCTTTGAGAAACCTCGTATGAATCTCCTGTAGTACCCGGCTAACCCCAAGAAACTACGCACTTCCATCGGTATCGTGGGTTGTCCCCACTCCCTCACTGCTGACACTTTGCTCGGGTCAATTGATATCCCCAATTCTGACACAATATGCCCCCAAAACTACACCTCCCGTAACCATAATCCGCACTTCTCGTACTTAGCATACAACTGATGCTCTCATAGTGTCTGAAGAACCTGCCTCAAATGCTCAGCATGCTCATCCTTAGTGTGTGAATATATCAGGATGTCATCTATGAAGACGATGATAAACTGATCCAAGAACTCTCTGAACACTCGGTTCATCAAGTCCATAAATACGGCTGGAGCATTTGTCAGCCCAAATGGCATGACTCGAAACTCATAGAAACCATATCTCGTCAAGAAAGCAGTCTTTGACACATCCTGCTCCCTAATCCGTAGCTGATGGTATCCTGATCTCCAATCTATCTTAGAAAAGAAGGTTGCTCCTCTCAGCTGGTCGAACAGGTCATCGATTCGAGGTAACGAATATTTGTTCCGTATCGTGACCTTGTTCAGCTCCCGATAATCCACGCATAACCTTAGTGAACCATCTCTCTTCTTCACAAACCAAACTGGAGAGCCCCAAGGTGAGGTTCTCCTACTAATGAAGCCTTGACCTAACAGTTGCTCTATTTGATCCCGTAACTTCCTTATTTCTTCTAGAGACATATGATACGGAGCACGTGCTATCGGTCGAGTATCCAACATCAAGTCTATGAAAAAATCTATCTCTCGACTAGGGGGTAGTCCCGGTATCTCCTGAAATACATCAGAATACTCATGAACGACTAGGATCGAATCTAAGGGAATCACGACCTCCTTAGAGGTATCCTCCTCTATGTAATACAAATAAGTGGAAGAGACTCCCTCTGGGTGAGGCATCACCACTGAAAACATCTCCTGCCCTAGAATGGTAAAGATAATACTCCCACCGAAACAATCTATCATGGCTCTGTATGCGGTGAGCTAATCCATGCCAATAATAAAATCGTGCTCATACATCTCTAAGACTAACATGTCTGTTGGTAAAATCAAGCTACCAATCTCTACTCCCACACCCCGGCATATAAAGAAAATCAACGACCCATTCCCCAGTGGTGAGTCTACGCATGTCACACTGCTCTCTGCTGAGGCTAATAATCCTAAGGCCTTTATAAAATGAGTAGCTATAAAATAGGGTGTCACCCCAGTATCAAATAAAACCAGACCCATAGTGCCATGGATAGGAAACGTACCCTCAATCGCTGGTGGTGCCTGAGGATCTGCTGCCTAGTGGACGTTGTAGACACGTCCGTACTGTAACTGCCCCTGCTGTATTGGAGCTACTGGGATGGCTGATAGGGCTGGTACCTGAGCTGGCGCTGGGAGGGCGGATGGAAAGAGTGGCCTCTGTGGCTCATTATGGGCACCCTGCTACTGTGGGGCCCTATCTCCCTCTAGACAATCCTGGCGCCTATGCCATTCTTTCCACATCCGAAACATCCGCCCCTGAAGTTAACTCCCCTCTATCCCTGCTGACCACGACCCTTTTGGCCGTTACCACCCCGCCACTGGCTGTATTAAAAATGCTGATGTCCCTGATGGCCCTGTTACTGTCCCTGCTGCTGACGGTGTTGACCCTGTTGATTAGACTGGACCTGCTAGCCCTGCCTAAATCCCCCAAATCTCTATCTGGAGTCACCGAATTAGAACCTCTTGGTAGGGTCCCCCTGATGGGGATCATTGTGACAAGTCTGCCCCTGGGCTACTGGTGCCCCACCAGTACTACTTCCCCCCTGTCCTGCCCTGCTGGCTGAACTCTCCTGCTCGTTTTCTTCCCTGCAGATGGAAGCGATCATCCTGACAGTGTAACAATGCAACGTTAAGTACATCCATATAGGTACTCAGTGATAGATTGCCTGTGAGATGCTGGCAGATCCTCTAGGCTAATCCATCCACAAACAACAATATCTTCTTCCCCTATGTGGGTGCCTAATCTGGCACTATAGTGAGAAGTCTAGTAAACTCCTCCTCGTACTCAGCAATAGTCATATTCTCCTATTTCAGATTCAGTAACTTTCGCCTCATCTCAGTCTGCACGACGAATGGGAAGTATTTGCAGTCAAACCGCGCCTAGAACGACTGAATCATGATGATGTCCCTCTCCTCTAAGGTGGTGGTGGACTCCCACCACTGCAAAGGGACCCCACTAGCTTAAAGGAAGCCAACAGATGTCTTTGTACGTCCGTGCACTCATACATGCGTAGATGCCTTTGGATATCTTTCTTCCATTTGGTGGCGACTATGATATCTGAACTACCCGGGAACTTTAGGGGATGTGCCTTCTGAAAGGCATCCCTAACCCGCTCCCATGTAGATGGAAGCTGTGCTGGTACTGGCGCCACTGCCTAAATCTGGGGTGGAGCTTGCTGCACTACCGCCAATACGGCATTCACCGCCTGAGCAATAATAGCGGCTTCCTTGGTTGCGTTCATCATCCCCTGAGCCGGAGTTGCTGGCTGCTCGGCCTGGGCATTTCTGTCTCAGGGCGCACGTCTCGGAGGCATCTGAAATGAGAAGGAAGTTTACTAGTCTACAGTTATTATCAAATCTCGAATAGCTGAAGATGTAAGTGTAAATAAAATAATACAACAATCCTAAAATAGGGCTCTATATCAAGAACGCTAAGCTGGAAGCCAAATAAGCCGTACAGATCCTAAAGGACACTAGAACCTGATGCTCTGATACCACCTGTAACACCCCGCCTAATTAAATACCGGGTGATCAGTCCTTTATTAAATTATAATCAAGGTGAACGGTTGGTTCATTCTTAGCATCACTGTCGCCAAATAAACTTTCCAATTTGAACACCCTAAATAATTAAGCTAAGTGTCAAAACCATTTAAAACATTATTTCCATTTTATTAAATCTAATTATGAAAACCTTTAATAAGTAACAGTTTAAGAATCACACAATTATTAAGACTGAAAATAAACACCCATGAATTTAACCATTCAGATAAACCAATACTAACTTTAAAACTACAAAAGAAAACCATCCTGACAGTAATCAAATCCCAAAGAGTGAAAATACTAAAGATAAATGAACATAATCTCTGACATATCCAACGGAATAAGGAAACGGGCGACACATGCCCAACTAATTAGAACTGAAATAAGAGTGGAATCAACAATGAGGTCGTCTAAGCAAATGGCCTGCAACTCCTACATAAGCTGCAGCACATCCAGTCCAAAGAACCTAAGCATGACGCCCTTGTGGCTGGGCACCTGTGATATATACATATACATATATATATACAAGAGAGAAGAGATAACAGGAAACGGGCCAGAGCCTAATTGTAAAACAATTTAAATTTAGTTCAGCAAGTTTTTAAAATGCTTACCGGCTAATGTAACAACCATGTTAGTATGCGACACTCTCTTGAGAGATTCTCACCTCTCATATAGTGTGCACGCCTACCGCATTATTAACCCCAAAAGTTTATTTTAACTTAACTTTCCCATAAGGTTTCATGCCAACAATTACTATGGCCAGGATAATTAATTTCTGAAATTAAAGTTCTCACATCTATCTCATTTCATTTTAAAATATTCCAGTGTTGTCACAAAATTCTCAAACACTTAATAATATAATCGGAGTATTCATTCATTACTTAACTACCTTTATGCACAGTAGAACGTTCCCATACTTAAGTATTCATATCTATATTAGCTACTCATATAATATATATATACTATCGGCACCCCACATAAGCTTTATGGTGCTGGCATACTCTGCTATCAAGTCCCCGTATCACTCGTACTAAGGGATATACTAGTTCGGAATCACTCTCGAACTGTATTAACACAAAACATACACAAATAGAGGCGAAGCATAGTTCCAAGTCACTAAGAGGTCAGCATATACCCTCACGTCTCTTAGGACCGTCTGACTATTAATCAGATAGCCTGTACCAAGGAATCCTATGTTCTAGGGTACAAGTCATTATCCCCGTAAAGGCCCAATCGAGATAAGACTGTCCCGGCGCGGAAACCCCCCCGTGATAGCAAGTAGATTGGGTACGATTTTTACACACATATATAATATATGCACAATCACACAGTCATATATATATATCACTATTCACATTTCTCAATTAGGTGCACCCACGACCCATAATTATAATTATCCGTTCTTAATACATTCTACTCGTTTATCCCGTATGACGAACTTGTGTCTTTTATTTTCATTTATAAGTTATTCCATACTTATACCTAAGTATAATTTCAGTAGGTACTCTCACTTACTTTCTAGTCTAACTTCCTCACGAGTCCAAATCTTTTATTTAAACGTTCGCATAATTACATATGTGTAAGTCACTCCCCGTTAACCCTTAATTTTATCTTACATTAAATTCTCACTTATTGGGGTTTACTAAAACCCTACTGGTCCTAGTTATATCCCAAAATGTTCTATTAATAATACTCAAGTGTTACTACACATTTTAATCGGAATAAACCATAATAAGAGTAATATGCAGTTTTCCAGAAGGGGTCGATCGATCGATGGAAGGGGGTCGATCGATCGATCAAGCAGTTATGGCAAAAACTGCATTAACCCAGTTACGGAAATCCATCTCCAACCTCAACTAAATCTCCATATATTATTCCCAAACTCCCAACAAATGATACTACAAGCACTATATACCCAAATAAACGATTTTCTACGTAAAATATGTGAGTTATTATCCAGTATAACAATTTAAAGGGGTAAAATCTACATAGACTTCAAGAACCCTAATCTTTTCTTTAAATTTCTATTCTTCCAATTCTTTTCCATATTTTCTACTTCTAAATTCATGAAATTTTGTGGTGCGTCCTCTACATACGAATTTGATGTCCAGAATATGATTACTTCTTCTACGACATATGAATTCTAGTCTATAAACTACACTTTCTTTTATGAAACAACTTCTAAACAATCCTAGACTAATAGAATTGAGACATTAACTAAAAATAAAGCAAGATAAATACTTGCTTGGAAATTTAGTTTCTGATTTGTGCAAGAAAGTGGTGTGGTTATGTTCCCTTTCGTGCGATCTACGATTTGGCGGTGGTGGCAGTGTAAACGGTGGAGTTTTTGGCTTTGAACTCCTTGGAAAGCTTTGCCACTTCTTCTCCAATGGCCGTTCTTTGGTTTTACTTTTTTTAAACCTAGATGACAACTCCTAGAAGCTGATATAACCTTGGGAAATTCGTGGGTTTAATTGGCCAAAAATACGAAATGTCCAAAACGCCCTCCCGGGATGTTAATTAGGCCTAAAAATGCCCCGAGACCCAAACTAAATCTCCGGATACATTATTTTGACTATCTCGACCCTTTCGGACCCATTGGCACACTCTAAATGACCATACGGGAGACTTATAATTTATTCACTTTTAATAATACTAATTTAATCCCGACACGACACAAGCGCGTCCCGATTAAATTTCCACAATTATCGAATTATATACTCGTGATACTTTTAATAAATTCGATTATACATATTACTTTATCCATTAAGTAATATTCAACAAAATCCCAATAATTACTAACTCTTATCATGCTAGTAAATATTTAAAATAATTTTCGGATTAATATTAAATTAATATCTCAAATTAAATTTAATAAATCCCCAAATTTAAAAGTCATAAAAATACGGGGTATTACAGTTAATGGAGTGCTTTGAGTTCGGATGATGAAGGTTGGTAGCCTAAGCAACATGGGGGAAAGGCGTATTTTAGGACTATGGGCTTAGGGATTACTTGTTGGAGTCACCCTAGTCCCATTCCGGGCATGAAATGCATGTTTTTGAACACCTAAATTATATTGTTATTACCCTGTGGGTTTTGAAATTGTCCCATGCTAGGACGGGGAGTGAGTAAATTATGAAATCCGAGAGGAACATATCACTGGTTCCATGTTGAATCTTTAACACTGGATTACTGGTGCTCGCACTGTCTGAGCTATCGTCATCCCCTAGAATGGTGATGACTTGACCTTTAGTAAATAGCTTTAGTTTCTGATGCAGAGAAGAGGATACTCCTTAGATGATGTGAAGCCATAGATAACCAAGGAGTATATTAAAATAGGAGGGTATGCCGATGACTTGGAACTCAATCAAAGAGTTGATAGGGCCAACCTCTAGTGTAATCTTTATAGATTCCATCACATCCCGACGGGTGTTGTCATAAGAACGCGCGAAGATGAATGTGGGAGTGAGATAATTGACTTTTAATCCCAAGCAGTTGAAGGTTTTGAGCGGACATGCATTGAGAGCGGATCCATTGTCGACAAGTCATAGCAGGACTATCTTCCCTAAAACTTTGACGGGGATGTTGAGAACATAATTATGATCGAGGCTAAGTTTTGAGATTTCTTGTTCACATAAATATATGAGTCTGGTAAAGGTTAAGGATCTAATCATATTCACGACTTCTTCGGGAGTAGTAGAGGGAGAAGCTGTGGGCCCTATAAGGAGCTTTATCAAGGCATTTCGATACAACTGAGAGGACATGGGGAGTCCCCATAAGGTTATGTTGGCTTGGTTTTTCTTGAGCTGATCAAAGATCTTTGCTTTCTTCAATGGTCATTTATGACATTGGGTGATCTTCAAAAACTCCCTTTCCTTTGTCTGTTCCAACTGAATAGGAAATCGAATCTTTGTAATAGTGCCCTAATCTGGTCATGCGGTTCATAGAGGCGGGGAATAATAAGAACCTAAATTCGATTGAAGTAGTTGAGGAAGTAGTGGAGCTTCAGGGTGGTTTGAAGGAAGACTAAAGCTAATAGGGGGCACCTAAGGATGTGCTTAGGGGATCATAGGACAAGGTGTCTACAGTGCTGGTCATGAAGAAGTGGATGAGGAAGAGTTGGAGGATCTGCTCGACTTGGATGTATCAAATCAAGACAAAGAAGCTTATCTCAGCATTCGCTGACTATTTCATCAAGCTGTAATGACCAACGCCTAATATTATGAAATAATTCTTAATCTCCAATAAGATCACTAAGATGTTATCACTAGTCTATTTACTAATTACGAGAAAAAGTTTACTTTATGAAGTGATAGTGGGTTTAAATAGAAACTATAAACTTAAAAAGTGCTCGGGAGGTAGGAAGTATGCTTGGACAAGAGAATAATTTATTGCGCAATGAGATGGAGGGCATTAAAAAATCAACTACGGCCAATAAGAGTGAAGGTGCTTCTTTTATGGAACATGAAAAGGCTCACTTAATGGAGGAGTTATAGCAGTTGAGAAAGTCCAGAGGCATAGGTCAATCTTCTTGGTAAGCAGTTAAGGTTCATCATCTAGTGAAAAGAGGATCGAATTAAGAAAAGTTTGGCTGACCAAGCAACATTTATAAGGAATCAGTCAGTAACTATTAATAAGTTAAGTGAGAATGTTGACCGCCTTACCTATAACTTTTATAAACAACCATGTAATATATGGATAAAGGGTTACGATGAGGTTCTTACGCACATGAGTGAAGAACTTGATCAGGCCCATAAAGATGTTATAAATGGGGTTGGCTCAATGCTCTTATCGTAGTAAAATTATTGAAGGAAGATAAACTGTGGTATTGTCATGACCCCAATTGTTTGGATAATCCTAATCATCTCTTCAAGTTGGATGCCTCTTGAATTACTATAGATAATATTTCAATGAGCTTGATCAGGAAATACCTTTGGGATTACGGTTTGCACGACGATGACACCCTTAGCCGTCCACTACATTTGATGAATAAGGCAAGTTCTAACATCCAGTCATGGCTTAAGGACTTGATCACTTTAGTTACCCCTTACGCTATGGATGTTCCAGTTGCTAGAGTTTAGACAACACCGAGAAAACACCCTTCAAACAAGGCTTAAATACTTGATATCATGTTTCTAATTCATTTTGCTAGCCTTGTAATAATTTTTTATATTTTGTAATAAAACTTTAATCTTTTGGTTTTTCTGATTAATACATTGGTTGTTGATTGTTTAATCATGGCCTACCAGTATTTTATTCTTAAGATTGTATGGTCGGTGGTTGTCTGAATAATCTTCCTTACTGGTTACACGTTTGGACGAACCTAGGTTACCCTAACTTAGTTTTACTAATGAGCAATTATTTCAGGTCGCTTAAATGGATCTTGTCATTTTGACCAAGTGCTAGACTTAGTTACTGGTGGTGACAAAATGTGTTAGGATAAGTCCTTAATTTAGTCTGGTAAAACTTCTCATTCTTAACCTTGGGGTCATACATGAAGTTTTGTATTTGCGACTTCTTGTTCTTGATCTTGTCGGGGTATACATGAAGTTAGTCTTCTCGTTTGTGGATTTTTTGAAGACGAAGTCATACACGAAGTTTGGTCTTTTATTATTATTTGAGATTGATTTGAATTTAACACATCTTCCAATCCAAAGAAAAACATAAAAAAGGGCAATAATCATTACTGGAAATTAACAATCTTTATTGAGAATTGAAAACGAGTTACAGAAAATTCAAAAGGGATTACATTTCATTAGATTACTGATAATACTTCCTTAAATGCTCAATATTCCAAGGGTTATTGAACGGATGTCTTTCTAGGGTTTCAATCCAATAAGTTCCTAGTCCTACGATTATAAAAATGCGTTGTGGACCATTCCAATTGGGATCTAACTAGTTTCCTTTCTGGAGTACTTTTTTTGGCACATAGTCTTCTTTATTGAGGTTGCTCGACTTTACCTTTCTGTTATAGAACCAAGCAATTCTTTGTTGATAGGCTGCCACACAAAGTGCTTTGTGCTCTCTAACTTCTTCAACCAGGTATAAGTCTAACGTCCCCATGATATCAATCGTAGGAGAATAAAAATTAAGCACCCCATGACTAGACAAACTAATTTATGTTGGGACCACTGCTTTTGTCTTAAAAGCTAACATGTATGGAGTTTTTCCAGTAGCTATCCTCGGTGTAGTCTTATATACCCAAAGTACACTTAGTAGTTCGTTGATCCAATTTCCATTGGCATCATCCAATTTCTTATTTATTACATTGAGCAGAGTCTTGTTCATCACGTTTATCTACCATTACACCGTGGATGTTCAGGAGACGCATGTAGCTTTAATATTTTATATTGAACACAATAGTCTTCAAATGCTTGGTTGTTAAACGGCGTGTCGTGGTCGGTGATGAAGGTATATGGCATTCCATAATGGGAAATGATATTCTTCTATATAAAATGGAAGACCTTATCATAAGGAATTTCCATCATGGGTTCAACCTCCACCTATTTGGTGAAGTAATCCACTCCAACAACTAAGTATTTGAATCTTTCCCTTGTCTTCAGTAGAGCGCCAACTAAGTCAATGCCCCACATAGCAAAGGGCTAAGGGGATGTGATCAGCGTGAGTGAATCCCTCAATTTTTTGTGGATTATAGCATATTTATGGCACTTATTGCATCTTCATGTATAGTTTATGCAATCTGCTTTCATTGTGGGCCAGTAGTAACCTTGCATGGCTAATCACTTGACTAAGGATCTCCCTATTGAGTGTGCCCCATAAGAACCTTCATGTATTTCCTTTATTAAGTTACCTACCTCATACATCTAAGGAATGAAATAATGAATCCTCTTCTATACAAGATCCCTCATTCCATAATGTACCTAGCTGCTTTTTATCGGAGCCTCCTGGCCTCCTTAAGATCTGTCGACATAATGCCCTTATCTAGGTAATTCCTTATCGGATCCATCCAAGATGGTCCCAAATCTAATTCAATCATATTGAGGTTTCTTCATCAATGGTTCGGTATAGGAGGATCTCTACTGGGATGGTCCTTCTCAACTTTATTATGTTCGTAAAAGCTAGTAGAGCAAGTGTATCTGCTCAGGCGTTGTCAGCTCTAGGGATCCTAATCACCTTGACTTTTGGAAACTTTGATACCATTTATTATGCTTTGTATATATATTTCGTCATGAATTCCCCTCTGAATTCATAGACACCTAACACTTGATTTATAATCAACTGGGAATCACTGTACGCTTGTATCTGCTCGGCACCTAGAGATAGTGCGACTTCGAAACTCATAATGAGTGCTTCATACTTTGCCTCATTATTAGAGGCCTTGAACTGGAATATGAGGGAATACTCAACATCAATGTTGTCTGGGGTGTGGATTATCAGACCATCCCCAATATCAGAGGCATATAACAAGCCATTTACACTCATATTCCAAATAAGAGGTTCTTCCTGAAATCTCCCTCTGTAAGGGTCCCATAATTGAACACCTTTTTGCTTTATTCCAGGTAGTGAGAAATTTCCTCTCTCTTAGCCTATAATTCTTATATATCTATGATTTAGTCGGCTCACATTAGTCACTAAGCTATCTTTCAAAAAAGTCTGCTCGGTATGTTGAACTTTTGAGCTTTCTTCCGAAGAAGTTTGCTTGGTTGGTTTCACTACTGGTTTCTCTTATATGGAAGTTTACTCGACAAGTTTTTCCTTATAAGTGAATTATTCCATGAAATCATCAACTTCTTGGACTTTTATTTTTGTTTTAGGTTCATATTGTATATCATAATCTCCTAATTCTACAACCCAAGCCAACAGTCTACCTAATTTCTCAGGTTTATGAATGGCTTGACGTAGGGGTACATATGTATGGACTACAATGGTATAAGATTGGAAATAAACCTTAATTAGGTCCAAGACTAGCTTCTCGAGTCTTGGATAACAATTTTTTGCTCCTTAGTATGCTTTGCTCGTATAGTAGATTGGTTTCTGCACTCTATTTTCTCATCAGACTAACACCGAACTAATTACCGACTCAGATACAACCAGGTATAAGTGGAGTTTTTCTCCCATGAGTGGCCTTGAGAGAAAGGGTGTAGTTCCTAGGTATTTATTCAACTCCAAGAAAGCATTTTTGAATTCCCCGTTCCATTCAAATGTCTTCCTCAACACCTTAAAAAAAGGAGTGCACTTGTCAGTAGCTTGCGCAGTAAATCTATTGAGTGTCGCTACCCTACCTGCCAACTTCTGTACATAATTATTGCTTGTTGGGGATTGCATGTTGATCAGTGCCTGAATCTTTTCTGGTTTAGCCTTAATACCTTTTAAAATTTATTATGAAGCCGAGGAACATTCCTTCTTGCACGCCAAATGCACATTTTGTGGGTTTGAGCTTCATCCGATGCTTTTCCAACTGGTCAAACGTCTGTACCAAGTATTTAATATGATTGACGACTCTCTTTCTTGTGATGAGCATATCCTCTACATATATTTCCATATTCTTATCGATATATTCCTCGAAGACTTTATTTACCAACCTTTGGTATGCTACTCCAACGCTTTTGAGCTCAAAAGGCATAACGTTGTAGTAGTAGGTACCTCAGGTGGTGATGAATGGAGTTCTCTCCTTGTCCTCTAGCTTCATTTTAATTTGGTTATAGCCTAAATACTCATCCATGAAGTTGAGTACTTCATGCTTAGCAGTAGCATCGACCAATTAATTAATCTTCAATATAGGGTAAGGGTCCTTCAGGCAGGCCTCATTTAAGTCTGTGAAATCAACACACATATGACATTTATAATTTTTCTTTCGAACCATAACTACATTGGACAACCATTTGGGGTACTTAACGTCCTCGATGAAACTTGGTTTTTAAAGTTGCTCCACTTCCTCCTGTATGGCCATGCTATTTTTCGGACTGAAGAATTGCCGCTTCTGTTTGATTGGCTTTGCATCCTGAACTATGCTGGGTTCATGACACATGAATTCTGGATCAATCCCTAGCATATATTCATGACTCCAAGCGAATAAATTCTTTCTCTATATGAGGAAATCCACCAATTCCTTTTTGATAGTAGGGTTTAGCCATAAACCAATCTGTGTTGTCTTCTTCGGGTGTTCATCATCCAGGATAATTGACTCTATTGCTTCCAAAACCCGTCCCTTGGCTAATTTTACTTCCTCGCGTGGATCTATGGTCTCTATTTGGTAAGTAGTGGCGATTTTATTTTGTTCCTCCTGGTTGACTGAGGTGTAGTAGCACTCCCTGACTTCAATTTGATTCCCTACGTCGACCCCATAATGCACTGGGAACTTTAGACACTCGTGCATGGTAAAAGGCACAACTTTAAATTTCTTCAATATAACCTTATCGAGGATGATGTTATATTTTGACTTGACGTTCTTGTTAAGGAAAAAGAAATAGATCTTCTCAGTTCGACAGGTTAGTCAAGTACCAATCATGACATCTAGGTTGAGTGTTCCTAGAGGATACACTTTTACCTTGAAAAACCAGTAAGGGGCCTATAATAGGTATAAATCTTTCTATCTCATAGCCTCAACACTTTAAAGAAGTTGTAGAATATAATGTTGGGTGAACTATCATTGTCGATCAACACTCTAGACACTCTTTTTTTGTGGAATAACATCGTGACAGCCAAAGGGTCGTCATGAGGATAACGAGCGCTTAACAGGTTATCTTTGGAGAATCATATCACCAATTAATCTTTGTTTACTTTTTGTGGGAGATTATGCACGTCACTAAACAGATTCATCTACCGAATATAAGAGCAAGTTATGGCTTCATTGAGGTAGGCTTTCCTCTCATCTATTTTATCTCTTCCACTGGCGTTGTCATCTACAACCAAAAGAGATCATTCTCACCTCGTGTACAGGGTGGGTCTTCTTGATAGATTTGGATCATCCTCATCATCATCATCGTTCCACATCTTTTCTTGTTATTTCCCCTTCTACAAGGGGATTACAATGGTCTTCTGGTTTCTTGTTCATCCAAGGGATTTGATCGGCCTTCTTTATCCACGAGCTTTGGCATATTTCCCCTTCGAATTGAATTCTCTATATTGTTCTTCAGGGCTATGCAACTATCTTTGTTATGGTCATGATCTTTATGGAACTCGCAGTACTTGCTTTTACCTCTTCGATTTAAGGGAGATTTCAACTTCTCGCTAAACTGAAAGGAATTGAAGCAGACTATGCTAAACTGAAAGCCATAATCGAGATGCCCCCACCCCAGACGAAGAAGGAAGTTCAAGGATTCCTGGATAAATTGCAATACATTAGTTGGTTTATTAACTAACTGACCTCCATCTATGAACCCATTTTCAAACTTCTTCGAAAGGATTTAACCAAAGTCTGGAATGAAGTATGACAAGAAAACTTTGACCAAATCAAGTAATACCTCAATCGACCTTTGGTGCTCTTGCCTCTACAACTAGCTCTCCCCCTCCTCATGTACTTAAGCGTCACTGCTATCACAGTTGGGGATTTACTAGCCCAATACATTGAAGAATCTTGTAAGGAAAGAGCCGTGTACAATGCTAGTCGAAAAATGAATGAGTATGAAGTCAATTACATTGCTTTAGAGAAAGCATGTGTCGCCTTAGCCTGGGATGAAGTCAATTATATTGATTTAGAGAAAGCATGTGTCGCCCTAGTCTGGGTCACGTAGAAATTACGACACCATATGGTTTCTTTTCCCATCAGACTAGAATCGCCAATGAATCCCATCAACTACCTTCTATAAAAACTAGTTTTGTTAAGCCGAATGGCCTGATGGTTAATACTGCTAGGCGAGCTCGATATTATGTAAGTCACACAGAAATCCATGAAAGAGAGGGCCATCTTCGACTAACTTGTCGATTATCCCATGGAAGGAACCGATTTTTGGGTCTCTGAATTCCAAGACGAAAACATTCTTTGCACCTCTTAGAAGGATCTCAGGTGATAGATGTTCTTCAATGGAGCTGCCAATAAGAAATGGTATGGCATTGGGATACTCCTGATCGCCCCTAATGACTCCCACACCCCCATTGCCATCAAGTTATACTTCCCTTATACTAATAACATGATTGAATACAAGGATTGCATTGTAGGCCTCAAGATCTCCCTTAAAAATGGTATCAATCACCTAGACATTTATGGGGACTCTGCCCTCATTGTTAGAAAAATTCTCAGAAAATTGAAAGTCAAGGATGAGCTCATACCCTTCCACGCCCACCTAGAATAGCTCGACTCCCAGTTCAAATCTATCACCTTCCATTACCTTCCTCGCTCAAAGGATAACCTAGCTGATGCCCTAGTAACCCCAGCCTCTATGGTCAACATACCCGAGGGAATAAAAATGGCCCCTTTCTCGGTTCATAAATAAGCTATGCCCACCCACTGCTACCACATAGATCTCGTCATCAAAGAAGAGCCCGACATGGACGAATTACGATACTATGATACTTGGTGCCTTATCAAACAAATTATATATCCCCTAGATGTAAATAAGAAAGGCCGTGCGATCCTTTGTAAATTGGCTACCCAATACATCATTCTCGATGAGCATTTTTCAAGAGAAACTTTGCTGGAACACATTTTCATTATATAACAGGGGATGACATTGAAGGAATGATGTAGAATATCCACAGTGGGGAATGTGGACCCACATGAAGGATCATATGCTTTCCAGGAAGACCATCTATTAAGGGTACTATTGGACTACCATGGTTCAAGACTACACTGATAATATTCGAAGATGCCTCAAATGTTAACAGTTTGCTAACCTCTAATACTTGCCTCCTCGAGAGTTGTACAACATGAACTTTCCCTATCCACTCTCCACCTGGGGCATAAACATCATATAGAAGGTCACTCCCAAAGATTCCAACGATCATGAGTGCATTCTGGTCGCCATTAACTACTACTCTAAATGGGTCGAAGTCGAGTCATACGCAGTACTGAACTCTAAGAAAGTGGACAAGTTTATCACAAAGAATATCATTTGTCGATACGGGGTACCTCATGAGTTAATATTAGACAATGGAATGCACTTCGAAGTCGAGGTTACAAAACTGGTCGACAAGTAAGGAATTCAGAGACATAAGTCTTCTCCTTACCGACCCTAAACCAATGGAGCTGTCAAAGTTGCCAATAAAAGCCTTAAAACCATCATCTGTTAAATGACTAAAAGTTATAGAGACTGGGCCAACTGGATCCAATGCACTCTTTAGGGCTACCGCACCTCTAACAGAAGACCTACTCGGACTACCCAGTATTTTTAATATACGACATGGAAGCAGTTTTCTGTGTTAAACTAGAAATACCTTCTCAATGTGTCATGCTCGAGAGAAAAGTCAATTAAGAAGAATGGTATTAGAGCCGCTATGACGAACTCTCACTCTTGGATAAAAGGAGACTTAAGGATCTATACCACATATAAGGGTACCATCACAGGAGAACATAATCATTCAATAGAAAAGTCAAGGATCACGGTATCCAAGAAGGTGACCTTGCCCTAAAAGAAATTGTAGAACCTGTTTAGCACCCTAGAGAGAAGTTCAAACCTAATTAGAGCAGACCCTACATCGTGAAGACAATCCTGCAGGAGGCACTGCTATTCTCACAGATCTTGATGAAGAAGAAATAGTGCGTCTAGTCAATTTGGATAGTCTTACGAAATTCTACCCTTACTCCGAATTCTCAACGCTTTATGATTCTTCTCATCCCCCTTTCATTCTAAAAAAAAATTTCTTCATTTCTCTTACCTAGAATTATGTGGGACCAGATCTTCACAAAATAATTCTTTTCTAAATGAAACCTGTAAAATTTTCAAAACCCCCTAGAGGTACATAGGCAGCCCATACGCTAAACATGGGCATAACCCTTTTTTTCTTCATAAAATGTTATTCTTTTCTAACCCCCGAGAACAATGGTCCATATCATCATTTACGAGAGCAAAAGGATTATGTATGCCTTAGCGATGTAACAACCCGTCCTTTTGGAGACGATTAAATTCCATAATTAAGTATAAATTGGCAATTTGGAGAATTTCTCGAAATAGTGATTTTTGGGATTTTTGAGGATTTAATGATTTTCGATGTGTGTTGTAATTATTTTTGGGATTAAATAGGTTGAAGTATTTTAATTATGCGTCGCCGTGGAGTAAAGCGACGAAAAGGTAAGATTTTAATTAGAAAACCTGCATTAAGTTATATTGGGTTAGAATAGTGATTTGCGGTCAAGTACCTCGGATGGAAATTTTGACTGTGCCGTGAGTCTCGGAATGTCCGAGATAGTTGGAAAAGAGTGTCTGATTGTCGAAATTGAGTTTCAAGGAATTTTAGAGTTAAACTGGCTCGTAATTGAGTAAACGAGTCGTTTTTGGGTTTTAAGGGGTATAATCCCTTTCTCACTATAGAAAGAGGGGGAGGGGGAGAAAAAGAGAAGGAAATAAAGAAAAGAGAGAGAAGAGAGAGAGGAGGAGAGAAAAAGAGGAAAAGGGGAGATTCCGGCAAACCTCCGCGGGATTCGGCTCGAGGTCGTCGGATTATATCCACGAGGCAAGTGTTTACTTGCTTTATTTAATTTTTGCATAAATCTCATACCGTAGTTTGGTATTAACAAACCCTAAAGATTTTGGATTGGGTTTTCGTGGATAAAATGGGTTTTCGGGAGTTAAAACGAATAAACCGCTAAAATTTTCTAATTGGAGATACCTAGAAATTTATTTGAAATTAATTGGTGGTTTTAGGTTCTAGGATGTTTAGAACCCTTAATATATGTGTATTTGTCGTTGGTTGAGGTTGTAGGACGTTGGGTGAGCGAAGCTTTAATGACCGAAACCGTCTCAGAGAAGACGATGAATAGTGACTTACATCTTTCCGAATCGATTCGGCCTTGATGCGAATCGATTCGGCTCCTGGTCAAAGAATAAAAATTGTAGATATTTTCGATGCAGTCGCATGGGTGCCAACTATGTATTTTTCTAATTTTTTTTGGATTTATAGTGATTTTTCTACGAAAAGTTGTCCGATATCGAAATCGTTAGTTAGAACTTATTGGAGATAAATATTAAGGGTTCTCAAATGGAGTGTTAGGACCTCTAAAGAACTTGAGGAGATATGAAAACTTTGGGTTTGTAGGAATAAATCCAAGTTATGATTTAAATGGAGATTGGATTGAGTTTTGGGTATTTTGGAGATTGAAAAAAATGCCCAAACAGTGACCCTCGAACAGGCCGAATCGATTCGGGTCCAGGCCGAATCGATTCGCTTAAGGGGATCTGTAATTCTACAGTGGGCCGAATCAATTCGGATTTAGACCGAATCGATTCGCAATTAAGGACCTGTTTGCAGAACACTTTCCGAATCAATTCGGATTGGGACCCGAATCGATTCGCCCACCCGAATCGATTCGCCCACCCGAATCGATTCGCAATTGGGGAGAATCGATTCGCTTTGGTCAAATTTGCCAGTTTTCTCCCCTTAAGAGTATGGGGAGTTAAAATAAAATTTTGGATTCTTATGGGGAATCCTAGTTATGATATGGGGACTCCTAAATGATGGTTTTGAGGGTTAGTAAACCTTTAGATGAAAGAGAAAGCCTTGGATTGGTGTAGGGCATTGTGGTGACAATTATTGTGCAACACAAATAAATAAGAACAAAGCATTCACCAAGTAAGAACAAGGAAAATAAAATGACAATCACACGACAAAGGATGTACGTGGTTCAGCAAAGATGTGCCTACTTCCACGGTGGTGCAGTCGATATTATTTCTATATACTCCGGAGAGTAATTAAAGAGAATACAACTTGTCCTTTTGCCCCAGACCTAGGGTTTAATATATACATGTACATTTAGGTGAGTGGGGGTGATGGTTTCCCCACGTCTTCCATCCTTCCCATAACTTCCTTTCAAGGGAACGTGGGAAGAGACTACATCAAAGTAAGAAATAGGGGGCCTAGACTTTGGGCCGCTAGAATTGGGCTACTCGTCTAGGCCCATGGTATTAATTCTGGGTACCCACAATTGCCCCTATGTTTGTTGGTCCATGTTCATGGGCTCAATAAATTTAAATGATTAGCCATAATGGTTCTTTTGCAATTCTTCGGAAACTGCGAAGCTGGTTTTGGCGGCACCCGCTTCGTATCTTGTGCACTATGATTAGCAGAACTTGAAGGTTTCTTGGATTAGGTACTTTTCTATCGTCATTTCAATTTTTCCAGCACTTTCTCATTCCTTTTGAGTTCTAGCACTTAGTATCTTCTTCTCTCAACCTCTATTCTCGTTGCTTTCTCGTCATTTGGGCTCGCGCTTCTTCATCGTTCGAATTGATCTTCTATCTTGTAAGTTTCCTGTACTTTTTCTCTGTGCTTTCTCTTTGAGTTTGTAGTTTTCTAGGGTTTTCCAATGGCGAAGATTGGGCATAGGTCGGTTTTCGAGTTTAGGGAGTTTTACAATATTCCTGAGTGGGTAGATATTGAGTGCTGTTCCTCCCCTCCTAGAAATATTAGGGAGATAGATGATGCCCACTGGATCCATGTTCTGTTGCTTTCCCAGGGGGGACTCACTTTTCCTCCCAATGACTTGCTTTTGCATTTCTTTGGCTATTTTAATATTGTTCCTGCATAATGCTCGCCCAATGTGTGGAAAATAGTAAATGGCGTACATAGGATAAATCAATTGTATGGAACTAGGTTAGGGCTCGCCGAAATTTGTTTTTGCTAATCCTTTTCTCGGACTAGTTCTGGTGTCCTTTACCTCAAAGCCAGGATCCCTGACAGGGTATTGACAGTAAATCTACCTGATTCCCATAAGGACTACTGGAAAGAGGGTTTCCTTGTTAGAAATTGGCAGTTTTCTCCCCAACTTGAAGGGTCGAGGTCTGAGAGGTTCTCTGTTCCCTTTTAAGGGGAGGAATACATAGGTAGATATTGTACTGTTGTTTTGACTTTTATTGATTTGTGATCTTTCTAACTCTTCTTTACTTTTTATTTCACAGCGAGGTCGAAGAACTTGGAACCTGCACTCACCAAGGTCCGTCTTTCAGAATTGATAAAGGCTTGGAAAATCAGAGAGCCTTTAGGTGAAGGCGAGCATCCCAGGTTTGCTGCCTTCCTGCTTGAGTACAAGAACGTTGGATCCAGCTTCATATCAAGGCCTGTGGATAGTATCCCAGAGTTTAGTTCACATGAAGAGACTGCTGCAAGTCCTATCCAATCGGACGAGGAAGAGGGCAGCTCTGAGAGTGACATTGTAGGAGCTGTAAGTGATTTGCGGGGAGAGAGCTCTAATAGTAGCAGCTCCTCTGATCGTAGGGAGGTTTCTGAAGCTTGAGGGTCGTCGAGCACTTCCAGCAGTTCGAGTGAAGGAATGGTTCCACCCTGGAATAACCTGATCCGGGATGATGACGATGAAGACCATATGCTCCTCGCTCAGAGCTTGAAAAAACAAAAATCTGCCTCGGGGGCTGTGGCTACTGGTTCTCGGTCTTCTGATCAGGAGCAAGAGAGAAAGAGGAAAAGGTGAGAGAGAGAGAGGAAAAAGGAATAAGAGAGGAAGAAAATGGAGGAGAAATGGAAGGTAGAGGAGAGGAGGAGGAGAGAGAGCGAGAAGGAGGAAGAGAAAAGGAGGGCTGAAGCGAGGACGAAGGCCGGGCATGCCTTAGTCCCGATGTCTGCTCTACCCGAGGGGGCCTCCGTGGCAATTTCTCCCCAACTGGCCCCGGCTCTACTTGAGAGAGCTGTCCTCCCGGATGATCGCCACAGGGCAGTAGGGTCAAAGCACTTGGCCCTTCAGGCTAGTCAGAGGCTTGCTCTGGTAAGGTTTTTTCCTTTTTCTCTTATATTTTTCTGACTTCCCTCATTTTCCACTTCTAATGCCTTCTCTTTTCTGCAGTCTGTTACTGACTTCGCCGTGCTGTATCGTTCACGCGATGAGCTGGTGAAGAAGAATAGTGAGCTGGAGTAAGAGAAATCTGCCTTGAAGCTGAAGGTAAAGAGCTTGAGGCTAACCTCAGAGTCGTTGAAGCTGCTCGGATTTCATCCGACTTGGCTCTTGCCACTGCCAATAAGGAGAAGGACGCTGCAGTCCAAGATCTGAAGGAGCTGAGGCAGGCGTATAACTTGGTTTGCTCGAGAAAACTTACAGTCATTGAGGAGAACAGGGTGCTCTCTGAAGAGCTGAACAAGAAGGAGTCCGAGGCTGTTATCGCCAAGGAAGACTCTTACAATTCTGGCTGGGCTGCAGCATATGAGGATGCTGAAGTTCAGGTAAGCTATATTGGCCGTCTGAACTTCAAGAAAGGATAGAACAAGGCTCTCACTCCTGCTGGAGTGGATGTTGCATCTCCTCTTTTTGACGAGCACGACCCAGGGCCAAGGCCAGTCGTAGATGAGGACCCTGCCCCAGCCGTTGAAGGCTCTGATCCTGTTCCTCGGGCGTCCCCTGCTGACGTTTCTCATGATGAGGTGATAGAGACCACCCCTGCCGAGGGCAGTGCTCCTGTTAATGGACAGGGCCATCAACCTCTGGGCCACCTGAGGTTGCTAATTAGTTATCTGATAGGATTGCTTTGTATTTTTGTTTTTTCCAGCCTGTAAACTTTCTTTTTTCAGTTCGATGTAATTTCAATTTTCATTAATGAAAAAGGCTTCATTTATGCTTGTACTGATTTGTCCCTTTCTCTCCTTTTTCTTTCTCTCGCTTGTAGTTAGTTTATGTGGATGATTACATTCATGCTACTTCCCAGTTGGGTAGGACCCTTGGTCCCAATGCAAGTCCCGAAGTTCGCTAGGCCTTCGTTAAGATTTGCAAGTCCCGTAGGTCTAGAAATCAGAAGTATAAGGAGCAATCTGAGCTCGTGGCCAAGCTGAAGGACAGGCTCCAGGAGATGGAGGACATTCACTACACCAAATCTTCCCATTTGTCAAGGTCATTGACCTTGACAAATCCAACTTGTCAAGGTCAATGACCGTGATATTTCTAGGCGAGACAACTTTTTTTATCACGGTCGTGTCATGGTCATTGACCTTGACACAAAACTCGCATTTTGTGTCACGGTCGTGTCACGGTCAATGACCGTGACACGTTTGTCACGGTTTATAATCGTGACAAAGCCGTGACCCTTTTAAAAAAAATTGTCACGGTTATTGACAGTGACAATTCTGGGCAGAATTTAAAAAAAATCTGCTGGGCAGTATGGCCACTGCCACTGCCACTGCCCAGTAGTATATTTGTACCTGTTATAGCAACGTTGTACCTGTTCCAAACATCATATATCCAAACAAACTAAAGATAATGCAAATATATATTCAAAATAGAAACTATTTAAGAAGAAACAACATCACCATCAATTATATCAAATCTACAAACTATTTGCATGGAAAAGAGATTTTGTACCATGACGCTCGGGAACACCTCCTTATCCTTCCCTTCTCGTCCGAATAGCCACATAAGTATAGAACATATGTGGCCTACCCTTAGGGCCACTCCCTGTCCCCTGAATTGAAATAAAGTAAAATTAGTATCCGCCCCTCAAATATAGATAAATATAAATCGTAATTGAAATCGAAATCGAAATTGACATATAAATACAAATACATTACCTGTAATGTCAGTCAAACAACTAACTTGATCTCATATGGCACCTCCTTCCAACTAATGTACCCCGGGCAATCGTGTCAAATATAATTCTCTTCATATCTAAACACTAAGAAATACCATAATCCTATGGAGTTATGTGTTGCAAATTCCTTCCAACCGTTGTGTAGCCAAAAATCAGCAGTTGAAGTTGTCAATTCCACCTTTCAATGGTCTCCCATGTTTTGCTAGAAGTTCCAAGTGGTGGGGTATGGAAAGTGGAATTGACAACTTCAACTGGTGATGTTTGGCTACATAACGGTTGGGAGGAATTTGCAGAGCATCGCTCCATAGGATTATGGTATTTCTTTTCTAAAAGAGTCAAATGATTGCACACCCTCTTCCCACAACTCATTTAATTCTTCTACCAAAGGAGCCAGGTAGATATCAATGTCATCACTTGGTGCCTTTGGCCCAGGTATCAATCAAGCCATCATAAAAAATTCAGGTCTCATACACTGTGAAGGAGGGAGGTTGAGTGGGGCTAGGATCACTGGCCATACACTCTGATTGGTGCTTAGATTTCCAAATGGATTGAAACCATCTGTTGATATAGCCAAACGAATGTTGCGTTGTTCTCGAGCAAAATCGGGATACTCAAAATTCATCCTCCGCCAGGCAGTAGAATAAATAGGATAACGCATGATATTACCCCCTACTTTTGCCCTAGCATGCCAAGTCATTGCCTCTGCAATCCATGGTACTGTGAAAAATCGCTTTAATCTAGTCCCAACGGGAAAATATTTCAATACTTTTTGAGGCACTTTTGAGCTTGTGCCTTCCTTACTAGTAGATTGGACATATCTAGGTTCATCGCATACCGGACAACGATCGAGATTTTCATACTCCTTTCGGTATAGTATGCAGTCATACACACAAGCATGGATCGATTTATACTTCATTCCCAAACCTTTCAAACTGTTCTTCATAACAGGATAGCTATTTGGAAGTGTATTCACCTTGGGTAATAAGCCCTTCACCCATTTCAGAATTTCCGTCACGCTATTGGCAGACAAACCGTACTGCGTCTTCAAACTGTGCAAACCAACCATGGCATGTAAAGTTTTTTGATCTTTCTCACAGCCAGAGTATAACGGTTGGGTCGCCTTAAATTTTAAACTTTGGTAGTCATCGTTAAGTTTTATCGTGTTATCTTCACGAGCACTTGAATCTTCTACATCATCAGTAACCTCATTCTCCTCAGCTTCATAAACTCCGTACGCATCATCAACTAAATCCTCTAACATATTATGATCTACGTCGTCCCCTTCTACATCTATTCTACTTGTTGAAGGTTGTTGTGAAGGCTGGTCGGGGACAAAAGGAACTTTCAATTCACCGTGAAAACTCCAAAATCGATAACTATCTTGCATACCCGATCTTAACAAGTGTAGTTCAACTGTTTTCCACTCAAACACCTTAGCATTATTACACCTAGCACACGGACACGAAAACTCTTCATCATTACGACATCTCTTTGCATATTTCACAAATTCGTTAGCACCTCTGCGAAACACATCCCCCATTCAATTAGTCTCACCCATCCACTCTTTGTATTTCGGATATCCCATCACAGCTACCACAACTAAACACCTATTAAAGGTAAACAAAACTTAGATTTATACTATGTTTCATTTAATTATCCTATTAAAGGGTAAGTGGTCCTATCCCATTCAAGACTGCATTTTTCTGTAATATACTTAACAGCTCATGCACATTGTTACGATTTGAAAAAAATTCGACAACATATCCCCTTAGTTCTCCAAGTACATGACATAGATTGACAGGTGTGAGTGTTATTTCAATTGGTCAATTGAAATAACAGTCACACTTGTCAATCTAGTATGTACCCAGAGAACATTAAGATACGACTGCAGAACTTCCTCCAAAAGTAACAACTTTAAGCCAATAAGAATATTATACATAAATTATACAGTCTCAAACTGTCCAAACGGGACAATTCGAGAGATCTCATTACAGGGGTAATGACTCTCGAACGGGTCTAAGGGCTATTGAATGCGTACGCATAAGAACTAGAATGCTAGTATCTATGTGCACTATATTTAATTTCAAGTATGTTTCATATAATGGGTTAATTCAAATACAAAAATAAATTCATGGGTTAATTCAAATACAAAAATAAATTCATGGGTTAATTCAAATACAAAAATACAAATTCATGGGTTAATTCAAATATACACACACACACACACACACACACACACACACACCTCCACACCCCCCACTCACCACATACACACACCCCCACCTCCCTCCACACCCCCCACTCACCACATACACACACACAAATCTTTATTATAAGACAATTACTACAAATTTACGCGCATTGCCCGAATTCAAAAAGTAATTTAATGACTAAAGTAATACTTTTTTTAACTTTAGTTATTCACCACAAATCTTAAAAAATATTTTATTTTTTCATGCTTTTTTAACTTCGGATGCTTTTAGCAACTTCGGATGACAATTACTACAAATTTACATTTTTGGATATTATTTTTGGATATTATTTACATTTACACTTTTGGATATTATTTTTGGAAATTTATAGAAAATTACTTATTTATTTACATTTTTAACCCCCTACCCCCACCCTGCCCCACCCCCTACCCCACCCTGCCCCACCCCCCACACACGCACACACACACGCACATATATACACACATATATATACACACAAACATATATATAAATGGAAGAGAGAGAGAGAGAGAGAGAGAGAATTAAACCTGAAAGTAGAGAGAGAGAGAGCAGCGTCGAGAGAGAGAGAGAGGGAGGGAACGGCGCGGGAGGGAAAAAAGAAGGGGCAAAGGGTTTTTGCTGTAAACATTGTCACGGCCGTGTCAAGGTCATTGACGGTGATAATTATTTAAAGAATTGTCACGGTCATTGACCGTGACAATTTCTTGTTACGGTCGTGTCAAGGTCAATGACCGTGACACAAAACGCGTGTTTTTTGTCACGGTCATTGACCTTGACAAGGGTGGCCGGCTGAAAGGTGACAATTTGGCCATTTTGGTGTAGTGATTGGTGCTTCAGTGCAAGAGGAGGTCAATGTGCTGAGGACAAAACTATTAGAGGCCTCCGAGATCAACCAAGTAGGGGAGGTTCTTCAACAGGAGAATAAACACCTGAGGAGAGAAGTCTTACGACTCAGGGAGCATGCGCCGAGCACTGTTCGAGCAGTATTGCAAGGCTCCTCATCATCGCAAACTAGAGTTGGTCATAATGTTACTCCTCCTATGTCGCGAAGTCCCACTCGCCCTCCCCTTCCGAGAGCTGGTAGGAGCACCAGGGGTAGAAACAGGGAAGCAGAAGAACTTCGCGATAGGGAAATGGAAGAACTTCGCGGTGATGTTCAGCGAGCATATGTAATCGTTGCTGGGCTTCAAAGGGACGTTACTCGGTTGCGACACTTATTCAAGAAAGGCCCTCGACAAGCGTGGGTTGACGGTTATGATCAAGGCTGGTCGGATGCTCCAACAAGGCTATCTGAGTTTAAGGAGCTTTCTTTTATTAGGGGGTGGCTAAGTGCCTTGAAGGAGCTGCAAGTCCGGAGGAACTCGGTGCTATGGTATCGTCATGAGATGTCTTCCTCCACCCTGATGCCTAACCCATTTCGGAGGGATGATCGATGGATCCCCATCGATGCTATTCCTCGATAATTACTGGGGTCGAATGAGAATGAGGTTGTGGAGGATTTAGCTCCTGCTCCTGATGACGGATGAAGAGTTCGAGTGGCTGATTATCTTGGTCGGAGGCTTCCACCCCATTGAGATTTTGCCAGTTGTTATTTTTTTTGTATTTTTGATAATGTAAATGCTTTGGGCGAGCTCGCCGACTAAACATGTATTACCATTTTTGTAAGTATGATGGATTAATGAAAAGTTTGTGTTTTGGGTAATTTTGTCGACTAAACGTGTGTATCCTACTTTTCATATTCTTGCTGTTCTATAATCTTTTTTGTTTTGTCATGTAAGTGTCCCCCCAGTCCAGTATAATACCAAGATACCATTGTGCTCCACTTTACCTTTTAGGTTGTGTCGTCACACTCCCTTAGGCCTAAGTGGGGCAATTGGCGAGGACACACCTGGTCTTGGACGTCTTCATCCGATCAGAATTTTACTCAATCGAAGTAAGTTTGACGACCAGTATAGAATTTGGTCGTATTGCCTAAGGAGCCCCTGTAGGGCTTCATATATTGCCAGGGTCAATGCTAAGAGGTCTCTCGTGTTTTATGACGATGACCTGAGGAGGGGTATTTCCCTGCTATAGTGATCAACGTGCCTGTTATTTGGAAAAGATGTGCGATAAATGCAGCTGTTACCAATCAGAGTATAACTAATTAAGTAGCTTTCATTAGTAATAAGGGAAATGAACTTTTATTTTCATAACAAAAGAATACAAGAAAAAGATCTAAAAATAGAATTTCTTGAGATTAGCCGCGTTCCATGCTCGTGGTATTTCTCTTCCCTCCATCGTTTCCAAGTGATAGGCACCTTCCAGATCGTCTTTAGTTATCTTAAAGGGTCCTTCCCAGTTTGGGCCTAGCTTGCAGTCTGACGACTTCACTGTGCTGCCCAGGACTTTCCTTAGAACATAGTCCCCAACTTGGAATGTTCTCGGGTTAACCCTTTTGTTGTAGTGCTTCGCGAGCTGTTGCTGATAGCTCGCTAGCTTCACTAGGGCAAGTTCTCTGCACTCGTCGGCTAGGTCGAGTTCGACGAGCAATGCCTCATCATTCTGGCCTTGGTCAACAAGGTTGGATCTCATTGTTGGCAAACCCGCTTCTAGTGGGATGACTGCTTCCATGCCATATATCAGTGAAAATGGAGTTTCTCTTGTTGCTCGCCGGGGAGCGGTTCGGTACTCCCATAGGATATGGGGTAGCTTTGTTACCCATGCGCCTTTGGCTCGCTCTAATCGCTTATTCAATCCATCGATCACAGTTTTGTTAGAAGCTTCAGCTTGGCCATTGCTCTGAGGGTAGGCCACCAAACTGAAGTGGTGTCTAATCCCGTGTTCGTTATAGAAGTCCTGAAAGGGGCCACTTTCGAACTGTGTTCCATTGTCGGTGATGATGGTTCTCGAAATTCCAAATCGAGTGATTATATTCCTCCATATGAACCTTATCATATCATCATCTCGGATGTTCGCCAGGGGTTCTGCCTCGATCCACTTGGTGAAGTAGTCAGTCACAACCAACAGATATTTATGATTGCCGGCAGTGGTAGGCAGTGGTCCCACGATGTCCATTCCCCATTGGGCGAAGGGCCATGGGCTGGACAGGGACTTTAGGTCGTTGGTGGGTTGGTGGGCCATATGAGCGTGGAGTTCGCATTTTAGGCATTTGCGGACATATACTGCGGAGTCCTTTTGCATATATGGCCACCAATAGCCTTTCTTCATTGCTCGAAAGGCTAGAGACTTTCCTCTGACATGACTTCCACAGATTCCTTCGTGAAACTTGTGTAGCACTTGATCGACATCACCTGGGTGGACGCATCTAAGGTAGGGACCGGAGAAGGATTTCTTATACAAGTCGCCTCCTGTGGATAAGTGAAAGTGAGAAGCTTTGACTCTTATCCGGTGGGCAGTTTTCTTGTCATCTGGGAGCGTGCTATCCTTTAAATAGTCCCTTAAGGGATCCATCCAGCTGGGGGCTGACCCCACCTGGAGTATCTGTTCCACGTTTGGTAGCTTGGTGTTGTGGTTAATGCTCGGACAAATGAGGAAATCGATGGGGATGATCCTTTTTAGGTCAGAGTCAACTGCCGAACTCAAGGCTGCTAAGGTATCAGCATGACTGTTTTGCCCCCTGGGAAACTGCTGGATGTTGATCTCTTCAAAGCTTGTCATTAATTTTTCACTAAGGCGAGGTAGGCTACCATTCTTTCATCCTTCGCATTGTAATCTCCACTTATCTGATTGGAGACTAGTTGAGAATCACCGAACACTTGTAAATGTTTTGCTCCTAGAGTTTGCGCCTTTTGGAGACCGGCTATTACGGCTTCGTACTCTGCTTCATTATTGGAGGCTACAAATCCAAGCCTGATTCCTTGCTCAAGGATTGTGTTTTCTGGAGTGATGAGAACAACGCCTACCCCTTCCCCCTTTGAGTTGGAGGCTCCATCAGCGAAGAGTTTCCAGGTTTCCTTTATTGCATGGTTCTTCTCTTGCCTTGTTAGTTGAGGTTGGTCGGAGAGTTCTTCGCCTGTGAATTCGGATATGAAATCAGTAAGGATCTGACCCTTAATAGCTGTCCTTGGTTGAAATTGGATGTCAAATCGGTCGAGCTCGTCTGACCACTTAGACAATCTGCCCGACAAATCCTCTTTCCTTAGGGCCGCCTTAAGGGGATGCGATGTAAGGACGATGATAGTATAAGCTTCGAAATAATGCTTCAGCTTCCTCGAGGCTATTACTAGTACAAAGGCGAGCTTCTCTAATGGCAGGTACCTTTGCTCGGCATCTAATAAGGTCTTGCTTGCGTAATAAATGAGGTGTTGGATTCCTGCAACCTCGCATATTAGCGCAGAGCTGACAGTGTGATTGGATACGGAGAGGTACAGGTACAAAGAATCCGTTTGCTGTGGTATGATAAGCAGCGGTGGAGTGCTTAAGTAGGACTTGAGCTCGTCCAATGCTCGCAAACAATTTGGCTCCACTCTATCGTTTTACTCCCCTTTAGAAGCTGAAAAAAAGGCTTGCACTTCTCGGAGGATTTGTAGATAAAGTGATTTACGGCAACGAGCATTCCAGTGAGCTTCTGCACGTCCCGAATTGTGCGAGGGGGTTGCACCCTGTGGATTGCATCGATCTGATCTGGATTAGCTTCTATGCCTCTGCTAATGACCAAGTATCCAAGAAAATTTCTTGACTGGACACCGAAGGAACACTTGCTCGCATTAAGTTTCATCTGGTACTTCCTGAGAATTTCAAAGGTGTTTGACAGGTCCGAGAGGTGATTTTCTTTCTTCCTGCTTTTAACGAGCATGTCATCGATGTAGACCTCCATGGTGTCTCCCATTTGATCCTTAAACATTTTAGTGACCAGCCGCTGATAGGTTGCCCCTGCATTCTTGAGCCCAAAGGGCATGACCTTGTAGCAATATAACCCAGCTGTTGTGATGAACGCCATTTTGTCTTGGTCTGGGGCATACAAGGGGATCTGGTGATACCCTGAGTACACGTCCAGGAAACTCATTCGCTCGTGAGCTGCAGTGGCGTCTACTAGTTGGTCTATTTTTGGGAAGGGGAAACTATCCTTAGGGCATGCTCTGTTGAGGTCAGTGAAGTCGATGTAAACTCTCCATTTCCCATTATTCTTCGGAACTACTACTGGGTTGGACAACCACTTGGGGAATTGTACTTCCCGTATAGATCCTGCATCCAGCAGTTTTTCTACTTCCTTTTCGATCGCTTTAGCCTTCTCGGGCGCAGTTCGTCGTGCCTTTTGGGTGATTGGCTTGAATGTGGGGTCAACGTGCAGCTGATGACAGACCACACCAGGGTCGATTCCAGGCAATTCGTATGGTTCCCATGCGAAAACATCTATGTTGCGCCTCAGCAAGGTTGTCAACTCCTTCCGTTCTTGGTCGGTGAGAGATGCTCCAATCAAGAAGACTCTATTAATGTTGCCATCTTCAGCTGTAATTTCTACCAGGTCCTTGACGACACGCTCGGAGGGGGGGAGCCTGGTCTCCTCTACTCCGGGTCTTCCGTACTTTAATTGCTATTTGGAAGGTATCACACCTTCTTCAACTTTCTCGTTGGGTTGTCCGGCCTTCTTCTCTGGCTTTGGTCGGATGGCTACTATGAAGCACCTCCTTGCCATCGCTTGGTCACCGTGGATCTCCATTACTCCTAGCTCGGTTACATACTTGAGATTCTGATGGTAGGTCGAGGGGACTGCCTTCATCGCATGAAGCCATCCCCTGCCGAGGATGGCCTGGTATGGCAAATCGATGTCGACTACCAAAAACTCGATCATCTTGGAAACGTTTTCAGCGCGTACCGGTAATACAACCTTGCCCAGGGGCATAGTTATTTTCCCAGCGAAGCCAACTAAAGGAACAGTAGCTTCCTTTCGGTCGGCGATGCTTAACTTTAATTTCCTGAATAGGTCGAGGTACATTACTTCGGATGAGCTTCCTTGATCGACGAGCAGTTTGTCGATGTCAAAGTTGGCTATCCTGAGTGTAATGACCAGGGCATCATGATGTGGGGTCCTTACTCCCACCAGATCTTCATCCGTGAAAATAATATGCTTGTTATAGTTGACGTCCTCTGCTCGTCGACACTTTCCTGACTGTGATTTTGCTGGGTCGATTTGGGAAGCCTGCATTATCGCTGTAAGTTTTTTCATTTCCATTAGAGCTGAGTTTCCTTGTATCTGCTTGACGTCAGATGCTCAGTGGATTACTACGAATTCATGTCCGACATCATCTTCCAGCACGTTGTCAGGTCTTGCCTCTCTGTTGGCAGCCACTCTTTCTGCCCTCTTTTCCACAAACTCGTTCAAATGCTCAAACTGGGCCAACTCCTCGAGGTGAGACTTTAGAGCTTTGCAGTGCTCGATCTTATGTCCTCCCTCTTTGTGGAAAGCACATCTTAACACATTGTTCCTCTTCGAGGGATCTCCTCCCATTTTCCCGGGCCACTTGATGAATGGCTCATCTTTGATCTTCGCGAGAATTTTGTAAATTGGTTGTTTAAAGATGGTGTTGATCGCCTGGAATGCTTTCGACGCGTCATGGTTCCCTCCGTTTTTGGAGCCATTTTTGCCCCCGTTCTTTCCTCCTTTTTTCTGGTTCTCGATTTTGTCACTTTCCTTAGTAGTGAGTTTAGCTCGACCGTTTTCCCCTGTACTGGGGCGGGTGACGTCTTCCACCTTGGCATACTTCTTGATGCGAGCCATTAGGTCGTCGATGGTTATGGCTTCCTTCTTCGTCAGAGACTAGTAAAGAAGGAAAGAACTGGGTAGCCCAATTTTAAAGGAGGCCACCGCCACTTTCTCCGAGCAGTCCTCGACCTCATTGAACAACTCCCAGTACCTTTTTACGTAGTCTCAGAGGGTCTCCTGAGGCGTCTTCTTCATTGTCAACAAGGCGTCCATCCTTTTGGGATGGGAGCTACTAGTAATGAAGCGGGCCGTAAAGAGTTCGGCCAGGGATTTGAAACTTCGGATGGATCGGTGGGGGAGTCTTTCAAACCATTTTTGTGCCACATCATGCAAGCTTGAGGGGAAAATACGGCACATCAGTGCATCCCGGTGATTCCAGAGGGCCATGGCCTGTCGGTATTTCCTGACGTGATCGATGGGATCAGTCTTACCGTCATAAATCTTGAATCTTGGAATAGCAAATTTCTTGGGGGCTTCTTCCTCTTCGATTTCCCTCGTGAAGGGTGACTTCATCTGGGTTTTGAGAGCTCGCCTTGCGAGTTCTCTGGTTGATCTGGCACCATGGTGGGCAGGATGTTGGTCCATTTCTCTGCGGACTAGATCTCGTATGTTCTTGTTACTGTGAGCAGGGCTCTGGTAACGTCGAGCTGTTCGTAGCTGTTCGCGGAGGTCGTCGTCTGATTCATCTCCCTCGACCTTTCGAAATCCTCGCCTTGGGCTCCTTCCTCAGCTGCGAGATTTGCTCGCCTGAGGGCTAGGAGTGCGATATGGATGTCTCCTATTATCAGGATGAAGCTCCCTCTCCAGTCTTTCTAGTTTCCTTTTCAAGCGAGCATTCTTAGCTTCGTATCTGCGAGAAGACTCCCTCTGCTCGTGGAGACTTTCCTCGTACGCATCAATCAATCTGGATATCTGTGTTGACCTTACTGGTCCCTGGATTTCTTCTGAGGCTGGACTTTCCAAGCGAGCCCTCTGATCTGAACGTCGAACTTCACACCTAATACTGCGAGGAGCAGGTGGTTCTTGAATATCCCCTGCCTGAGGGGCATTGCTGCTGTGACCAGACATCTTAAAATCCTTTCTTGGTGTGGGCTCTTCTCAGGTAAAGATGAACGCTTCCCACAGACGGTGCCAATTGTGGTGACAAATAAATAAGGAAAAAGCATTCACCAAGTAAGAACAAGGAAAATAAAATGACAATCACACAACAAAGAATGTATGTGGTTCAGCAAAGATGTGCCTACGTCCACGGTGGTGCGGTCGATATTATTTCTATATACTCCGGAGAGTAATTACAGAGAATACAACTTGTCCTTTTTGCCCCGGACCTAGGGTTTAATATATACATGTACATTTAGGTGAGTGGGGATGATGGTTTCCCCACGTCTTCCATCCTTCCCATAACTTCCCTTCAACGGAACGTGGGAAGAGACTGCATCAAAGTAAGAAGTGGGGGGCCTAGACTTTGGGCCTCTAGAATTGGGCTACTCGTCTAGGCCCGTGGTATTAATTCTGGGTACCCACAGGCATAATCCGGGGAACGAACATAGTTAACGTTCGGGATGAACAAAATTTGAGAGGGGGTTCGGATACCATCGAGCCTAGGTATTTATGTAATTGAATGTATGTGAGGAAATACTTTGGGTTTAGTATCATGCATATATGAATGCTTGATTATGATTCTTCGAGAGAATCTTTGGGATTATTGGTCATCTTTAGATGGTTTGGCAAATATGGCCATTTATATATGTTCTAGGAGGAATATATGGTATATATATATACTATGTGATAAGTATATATATATATATATATATATATGATATGATGTAAATGATTTTGAAAATAAAAGATGAATGTTTTCAAAATGGAAAAGAAATGATTTTCAAAATTAATGATTTATGGTTAACACCCTCTCTAAATGACATCATAAAGGAAGTTCGCGCGTGAGGTGAAGCCCCCTGGCTAGTGAATACAGGGTGGATATAGTCCTAGGACATATGAGCGTTTATGTTATGTTTTCTGCGATGGTTAGGTAACTTCGGGTGTGGTTATGACTAGCCCGCAGGCATATGGCCTCTTCCCGACGTCTTGCATTATAGGTGCCCAGGTGTCGTAATTGATAGGCACTGGAAGATGATGGTCATTTAGGGGAGCGCCCGGTCGGGCAGTCTTAGAATGCATTATATGATATATATATAACTATTTTCAATAATGTGGGACATTATTGGTATTAAAGCAATTTATGATAATAAATTGGCTTTAATTACATTTCCTGGATGGAAGAAGGGAAATGGAAGCATATGATAGGATCAAAGCATTTTTATGATAATGAAAATGGCTTTGAATACATTTCCTGGATATAAGAAGGGAAATGAGATGTTATAAAACGGAAAAGCATTTTTATGATAATAAAATTGGCTTTTAAAAAGTTATATGTTATGTTAAAGCAATTCATGATAATGAATTGACTTTTGTATACATTTCCTGGATATAAGAAAGTAAATGGAAAGTTTTTGAGATAAATATGATAAGTATTGGTAAATACTTTGTATATGAATTCTCATTCGGGGAGATAGATCCGGATGTATATGGTAATATGTGTATATATATGGTTAAATCAAGTATTGAGGGTCTAATGGATCCCGACGATCGACCTTGCCGCATAGTAGTGTATCGGGGGGGGGGGGTCGTTGTTTGGATTTCGCTTTGCGAGACACCCCACGCACGAATATGGCATTGTATTGAGACTGGGGAGAAGTTTAATCCTTAGTGCTCTAATATTGAGAATTATTATATGGTGTAAATATATACAGATATATATATTCTGTACTGAGAGACTAGCGGATCTCGACGATCGACCTTACCGCATAGTAGTGTATCGGGGGGTTCCTTGTTTGGATTTCGCTTTGCGAGACACCTCTCGCACGAACTTGTCTTAAAGTTGAGACTGGGGAGAAGTTTAGCCCTTAGTACATTACTTGGACTATCTAGGCTTGATAGTGGTTGGGTGATAGACTATTTTAGCAGGGTAGCTTGACTAGGATGTTTAGAGGGATGCGCTAGGAGTGCACTGTTAGAAGAGAGGCGAGGGGTATCTCATGGGAGTGCGATACCAAATTTAAATATGAGATAAAACCTTTTTCTAAAAATAAGGCATTTATGCACTTGCTAAATATTTTCAAAACTCGGGCTCTGACCCGTTTATCTATTTTTCCTTTCTTGCTATATATATATATATATATATATATTTATAGGTGTCCAGACACAGGGACGCCTGGATGACACTTCCTTCGAGTTAGACGTCTACTGCAGCAGCTGTGGATGCGTGCAGGTTCTCGATAGACACTTCTATCCTTGTACTCTAGATAGGAGGTATTGTATAAACATTCGGGTTAATAACCAAATTGCATTTATTTATTCTTTCAGTACGACATTCGATATGGTTGTATATTTTAACCGAGTGTTCGGTTATTTTATTTCATTTCAGTTTCATTTACGCAAACTGTGTGGATGTTTTAATTTTAGTTGTTTAAAAAGAGTACTTAAGTAAAATTTTGACATCGGCTTAATAGGTTATTAGTAATTAAATGGATTTTCGACAGTGATGCTAAGAATGATTCATATGAGACTCCTGTTTTAATTTGATATAGGAGTGATCGCCCGGTATTTTATTAGGCGGGGTGTTACAAGCGATTGGTATAGATAACTCAAATGTGAAATTCATAAAAGACATAAACAAAATATATCATAATCATTTTTATTTCAAATTAAGGAATATAGCCATTACATGAAACATCAGTCGAGGGAGTCGAGCAGACCACTCCCCTTCCAGTTTTAAAACCATCCTATAAGCAACCTACCTAGTCCCTGCCAAATAACCAGCTTCATAGAAAAACCCTAAAACATGCCAAATACCAATACAAATCACCCCAAACATGAATTCTCCAGCTTCACAAAAACTACACCTAGCTTCACTAATGTTTCTATCAACTTCCACAAGACCATATCGTGTCATCATTGCCTGCTCCTAGAGGTTCGCAAGTCTCCCACTTCTGATTAATGCTTCGTATGCATTCCATGCAGCGATATGCCTTGACAAGATTGACCGAAACCACAACACCATCCTTTATGGTGTCGAAAGAAATAAACCACTTTTGACTAGTCTCTGCTTCCAAGATATTCCCAATTACCCGCTTCTACAACCATTTCTGATAATCCACAAACATATTCCAGGACCTTTCAAAAGATTATGGCAGATGGGTAATTGGCCGGCAGTGCTGCCACAAAGGTCTCAGTATCATCCATAAAGATTCAGTTATATCCTTTACCTAAAAAACGTTGGGTATACGAGGATAAACTATCTGTTCCCAACCCACTTAACGCAGGAGTCGCTAAGAAAAATAAAAGGAAGTCTGGAGAACGGTAACCAATCGCACATACCGGTACCCTCCCAATTACAAAATGGGTTGTAGGTCCCCCCACCATGGTACATACTAGCGAAGACACCGGGCCTGTGCTCTATAAACTAGTTAATCCAGTTCTTTGTTGAAGGGACAAAACTAAAAAAAGGTCGGACCAAAAAACTAGGCACACCTGACAAGGGATACTCAAGAGGGGCCGCCAAGAAAAACCTCTCGAAAAGCCTCATGAACAACATCATAGGGCTCCCCCCAGAAAATCAAAACGACCCTCCTTCTAAGCATAAAAACCATTAAAGGTATTCGCCAGTTCTAATGCCACAGGATTACAGCGGTAAGACATCCACACCACTATCATGTCCACTTGAGGATTGGCCGTCAGGTCACCCATCACTAATAACAACCTAGTAGTCAGGCCTAAAGCTACAACACCAGCAAAATCAGCATAAGAAAAGTCCCTCTGGCACAACGAGTTCATAACCGCTGGGAGGGTAATATTCCCTCCATAGACTAATGTTCTAGCCGTTGAGGGAGATATATGAAGTAACTCAGCTAAAGACTCCCAGGGAGAATGGGACAAGTCAGGTATAACCGTAATCACACTGTGGCTGACCCCCAACATCACTAAAAATTCCTCATATGTAGGGTGGGCCTTATCTAGTCCAAATCGAAAAGTGTGATCCTCGATGCACCAGAATTATACCTCCGCCTCTAGAAAATTCCAATCTATATCCCGATTGTCCAATAAAGAGGCCTGACTCAAGATGAAAGTATCATAGGAAATGTTATAAAGACACATGGCCTCCAAGCCTTCAAGGTAGGAAAAGAATTATTCAGACAATAGGAGAGACATTTTGACAAAGACAAGAAAGACACAAAAGAAGAGATATGGATGGTGGTGAAGAAAGCATTCCCTAAGCCCTTTTTATACCCAAAAACCCGTACAAAAGACAAACCACCCGAAATCTCATCAATTCCTCTGCCTTACAAGTACTCCAAGTATGTAAAAAGTATAATAAAAAAGAAATGAGTGATTTAACTTGACCCTCATGCTGATAGGCAGGACGAGGGTTATGCCGATTGGCACCCCCTTTTAAAAAAACCCTTTTTTCCTCTTTTTCTCAAAAATCAAATTCGTGCTTTGAAAAAGATTAAGCCATGACTTAATTCTTTTTATTACTCTTCTTTTTTATAAAAATAAACATTTTTCTCATAAACATTCTTATCTCTTTCCACAAAATAAAATAATCTTCGCAGAAAATTAAGTGCATGTAAATTAAGTTACTAAAGCAAGAAAACTACCAAAAAGAAATGTATATTTTTCATATATAATTCTTGCTTGGCATTATTACAATTTTGCAGGAGCAAAAAGGAAAAAGGAAAAAGGAAAATACAATGGGACTTTGTTCAAACACTCTAAATATCTAATTAAACGCTCAACCCCCGTGGCGCACACGCTCCCCCTACGTGGACGGTGGATCCTCTGCTCACAGAACTGGAACTCTCTTCTAAAGTGGCCGACGACACCACACAAGAAGTGGATGACTTCTTCACGTAGGTGGACATAGATGCAATCCAATCCTTAATATCTTGCAGTTAACTGGTCGGCAACAATACTATCTTTAAAGAAAGCAGAATACAACAATAGACGATCCAGTCAGTAAAGAGAAAGGAAAAATAAAATAGGAATAAAAAGGAGAAAGAAGATAAGTATACCTCATGACTGAGAGCCTCATCAGTAAGCCCTATCAAGCTGAATACTAACACATGAGGACGGTGGGGAATGCTTAACATCTCCCCGCTACTCAACCAAAAATTATAAGAGGGAGGAGTGACTTGAATAAGCGGAGCCTCCTTTGCCACTGCCACTGCACCACTTCCCCTACTGTGGGTCGACCCCACCGGTGCACTAGTACTCCTCCCTGAAGCAGTGGCGGGTGGAGGTGATGAGTGCATTATTTTGTATATTTTATACCTAAATTTATACTTTGTGAGTCTCATTTTATTTCATTTAATAAGTTCTTAGGATCATTTTATTAAAAAAGGAAAAAAATGCAAGAATGATTGAATTCATATTCAAATTGGCAATTTTAAGTAAAAAATAGGCACTTTGATAATTTTATAATATTCTTGTGCTAATTTGTCAAAAGAGTTGCCTAGTGAAAATTTTGTAGATAATGATGGAATTTGGTGCAAATTTATTATCAACTCGAAGAAGGCGCAAGAAAGATTATTTGTACGATCATTCGAAAAAAACTGTCTTTAATCGTAAAAAAAGTCGAAATTTTTTATTCTCCGATTTGGATGCAATTCGGCGTGAGTGTTCAGCAACAAAAGATAAGACTTTTCGAGTTAGGGGAAATTTGATCCCTTATCCCGATCCAAAGATTAAAGAGGTGGAGAGATAGCTACCCACACTGTTCGGCCAATCAGGAAGAGTCCCACCATAAGTCAAATACCTCACCACTTGTTCTATAGAAAGGACCCATGGGCTCACAATTTTAGGAGGAATTTTGAGAAGCAACTTTGAGTGATCGCAATCAATTTGAGGACGAAGTTTATATAATTTTTTTAAAGGATTGAGGATTATTGTAAGGGAACTTATTATAAATTTGATTTATTAATGAAAATATCTTCTTATTCTTGCAATTTCTCTTTCATTATGGTATCTTGATTCTTCTATTAGGATTAGGGTGAAATTTATCATATCTAGCTAATATTGTCACGTTAATTTGATTATTTTTTATTCCCTAATTATTTTAATTGTTATTAAAGATTCGGTATTCATTTTAAAACGACACGAGAGTGTGTTTTAAAACCTTCAAGATTCTTTTGTCAAATCAAGTTTTGAGATTTAAAGATAGTAATTTTTGATGGATTATGCTTGCACTTTGATTGTTTTGATAGCCCATGCTTAAATACATATGCGAACTTTAAAACTTGTATTTTCTAAGGGAATAGGGATTTTAGCCGTCTATTAGAGACGTTAAAAATATTTCAAACGTAACGTTTTATTTTTTGAATTAAACGCGACGAGAGTCCATTTAATTTGAGTTATAAAAAGGGACTGACAACATTAAATTAATGTGCAAAATTAGTTACGTGATAAATGGACCTCAAATCCTAATTGTTTACAAATCCCTTGTGTTACTCTCATTTATCGTAGTTTCTTTTACTTAGTGTAATTCATAATTATTTCTATCCCATTTATTCTAATTTGACAGTTATAATTCTTTTAAAAATTAAGATTGACAAATCCTTGTGGGTTCGACCCATACTTACACTGGCTATTCTATAATAGCCCATGCACTTGCGATATTTTATAAATTGATAACAAGTCCATCTCGTATATGTTATTCTAGCTAGTAAAATTTGTTCCCCAGACTAGGGTGGTCGATGGATAGTTTTCTCTTAGTAAGTATGTCATCCACCTATACCTTCATGTTTGCCAGTTTGTTATTTAAACACTTTGTTCACAAGCCTTTGGTACATCACCCCAGCATTTTTGAGCCCAAAGGGAATAATATTTTATCAATAGGTACTTCGTCTAATGATAGATGGAGTTTTTTCCCCAATCTTAGGGCTTTATCATTATCTAGTTTTATCTTGAGTACGCGTTCATAAAACTGAAAAGTTCATGCCCTGAAGTAGCATGACCGACTGATCAATTCTTGGCAGAGGATAGTGATCCTTTATGCATGATTTGTTTAGGTCATTAAAGTCAACACGCATATGCCACTTATTATTCCTCTTCCAGACCATCACTACATTAAAGAGCACCATGAATACTCGATGTCTTTAATAAAGTTCCTATTTTTATAATTTCTCCATTTCTTCTTATACAATCATGTTCTTCTCATGGCTGAAGAGACACCATTTTTGTTTGATAGTCCTGGTATTTTTTACTATGTTAAGTTCATGAGAGATGAATTTTGGGTCAATCCCCGATATCTCTTCATAAATCTAAGCAAATACATTTTTCGCCCCCTGAACAAATCAACCAAATCTTTCTTAATGATTGTATATCTTCTACAACTTTCCCCTTGACCAACTCTTCTTCTTCCCGAGGATTCATTATTTCAATTTGGTAAGTTGTGGTTAGTTTTTTCTATTCCTCTTGGTCAGTTGAGGTATAGTAAAACTCCCCGACCTCTGCTTAAATTCTTTTCACCACACATATGCTATAATGAGTGGGGAACTTTATGCACTAGTGCACGGTATAAGGGACTACTTTATATTTCTTCAACCCTACTCTGCCAAAGATAAGGTTATCTCTTGACTGGACATTCTTGTCTAGGATGAATAAATGAATCTCCGCTGTTCAATAGGTGGGCTATGTGTGGATCACAACTTCTAACTTAATGCTAAAGGATATTCCTTTTATCCTAAGAAGTTGATAAGTAGTCGGTGATAAGCTTCAATCTCGCTATCCCATAATCTTAGACCCTTGAAGTAGTTTTAGAACAAAACATCAGCATAACTACCATTGTCGACCAAAATTCTCACTACCTTACTTTTATGACCCATCATAGAGATGGACAATGGATCGTTATGTGGATATAACATGCCAGATAAGTGATCATTGGAGAGACCGACCATAAATTGATCTTTTTTAATATTCCTATATAAGGTCTATATAATTAATAATAACATTCCTCTGTATGGAGATTATGATCGTCTTCTAGGCTTCTGCTCGTCCATTTGATCTGTTTGGACACCTTTGTCCATAAATTTTGACAATTTTTCTCTCCTGATTAGATTTTCTATCTCGTTCTTCAGGGCTATATAATTAATATTATGGCCATGATCCCTGTGGAACTCATAGTATTTGCTCTTATTCCTTCTATTGACTTGGGATTTTAACTTATCGGGCCACTTTAGATATTTTCTCCCATAAATTTCCTCAAGGATATGATGGAAACTGAAGGTCAAAGTAGTATTTTATCGTATGTATTTGGTTGGTCATCCTTTTTATCTTTCTATCATTTCTTCTCCGAGATTTTTTGGTGTTGGTTTAGACTACCTATTTGGCAGCCATAGCTTCTTCGACATTCACAATCTTCTCGAATTTGGCTAATAACTCAGTCATCGTCTTGGGTGGCTTTTTATCTAATGTCCAATACAACTTTCATAACTGCATACGACTCTTTAGGGCTGTGATGGATGTCTTCTCATTATAGCCAATCACGTCCAACTTCTCTCTATTGAAATGAGTGATGAATTCTCGAGTCGTCTCATTTGAATTTAATTGAATATTCAACAAATGAGCCACCCTCTTAACAAGTTTGGTTCCAAAGAAGAAATTACTAACAAAGAGAATGGTCAGTTGTTGGAAGTTTGAAATCTATGCTTGTAATAAATCATTGTAGCAAACTTATGCGAATCTCGTGATTGTATTGTAGAATGCCCGACATCGCATCTTATTCGTTATAGAATAAATATCGATGACAACTTGGTTCTATTTTATGTGCAATACCATGTGAGTTTTGCCATCATACTTTGGGTTATCACCGATGGTTTGAATTTTTTCAGTGAAGGATAGCTCACGATTGATGGAGTGAACGGAGTTCCTTTTACAAACCCTGCGTGCAAAGAATCCCTTGATTTAGTAATCTCCCTTAAGAGATATTCCAAACACTGAATTGATCATTTCCAGGGCTGGTCATACTATTCGTCTATGGCTACCATGGATTTGCCTGGTTAGCTGTGACTTTCTACCGAGCTCTCTTTCTAAAAAGTCCATTCAATATGCGCCAATCTATGTGTGACAGTCCTAGGTTTAGCCGAATACTCTGTCCTCATAGAAGCGTACCTTGAGTTTTCTTCGTGCCATCTATTATCTTCTATATAATATTGAATCCTCGTTGCTTGCGGGCCTTGGCGATCAAATGCAAACCCTGCTAGGCCTTTCTTTGGGGAAGTTTTGTTCGTCATCAAAAATAGTTGTTTGGAGGGATAAGGTAGCTCTCGGGTGGTATGATCTGCACTTTGAGATAAAAAATATTTGAACCCACTTTCTTCTTCCTATGATACCCCACTTAGCCTCCTTATATAATCTAATGCCCGAGTGCGTCTACTCAGTAAGGAGCTGGAGGTGGAATTTTCATTCTTCTACGTTGATGTTCGACTCCGGTTGGGTTAGAGGATTCTCCTCCCAATCTTCCCTATCCATCTTAGAGTGTCTGCATCAGCTATTTAACACTTACATTGCCTCTTGAACTCTATCCAACTCATCATAATTCTTTATATGTACCCCATTCCAATAGGGGTTATGGGTGGAATGGTTTCATTTGCACGACTTCCCTCCGGATCTTCTCCTATTTTCAAGAAAAGAAAATGGTACGTAAAAGTAATGTCTCAAGATTTTATGGATATGAGGTGGCAGGGAGCAACAAATGGCTTATTGTTCCCATAGATGAAGCTAATTTGTTATCATCTAAAATGGTATAAGGATTTTACGAGTCTTATCTGATAATACCAATAATAAATTATAACAAATAAAAAGATTAACAACTTCGATTTTAGAGAGGTGAGAGACAAAGAAGGAAATATGAGGTTAACGTAATTTAGCCCAATGAGGTGCCTACATGCACAGGTGTTGTGATATTTGCATTAACTATAGAAGAATGGATATATTTCAAGAATATCTCTAGGTTTTTGCATATGAACGTTGGTTGGATACGTTCATATACCTTTCTTGGGTGTCATTGGGTTCTATTTATAGGTTGATTTAAGATAAAGAGAAGTTGAAGGGGTGGAATGCCTTAATAAGTCAAGTAGTTACACCTTTCTACATTCTAGGAGACAACTAATCTACGTGTGGGTAATGGGAGCTATACATGTTCCCACACTTGGCCCATGTGTGCTTAGTGAGTAATAACTTTACTTCATCTTAGTCGGCTACCCAACTGACCAAGGATAACTGAGTCGACCAAGCAAATGACGTGCTTACCATGTTCAATGAATCATATGGGCATTTTATGATAATAGGTTTCACAATGCCACTGGTCCATCTCACATTCCATATTTATGGTGTAAAAATTATGGTTAAGGTTTTGGCATTAATATTTATATTATGTAGATTAGGTGTCCATCAAAGTGTCATAGTCTATAATTATAAATATTAAATTACTGTGTATAAAATTGGCAGTCCATAGGTCCAAATAGAATTATAGATGTTATATTGTTAATGCAATTATGATATGACTCGTTCATTGTAAAATTTCCCAAAGAGACAATTACGATTATTAAATGAACATTAATGAGTAATTTTCTTTTGCATCAATTTAACCTCAAAGGATTCAAATTTTCCCTTAAAAATAATATTTATGCGAAGTTTAAGTCGGTGCTCAAAATTTCTCCCATATTGTAAATATTATATTAATATAAAAGAATGCATTAAGGATTTCATCTAAGTATTTTAGGTTACGATTCCACCAAAGTGATATAATATAATAAATTATAAATGCTGAATTTTGTGATAACATTCAAATACTACGTTCTGGTTGCTCCAAAGAGTCCAGTTGCAATCGTGAATTTAATATTAAAGGGCAATATATTTTTTTATTAAGGCTGGTATCAATTACTCCAAAGAGTCCATATCCTTCCTTAGTTTATAAGCACACTGTCCATTTATGTCTTTAAAAAACATTAATGCTCATTGAAATCATTATATATTTCGTAAAATAATGCAATATTCATATAATGAATAGTTTAATGGTCACCAAAGTGACCCAACTAGAATGCTTGTGAATATTAAATTTAAAGATAAAAGTGGTAGTAATAACTCATCATGCTTATATATGTAAAGATATCAATGGAGTATATTTGATTTATTTCGTCAAGCAAGATAATTTTTCAAATGATTGATTTCGAGTACTTAAATAAATATTAAGGAATTTTGCAATTAGGTAGTGAAAGGTTATCCCAGACAACATGTCCATCTAAATTACATAACATGGTACCTAATGAAGTCATATATAAATATTCAAAGTTATTATGAAAGAAAGTTCACATTTGTAAATTATTAATGTACGTATTGTCAACTAAAAGCATTAATGTAGTGAGTTATTTATCTCATTAATTATATTTTATTTTAATTATCTAAAATTGTATGTTTTATCCATTTTATGCTCTCAAGAATGACTTCTTAGAATGTAGTGGAGAAACTAAGTCTCACTTAAAAGAGCTAAATCGTTATAATTTAGTTTTACTTGCACTATTAGTGAATAGATTAGTGTGTGACACTCTTTTAAAAGTGTGAGGAATTCATAAACAAATTATGCATAAAGTTTATACAAAATCTCACAATGTTAAAGATAAAAATATGAGTACCCATTATTTAACATACACATTTTAAGCTATATTGTGTGAATTATAATGTGTCATTGATAGGACTGACAATAATTTATTTTATTTTTCAAGACTAGAGTGCTACAAAAAGTAATTCTAAATTGATATGAGGATTCTTACAAGACAAATCATAAAACATACCATAAATTGTTGAATTCCTTTTATTATGTTATTTTGGGATCATTTCAAAAATTCCTAAATGACCTTTTAAAATATTTTTTCTCAATTTTATCGTGAGATATTTTTCTTGAGTATACCAAATATCTTTAAGTTTATATGAGAATAACTTTTCTTAATTATACTATTATCATTGGTGGTTTGTACGATTATATTTTCTATGGAGCTTTTATAAGAAATATCATTATGATACTATATCATAATGTTGAACTTAAAAGTAGCTTTATTAAAACTCTTCAATCTTGTGGTGTAATTAAAAATCGGACTATTTTAAATTTAGACTTACTTTTATGATTTAATAGACTAGATTGTCTTTACGTTGTCACTTATGAATCTTGACACTCATGTTTGAGCTCTTACTGTTTTACAATTTTAGAATGATGTATATGTCCTAAGTGGAAGATTATAGTCCTTGGATAGTGGACATACATAAATCATGTTGTTATAAAATAATAAGTAAAAGGCAGCAATGTCGATATAACACAAGAGTTATTCACGCGAAAATAAATATATATGGTTAGAAGTGTATTATATAAGTTTCACTTTACTTACCCAATTTGACATGCCGAAATGGATGGAAATGTCTAGTACAAGCATGGATTTATAATCCACTAAACAAATTAAAATTTAGAATTATGTCTACACTTTCAAGAGGGTACACATATTACTTTGGAAATTAAAAATGTCAAATGTCAATTTTTTTTAAAGAATAGGAAAATTAGTGGGAGTATCAAATCACCTAGCGGGGTTATAAAAGAAGTTAAGATACTCATGTCATTCCCTTAACATCCAAAGTAATTGTTCTTTTGGTTGGTGGATATGAATGGTTTTAAGAAGCTCTTAAAATGAGTTTGGTATTCAGAATGATTATGGGATTTATCACCAGAATGTGAATTTGACAGAGTGTAAGAAAATATTCAATTTTGTTTTCACAAGTTTTAAAAATTATAATGCCATTAACTTACCAAAATGAAGTTAAGGATTGATATACACAAAATGTGTCCACCTATAAACACATGACACGTGAAATGGAGCCTGCGTAAGCAGAACAAAGAGTAAGTCCGCGGAAGGTTTAGGACCATTGTACTCATGAACGCAACCAATCATGCATACTGGTCACGAAACCTACAAGAGGTTTGCGACCAGAATAATCCATGACGATGAAAATCATAGGCCGCAACCACACTACCCCAGCATGAGCGCAACACCTTCTGCAGACATTGACATGTCAACAATTACCCGCTAGTTGTCCAAAATTCTAAAAAGATTCTATCTCAATAATAGTTATCCACGAGTCATGCACTATACACGGGACACTCTTACCACCTTATATAAATAGAAGGCCTCACCTCCTCATTTAGGGGGAATTTTGGAGCGTACAAGCCCTGTCCAATTTACTCCACCTTCTCTATATATCTGAGAGCACACTTAAATCACCTGCTCCAATCACCAGAGCCACATAGGTCCGCAACCCCTACTTTGTCTGTACTATGAGGTCGCATTCCCTTCATCACAAAACTTATAAGTTCATGTATTTAGCCTTTCCTATTTCACTTGTATGTCTCTAAAGCTATTAATATTGTATAACTACATGTATATAATGACAATAAGTCACCAAAGTGGGCGTAAGCTCACTTTTATAGCTAAAGACTCACTTTTATAAGTGAACCACTCTAAACCGCGAGTTATAATTCTTCATTTCTATTTTATTCTATTTTTTACACTTTTACCGTTGAGTATAGATTCGATGGCATGAATTATTCTTATAGATCAATTTTCTGACATCAATAAGGATCACGTTAAATTATCTAATAGACACACTAGAGTCGAGTGTAAATGCGTCTTTAAGACTAATCATGACCCATGTAATAATCAACGATACAAAGTTAGATTTATAGTCAAAACTTCTTTACAAATAGATAAAGGGGTGTAAATAAACATTTTCACTTATATCTTAATGTGAAATTCTTATGGCTTTAGTAACTCCTTTTTATTAAGAGTTACATTTAGTGTGAAGTCTTATGAGAGTTTAAGAAACGAACTGCATAAATTGAGAAAGCACTATATAAACTTATGTCAATTTCCCACCAATGATATTTCAAGAATAATTTAAGTATCTATTTTAGTATATATGTACCTTAAGGTTAGTGGGAGAAGGTTATGCATTTTAGAATTCTCCATACAACAGTAATGAAAGATAAATTAAAGAAATAATATATTTTTAAGAGTACGAAATAATGAGATATTTAAAAACCATATATGCTCACACTTATGAAGATTTTTTGTTTAAATATGACCAGTTATTACATATAGATTCTTAATATCTTATGGACGTATTTATCTTAATCTAAATTATATGTCTTTATTTTGGCTTCATAACTACAGTTATGAAAGAATGCAAGATAATATATTAATGTTTTATCGATTATGAAAACTCAGTTTGTATCATGCTTTGAGGCTAAGTGAATGAATTATGGCTGCGAAATTTCATTTCAGGATTAGGAGTTGTCGACCCTATTTTTAAGTCGTTGAAATATGTTATCGTTGCATTCTTTATAAATAATTGATAGGTATTCTAAGCAAGGTAAGCACATTAAATAAAAATACCCTTATCAAAGAATAAGTTAAAAAAAAACTGGTGTCACTTAAGCACATAAGTATAAGTGTTCACATAGAAAACTCACTTACTAAAGGACTACCACCGAGGATATTGCTAAACATGTTAAACGGACGAGTCTTGAGTTTAGTCATTAAAAATTATGAGATTGTAGATTTCTTAGTGCTTATTTATGTGACACTATGTTTTGATATCAATTAAGATGTTCTCTTAAATTTTTGTCTTGCAACATTTGATTACATGAATGTGAATAGATGAAAGTGCTGAGAATAGTACTTTTATAAGACATTATTGGACCGTTATGATAACCCTTATTATAGAACTTAGTAAACAAAATGTTAATGTTGTAGTACATAAAAGGAACCATACTCTTGAATTAGTATGGAACCGCTATAACTCACATTGATGTTTTATTTAATTTAGGTATTTATGAAAACCATTTAAGGATGACTCAAAGATAATTGCTCGCCTTATGATAATTATGGATCGAGTGGGAGAATGTTAGAATTATTTGAAATAATAATGTGTTCTATAATCTATTTTAATACTATAAAGCAGAAGATAACAATAAAGGTTGTTCAATTGATAGAATGTGTAAGGACATATTTTACATTGTCCGATTTACATTAGAGTATATCGTATACCGCTACAATCGTCGAAGGTTTATTTAAGTTCAATCATGCATCAAGACGGATCTGAATATCAATGTTCTTCAACATAAAAGCCTTTGCGAGGTTAATTTTGGTAAGGTTGTGTTTAAGTCCCTTTACGGTTCATTTAAAGTGTTGGGATAATTTTTCTTAAATATTTTTAAACACTAGAGGCGTTGTTTTTCGTTAAAGATTTTTTTTCTAAGTGTTGAGGCAGAATTTTAAATAAAAAATAAAAAAAATATTTTTTCGTCAGCTTGTTCGAGCGACCAGTGTATGTCATTCAAACGACATTACCATCTCGCGGGAAGCCTCGTTTGAGCGACATCTGTCCTCGTTCGAGCGACATTGCTATTTCATTTGAACGACGTGCCGACTTAAATTTTTTATATGAAGCATGTTAAATGAGTAATGTTTTGTTAAGAAGACCTGACGCTTTACAGTACAAGAAAAAATGCAATCTGCAGAATACTTTTGTCTTCTTCTTTTAGGGATCAAACCTTTGTTTTCTCAATTCAAAAAAATTCCAATAGTTTAGTGAATTGTTTTGGAACCAAAGATACATCTTTGGTAAAATTTCTCGTGTAAAGATGGTAAATCTACGACTGACGACTGCATGTCATTTATGAGTACTCGTGGGTGTTCCTTACTAATTTAGACTGCGTGTCTTATGGGCTGCTGCAGCTGATCCATTACTGACTCTGGAGTGCATGTCTATGTGAGTATCTGCAGATATTTATTGCAGATTTCATTGTGTATATAAGTTGTGATTTATTTTACATAGTGAAATAAAAAGGTTTTTCATTTTTTTTCCTGAAATCTGTGTATCAACAATTATTTATGATGGTTTGATTTTATCCTCGTAGATGTATGTTTTATGGCTGAATTAAATTGGTTTAAAAATTGGCTATAGTTAAATACGTTTACAATTGGAATTTGCGAATTCGGTTTAATCAATATCACATAGCATTCTCGAATTGGTATCAAAGCGGGTTTCACTAATTTATTATGAATTTATTTTTCCATAAATTTTTGTGATATTGATTATTTTTGAAAAATCGCAATGTTTTAATGAAAACTTATATAATCGGTTGCCAATTTTTGACGGGTCTAATTATTCTTACTGGAAAGATCGTATGAAATCGCAATTAAAAGAAATCGATGAGCGAGTTTGGGTTGTTTGTAAAAGAGGTTGGACTCCTCCCACTGTCATCGCAAATAATGTTACCAATTTAAAACCCATGGCAGACTGGACTGAGGATGAGTTTAAATGGAGTAGTTTTAATTCTCGTGGGCTAAGTGAAATTTCTGATGCCGTCACTCCTAAAGAGTTCTGATGAATCATGATGTGCACCACATCGAAAGAAGCATGGGATCTTTTACAACTTACCCATAAAGGCATAAATGCGGTCAAAAAGTCTAAAATTCAAAATTTAACTTCTCAATTTTAAAAAATAACTATGCTTGAATCTGAGTGTTTTGATGATTTTTATACACGTTTATATGATATTCTCAACATTAGTTTCAATCTTGGTGAGCACATTCCTGATGCACGAGTGTTTATAAAGATTTTGAGATCGTTGTCAAAACGTTTTATCCCTAAATTGACTATTTTGAATTCCTTAGGTAATTTGAGCAATTTAAAATTAGAAGAGTTGGTAGGAGATCTCTAGACATATGAGATTGACATATTTACTGATACTGTAAAGCCTAAGGATAGAGGGATATCACTTAGAGCCCAGTCTAGGAAGGAAGAGGAAGTGTCCAAGAGAGATAAGAAAAAGAAAGGGAAAGGGAAAGTTTGTGAATCCAAGTCTTAGGGCGAATTTGATTTTGATATGGCCTTTTTTGCGATTTTTTTAAAAAAGTTTCTCAAATTTTCATAAGAAAATTCTTTTAATAAAAGATTTATTGAGAAAAATAAAAAGAACATTGAGGCCAAAGAGAGCGGTGAGAAAGAGGGTGAGAAAGAGAAAGAGAAAAAAGAGAGATGTTTTGAGTACGAGGGCAAGGGGCATAAAGTATTTTAGTGTCCCATTAGGCTAAAGATAAAGGGCAAGAAGATTGCCATGCCAGCCACTCTTAGCGATAATGAGGAAGAGGTGATTGATTCTGGGGATGAATCTTCACATAGGATGTGTGTTGCCTTTTTAACTAGTCACGTGAGCACACCTAGTTTATCCCACGATGTTCAGGATACTTGTGCACATGAGACCCCCGAGGATGGTAGTTTGAGTGTTTATAGCGAGTGTGAATTGTATTTAGATATTTATATGCCGAGACCTTAAAGACTAAGAAATTGAATAAGGAGTTAGGTCTCAGGGTAATTTATTTGGAGAGAGAGCTTAAGAGTTTGAGGGGATTTGAGGCGTCAGTGAGTCAACTCGAGAAGGTGAAGAATTCTTTGAGTGACCGGTTGATCATCATAAATTGGGAAAAGAGTGAGCTTATAGCCCGTGTGTCACAATTAGAGAGAGATCTTGAACGTGCGAGGGAGGTAAAGGTCACTTTAGAGGATATATCTAAGAAGGTAGGAAAGATGCTACTCGGTCCTTCTTTGGGTAATATTGAGAGACTAGGAATAAGTCATAACAGTGCGTCTACTTCGCAAGTTGCACCCGAGTCGGATCCTGAGTTTGTGATTGATCCATATGGATCTCAACACAACCCACCTAGGCGTCCCATACCAGATATGAGAGTGTGCTATAGACGATTAAAAGAGGTGTTCCTAGGCCTGTCTATGTTTGCACTCATTGAAAGAAGAGAGGACACCTTAAGGAATTTTAGTTTAAGTTGAGTAATGTGTCACGTTTTGCTACTACACGTGTTTCTACGACACATACACCCACACATGATACGTTGGAGGCTCCAGATGATTACATGAGAGAGTTTGCACATATTAGGGAGCAAGTTAAGTTTTAGTCAAGACTTCACATGATTTTATGACTATTTTTCATAGGATGTCACCACCTTTTAAAAATTCCACCGCACCTAACGGTTGAGGTTTAGACTTGTTTACTAGCATAGGATGATTTTCATGATGATAATTTTTGCCTATTGCTTGTGTGTACCAGTTTTGTATTTATATTTTTCTTTTTGATATATTTTTTGAAAAACCAAAATGATTTTCGTTTTTAAATTTTTTTGGAAAAATACAAAAAGATTTTCTATTTTTTAGAGAGAAAAAAATTAAAAAAGACAAAAAGATTTTATTGTGATAAATTTTTTGAAAAAAGACAAAAAGAGTTTTGTATTTTGTTTACACTGTTTATGGATGGACATTTAGGATGACCGAGTCACAACTTCATTAGATATACATGTGACTATTTGATAGTGTTTTGATATGCGTTATCATTTCCTTTTTGTGCTTTACGATGTTTGAAGTCATTAAGATGTAATTTGAGATTACTACCTACATGTTTGACTCTTAGTTTCCTTTAATGCACACTTGCACTGATTCGTTTGATTATTGTAATTGTCTATCACATGTGGGTCGAAGTATTTTCATCTTAATCCCGTCTTTAAAATGAACCAAATGTAATAAAACTCGACAATGAAAGTAATGCATGTAATAACCGTTTCTCGTGAGGAATTTGTTTAATTTGAAAAAATGATGAGTGAACACGGGAAAGGGATAGGAGAGTATAAAATTAACTCGTCGTGAAAGCCACCGTTTAAAAGAGTCTGAGAAAAAATTAAGGCAATAAAAATAATCATATGCCAAAATGGGCCCAATAGGATTTCTCTAAGGAGAGAAAAATAGATCACCTCAAAGAAAAAATAAATGCATTATTATTTATGAGGGTGTTCAGATGGAAAAGTAATCAACGGGTTTGCACGCCCTGACAAAGTCTTGAACAACCATTACACAATTTTAGAAGTTATTGGTGTGGAAATCATTTTAGACTTTGATGTGTCGATTAGATTGAGTAGATGTCATAGAAATTTACATTTTGACACCTAAGGATGTTTCAGAGATCATTCGTTAGGAGTATCCGTATTCATCGTGCACTTATGTTATGTTTTATTGCATTGATTTTTCTATCGTATTTGTTCACACCCTTTTATTCCATTTTCACGATTTGGTTATCTTAGTGTAAATTCATGGTGAGGATTTTTGTAATTTTGTTTTTGCATTTTTTTTTTGAAAAAAATTGAAATCATAAATAGTTTGTGAAATGCTTTTGAGTATATCTTGGATGATTGTAGTTATTTGCTTTGCTTATCGTGACACTCCATATTTATTTTGTTTATTCTTTTCTTTGTCTATTTTGGACAAATAAAAAGGGAGTACAAATTATGATTTTATGGGGGAGAATTGAGATTTGAGGTTTATTTGATTTACGTTTATCTCATTTCAAACTCAATACATAACGAAGGTATTTGCTTTGTCTCATGTGTGCAGGAAAAAATTGAAGATGATATTTTGCACACCCTGATGATGACAAAGAAGATTTGAAAATTTTAAGTTGATTTTTTTAAGCAAGTTTAAAGATGCAAGTCTTAACATTTTTAGTACCATTTTAGTTTTGGGTTCATGAGAGAATATTAGATTTGTATACGCATTTTGACTTGATAATTAAGATGTTTGTTTTTAGTTTGTAATAGCATAGACATATGGGGAGATTTGTGAGGACATATTTTACATTGTTCGATTTACATTAGAGTATGTTGTATACCGCTACAACAGTCGAAGGTTTATTGAAGTTCAATCATGCATCGAGATGGATCCGAATATCAATGTTCTTCAACAGAAAAGCCTTTTCGAGATTAATTTTGGTAAGATTGTGTTTAACTCCCTTTACGGTTCATTTAAAGTGTTGGGAGCGATGTTGCTGCTTCGTTCGAACGACGTGCCAACTGAAGTGTTTTATATAAAGCGTGTTAAATGCGTTATTTTTTGTTAAAAAGACCTGACATTTTACAGTACACGAAAAACTGCAATATGCAGAATACTTTTGTTTTCTTCTTTTTGGGTTCAAACCTTTGTTTTTTCAATTCACAAAAATTCCAATAGTTTAGTGAATTATTTTGGAACCCAAGATACATCTTTGGTAAGGTTTCTCGTGCAGAGAGGGTAAATCTACGGCTGACGACGGCGTGTTATTTAGGAGTACTCGCGGATGTTCCTTACTGATTTGGACTGCGTGTCTTGTGGGTTGTTGCGACTGATCCATTGATGGCTCTAGGTTGTGTGTCTATGTGAGTATCTGCCTGATATTTGTTGCAGATTTCATTGTGTATGTAAGTTGATATTTATTTTACATAGTGAAATTAAAAGGTTTTTTCCTTTTGGGATTTTTTCGAAATATGTGTTTGGCAATTATTTATGATGGTTTGATTTTACCATTATAGATGTATGTTTTAGGGCTGAATTGAATTGGTTTTAAATTGACTCTAATTAAATAAGTTTACAATTGGAATTTACGAATTCGGTGTAATCAATATCACATAACGTTCTCTTAATGTCAATGTAAGATTGCTTTTTCAATACATTTCTCTCCAAAAACTATAGTCACTTATATTTCTTCTTTAAGAATCACGACTCTCCATTTTCAATCCGTTCGGGATAAAAATAAAGGTTGCTCAATAGATAGAATGTCCAAGCAGGATTTATTTTCACATACATTTCTCTCCAAAAACTATTGCCACTCCTATTTATTCTCTAAAAATGCTGACTCTCCATCTTCAATCCGTTCGGTTGTCAACGCCCCATGTTCCGCCCCATGTTCTTCTAGAATTTCATACAATAATCTCTCCCTCACCATTATCTTATCTCGTGTCCTGTATTTTCTCTCTATGGATCTCACTTTATTCCTTAGTTATCTTTTTACTTGAGAGGTTACATTATACACATTTTCACTAATGTTCTGAAACAGTTTCAAAGCTAACAATAAAACCATAACCATACATTAAAGGTATTTATTTTACTCCATATACATTTTGTCATGTTTCTAATTATTTCTTATATTTTTAAAGATCTGTTATTGCTTTTAACTATTTTAGTTTGGTTCATGTATACAAGTCGTTTGAGTAAATGCAACAATAAAATGTCATCTACCCATTTATCTCTTGATATTGAATTCAAATACCTGTTGTGTTGAAAACGAAAATATATTAAGGTATACAAGTTTAAAGGAAAGATCAATGGTTGATTTGGTTGGTTATGGATCCAACGATAAAGGTGGGAGGAATAAATCTGCTAGATCTAATTTTGATTCGTGGATGCTTTTGTCAGATTTGGATGTTGATGGACCCAATGATTGGAATGATTAAGCAGTTTGATTCTAGCTATCACTATACATTATCAATGGACTTATTTGGTTTTTATATGTGGGTACCATTGTTGAGATCCATTATGATAGTTTATTTAAGCAATTTTATTTGATTTAATGGATAAAATTGTAACACCCCTTATTTTGGAGAATATGAAAATTAATTATATTAGTGATTTAGGAATAATTTGGAGAAATTATTCAGTTCGAATGATTTAAATTTAATCAATTCAGTTTATGTCAATTTTACGTGTGCCGTAATTTGAGGTGAAAATAAGATGATTTTAAAAGTATCTTGAATGGAGATTTTGAGGTCACGGTTGATTCCGAAAGGGTCAAAATAGTCGAAAAAGTGTACCCGGAGTATAGTTTGGGTCCCGGGACGATTTTAGGCCAACCCAACACTGTTTAAGGGCTTTTCGATCATTCTGGAGTTTATGGTTTAGAGAAATACGAAAATTCTAAGTCTTATATGTGATGTTTGAGAAAGGAACTAGGGTTAGGACAATCATAATAGAAGAGAGGCAAGAGGATAGGAAGAGGAGAAAAAATCCAAAGGTTCCTACGCAATTTTTCGCCCCGAACGCAATGTAATCCAGATCAGAGCGAGGGGAGAACCACCACACCATCTTATCAACGAATTTTAGACCTACTATTGAGAGGCACACATTTAAATGAAAATTAATATTAAGCATGTTATAATACCCATGTAGATTAGGATTTGATTTCATGCTTTTGGAAGTTTTATATGAATTTGGGAGGGTTTAATTCATAAACTAAAGTAGTAATGTATGTAGAGATATTCCTTAATGATAATAATATGAAGTCATTGGGTTTGGGTTTATTAATAAGAGAGAAATCTGAGTTCTTGATTAATAAAGATGATGAACATGAGAAAACTAGGGTTTTATGTTTATTAAAGGAGAATCTGATTCTTGGATTGAATCTTTGAAGTTATTTGTGTAAACTTTTCATCCAAAATTATCCCTATGTGAAGATAAAATGATATTTGAATATATTTGATGATTAATATTGAATCTTGATGCTTTATTGGTTGAAGAACATGAATCTTGAACGACTTAGGGTTTAATTGATGAACACAAGATGTCTATCTGTCAGAATTTTTGACATAACTTCAAACGTATGCCATTTCAATTGTAATTAGAGTTAGAGTAAGAGCCATACATTTATGGAAATATCTATGTATTATCTTTCTAATGAGATTTTAATCAGGTCAATCGGAGTTCTATAGAGGGAGTAATCGATGTTTTACTATAGGTTGTTTGATCTGCCAGTATAGTAATCCACTAGAATTTTTGACGTAACTTTAAACGTATGCCATTTCCATTGTCCATAGAATTAGAGTGATATCCATACATGTATGTAAATATCTATTTCTTATATTTCTATTGAGGGATTAATCACCATATTACCACTGGGTGTTTAATCTGTTAGAAAATTTACGACTCGATTCGATTTACCAGATTTTAACAATTTTCCCCTTTTAAGCCCAGAACTTGCGAATAATTATCGGGGGAATTTTTGGAACATATTTAGAATATAATAAGGGATATATTGTATGACAGTAGGCCTTGATAGGTTTGAGAATTAGTCATGTATAAGAGAGTTAAGACTAAGGCTAGTTGGGCTTAATTATTAATGTAATAATTCTAGAGAATGAAAATGGATCGTGGAGAGGATAAGGGAAATTATGAGGCAGACCAGTAGGACAATTATAGATTAACTACTGTATTAACTTAGGGGGTAACAACAGGCCCTTCGGGTAGAGAATAATACTCGAGAATATACGATAGAGAGTATATATCAAATAAAATTGTACAGTGAGCATTCAAGAGGAAAATACTACATACGGGTGATAATCATAGGTTGAGTGTATACCTATATGGATTGATTTTTATAGGTTGAGTGTATACCTATAAGATTTTATTATTATAGGTCATGTGTGTACCTATATTGAATATACATATGGATAGGTTATGTGTATGCCTAGTATGTATTATTATGTGTATGACATACCTACGCTGCTTGCTATGGGGGGGGGGGAGGGGGATTTCGCATCGTGGATGGTCTTATCCTGATGAGCCCATTGGGGGAATTTTAGACTTGTACCCAGAACATAGGACCTTGGATACTTCTATCTGAGAGTATGATAGTTTCAACGGTTGAATGGGAGCGTAGGTATGTGCGTGACCCATTTGGATGGGGACTATGTTCGCCTCCAATATGTGTGATTTGTATTTTGGGTTCGAGGAGACATGCCGAACCATTTGTCCTTGATATAGTATGAGAGGTGCTTGGACTGATAGCAGAGTACACGAATGTGCATCACAGTGGACAGACCGGGGATGCTATTATATATATATATATATATATATATATATATATATATATATATATATATATATATATATATATATGCTTGGATGTTTTCTCCTACTTATGTGTGACAGTAGTGAGGCTAGATAGTGTGTATCTAAACAAAGATTTATCTACTTATGTGGGATAATAGTGAGATGATATAGTATGTATCTAAAGAATGATTAATCTACTAAAGAGCAAATAGTAGGGATATTAGATAGTGTAAATCTAATTAATGATAAATCTACTAAGGCATAAATAGTAGGAAGATGGATGGTGAATATCTAAAATAAAACTTAAGTAGATAAACTTAAATGGTAAGGCTTAAACCAGAAAATATGTGAAATGTTAACGTGGGTTTTATAATAACAGAGCAGAGATGTTAGTTATTAAGGGTATTCGGTAGGTTCTTGTATGGGCGGTACGAGTAAGTTAAGGATAATCTTAACTATGAATAAATGGTAGTTCAGGGTATTCGGTAACGTACTGTATGGGTGGTACGGGTGAGCTAGAATAATTTGAGGCTTATTAGATACTCGAGACCTAGTTACATTGGGTATCTTGACTAGGTGAGACGTTAGGTGTGCACTATAGATGAGAGGTAAGAAAACTCAAGGGAGTGTCCGCAGCCTAACATGTTTATTTAATAACTATTCATTTAAATTGATATTTAAATTCTTGCTAAATATTTTCAAATGATTTTTACTTGGGCTCTGACCCCTACTTGCAAAAACCTTTTTCCAAAACCTTTTAGGTTTCCAGCCACATGGATGCCAATCAAGATGATATGTTCTAGGGATGCGTAGCTGCAGAACGTGTGGATGCTTGCAGGATTTGGAATTAGAGGCTTCAGTTACTTCATTCCTAGCGGAGGGTGCAGTTCAGTATTTCATTCGGGTGTGTTGGCCCTCAGTTATTTCTTTATGGCAGTCAGACTATGCATTTAATTATTTTTTATATTGGACTTTTATTTGGATTCGAGAACCGATGGTTTATTTTGTATTATTTTATATCTATTGCTTATCAGATGATTGTTGAGCTTATTCATTTATTACGTGGATGGTTAGTTATTGTATTTGTTTCGGCATATTGTTTTGTTTAATAAAAAGATAAAATTTGGCACCGACTTTTTTGAATACTAGGTGATTAGTAAATGTTTTAAAAAGTTTTTGACAATGATGCTAAGAATGAACCAAATGGGAATCCTGTTTTAATTTAATAACGGACTGATCACCCTGTATTTAAATAGGTGGGGTGCCACAAAAATGTTGTGTTCTTCTTTTTAGATTTCGGAAGAACAGTCTTCACAATTATAAATCAATGCATATATGAGAAGACCAATTTGGAGGGCATATGGGCCACTTGTGACCAATGATAATTGATTTTCATAAGTTACTAAATTTTGCATTAGTTTGGATGTTTTTTTTTTCTTAATGGTTGAATCTGATAATAGGTGCACACAATAAAATTGTTTTGGAGGAGCACCATTAATTTTTTTTAATTGCAATGTAAAATCACCTATTTTAAGCTTCCATAACATAAAATGTTAAAATATAATTCAAGATCAAGTATATGAAGAAAAATATACACCTGTAAACGATTGACAATTTCAGATAGTATGTTTGTGTTGGATATTATTTATAAGCCAAAGTTCAATTTAAAAAAAAAGTAATGTGGAGAAGTTAAAATTTATATGACCTTCCCTGTCACTAAAAGTAATAAAAAATTTAATTTTGGTCTTAATCATATCAACGTCGTTCTAAGTGATTTGATGCCATAACCGACTTCCTTTTCTTGCAAATTATTTCCACATTATTCTGGTTTATGCATACAAGTTTTGCACTTGCATAAAGATAGTGCAGACTACTTAAATGTGGTAAACACATGATTTATAGTGGGAAAAAAAATATTGTAAGAATCCATGTGCTTTTCAGATTAATTTTAAGAATGCATTGAGTAAAATATTCATAACAAATATAAATAAATTATAAAATGCTCGTGCATCGCGCAGGTTGCATGCTAGTTATATTAATACTAAGAGTCACTTTGATTAATGAAATACAAAAACTAAGAGTAAAAAAGACTCTTCGGTATTTACCTTGATGGGCGGTCCATATTGGGTGACTTTTGGAGATTGGGACCTCCCTCACTTATCAATAAGTGACTGATATCCATCAATCAGATGCTACAAATTACAACATCGATGAAATTTGTTTAAAGGAGAAAAATACCCAAACTCCCAATATCTAAAAGATCATTACTAATTCATATGTAGTATAATACCCAAATCATCTAAATGATGATTCCTTATTTAAGTGGAGATACTATTTTTAACTTCTTTCTCTTAAAAAAAATTGAATAAAGGTTGAACTTGATATATTACTTCTAAACACGATCAAGTTATGATTTTTGATCTTTTAGTTTACACAATATTTGATAATCATGTCTATCTAAGATCCCGATGTTAAATATATAATACACAACATTTTATATGATTAAAGAAAAAATAACATGTATAATTGGATATATATGTGTTTAATTTATATATCCATATACAATTGTTAATTACGTGTTCTTTTGATTAAATTTACACTTTATCCAAGGGTTGATGAGAAAACATGACATATAAAAGCATTATAGGTATTCCACTCGACCATTATCAATAATGACATATTTGGTTTGTAGAGTCTCATTTATGATCATAAGTATTCATCTTTGAAGATAACACTTGACTTACTAAATGGTAGAGAAGGTCAATCTTGGACACGAGTCCTAATCTAATTGATTGGAAAAATTACTCCCATTTTGCTAATTCCTTGAATTGTTAATTATATATCACTACAAATAAAAATAATTGTATTACAATTTTTATTACATAGTTTATGATTTACCAAACGTTGGTTCAAATATCTTAAACACAAATGAAAGTTAAGACTCTATCATGAAAAAGAACAAAACACATTAAATTAGACAGTCTCAAGTTTTACGTGATATTATGATATCACTAAAGGTTTTATTCGATTTTTCCATCTGAAATGAGATCTTATAAAAAATAGTGGGTAACAAAGTGTAAATTCCACAAACTAACATGCCAAATGACAAAAAAAATATAATTCAGGAAAACATATAAAATATGGGTTATATTTATTTGTAAAAGACTGTGACACACTGCTTAATTAAATACCAGTCGATAAGTTCTTTATTAAATTAAAATAGGATTTCCATTTGATTCATTCTTAGCATTACTGTCGAAAATGATATTAATTACTAATCACCTAAATAATTAATTAAACTGGTGCCAAATTTTTCTTTCAATAAACAGATAAATACAAATGCAGAACTAAATAATAAATCCACACACCATCACCGAGTCTAAAAATAATGTTGAATAAATAACTAAAGACTGGCCGAATAAACAATCGACTATAAATCCAAATCCAACATAATAATCCAACGAATAAATAACTAAATCCGAAACTGAATTTGAAAGTAAGTGGGCAACACACCCTAAATAGAACTGCAACTGAAATGATACCCCTAAACTAGGAAAGAAAAAAGATTCATCTAATAAAATCTCCCGCATGCATCCACATATGCCGCAGCTGCGTAATCCCTGGAATAAAATCTCAAGTCTGGCGTCCCTGTGGCTGGACACCTAAAAGGTTTTTAAAATTATTTGCAGCAAGGGTTAGAACCCAAAACGTTTTGAAAATATTTAGCAAGTGATTAAGTTTGTAGAAATTAAAATGCATGAATGCTTTTCATATTTAAGCTAATGTCGCACTCCCTTGAGATAATATTCACCCCTTAACTATTGTACAAACCTAATACTTTTCCTTACAACCCTCCTGGATACACTACCCCGTCTAACTAGCCTTGTTTTAAATGCTGCATGAAACCTTACTCTAGCCTGAGTAACTTTTTTACTAATGAATTATAAGTTATTTCTCACATTAACTTAATTTATCATCTTTAAATAACTATATAACAATTTCACTGGATATAAATAATACCATTTCACTCTAGGTATTTCATTCGTATATAATTATCGACTCTTTTATATACGTATACATATACCACGCATTCACACACATGTTGTATATAGTATCCATCCTCCCATGTAAGAACTCACCAGATGTTTTCTCTAAAATGCTATCACCCCAGGTATTCTCATTCCACCCGGATACCCCGAGACGGTTAGCTCATCGAATCAAAAAAATAAAAATAAACGTAGAGGATGCGGTCATATTTCCTTAGTTGTGAGATCGAATCATACCCAAAGCGTCTCACCCCCTCCCCCCCCCCCCCCCCCCCCCCCAAAAAAAAAACAAAATCTCAATATAATATAATGGACGATATGACATGGGGATTATACTCTCCCTGCTCCTCAAGCCAGGGGATTCACCCATATCGTACAACCTCCTGTGATAGTACTAGAGGGGCATGTATTTATAAAAATATCTAATCATCGATATTTAAATCTCACACACACACACACACACACACACACACTCACTCACTCACACACACATTATATATATATATATATATATATATATATATATATATATACATACTATCACACTACCGTATATGTATAAAATATTTAAACCAGGATAATCCGTGCCTAACTCCCGTAGCACTAGATAAAAAATATCCGAGTCTATATTCCGACTCTCAATTTAATTAAATTTCACATTAATTAATATATTAAAGTAGTGTCACTCAACTATGATCCCCGGACACATTCACTCGTCTCGTAATGTAATACTTATGAATTTATTTTCCAAAATTTATTCATCACGTGTCACACACTTTTCACCCTCCTAATCCCTATTATATCCACCTATAATTGCTGGAAGATATGCCTCATATTTATTTTTCACTAAATAAATAACTCCCAGAATAATCCCCCCAAAATCTTGCATATATACGTTCTTAGGCAAAACTGTCAGAAATCTAGGATCATCTAATCAATCGATGAAATTCATCGATTGATCAGGTCTCAGCGTCTTCCCCGACTTTTTTTTTTCCACCATTATTATGCACTTAAGCTTTAAATCTTCAAACCCAGAACTCAATTAGTTTCCCCATGATATGTTTATCCTCAAAACATCTTCCAAACATCATAATGATCTCCACACATCATTAATTAATAAATTTTCCAAATATTTCCCAAATCGGGTTTATAACCGTTTATACAAAGTTCATCCTAGATTTAATACAATCCATCCAAATAAAACGTGTCCAACTACAGGGTTTTGTAATCAAATCAGATTCCAACGTCCCACATCATAGTCTATCATCAATTGAGTAATTTATTTACACCTTTTACTCTAATTATCCAAAAAACCATTTTAATATCAACACACACCAAAACGTAATTCCAGTTACACGCCCTATGATATGAATTGATTATCATAGATTTACAATTAAAGAAAATTAACCAATCGCCTTTAACATTTCGTAGGGTCCGATCCTTTGAAGTGAACAACGATTTGACGAAGAACATGCACTAATCCCCCTTGATTTGGCTCCCAACAGGTCTCCAAATCCTCACTCTTTTCTTCTCTCAAGTTCTTAGGTTTAGAATAGTGTTTAACTGTCGTTCACCCTCTTAGATTTAGGTTAAATAATGCTTAACCCAAAATTACGCTTATGACCCAAATTAAAATAACCCAAATGCCCTCGTGTGGGCCTGGTTATGCCTAAAAATGTCCGAGATCCAATTACTACTCCCGGGTACTCTTTTCCAACTATTACAGCCTATTCAGAATCAATTGTGCACTCAAAATTGTCATCTGAATTACTTTACTAAAAGTCTTTATCTCGACCTCAATATAGTCTATCCCTGATTCCCGGTTGAGATAAAATAATACCACGCCTACGCAATCAAATTATTACCATTTATTTAGTAATTATTTTCCATAAATATTAATCATTAACTCTACCAATTAATATTTAAATAAAATCATAATAATTAATTCAATTAAATCACGACACACTAGTCATTTAAATTTATTGAATTAATTAAATATATAGTGCTTAAAAATACGTGGTATTACATAATTCCCCCTGACAAAGAAATTTTGTCCCCAAAATTAGGTCATTCCTGCGGTGGATAACTCCGAATACTTCTCTCGCATGTCATCCTCCCGCTCCCATGTCGACTCGTCAATACAGTGATGTCCCTACTGAACTCTGGCTAGTGGTAACACTTTAGACCGTAACTTACGCTCACTACGATCAAGAATAGCCACGGGTCTCCCCTCGTACGAGATGTATTGTTATAAATTCATCTCCTTGAATGGAACGTGCCAAAAATCTCTATCTCTCCTCTGATATTTCTTCAACGAAGCCACATGGAACGCGTCATGTATCCGCTAAGATGCTGCGGTAAACCCATTCTATATGCCTCTGGTCCCACTGTCTTAATAATAGGGAAGGGTCCCACGTATCTTGATGCTAGCTTCCCTTTCTTGCGAAACCTTATAACCCTTTTCATGGGAGACACCCGAACAAATATGTGGTCGCCAACCTCTAACTTAACGTGTCTCCGGTCTGTATCGGCATAACTCTTTTACCTGTCTTGAGCTATACGAATATGTTCTCGAAGTAGCTCGATCTTGGAAGTAGTCTCCTTTATCATCTCTGGACCCAACAACTTGTTGTCCCCTACCTCTAATCAGCAAGCGGGCAAATGACAAAGCCTCCCATAAATTTCCTCAAACGGTGCCAAGCTGATGGTGAACTGGTAAGAGTTATTGTATGCAAAATCTACCGATGGTAGATATCGCTCCCATCCTCCTCTAAAATCCAGAATACACATCCTCAACATGTGCTCTAGAATCTGATTGACCCTCTCAGTCTGTGGATGATATGCAGTACTCAACCGCAAGTCTGTGCCCATGGCCTCCTGAAAGCTCTGCCAGAAGTGAGGCATAAAGATCTTGTCTATATCAGACATAATGCTAACCAATACCCCTTGAAGCTTAACTATCTCCACAATAAATAGCTGCGCGTATTGCATCATCTAAAAATTATTGTGAACAGGTAAAAAATTGTCCACCTTGGTAAATCAATCCACTAGCACCCAAATGGAGTCGTCATGCATCTGCGACGTCATCAGTCCCATAATAAAGTTTATCGAAATGCTCTCCCATTACCACATAGGAATCTTCAGCGGCTCTAGCATCCCCGAAAGCCTTTAGTGGTTTACCTTAACCAACTGACAGGTAACACACTTGCAGACAAACTCTGCTATGTCTCTCTTCATCCTTGACCACTAGTACTGACTCCTCATATCCTGGTACATCTTATCCCCTCCGAAATGTACCGCAAATCGCAAATTATGAGACTCAGTCATCACAACATGCCTCAAATCCTCATCCTCAGGCTCAACTAATCTCCCATTAGAACGTATGCCTCCCACTGAGTTGATCGAGTAAGACTCTACACCCTCAGTTAAGATAATCGAATTATGCTATCATGGCATTTTCTCATCTTCTTTGGACAATATATTCTTTGTCAACCTTCATTCATAGTACGCGAATTTGTAGTATCATTGTCCTTTGATTTTTGTGTAGCTACAACATATGTAATTATATCATCGATGATCATCTTTGTAGATCACCTTTTTCTCTTATATATATATATATATATATATATATATATATATATATATATATATAACATAGAGATCTCATTTAATATTAAGTACCATTGTCAACTTCAGCGGATTTATAGTCACTTCAGGGACTTATGTCTTTTCATAGATAATAATCTCTTTTAGGGTTTTTAGACAAAGTGGATCTTTTATGCATAACCTATTCTGAAGATTTATTTGGGCATGATTTTATTTAACCTCCACTTTTGGGGACTTAAATAGGTGGGACCTATAGGTTTGTTATAATTCTAGCATGCAATAAATTTATTTGCTGTCGAATTTATTTTGTCATTTGGGGACAATGATTTTGACAAGCACATTTGCAACTAGTCCATGTGACATTTGATGTTGCAATATCATTTTTCACTTTATTTTCTCATTGAGCGATACGACAGATTAGATGAGAAAAAGTGGAAGTATTCCAATATAATTCTTGTCGTTCTTTAGGAACAAACCGTTCATGAATAATTTGTATTTCAGGTACGTGTTATCCTCCCCCTAATGGCGGGAAGGGTGTCTCATCCAAATAAAATTACACATGTACATAAATATATATATATATATATATATATATATATATATATATTTGACAATTGTTCAGTAGAGAGTGAATTAAAAGTACCATATATACCCTTGTGATAAAAATAGTAATAAATATTTTGTAAACAATATCACAGGAATCATTTGCAATTTTAAAGGCTTACGCAAAATAAATGAGGCATGAAGTTATAGTTTCCTGACAAAGTGAAATTCTACAATAATAAATCTTGTATAGTATAACTCCGTGAATAATAAAATGAGGGTTTTACTAGTGTAAGATTTTGGCTTTCAACACTAGAAGTAATGAAAAATTACTTTTCATTATTTATTAATATGGTATCCATGTATTCGGATGCCCATAAAACGAAGCGAATTTATTCAGGATTTGATTTCATATAACTCGTCACATATGAATGGGTGGGTACCACATAACAATATCATATATGTTAACGAAAATGTATTTTATCCCTAATTAATTAAATTAGTTTAATTAATGTACATTTTAGTTTAACTTAATATATTGATTTTGATGATTCCAAACACATTTTTATTAGGTCATTCTATAAATATTTATTATGGTATTATCCTGTTTATTTCCGACTCACATACCTCGACTTTACACAACGACATATCCGAGTAAAGATATTCATGTATGTTGCACATTTGCACTTGACACATTAGACACACATGCATATTTCTTGATCTATAATTATTAGTTGTGTGACTAATGAATTGTGTGCATAATAGTTTTCTAAAAATGAAATCATATTATTTCTACTGAAAATATTTTTTTTCAATAAACTTGGTGTTTATGTGCTTACAGTTTATTTATACATATTAAGTTTTTTTTGATATTATATATAATATATATTTATATATATATATATATATATATATATATATATATATACATGCGTGTAAGCATGTTACCTGCTTTGTCTCCATCTTGCCATACCTTTTGTCCTCTTTTGTCATAAGAGATATGACCATATTGTAAGACCTGCACACGCCAACTTTGGTTGACAGACTATCATCTCTAGCCTTAGGTGGCTTATTAAATTCAGTTGATGTTTGCAAATCAGATTAACTTTGGATGAATAATGATACATATATATTATTTATAAACAAATGGGCCTTGCCCTGTCATTCGTATAAAATGATTCTAGCCACACAAAACTGTGCCAAAACTTGAGGCTATGCCACTTTGTCAGATTAAATTAAGTGATATTTGGAAATTGTTTCTTTGATACATAAATCCGTTTTTTTTTATTCTGTCCGAAAATCTTTTATATATACATATCTGATCGCAAATTATTTTTAACGTATGTATCTGTTCAGGAAAAGTTTATTCGATATTTTTTTTATCTGTTCGGTATCAGTTCGAAATATTTCTATCAGCCAGAAATTTATTTTTATATCTGTTCGGAAATTTTTTTTATATCAGTGTGGGAAATATTTTTTTTGTACAATATATATTTATATGCCTTTCATATATATATATATATATATATATATATTGAATAAGTAGAGTGATCTGTCAGTAATGTTGGACTGCCTTAGAACTCATGCGTGTACCATATTTTTGGGACTAACATCTGTTACATTTCAAACAGTTGGTTTAAACAAATAAGATTTTTCTTCTTCTCAAGATATAGAGCATTTAATGCTAGTCTGCAGATTCTATGGGGAAGACCATACTCTCAAATCAGAACTTCTTTTCATCATTTATTGATGAAGAACTCATCCACACCTTTTCTTCCAACGGTTATATTTTTGCTACAAATGAAGACCACATTCAGTTGGAATACAAACATACGAAATATCAAAAAAGAGAGCATCTAGAATTTTTTATTCAGCTCACATACAATAAAGAGAGCAATCAGAAATATTTTTACTTAGCTCATACACTCAGTACAAGAGAGCAACACAAATTTATTCAGCTCTACATATTTGAGACAGCAACAATCAATATACTCAGTTATTTGTTGAAGAAGAAATTTGAAGAGCACAAAAATATTATTCTGCTACAGAAAATTTCAAGAAGAAGACTAGTGCCAAAAATCAGATTTATTGTAAAGTCTCACTCAAGAAGAAACTCGGATCAATTTGTATTTTAGAGAGTTTCGACATCCAAACTTTGTACTCAACATTCGGATTTGTTTGAAGCTGGAATTTTAGCTTCGGTTGTACTTGGAGCCGGTATTTGCTTCAAGTGTCTGTAAATGGTGGTTTGATCCTACCTTCAAGTGGATCAGGACTAGTGAAGCGCGGGAGACGGAAGCTTGCTCTTGGCGCGTGGACGTAGGCCGGGTTTTGGCCGAACCACGTTAAAATACGGTGTCAATTATTTTCAGCACTTTTATTTATTTATTTGCTTGTGTGTGATTGTTTGTTTTTATTTTAAGCACTTACACTTGCAATTAAATTAATTCTGAAAATTTGATCATTTTATTTTAAGTCAGAAATATTTATTTTCGTAATAATTAATTAATTCCAGAATATTAATTTTTATTAAATACGAAAATTGTTTATAAATTTATTGGGTCTTATAATCTTGAAATATAACAACGTGTTTTAATTTATTAAGAGTATTTGGTTGTTATTCTTGATTTGAATCATTTTAAATTAATTCTAGAAGATAAATTATTATTGAGCAGAAATTAATTAAATATTTATTTGGGTGTTGAAATCTGTGATTTATCTTGTTTAAATTAATTGGTGATATTATTTGATATTCTTGTGTGAATCTCTTTTGATTAAATTCAGAATATAAAATACGAAAATTGATTATTTATTTATTGGATGTTGTAATCTCTTGTTTAAACATTTGGAAGTATTAATTTGATAATTTATTTATTGTGTGTTTCAAACTCTGTTTTAAATTGTTTAAATTTATTGGTAACTTTTATTTAATCATTATTGGTTTAATCATTTAAGATTTATTTAATCTGAAATTTGTATTAACTGTTTTAAATTAAATATTTGCTGAAATATTAGTTTTACCCGAAAAGTTTGTAAAATCTCAATTCACCCCCCCTCTTGAGTATTTTTCTGGGCAACAATATAGAATCTTCTGGAGCCTTACGTTCACTAATGGTAAAACCTTTTACTATATTACATACCAAGTGTGAAAAACTTATAGTTTTTAGAATAATGTGAGTTGTTCATTATTTGCTAAATAAATGTCATTATATAATGACAGTTCAAAATTGTTAATTACAAGATTCAACATAGGCTTTAAACAACGCTAATTTATGCTTCGGTCAAGAGTCTGGTGACCAACTTAAATAAATGGAAGTATCTCTTTTAAAAAAATCTCATATTAGATAATTATAACATATTCAAAGAATGGGATGGATAATAAAAACTTTAACTTTAGTAATAATAAATCTTTGAATGCTTAATGATCTCAAAAGAATTTCATATTTGAGGATATAAATCATTTATGAAAAATAATTCAAAGATATATGTATCTAAAAATCATGCATTTTGATGACTTTATATTATCAGAAAACATAATTTAATCATTATGCTTTAAGCCCCAAAAAATCTTAATTATACGAAGATAAGATCACAGTGTATATTTAAATGAGAAAAACTCTAACAATTAAAGAAAAGAACTTTTGATGAATCAAAATTTCATACTCTTATCATATGTAAGAGACTTTAGGCTCGAAAATAAGAAACTTTAGGTTTCAAATATGTAACAAATTAATAAATTTTTAGCTTCCATAAAAAATTAGGGTTTGGACTAATATTGATCCTTTATTTTTTCAAAAGTAAGTACTAAATAAAAGAAACAGTTGAAGATATATTATAGATCACGAAAGTAATGATGAGTAATATTCTTTATGAAAAGTAATGAGAACTTCAGGTTCTCTATTTAATGTCACATGTATATGAATCTCCGGGTTCATATAAATTATAAAATTAAAATCTAGGACTTTAGGTTCTACATTAAAATAACTTATAAAGTGTCTGGTGCAAATTATGTATAGAACTTTAAGTTTTTATCATTTGTATGTGAGAACTTCTAGTTCTACAAAAATAGTTGAACTTCAAGTTCAATATTACTAATGTCTAAGGACACTAAAAAATTCTAGTTTTGATTAGGAGGTAAAATTATCAAAGAATCTTCAAAACAAGTGTAAAATATTGTCATTAACTCCGACCAGTAATAATCCAACCTCTTTATTAAAAAAATGCGGGGCTTAATTTTTTACATACTCTGCACAGTAGGCTCCAATGTATATTATATAATTGGAATGTGAAAAGGTGTTAACATTAAATACCATTAACAATAATTTAATACTCAAATGAAGCGAAGCGCCAACAAACAAAGGTTTAATAGTGAAACCATTAATATGATAACTAAAGGAACACTTAATCATTAATATAGTATATAAAAAGACATTTCATTTGATTAAAAAAAATTCTATATGAAATTTCTCATCTCAAATTAAAATTACTACATGAAAACTTCATGTGTCAAATTTAAAATCACTATTTGGAAACTTCAGTCCCCGAAATTAAAATGATTATATGGGAACTTCAGGTCCCCATATTTAATTAGTTACAAAATTTCAGGTCAGAAATCTAAATATAACAATGAAAATTCGAATTTCAATAATAATAGAAAACTTAAAGCCCAAATCATTAAATTTTTTTCTATAAATTTTCAAATGTGAATATGTAAGTTTTATGAATAACATAATTATGACATCAATATAAAACAATTAAAATTATAAGCACCTGTAATTACCTTTTCAGTTGTGAAACTCACTCATTCATGTCCATATACAACCACACATGTCTCCTTCATATTCATACTGGGTTCTCACCGAATCAGTCGTATAAATATTCACGTCATACTGTCAAAATAAGAAATCAAGTGTTTCATGTCCTTTGTGTTTTCATTAAACAACGAATTTGGAAGCAATCGTGCTGGTAACGTGTTGTAAAATAAAAGGGACACAAAGAGAATTTTGAGGGAGTGAGTCTTTCATTTTATTGATCTGTCAATACTAAAGGGCCATCACCCATATTTATAATACAAAATAAGTTAATTCAGCAGACCCTTAATAATTGTGGAATACCAGTGAACTGGAATACAAGTGGACACCCACGTATTACCCATTTTATAACAGTTCTTTAAGAAAGTGATTTTTATCCCAAGTTAAAACTAAGTTTCATGTGAGGATGTTGAATTCAATGGCCAAGATATATCTCCTCATTTTTGGGACTAATATGTAATAAGCCCCTCAAATGGCATAATATGGCTATTTTATTGTTTGCCTTATCGGTCGCCTAATGTTCTCGAGTTATGTTTGGTGTAGCCACAATACCTATTACTCACATTACCAACAAGAAAATTGTATTTTTATACCATCTAATAAGATTGTCCTTTTCCTTCAATGATGTTGATTGACTAATTGATTTCTTAGTGATTTTGTGGTCTTTTTATAATGGGAAACATTTTTTTAATTATATATAAGAATCCTAATAACAGTGCCATAAGGGCACAAACTAAGAATCTAAAAATAATAGGTACGCTATGCCGACATAAGATTAATAGAGTATATATACTCATACAGAGCTCTCATACTTATATTATTTTGAGAATCAAAACTTACCCACGTGCCCTAGAGTCACGTGCTATTATTTTCCTATATAAAATTTAGATAATTTTAACTTTACATCTAAAGCTATGACACTATTAAAACCTCTCACTAGAAGAGCAATATTCTTATCCTAGTCAAAGATTTAGAAGGTTTAAGTGATGATGTCGATTTTAACGATATAAATGTTCTTTCATTGCCTTTTTCAATTGATACACCTCAAGATATGTTTGGTGTAAACACCATACCATTGAATTAAGTGCTAATTAATAAGAACGTATTTTTCTTCCAATAATTCGCGTCGCCTAATTTATTTATTTTTGTTAATTTTGTTGTATTTTTATAAAAACAAATGAAAATTCACTTTCAATATATTTTTATTAAAAAAAATAGTTTTGATATTACTTATAAACCTATGAAACTTGTAATGATGTTCTCTTGAGAGAAACTTTGAAGTTATGGTAGTAAAATAGGTGGTCCGCCGTAGGCAACGCTTGATGGAGAAGGAACCACAGAAACATTTTGGGCTCGTTTGGTTCGAGGTTTGGTAAGGGAATGGGAATTCATAATTCCAGGAATTCTAAGTTCCTGGAATCTTCAATTCCTTTCCATTGTTTGGTTCAAGCAGGAATTCCTTTTTCCCGCCATCTAAAATCCCTTCTATGTAAACTGTTAAAAAGATATTAAATATATACTATTTTTTTAAAAAGTTTAAAAAAACGTGCTTTGTTACACTTTTATTTAAATATAATTTTTTTTAATTCTTTACAAAAAAATAAAGTTGTAAAAAAACAGTTTTTAAATAAAAACAAAAAAAAGTTTTTGAATAACTTTTTTTTATTAATCTTTCCTGAAAAATAAAGTTGTAAAAAATGTTTTTTTTTTCCGTTTTTTTCCTTAAGCAAAAAAACAATTTTTTTTGTTGTAAAAATACAGTTTTTTGAATGTTTTTATATTTCTAATAAATAAAAAATAGTTTTTTTAATGTTTTTATTAGAAATATAAAAACATTCAAAAAACTATTTTTGTACAACAAAAAAAAATGCAAAAATAGAACTGTTTATATATAAAAACTGTTTAACAAAACACATTTTTTAATGTTTTAAACAAATAGCACATATTTAAAACATTAAAAAATGTGTTTATTAAACATTAAAAAATGTGTCTATATAAATAAAAATGTGTTTATATATTAACATATTAAACAGTTTTATTTTGCATTTTTTTGTTGTTGTACAAAAACAGTTTTTTGAATGGCGAAAAACATTTAAAAACTGTTTTTTATATATTAGAAATATATATTAACATTTTATTTAAAAAAAATCAGTTTAAAGAAACATTTAAAATATATTTTTATAGTTTTAATCTATAAAACACTGTTAATATATTAAAAAAAATGTTTATATATGAAAAACAGTTTTAAAAAACACGTTTTTTAACTTTTTAAAAAAATAGTACATATTTAAAACATTTTTAATAGTTTATATAAAAAAATATTTTTTAACTTTTTTATTTAAAAAAAGAGTTTTAAAAACATTTAAACATTTTTGTAATATTTTTATATATAAAACTGTTATTAAAGAAAAAATGTTATAGTATAAAAATGTCATTCTTTTTTTATATATAAATGGTGTAAACTATTTTATTTCCTATTAAATGAAGCGAGAGAACTTCACTTGAATATGAGATAATGAATCATTAAATGAAGTGAGAGAACACTTCTTAAAAAACCATGTGATTGGATGACATCAAAACTTGATGTCGTTGAACACATCAAAAAAAAATTCGAGAAAGAGAGAGTGTGTATGTGTATGTGTATGTGTATGTGTATGTGTATGTGTATGTGTATGTGTATGTGTATGAGAGAGAGTGTTTATGTGTGTGAGAGAGATAGAGAGAGCATGTGTGTGAGAGAGAGAAAGAGAGTGTGTATATGCATGTGTATGCGAGAGAGAGTGTGTGTGTGTGTGTGTGTGTGTGTGTGTGAGAGAGAGAGAGAGAGAGAGAGTGTGTGTATGAGAGAGAGAAAGTGTACTTATGAGTTTATGTGAAATGGTATTTTTGTCACACCACAAAAGTAAGGTAATATGTCCGGGAATATAGGATTACCCCCATTTTTGAGGGGAAAGGAGAATCCAATTTCGTGGGAATTCTAAATTCCAGGAATTCTAAGTTCCCCCTTAAATCTCCAACCAAACATTGTAATTCTAAATGAGGGGAATTCTAAATTCCAGGAATCCTAAATTCCCTTTCCAAACCTCGAACCAAACGAGCCCTTTAAGTTTAGGGGGAAAAGTACTTTACCACAACTACTTCCATGGAAGCACGGGAGTGTGTTGCGCATACCATTTAGAATTGAGCCAATGATAAGCATATTTAATCATAAAATCTCTAGTCGCACTTGGCCACCAGAAGGGAATATCCGGAGTAGACTGGGTGTGTGAGGTGTAGGGGTGTTAGTTAGGTGTGTTTGGTAGTGTATGGTATTTAGGATGTGTGTGTTTAATTTGATCCCCTAAAAATAACACAATTAAAATTAATAAAAATAAAATAAAATAAAAACCTAAAAAAATAAAATCTTATTTCTAAAATAAAACAAAGACTCAAATAAAATTGAACTAAAAAGAAATAAAAATAACAATCAAAATAAAATCTAATAAAACTTAAAATTAAAATCCTAAAAAGAAAATGCAAAATCTAATAAAACTAAAAATAAATAAATCCTAAAAAATCTAATCCAATAAAATAAGATAAAATAAAAAACTAAAACTAAAAAGTAATAAAAATCAATATAAAATAAAATTATATTAGTAAAAATAAAATAGAAAAAATAGAAAATAAAATCTAAAAATTCTAAAATCCAGAGGTAACTTTGAGATAAGAGATGGAGGTTCCTCTAGTGATGGAGGAAAAAAGTATTTAGGGGGCATCTAAAATAAGAAGTGGGAGATGAGGAAAGAGAGTTTTAAAAGCATCATGTAGTAACCAAATATGATTACCAAATGAAATATCACTAGTCCCATGGCGCTATTTAATACAATGTTGGAAAAACGAATTTTGAGATTTTGGTCTAGAACCAAGAGGCCTGACATTACGAGGAGCTGCCAACAAAGTCGTATGGAGAAAATACTTGTGTTTCAGAGTCCGACACCAGAGGTTACTTGGATGGGTAAACAATATCCGTAGAAGTTTAAACATGTAAGCATTATTTAAAGAGTGGAGATTTTTAATACCCACTCCATCATATTGTTTAGGAAGTGTGATCACAGACCGGGGAACAGTCAGCATTTTACTAGTCAGCTTAGAAGAATTACAGAAGAAGGATTTGGTTTTCTTAGTTAAGGCGTGAATGATAGGGTCTGGTAATGGATACGCAGACATGAAATAAGATGACAGTGATGTACACACTGCATTGAATCGCGTAACACGTCCATCATGCGTTAAAAAATTATTATACCAGACCTGAAGATGGCGCTCCATGTTTTCAGCCAGCTCTAGAAACAATTGGCGCCCAACAATAAGAGGAAGCCCAAGATACTTATCTTGGCCTTGATATCTGTGAAATATCATGTGAAGTAGAGGGGCCAAAGGTGATAGTAGATTTTTCCTTGTTGATGGTTTGCCCCGAGACCTCCGAAAAAATGGAAAGGAGTCTGTGGAAATGAGCTATAGTAACAGGCTTTGGTTGTAAAAAGAAGATACAATCACCAGCAAAGGCGAGCCCAAGAATGGTGGGCCCTTTAGGAGAAGTCCGAAGGCCCATCATTTGCTTAAGAAGATTGGCTTTCTTAGTTTGTCATAAAAGCACATCAAGCACCCAAATGAATAAATAGGGAAAAAATGGATCCCCCTGTCGGAGTCCTCAGGAAGGATGACAAGTGCCCCCCATATGGCCATTAATAAGAGTGTTGAAGGACGTGGGGGAGACACATTCCATAACATAGGTGATCCATAGGTCCCGGAACCCATGTTGTTAAACTGACTTGACCACTCCAGTTAATCGTAGGCTTTAGTTAAATCAATTTTAATTGCACAACTGTCCTTTTTAGATTTTAACTTCCTCATAGTATAAAAATTTCGTGAGTGGAATATTATCGTGTATGTGTTGATTAACAATAAAAGCATTTTGATAAGGGATCATTAGATATTGAAGGATGGGGCACATTCTGGCAACCAAAATAGAGGAGATAAGCTTATATATAACATTATATAAACTGATAGGTCTAAAATGTTTAACTTGAGTGGGGTGTTGAATTTTAGCAACACACATTCACTCTGAATGGCTGACTTTCTTCCACTTACGTTCCACCATTCGACCTATGGACATTTGACCCATTTCCTTGCTCAAACATCTTGTTGCCTTGCACCCTCAGTCTGGTATCTCCTATGTTGCGCTCCATATATTGTTTCTTCTTTAATTGTTCTGGAAGACTCGTAATGGATCTATTTTCCATCGTAAACCCATCACACAGTCTTCCTTCAAACATTCGCTTTCACATCAGATTCATCAATCTACCCACGCTCAACTGACCACCTAGTCTTCTCCCACCACACACTATGTAGATTTTCCTATAGTTTGGACCAAACCGGCACACCCCTTCTTTAAATGTAATATTGATGGGGAGAAATCCCATGTTACGGGATACACTGCAGTTGGAGGGATCATTCAAAATTCTCATGGGGACTTTATCAGCGGTTTTACAAAAAATATTGGGTATGCGTCCTCAGTACTTGCCCAAATTTGGGCCCGCAAAATTGGTTTAGATCTTGCGTTACAATTGAGAATTAGATGTATTGAATTTGAAACTGATAGTCAACTTGTTTTTAATATGATTTACAGGAACAAAGCTCAGACTCCAGCTCACGTGAATTTGATCCAGGCCATCCGTGATGGTTTTCAGAGATTCTACCAAGTTACTCTCTACATGTGTTTTTGGGAACCTAATGCGTGTGCTGATGTTTTTGCTCTTCGTTCAGTGTCGCATCTGTTTTCTACTCGATATTACGTACAAATTCCATGTTCTTTTTATTTTCGTTGTTGGTTCGTGATGTAAGTAATATGGCTGCTAATAGATATGCAGCATGTAATATCACTTGTAAAATACCTATATCATAAATAAAGCTTCCTTTTATCGGGAAAAAATGTTGTAGAAGGTTCAAGCGATAACACAATATAGCCACATAAATGTCTATATTTCTCCTCCCTTTTCAAATCCAATAAGTAATAGGTCACCTTCATAAGGTATTATAAGGCTTGTAAACACTGTACTTATTAATTCAACGCCAACAAAAAAAACATGTATCTTTCTTTTAACTAGTTTAATTCCTCGCACGATGCGCGGGCGGTTTTAATTCCCATAGTCTTCGAAATGAAAATTATGAAGATTTCCATATATAGTGCATGTAAAAAACATAAAATGCTGAATTTTCACACTTCGAGGAATAAATTATGTACGAAGGACACTATTAGGAGAAAAAATAGTAGACAAACAATAACAACTAATCAACACAAAATAGAGAGTTATGGTAACTTATGGTGCAATTTCATATAATAAGAGTTAGAGATGATATTTTTTACACATAAACATATAAAATTGTTTAGACAGTTTATAAAATATGAACTCAAAAATATTATCACGATGCATATAGTAAGACAACATTTGGACAGCTTATATAAATTACACTCTTATAGAGGTACACACATAAAATAATAGCCATTTTTAACATTAGTAGTCTAATTTTATAAATAGTATCAAATCAATCATATACTTTTTCATAATCAAATCATGATGACGTTTTCATATTACAAGTTTTGGATAAAGAAATAAAAGAGTCAATCAACTCAATTTTCGGGCACATAGTACAACTATGCAAATAATTCATAATTTCATTATAGGACCCACTAAGCAAGGCGGTCCAAGTTCCACATGGCGGTCCTAACTCCTCTCACGCCACTTTTACATATGAGATAAAATTAAAAGAAAGGTGTGTGACACCCGCCTAATTAAATATCGGGCGATCACTCCTTTATTAAATTAAATCAAGGTGAACATTTGGTTCATTCTTAGCATCACCGTCGAAACATAACTTTTCCAATTTAAACACCCTAATTAATTAAGCTAAGTGTCAAAACCATTTTTAGACATTACTTTCCAAATTTTATTTTATAAACCAAGATTTAAATGTTTACAACAATTCAATATTAAAGAATCACACCACAATTATCCTGGAACATATAATCCAAATAATTTAAACATTCACAACTAGATCCCAACATTTAAAACTTAAAGTAAAACATCCAGACAGTAATAAATCCCAAAGTGACAATACTAAAACTAACTGAATCACAATGTCCAATAAAACAACTGAATAATGGAAAGGGCGACACATGCCCCACTAAATGAATATGCTAGGAGTGGAATCAAATAAATGAAGTCGTCTAAGCAAGAGGCCTGCAACTCCCACCTAAGCTGCAACGCGTTCCTTCCAAAGGATCCTATGCAAGACGCCCCTGTGGCTGGGCACCTGAAATATACACATATATATACAAGAGAGAAAGAGAAATAGAAACGGGTCAGATCCCGATAGTGTAAATGATTTAAAATTCGTTTAGCAAGTATTTAAAATGTTTACAGGCCAATGCAACAACATATTAGTGCGGCACTCTCTTGAGCAATTCTCACCTCCCTTCTAATATGCACGCCTATCGCACTAACCTTCCCAACGGATTATCTTATCTTATATCGCACTAGTCTTCCCAATGGTTTAACTTATCTTAGATTACTCGTAAGATTTAAAACTGAACAATATAATTGTTTAAGAGGAAAATTTCATTCAGTAACAAAGCTCTCATCTTGACTTTATTTATTAATGAAGTTTCCCAGTGTCATATTATACCTTTTCAAAACAAGTATTTTCAAATTCGAGTCATTATACATGTCTTACTTACCATAACACAGTAGACAGTTTCCAAATTTCAGAATTTCATATATATATATATATATATATATTAAATACTCGTATAATATATATTCTAACAGCACCCCCACATAAAAATTATGGTTCGTGCATACTCTGCTATCCAATCCCCGTATCTCACGTACTAAGGGAAATACAAGTCGGAATCACTCTCGAACTGTATTAACACATACACAAACAATATTGAGGCGAAGCATAGATTCCAAGTCTCTAAGAGGATAGTACATGCCCCACGTCTCTTAGGACCGTCTGAACTATCGATTCGATAGCCTGTACCAAGGATTTCTATCTTCTAGGGTACGAGTCAATATCCTCCATAAAGGTCCCATCGAGATAAGACTGTCCCAGCGCGGTAACCTCAGGGATAGCAAGTAGCGCGGGCACGATTTTCACACATAGATAGTATATGCATAAACACAGTCATATAACTATACTAATATTACCATATCAAATTAGGTACATCTCAAATCCCATAATTGCGAATTTTGTCCTTATTTCTCATTATTTAGTTATCACGTATAACCGTTCATATCTTACTTTAATTTGAGGGATCATTCCAACTTATTACGTAGCACTCATGGATTCTATCCTTTCAAGTGTAGAATTCAGTAGGTACTGGTCTAATTTCCAACGTAACTATCTTACGCGTCTCTCCCCTTAATTCGTACTTTCATTGTCCCTTATATGTAAACATCCCAAAAATACAACTCTCGTCTTACATTAAAGGTCCCATAATTATCTATAGGTCCTACTGGTCTTCTTTATCTCCCAAGACATTTTAAGAAGGGTATCCAAGGATTATTTCTCATTAAATTGAATTCAACTAATAATTTTAAAAAGGGAAATATGAGTGTGCCAGAAGGGGTCGATCGATCGAGGGTTGGGGCTCGATCGATCGAACCTTCGATCGATCGAAGCTCTTGGCTCGATCGACCGATCAAGCAGGTATGGCGAATTCTGCAGTTAACCAGTTACGGGTTCTATCACATAACCTCATCCAAATCCAAACTTTTCATTCCCAATCGCCTGAAATTTGTACTACTAATAGTATAAACCCATTTCATACGTCTTTTACGTAAAGCATGCAAATTTCCATTAATAACCATGGATTAACAGGCCAAAATTCATGTAAATCTCAAGAACCCTAGAAATCTCTTTAACATGGTTCTAATCAGTATTTTCCAGAATTTTCTTCTTCTAAAATATCATAATTTCGTGGTTTAATCCTCTACACGTGAAGGGGTTTCCAGATTTACATTCAACTCATTACTACATGCAATTTCCTATCTCAAATTTGAGTTTTCTTCCATAAAACTCATCCTAATCATCCCTACACTGACATGAGTGATGCATTAACGAAAATAAGAAAGATAAACACTTGCCTGGGATTTTCAGAATTCTATTTTGCGGATGATTTTGGTGTGGTTGCGTTCCCCGTCGCGCGATCTACGCTTTGGTGGTGGTGGCGGTGCAATCGGGTGACTTTTTGGCCTTGGATTGCTTGGAAAGCTTCCTCCTTCCCTCTCCTAAGGACATTCTAAAGTTTGAAGTTGTTTTAACCCTAGAAGGTAACCTTAGACATCTGATATAACCCTTGAAATTTCGTGGGTTTAATTACCCAAAAATGTAAAATGTCCAAAATGCCCTCCTGGGGTACTAATTAACCCTAAAAACGCCCCGAGACCCAAACTAAACTCCCGGGTACATTTTTCTGACTATCTCGACCCTTCCGAACACTTTGGCGCACTCAAAATGACCATACGAGAAACTTATAATATTTTCACTTTTATTCATCAATATTTAGTCCCGACGCGACACGGGCGCGTCCTGACTTAAATTTTCCAAAATTGCCATTTTATTCACTCGTGACATTTAATATAACCAATATTATATATTACTTTGCTCATTAGTAATATTCAACAAATTTCCCATAATTACTAACTCTCATCACGTTAATAATTATAACATAATTAATTTTCGGATTTATATTAAATAATTAATTCACATTAAATTTAATAAATTCCCAAATTAATATAGCATAAAAATACGGGGTATTACATACTTCCCCCCTAATAACGAAATTTAGTCCCGAAATTCGAAATATAAGGCATACCTGGTAAGAATAAATCTGGTTATCTCTCGCGCATATCTGCCTCGCGCTCCCAAGTGGATTCCTCCACATTATGATGCTCCCACTGGACCCGTACAAGTGGAACTATCTTCGACCTCAATCTCCTCTCGCTATGGTCTAGGATAGCCGCCGATCTCTCCTCGTAAGAGCTGTCAGGATGTAAGTCTATCTCATCTATCGCGATGTGAGTATAGGCCATATCATCCCGAAGATATCGTCTCAATGACGAGATGTGGAATACATCGTGAATGCGATGTAAATGCTCTGGCAGTCCCAATCTGTATGTTACCGGCCCAATCCTCTCGATAATGGGAAATGGTCCCACGTACCTCGGGGACAATTTCCCTTTCTTCCCGAACCTCATCACTCCTTTCATAGGAGATACACGTAGTAACACCTGGTCCCCCACATTAAACTCTCGGAAGAACCGTTTTGCATCGGCGTAGCTTTTCTGTCTGTCCTGGGCTACTCGAATGCGACTCCTTATCATCTCAATCCTCGCGGAGGTTTCCTGAATTACCTCTGGTCCGAGAAACTTGTTATCCCCCACCTCTAGCCAATAAGTTGGGGAACGACAAGGCCTGCCATACAAAACCTCAAATGGGGCCATGCCAATCGTGAACTGATAAGGGTTATTATAAGCAAACTCTACCAGTGGAAGGTGTGGCTCCCAACCTCCTCCAAAATCAAGAACTCACATGCGTAGCATATCCTCCAACATCTGATTAGTACGCTCTGTATGCCCATTTGTCTGTGGGTGATAAGCTGAACTCAACCTCAACTCATTACCCATAGCCTCCTGAAAGCTCTCCCAGAAACGCGACACGAAAATCTTGTCTCTATCTGACACAATATTCAGGGGCACCCCATGTAATCTGACAATCTCAGCGATGAACAACCGAGCATACTGACCCGTGGTATAGTCTGTCCGCACCGGCAGAAAATGCACCACCTTGGTCAAACGATCTACAATCACCCAGATAGAGTCGTGGCCCCGCTGTGATGTAGGTAACCCTGTAATAAAATCCATGGAAATACTCTCCCACTTCCACGCGGGTACTTCCAATGGCTGAAGCAACCTTGACGATTTCTGATGGTCCACCTTTACCAGCTGGCAGGTAGAACACTTGGACATGAACTCAGCAATGTCCTTCTTCATTCCACTCCACCAGTATTGCCGCCTCATATCCTGGTACATCTTATCTCCTCCAGGATATACTGCAAATCGGGACCCGTGAGACTGGGTCATCACCGCATGACGTAATTCTGCTCCTTCTGGGACCACTAATCTCCCATTAAACCTCAAACCCCCATCAGAACTAATAGAATAGGACTCAGCACGCTCAGCTAAGAGTCGTACAATCTGCTCCTGGCAAAACGGGTTGCGGTTTGTGCCTGTATCACCCTCGTAACAATCTCGGGTGTCACTGTCATAACAGATATGAAGGAACGGGCTACTGCGTCCTGGTGGCCTAACTCCTTCCACTTTGCTTTCAAGATGTTCGCTACCTCGTCTATCGATCTACGGCTCAACGCATCAGCAACTACGTTGGCCTTGATCGGATGGTACTGTATGTCGAACTGATAGTCCTTCACAAACTCTAACCATCTGCGCTGACGCATATTCAGCTCTCGCTGAGTGAACAGGTACTGCGGTGACTTGTGGTCTGTGAACAAGCGGAATTTCTCCCCTAATAAGTAGTGCCTCCATATCCTCAATGCAAAAATGACCGCTGCTAACTCCAGGTCGTGGGTGGGGTAATTCTTCTCATGCGGCTTAAGCTTGCGGGAGGCAAAAGCTATAGCCTTCTATTCCTGCTGAAGTACTCCCCCAAGTCCTCGTAAAGAGGCATCGGTGTAAACTAAGTACTCCACACCCGGCTTCGGTAACGCAAGGACTGGTGCTGTAGTAAGCTTGTCTTTCAGCTCGTTGAAAGCCATTTGGCAAGCATCATCCCAAACATATGGAACCCCTTTGCGAGTCAGATTCGTCAATGGACCCGCTATTTTGGAGAATCCCCGAATGAATCTCCTGTAGTATCCGGCTAACCCCAAAAAACTTCGCACTTCCGTCGATGTCGTGGGATGTCCCCACTCCCTCACCGCTGACACTTTACTCGGGTCAACTGATATCCCCTGCTCAGAAATAACATTCCCCAAGAACTGTACTTCTCGCAACCAGAATCCGCACTTCTCGTACTTAGCATACAACTGATGCTCTCGTAGAGTCTGAAGAACCTGTATCAAGTGCTCAGCATGCTCCTCCTCGGAGTGTGAATATATCAAAATGTCATCTATGAAGACGATGACAAACTGATCCAAGAACTCTCTGAACACACGATTCATTAAGTCCATGAACATGGATGGAGCATTTGAAAGGCCGAATGGCATCACCCTGAACTCATAGGACCCATATCTCGTCAAGAAAGCAGTCTTTGAAACATCCTATTCCCTAAAATGTAGCTGATGGTACCCCGACCTCAGATCTATCTTCGAAAAGAAAGTTGCTCCCCTCAGCTGGTCGAACAGATCATCGATTCGAGGCAACGGATACTTATTCCATATCGTGACCTTGTTCAACTCCCGATAGTCCACACATAGCCTCAGTGAACCGTCTCTTTTCTTCACAAACAAGACTGGAGCGCCCCAAGGTGAGGTACTCCTGCGAATGAAGCCCTGACCTAACAGCTTCTCTATCTGATCTCGTAACTCTCGCATCTCCGCCAGAGCCATATGGTATGGAGCGCGTGCTATAGGTCTAGTATCTGGTAATAAGTCTATGACAAAGTCTATCTCTCGACTGGGGGGTAGGCCTGGTATCTCCTGAAATACATCGGAATACTCACGAACAACTGGAATCGAGTCTAAGGGAATCACAACCTCCTTAGAGGTATCCTCCTCTATGTAATACAAATGAGCGATCGAGCCTCCCTCTGGGCGAGGCATCTCCACTACAAACATCTCTTGCCCCGGAATGGCAAAAATAATACTCCCACCAAAATAATCTATTATGGCCCTGTAATCAGCGAGCCAATCCATACCGATAATAACGTCATGCTCATGCATATCTAAGACTAACATGTCTACAGGTAATACCAAGCTACCAATCTCTACCCTCATGCCCCGGCATATAAAGAAAATAAGCGACCCACTCCCTAGTGGTGAGTCTACACATGTCACAGTCCTCTCCGCTGTGGCTAATAACCCTAAGGCCTTCGCAAAATGCGTAGCTATAAAACAATGCGTCGCCCCAGTATCAAACAAAACCCGACCCATAATACCATGGATAGGAAACATACCCTCAATCGAGGGTGGTGCCTGTGGAGCTGCTGCCTGGTGGACGTTATAGACACATCCATACTGTAACTGCCCCTGCTGCACTGGAGCTGCTGGAACGACTGGTAGGACTGGTACCTGAGCTGGTGCTGGAAGGGCAGCTGGAAAAAGTGGCCTCTGAGGCTCATTACGGGCACCCTGCTGCTGTGGGGCCCTCTCTCCCTTTGGACAATCCTGGCGCCTATGGCCATGCTTGCGGCACCCAAAACACCGGCCTTTGAAATTTCCTCCCCTCTGACCCTGCTGACCACGGCCCTACTGGCCGTTACCACCCCGCCACTGGCCCTGTTGGCCCTGGTGAAAATGTTGTTGGCCTTGCTGCTGACCCTGCTGCTGTCGGTGTTGGCCTTGCTGTCCCTGCTGATTAGGCTAGCCCTGCCTATAACCCCCAAATCCCTGTCTAGAATCACCTGAACGGAATCGCTTAGCAGGGTCCCCCTGATGGGAACTCTGCTCGTGCTGACGAGTCTGTCCTTGAGATGTCGGTGCTCCACTAGCACTACTACCCCCGGTCCTGCCCTGCTGGCCGGACTCTCCTGCTCTCTTGCTTCCCTGCAAATGGAAGTGGTGATCCTGGCAATGTAGTAAAGCAGCATTGAGTACATCAGTGAAAGTACTCAGAGACAGATTCCCTATAAGGTGCTGACGGATCCTCCAAGCTAACCCGTCCACAAACAACATTATCTTCTTACCCTCGGTGGGTGCCTCATCTGGCACTATGGTGAGAAGTCTCATGAACTCCTCCTCATACTCAACAACTGTAGAATTCTCATATTTCAAGTTCAGTAATTTCTGCCTCATCTCAGTCTGCACGGCGGGTGCAAAGTACTTGCGGTCAAACCGCTCCCAGAATGACTGAATCGAGATCGTATCCCTCTCCTCCAAGGTGGTGGTGGTCTCCCACCACTGCAAAGCGGCCCCCACCAGCTTAAAGGAAGCCAACAACTATTTCTGCACGTCTGTGCACTCATACATACGAAGATGCCGCTGGATATCTTTCTTCCATTGGCTGACGATGCTGATATCTGAACTACCAGAGAACTCAGGGGGATGCGCCTTCTGAAAGGCATCCCTAACCCGCTCCCATGTAGATGGAAGCTGTGCAGGTACTGACGCCACTGCCTGAATCTGGGGTGGAGCCTGCTGAACCACCGCTAGCGCGACATTCACCACCTGAGCAACAATAGTGGCTACCTCATTTGCATTCATAGTACCCTGTGCCGGAGTTGCTGGCTGCTCGGCTTGGGCACGCCTATCCTTTGGTGCACGTCTCGGAGGCATCTGAAACGTGAAGAAATTTATTAGTCTACAGTTATTATCAAATCTCAAATAGCTGAAGACATAAACGTAAAAGCAGGAATACAACAATCCTAAAATAGGGCTCTATAGCAAAAAAAATGTTAAGCTAAAAGCGAAATAAGCCGTACAGATCCTAAGGACACTAGATCCTGATGCTCTGATACCACCTGTGACACCCCGCCTAATTAAATATCGGGCGATCACTCCTTTATTAAATTAAATCAAGGTGAACAGTTGGTTCATTCTTAGCATCATTGTCGAAAAATAACTTTTCCAATTTAAACACCCTAATTAATTAAGCTAAGTGTCAAAACAATTTTTAGACATTACTTTCCAAATTTTATTTTATAAACCAAGATTTAAATGTTTACAACAACTCAATATTAAAGAATCACACCACAATTATCCTGGAACATATAATCCAAATAATTTAAACATTCACAACTAGATCCCAACATTTAAAACTTAAAGTAAAACATCCAGACAGTAATAAATCCCAAAGTCAAAATACTAAAAATAACTGAATCACAATGTCCAATAAAACAACTGAATAATGGAAAGGGCGACACATGCCCCACTAAATGAATATGCTAGGAGTGGAATCAAATAAATGAAGTCGTCTAAGCAAGAGGCCTGCAACTCCCACCTAAGCTGCAGTGCATTCCTTCCAAAGGATCCTATACAAGACGCCCTTGTGGCTGGGCACCTGAAATATACACATATATATACAAGAGAGAAAGAGAAATAGAAACGGGTCAGAGCCCGATAGTGTAAATGATTTAAAATTACTTTAGCAAGTATTTAAAATGTATACAGGCCAATGCAACAACATATTAGTGCGGCACTCTCTTGAGAAATTCTCACCTCTCTTCAAATGTACACACCTATCGCACTAACCTTCCCAACGGATTATCTTATCTTATATCGCACTAGTCTTCCCAATGGTTTAACTTATCTTAGATTACTCGTAAGATTTAAAACTGAACAATATAATTGTTTAAGAGGAAAATTTCATTCAGTAACAAAGCTCTCATCTTGACTTTATTTATTAATAAGGTTTCCCAGTATCATATTATACCTTTTCAAAACAAGTATTTTCAAATTCGAGTCATTATACATGTCTTACTTACCATAACACAGTAGACAGTTTCCAAATTTCAGAATTTCATATATATATTAAATACTCGTATAATATATATTCTAACAACACCCCACATAAAAATTATGGTGCGTGCATACTCTGCTATCCAATCCCCGTATCTCTCGTACTAAGGGAAATACAAGTTCGGAATCACTCTCGAACTGTATTAACACATACACAAACAATATTGAGGCGAAGCATAGATTCCAAGTCTCTAAGAGGATAGTACATGCCCCACGTCTCTTAGGACCGTCTGAACTATCGATTCGATAGCCTGCACCAAGGATTTCTATGTTCTAGGGTACGAGTCAATATCCCCCATAAAGGTCCCATCGAGATAAGACTGTCCCAGCGCGGTAACCTCAGGGATAGCAAGTAGCGCGGGCACGATTTTCACACATAGATAGTATATGCATAAACACAGTCATATAACTATACTAATATTACCATATCAAATTAGGTACATCTCAAATCCCATAATTGCGACTTTTGTCCTTATTTCTCATTATTTAGTTATCACGTATAACCGTTCATATCTTACTTTAATTTGAGGGATCATTCCAACTTATTACGTAACACTCATGGACTCTATCCTTTCAAGTGTAGAATTCAGTAGGTACTGGTCTAATTTCCAACGTAACTATCTTACGCGTCTCTCCCCTTAATTCTTACTTTCATCGTCCCTTATATGTAAACATCCCAAAAATACAACGCTCGTCTTACATTAAAGGTCCCATAATTATCTATAGGTCCTACTGGTCTTCTTTATCTCCCAAGACATTTTAAGAAGGGTATCCAAGGATTATTTCTCATTAAATTGAATTCAACTAATAATTTTAAAAAGGAAAATATGAGTCTGCCAGAAGGGGTCGATCGATCGAGGGCTGGGGCTCGATCGATCGAACCTTCGATCGATCGAAGCTCTTGGCTCGATCGATCGATCGATCAAGCAGGTATGGCGAATTCTGCAGTTAACCAGTTACGGGTTCTATCACATAACCTCATCCAAATCCAAACTTTTCATTCCCAATCGCCCAGAAATTTGTACTACTAATAGTATAAACCCATTTCATACGTCTTTTACGTAAAGCATGCAAATTTCCATTAATAACCATGGATTAACAAGCCAAAATTCATGTAAATCTCAAGAACCCTAGAAATTTCTTTAACATGGTTCTAATCAGTCTTTTCCAGAATTTTCTTCTTCTAAAACTTCATAATTTCGTGGTTTAATCCTCTACATGTGAAGGGGTTTCCAGATTTACATTCAAATCATTACTACATGCGAGTTCCTATCTCAAATTTGGGGTTTCTTCCATAAAACTCATCCTAATCATCCCTACACTGACATGAGTGATGCATTAACGAAAATAAGCAAGATAAACCCTTGCCTGGGATTTTTAGAATTCTGTTTTGCGGATGATTTTGGTGTGGTTGCGTTCCCCGTCGCGCGATCTACGCGTTGGTGGTGGTGGCGGTGCAATCGGGTGACTTTTTGGCATTGGATTGCTTGGAAAGCTTCCTCCTTCCCTCTCCTATGGCCGTTCTAAAGTTTGAGTTGTTTTAACCCTATAAGGTAACCTTAGACATCTAATATAACCCTTAAAATTTCGTGGGTTTAATTACCCAAAAATGTAAAATGTCCAAAATGCCCTCCCGGGGTACTAATTAAGCCTAAAAACGCCCCGAGACCCAAACTAAATCCCCGGGTACACTTTTCTAACTATCTCGACCCTTCCGGACACTTTGGCTCACTCAAAATGACCATACGAGCAACTTATAATATTTTCACTTTTATTCATCAATATTTAGTCCCGACGCGACACGGGCGCATCCTGACTTAAATTTTCCAAAATTGCCATTTTATTCACTCGTGACATTTAATATAACCAATATTATATATTACTTTGCTCATTAGTAATATTCAACAAATTTCCCATAATTACTAACTCTCATCACATTAATAATTATAACATAATTAATTTCTGGATTTATATTAAATAATTAATTCACATTAAATTTAATAAATCCCCAAATTAATATAGCATAAAAATACGGGGTATTACAAGGTGTTTTCCCACACTTACATTAATATGTACACCTCAGAAGTTAAAAATATATAAAAAGATGAATTAAAAATACATACAAAGTGCCATCGAGATAAAAATTAAAATACATGTGCATAACACATGAAGTCCTTTGCCGTTTATGTACGAAAATACCACAGTATCTCTAATACTATAAAAGAAGGGAGTTGCTCTTCAAATATAAAATCTAAAAAATACCCTCATTTTTTGTAAACTCCCTATTTTATCCCCTCCTAAACCCTGATAGAAAAATCGTTGTTCCAAACATATCCAACAACCTTCGAACGAGCCTTCGGATGTATTCTCCCCATGTAGAAATCAGAGGTTCCTTTCCCTTCATCAAATCAGAGGTCCCTTCCCCTTCATCTTACACATTCATCCATTGCATCTATTCATTCCACGAAATTAATGACAGCCCCTTCATCTTACACATTCATCCATTGTATCTATTCATTCCACTTTCATTCATACTCTCAAATGGAATCGGAAACATCCACAATTTGGATTCCGTACGTAGCTTATTCGTATATAAGCTGTGTCTATTTCATTCAAGTGTCCTCCTCTATTTCCTTCGATGCTTTCAGTTATCCTTCGAAAAAGAGGTATGTACTCCTACTTCCCTCTATAATTTATCAGCTGTTGTCACAAAACTTATTGGATTTTCCAATTTTTACATTGCCAGAAAATGTCATTTACGGATTTAAATGTACTTTTTAATAATAAGTAAATGATATTTATAAATTATTTTCAAAAATAATTTTAAGGGCCAAATTGTAACTCCTAAAACTTATTTATTTTCCAAATTTGACATTATTTTTACTTTTAGTCATGAAAATTTAATTTTAAAAAAACTTAGTGGTCTGAATGTCATTTTAAAAAATAAAAGATTTATTCATATTTTTGGGAAAAAATTTAATTTCCAAAAAACTTAGGGGTCTAAATGTAATTTTAAAAAATAAAAGATTTATAGATATTTTTGGGAAAACATATTAAAGTTTTTTTAAATTTTATCGCAAATTTAAAAATCAGATAATATTTTTAGACTTTTTATTTAAAACAAGTATTTCATCCGAACACATTTTCTAGATTTTCATTTCTACATTTTGAAAAAAAAATTTAATTTCTACAATTAAATTAGCCTCTACTATTTGATCCGAATATATTGTTTTTTTCGTTATGTTTAACATTAATTTTAATTTCATTTAATTGCTTTCATGGCATATCTGTTGTAGGCTTTTCCTGGAGGTCAGTTGCAGTACTACCCAATTGACTATCAAATTGCTTACATATCAGGTATTTCTTTATATATTCGCCTCAATTTGTGTAAATTTCATTAGAAAATATACAATGTGATCTATATTTTGACTTATGTTCACAAAAATGAAAAAGAAAGGTCAGCCATAACAGTGTTGATAAGCACTCATACGTTTGCCTAACAATTTCCTCTACATTGTCAAAGTGCATATCAATATGAAGAAAATTACATACCTCATCTGTTTCATAATAAAGTTCAAATTTGAAAGTAAAAAATTATAAAGGTAAATTTTATGTAGCATTAACCTTGAACAGATTTAAGGGCGTAATTGTTGTGCTTTATTGATTTCCAGTATCGAATGTAATAACGATGAAGTTTCGTAACTTTAATATTTCAAATGGAGTTCTTATTTTTTAGACATTCAGAAAGTGAAAGGACTCTGAATGGATGTAGTAGAAAATAAAGAAATAAGTTAATATATAAGTTGAGAGGAACTGATCACACTTAAATTTGAAGTCTTCGGCTATATTTTTCTTTTCAATTTTGGGGTGTGAGCAACATTCTTGAGGTAGATTTGGACCTGTATCTTTGATTGTGCTTTAGATTAAATAGGATCAAAGTGGCATTAGTTAAGTTTGACATCAAAATTTTAGCCAATCACTTAATAGCATAACCAACCATCTTCAGCTTTACACTTATCTTTAAGCACATCCATAGAGTCTAGGTCTGTAATGGATGATAACACATCAAGAGGTAAATGGTTCATTAAAGAAATGACATATCCATATAAGAAAATCATAAGGCATACCCTGCTTTCTAGAACCAAACACCACAACCTCTTAGAGGATTAGAACAATAATTCGAACCATTGTCATACTGATCAACATACACTCAACATAATTGAATATTAAAACAAATCCTTGAGACTAGCGCTGCTTATTACTTCGAATCTTCCTTTTTCCTCTATTTTCTATACGTACTCTGTTGTTAATTTCGTCACTGTTTGCTACTTATGTTGTATGCTTTTTAGAAGATTGAAAATGTTAACTTGGTTTCTAGGAAAATTGAAATGGGATTTTTCACCCAATGCCAATATAAAACCTGCTGAGAAAACACCTATATGGTCCCTCAAAACACCACTTATGCCACTGGGACCAGGGTTGCCTATAGAGGCACCATCTATATTGATAATGAAGGAAAATGTCAATGGTTTTGACCACACACATTTCTGGATTCAGAATTGGGGAGCCTTGATGATGATATCAAATCACTTAATAGCATAACTAACCATCTTCAGCTTTACACTTATCTTTAAGCACATTCATAGAGTTTAGGTCTGTAATGGATGATAACACATCAAGAGGTAAATGGTTCATTAAATAAATGACATATCCATATAAGAAAATCATAAGGCATACCCTGCTTTCTAGAACCAAACACCACAACCTCTTAGAGGATTAGAACAATAATTCGAACCATTGCCCTACTGATCAACATACACTCAACATAACTAAATATTAAAACAAATCCTTGAGACCAGCGCTGCTTATTACTTCGAATCTTCCTTTTTCCTCTATTTTCTATACATACTCTGTTTTTAATTTCATCACTGTTTGCTACTTATGTTGTATGCTTTTTAGAAGATTGAAAATGTTAACTTGGTTTCTAGGAACATTGAAATGGGATTTTTCACCCAATGCCAATATAAAACCTGCTGAGAAAACACCTATATGGTCCCTCAAAACACCACTTATGCCACTAGGACCAAGGTTGCCTATAGAGGCACCATCTATATTGATAATGAAGGAAACTGTCAATGGTTTTGACCACACACATTTCTGGATTCAGAATTGGGGAGCCTTGATGATGATATCAAATCACTTAATAGCATAACTAACCATCTTCAGCTTTACACTTATCTTTAAGCACATCCATAGAGTCTAGGTCTGTAATGGATGATAACACATCAAGAGGTAAATGGTTCATTAAAGAAATGACATATCCATATAAGAAAATCATAAGGCATACCCTGCTTTCTAGAACCAAACACCACAACCTCTTAGAGGATTAGAACAATAATTTGAACCATTGTCCTACTGATCAACATACACTCAACATAACTGAATATTAAAACAAATCCTTGAGACCAGTGCCGCTTATTACTTCGAATCTTCCCTTTTCCTCTATTTTCTATACATGCTATGTTGTTAATTTCATCACTGTTTGCTACCTATGTTGTATGCTTTTTGGAATATTGAAAATGTTAACTTGGTTTCTAGGAAGATTGAAAATGTTAACTTGGTTTCTAGGAAGATTGAAAATGGACATCAATTTGGTGTACCAAATGTGTGTGAAGTCCAATGTCTTCGATTTGAAGTTCGAAATTCAAATTTTTTTCCTCAAACAAGCAATTGTCGATACTTACGCTAGAAATTTTGTTTTCCTCTCATGGTAACATTTCGATGTTTTCACCATCAAAATACTACCCAACTCATTCAAAAATGTCTTGTAAATAGTCCCAAAGGGGTTTGCTTTATAATCCTACTGGAGTTAAACCCTTTAATAACCAACGTAAGCTATTTATAATTCAATATTATCATAAGGTGAACAACTTGAATCCTTCGGTATTGCAGTTTACTAATCCTCCCAGTTAATTTTATTGCTTCCTCGACCCGTGGTTGGGTTTATGCCATGAATATAGCTCTTGATCCTTCCAAATCGCCTTTGTACACAGTTATCTGTGTTGGAATCAACTATTTACAACATAAACAAAGCATTTCATTTCTGCAAATCCCCCTTATGTTATGTTGAGGTACCGTCTGTATTGATAATGAAAGAGACTGTCAATGGTTTTGACCACACACATTTTTGGATTCAGAATTGGGGAGACTTGATGATGATATCAAATCACTTAATAGCATAACCAACCATCTTCAGCTTTACACTTATGTTTAAGCACATTCATAGAGTCTAGGTCTGTAATGGATGATAACACATCTTTGATGGTATTTGTTGAATGCACAACTATATTTTCAAAATGGTTTTGATTCCTAGCATTCAATTTATATTATATATATATATAGTTTTGATTTTTCACTTTTATTTAAAAACCAAAATTAATGGTGAAACTAATATATCAAAATTAACGCGGTTATATATTTCTTAACAGGAAGTCATAAGTATGCATTGATATTGATCGAGAGACTCCGTTTTCTTAACTTTTCTTGTTATTACTCAAGAGCCCTTAAAATATATAATTTTATATGAAACGAGATTTTTTAATTTTCTTCAAATTTTGGCGCCTCTTTATGTCCGCTAAATGTCCACCTTCTTTAATATGCCAAACAAGTCCAATAAGCCACATGACATGTCTGCCGAGTGTCTGAATTATGTCGTATGCACATCGGAGTGATTGTCAGCTCCGGAGAAGTGTCCGTGATTCATAGGTATTTTATTATCCATGACATCCAAATATGTAAGTAATGAAAATACAAGCATGTATATCTAAAGCATTAGGAATATGGATGTCGAGTTGAAACATGAAACTTAGCTGATGAGATTGAAGAGAGAAAACCTAAACTTTATGTTTACACCTTAATGGAAGTTCACATCACAATGAACAAATAGTTATTATCCAAATGCACACAAAACGAATAATGGATTATCAAAATTTAGACAATGTTAATATCGCAACCTTCTTTTAGTCGATTTTTCAGAATCAAGAAAATGTCGAAGACCTGCTGTACACAGTAAAATAACTTCCACTTTTGTACCAAGGACAAATAGAAAGAACTTATGTTATAACACAATAGGAACATTACACATTCTCCCCCGTATGTATAAATGTATCATACATTTGGATGTAATTCATCCCCTCCCCGTATATATAACATATCGAGAAGTAAAAAATAGGTAGTGCGTGAAATTTTAATAAACTACATACTCATCAAATTTAAGAAGTAAAGAAAATTAAAATTTCGTTAAGTATAGAAGGATTTAATTTCCATATTGTATGTCTCCCATCCTTAAACTCATCTAGGGAATGAAGATGTAAAGCCTTGCCACCTTACCTGAAGAAAAAGAGTGAGCCTTAATAGACCAGATGTTTCATAAGGCTTACCAGAGCAAGCTCAAGCTTCCCCATCGCATAATTTCTAGATACATTGGGGAAATTTTCGAAAAGTTGAGGGGATATATAACATCAACAATTCATATCATTAATACCCACATTCACCATTTATAAATCCAATTGTAATAGAACATCACACTAATGTAAGGATAAAAAAATCCCTGCTAAAAACCCTGTTAAAGATAAGATAAGAAGGATTAGTATTACTTTCCTTTTTTTTATTTTGGTATTTTGGGGGGAGGGGGTTAATTTGGACAAGTGAAGATGTCGCGATTTTCGGATTCAACTTGGAAAGATGATGAACCAATGGTCTTAACAAAAAGTTAACTCCAGAATCTTTGTTTACAAATTTGTTTCGACTGTGACATTTTTTTTTCTAAAATCAGATTGTCAAATGTGGCATTTGCATGACATCTACATTACATATCAGTTCTGTCGAAATGGTGGAACATTACTTTTTCCCCACACTTAGCAGAGCCATTATTTTGAATGCAAGGTAAAATTTAAGAGCAACATCAATAAAATTCATGAGCGAAAAGAACCGTAGTTTTTCAATCACTTCGGGGTCGCAGTTTTTCAATGGACTTTTCCATACTTCTAAAGTGGTTTTTGAGAGAAAAACTTTATTAACCAAAAGTCCTCTTTTATGTGTTGAGTTTTATGGATTAATTTCTTCAAAAAACAAATATACGCCCATTGTTTGTTTACTTCCAAGTTCATATATATATATATATATATATATATATATATATATATATTAATAGGAATGTTTGTTTGGCACTGGGTTTTCTCTACACTAACAAGAAGAGAAGTTTGGGTTCATTCTCTACCCATAAAGGAGAAGAAGTTTGTGTTGCGGCTTTCTCACATAGTGAAAAGCACCATGTGTAGTTGACAGTGGGTTGTGCCTCCATTGGTGGACTCCAAGACTGCGATGGACGTTGTGGTTATCAACTAGACGGAGGTATTTGCAGGAATAAGCGTCGGGGATTGAAGGGAGTAAAGTCGAGTATTGTAGGTCTTTTGTCTTGTAATTATATAACCGTATCTAGTAGTTTTGTTAGGCCAGGGCCGTCTGAGGTTTTTTCCATTTGGGTTTTCCTCGTACATTACCGTGTAGTGAGACTGTTTCTTTTATCTTGTTTAACTCACCTAGAACGCATGCTTAGGATAAAAAGATAAAATTTGGTTTAAGTTGCAATCTTACTTAAATTGGGTTCTAAAATATGTTTAGGTGAATTTAAGTCAATTTAATTCAAGTCAGCACACGGCACAATTTAATTAGATAAAATTTGTGTTAATTTAGTTTGGCCTATATTGAAAAATGAATTTATTTTTGTTACAAAAATTTTAGGACTTGGGTTGAATTAATTGGGTTTAAGTGAAAATTAATGTTACAATAGTTTTTATTTCACTTCTAGTCTAGTAAAATTTTAATTTGGAAGAAATTAAAATTTGAAGTTTGTTTATATTTTAAATTTGAATTGAAATTTTAGTTTGGTAATTAATTGAACCATCACATTAATTTTTAGAATTTAAAATTTGGGGGCTTTCGCACCAACAAGTGGTATCAGAGCTATAGGCTAGAAATATACCCCTTTCAGAGTGGTATCAGCGCTAGAAGCGCTAAGTTATTGCGTTTAGGTCCTTTTTGTGTTTAGATTAAAAATGGAATTTTCTCCGTTTTTAAATTTTTTAGTTTTTGATGGTTTTAATTACGCGTACTGGAAAGCGCGAATGAAATCGGCACTAAAGTCCATAGATAAGAGGGTTTGGCTATCTGTCATTACCGGGTGGTCCCTACCCACATGTTTACTAGAAAATGAACGTGTTCCCAAACCCATAGAGAGATGGATTGAAAATGAGCTTAAACTAGCCAATTTTAAATTTCGAGGCTTGAATGCTTTGTTTAGTGCGGTCACACCGGAGTGTGAAACAGCTAAAAAAGCTTGAGATATTTTGCAACTCACCCATGAGGGAACTAGTGTCATAAAAGCTTCGAAACTCCAAAACCTCACCGCTCAATTCAAGACCATTAAAATTCTTGAAAATGAAACTTTTGATGAATTTTATGTAAGACTTTTCGATATTATAAATTCATCTTTTAATTTGGGAGAAAAGATACCCGACGACTGAGTAGTAAAGAAAATTTTAAGGTCTCTACCCGATAAATTTATTCCTAAGGTGACCATATTGAACTCTTTACCCACTTTAGCCTCTACGAAACTAGAAAAGCTTGTAGGTGATTTACAAACCTATGAACTTGACATATTTTCCTCTAAGACCGAAAAGAAGAAAGATAAGGGCATCACTTTGAAAGCTCAAAAAGAGAAAAAATAAGTTTCGGATGATGAGAGTGATTTTGACTCGGAAGATATGGCTATGCTTGCTAGAAAATTTAGAAAATTTCTTAAGTCTAACAAAGATAATCTTAAAAATGATTTCAAGAAATTTGATAAATCTAAGTATGACAAAGCCGAAAAATTCCCTAAAAGACAAAATGAAGATCTAAATAGGGACGAGTCAAATCGTTTCTTTGGTTGTAAAAGGTATGGCCATAGGGCTTTTGAATGTCCCACTAAACTAAGGAGAGAGGGCAAGCAACCAATTTCATACAATGCTACCTTTAGTGATAGTGAGAAGGAAGAGGGAACCGATTCCCCCATTGAGATCAATTTTATCACGTTCATGGAAAGTCATATAAGTGATAGTGAGAACTCGTCCAATGATGACATTACAATATGTGACACTTTCGAGTACAAAGTTTATGAATCCCGTGTTTTTGATGGTAATGAGAGTGGAGTTGAAAACGAGGGTGAAAATGAAGAAGTGGTTGATGTGAGTGAACTTCAAGTAGCTTTTTAAGAATTGTATGCCGAATTAATTAAATTAAATAGGGCTAGTTTGAAGTTAAAAGCCTGTTTAAAAGAGCGTGCCAAGGTCATTGATGAGAATGATTTAGTGGAAGACCTTAGGATACAAGAGGGAACTCTTCGAAAGAAGCTTATGTATGTCGAAGGTGAGAGAGATAGCCTTAGAGATTTAATGGAGGCTATAAAGAAAGAGTTTCTCATGTTTGATGAGAGTAGGTGTTTGCTTAAGTCACGCATTTTAGAGTTGGAAGAAAAGTTAATAGACTCAAGTCGAGTCAAATTTAATTTGGAGTGTAGGTCTGAAAAACTAGATAAAATCTTAGGCACGGTCCAAGTAAAAAATGACACTTGTGGTATAGGCTTCGATTCTTATAATGCTTCCTCTAATAAATCCAAAACCACTATTTTAAGAGAATCACCTAGGAACACTTCTAAAGGTCAATCCTTAGGTACTACTTTTCGTCGAGTCTTCACTTTCTCAAATTGTGGTCGAAAAGGTCATCTTAGGAAATTTTATTTTGATCTAAAAAAGGACCCTAGGAAATTAAAGATTAGAGACACCACGGTTCCCAAATCCCAAGAGCGTCACGTTTCATTAGTTTGGTTAGGAAATTCGATTTGGCGGCTTTACAAGATAGGATTTGTGATTCTCATTTTCTTTCACGTGATACCTCTCATGCTAAATATAACGGTTGAATGTGTTAAGTTTTGTTTTCATACTCTAACTTATGTGCAATATGATATATTCTTTTGCTAGTTTTATGTTTTGTTTGTCATTTTCTAGTCTATGCCCCATGATTAATCACATGCTAGAATTATGATTTGTGTATATCTTTTGTATTTACTTTTATTTGTTTGTGTCTTATTGAGAAAAATACAAAAAGATTTTCTTTGTTTTTGTTTTGAGTTGATTTTTTTGTGTTTGGAAATTTTTTTTTTTGAAAAAATCAAAAAGTTTTTTTGTTTTGTGTGTATTTTCGTTTGACACACTTTATGTGGCATATACTTGTGTTTGAATCCTTACCCTTTTCGCTTCCATGTGGTTATAACTCTTGGTTAAGATTTTCAATACTTAAAATGTTCTTTGTCATGCTTGTATGGAGTAGTTGGATTTTGTGTTACTTAATGGATTCTATTTTTATATGCCTCGATTCACACATGCACGAGCTCATTCGAAATTTAAGCTCTCATGTATATTTAAGGTAAGTGAGATATTCTCCTATCAATTTAGTCATCTACATGTTGCTATGACTATGGAGGATTTGTGCATGTAATAACCGTTTCCCGAATTAAAAAAATAGAAAAATATTTATCCGGTGCTGTAATTGTTTATTAATGGAATCGGGTTGCGAAAGTCAAAATTGCTTTACGTGAAAAGCCACCATTGAAATTTGGCCTTAAAAATATGGCATTATAAAAGAAAAATTAGCCAAGGCCTGTTTAGTTTAGTTGATATGTCCAAAAGAAAAAGAAAAAGGAAATTATGAGGAGTCTGATTGGATGTATCAATGGGTTTGCATAATGACTTTGTATCCTAGTTATACTTTTATTATCATGACTCTATTGGTTTGTAGAATCATCGAAATTCTAGGCTTGTGTGCATTATGTATGTTTGTTCATTGAGTTCAATTTATATTATCACTTGGGGCTATATCTTAATGTGATAAAGTTTTACAATCAAATGGGAACTCCGTGAACATATTTTAGGTGATTGGGCCGATATTCCTTTAGTCTCTAGTTCATACCCCTTCACTTTCGTTTACCACATGTCTTTGGACACATTTTTGCCATATGAGTGTGAAAAGATTAATGTATTTTGTGTCGTGTGTGGTGTTTATACCTATGTATATGTGCATGTGCATCAGTGTTATTCATTGTGTTTATATATATATATATATGGTAATTTCTTTTTTTTTGAGTCTTTGCCTTGCTTGCTAGTCCATATTTGCTTTGAACTCATAATTGATATCTTGTTGCGAATTTTGGTTGATATCGCATGATTACTTTTAGTACATTTTAATTGGTATCATATTTTTTATCATTGCATCATAGTTGATATTTATGTCTCTTTATATGGATTAGATGTACTTCATTATTGCCCATATGCTTAAATGTTCTTGTCACCTTTTTCACCATTACATGTTTAACTTGTTTTTTCCTTATTCATATCCCTTGTCTAGTTTAAGGGGAGTATTTTTTTTTAAATTAGAGGGAGAAATGAGTTAGTTTATAATTCTTTAACCTTTGTCTATTCCTAAACAAAGGAGAACAAATGGTATCTACACCTCTAGTTTGGAAGATCTAACTTAGGGGGAGTTGCGCAATCTTTTAGGTAGACATTGTTAAATAAAGGGGGAGAATTATTTAAGGGGGAGTATTTACTTTCATCATTAAAATGTTGTCATATTCTCTATGCGTTTGATAGTTTGTTAAAGTGTGCACGATTTTCATCTCAAGCGTCATCTTTAAAGCGCCACAGCGGTTTATCCTTGGGTCGAGTCATATCGTCTGTAATTTTATTTTATTTTGGGTGGGATGTCGTGTCTAGACGAGCTTGACGGCCCTTTAGGATTTTTGGTTGGGTTTTGTCCCGAAATAGCCAAAGGGGGAGATTTTTAACACTACACCAAAATGGCCAAATTGTCACCTTTCAGCCGGCCACCCTTGTCACGGTCATTGACCGTGACAACAAACACGCGTTTTGTGTCACGGTCAATGACCATGACAATACTTATAATATTGTCACGGTCAATGACCTTGACACGACCGTGACAAATGTCACAGCAAAAAAGCCATACACTTTCTTTTTTTCCCACCGATTTTGATTTTTCCCTCTCTTTCTCTCTCTAAGCGATTTCAGTCTCTCTCTCTCTCTAAGGTATGTTTTTTCCTCTCTTTCTCTTTCATTTCTATATATGTGTGTATGTGTGTGTATATATGTGTGTATATGTATGTGTATATGTGTGTGTATGTGTGTGTATATATTTGTGTGGTGGTGTGTGGTGGGGGTGGGGTGGGCTGTGTGTGTGCAGGTGTGGCGGGGGTGGGGGGAGGGGGGGGCAGGGGGTGGGTGGGGGGAGGGGGTGGGGTGGTGGTGGTGGTGGGGTGGGGTGTGTGTGTGTGCAGGTGTGTGCATGTGTGTGTGGCAGGGGGAGGGGTGTGGGGGTGTGGTGTGTGTGTGTGTGTGTGTGTGGTGGGACAATCTTAACAATTGTATAGCTTTAATTAATAAATTGTGTAGGTTTAATTAATAAATTGTATAGCTTTAATTGTAATTTTAATTGTATAGTTTTAGATGAAAGTAAATTAATAATTAGTGCCAATTTCATATGAAAGTAGGATTGCCCCTCATTGTAAATTAGTAAATTAATAATTGTATACTTTAATTATTAGTTTAATTGATGAAATGAATTAATTGAGTAGATGAATTAGAAGGAGTACGGGATACACATTTATTGTTGACATTGCTGTTGGATTATTTTGTTTAGTAAATGTTGGGTTGGTCAGTTTTAAAAGTGGCATGACCACTGGATTATTGTCCATATGGGGGTGAAATTTTTTAACTTTTTTTGAAAATTACTTTGTATATCGAACAATATATATATAGTATGATAATTAAATGAAACATACTTGAAATTAAATATAGTGCGCATAGATACTAGCCTTCTAGTTCTTATGCGTACGCATTCAATAGCCCTTAGACCCATTCGAGAGTCATTACCCCTGTAATGAGATCTCTCGAATTGTCCCGTTTGGACAGTTTGAGACTGTATAATTTCTGTATAATATTCTTAGTGGTTTAAAGTTGTTACTTTTGGAGAAAGTTATGCAGTCATATCTTAATGTTCTCTGGGTACATACTAGATTGACAAGTGTGACTGTTATTTCAATTGATCAATTGAAATAACACTCACACTTGCCAATATACGTCGTGTACTTGGAGAACTACGGGGATATGCTGTCGATTTTTTTTAAATCGTAACAATGTGCATGAGCTGTTAAGTATATTACAGAAAAATGTGGTCTTGAATGGGATAGGACCACTCACCCTTTAGAGGAGATGGAGGAAATAGAAATTTCTATTATAAATTGAATTTGAATATAAATAAGACATAATTAAATGAAACATACTATAAATCTAAGTTTTGTTTACCTTTATTAGTTGTGGTAGCTATGATGGGATATCCGAAATACAAAGAGCGGATGGGTGAGACAAATAGAATGGGAGATGTATTTCGCAGAGGTGCTAACGAATTTGTGAAATATGCAAAGAGATGTCATAATGATGAAGAGTTTCCGTGTCCGTGTTCTAGGTGTAAGAATGGTAAGGTGTTTGAGTGGAAAACAGTTGAACTACATTTGTTAAGATCGGGTATGCAAGATAGTTATCGATTTTGGAGTTTTCACGGTGAATTGAAAGTTCCTTTTGTCCCCGACCAACCTTCACAATAACCTTCAATAAGTAGAATAGATGTAGAAGGGTACGACGTAGATCATAACATGTTAGAGGATTTAGTTGATGATGCGTACAGAGTTTATGAAGCAGAGGAGAATGAGGTTACTGATGATGTAGAAGATTCAAGTGCTCGTGAAGATAACACGATAAAACTTGACGATGACTACCAAAGTTTAAAATTTAAGGCGAACCAACCGTTATACTCTGGCTGTGAGAAAGATCAAACAACGTTACATGCCATGGTTGGTTTGCACAGTTTGAAGATGCAGTGCGGTTTGTCTGGAAATAGCGTGACGGGAATTCTGAAATGGGTGAAGGGCTTATTACCCAAGGTGAATACACTTCCAAATAGCTATCCTGTTATGAAGAACAGTTTGAAAGGTTTGGGAATGCAGTATAAATCGATTCATGCTTGTGTGTATGACTGCATACTATACCGAAAGTAGTATGAAAATCTCGATCGTTGTCCGGTATGCGATGAACCTAGATATGTCCAATCTACTAGTAAGGAAGGCACAAGCTCAAAAGTGTCTCAAAAAGTATTGAAATATTTTCCCATTGGGCCTAGATTAAAGTGATTTTTCACAGTACCATGGATTGCAGAGGAAATGACTTGGCATGCTAGGGCAGAAGTAGGGGGTAATATCATGCGTCATCCTATTGATTCTATTACCTGGAGGAGGATAAATTTTGAGTATCCCGATTTTTCTCGAGAACAACGCAACATTCATTTGGATATATCAACAGATGGTTTCAATCCATTTGAAAATCTAAGAACCAATCAGAGTGTATGGCCAGTGATCCTAGCCCCACTCAACCTCCCTCCTTCACACTGTATGAGACCTGAATTTTCGATGATGGCTTTGTTGATACCTGGGCCAAAGGCACCAAGTGATGACACCGACGTCTACCTGGATCCTTTGGTAGAAGAATTAAATGAGTTGTGGGAAGAGGGTGTGCAATCATTTGACTCTTTTAGAAAAGAAGAGTTTACGCTAAAAGCTATGTTGATTTGGGTAATTCATGATTTTCCAGTTTATGGGACATTATCCGGTTGTGTAGTACATGGTTATTTTGGTTGCCCTATTTATGGAGAGGAGACTGAATCTCTTCGTTTATCCTCTAGCTTAAAAAATGTATACCATCGCCACAAGAAGTTTTTACCCCTAGCTCATAGTTTCAGATCTGAGAAAGGTTCCAATTTTTTATTGGGCGGGGTTGAACATAGGCTACTGCCGAGACAACTTTCGGGTTCAGAAATTGAAAGTAAATCTTCTGAATGTGGCCCTAATATGCCAGGTAAGAATCCCAAATTTAATAATGTCAATCATAAGAAGACCCCAACTGGGAATAAAACTGAGACAAGAAAGGCATGGTCTCGGAGGTCAATTTTATTTGACTTGCCTTATTGGAAGAATAACCCGGTGCGCCATGTATTGGATGTGATGCATGTAGAGAAGAACTTTGTTGAACATATTGTGGGCACTTTCCTTGGGGGGAGTCATTCAAAGGATGGAGAAAATGCACGAAAAGACCTTAAATCGTTAAAACTTAAGCCACAACTATGGTTGAAATAAGATAGTAGGGGAAGGACAATAATTCCCCCTGGTGCGTTTACTTTGACGAGTGGTGAAAGGAAGGTTCTTCTAGACACAATATATAATTTGAAGGGACCGTCTACTTTTTCGTCCAACTTGCAAAGGATTGTGAATTATGCTACTCATGATTTACATAAGTGTAAGTCCCAGGATTGGCATATGATCATGTAATTGGTTCCTCTATTGTTTAAGCATTGTTTCTCCAAGCACAAGGATTTGCGTAGGTCTATTATGCAAATTAGTATTACCTTCTCCCTCTTGTGTGAGAAGGTATTCAATCGAGAACACATAGTGGCTGCAAAATTGGCGGTGACCGAAGCGATTTGTGTATTGAAGAAGTACTTTCCCCCAGCATTCTTTGACATAAGTGTTCATGTGACGAGACACTTCTTTGTGGTCCAGTTAGATATCGGTGGATGTATCCGTTTGAAAGATTGATGAAAGTTTTTAAAGATTACATCAAGACTACGTGATACATTGTAAGATCAATTGCAGAGGAATACATCACCGTGGAGTTATCAATAAATACTCGGGAATATATGCCTGACTCGATCAGCGTTGATGACACTGATGAGTTCTTCAATGATGGTGGTCATGTGATGGGAAACCGAGTGAAATTAACGAGTTTGCAACATGAACAAGTAGCTCGTTATCTATTTGACACACATGAAGATGTTGAAGAATGGAAAAAGTAAGTTTCGATTATTATAATGTTTAACATTATTTTAGATTATTTTATACATGATTAATTTTGTAATATGCAGAAAATATGAAGCCTGTGAGAATAATAAAAGACGAAAAATAATGGTATAATCAGACAGCAAATTTAGGTTGTGGTTGACACAAGAGGTAATTATAATGAAAATAGTCGTTATATAACGTTACATTACACTCAAATTTTACCACTAATATAATTAATTTATCTATATTCTCAGCTCCTAAAGACGGGTGTTGCGACATCAAGGCTTGCTTGTCTAGTCACTGGACCCTTGTTCGTGGCACAAGAGTACAAAAAGTATCGATTGAACGGTTACATTTTCGACGCTAAAGTGCACGAGGAAAGTACAAATGTACAGAACTCGGGAATTTCATACAAGGCTCTTACTTTCTTTCGAGCGAGCGTAAAAGATAAAAACCTCGTTGAAGTTGAAATGACTTATTATGGTGTAATCCAAAATATATTTGAATTGGATTATATAAGCTTCAAAGAGGTTGTATTTTACTGTGACTTGTAAATTTGATCCTGTCACCAATTTGATCATGGTTGACTTGTCCAAGTTGAAGAGCAACGACCACGTGAGCGATGAGCCGTTTGTTTGTGCATTTCAAAAGGTTAAGCCGTTTGTTTGTTTGTGCATATCAACAATGAGCCGTGGTCAATTGTCCAACACGCGCCAAAGCGTCTAAATAGTAGTGTGGATGACTTGGTTGCTCCTACCGAATATCAATCCATTTTTTATGATAACCCGAATTTGAAATAATTTTTCAATTTGTAATAAATATTCTAATTTGTACAGAAACATCCATTTTTAATGCTTTTAATTGATTTTCACTTTATCATTTTCACTCTTGTGTAGTGTGCGTGTGTGGAGAGGAGATTAATATATAATTATTCCAACTACATCTAAGTTTTGTTTATACTAATCCATGAATATACACTTCTGACCTTTAATATGTGATTAGTACATAGTTATTTGGGGTGTCCTATTTGTGTAGAGGAGACTGAATCTCTTCGTCTATCCGAACACTAAGAAATGCCATAATCCTATGGAGTGATGTTCTGCAAATTCCTCCTAACCGTTGTGTAGCCAAACATCACCAGTTTAAGTTGTCAATTCCACTTTCCATACCCCACCACTTGGAACCTCTAGCAAAATATGGGAGACCATTGGAAGGTGGAATTGACAACTTCAACTGGTGATTTTTGGCTACACAACGGTTGGAAGGAATTTGCAGAGCATAACTCCATATGATTATGACATTTCTTAGTGTTCAGATATGAAGGGAATTATATTTGACACGATTGCCTGGGGTACATTAGTTGGAAGGAGGTTCCATATGAGCTCAAGTTAGCTGTTTTGGTGGCACTACAGGTAATGTATTTATATTTATATTTATATGAATATTTCAATTTCGATTTCGATTTCGATTTCGATTTCGATTTCGATTTCGATTTCGATTTCGATTTCGATTTCGATTTCGATTTATATTTATATTTATCTATATTTGCGGGTGGATACTAATTTTACTTTATTTTATTTCAGGGGACAGGGAGTGGCCTTGGGGGTAGGCCACATACGCTCGATACTTATGTGGCTCTTCGGACGAGAAGGGAAGGATAAGGAGGTGTCCCCGAGCGTCGCGGTACAAAATCTCTTGTCCAGCTAAATAGTTTGTAGATTTGAGATAATTGATGGTGATGTTGTTTCTTCTTAAATAGTTTCTATTTTGAATGTATATTTGCGTTATCTCTAGTTTATTTGGATATATGATGTTTGAACAGGTACAACGTTGCTATAACAGGTACAAATATACTGCTGGGCAGTGGCAGTGGCCATACTGCCCAGCATATTTTTTTTAAATTTTGCCCAGAATTGTCACGATTATTGACCGTGACAAAAGTTATCACGGATGTGTCACGGTCAATGATCGTGATAATTTTTTTATAAAGGGCCAAGGCTTTATCACGGTTAATAACCATGACTAAACTTGTCACGGTCAGGGACCGTGACACGAACGTGATAATTCTAACGAACTTGTCACGATCAATGACCGTGACCGTGACAAAAAAAGTTATCTCATCCCGAATTGTCACGGTCATTGACCTTGACAAGTTGAACTTGTCAAGGTCAATGACCGTGACAATTAGGCAGATTTGGTGTAGTGTAAGGACACAAATTTCCAATTAAGTCCATATGTACTATTGGCTTAATTCCGGATAAAACCATTTGAGTCATAGGATAGAAGTTTGTTCTTGTCACGCCTATGACGTTTAAAGTGTTGAAGACACAGCGACCCATATTTTAAAGTTTCATCATTGTCGAGTTTAGTGCCATGTTTCTACGTCAATAACAATTGGATGCCAATGCTCCAAAGGTATAAATGCTTTTTATAAATATATAGGAGCTTGGAAATTTTGTTGGGTGTATTTCATAAATATTTTTTATTAATTTTATTTTCAGAAAATCCCTTTAGAACTTTTTCAAAAGTTTTTCGGCTTAAAAATGAAAAGCAAAATTTTCTGAATTTTCGTTCGAATTATCGTTCGAACGAGATTGTCGTTTGAACGAGAAATTGGATCAGTTTTGTAACGAGTTTAAGCAATTTTTTCTCCGAATTGTCGTTAGAAACTCGTTCGAACGAAGTCGTTCAAACGAACTCTTTCGAACGAGATATCAAACGAGTTTTACCCCTTAATCTCTGAATTTTCGTTAGAAGTAGTTCGAACGATGTCGTTCGAACGAGAATGCGTCAGTTTTTGGGCAGTTTTAGTTTTTCCCTCCAATTTTTCTAACTACTTGTCCCCACTACTTTTGCCATTTTTAATCACTCCGGGGTCGCAGTTTTTCAATGGACTTTTCCATACTTCTAAAGTGGTTTTTGAGAGAAAAACTTTATTAACCAAAAATCCTCTTTTATGTGTTGAGTTTTATGGATTAATTTCTTCAAAAAACACATATACACCCATTGTTTGTTTACTTCCAAGTTCATATATATATATATATATATATATATATATATATATATATATATATATATATATATATATATTTTTTTTTTTTTTACTTGGAATGTTTGTTTGGCACTGGGTTTTCTCTACACCAACAAGAAGAGAAGTTTGGGTTCATTCTCTACCCATAAAGGAGAAGAAGTTTGTGTTGCGGCTTTCTCACATGGTGAAAAGTACCATGTGTAGTTGACAGTGGGTTGTGCCTCCATTGGTGGAATCCAAGACTGCGATGGACATCGTGGTTATCAACTAGACGGAGGTATTTTCAGGAATAAGCATCGGGGCTTGAAGGGAGTAAAGTCGAGTATTGTAGGTCTTTTGTCTTGTAATTGTAAAACCGTATCTAGTAGATTTGTTAGGCCAGGGCCGTCCGAGATTTTTTCCATTTGGGTTTTCCTCGTACATTGCCGTGTAGTGAGACTGTTTCTTTTATCTTGTTTAACTCACCTAGAACGCATGCTTAGGTTAAAAAAATAAAATTCGGTTTAAGTTGCAACCTTACTTAAATTGGGTGCTAAAATATGTTTAGGTGAGTTTAAGTCAATGTAATTCAAGTCGGCACAATTTAATTAGATAAAATTTGTGTTAATTTAGTTTGGCCTATATTGAAAAATGAATTTATTTTTGTTAGGCAAATTTTAGGACTTGGGTTGAATTAATTGGGTTTAAGTGAAAATTAATGTTACAGTAGTTTTTATTTCACTTCTAGCTTAGTTAAATTTTAATTTGGAAGAAATTAAAATTTGAAGTTTGTTTATGTTTTAAATTTGAATTGAAATTTTAGTTGGGTACTTAATTGAACCATCACATTAATTTTTAGAATTTAAAATTTGGGGGCTTCCGCACCAACAAGTGTTATCAGAGCTATATATATATATATATATATATATATAAATATATATATATATAATTTTTGTAAGGGAAAGACAAAGCATATATGTAAAGCTACACTTAAGAGATTTTAACAAAAAGTAGAAACTAAGGTAGAAGTTAAACATGTGGCCTATCAATTTAGGGTTGCATTCCTTATGCATCCTTTAGGAACCACTGCAGCATTCCCTCCCTCACAAGCCTATCAATTTCATCTTTCAATGCGAAGCAACTACTAGTGCTGTGGCCATGGTATTGATGAAAATTATATCACTTGGCCCAATCCCTCTTGTGATGAGGGGATATCAACTTCTGTGTCCATTTCAATAACTTGTCCCCATTGATGCTATGTGCTCATCACTTGCGATCAGTGGGGTGTAATTTTCACAAGCCCTCTCTGGCTTGGGCTCTTCTTGCTTCCTTTTCTTAATAGCTTTGGCTGCGGCCTTATCCTCTGCGACCTATGATGCTGCGGCCTTCTGCATGGCGGTGAAGGCTGCGAACTCCAGCATCAGAACCCTCTGTGCCAAAACATTGACTTGGCCTTGGAGAGAGGCCCGACTGTCATACAGATGGTTGGCGTTGCTCAACAGCTGGGCTATTTCCTTATTCTGTTATGAACCTGATCTGGAGCTTCCTTCCATGGCTTTTGAATGTTAATCTTTAGAAATATATATTCTGAAATCAACTAAATAATGGTGAGAAATCAAGAGATGTAGAGAGAGAACCAAAAATATTAACAGTTACTTAGTCTTTGATAACCCGCAAGGTTACACCGCTGAGGCCGTGACCTGATGTACACACATATGTCTTCTTAGTTATTTTTCTCTTACTTCTCCTTGGTTAAACGTCATCTGTTGATTCCAAAGGTAATATTGGTTGTGATGAAGCATTAGAAGGTAAGCCATCAAAAGTAGAATTGTTACTATTTTTCAATCGTTGATTCAAAGTACTTGACTTTGTTAAATGTTCAAAAAATTACACATCCACTGACGTAATAATTTTTTTAGTTTCAAGATTCAGAAATCTATAAGTCATACTATTATTAGAGTACCCAATAATAACACACTTGTTAGTCCTATTTTCTAACTTAGGTCTTTTTGGTTCGGGTTTTCGTACATAAGTAAGACATCCCCAAACTTTGAGACGATTAATATTAGGTTTAGGATTAAACCCTAATTGATTTGGTGTAGTATCCTTATTTTTCAATGGAAATCTATTTAGAATATAACATGCAGATAAAACAGCTTCACCCCACATAGAAAAAGGTAACCCAGAATTGGTTGACATTGCATTTAGCATTTCAACCAAAGTCCTATTTTTCCTTTTCATTGTTCCATTTTATTGTGGTGTGTATGGTGCCGTAACTTGATGAATTATTTAATGAGTATCATTAAATTGAATAAATTCATTTGGGTAGTATTAACCACCTCTATCGGATCGTAGGACTTTGATTTTTTGATTTTGTTGAGTTTTTACTTCTGCTTTAAAAATAAGAGATTTATTGAATACTTTATCTTTAGTTTTAAGTAAATATATATACGCATATTTGGAGTAATCATCGATAAAAGTTAAAAAATATTTATTTTCTCCACAAGTGACATTACTCTTCATATCACATATATCACTATGTATAAGACCAAGTATTTTGGATGTCCTCTCAACCTATTTAAATGACTTTCTAGTCAACATAGATTGAGCACAAATTTCACATATATCGTAATGGTCAATTTTACAATAAAAAATTAATTATAGATTAGTCATATTTTTTTATACTTCTATAATTAACATGACCTAATATATTATGCTATAAAGAAATAAAATCAACCATATAAACATAACTCATATAATTTATTATATTAAATTTGATCATGTCGTTACAAGAGTGCCCTTTACCAATAAACTGACCATTCTTGAATAAGATAAGATTATCCTACTCATACACAAGTTTAAAACCTCTCTTATTGAGATGGTTTCCGGACACAAGATTTTTACACATTTTCGATACATGAAGTGCATCAATCAAAGTAAGACCTTCCCAGATGTTAATTTCAATTCCACCGTTCCCTTTCCAATTACTATGGTGCGAAGGTTATTTGCCATTTTTATTTCCTTTCCATCGATCTTTTGATATGTTTTGAAAAGAGAACGATCTTTGTAGATATGAACGGTTGCGCCGATATCTAACTACCATCCACCTTCATTATCCACAGAATTTGCTTCACACACCATTTCAATATGTTTTTTAACATTGCTGGTTTTTTTGCCACTTTTTTTTCCCTCAGATGTCTTCTTTTTAAACCAGCATTCTCGAGCAAAGTGACCTGGCTTGTCACAGAAGTAGCATTTACCCTTCTTCTTTTTATTTCCACCTTCTTCAATACGACGATGGCAAAGAAGGGATTCAATCGTGTGTGTCTTTTCGTCATGAGTAATTCTCTTATTAAAGCTATTCCAAGCAGAAGAAAGTTTATAAATAACCACCCTAAATGAAATTCATCTTGAAGGTTTATTCCGACGGTTTTAAGATCACCGAATATTTATTGGAGTTCATGGGCTTGCACAATGACATATTTATCATTAGTCATTTTATAATCCATGGAGTTATAAATAATAAGCTTATGGTTACTCGCTTCCTCATTTTGATATTTATTCTCCAATGCCTTCCATAATTCCTTTATCGTAGGAATCATCCTATGTGCACTATAGACAGTTTGAGATAATTCATTAAGAATGTGTCCTTGACATATGAATTCATCTTCTTTCTCCTTCACACGTTTTTGCTTGATATCTTTAGTGTCTTTGGGTGTGGGTTAGGTAATAGGTTCAAGCCCATCATCAAGAATACACGTCAGTTTAAGAGATGTGAGAAAGAACATTATTTTCTCTTGCCAACGGGTGAAATTTTTGCCATCAAAACTATCCAGTCGAACCAAATGTTGACTTATAACTTGGATGGATTGTTCTACCGTTCCTTCCATTTTTTAATAAGTAATATTGCCTAAAACTGTTGGAAATTTATAAAAGAATTATAATAAATATGAATTCAAGTTACGACAAGGCACGTTTTGGGAACGCTGTCTTTTAGGCAATATTTCTCCCATTTCAGATGAAAATCGCGAGTACACAATGGAGTTGAAGTAGAAATTTGCCTTCAGGATACAGTGCAAAGATGTTTCTTGTTTGATTCATACTATCTATGGTTTGATCAAACCTAGAACACTCTGAAATGTTAACCTGATACTGCCATAAGGTAGAGGACGGAGAGAGGAGAACCGTGTAATTCTTGGTGTTCAAACTAGAGGCCTATAACTCTTTTTATAACCATTTTGGTGGCTATTCATGAACAGTCACCTCCTTTAAGGTGAATGATTCAACAACCATTGGATCGAGTCTTTTTAAAATTCCTTTAATGGAACGGTCTAGATATGGCACCTCATCGTAAGCGAATGGACACACCCCTGTACGAATCACCATAAGAAATATAATGGTTTAGATCATCTCGCTGTAACACTCCGTATTTTTGAGGATGAAGAATTTTTTTAATTTGGTGAATTAGAATTTAGACTAAATTGATGATTTGAAGAAATTATTTAAATTGGAGAAGTTATTTAATTTGGAATATTCAATTTATTTGGAGAATTAAGATTTAAATTAATTCGGGTCATTTCTTTTAAGAATACATGTGTCGTAATTTGAGGTTGAAATTAAAGATTTTATTTAAGTAACTCGGATGATGATTCTGAGTGAACGATTGGTTCTCAATAGATCGAGATTATCCAAAAAGAGTACCTGGGGGTAGTAATTGGATCTCGGAGAATTCTTAGGCATAACCGGGCTCACACGGGGGTATTTGGGTCATTTTAATTTAGCCCACAAGCTTGATTTGGGGATTCACCTAATAAAACCTAAGTGAGAGAGTTTTTGTGAGTCATGACTCAAATAAGAAAACCTTAGTTGCAGAGGAGAGAAGAGGGATCAAGTGGGAGAGCTTTTGGGAGCCAAACCAAGAAGAGATTGAGGTGTTCATCATCAAATATTGCCTACAACAAAGCGAATCAGACTCTACGATTTAATCCAAGTCAGTAGTTAAACTTTCTTTCATTTAATTTTCAGTTTTGTTGTTCATATCGTAGTGGATGTAATAAAACAAACCCATTTTTGACGTGGAGTGTAACATGAAGTGGGCTTTGGGAAAATTGGAGATTTGTACATAGATTTAATAAAAATTGGTGATGAAATAATGTAAATCCTTATTGGAAACCCGATTATAGTTGCAACTCAGGTTTTAGGTTCTATTAATTTAAAATTTTTAAATCAAACCTAGGATGAGTTTTGGGATGAACAACGATGAACCCAAATCTGCAAATTTTGAGTTTTGAAGATAATTAATGATGGTTAAAGGTTGGGGTGATGATTAGAAACCTTTTTAGGAGCGTAAATTGTATCAACATTGGTTGGGTGAATTTTTGAATTGAAACCGAGAAGCTCTCATAAACATCAATGGCGGATAGAAGTGTGAGGAAGACGAAGGAGAGAGAGAAGCATCAGGTCATTCAAACGACGCTGGCAGTTTTTTTTTTTTTGTTTGAGGCATTTGGGATTTTTCCATTCCTTGCTTTGCTGAGTACATTTTTGGCTTGGAGATTTGTTGGTATTAATCCTTGATACAATTGGCGTATAGAAGAAAAAGGGGAAATAACTATAAGTACCAATATTGATTCAGTTAAAATAGTTAGAACCTTGGTAAAACGAGTTGTAAGATGTATTTTATTTAGGGAGAGTGCCCAATAAAATTTTGGGATTTGAGTGAAATAAATTTAAAGGTTTAAATTACGGACCAAGTAAGGGAGTCCGGGTATTTTGGTTGAGTGACACCACTTAGATAAAATTAATTGAAGTGAAATTTATTAGATTGAGAGTCGGGGATTGTGACTCGAATATTGTCAGGCTAATGCTACGGGAGTTAGGCACTGGTTAACAGGATATATTTATAATATGTGTATATAATAAATTGTCGATTATTAAATCTGTCGAGAGTTGTTAAATTTAATAGTGGGATATTGCGTAATAAATTCTAAGAGATAAAGTTTCGGACCGAATGAGTGAGTCGGGGTATTTTAGTTGGGTGACATAACTAAAATGACAAATTAATTAATGAGAGATTAATTAAATTATAAGTCGGAATATAAAAACTTGGGTATATATTTGGGCTAGTTCTATAGGTGTTAGGCACGGGTTAGCCAGACTTCATTTAATATATATATATATATATATATATATAGGGAGAGGTTCACAAGTGGACCAAAAGAATGGACTTTTTAATGGACCTTAACAAAAAAACACATAATAGCACATTAATTTTAATTCTTATAGTGTAATTGGTCTGCGCCAGCGGCACCAAATACGCGTGTTGATCGATCCCCCCCCCCCCCCACACGCCCCCCTCCCCCCCCCCCCCCCCATGGCTGCCACAAGGGCTGCTTTGCTGATGGTGGTGGTTGGGGAGTGGGGGGTGAGGGGGCGGTGGGGGGTGGGGTGGGGGGGTAGTGGGGTGAAGGTGTGGTCTCGGGTGCCGCTGGCGCGGATCAATTACACTATAGAAATTAAAATTAATGTGTTAATATGTGTTTTTTGTTAAGGTCCACTAAAAAGTCCATTCTTTTGGTCCACTTGTGAACCTCTCCCTATATATATATATCAGTTCTGCTCTTGTGCGGACTAGTACGCATTTTAAGAATGCGGACAGAACATGTGTCACCTGGCGGTGAGCCTAGAAAAGAAAGAGAGTGTGCCTATAATTTAGGCGATAATTTCTAGGCGAACCGTTAGGTGACACATGTTCGGTCCGCATTCTTAAAATGCGGACTAGTCCGCACAAGAGCATTATTCTATATATATATATATAGGGAGAGGTTCTCTAGTGGACCAAAAGAATGGACTTTTTAATGGACCTTAACAAAAAACACATAATAACAAATTAATTTTAATTTCTATAGTGTAATTGGTCCGCGCCAGCGGCAACCGAGACCCCACCTTCACCCCACTCCCCCCCCCCCCAACCTACCACCCAACCACCACCATCACCATAGAAACCCTTATGGCAGCCCTTATGACAGCAGGACTGCCATGGGGGTGGGGGTGGGGGCGATTGGGGGGTGGGGGATCAATCGACACGCTTGTTTGGTGCCGCTGGCGGGGACCAATTACACTAGAGGAATTAAAATTAATGTGTTATTATGTGTTTTTTTGTTAAGGTCCACTAAAAAGTCCATTCTTTTGGTCCACTAGAGAACCTCTCCATATATATATATATATATATAATGGTGCGCTCTATAGATATCGGTGTGAATAATATTTGTAGATTGAGGGTATACCTATATTGATGTTATATATATGTATGCATAGGTTGCGTGATTACCTATTGTTTGATTAATTATGTGTAAACATACATAGGCTACTTTCTATCACAAGAGGTTTCACGTCGTGGACAGTCTTATTCTGATGAGCCCGTTTGGGGGGATATTGACCTGTACCTTAGAATATAGAACTTAGGGATTGAGCACCACTTGTGTGAATAAGGGTGTGACCGGTCATTTGGGTGCGTTCGATATATGCGTAGCCCAAAGTCTTAGAACTATGTTCGCCTCCAATATGTGTTATTTGATTTTTGGTCCGAGGGTGATATCTGAACCGATGTCCTTATTTAGTACACGATGTACCAGGCCATGATAGCAGAGTATGCCCGCATCACAGGTCTCCACCTCAGGATGTCGTATAAGTATACATTATAATAGTGATGTGAATATATATATATATATATATATATATATATATATATACGTGTTATTTATTCTACTTCGGGTGTTTTAGTGAACATCATAGATAGTGATATCTAAATTCATTTCGGTATGTGAAAACTTTATAATCACTTGGAGACACTAAATAAATAATAAAGGATTGGAAATTTGGTATCCTATTATATGGGCAATACGGGTGGACACAACAAAAATATTAGGCGGGAAAAAAGCCTTAAGTCTGAGAATATTTTAGAGGATTAATTAAAGATGATTAATTAATTGAGTAAGATAAATGACGAAAGAATTAACAGTAAAAGTACTCGGGTTAGAGTAGTGTAGCAGAAAGAGGCGTGATAGGACTAGTTAGGTGGGGTAGCTTAAATAGGAAGGTTAACAGTCAAGCGTTAGGTGTGTACATTAGAAGAGGGGTGAGTTATACCTCAAGTGACGAGACACTAACTTAAATATGAAGAATGTGCTGTAACACCCTGTGTTTTTATTTATTATTTTAATTAATTAATTGGAATTTTTGGGATAAATAATTTTTTAAATTTAATAATTTTTATTGGCTAAATTTGTTGGTTATGATTTTAGAAGAATAGAACTTCAAACGGAATTGTAATCGGAATTAAAATGGAGTTTTAATTGCATTTTTATTATATACAATAGTCCTCAAAATATAAAACTCTCTAAGAGTCATCGGAGCATAAAACTCTCTAGAAAAAAAGTATTTAAAAATATTAAACGGTTCAATCGAGCTGAAATTTTTTTTGGAGATGTGAAGTTTTGAGCTAAGGACGTTGTAGGCATTGAGTTTAGAATTAGTAAGCTTGATGTGAGGATCCTTAAAATGGATTTTGGAGACGATAATTATTTTAGAGATTTTAGTACAGATGTTAGGTATCGTACGTATTGATTTTTTGTGTTGAGATTTAATTTGAGGACGTTAGCATTTTGATGACTTTCGGAGATAGGGTCGAGTTGGGGATTTGTGAAAGCGTGTGGTACGTCGTTATTTTCATAGTTATGCGTATGCATATAGGCAATATATATTATTTTGTTAATCGTGGGGAAGTGCGCGTAGGATTGGGTATATGGGCGTCCAATTATGGTATTCTACGGGTAGGCATATATGAGCCTTATTTTCTTTTTGCAAGATTTACGTGTTGATGTGCATGCTTTGTCTGATTTTGAGGACGAAATTCTTTGCTAGTGGGGAAGTATGTAACACCCCGTGCTTTTATTTATTATTTTAATTAATTAATTGGAATTTTCGGGAAAAATAATTTTTTGAATTTTATAATTTTTATTGGCTAAATATGTTGGTTATTATTTTAGAAGAATAGAACTTCAAACGGAATTGTAATCGGACTTAAAATGAAGTTTTAATTGCATTTTTATTATATAGAATAGTGCTCAAAACATAAAACTCTCTAAGAGTCCTCGGAGCATAAAACTCTCTAGAAAAAACAATATTTAAAAATATTAAACGGTTCGATCGAGCTGAAATTTTTTTTGTAGCTTCCTCTCGTCTTCATCTAATTCTCTGTAAAATTTCATCTAATTCCAACGGTCCGATCGTCCGGAATAAAATTTTTAGTGTTTGTATCTTATTAGAGTTCTATTAGGATTAGGTTTCCTAATGGCTATATAATGACTCTAATTCGTGGGGGGACTTCTCATAATCAATTTTTCTCAAGTTTTTCACCAGAGAACACTTCTAAAAATATTTCCTCTCAATCATAATCATCAACCTTCAACAAAATCAAGTTTTTGTCACACGTTTTGGCACAAGTTTTTGAAGGCTTAATTGAGGTTTAATCCAGTTGGTTCAAAAGCACTCTTTTGTTAATTTTTTGAGAGGAATCCAGATTTCTAATCATATTTTCAACACGATCTTCACAGGCATGAATACTCTATTCTTTTCCTTTAGTATTATGCGTTTTAAGTGTCGCCTAAACACTTAATTACATGTTTTCTTAAAATAATTAGTAACTTAATTAGAAAAAAGTGGATATTAATTATGGGACTGTTTTTATAAAATCTCTTAATCTGAATAATATTCATAAACCTTGGGTACATAGGATTCATGAGTGATTTTGGGGTTTATTGGTGTAGGTTGCATGTAGAAAACCCCTAGTTTTAAAATAAATAAAGTTGGGGGCGTATAACTCATGTAATACATGTAGAGATAATGAAATTTCGTTTTTGATGTACATATGATGAGAAATTGGTATATTTAATTTAAAATAATTAAATGAGATTATTTGGGTATTTTTGATGTTGTGATATTTTAATTAAAGGATTAATTGAATTGGACTATCATGCGTAGTTTTATACGTTGATTAATTATGCTTGTTTGTGGGACTTGTTAGTATTATTATATTGCCTTTGTGACGACGGATTGTTAGGTAATTTCTGCTCTCCCTATATTTTAGGATGCCTTCTAGGTATGGGACTAGTGGGTAGGCCTTTTGATGATTTACGCCTTCTAGGTATGGGACTAGTGAGGGTAGATTATCGTGTTTTTATCATCTTGGGAGTGGGCTGATTTTTGATACTTTATCGTCGTTACTGTAGTCTAAGTACGAGACTAAGTTAAGATTTATGTTAGAAAATCCTCCTATACATAGGATAGGACGTATTGATAACTTGGGGACCCTTAGGTATGGGACTAAAGGGTATTTTGAGGATCTCACATCAATTAAAATGGTGGGGTGATTATAAATTGAAAAATTGAGAATTAATGTCTAAGATAAAATCGGGTATTAAAATTTATGGCGACATAATGTGTCGGGGCCGACAGTTTAAACGGGTCAGAGGACGATTTATGTCGTGTCGGGTGTGGAACCTTGTCATGTGTCGGGGCCGACAGTTAAACGGGTCAGAGGACGATTGACAAGGGGAATCTTGTCATGTGTCGGGGTCGACAGTAAACGGGTCAGAGGACGATTGACAAGGGGAAGTGTGACACTTTAATAAAAAGTGAGAACTATAATAAAAGTTGGTAAATTTAATTAAATTAACATCGTGGGACTTGAGAATTTAAAATCATATTGGTGTGCCTTTATAAATGGGGATTTTTGCGGGTAGTTAGTAGATTATAATTATCCCGTTTAATTTAAAATATTCTATTGTGATATTTATATAATGCTGATGTCTGGATTCAAGGATCCTATTTGAGGGGAGTAGTGTGTATTCTTGCTCGGAGCTTTAGCTCTGACCCATGCGTTGACTAATCTTTTCAGGATTAGAATTGGAGAAGTTGCATAAGTTTATCGGATTTATCATTTGGAGGTGCAGCTGGAGTATTCATTTTATGGCATAGTTTGGCTAGACTTTCCTTTTCAGTCGTATTTTATTATGAGACTTCATTTGAGTTTTATTGGGCCATTCGGTTCCAAAGTTGTTTAGAGGATTTCTGTTGGGGTTATTTCAGATTTTATTTAATCAATATTGGAGGATGGATTTTTGGAGTTAGCGTGTGATGGATCTTTTATCGCTTAGTTGTTTATGATCATTTGAGATTGATTCAATTATTTATCTTATGGACTGGTTTATTTATGTCTCATATCTGTCTCATGCTAAGAATGGTATTTTATTTACTCACGTCCGGCTTAGTTTTGGTGGCGGTCGATGCCAAAATTAGGCGGGGTGTGACAGATGGTATCAGAGCATGGTCTTAGGTCTCATAGGTTATGAGTTTGTTTAGCTTTCGCGTTGCCGATCTTCGATTTCTTTTATTGATTCGTACTCCTTAAGGTAGAGGGTCTAGCATACGTGTTAGATGTGTTTCTTGGAGATGTGAAGTTTTGAGTTAAGGACGTTGTAGGCATTGAGTTTAGAATTAGTAAGGTTGATGTGAGGATCCTTAAAATGGATCTTGGAGACGATAATTATTTTAGAGATGTTAGTACAGATGTTTGGTATCGTACGTATTGATTTTTGGTGTTGAGGTTTAATTTGAGGACGTTAGCATTTTGATGACTTTCGGAGATAGGATCGAGTTGGGGATTTGTGAGAGCGTGTGGTACGTCGTTATTTTCATAGTTATGCGTATGAATATAGGCAATATATATTATTTTGTTAATCGTGGGGAAGTGCGCGTAGGATTGGGTGTATGGGCGTCCAATTATGGTATTCTACGGGTAGGCATATATGAGCCTTATTTTCTTTTTGCAAGATTTACGTGTTGATGTGCATGCTTTGTCTAATTTCGAGGACGAAATTCTTTGGTAGTGGGGAAGTATATAACACCCCGTGCTTTTATTTTGTTATTTTAATTAATTAATTGGAATTTTCGGGAAAAATAATTTTTTGAATTTAATAATTTTATTGGCTAAATATGTTGGTTATGATTTTAGAAGAATAGAACTTCAAACGTAATTGTAATCGGAATTATAATGGAGTTTTAATTGCATTTTTATTATATAGAATAGTTCTCAAAACATAAAACTCTGTAAGAGTCCTCGGAGCATAAAACTCTCTAGAAAAAAAGTATTTAAAAATATTAAACGGTTCGATCGAGCTGAAATTTTTTTTGTAGCTTCCTCTCGTCTTCAGCTAATTCTCTGTAAAATTTCATCTAATTCCAACGGTCCGATCGTCCGGAATAAAATTTTTAGTGTTTGTATTTTATTAGAGTTCTATTAGGATTAGGTTTCCTAATGGCTATATAATGACTCTAATTCGTGGGGGGACTTCTCATAATCACTTTTTCTCAAGTTTTTCACCAGAGAACACTTCTAAAAATATTTCCTCTCAACCATAATCATCAACCTTCAACAAAATCAAGTTTTTGTCACAAGTTTTGGCACAAGTTTTTGAAGGCTTAATTGAGGTTTAATCCAGTTGGTTCAAAAGCACTCTTTTGTTAATTTTTTGAGAGGAATTCAGATTTCTAATCATATTTTCAACACGATCTTCACAGGCATGAATACTCTATTCTTTTCCTTTAGTATTATGCGTTTTAAGTGTAGCCTAAACACTTAATTACATGTTTTCTTAAAAATAATTAGTAACTTAATTAGAAAAAGTGGATATTAATTATGGGACTGTTTTTATATAATCTCTTAATCTGAATAATATTCATAAACCTTGGGTACATAGGATTCATGAGTGATTTTGGGTTTTATTGGTGTAGGTTGCATGTAGAAAAACCCTAGTTTTAAAATAAATAAAGTTGGGGGCGTATAACTCATGTAATACATGTAGAGATAATGAAATTTCGTTTTTGATGTACATATGATGAGAAATTGGTATATTTAATTTAAAATAATTAAATGAGATTATTTGGGTATTTTTGATGTTGTGATATTTTAATTAAAGGATTAATTGAATTGGACTATCATGCGTAGTTTTATACGTTGATTAATTATGCTTGTTTGTGGGACTTGTTAGTATTATTATATTGCCTTTGTGACGACGGATTGTTGGGTAATTTCTGCTCTCCCTATATTTTAGGATGCCTTCTAGGTATGGGACTAGTGGGTAGGCCTTTTGATGATTTACGTCTTCTAGGTATGGGACTAGTGAGGGTAGATTATCGTGTTTTTATCATCTTGGGAGTGGGCTGATTTTTGATACTTTATCGTCGTTACTGTAGTCTAAGTGCGAGACTAAGTTAAGATTTATGTTAGAAAATCCTCCTATACATAGGATAGGACGTATTGATAACTTGGGGACCCTTAGGTATGGGACTAAAGGGTATTTTGAGGATCTCACATCGATTAAAATGGTGGGGTGATTATAAATTGAAAAATTGAGAATTAATGTCTAAGATAAAATCGGGTATTAAAATTTGTGGCGACATAATGTGTCGGGGCCGACAGTTTAAACGGGTCAGAGGACGATTTATGTCGTGTCGGGTGTGGAACCTTGTCATGTGTCGGGGCCGACAGTTAAACGGGTCAGAGGACGATTGACAAGGGGAACCTTGTCATGTGTCGGGGTCGACAGTAAACGGGTCAGAGGACGATTGACAAGGGGAAGTGTGACACTTTAATAAAAAGTGAGAACTATAATAAAAGTTGGTAAATTTAATTAAATTAACATCGTGTGACTTGAGAATTTAAAATCATATTGGTGTGCCTTTATAAATGGGGATTTTTGCGGGTAGTTAGTAGATTATAATTATCCCGTTTAATTTAAAATATTCTATTGTGATATTTATATAATGCTGCTGTCTGGATTCAAGGATCCTATTTGAGGGGAGTAGTGTGTATTCTTGCTTGGAGCTTTAGCTCTGACCCATGCGTTGACTAATCTTTTTCAGGATTAGAATTGGAGAAGCTGCATAAGTTTATCGGAGTTATCATTTGGAGGTGCAGCTGGAGTATTCATTTTATGGCATAGTTTAGCTAGACTTTCCTTTTCAGTCGTATTTTATTATGAGACTTCATTTGAGTTTTATTGGGCCATTCGGTTCCAAAGTTGTTTAGAGGATTTCTGTTGGGGTTATTTCAGATTTTATTTAATCAATATTGGAGGATGGATTTTTGGAGTTAGCGTGTGATGGATCTTTTATCGCTTAGTTGTTTATGATCATTTGAGATTGATTCAATTATTTATCTTATGGACTGGTTTATTTATGTCTCATATCTGTCTCATGCTAAGAATGGTATTTTATTTACTCACGTCCGGCTTAGTTTTGGTGGCGGCCGATGCCAGAATTAGGCGGGGTGTGACAGATGGTATCAGAGCATGGTCTTAGGTCTCATAGGTTATGAGTTCGTTTAGCTTTCGCGTTGCCGATCTTCGATTTCCTTTGATTGATTCGTACTCCTTAAGGTAGAGGGTCTATCATACGTGTTAGATGTGTTTCTTGGAGATGTGAAGTTTTGAGTTAAGGACGTTGTAGGCATTGAGTTTAGAATTAGTAAGGTTGATGTGAGGATCCTTAAAATGGATTTTGGAGACGATAATTATTTTAGAGATTTTAGTACAGATGTTAGGTATCGTACGTATTGATTTTTGGTGTTGAGGTTTAATTTGAGGACGTTAGCATTTTGATGACTTTCGGAGATAGGATCGAGTTGGGGATTTGTGAGAGCGTGTGGTACGTCGTTATTTTCATAGTTATGCGTATGAATATAGGCAATATATATTATTTTGTTAATCGTGGGGAAGTGCGCGTAGGATTGGGTGTATAAGCGTCCAATTATGGTATTCTACGGGTAGGCATATATGAGCCTTATTTTCTTTTTGCAAGATTTACGTGTTGATGTGCATGCTTTGTCTAATTTCGAGGACGAAATTCTTTGGTAGTGGGGAAGTATATAACACCCCGTGCTTTTATTTTGTTATTTTAATTAATTAATTGGAATTTTCGGGAAAAATAATTTTTTGAATTTAATAATTTTATTGGCTAAATATGTTGGTTATGATTTTAGAAGAATAGAACTTCAAACGGAATTGTAATCGGAATTATAATGGAGTTTTAATTGCATTTTTATTATATTGAATAGTCCTCAAAACATAAAACTCTCTAAGAGTCCTCGGAGCATAAAACTCTCTAGAAAAAAAATATTTAAAAATATTAAACGGTTCGATCGAGCTGAAATCTTTTTTGTAGCTTCCTCTCGTCTTCAGCTAATTCTCTGTAAAATTTCATCTAATTCCAACGGTCCGATCGTCCGGAATAAAATTTTTAGTGTTTGTATTTTATTAGAGTTCTATTAGGATTAGGTTTCCTAATGGCTATATAATGACTCTAATTCGTGGGGGGACTTCTCATAATCACTTTTTCTCAAGTTTTTCACCAGAGAACACTTCTAAAAATATTTCCTCTCAATCATAATCATCAACCTTCAACAAAATCAAGTTTTTGTCACAAGTTTTGGCACAAGTTTTTGAAGGCTTAATTGAGGTTTAATCCAGTTGGTTCAAAAGCACTCTTTTGTTAATTTTTTGAGAGGAATCCAGATTTCTAATCATATTTTCAACACGATCTTCACAGGCATGAATACTCTATTCTTTTCCTTTAGTATTATGCGTTTTAAGTGTAGCCTAAACACTTAATTACATGTTTTCTTAAAAATAATTAGTAATTTAATTAGAAAAAGTGGATATTAATTATGGGACTGTTTTTATATAATCTCTTAATCTGAATAATATTCATAAACCTTGGGTACATAGGATTCATGAGTGATTTTGGGTTTTATTGGTGTAGGTTGCATGTAGAAAAACCCTAGTTTTAAAATAAATAAAGTTGGGGGCGTATAACTCATGTAATACATGTAGAGATAATGAAATTTCGTTTTTGATGTACATATGATGAGAAATTGGTATATTTAATTTAAAATAATTAAATGAGATTATTTGGGTATTTTTGATGTTGTGATATTTTAATTAAAGGATTAATTGAATTGGACTATCATGCGTAGTTTTATACGTTGATTAATTATGCTTGTTTGTGGGACTTGTTAGTATTATTATATTGCCTTTGTGACGACGGATTGTTGGGTAATTTCTGCTCTCCCTATATTTTAGGATGCCTTCTAGGTATGGGACTAGTGGGTAGGCCTTTTGATGATTTACGTCTTCTAGGTATGGGACTAGTGAGGGTAGATTATCGTGTTTTTATCATCTTGGGAGTGGGCTGATTTTTGATACTTTATCGTCGTTACTGTAGTCTAAGTGCGAGACTAAGTTAAGATTTATGTTAGAAAATCCTCCTATACATAGGATAGGACGTATTGATAACTTGGGGACCCTTAGGTATGGGACTAAAGGGTATTTTGAGGATCTCACATCGATTAAAATGGTGGGGTGATTATAAATTGAAAAATTGAGAATTAATGTCTAAGATAAAATCGGGTATTAAAATTTGTGGCGACATAATGTGTCGGGGCCGACAGTTTAAACGGGTCAGAGGACGATTTATGTCGTGTCGGGTGTGGAACCTTGTCATGTGTCGGGGCCGACAGTTAAACGGGTCAGAGGACGATTGACAAGGGGAACCTTGTCATGTGTCGGGGTCGACAGTAAACGGGTCAGAGGACGATTGACAAGGGGAAGTGTGACACTTTAATAAAAAGTGAGAACTATAATAAAAGTTGGTAAATTTAATTAAATTAACATCGTGTGACTTGAGAATTTAAAATCATATTGGTGTGCCTTTATAAATGGGGATTTTTGCGGGTAGTTAGTAGATTATAATTATCCCGTTTAATTTAAAATATTCTATTGTGATATTTATATAATGCTGCTGTCTGGATTCAAGGATCCTATTTGAGGGGAGTAGTGTGTATTCTTGCTTGGAGCTTTAGCTCTGACCCATGCGTTGACTAATCTTTTTCAGGATTAGAATTGGAGAAGCTGCATAAGTTTATCGGAGTTATCATTTGGAGGTGCAGCTGGAGTATTCATTTTATGGCATAGTTTATCTAGACTTTCCTTTTCAGTCGTATTTTATTATGAGACTTCATTTGAGTTTTATTGGGCCATTCGGTTCCAAAGTTGTTTAGAGGATTTCTGTTGGGGTTATTTCAGATTTTATTTAATCAATATTGGAGGATGGATTTTTGGAGTTAGCGTGTGATGGATCTTTTATCGCTTAGTTGTTTATGATCATTTGAGATTGATTCAATTATTTATCTTATGGACTGGTTTATTTATGTCTCATATCTGTCTCATGCTAAGAATGGTATTTTATTTACTCACGTCCGGCTTAGTTTTGGTGGCGGCCGATGCCAGAATTAGGCGGGGTGTGACAGATGGTATCAGAGCATGGTCTTAGGTCTCATAGGTTATGAGTTCGTTTAGCTTTCGCGTTGCCGATCTTCGATTTCCTTTGATTGATTCGTGCTCCTTAAGGTAGAGGGTCTATCATACGTGTTAGATGTGTTTCTTGGAGATGTGAAGTTTTGAGTTAAGGACGTTGTAGGCATTGAGTTTAGAATTAGTAAGGTTGATGTGAGGATCCTTAAAATGGATTTTGGAGACGATAATTATTTTAGAGATTTTAGTACAGATGTTAGGTATCGTACGTATTGATTTTTGGTGTTGAGGTTTAATTTGAGGACGTTAGCATTTTGATGACTTTCGGAGATAGGATCGAGTTGGGGATTTGTGAGAGCGTGTGGTACGTCGTTATTTTCATAGTTATGCGTATGAATATAGGCAATATATATTATTTTGTTAATCGTGGGGAAGTGCGCGTAGGATTGGGTGTATAAGCGTCCAATTATGGTATTCTACGGGTAGGCATATATGAGCCTTATTTTCTTTTTGCAAGATTTACGTGTTGATGTGCATGCTTTGTCTAATTTCGAGGACGAAATTCTTTGGTAGTGGGGAAGTATATAACACCCCGTGCTTTTATTTTGTTATTTTAATTAATTAATTGGAATTTTCGGGAAAAATAATTTTTTGAATTTAATAATTTTATTGGCTAAATATGTTGGTTATGATTTTAGAAGAATAGAACTTCAAACGGAATTGTAATCGGAATTATAATGGAGTTTTAATTGCATTTTTATTATATAGAATAGTCCTCAAAACATAAAACTCTCTAAGAGTCCTCGGAGCATAAAACTCTCTAGAAAAAAAATATTTAAAAATATTAAACGGTTCGATCGAGCTGAAATTTTTTTTTGTAGCTTCCTCTCGTCTTCAGCTAATTCTCTGTAAAATTTCATCTAATTCCAACGGTCCGATCGTCCGGAATAAAATTTTTAGTGTTTGTATCTTATTAGAGTTCTATTAGGATTAGGTTTCCTAATGGCTATATAATGACTCTAATTCGTGGGGGGACTTCTCATAATCACTTTTTCTCAAGTTTTTCACCAGAGAACACTTCTAAAAATATTTCCTCTCAATCATAATCATCAACCTTCAACAAAATCAAGTTTTTGTCACAAGTTTTGGCACAAGTTTTTGAAGGCTTAATTGAGGTTTAATCCAGTTGGTTCAAAAGCACTCTTTTGTTAATTTTTTGAGAGGAATCCAGATTTCTAATCATATTTTCAACACGATCTTCACAGGCATGAATACTCTATTGTTTTCCTTTAGTATTATGCGTTTTAAGTGTCGCCTAAACACTAATTACATGTTTTCTTAAAAATAATTAGTAACTTAATTAGAAAATGTGGATATTAAATATGGGACTGTTTTTATAAAATCTCTTAATCTGAATAATATTCATAAACCTTGGGTACATAGGATTCATGAGTGATTTTAGGTTTTATTGGTGTAGGTTGCATGTAGAAAAACCCTAGTTTTAAAATAAATAATGTTGGGGGGGGGGGGGTATAACTCAAGTAATACATGTAGAGATAATGAAATTTCGTTTTTGATGTACATATGATGAGAAATTGGTATATTTAATTTAAAATAATTAAATGAGATTATTTGGGTATTTTTGATGTTGTGATATTTTAATTAAAGGATTAATTGAATTGGACTATCATGCGTAGTTTTATATGTTGATTAAATATGCTTGTTTGTGGGACTTGTTAGTATTATTATATTGCCTTTGTGACGACGGATTGTTGGGTAATTTCTGCTCTCCCTATATTTTAGGATGCCTTCTAGGTATGGGACTAGTGGGTAGGCCTTTTGATGATTTACGCCTTCTAGGTATGGGACTAGTGAGGGTAGATTATCGTGTTTTTATCATCTTGGGAGTGGGCTGATTTTTGATACTTTATCGTCGTTACTGTAGTCTAAGTACGAGACTAAGTTAAGATTTATGTTAGAAAGTCCTCCTATACATAGGATAGGACGTATTGATAACTTGGGGACCCTTAGGTATGGGACTAAAGGGTATTTTGAGGATCTCACATCGATTAAAATGATGGGGTGATTATAAATTGAAAAATTGAGAATTAATGTCTAAGATAAAAATGGGTATTAAAATTTGTGGCGACATAATGTGTCGGGGACGACAGTTTAAACGGGTCAGAGGACGATTTATGTCGTGATGTGTGTGGAACCTTGTCATGTGTCGGGGCCGACAGTTAAACGGGTCAGAGGACGATTGACAAGGGGAACCTTGTTATGTGTCGGGGTCGACAGTAAACGGGTCAGAGGACGATTGACAAGGGGAAGTGTGACACTTTAATAAAAAGTGAGAACTATAATAAAAGTTGGTTAATTTAATTAAATTAACATCGTGGGACTTGAGAATTTAAAATCATATTGGTGTGCCTTTATAAATGGGAATTTTTGCGTGTAGTTAGTAGATTATAATTATCCCGTTTAATTTAAAATATTCTATTGTGATATTTATTGCGTATAATGCAGCTGTCTGGATTCAAGGATCCTATTTGAGGGGAGTAGTGTGTATTCTTGCTCGAAGCTTTAGCTCTGACCCATGCGTTGACTAATCTTTTTCAGGATTAGAATTGAAGAAGCTGCATAAGTTTATCGGAGTTATCATTTGGAGGTGCAGCTGGAGTATTCATTTTATGGGATAGTTTAGCTAGACTTTCCTTTTCAGTCGTATTTTATTATGAGACTTCATTTGAGTTTTATTGGGCTATTCGGTTCCAAAGTTGTTTAGAGGATTTCTGTTGGGTTATTTCAGATTTTATTTAATTAATATTGGAGGATGGATTTTTGGAGTTAGCGTGTGATGGATCTTTTATCGCTTAGTTGTTTATGATCATTTGAGATTGATTCAATTATTTATCTTATGGACTGGTTTATTTATGTCTCATATCTGTCTCATGCTAAGAATGGTATTTTATTTACTCACGTTCGACTTAGTTTTGGTGGCGGCCGACGCCAGAATTAGGCGGGGTGTGACAGATGGTATCAGAGTATGGTCTTAGGTCTCATAGGTTATGAGTTCGTTTAGCTTTCGCATTGCCGATCTTCGATTTCCTTTGATTGATTCGTACTTCTTAAGGTAGAGGGTATAGCATACGTGTTTGATGTGTTTCTTGGAGATGTGAAGTTTTGAGTTAAGGACGTTGTAGGCATTGAGTTTAGAATTAGTAAGCTTGATGTGAGGATCCTTAAAATGGATTTTGGAGACGATAATTATTTTAGAGATTTTAGTACAGATGTTAGGTATCGTACGTATTGATTTTTGGTGATGAGATTTAATTTGAGCACGTTAGCATTTTAACGACTTTCGGAGATAGAATCGAGTTGGGGATTTGTGAGAGCGTGTGATACGTCGTTATTTTCATAGTTATGCGTATGCATATAGGCAATATATATTATTTTGTTAATCGTGGGGAAGTGCGCGTAGGATTGGGTGTATGGGCGTCCAATTATGGTATTCTACGGGTAGGCATATATGAGCCTTATTTTCTTTTTGCAAGATTTACGTGTTGATGTGCATGCTTTGTCTAATTTCGAGGACGAAATTCTTTGCTAGTGGGGAAGTATGTAACACCCGTGCTTTTATTTATTATTTTAATTAATTAATTGGAATTTTCGGGAAAAATAATTTTTTAAATTTAATAATTTTTATTAGCTAAATATGTTGGTTATGATTTTAGAAGAATAGAACTTCAAACGGAATTGTAATCATAATTAAAATGGAGTTTTAATTGCATTTTTATTATATAGAATAGTTATCAAAACATAAAACTCTCTAAGAGTCCTCGGAGCATAAAACTCTCTAGAAAAAAAAATATTTAAAAATATTAAACGATTCGATCGAGCTGAAATCTTTTTTGTAGCTTCCTCTCGTCTTCAGCTAATTCTCTGTAAAATTTCATCTAATTCCAACGGTCCGATCGTCCGGAATAAAATTTTTAGTGTTTGTATCTTATTAGAGTTCTATTAGGATTAGGTTTCCTAATGGCTATATAATGACTCTAATTCGTGGGGGGACTTCTCATAATCACTTTTTCTCAAGTTTTTCACCAGAGAACACTTCTAAAAATATTTCCTCTCAATCATAATCATCAACCTTCAACAAAATCAAGTTTTTGTCACAAGTTTTTGAAGGCTTAATTGGGGTTTAATCAAGTTGGTTCAAGAGCAGTCTTTTGCTAATTTTTTGAGAGGAATCCATATTTCTAATCAGATTTTTAACACGATCTTCACAGGCATGAATACTCTATTCTTTTCCTTTAGTATTATGCGTTTTAAGTGTCGCCTAAACACTAATTACATGTTTTTTTAAAAATAATTAGTAACTTAATTAGAAAAAGTGAATATTAATTATGGGGCTGTTTTTATAAAATCTCTTAATCTGAATAATATTCATAAACCTTGGGTACGTAGGATTCATGAGTGATTTTGGGTTTTATTGGTGTAGGTTGCATGTATAAAAACCCTAGTTTTGAAATAAATAAAGTTGGGGGCGTATAACTCATGTAATACATGTAGAGATAATGAAATTTGATTTTTGATGTATATATGATGAGAAATTGGTATATTTAATTTAAAATAATTAAATGAGCTTATTTGGGTATTTTTGACGTTGTGATAATTTAATTAAAGGATTAATTGAATTGGACTATCATGCGTAGTTTTATACGTTGATTAATTATGCTTGTTTGTGGGACTTGTTAGTATTATTATATTGCCTTTGTGACGATGGATTGTTGGGTAATTTCTGCTCTCCCTATATTTTAGGATGCCTTCTAGGTATGGGACTAGTGGGTAGGCCTTTTGATGATTTACGCCTTCTAGGTATGGGACTAGTGAGGGTAGATTATCGTGTTTTTATCATCTTGGGAGTGGGCTGATTTTTGATACTTTATCGTCGTTACGGTAGTCTAAGTACGAGACTAAGTTAAGATTTATGTTAGAAAATCCTCCTATACATAGGATAGGACGTATTGATAACTTGGGGACCCTTAGGTATGGGACTAAGGGGTATTTTTAGGATCTCACATCGATTAAAAGGGTGGGGTGATTATAAATTGAAAAATTGAGAATTAATGTCTAAGATAAAAACGGGTATTAAAATTTGTGGGGACATAATGTGTCGGGGCCGGCAGTTTCAACGGGTCAGAGAACGATTTATGTTGTGTCGTGTGTGGAACCTTGTCATGTGTCGGGGCCGACAGTTAAACGGGTCAGAGGACGATTGACAAGGGGAACCTTGTCATGTATCGGGGTCGACAGTAAACGGGTCAGAGGACGAGTGACAAGGGGAAGTGTGACACTTTGATAAAAAGTGAGAACTATAATAAAAGTTGGTTAATTTAATTAAATTAACATCGTGGGACTTGGGAATTTAAAATCATATTGGTGTGCCTTTATAAATGGGGATTTTTGCGGGTAGTTAGTAGATTATAATTATCCCGTTTAATTTAAAATATTCTATTGTGATATTTATTGCGTATAATGCTGATGTCTGGATTCAAGGATCCTATTTGAGGGGAGTAGTGTGTATTCTTGATCGGGGCTTTGGCTCTGACCCATGCGTTGACTAATATTTTTCAGGAATAGAATTGGAGAAGCTGCATAAGTTTATCGGAGTTATCATTTGGAGGTGCAGCTGGAGTATTCATTTTATGGCATAGTTTAGCTAGACTTTCCTTTTCAGTCGTATTTTATTATGAGACTTCATTTGAGTTTTATTGGGCCATTAGATTCCAAAGTTGTTCAGAGGATTTCTGTTGGGGTTATTTCAGATTTTATTTAATCATTATTAGAGAATGGATTTTTGGAGTTAGTGTGTGATGAATCTTTTATCGCTTAGTTGTTCATGATCATTTGAGATTGATTCAATTATTTATCTTATGGACTGGTTTATTTATGTCTCATATCTGTCTCATGCTAAGAATGGTATTTTATTTACTCACGTCAGGCTTAGTTTTGGTGGCGGCCGACGCCAAAATAAGGCGGGGTGTGACATGTGCATGCATATTTAATTATTGCAATTTAACTACTTGCTAAATATTTTCAAGCTATTTTACTTGGGCTATGACCCGTGTCAATTTTTTTTCCAAAACCTTTTAGGTGTCTAGCCACCGGGACGCTCAGTTTGAGGATTCTATTTAGGGATGCGTAGTTGCAGCTCATGTGAAAGTTGCAGGACTTTGCTATAGATGCTTCGTTCATTTTTCCTAGTGTAGGATCATATTTCCATACTGGTATTCGTTATTTATTTGACCTTATGTATCCAGGTTATGGTTTCAGTTTACCATTGTATTCTATTATTGAACCGATGGTTGATTCAGTCATCTTTATTTATATTATTCATCTGTGTTGGATTTTGTTATAAGTTTGTGTTGATGGTTTATTATTTATTTTCGTATGCCATTAATTAATGAAAGATAAAATTTGGCACTACTCTATTTAAATTATTAGGTGGTTCGTAACTTTAAAAAGTTTTTCGACAGTGATGCTAAGAATGAGACATATGAGACCAACGTTTTATTTTGATCATGGGCTGGCACCCCAGTATTTTAATAGGCGGGGTGTCACATATGGTATCAGAGCACCAGGTTCTAGAGTCCTTAGGATATGTGTGACTTATTATATTTCAGCGTAGCATTCTTTGATATAGATACTTATTATAGGATTATTGTATTCCTTCACTTATGCGACTCACATTCTCCTTATATAAGTATAGTTGACGCGATTCATATACGAGTTCGGTTGGGCTTCATACAGCGAACAACTTTGGGTGACCAGTGAGGGCTGTTAGAAGGATTGCAGGGGGAGAGGCTTTGCAGAAGCCATGGAATATCCTGGGAATGGTGACCACAATAGGAGTCACCATGTCAATGGAAATTGGAGATCCAAAGACAATTGTGTAGAGTGGAGTGCAGTGGCACCCTGGATAAAATTTTGGGAAAAGTTTGGCTCATAGGAGTGGCATTGTAGTGGTGGGAGTCGGTCACCACAACCATGGAGAGATACCATGGGTAAAACGGAGTTTGGGGTGCAGTATGATCGCAAATTCTCTCATCAACTGTTTAAATAGAGAAGCAAGGGGGGTTTCAAGACTTGTTTTAAAAGGGTCGTACAATGGTCGGTCATGAAGGAGAGTTGATGTGTTTACGAACTTCATACCCGACGAGGTGGATACTGAGAATTAGGTAGGTTCGTAAGTTAATAATGGACTCATGGGTAAAATATACAAGCATGGATGAGGAAATTCGGATAGAACGACGGGTACCATTATCGTCAATGTTATGAGAAGGGAGCTAAGAGAGTTGGAGAATTTAACCGAAGGGCAAGACTGGAATTAACAGTTCCAGTGAGGCTCCACAGGAGGGTATACCCATTAGGGGACTTATTGTAATGATTGACGTTAATAGAATTCCAATTCAGTAACGGTGGATTCAGTCAGGGCTGTCGAGACCAATAATGAGTCCCATAGGGCCAACGGAGCCAAAGGGACAATGGAAGTAGCAATCAGGGTCAAGTATACTAGGAACATGAGATGGAAAATCCCAATATGGCCAATGGGGCCAGGGAAAGTGGAATGAAACAGAGAGGTGTCTTACGTGTAAAGAGTAGGAACACATGTGTGAATATTGTTCGTGGTGAATTGGGTAATAGGAACGGGGTGCCCAGTAGGGGCAATAGTATAAGAAGTTTTTGGTTTGGTGGAGACAAGGATGTTATGCCTAGGAACAATTTGAGCCACGAATGCTATTGGCGATTGAAAGTACGAGTTTTGTCCAGGGGTGATTAGGGTCTGTTTTGTGTGACACGAGCCAGTCACAGTAAATTGTTAGTGCTAGATTCGCATATGAAATGGTTTAGTAGAGGTGTCGTTAATACCACTATAGTGTGTGTATATTCACCATTGAGTTAGAGGGGATCTCTTTAGTTCCATCTATAGGGGAGTAGGTGTGGACACTGAGAGGATATATTTTATGAGGATATCTCGTTTTGAGAGATGATATTTGAGTTATGATTTTATTCGGGGTACGAACTGCTGAGAAATGGTGGGCGGTTACAACAAGACTATTGCGTTCGCTGTTTCGAGTTTCCTGTGTCTCACTTGAAAGAGGGTCGATCTCACGATGATATTTTAGGAAGTAAAGTTCAGAGAGTACATTTGTCTAGTTTAGTGGATGGTGCGTAGGGACTTTATTGGATGTGATTCAGGGTATATCGGATTCACCGTTGAGCGAAAAGTTTTTAGCTCACTGTTGTTCACGTGCAAAGAACTTAGTGATAGTGAGAGCACCTTATCGTGTGAAGCCTTAAGAGACATGGGCATAGATGATTTGATTATTGGGTCGAGAGATAGAATTGGTGATATCTTAGTTATATGCTTTGAACCCACAGATTTTGATAATCGATAATGCTAGGGATTAGTGCATTGGGGAAGTTCTCTTGAGACTTATTGCGGGATGTTACATGCATGACCTTAATAAACATTGGGAGTAGTAAGAAGTTGTTGGACGCTAGTGCATCGGTTTTAAATGTTAAATTATTGAACGTGTAGAAAAAAACACTTTAAACTGAGAGCTATTACGATATGTATCCAGGAGAACCGGGTAGTGCTGCGAAGGAAGCACTGAGATAACTTTTACACCACAAGTTAATAGATGTGGTAGCATCGAGAATAATTAAATTGCAAATTGTGGGGTAATCGATAATACTTGTATGATACAGCTACGTCGAGAGAGTGAGGAGATGAACTGGAGATAACTGTGTTACGTACGATACATTAGTGATACTTATGTAGGGATGTTTGGGCTATAATATATAGTATGCTAGGACTTTGTGATCAATGTTTCGAGATATAATTTACTTGTGCTAGTTATCACTTGAAAAAGGGTCTAATATAAATATAAGTGTAGTACGTATGTTATTGTGTTGCATAATAGACTTATGAGAAAATGATGGTGTTTTTATATTTGATCCTGGGGAGTAGGGATGTTTACTAATGGGATTCAGGGTAGATAGGCATTTTATCGAGAAGGGAGATATATCTCGTGATTACTGCACGCTAAGAAACTAGTGACAGTAAGTAACGCAGTATTGTATGATGTCTTTTGTAACATGAGAGTGGACGGGTATACTTTTATGTTAGGAGACGAGATATTTGAGTGTACATGACACAGGGTGAGGGCCATTCAAACCTCAACGATTGAAAATGTTAGGTAGTAGTGTAGCTGGGGGGTTCCTTGTTTGGATTTCTCTTTGTGAGACGTCCCACGCTTGAAACTTAACACATCATTGGAAGTGGGGAGATGTGTGGTCCTTAGGACATGGGATATACATGTGCGTGTGTGTGCGCGTGCGCGCATATGTGTGTGTGGTTATATCTGTGAGTTAAAAGTTACATTACGATTTAAGGCTAGTAGAGTCGGGTGACTTTCATGAAGATGAGCATGGGTACATGATGTATGGGCGCCCTGGGTAATTAATTTAATTTTAATATAATTTGCGATTATAAGGGGTAGAGATATGAGTATCGATCTTAATGGCATGTGAGTAGGAAAGTATTCGAGGCTTGGAGTACTAGACTCATCTGAATTTCGAGGACAAAATTCCTTTGTAAGGGGGAAAGTATGTAATACCCGAGGATAAAGAATTTATTTAATTTGGTGAATTAGAATTTAAACTAAATTAATGATTTGGAGAAATTATTTAAATTGGAGAATTTATTTAATTTGGAAGATTCAATTTATTTGGAGAATTAAGATTTAAATTAGTTCGGGTCATTTGTTTTAAGAATACATGCGTCATAATTTGAGGTTAAAATTGGAGGTTTTATTTAAGTAACTCGAATGATGATTCTGAGTGGACGGTTGGTACCGAATAGGCCGAGATAGTCGAAAAAGAGTACCTGGAGGTAGTAATTGGGTCTCGAACATTTTTAAGCATAATCGGGCCCACATGGGGGTATTTGGGTCATTTTAATTTAGCCACAAGCTTAATTTCGGGATTCACCTAATAAAACCTAAGTAAGAGAGTTTGTGTCAGTCACAACTCAAATAAGAAAACCCTAGTTACAGTGGAGAAAAGAGGGATCAAGTGGGAGAGTTTTTGGGAGCCAAATCAAGAAGGGATTGAGGTGTTCATCATCACATATTGTTTACAACAAAGGGAATCAGACTCAATGAATTAATCCAAGCAAGTAGTTAAACTTACTTTCATTTAATTTGCAGTATTGTTGTTCATATCGTATTGGGTGTAATAAAGAATATACATTCTTGACGTGGAGTGTAACACGAAATGGCTTTTAGGAAAATTGGATATTTGTACATAGATTTAATAAAATTTGGTGATGAAATAATGTAAATCCCTGTTGGAACCCCGATTATACTCCCAACTCAGTTTTAGGTTCTGTTAATTTAAAATTTCAAAATCAAACCTAGGATGAGTTTTGGGATGAACAATAATGAACCCAAATCTGGAAATTTTGAGTTTTGATGAGAATTAATGATGGTTAAAGGTTGTGGTGATGATTAGAAACGCTTTTAGGAGCGTAAATTGTATCAACATTGGTTGGTTGACTTTCTGAATTGAAATCGAAAAGCTCTCATGAACATCAATGGCAGATAGAAGTGTGAAGAAGACGAAGGAGAGAGAGAAGCAGCAGGTCGTTCAAACGACCTGGGGCGTCGTTTGAATGCCGCTGCCATTTTTTTTTCTTTTTTCTTTTTTTGGTTTAAGGCATTTGGGATTTTTCCATTCCTTTCTTTGCGGAGTACGTATTTGGCTTGGAGATTTGTTGGTATTAAGCCTTGATACAGTTGGCGTACAGAAGAAAAAGGGGAAATAACTATAGGTAACAATATTGAGTCAGTTAAAATAGTTAGAACCTTGGGAAAAGGAGTTTTAAGATGTATTTTATTTAGGGAGAGTGCCCAGTAAAATTTTGGGATTTGAGTGAAATAAATTCAAAGGTTTAAATTATGGACCAAGTAAGGGAGTCCGAGTATTTTGATTGACTGACACCACTTAGATAAAATTAATTGAAGTGAAATTTATTATATTAAGAGCCGGGGATTGTGACTCGAATATTGTCAGGCTAATGCTACGGGATTTAGGCACTGGGTAGCAGAATATTTTTATCATAGGTGTATATAATAAATTGTCGAATATTAAATCTGTCGAGGGTTGTTAAATTAAATAGTGGGATATTGCGTAATAAATTCTAAGAGAGAAAGTTCTGGGCCGAATGAGTGAGTCGGGGTATTATAATTGGGTGACACAACTTAAATGACAAATTAATTAATGAGAGATTAATGAAATTACAAGTCCTAATATAGAGACTTGTGTATATATTTGGGCTAGTGCTATAGGTGTTAGGCACGGGTTAGCCGGACTTCATTTAATATATGTATACGATTATGTGTGATACTATATATATTGGTGCGTTCTATAGATATCGGTGTGAATAATATTTGTGGGTTGAGGGTATACCTTTATTGATGTTATATGTATGTATGTATGCATAGGTTGCATGATTACCTATTGGCTGATTAATTATGTGTAAACATACCAAGGGTACTTGCTATCACGAGAGGTTTCGCGTCGTGGACATTCTTATTCTAATGAGCCCATTTTGGGGGATATTGACGTATACCTCAGAACATAGAACTTAGGGATTTAGCACCACTTGTGTGAATAAGGGTGTGACCGGTCATTTTTGTGCGTAGCCCAAAGGCTTAGGACTACGTTCACCTCCAATATGTGTTATTTTATTTTTGGTTCGAGGGTGATATCCGAACTGATATCCTTATTTAGTACGTGGGGTACCAGGACTTAATAGCAGAATATGCTCACATAGCAGGTCTCCACCTCGGGATGTCGTATATATATATATATATATAATAATGCTCCTGTGCGGACTAGTCCGCATTTTAAGAATGCGGACCGGACATGTGTCACCTAACGGTGCGCCTAGAAATTATCACTTAAATTATAGGCACACTCTCTCTCTTTTCTGGGCTCACCGCCAGGTGACACATGTCCGGTCCGCATTCTTAAAATGCGGACTAGTCCGCACAAGAGCATGACTATATATATATATATATATATATATATATATATATATATATATATAAAATAAGTAGTAAGGGTGTTTTTACTGTTCAATAAGTTTGAAAGACAATTTGTGGTTAGGATAGAAGCCACCTCAGCAAGAATGAATAGTTGAGATTGAGATTGAGTTGTGTTTTCCCTCTTTTCCAATCCCGAAACCATAGAAGATCAAACGCATCTCGCTATTTGTATTGACAAAATCTAATTTGTACACATAGTATACCTCGAGCCTCTCCCATCCCATCTTCCCACCCACTCCCTCACCTCGAGCCTTCCACTACCAATACCTTTCCTTAAACTGAGAACCTTTTTTGGTAAAACACTCCATCTATATTTTTGAACGCCTGTCTTTATTTGTCTCTAAACTCTCTCTCTACGAAGACCAAACAAGCCAAGAAGTGATTTTTAACTGTTGTATGTATGATTTTTAATCTTTCTCAGTGTTTGTCTTTCTTTATCTCTAACCTCAAGTGATGATGTATGATTTTTTACCATTTAGGTAGAGAGACCACACTCTGAAATGACATCAACAGAGATACCATCTCCTCGGTTTGGACAGTGATAATATTTCTACCATTTTTCAGGCATAAGACCGTCTCCTCTAACGTTAAACAGCTGGGTTGTGATGCAATAGTTGGGTCATTAATCCTTGCTACCATTTTGTTTATATTTTGAAATGATTTGGATTTTCTTAGCTTTTGGGTCATTTATCCCATCGCCTGTAACGTTAACGTTTTTTTCTTTTGTTTAGAGGTTCAGATGACCAAGCACGAATGGTATTTTTTTCCAGTTTGTAGGCACAGAAAGATATTTTGTTATCTCTCACCTATATTTGCTTTCAGTCTCTGACTTATTTATCATCTCTTCTGTCGTTTACACTTCTTTTCTTTGCTTTGCCTTTATTCTACACTTCTAACCGAGTGTACGGGTTTTTTAACATAGTCAGGTAACCGGGTATGAATCTATCTATCTCTCTCTCTCTCTAGAGTTTTAGTTATGATTTTAATATTTATTGTTTGTTTTTTATAGCTGAATATATTCTCCAAACACAAAGAATTTGTTTTTAGTTTTGTTTTGGGTATAAATTCATCTTTTGGTTTATGGTTCTGAAACTAAAACAGAGGTTTGATTCTTTTGATTATATATATATATATATGAAACTAAAACAGAGGTTTGATTCTTTTGATTATATATATATATATATATATATATATATATATATATATATATATATATATACAGTTCTGCTCTTGTGCGGACTAGTCCGCATTTTCAGAATGCGGACCGGACATGTGTCACCTGGCGGTGAGCCCAGAAAAGAGAGAGTGTGTGCCTATAATTTAGGCGATAATTTCTCGGCGCACCGTTAGGTGACACATGTTCGGTCCGCATTCTTAAAATACGGACTAGTCCGCACAAGAGTATTATATATATATATATATATATTGTTGTGATATTTAAAGGTTCAACATTTGTATTTTAATTTTAAAAAAGAACTACATGACAACATTTGGATATCATACTTGCTGCAGATTACCTGTTTGTGTGGATAAAATAAACAAGGAAATAGGGAGGACCATGCCGTTTGGTATCTTAAGTACATGAAAAAATACTAAGTTGAGGTGAATGTGACAAAGGTAAGATTGCTAAGAGATGTATGCGCTGAGGCGCGCCTATTCAATTTTCTGTTTGCTGGAAAATGTGGACAACAGATTCTATGTACTTGGGTTAACTGCTTACAATGTTTTTTCTATTTGTGTTTTTTCTATTTTTTATTTCCCCGTGTTTTTTCTGTTTTCTATTTCTCCTCGCGGTAAGTTTCTGCCTGAGTTTCTCCTCACGGTGAGTTTCTTTGTTACACGAACTACATAATATCATCGTTGTTGATATATACTGGGTTTATGGGTTTATACTGGGTTTATGTTTACACGAACAACATATTTTTTTGAAACTGGGTTTATGTTTACAAGCTGAAGCTACACCATATTTTTTTGTTGACTGAGTTTCTCATCACGGCGAGTTTCGACCTGAGTTTCTCATCACGGTGAGTTTCGGCCTGATATATAATGGGTGTATACTAGGTTTATGGGTTTATACTGGGTTTATGTTTATGGCTGATATATACATAATATTTATGGCTGATATATACACGAATTGTGTTATTACTTGGCTGATATATACATAATATCATCGTTGGGTCTTCAAAATTGGGTTTACTAGGTTTACACGAACTTGGTTTATGGCTGGGTTTCTTTCTTCAAAACTGATAAATCAAGAATTCTTTCATTTTTCTAACTGGGTTTAGACGAAAAACTGTAAACCTAGACTGATATTTACACGGACAACTGGGTTATTTGCAGACTTGGGGTGTGCTCCTTTTGCAGACCTGTTTGTGGAAACACTGGCGTTGAAATTGCGCAGAATGGAAGGAGGCGTTTGGCTCTCACTGATGTACTGTTCAAGGTTGTGTTTAAGAGGGCGTAAATGCTTTTGCTTATACGGATATTCTCTTTTTTACTGTATGATCTGTATGTAACTTTGGAATAAGGAACTATGTTGTGTTCCCCTCATGATTTAATAAAGTTGCCCGTGTTTTCACTAATGTGTATATGTTCACTAAATTCATGGTGAGACGTGGACACACTCCCTTAATTTTAGGTAATAATGAGAACCTCAATCATCGTTGTTGGTATTTTGTAGTGAAGTATGTAACTTATTGCAACTATCAATTTTAAGCTTGACCAAATGGGAATTCTCAACTTAACGATTCTCACTTGCAATTCTTGAAGACAGTCACTAAATGGAGGGCCCATATCAATTTAGTAGTCACTTAACGATTCTCACTTGCAATTCTTGAAGACAGTCACTTAAACGAATCTCATCATTTTGTGTTCCCCTTCTTTTATATTATGTGTAATTATTTTCATATGTAACTAACTATATTTTGTCACGTTATGATATTTTAAGTTCATTTGGTGTACTTGACTTTGATTTCTTATTTCCAAAAATGCTATTAGAACTGAAATTTTTATCGAAAGTGGAAATATCGAATTAGGTGGAGGATTTCTATTGGTTAGTTTGTGAGGTCCATGTCAGTGGGATAAGGGAATCGGCCAATACCACCCTGCCACGTGTGATTTCAATCAAAATTTATGCCAAAAATTCGGTTCCAATAGAAGAACTCTCTTATTTCTTATGATATGCAATGAATTGTTAATTGCAACTCATCAGGTCTAGACCTAAACATTTAGCATCGAGTAATGTTTAATAATAAGTAGTACCATAGGAATAGTATTTTTTTAATAAAATTAATCAGTTAATTTAGAAATTCTATTCACATAATGATTAAGACTAAATCAATAAATTTTTCTTTGGTAGTTTATTGACACGTTAATTTTTGTTGAGGGCTCAATTTCATATGTAGTAAGAATGTATTTTATTTTAAAAAAAAAATAGTCGTGGCTTCTGCCCATAGTTTTAAATTATTTATATATTTTTTGATGTGAAAAGAACTTTTTGACTTGATACAATTTTTTAGGGGAATATTATGGCCATTTTTTTAAATTACACTTTGTTTTGTTGAGGAATGATTTTTTTTTGTTTTGCGATTACTTACTTTGTAAAATTTTCGGCGTTTCACGATATGTATTTTGAAAAAATTTCGTCGTGCCTTCAGGCACGGGCATACGCTAGTATGTATATATATATATATATATATATATATATATATATATATATATATATATATATATATATATATATATATATATATATATATATATATATATATATTCACGCGTGATTTATTCTACTTCGGGTGCTTTAGTAGACATTGTAGATAATGATATCTAAATTCATTTCAATATGTGAAAACTTTATAATCAGTTGGTGACACTATGTATTAATGTTATGGTTTCAGTTTATCGTTGTATTCTATTGTTGAACCGATGGTTGATTCGGTCGCTTTTATATATATTATTCATCTGTGCTAGATTTAGTTATCAATTTGTGTTGATGGTTAATTATTTATTTTCGCATGTCGTTAATTAATGAAAGATAAAATTTGGCACTAGTCTATTTAAATTACTAGGTGGTTAGTAACTTTAAAAAGTTTTTCGACAGTGATGCTAAGAATGAGTCATATGAGACCAACGTTTTATTTTGATCACGGGCTGACCACCTGGTGTTTTAATAGGCAGGGTGTCACACTCGCTTGGGTTATAACATCCTTTGATCAGATTGATTAACTACATCCGTCGATCTGGTTGACTTTGACCAAACTTTATGCTCCCACGCTCGGAGCGATGATGCGCATGTGAGAAGTGCCAAGTGCACCATCAAAGCATCCAATGCGACTTAAGTCGTCCAATCCCCCTTTCTCATGTTGCGATTGGTGGTGACCACTGCAAAGCACCACAACATAACCTCTTTGACTAGAAGACTAATATTCATTTTGTCTTTTATTAATATACCCTTTCACTTTCTTGTAAAGTTTCTATGTGGGACACTAAAATCATACCCACCTTGTTTACACCCATTTTTCTTCAGCCCCCTCTCTCTATTAGAAAACCTAATATAAAAATCCAATAAATAAACTCTCACTTACACAATATCAATACTAAATTATATTCCAAAAATAAAACTTAATAATACAATTTAATTAATAAATCATATTTTGAAATTCTAACATTTTACTGGGTCTTTAGCATATATTTCTCCTGTTTTCATTTATTTTAAAGCACAATACACACACATGTTCATATACAGTCTAACAGACATCTAATGACCCAACAAATGTATAAGGAAGCGAATAGAGAAGACTTATTTAATAAAAAAGACAAAAGTGCTCAGACCCATTTAAAAGTGTTAGATGAAATAAAGGCACGTGTTAGTTATTATATGCATATATGGAGTGATTGAGAGAGTTTCTCAACCAAAAAGGACGTATCAAAAACCAATGGGCAGGGAGAGTGAAAGGGGAGAAAAAAGGTGCAGAGTAGAGACAAAAAAAATAGGAAATGAGATACATATTAAGAACATGAAAGAATTGTGAAATGACTCAATGAAAGGGGTTTATGTCACGTGAATGTATATATGTTGGTAAGAGAATGTATGTATTGTGGGAACAAAGAAAAGCTAAGTAAGTAATAGTTGGTGGAACTAATGGTTGATAGATTGGGTGCCATGTGGCACAATATGGCGGGGGTAAATTAAAGCTTTGTAAAGCATTTTATAGTATAGAATTGATTATGCCCGGGATGCAAATTAATCGAGATGAGCTTACTTAAGTTCGTTTGTTAAACGATAGCGAAATCATATTCGAGATCGGTTCATTTACTAAACAAGCGAACCTAACTCGAGGTTTAAATGCAGAAAATGAGGAACTCAACTGAAGGGTCTAATAGAGCTTGCTTATGTCTTAAAAGACGAGATCGAGCCAAGCTCAATATCGCAATATTTTAAACAAGCTCAAAATTGTGTTCGAGATCGATTTGTTTTCTCAACAAACCATCTCAAGCTTAATAAACGAGTCAAGCTCAAGCTCGAGTTCGAGCTGTTTAGGAACAACTCAGTTCGTTTACAGCGCACCGACTAATTGATTTCTTTGTGACTTTGTTTTCTTTAAAAAAGCCTTTTTAATAAATTTATGTACAAATTGGGAACATTAATATTATGGTCCAAACCCTATCCGGTACCCGGACTATATAGGGCTAATCGGGTATAATGGGTCTGGCGTAATGGGCCAAAAAATATCATTTTTTATATATTCACGTGGAAATTTTTATATACTTCTACTATAAATATGTATACTAAATATTTTTATGACTAAATTAAAATATTAATGAAGAGAAATAATTAGTATTCAAAGGAATAAAATAAAAAATAAATATTTTTTTATATTTAAATGGGTTAACTGAACTTGGCTAACGAGTAAGGCTAGTGGGCTTAATAAATGTGTCGGGTCAGGCCTGCTCGTACCGACTACATGGTCAAGGTATGGAGCCCATGGCCTAACCCATTAGGATAGTACTGGGCTACCCACGACCCATTTAATAGATGGGACAGGCTAAACCCTTTTGATCGAGTCGGTCTTATTGGGCCAATCGCCATGCAGACTTTTTGGAGAGGCTTACTTCAAGCCATGATGTGGAACGTTAGGGATCTCTCCTTCCTTTTCAGAATAAATAATGAATAAATCTACTTCACATGATCTGATGAGGATCTTTCCATGTCCACTTACATTGACTTAGTTTCTCAAGATAAGCATGGTATGCCAACAAAGTTAAGCTTTTTTTCTTTTGCTGAAGGCTAATTGTTGATCAAGAGGAAGGCGATTATGGGGAGCACATTTGTTGAATTTATAATATCTTGTAATGAGTGTTTTATGGATGCTATAAAGAAGTGATTTATGTCAATTGTAACTATTTTTTTTTTTGGTTAAAAGGAAATTAATAGACTAAACTAAAGTTCTACAGACACAAGACACATGAGCCACCAACGGCTTAACAAAGCAACAGGCAAGGTGCCAATAACACCATACATGTAAGCACCTACTAAAGCAATTCGCTTGAATCACCATCTTCAACTTGGCTCTTATTCTTCTCGTCGTCGATGGTTTATCTAAGACGTTCCAGGGGTTCCTCCAATGTGAAAAAATCAGCCGCACGGGATTTAGCATAATTGGCCAGCCAATCAGCACATTGATTAGCCTCTCTCGGAATGAATGTCACATCGGCTTTTAGCTCGGTTTTCATATCTCTGCAATCCAGGATGATAGCCGAGTGCAGGTGGTTAGTCCAGTCTCCCTCATTGATCATATCCACCGCCACTTTGCAGTCCGATTCGAGTGTGAAGCTTTCCCATCTCCTATCTTTGGCGGTGAGCAACCCATAGAAAATTCCTTCGAGCTCCGCTCTCAACGGTTCCGCACAGATGATTTTCCCGAAGAAGCCAGTAATCCATTCACCTCTCCAATCCCGTACAATACCTCCAAAGGATCCCGCTTTGGTAACGTGGTCCAACCCTCCATCAGCATTTATCTTCAGCATACCTGCACAAGGATTAATCCAATTAATCAAAACTTTAGTAGACTGCCCTTTATGCTTGACAGATTTGGTGTATGCAAGGGAAATCTCCTGTGCATAATTTACACTAAACTTGGCAATCATTGATAAAAAGCTCTTTGCATATTTATCGTTGTTGTGCAAAAGTTACTCTCAAAATTTTCTTGAGTACCTACAAAATTTGTCTAAAAATAACTCGTATTGCGGTAAGTACGGGTATCAATCCTACTTTCAAGGTGAAACAATAAATGTGAAAACGTGCAATTCCAATTTTTTTATTAAAATATATATATATTTTTTTTTTAAAAATAATTTCAAGGGAAAAATTTACTAACAAATGCTAAAAATTATAAAATGACTAACTAATGAAAAAAAAATGTGCAACCGAGTGTGAAATATGTGAGAAGGTCAAGAGATGGGATTACACTACATTTTCAATTATTTTAATTTCTCAATTTATTAATTTGAAATATTTCGAGATAATATTAAATCAATAATCTAACTCTCGTTAAAATTATAAATTTAATAAAATCTTTTTCAGAAAATTAATTTAAAAATGTCACACGAATGAAAAATTAGGACTTATACTATTTTCAGAAAATTACCCGCTAGGATAAATTTAACGAAAACAATTTCAATCCTCAAATTTTAACACCGAATTAATATTCAAATATAGGAAAAACCTATCTCTAGTTCGATTCCTAAATTCAAATATTAATTTGTTCAATTAATTTACTAATTCTCGTTACATAAATTAATTGGTGACACTTAAAGTTTAATTTACCTAGAAATATAAAATTAATGAATCAACTAATTAAAGTAACATCATTCGCAGTGCACCGCACCCCTTGAACCGCAATTTTTTTCTTGTGTCAACTGTGCATGAACACGCGTCTCAATTTTCTCACAAATTCAGTACTTGATTACACCAAAAAGAATAAAAAACAAGCCTAAAATTTATTCTAAAACTAAAATAATTTTTTTGGAATTTTTTTATGAACCTAATCTGTACATAATATACATTCTCTCTTTCTCTCTTGCCTGAGAGTCTCTTCTTCTAAGCTTCCTTCTCTTTTTAAAGTCATACCCCCGATGTGTTTGATTTGAAGAGATTTTTATGGGATTCATTTGGCTTGAGTCAAGATATGCACGTGAGTTTATTTGGAAGTGGCTAGCTCCGATTTTTGGGGAAATATGGATGAGAGTAGATGGCAGCAAAGGGGGATCCGAGTTTTGTGGTTATGGCAGCGGATTGGAGCTGGATCGGACTGAATTTGGATCGGGTTGAACCCGATTTGGGTCGCGGTTTGGCTGACCCGCTTGAGGCGGGTTGGTGGGTTTCGGTGTGGGTAAGGATCAGTGGTCGGGATGTAGCAGAGTTAGGGACTGCCGGCGCCGGAGATCGTCGGCGCTGGGGCGCAGTTGAGTTAGGGAAGAGAGAGAGGGGGGTGGGGGGGTGGGGGGGGGGGGGGGGAGGTGAATCGGGTTTAAGGGGTTTGTTGGTTGGCTGGGTTTTGGTTGGGTTTTGGTTTGGCAGGGGTAGGAGAGAAGAGTTTTGATGGTTTGGTAATGGTGGATAGAAGTGGGTAGGTAGGAGGTGGATGATGATGAACGGTAAAATGGGCGAATGGTTTTGTGTTTGTGGGTGTAGGGTGATAGTGTGGGGGTGGTGAGTGAGGGTGTGGTGAGTAAGGGTGTGTGTGTTTAATTTGTATCTCTAAAAAAAAATTAAAATAATTTAATAAAAAAAATTAAAATTAATAAAATTAAAAAAAATAACATCCTAAAAAAAAACTCAAATAATAAAAGAAATAAAAACTAAAAATCTAAAAATCAAATAAAAATAAAAATAAAACTTAAGAACTAAAAAAAATCTAATAAAACTAAAAAAAACTAACATCTCAAACTAAAATAAAATAAAACTCTATTAATCCTAATAAAACTAAACTAATATATATATATATATATATATATATATATATATATATATATATATAATGAAATCTAATAAAACTAAAAAATTAAATTTCTAAAAATTAATCCTAATAAAAATAAAATAGAATAAAGATTAAAAATTAAAAACTAAAAATCAAAATCAAAATAAAGAAATAGAAAAATAGAAAATAAATCCTAAAAAATTCTAAATAAATCTAAATAAATCCTAAAAATAAAATGACTCAAAATAAAAATCTAGAAAAATAATAAAGGTACAAACTAAACACACATGGGGCTCGAGGAATGGTCTGGGCTCGGTTTGGGCTGGGTTAAGGTTACGGGACTGGTTCGGGGTATCCGGAACACATCTCGACAAGCTCATAATGGACTCCAGACTTCGCGATCTCCTTGATTTCTTCGTTGCAAGCTTTTGACCGCTATTGAGTCGCAATTGTACTAATTTAGCATTATTTGTACCGCAACTGCGTATTGACCTGCAAAATGATAAAATACGAACATAAGGTCATTTTTATTAAAAACGAGCGACTAAAATGCATCTATTCGGGGTATAAAATAGACACTTTTGGGTGCTTATCACACCACCCCCAAACAGAACATTGTTAGTCCTCAAGCAAAAATTAGAGAGAAAACAGAAGTGTGCCACTTTCGCAGGCACTGGCGATTGCACTTAGCATGTGCAACAAGCCGTTAAACCTATAGGTTGCCCTACAGGATGAGTGGTGTCTCGTGAGGGTTTGCAGAGAATGTACCCACAAAATTCACAAACTTATTAAAATGCAGTATCTGAGTACATGATGAAACGCTATACAACTCAACTTAAAAAGGACATCAAGGAACGCTGTATTCAACTATCAAAATAAGATATGAAATTACTTAATACAAAAAGCGTAATCCTTCCTAAAACTCAGCATGTGTAGTGTGAAGTAATCTTAAGTATCATTAGAGTAATTCTAAGATCGCCTTTATATAATCAACGCTTTGACTTCAATTCTCACTGGATATAACTCTCTGAATCGAACTCTCTGAGAATTGGGTAAGTGTATCTCTCTAGTGTGTGAGGATGTGAGTAAATGTAAACAAGTTCAAACGTCTCACACACTTTATAAGTAAGGACGGATTCATGAAAAAAATTTGATCTCATGAAGGGATGCTAACCACTATGTCGAGAATGTCGAGTTATTCACCATATAATCTTCTCGTTTGCCTGAACACTTTACCAAAGGTGAAAATGGGGATTATGTAAGGTATGAAGGGATAATGAAATGAGGAAGATGAATGATGGGGTGTTTTGAGAAGAGTGTGACACACTTTGAATAACTATTGTCTTCATTATTTGAATTTATGATCGCATGCTTTCTTTTTCTTCTTTTTTCTTTTTCTTTGCTTCTTTTCTTTTTTTTTTATTGTTTTTTTTATTGCGATACATTTTTCTTTTCACAGCACAAATGAAGACAATTTACATGGAAAATTTCAAACACTCTTTTTCTCAAAAACGATGGCAATGATGGATGGTATTTGGGACATATGGATAATGGTAATATGGAAAATGATAATGGGCGAATGATAATGTGATAGGGAAAATGGTATGTGTATGGAAAAATCGATTTAGTGCTCGGGACAAACTACAAGACACATGTTTCTTACAACTCGAAAGTAATGTCATTCTCAGTGATTAAGCCAAATTTGAAAAAATAATGAGATCATGCAACGACTAAATGAAGTACCCAAAGAAAGTTGAGTCATCTTGTGACTCGGAGATACGTAAAAACCCTCAAAAGGTGAAAAGCTCAAATCTCACGGGTTTAAGTCGCCACTAGTGATCTTTTAAGGCTCTCTTGAGAATATATTTACTCTTCAACTTTAGATTGTAAACGTGATAGTGTAAATTGCTGAGTCTAGGAATTCATAGTGCAAGTACGCTTTTAAGAGGTATTAATTAATTTATGGTTAAAAGCGCAATTTTTGGGTTAAACACAGGTATTCCGAGATTTCTAAAAGAGGGATGATAGACAAATCATATCATAAAAATTTAAATTTAACTGCACAAAAAGTTTAAAATCACTTGTTTCTGAAAATTTTCAAAAGAGGTACGATTTTGATAAATTTCCCATCCCCAAACAAAAGAGAACATCGTCCTCGATGTTTAAAACCATATATATAAAAATGAAAAGCACAAGGGAGGAAAGATATTACCATAATGAACCACTAGAGAAATGTATCGCACTCTGGAGCAAAGATAGAACCTGAAGAACAAATGCGATACAAAAACGTACAAGTCTATAAAGCATGTGAAAAGCATTGGGTGGTGTGAAACACCACCCCCAAACAGGATAAGACTCATACTCAGAAACAATGAACGACGGGATGCCTCCCGATAGCGCTAAGTTTAACGTCTTCAGCCAGATCGAACCAATCTCACCTTAAAGAGAAGATCTAGGAAAGCACCGGGCGGCAGAAAAATTGGGGGATGAAAATTACCCCCAAACAAGACTGAACAGTCAGTCTTCATAAATGGGATCAACAAGGTTAATTTCTTCAATGGGAGATGGGCCTAACTCTAAGAAAGGCTTCAATCGTTGACCGTTGACTTGAAATAGGCTACCATCCTTAGGATTTTGAACTGTGATGGCACCATAGGGAGTAACAGATTCAACAACAAAGGGTCCAGACCAACGAGTTTTTAACTTCCCGGGAAAGAGATGAAGATGGGTGTTATATAATAGCACTTTCTGACCAGGGTGGAATTCTTTGCGGATGATGCTTTGGTCATGGATCCACTTAATTTTGTCCTTGTATTTCTTGGACAAATCATAGGCATCATTTCGTATCTCCTCTAATTTATTAAGTTGGAGCTTTCGATGAATGCCAGCCTCGTCGATATCGAAATTAAGGGGTTTAACAGCCCAATAAGCATGATGTTCAAGCTCGACAGGTAGGTGGCATGGTTTTCCAAAAACCAAGCGATAAGGAGACATGCCAATCGGAGTCTTAAAAGCAGTACGGTATGCCCACAAAGCATCATTCAATCATAAGGACCAGTCTTTCCGATTAGGATTAACTATTTTTTCTAAGACTTGCTTGACTTCGCGGTTGGAAACCTCAGCTTGACCACTAGTCTGAGGGTGGTAAGAGAGACCAACTTTGTGGGTAACGCCATACTTTTTGATAAGATGTTCAAAGACTCGATTACAGAAATGTTTACCCCCATCACTAATGATAGCTTTGGGAGTTCCAAAACGTGTGAAGACATACTCCTTAACAAATTGGACCACAACGCGATGGTCATTGGTTCGTCAAGCTATGGCTTCAATCCATTTGGAAACATAATCAACTGCAACTAGTATATATTGGAAGCCATGAGAAGAGGGAAAGGGACCCATGAAATCAATGCCCCATACATCGAAGATTTTGACGATGAGAATGGGTGTGAGGGGCATCATGTGACGACGAGAGATACGCCCAGATTGTTGGCATTTAGCACAAGCCTGGCAGTAATGGTGGGCATCTCGAAAAAGTGTGGGCCAGTAGAAACCACTTTGCAAATTTTTTGCAGCGGTTTTCTTGGAGCTAAAATGGCCACCACAGGCACCATCGTGACAAAAGGAGAGGATAATTGACTGTTCATGGTCAGGAACACATCGGCGAATGACTTGATCAGAGCAATACTTAAAAAGGAAGGGGTCATCCCAAGAGTAAAATGTTACTTGGGCCATGAACTTAGAACGCTCTTGTTTGGACCAATGATTGGGCAGTTGGTCGGTAACAAGGAAATTAACAATATCTGCATACCAAGGAGCGGTGGAAAGAGCAAAAAGTTGCTCATCGGGAAATGTTTCCAAAATAGGGACAGGGTCAGATGCAGACGTAACAGTAAGGCGGGAGAGATGATCTGCAACCAAATTTTTGCACCCTTTCTTATCGTGAATTTCGAGGTCAAACTCTTGAAGCAAGAGAATCCACCGTATCAAATGTGGCTTAGAATCCTTCTTCTGAAGAAGGTGCCTCAGGGCAGCGTGATCAGTGTAAACGATGATAGGGGAACCGATAAAATATGATCGAAACTTATCGAGGGCGAAGACGACTGCTAGCAACTCCTTTTCGGTGGTCGTGTAATGAAGTTGAGCGTCATGGAGGGTTCTGCTAGCATAATAAATGATATGCTGGTGCTTATCAACCCGCTGACCAAGTACGGCACCGAGAGAAAAATCAGATGCGTCACACATGAGCTCAAATGGTAAAGACCAATTAGGAGGCTGAATGATAGGAGCATAAGTGAGCTCAGCTTTAAGGCGCTCAAAAGAAGCAACACATGCATCATCAACAACAAAGGGAACATCTTTGGATAAAAGGGTTGTTAAAGGTCGAGCAATTTTAGAAAAGTCCTTGATGAAACGACGGTAGAAGCCCGCATGTCCTAAGAAGGATCGAATGTCCTTAACAGACTTAGGAAGGGGAAGCGAAGAAATAATGTCAACTTTAGCTTTATCGACTTCAATACCGTCTCGAGAGACGACGTGACCTAAAACAATCCCCTTTTTGACCATGAAATGACATTTTTCCCAATTGAGGACCAATTTCTTTTCCTGACAACGTTTAAGGACCATAGTTAGGTGAGAAAGGCATTGCTCGAAGGAAGAACCAAACACAAAGAAATCATCCATAAAGATTTCGAGAAATCATTCAACCATGTCACTAAAAATGCTAATCATACACCGTTGAAAAGTCGCAGGTGCATTGCAAATGCCAAAAGGCATGCGAGAATAGGCAAAAGTGCCAAAGGGACAGGTGATGGTAGTTTTTTCTTGGTCTTTAGGGGGATTTGGGATTTGGTTGTATCCTGAATAGCCGTCAAGGAAGCAGTAATACACATGACCGGCTAAATGTTCGACCATTTGGTCGATATAGGGAAGAGGAAAATGGTCCTTGCGAGTGACAGCATTTAGCTTTCGATAGTCAATGCAAATACGCCAAGCTCATTATCACTATTTTTTATGACTGTGACACCAGACTTTTTCGGTACCACATGAATGAGACTGACCCACTGACTGTCTGAGATGGGGTAGATGATACCAGTATCGAGCAATTTTAGAATTTCAGCGCGCACGACTTCTTTCATAGCAGGGTTGAGTCGACGTTGGGGTTCACGAGAAGTCTTGGCGTGGTCCTCTAAATGAATGCGATGACTGCAAACACTGGGGTTCACGCCGTGAATGTCGAAAATGGTCCAACCTATAGCAATGTTATGCTGAGTAAGAGTGTGAACTAATTGCTCTTCTTAATCAGTGGTTAAATCGGAAGCAATGATAACAGGGTGATGGTTGTTGGGGCCTAAGAAAGTATATTTCAACTCGGAAGGTAAGGGCTTAAGCTCCAAACTAGCAGGTGGTGCAGGAGTGACATCGGACTCAGGCGCAAAAATAGAGTCCGGAGGTTTCTCGGTGCAGAAAATGGAGGAACCTGATGTGGCCGGGAGTTCAGAATGTGGAATGGAGTGATCCACAGAGTGAATAGTATCATCATAGAGGGGCTCAAAGGGAGGATCCCAAGAGGAAATGTCCATCAGTGGAGTGGAATCGAGCAAGGTATTGAGTTCAGAGATGGATGAATCAATGTCAAAGTCGGAGCCAAAATGGGCCAAACATTGTTGGAGAGGATCGAAAGTGTAAGTTTGATCCAACATTTCAGTAACTAAGGAGTCAATCAGACACACCTCATCAATAGAATCGACATCAGCCGGTTGTTGCATAAGGTGGAAGATATTGACTTCGACAGTCATGTTGCCAAAAGAGAGATTCATGGACCCGTCGTGACAATTGATGATGGCATTGGCAGTGGCCAGAAAGGGGCGACCCAATATGATAGGAGTATTGGCTGTGTCAGGCGCATGAGTGTCTAAGATGATGAAATCCACAGGAGAGTAAAAGTCTGAAACTTTCACCAAAACATCTTCAACGATTCCTTTAGGTACTTTTACGGAACGATCAACAAGTTGAAGAGTTATGCGTGTAGGTTTCATGTTTTGTAAACCTAACTCAAGGTAGAGGGAGTAAGGTAACAAATTAACACTAGCCCCAAGATCAAGTAAAACACTAGTAGTGAACTTGTCTCCTAACATGCAAGAGACAGTTGGACGACCATGGTCTTTATACTTCACAACACCGTTATTATGGAGTAGGGACGTAGCTTGCTCAGTGAGGAAAGCATCCCGCGGAACATTTGTCCGACGCTTAACAGTGCACAAGTCCTTCAAAAATTTGGCATAAGAGGGGACTTGTTGAATCGCGGTGAGGAAGGGAATGTTAATGTGAACATTCTGAAAGACTTGCTTGATCTCATCGAATTGCTGGGCTTTCTTAGTGGGAGCCAACCGATGAGGGAAGGGTGCCTTGGGCACATAAGCAGAGGTGGGGTCAGGAGGAGTAGACTCAGTGTGAGCGAGGGATTTAGAAGGTGGGGTAATCTTAGAGAGAGGTGCTAAAGGTGGGATGGTCGGGTGGGGTACATCAGTGGGAGCATAAACACCATTATCAACTTGTTTTTTCGAGGGAAGAGTAGACACCGCTTTCATATCCGCTTGGTAATTGGGTGGATTGGAAGTGGAACCAACCTCGTAGGCCGAGTCTTTGCCATTCCCCTTAGGGTTAGTAATGGGTTGACTGGGAAAACGACCTTTCTCTCGCTCAGACTCGAATTGGTTGAAGCGCTGTTCAAGCCGTTGGAGAGCTTGAGTCTGAGTGGTCATAAACTGAGTGAGGATATTCTCGAGAGAAGAGGAGGAGGAATTTGGCGGTGGGGCATAAGATGGTTGGGGAACCAACTCGCGCTGGGAATTAAGCGGTTGTGAATACTCAAAGGAAGGCGGGGGAACAGGAACAAGCTGATTATTGTTATTTGAATGTCCGCCGTGGGGGACAAAGGAAGATGGAAAGTGCGATTGATGGTAAGGAGCAGACTGATGTGGGACAGGAGGGCGAGGTTTCCTTTGTGGGTTGTGTGAAAACCGAGGGGGACCACCAACATGGTGTTGGGGTTGGGCAGGAGAAGAGTTGTTCTCATACTTATAAGAGAAATAGGGATGATTCCTATTATTAGGATTGTAAGTAAACGACGGGGGAACGGGTTTCCTAGCGGTATCAAAGGCACATGCTTGAGCCATGGTGGGTTCGGGATCATCTTGCAATAGGGTACACAAATGAGCTAAATGATCTTGACTTAAGCATACACCACAAGAGGAAGGACTAGAATCATTGACAGTCATTGCTTGTTTAGAAAGTGTAACATTTTGTTGCATAGTACAACTGAGAGCGTCAACGATTTTAATCAAAGAGTGTAAGTTGTGTAGCAAAGTTTTAAAATCAGGATCATTTTTTACCTCAGAAGTGTTTCCTACACGTGGAGGATCGGATCTCGAAAACGCATTGGTGCCCTCCCAATCTTGGGAGTCATCGCTTAATTCAAGGAGAAAATTATAGTCGGCAGTGGGAGTCAAGTGCATGAACTTTCCTTTATGCATGGATTCAATCATGGTGCGAGAAGAAGGGATAAGACGATTGTAAAAACTATGGACTAAGCGAATTTTCTCGAGACCGTGATGTGGGCAACTATTAATATAGTCTTGAAAACGGCCCCATGCTTCACAAAATTGTTCAGTAGGCTTTTGTCTAAAATCCTGAATAGCCTGGCGCATTTCATTGGTTTTGCTCATAGGATAGAATTTAGACATGAACTTCTTAACAAGTTGTTCCCAAGTGAGGATAGAATCCGGGGGCAAGGAATGGAGCCACATGGATGCATTATCGTGAAGAGAAAAGGGGAACAACCGAAGACGAACATTCTCTTCGTCTAAGTTTTGATTTTTGAAAGTAGCGCACACAGTGAGAAATTTCCGCAAGTGAGTATAAGGAGATTCGCGTTCAAGGCCATGAAAACTGGCAACATAGAAATAGTTGCGGGGCGAATTTCAAATTGCACGGCCGGAGTGGGCGGAAGAACGATACTTGAAGGCGGAGTGGTCGTAATTGGGGCAAAGTAGTCCCTTAAAGCACGTTCGTCAGCCATGATGGGTGGGGTAACAGAACCAGGGGAAGTGGGAGAACTAGGCGTCTCCGAAGAAGAAGAACACGGGTCAGAAAAATGAGGAGGAACGATAGGAACACGATCACCTAAGAGGGAATTTAGAGATGGAACACTAGGGGAACGTGTTAATCGATGATCAAGGCATTGCCAATGTGGCATAAAAGCAAGGAAAAAAAATATATTTTTGGGAATTTTGGATATTTGAAAACGAAGAAAATCTTTTTGGATTTTTTTGAAAAATAAGGAAGGAAAAATGGAAAATATATATATTTTTGAATTGTTTGTGAGAAAAAAGTGAGGTGGAAAAAAGGAAAATATTTTTGGAGTTTTGGGTTTATTTAAAAAAATATTTTTGAAAAAAAAAACGGGAAAAGAGGCGATGGACTAATGGTGGAAAAACGGACAGTTGGAGAAAAAATTGGACTACCTAAAGGAACAACTTAGACAAGTACACAAATGGAACAAGTCCGAACGAGCACATAGCCAAATTATTATCTTCAAGTTAAGTGAGTGGGTAGTCAATTTTAATTAGTCCGCGGGCGAGAAAATCATGGAATCTTAGGCCTCGCCGATAAAAGTGTGCTCCTACTTTCTTCCCGAGAGACAAGAGGCTTACTAGTTAAGGCTCACCACACGAGCTACTACAACAAACAACTATCCGGTACCACGTTGGGGAAAGCACAACCCGTTTTACTGGGCGGCCTCACTTAAAACCCAGCTTCCCTGGACAAAAGTCTTAAGACAGTTGAATGAAGATTGGCAGGTGTGGAAAGGACTCACTAGAGTATCCTACGAGGGTCTCGTTCCGAAAGGGTCCTAATGAACACCGTTCCTACTTGGCTTGCTAGTTTATTGATTTTAATTTAAGTGAGAGCACGGGTAACAAGCAAGTGGAGATGTGACTGAGTGGGTGATGAAATCCCAACTCGTTGCAATGACCGGGTATAGGTCTTAGGTAAATTTATTCATCAAACCATCCAATTTAAGTGCGATACTGAAATAAAAAGCATATAGGAGCAAGTAGCACACAAAAATTGACTCGCTTGCAGGAGAGTCGCGAGTGATAAAGAGTTTACCTCCCACGATTTTTACACACGTGGGTGAAGACCGAGTTGAGTCGACTGGGGGGAAGTACGCCTACTTCAGTCATCCCCGGGAGTCCTACCGACCCAAAGTAGAGAGGCTTCTAAATCCTCTCCTTGGACGCCCTCTCTCTACCTTGTCCGGTTTCCCTTTTCGCTATTTTTTTATTGTTTGAATAAATATTACAATAATAAATCGGTGTCAAAATGCACCCAAATTAATTACAAGGCCTCAATAATCCTAAACAACCAATCTAAGGAGGGAGAGGAAGGAATAACTAAAGAAAAATGAAAAGTACAAATCTTCACGGGCTTCAATCTTTAAGAAATCGGCAACGGCGCCATTTGATAAGAAGCTCTTTGCGTATTTATCGTTGTTGTGTAAAAGCTACTCTCAAAATTCCCTTGAGTACCTACAAAACTTGTCTAAAAATAACTCGTATTGCGGTAAGTACGGGTATCAATCCTACTTTTAAGGTGAAACAATAAATGTTAAAATGTGCAATTCCAATTTTTTTTATTAAAATATTTTTTTATTTTTTATTTTTTTTATTTTTAAAAATAATTTCAAGGGAAAAATTTACTAACAAATGCTAAAAATTATAAAATGACTAACTAATGAAAAAAAATGTGCAACCGAGTGTGAAATATGTGAGAAGGTCAAGAGATGGGATTACACTACATTTTCAATTATTTTAATTTTTCAATTTATTAATTTGAAATATTTCGAGATAATATTAAATCAATAATCTAACTCTCGTTAAAATTATAAATTTAATAAAATCTTTTTCAGAAAATTAATTTAAAAATGTCACACGAATGAAAAATTAGGACTTATACTATTTTCAGAAAATTACCCGCTAGGATAAATTTAACGAAAATAATTTCAATCCTCAAATTTCAACACCGAATTAATATTCAAATATAGGAAAAACCTATCTCTAGTTCGATTCCTAAATTCAAATATTAATTTTTTCAATAAATTTACTAACTCGCGTTACATAAATTAATTGGTGACAGTTAAAGTTTAATTTACCTAGAAATATAAAATTAATGAATCAACTAATTAAAGTAACATCATTCGCAGTGTACCCCACCCCTTGAACGGGGTGTTTAACCAAACATTCTCATGTTAGAATAAACAACTATCACAATAGCATTAATCAAAATTGAAACAAGAGGGAAAGAATACGATACGCAATTTTTTCTTGTGTCAACTGTGCATGAACACGCATCTCAATCTTTTCACAAATCCAGTACTTGATTACACCAAAAAGAATAAAAAACAAACCTAAAATTTATTCTAAAACTAAAATAATTTTTTTGGAATTTTTTCATGAACCTAAACTCTACATAATATACACTATCTCTTTCTCTCTCTACGTGTTCCCTCTTTTTGTTGCCTGAGAGTCTCTTCTTCTAAGCTTCCTTCTCTTTTTAAAGTCATACCCCCGATGTGTTTAATTTGAAGAGATTTTTATGGGATTCATTTGGCTTGAGTCAAGATATGCACGTGAATCCACTGTTCGAGCCAACCCGGTGTCGCTCGTCTCCAATTCGATGATCCTAGATTTCGCCACCCGCGAGCTCACTCCCCTTGTCCTCCCCTTGCGATCAGAGCCAAGCACTTGGCTGAGTGCGTCTGTGGACAAAGATGCCTTGTCGGCATCAGATTGCGACTCATGCACTTCCTTAAGCTTTGCCTGAAACGACAAAAAGCACATGATTAGTAAAATAAGTAAACTAAAAAATTATAACGTAATTAACAAAAAACTGTCGGATTACTTACAATCGTGGCCGCGACGCTCGGGGACACCTCCTTGTCCTTCCTCTTCTTCGTCCGAAGAGCCACATAAGTATCGAGCCTATGTGGCTTACCCCCTGGCCCACTCCCTACCCCCTGAAATAAAATAAAGTAAAGTAAAATTAGTATCGGCCCCGCAAAGTAAAATAATGAAGAATAATATATTTTTGTAGTTATAGAAAAATTAAATCTTACCTGCATCCTATGCTCCACCTCGGCGTAAGAGGTCCGGCCGGAGTAATGCACGTCCGTCTTTTTTGCCCGATTTTCCCTCCGCGATTGGCGAGATGCCAATTGTCGATCCTCGATCTCATTGTCAATGAACTTCTGCCATTGTGCCAATGAGATCGGCTCCTTGGGGGGAGGGGGGGGGGGACGGATTCATGCCATTGGATAATCGACTCTCTTGTTTTCCCAAAGTACCGTGCCCGCATATTTTTTTTCCACGACTTGAGTTGCTCCCTAATCTGCTCCAAGACAGAATCGCGTAGCTTTGGATCCAAGTTGAATTGTTCCTGTCCAACAAATACAATGTTAGTTGCGAATAAATATAAATATAAATATAAATATAAATATAAATATAAATATGAAATCGAAATCGAAATCGAAATCGAAATCGAAATCGAAATCGAAATCGAAATTGAAATTGAAATTGAAATTGAAATTGAAATTGAAATTGAAATTGAAATTGAAATTGAAATTGAAATATAAATATATTACCTGTAGTGCCGCCCAAACAGCTAACTTGAGCTCATATGGCACCTCCTTCCAACTCATAAACCCCGGGCCGATGACCGTCTTTAGCAGCTCGAGGGATCTCGCTAATAGCTCCGGCTTGTTCTCGACGGTAATCCCAAATTTTCCATATTTGGGGAGCCTAGGGGCGAAGGAGCCCTCGTCGCCTCCGCTACCACCGAGCCCAGACGACATCATCATAAACAGCATCATCATCTTCGCCTTAATATCTGAAGGAGACATTTTTACTGTAAAAAAATGTTATTAGTACAGATAAAAAAAATGTTAATAGTACACATACACACACCCCTACCCCACCCCCACCACACACACGCACACGTCATGCCACTTTTAAAACTAATCAACCCAACATTTCATCAATTAAACTAACAATTAAAGTATACAATTATTAATTTACTAATTTACAATGAGGGACAATCCAATTTTCATATGAAATTGGCACTAATTATTAATTTACTTTCATCTAAAACTATACAATTAAAATTACAATTAAAGCTATACAATTTCTTAATTAAAGATATACAATTGTTAAAATTTCCCCTTCACACCCCCCACACCCCACCCCCACCCCCACCACACCCCTTGCCCCCCTCCCCCCGCCACGTACACACCACCCCACCCCCACCACCCCACCCCACCCCCTCCCCTCCCCCACCACACCCCACCCCCACTACCCCCCTCCCCCACCACACACCACCATACACACACCTACGCACACACACACACACACCCCCCACCTCCTCCCCCCACCACGACCGTGTCAACTACATTTATTGTTTATCAATAAATTTATGACATGAGATAATTATAATTGGAGCATAAATTTCATTATCATAAAGGGATAAATCCAACCAAGTACAGAGATTCTACAAATTAAAGTGAGAATTAAATTTAAGACTTTCTAACAACATGCATGTGTATGGATTCTACATAGTTGGGCAAGAAAGTAATTAATGATATTCCTAAAAACATACAATTGGCAACATTTTGTGAATTTACTAAACTTTATATAATATTATCAAATTCTGTTAAAAAATTATCTAGGGTTTTACCTAATTGAATTAATTTCATGAATAAATTTATTATCAATTTAAATATTTATATAATTAAATTTAACATATGAATTCTAGAACTTTTCTAACATTTACACAATTTTAACTATCACTAAAATTTACACCATTCTAACTATCACTAACATTTACACATATATATACACACATACACACATACACACATATATATACACACATACACATATACATATACACACATATATATACACACATACACATACACATACATATAGAAATGAAAGAGAAAGAAATGAAAAAAAATATACCTTAGAGAGAGAGAGCAGAAATCGCGGATGAGAGAGAGAGAGAGAGAGGGGGAAAACCAAAAGAGGTGGGAAAAACGAATCCTAGGGCTTTTTTTGCTGCAAAAGTTGTCACGGTCGTGTCAAGGTCATTGACCGTGACACAAATCTCGCGTTTTGTGTCACGGTCATTGACCTTGACACGACTGTGACAAGGCCGTGACAAGTAAATTTGTCACGGTCAAAGACCGTGACAATTCTGTGTCACAGTCGTGTCAAGGTTAATGACCGTGATACAAAATTCGAGATTTGTGTCAGGGTCAATGACCTTGACAAGGGTGGCCGGCTGAAAGATGACAATTTGGCCATTTTGGTGTAGTGCTCCTTAAAAGCCTCACAATGATATTATCCTTCCACTTACTTTGAAGTTTTTCAAGGTGTTTAGTGGGAATGATAATCTCCGGTTTTAAAGGATTGTCAAGCTTAGGGTTGGCGTTTAGGTCAAGGCACTGTGATTCATTTGTAGCTCTTTCCTTCGTGCTTTCATCATCCGACCAGTATAAAGTAGACTCTTCAAAGAATACATCTTTGTTTTCTTTTCTGATAACATCATCGGGATATGAGGTTTTTTGTGTTGGTCTGCCATCTTCGTGTTCCATAGGGATAGTAGTATTGATGAACTGGATTCCATCTTCATTTTGTTCTTTTGAGTTTGTAGCGGAGCACCTTGCTTCATGGGTATCCATGATTTCCACAAAATTATTCTTCTTTTTCTTGTTACTTTGTATGAAAGCATCTTCTTCCTCAGTGGAGAGAGGAGCAGTATATTGGGGAGTAATATCGGACATGGTTTTCCTTCCGTAATTGTAACTATATATATATATATATATATATATATATATATCCATATAATATGGAGCCATATGGGGATGGCCAAAATTCATGTATGATATTTTTGACATTTCATGCCCATGCATGAAATGTCATGCTAAACGCTGGGTTTTTTTATTACGGGGGAAAATTTATCACCGTGCCCTCGACACGGGTATCCGCTAGTTTATATATATATATATATATATTTTAAATAGTATAGATTTTTTTGAACTGTTTTTTTTCTTTTTATTTTTTTATTAGCTGGGTTTTTTTTTATTACGGGGGCGAATTTATCACCGTACCCTCGGCACGGGTATCCGCTATATATATATATATATATATATATATATATATATATATATATATAGAGAGAGAGAGAGAGAGAGAGAGAGAGAGAGTCAAACTTTCCAACATACCTAGCAACATACTCTTTTTTTAAAATAGTAAAAAAAATAATTTTGAGATGATATTTTTTATATAGCTTCATGATATTTCAATGTGCCATTATAAAAAAAATCAATTGAAAATAATATTTTTTGGTATTTTTAAAAAATAGGTAAAAAAAACTATCAGTTTTTACCCTTTAAAACTGCCAGTTTTTTTACCTATTTTTTAAAAATATCAAAACACATTATTTTGGTTTGAATATTTTTATAGGGGCACATTGAAATATCATGAACCCATATAAAAAAATATTAACTCAAAATTATTTTTTTTACTATTTTAAAAAAATAGGTATGTTCATAGGTATGTTTAATGATGTATGTTGGAGAGCCTAACTCTCTCTCTCTCTCTATATATATATATATTGTTGTGATCTCCATTTAGATACGAATGAATAAAATATCTCCCCACTCTCTTCTCCCGTGCAATAGGGTGCTACTATGATATTGGAAGCACGTTAAATTCATGTGTTTTCTCTCTTATTGTTGATGATTTTTTGATTTTGTTGTTTTTCTTATAATAAAAATGAAATACATACACTTAGGCCCTGTTTAGTTGCGCAAAGTATTTAATTATTAATATTGGTTCATTGTGTAAATTGTAGATAAGCGAATTTTAAATGAGTTCAAATATAATTTTAGGGAATGTTTGATAATCTAAAATTGATGTTAAGATTCAATCAGAAGAATTAAGGGAGAGAGAGAGAGAGAGAGAGAGAGAGAGAGAGAGAGAGGAGCAGCGGTCCTATTTTAAATGACTGCATGTCACATCTTTTGTGAGAAGCTCTAATTTCAATTTTAAACATGAGCTAAAATTAGTCAATTAATCAAACACATTTAATGAAATAGTCAATTTATAAATAATTCAATTTACAATTTTGGAATAACCAAACGGGATCTTAATATTCATTAGAAATAAGTAGTTTCCTACATTGCATCAAGATCTCTAAATCTGAATATTTATATGAATTAACCTTTTTATGTCAGGCTGCGTAAACATAAAGAAGAAATATAATGGGCGAGATTAGGTTGCCAATTTTCAAAGAGGAAACACAATACAAAGTAAACTTTATATACAATTTTTTATTGATTCTTTTTTCATTTGGAATTACTCCTTGTAGATAAAATTTTTGGGCTTTAGGAGCCTATATGTAATGTATACCTAATTTTTGCAATAATGTACACTTGTAATTTTGTCATGTATGCATAATTTTTTGTAAGAGATATACAAATATTTGTACTTTATATTTGAAATTTTTTCGTAATGTATACATGATATATTATAATTTACACATGTTATGATTGTGTATACTCTTACCGGCCTAACATATGAACTATACATTGGAGGGACCTTAGTGCTGCAAGGAGTAAAGCCACAAAACTCTTATTGGACGAGGACTAAATTGGGAAGCTCCTATCTTTTTACTTTATTATTTTTATTTTTTATTTATCTACTTGTCAAAAGTTCTCATTAAGCATAGCCCAAATGTCACCCTAAATTTAATGTACTTTCAGTATGAGCTTCGATGTCTCACAAGAATGAAAGATTGGGTGGGTACCATTTGAATATAGGTAATAGAGTTTATCCCAGCAATATATCAAGGGGAAAAAATAGTCTCACCTGAATATGTAAACATGAAAATAATATTCCAGTGGCTTGGGAGTGTGGAAATGATCCGAAACAATGGTCATAAACCATGGTGTGAGTGAACATAAACTCTGAAGCCTTAGTGTAGGTACTATGTAGGTGGCCTAACAGATGTGAGTAAGAAGTTTAAGGTAAAAAACCCAAGCCAGTGAGAAGGATTAATTAGGTGAATGGATGAGGGTTTTGCGTGTAGTATTTAAGTTATACTTCATTTCTAAACATAAATTTTTAGAAGATATTTTTGGGAGGATTAAGGTAAATATCAAATTAAATCGGAGCCAAAATTAAAAGCTTAAGCAAAGCAATCGTATCATTTTCATTCACCTATCAAACATTCACAAACGCTATTTCTTCTCTTATCATAAACTTTAAGAAAAAAAATTGTCATAAAAATAAAAAAGGGACTTTTTGAAAAATAAAAAATGAGGTAGACTAAGTGCAAAATGTACTTAGGAATTAGACATTAATTGTCCCTTTTATATATTAAGAAAAAGTTGTTTTGTTTAAACCTTTTTTTGCATTTTTCTAAAACAGTGTTTTTAGTTTAATTATAATTTTTGTGTTTAAAAGGTGAAATTAGTATATAAATTCAGTCTGAAAATGTAACAAAATTTTTGAATAATTTTATTTTTCGAAATGTTTGAAATAAAAAATAGCAAATTCTCTGTTAACAACAATAATTGTGGGTTTATATATATATATATATATATATAAGGGTTCTTAGGAAATTTTATAGGTTTCGGTGTTGAATTTTTATTTTTTTGGCTTAGATTTGTCCCCCACTAATTTGTCTAGTTAATGATTTGACACCTGTTAATAAATGGTAAGTTGGAGATTTATAAGAAAATAATTATGGTTAAATATTTGACTTGACAGATTCTGTCCAAAATGGATGTCAAATGTGCAATATGAAAGTTATCGGGTGTCAAACTATAAACTGGACAAATTAATGGGGATCAAAGGCCAAATGAGCCTAAAATTTATTAATATAACTGTATTGTTTTTATTTTTATAAAGTACTAGCGGGATGTGACGTAAACATCCTATAATGAACCCGTTTGGTTGCTTAAATTGTACAGTTATATAAATTAGTCAATTTGAAATTAAAATATGTGAATGTATTCATTTGAATTGAATTTCAAATTCAATTTCTGCAAGTGTTTGAAAAAGTACAATGAGGTTATTCACACACATAAAGGCAGAGAGAGTTAGAGAGAAAGCAAAATGAGTACGGGAGTGATATTGTGAGATAACTCTATCGAAGTAGTTCATTAAGGAGGGTCTGTTTGGTTTGTAATTATAATTTTGTTTTTTGTGTTTAAATACAATTCTAATAAAAAATTTCGTTTGGCAACCTGTTTTTAAATACAAAATTATAATATTTCTGTGTTATAATCAAGTTTTTCAGAAAACAGGTTTAGGGTGTTTTATAACTTTTATTTTTTATTTTTCAACTCAGAAATATTCATTCTTAACATTTTAAAGCAGTTATACCTTAATATATAATATACATACATAACACATTAATATGTGTGCAATTTTATAAATAAAACATATATAGGTACATGTACACAAAATTACGCATGGAATAATATAAAGTTAAAAAATATTATCAATAGATACATGATACTTATATATAGTTTTATTCATGTATTATTAATGTATGCAATAATATAAAATATACATATCGTACATATGTATTAAAAAATATTATCAATTCATGTATATATTTAATTTTATAGTGAATTATACATGATAGTTAAACTCCACAACATACCTCATTAAATATACCAAAACATATATGATATTAAATGCACGTGTATATAATTTATGATATATATATATATATATTCATGTATCATATATGTATGAAAGTACTCCCCATATACCTCATTAAATATACCTAAAAATATATGATACTAAATGTACGTGTATATAATTTATGATGTATGTATATATATATATATATGTGTGTGTGTGTGTGTGTGTGTGTGTGTGTATAGTTATTGTTAAACTCCCCAACATACCTCATTAAATATACTTAAAAATACATCATATTAAATGTATATGTATATAATTTATGATGTATGTATTTATACATTCATGTATCATGTATGTATGAATGTTTTATGTATGTTTATATATATATACACACACACATGTATGATATAAATATACATATTTGTCAATTTTGTCAAATTTTTAAAAAACTGTATTTAAAAATAAGTTACCAAACGGATACTAATAATTATAAACACAAAAAAATGAATGTTGATACCAAAATTAATATGCTGATGTGGACGAATCATACGAAGACACTTGTCAATCTACGAGGTACAATAACTACGAGGAAGTTCATTTCCTCGACCAACTCATGTTCTCTCCGAGCAACGAGGATATACCGAGGAACTTCAACACTCCGAGGTACTCTAGCGCTCCGATGAACTCCTGAGCAACGAGTAACTAAGGCGGTCCGAGGCCGTAGTATTAATTGCCAGAATGTCAACAGTTCAACTATTCATTGAATGTTCATCATCTTGACGCACACGCTGCATTAAATGTATTACCCTTTCATATGTATTCTCATTTAATGTATCGACCCATTCATGTACAGCCTAATGGCTATAAATACCTTGTATCACCCTCATTCAAAGGGACCGAAATTTCTTGATAGAACTTGTAATCGAGAATTCCCAAACACTCAGCAATAACATAACAGTGGACGTAGGCCATTCTTATAAGGCTGAACCACTTTAAAAATCTTTGTCTCATTTTATTTATCTGTGATTGAATAATTAGAGCGATCTAGTTTTTTACATCAACAGATTGTCGCCGTCTGTGGGAATCGATTGTTATTATCGTTTTTCACCAAAAATCATTCATTATCAATGGCGGATAATCCAGAATCTAGCAATCGAAACGCTGGGAATGCTGGAAATCATCCAAATCCCTCTGCACCTCCAGATCTGGCCGAAATTATGACGAATCTGGCTCAAGGACAAACTGCCATGCAAGATACAATGAGGCAACTCTTACAAACCCTTCATGGTGGTGCACCTGCACGTTCAGGACAGCAAAGTGGTCAGAGGCAAACTTATTTACTTTCTTCACGATCTAGGCGTACTGAGTCACGTCGCAATGAGGAGTCTGATGATTTCTCTTATCAACCTGGGCGAACTTCGTCAATAAGGGTGACAGATACTGATCAACATATCACCCTCTCTCCAGAAAGACCCAGCGCTTTAGAAAGACTGAGTAGGGCGTCTCCTTTCAGTCAATTAGGCCCTAGGAGGAACAGGAGTCCACCTAAGACCACATCAAGGAGTTTTCGACAACCATCAGATCTAAAGGAAGGATCAGCATAGTCACGACGAGTCGTTCGTCAAGATAGATCTCAAGAAGCTACCTCAGAACGATCGATTGCTCGAACCAATAGGCCCGAGGAAGGAAATGAAGCGTGGAAAGGATCTTTCCAACGGTTGGAGGATAAACTGGGAGAAATGGCTAAAGCAAAGAACCCCCTACAACGAACTTTTGTTCGAGGAACACCTTTTGTACAGGCCATTGTGGATTTTCCTACCCCATCGAAATTTAAAGCACCCGTGATAACTCCCAAATATGATGGAAAGACAGATCCTGTTCTTCACATAGAACAGTATCAAGCTGCTGCTGACATCTATGTTGTTCCCGACGAGATGAGATGCAGGGCCTTCTCAGGAACTCTTACTGGATCCGCCCAGATATGGTACAACAATCTTCCTCGGGGTAAGATTTCAACTTTCTTTCAGTTAGCCGAGTTGTTTATCGGCAATTTCTGTTTTGGAGCAAAGCCAGTAAAACGAGTAGCACACTTGTTAAGTGTTAGACAGAAATCTGGTGAGAGTACTAGAGATTATATAACTCGTTTCAATAACGAGAAGCTAGAAGTCATAGATTATGAAGAGAAGACAGCAATCACCGCCTTGATGAGTGGGTTGTTGCCTAATAAATTGTATTACACCCTGGCGAAAGATCCACCTAGAACTATGTCAGAATTGATGGCAAAAGCGGCCAAAATTATGAATGCCGAGGAGGCTATGGCTGCAAAGAAGAATATGGATAAAGAAACCAAGTTGGAAGACGACAAATCTAAGAAGAAAGAGCATAAAAACAATGGTGGAGATAAACATTCCAAGAATAAATGGGAAGTCATGAAGAAGTATGATAATTATACTCCTTTGAAAATGGGTATTAATCATGTCTTGGAGGAAATCAAGAACAATGAGGAGGTCAAGTGGCCAAAGAAACTGAAGTCGGACCCTGATTCGAGGAGTAGGGATAAGTATTGCGAATTTCATAAAGATCATGGTCACATAACCAAAAATTGCATAGCTTTTCAGAATGAGATTGAAACACTCATCCGAAGAGGAAAGCTAGCAAAATATGTTGATCGGGGAGGTGAAAGAAAGGATAACCACCGAGCTAGAGAAAGGTCTAGATCTCCTCGTCGGGCAGAGGAGAAGAAGAAGAGAGACCATGAAGATGATCCAGAAGATGACCCCGATCTCCCCAAGAAGCCAAGACAGCCAGAACGAGAGGTATTTTCTATACGTTTTGGGTCATTTGATTGTAATGTCATTACAGGAGGAGATGCAGGAGGAGGAGACCTTACTGCAGAAAGAAAGGCTTACCTCGGAGAGGCTCAAGCTTGTTCATATATTCAGCGAATAAACCTGGCCAAGGACGATCGTCCGAGGAAGGTAAACAAAGAGAACCTGGTTATTGGCTTTTCAAAAAACGATTTGGCAGGAGTTCTTTATCCTCATGATGATCCTCTGGTGATCAAAATGAGGATGAAGGAAGTAGTAATTTCAAGGGTGTTAGTAGACAATGGAAGTTCAGCAGACATCATGTACTATTCATGCTTTGACAGCTTGAATCTGAAATTATCTCAGTTGGAACCGTATCATAGACCCCTTCTGGGTTTTGCTGGCGAAAAAGTTTTTCCACTTGGGACGATCAAGTTGGATATACTCATTGGAACTTGGCCTGCTTGTCGAACAGAAAGAATACGCTTATTTGTGATGGATAAGAATGTGCAGTCAGCTTACAACATCATCATGGGAAGAGTTGGTTTGAAGAAATTCGAAGCAGTTCCATCTACAGTGCATCAGTGCTTAAAATTCCTAACAAACTTTGGAGTAGGAGTTGTGAAAGGTGATCAAAAAGTAGCTCGGGAATGCTATTATTCATCTGCCGAGCAAGAGGAGCTTGAGGAATCAAGGAAAAAGACTACTACCTATCAAGTGGAAGAAGATACAGAGATTGAAACTCTCGATCCTAGAGATGAATCCCAACTTGTAAAAGGACAGGTGGTGGAATCTACAGAAAATATTATTCTGGACGAGGAGCACCCTGAACGAGTAACCCAGATAGGTTCGTCGTTGGATGCTTCAATAAAAAAAGAGTTGATAATGTTCTTAAGAAACAGGAAGAAAACTTTTACATGGAGTCATGAGGACATGCCGGGAATAGATCCAGACTTCTTATGTCACGAACTCAATGTGAATAAGGAGATCAAGCCTGTAAAGCAAAGAAGAAGGGTATTTAGCCCCGAGAAGAATCAAGCTATTCAAGAGGAGGTCGACAAGCTCCAGAAAGCTCAATTCATTGAAGATGTGAAGTACCCGGACTGGTTGGCGAATGTGGTGATGGTGAAGAAGAAAAACAACAAATGGAGAATGTGTGTTGATTTCACTGATCTTAACAAGGCCTGCCCAAAGGATCATTTTCCATTGCCCAGAATTGACCAGCTAGTGGATGCTACCTCGGGGCACGAACTGCTTAGCTTCATGGATGCTTACTCTGGTTACAACCAGATCAAAATGAAACCAGAAGACAGGGAAAGTACTTCTTTTATTACCCCTAGGGGAACTTATTGCTATAATGTTATGCCTTTTGGTTTGAAAAATGCAGGAGCGACATACCAGCGGCTGATGAATAAGGTTTTCACCGAACAAATCAGTTGCAACATGGAAGTCTATGTTGATGATATGTTGACAAAAAGCAAGAAACCTGCAGATCATCTAGTTGACTTAGCTCAGACATTTGATCAACTAGATAAATACCAAATGAAGCTCAACCCGACGAAGTGCACATTTGGAGTACGAGAAGGAATGTTTCTCGGATACATTGTCAACCAGCGAGGCATTGAAGCAAATCCAGATAAGATCAAAGCTCTTTTAGGGTTGCGATCTCCAACAACAAAGAAAGAAGTGCAGAGTCTTACAGGACGAGTTGCAGCGCTCAACAGATTTGTGTCCCGAGCAACTGACAAATGCCTCCCATTCTTCAAAACACTTCGAAAAACTTTTGAGTGGACTGATGAATGTGAGAAGGCCTTTCAAGACTTGAAAAAGTATTTGGGAGCACCTCCATTATTGTCCAGGCCAATAACAGGAGAGACGTTGTATTTGTATCTGGCAGTATCAGAGAATGCAGTCAGTTCAGCATTGATTAGATTGGAGAATGGAGTCCAGAAACCAATCTATTACACAAGTAAGGCTTTTCGAGGTGCAGAAATCAGGTACCCAAAGCTGGAGAAATTGGCATTGGAATTAATTGAAGCAAGTAGAAGAATGAGGCCATATTTCCAGGCCCATACCATTGTCGTTTATACCGATATGCCATTGAGATAAGCCCTTCATAAGCCAGAAAAATCAGGAAGACTGATGTACTGGGCAGTAGAACTCGGTGAATATGATATTGTGTATGAGCCCAGATCATCATTGAAAGGGCAAGCTGTAGCAGATTTTATAGCAGAGTTTACATATCCTGATACCCCCGAGGAACAAAAGCTGCTCGCTGACCAACCTATGGATGTTACAGGATCAACAGACATAAGTCTAGACCAACTCCGGTTGGTAAAAGGGCTTGTGGATGTAGAAGGATCATCAACTTCAAACTCGGATGAGTTCCGGTTGGATGAAGAACGAGAAGAGATGGTCAACGAGGAACGAAAAGTGTCAGGGGAAAATGAAAAGAAGCAACAAATATTTCACCGAGGAACTCTATCATATAAGAAATTTGAAGACGGGTTGCCTGTATGGAGATTATATGTAGATGGCTCATCTTGTACAGCAGGTTGTGGGGCAGGAATTATTTTGAACACCCCAGACAAGATTGACATGGAATATGCTTTGCGATTCCAATTCAAAGCCTCCAATAATGAGGCTGAGTATGAAGCCATGATAGCAGGTCTTAATTTATCAAAGATTATGGGAGCGCAACAAGTAATGGTATTCAGTGATTCTCAATTGATTGTGAATCAGATGATGGGAACGTATGCAGTTAAAGGAGAATTAATGGTCAAATATCATGCCAGAGTAATGGAATTAGTGGCAGAATTTGATGCGATTCAGTTGATCAGATTACCCAGAATAGAAAATGCACAAGCAGATGCACTGGCCCGACTAGCATCAGCTACTCGTACCGAGCTACGAAGAACAATACCGATTGAAGTACTGGAAAGTCGAAGCATAGAGGAAGACTTGACGATGAATGTTATTGCCCTTGATTTAGGACCATCTTGGATGGATCCAATTAGGGTATATATTGAAGATGGAGAACTACCAGAGGATAAGCTTGCTGCCAAGAAACTGAAGTATAAAGCTGCTCGGTATGTCTTAACTAATGGTATTTTATATAGACGAGGAATTATGGCAGGTTTGCAGAGATGTGTACATCCCTCCGAAGTGAAAGAATTGATTGAAGAGATTCATGAAGGGTCTTGTGGAGCTCATGTAGCAGGTCGAACACTTTTGCAAAGGGTAATGACTCAAGGATACTACTGGCCGACGATGAGGGCTGATTGTATAGCCTATGCTAAGAAATGTGACAAGTGCCAACGTTTTTCCTCCATCCGATGAACTCCACAAGCATTGTTGACACCCATAACTTCCCCTTGGCTATTTGCCATGTGGGGAATTGATTTGGTTGGACCATTGCCAACCACCCGAGGAAGATTCAAGTACCTCGTCGTTGCAGTGGATTATTTTACTAAGTGGGTAGAAGCTGAGCCGCTAATCGATATGACGTACGAGAAGGAATACTAGTTTGTTTGGAAGTATATCATCTGTCAATATGGTCTCCCACATGCCTTCATAACGGATCATGGAACACAATTTGACAACGAGGAGTTTGCTGCCTATTGTCAACAATCAAACATCCTGAAGACCCATTCAGCACCAGGTCATCCTCAAAGCAATGGGCAGACTGAGGTGACGAACAGAACGCTGCTAAATGGTTTGAAGAAAAGACTAAGTGAAGCTAAAGCTAACTGGATTAATGAGCTACAACCAGTATTGTGGGCTTACCGAACAACTCCCCGAGCAGCGACTGGAGAGTCACCATATATGCTGGCATTTGGAAGTGAGGCTGTGATACCTGCAGAGTTGGGCCTACCAACACACAGAGTGCTGAATTTCAATTCTTCGATCAGTGACTTGATGAGAAGACTGGATTTGGATATGCTCGAAGAAGTAAGAGAAGAGGCAGCCATTAGGAATGCTGCTTATCAACAACGAACAACTCTGTTCTACAACAAAAGGGTGAAGAAATGCGATTTAAAAGAAGGAGATTATGTGCTAAAAAAGGTCATTCAGAAGCACAATAAATTGGAAGCAAATTGGCATGGACCTTACCGAGTTACAGAAGTTGTTCGACCAGGAACTTACCGAATAGCCACTCTAGAAGGAGAAGAATTCAAGAATGCTTGGAATGCTGAACACCTTCGCAAGTATTATCAATGATGTAAAATGTACAACGGGTCTATCAATATGAATAAAACGATGATGTTTTTCACAAATTTTCTCTCCTTTGTTTGAAAGTTTTTTGGGGAATACTAGTGATTGTACACTACGCTGCTTGATAGCAAGAAGACGATAGTTCAGACCCACGATCAACTCCGGCTGGTAAAAGGGCGAGAACAACTAATATACTCCTTTGGTTAGGAGGCGTACACTGGCGTGATCAACTTCGGTTGGTAAAATAACTAGTGTACAAGATAGTTCGAAAGAACACGATAGTTCGGACCCATGATCAACTCCGCTTGGTAAAAGGGCGAGAACAACTAATATACTCCTTTGGTTAGGAGGCGTACACTGGCGTGATCAACTTCGGTTGGTAAAATAACTAGTGTACAAGATAGTTCGAAAGAACACGATAGTTCAGACCCACGATCAACTCCGGTTGGTAAAAGGGCGAGAACAACTGATATACTTCTTTGGTTAGGAGGCGTACACTGGCGTGATCAACTTCGGTTGGTAAAATAACTAGTGTACAAGATAGTTCGAAAGAACACGATAGTTCGGACCCATGATCAACTCCGGTTGATAAAAGGGCGAGAACAACATTCTTATAACACCAATCTCGGTTGGTCGGGAGGTAATATTATTACAAAAGTTCTTCAGAGAACAAAACATTCCAAAATGAACCAAGTATGGTTGGTCGGGAATAAAAAATCCATCAACTGTAGTTGGTCGACGAGGATAAATTATTGACCTTGGGTGGTCGGACACATTTATTGAAAATTTTTGAAATTGAACCAAGTATGGCTGGTCGGAAATAAAAAACCCATCAACGGTAGTTGGTCGACAAACACTATTTAACAACCTTGGTTGGTTGGAAACATTTTAAACAATTTATACTCATTACTTTATTAAGTGATTGAGCAATATTGATACTTGCAGCTTTTATCTTGATTTATGAACAACACAATATTATTATCTTTTTAACAGATACATATACACAAATATAAAGTGTTTGACAGGCATAAAAGAATAGCAATAAAGACTTGCAAACAAAAAATGAAATTCTTTCATTAAATTCAAAATAAATTACAGATTACATGAATGTACTAACTGTTACATTGAAAACCTATTCTATTGGTTTCTTTCCTTTATTTTTTGAAACAGGCTCCTCGCCAGCAGGAGGATCCTCTAGGCAAAGAGGAGAATTAATGAAATTAACATCTCTGAGCATTCTGACGTTCATCACAGAAGGTGTATCCAAGAGATGCTCAGGACGAGATAATTCAATCTGGGAATGAAGGCTATAATCACCGAGGTATTTTGAAATTAAGCTACGAGGAATGGAACGAGCTGGGATCCAGGCCATGTCCAATTTGAAAGGTGGCACAGGCAAGTCTAATAACCCTGGAGCATGATAATCCCATAAATAATGCCCTTGCTCCAATTTTAACACACCCAGTGCGTTCAACCACCCCTGCTTATAACCTTCATTATTGGCATGTTCAATACGAGCATCCAAATGAACAAGAGCTTCATTATATCATGCCATCCAGAATTCCCTGGGTTGCTTATGAAATTGAAAGGTTAATCTATCCAATTGTTCGAGAAGGTTTTTGGCAAAAAGATCCTTAGTATGTAGAGCAGACTTCGTTGCAGTAAGTTGATCTTCCAAGGATAGATTTTTCTTGGACATTTCTGATAAAGCCCGATCTTTGACGTTTAATTGGAATGCTTGAGTTTCCAAAGTAGATTGGGTACGAGCCTCTTCGACATTACGACTAAGAACTCTTGATCGACTCCAAGCAGCGATTGGAGAACTTTGCTCCTCGGCAACATTTTGAACAACTCTTCCTCGCCCCCGAGAACCTCTTCCTCATCCCCGAGCAGTCCCAGAAATAGCAGATCTTCTTAAGTCATCCAGTTCTTGCCTTAATTTGGCATTATCAACTTCTAAGAACGAAAAACCTTCATCGGTAACTTGCACTAAAGCAGTGGAAGATGACGTTGCAGATTCATACTGTGCCAGTTTTTTCTGCAGATTATTGTTCTCCTGTTCTAGCAACTCAGCAATCTGCCTGCAAGCCTCAACTTCACCTTTTAAAGTTCTTTCCCTAACATCGTATCCAGCCAGGATCTTTTTATGGCCTGTGTCAGAAGAAATCTGTTGATATCTATTTTCATATTCCTTATGCAACAAAGCCATTGATTCATTATGCTGGCCTTGGAGATCTTATAAGGAATAATGAAGTTCCTCAATCAAGTCGTAGTAGGCTACATTGTTGGCCACAGCTCGGTCGAGTAAATCTTTCAAGTATCGATAAGCCTCAATTGCCTGTTCTGAGGCATCATGGCCAAGGATGTCAGCAATTTCTGATGTACTAAGGTCTGTATGACCAGCCTTATAATATTCGTGACATTGCTGCATCAGCTTGGTATCATGTGCAGATATCAATTCCATTCTAGCAACAAACTAAGGATGAGAAAAAGACAACAATCAACAAAAACAAATCATCAACAACAGAGATGAACAAAAATGTATTTTATTAGATCATCAAAAGATTACATTGCTTGATTACAAGATGATAATAAAAGATAGGAATGATACCGAACAACTTCACACCTTTTCCTTGTCTCCCAAGACTTTCTCGGGAGGCTGGGACGAGGAGCTTGGTTGCTCTTAGGTGATGGCGGCTTGAACAGCAAGAGTTGAAATTTTCTCAGAAGGAGGAGGCATGGAAGAAATCTCCTCGTTGGCAGCAGGATGAGAGACAGGGACTTGATCACCTATAGCCATAGAAGATTCATCAGAGGTAGGCTCATCTTCTTCTTCTTCCACAATTGGTGGAGGAGGACCAGGGAGGTGCAACTGGAATAGATCGGAATCATCCTTGATCTTCAATTCCTGTAGGGCAGCTACCCAGCCATCTCAGAAGTATTTCAACTTCCCATATTGAACTTGGGATGTCATCGCATCAATCCCCTTATCCCATCCTTTTTCCCAGCCAGAGCTGAAGGATTTTTTAACTGCGAGTTTTCTTCTCAATTTCTCTGAGGAGAGCTTCGCATCCAATTCTTCCTTTTAGACCTTGATATCTCGCAGGGCGAACAACTCTTCCTCTGCCTTCTTCAACTTATCTTCAAGCTCTCCAAAGTTCTTGAGCTTGACATCATACTTCTGATGTTCGACCTCTAAACCTTTTACTTTATCCTCCAAATTCTTGGAGATCTCAGCCATCTTCACCTTCTCGGCCTCAACTGCAGACAACTTTTTCTCCCAAACAGCCTTGTCCTCACTATACTGTTGGCGAGATTCCTTCAGGGATTGGGTCAAACCCAGTAGAGCATCCTCTACACCTGACGAGGAGCTTGAAGCTTTAATAGCTTCATCTTTCTTCACGATATTATTGAAACAGTTCACCAGCTGAAAAATGAGAAAAACAGTAAAGTCAATACAAAATGCAAGCATTCAGAGAAAGAAAGAAAATTCAGAATGTGAGAAATTTACCGAAGCAAGATGACGAGTAGCTAGGGATGTCAGCATATCCCTAGAAAATTTTTCATCAATTCCTTGGACCTCAGGTATGATCCAAGTTTTTACCGAGCTCATTGCAGAGCTCGAAGGAATGATGGTTGGAATACCAACACCACCAACAGGCAGAGAAGGGACAGTTTCAGCCAAATTGACTGAGGATGATTTCCTCAATATTCTCAAAGGAACTTCAGCAGCTTCAACCATGGAAGAACTCCTGGTCGGGGAGATAGTAATCACTTCCATAGGAGCAACTTTCTTGCTCGAACCCACTGGGGGCTTCTCGGCAGCTTTGGAGGGTGCAGCATCCACCTTCTTAGTCCCCTCTGGGACATCAGTTTTACTTTTCTTAGCCCCAGCAGCAGAAGTAATGTCATCAAATAGAGCAGGAGGAGCTCTTTTCTTGCCCATTCTATGACTTAAAGGAAGATGAGAATCTGAAGAAGAATCCTTTGGAGTTGAAGCTGGCTCAACAGGGCGAGCAGTATAAGAGGTTGTATAGCTTCTATACTGCAGCAAATATGATGCAGACCTGATGTGCTCGTCTGGAACGTTCTTATGCAAACCCCAGATAAGTTTCAGATGCTTGATATTAACCTCTGATTCTTTTGGAGTTTTTCTTTTGCTATCAACTGCAAATAAATACATAATGAGATATCAGTCATACATTTTGTCAAACATGATGAAAGCATAATTTCATAAGTAAAATAAAATGAAAAATAAACCTATCCCATTGCCATATGGGGGGCATCTGGGACCGTTGTATACTCCATCTCCAACTAAAGGGGCATATTGCCAATTTTTAATAACCAACCCATGTTCAAAATAATCTCTATTTGAGTCAGGGAGGTTAACTACAAGAGCCCTATTCATAAACCTAGTTTTTAAGTAATAAATATTATCTAGAGTGGCCCATTTATAGCAATACATAATTTCAGGGATCCCAATACGAGTCCCATGAGTTAGATTTAATTTGTACACCCCATTAATTATTCTTCATGAATTGGGGGCTATTTTTGCAGGGATAAGATCAAAATACTGACAAAACTCAAGACACAAGGGGTTTGGTGGAAAAGAAAATCCACATTCAGCAATGAATAGACTGGGGAACCAATGTCCCTCAGCCCATCGAAAATAATCTAAAGGCTCAGAAAGAACCTCCAGAGTTACCCAGGAAGGAATGGAAAAATCGGAACGAAATTTCTCAACAGACTCCACAATATAAACCATATTGAATAAAAGAAATACAGAAGAAAGGAAGAAGATCTTACAGGAAGAAAGAAGGTCTGTTGACAATGAACGAAAACAAGGATGAACGCACAAGAGAGAAAGAGAGAATAGAAAGCTTGAATGCAGAAAATTGGAAAAGAAGAAGACGGTATGGTTACCTAAAGAAGTTTAAATACTTTACCTAGGGAAGTGGCGAAGGAAATGATTACGCGAAAGAAACTGTTGAACTTCCGGCGGCTAAAAGGACAAAAAGGGCACTAAGATCGAAGCGCTCTTAAAAGTTCGAAAAAAGGCGGATTCTTTGAATTTGGAAATAAATTCAAATATGATGCTCCTAAAAAGATCATTCAATATTGTCGAAAACCGAGAAAGAATGTTCCATACTCCTCAAAGTTCGAAATATGAAACATTGGGGGCTTCTGTTGATACCAAAATTAATATGCTGATGTGGACGAATCATACGAAGACACTTGTCAATCTACGAGGTACAATAACTACGAGGAAGTTCATTTCCCCGACCAACTCATGTTCTCTCCGAGCAACGAGGATATACCGAGGAACTTCAACACTCCGAGGTACTCTAGCGCTCTGATGAACTCCTGAGCAACGAGCAACTAAGGCGGTCCGAGCTGCATCTCGGCCGTAGTATTAATTGCCAGAATGTCAACAGTTCAACTATTCATTGAATGTTCATCATCTTGACGCACACGCTGCATTAAATGTATTACCCTTTCATATGTATTTTCATTTAATGTATCGACCTATTCATGTACAGCCTAATGGCTATAAATACCTTGTATCACCCTCATTCAAAGGAACCGGAATTTCTTGATAGAACTTGTAATCGAGAATTCCCAAACACTCAGCAATAACATAACAGTGGACGTAGGCCATTCTTATAAGGCTGAACCACTTTAAAAATCTTTGTCTCATTTTATTTATCTGTGATTGAATAATTAGAGCGATCTAGTTTTTTACATCAACAATGAATTTAAAAACTGTATTTAAAAACAGCGTTTAAATCGAGTTTTCTGAATAGAGAACCAAACGGGCCCTGCTCTTCTTAATTGGAATTGTATGAGCGATATTGTGAGATAACTTAGTCCATTAAAGACTAATATTATAAATTTGAATTGTCTAAAAGTTTTTTTTTTTTTTAATGAAATTGACAAATTTGTGTCTTTACATACTAACTTGAATTAGTTAAATTGTGAATATGTTCATTCTTGCAACAATAAACAATGATACAACCATATTAAATGCTCTAAGTTACAATGCCCTGAACAACTAAACGGACCTAACTTAACTTACTCTCACAATACGTCAATTCTCATCTATATAATACCTCTATTACGGTAGGATAGAGGTATAATTAGTCATTAATGTTGCCAAGTTATATCACGTGATGGCAGGCCAATGAATGAATCCTTCCTTCATTCCCAGTTCGTCTTACATCGATTTGGTAGAAGACTTTTCTACTACCCCTATTTTCATGGCCTGCTCATCTTCCCCCTACATTTAACTCTAAGGTGCCGTTTAGAATCAACAAAGTTGTTAAGACTTTGAAAACCAAAGGTCCATAAAATAAAGCTCCTAATGCCCTTTCCCATTTCATGTACGTCTTCTACCCTCCCCCATTTACTTCATATTCCCCCTACATCTACGTTATTTACATGCTGAACAACTGCTACTCCAAACCCCCCACAATTAGGCCTGTCAATGGGTCGGGTCTGGATCCGGACCCGACCCGAACCCGATCCGTATAATAGGGTCTGAGCATATTTTCTTGGACCCGAGATTCGAAGATCCGAAGATCCGAATACCCATTTATTAAATGGGTAGGGTCTGGATCTTATACAAGACCCGAACCTGAAGACCCGACCCGAATTGTACATTATTATTTTTTAAATATATATACATATACTATAAATTTATATATATTTAGAAATATATCTTATCAATATAACATGTAAGTAATATATATAATAAATATATATTTATGTATATAATAAATATAAATAATATATGTTTTATTTATACTAATAATATTCTATAATGCATTACAAAATATTTTAATTTAAGATTAAAAAATAAATAAGGGGGATAATATAAAACAAATATAAAACAAATGTACATATTTGGCATGATCCGAACCCGATGAAGACCTGATTATGCGGATCTGGATCTCCCTAAATCCGACTCGGCTCCGACCCGTTGACAGACCTACCCACAATGGAATCTCGGAGAATAAGCCTAAGTTTACATTCTTTGAGTATTTCCCCACAATAGATTTTGCACTCTTTTTAGTATTTTCTTATTTTTTTGCAGTAGTAATTTTAAGATTTGTCGCTTAAAAAATCGAGGTATGTTTTACGATTTTTATTTAGTTTTGTATTTCAATAACTATTCATTCTGTTTGTTTTGAATGGTTTTGTATCACATTTAGAATGGGTATTTTTCAGTAATATTTTGAATGGTGTAGCAATTATTTTAAAAGCAAGGTTTACAAATCTGCCTCTTTTTAGATTAATTGAAATACTTTAACTTTCTATCAGAGTAATCATTCACGCCCCCGAGTCTCTAGAATTTCCTGGCACCAATTCCCGTATATTGACAGACGTTAGCACAACGTCATATTTCTAGTGATCTCTTTATTGGGATTTAGCCGCCTATATCCTCTGATTCTTTTGGAGGTTTTTCTGATTTTTTCGAGGTTGTTTCGCTGGTCCTTTGATTTTTTTTTATGATGTTCTCAGAGAACATGTTATTTTTTGTGACCTGCTAATTCAATAACCATAGTTTAATGTATCGATTTGGTACTATGGGAAGAACCTAAGGGGTACAACTAGGTACTTTCAATTTTTCTTTTTGATTGTTAATTGAGTTTGATGAGAAAGACCATTTTTAGTGTTCATTGCATTGTTTTGGATATTTTTCAGTCATGGATCTTTTTTGGGATTTGGTTTCTGGTTATTTGACTTCCAGTTTAGTTGTTTATGTTTTTGGAAGAATTCTAGATTGTGTTCTAAAAAATCCTTCCAATAGTGATGATAAATAATGGATTTGGGTTTGTAAAGTTCAATGGACAAAACAATCATATTAGGTTTGTGAAAACATGGTTTCTTTGATTCAATTAATATTGTTGTTTATAACTCTCATATGTGTATTATTGTTTTGGACAAATTATTTGATTTCATGGGTACTCATAGAGTTGATGGTGTAGTTTGTTTATTTACAGATCTAAGTAATAGAAAAAAAAAAAAAATTCTGCAGTCCCCCCCCTCCTACAAGTAATATTTTTTTGCGTTTTTTTTTCAAATTCTTTCAATTTCTCAAATATGATAATGTTTAGTTTAATAGTTCAATGTTGAAATGTTTAAATAATTAAATGACATATATTTAGGTTAACAAGTTTAAATCGTAAATTAAAATTTTAAATGTTAAATGTTTAGTTTAATAATTTTAAATGGTAAATGTTTATAACTTTAAATGTTAAATGTTTAGTTTAAAAAGTTTAAATCTTTTAAACTTAAATATAATTTCTAGAAAATATTGCTAAATTAGTTTAAACTTTAAATGTTAAATTTCTTAAATATATTTGTTTGTTGGATTGTTAAAAATATTGGGTCATTGGATTGTTTGATGACTGTATTAGTTTGCTCATTGTTTGTATTTTTAATTGTTGAAACATAATTTGAAGTATCTTTTCAGATTTAAGGCAATATTATGTTGAGGCATTTAAAAATCCAGAAACAAAGTAGGACCCAAAAATTTGGTGATATTAATTTTTAGGTTTTAAAAATTGCGAAAAGGTAAAAACAAAAATATCGCCTCAGGAGCTCCCACCCCCAAACCCCTTGTCTTCGTCAATAATCTTCGCACCCCTTAACGAAAAATCTTGTGTCCGCCACTACTTCCCATATATTCTTATGAGATTTGTTCTTTTTTCAGCATACATATATTCATGTGCAAGTTATTTAAGTTGTGTTGTTGATATAATGCACGTGCTGCCCGCCTCACTGTGGTCACCATACACTCACAATCTAATGCATATTTTTAACTTGGTTTCGTATTTCAAGCCAACGCAAATTTAGATCTGCATACTTGAGGCCATCTTTTAAGGTTTGTATTGAATCATATTTTAGTTTATTGATTGACTAGGATATGGGTTTTGTTGTGTGTTAGTCTGTAACTTTCTTTTCTTTCAAGTAAATTCTTTGATTTTATTTTTTCATGTGGGTTCTAAATTAGTGGGGTTTTAGATTGCAAGTTCTTGAGTTTGCATCTTTTTTTTTTTTTTGTGTCAGCTCGAAGTGTATACATAGTATTTATCTATTTATGTTTTTTTTTTAATGATAATGCACATTTATCTATTTATGTTTTCCCTACTAACTACATTTTTCTATCATCTTTTCCTCCTCTATATTTTTTACTATTTTCTACAAGGATAACTCATTTTCAAGAATTGGTGTCGGATGTATAAACAATTCCATTTTTGCATATCAGTCATTGTGTCCTTCAACAATTATACATGCCTATGGGGATTCATAAGGGTGTAGTCTTTGCTTATGATCTTATTATGTTTACTTTAATTGATTATGTACATGTAATTATGTTGGTTTTAATGTAATCTATTCACTATACCTAATTCACTTATTTGAAGATTCTATTCCAAATGCCATAAGTTCTTTATGTCTACTACTATGTTTTATTGATTTGAATGTTGGATCATATAATTAGGTATTAGGTTTATATTGTATCACCCAAAGAAAATTAAGGATATGTTCAAGATCCCCAATTTTAACAATTTAAAACTAAAAATATTCGAGTTTCAAGGCATTAAATTAGGATTTCAAGCATATAAGATCTTAGTGAATATTGTTTATATATTTTGTAATTGATTATAATGAGCCCGCGCATCGGGTGGGTTACGTGCTAGTCTCTTTTGGATAACTCTCTCTCATTAAACTTCATTAATTATAAAAATGGCTATAATAATTTTATTAGATTATGTACTTTTAGGGCTTAAAATAATATTGATTATGGATATAAGCAATAAATATTTCGTTTCCATTTTTAGTCCCTATTTTCAAATTAAAGAGACATGTGACATGCTGTGATTCATTGACATTTTATGAATATGGGTCCGCGTCAGCGACTTTATTCAAAAATAGGGATTAAAACTATAAATAAAATGTTTATTGTCCTATTTTCAAAATAGATATTACAATATGCCCTAAATTTACAAAACCCCTAAGGTCCCGTTTGGTTGCGCAAATTATTTGATTATATAAATTGATTATGTTAAATTCAATTTTACATTATGTTTGGTAATTTGAAATTGATGTTAAGGTTCTATGAAAAAAAAAGATAAAAACAAATCAAGAGAGAGAAGAAGAGGGAAAGAGAGAGGGAGAGGGGGGGGGGGGGGGAGAGGGGACATGCACTTTATGTGGCTCCTATTTCAAATGGATTCATTTCACCTTTTTTGTGAAATGGTCCTATTTCAGATTTTGCACATGAGCTAAAATTGGCAATTAATGAATTATTTCATTAATGAAACCAAACACAATTATTGGGTCAATTTGTAAATGGATCAATTTATTAATGATTCAATTTACAATTTTGAGACAATCAAACAGGACCTAATTTTATTAGACTCTTATTTAATTTTAAGATATTTACAATTAAACTCTTAAATCTTTTCATTGTATAAAAAAATATGACCCACTTAAGTGTGCTTTAAGCACCAAAAGAAGCCAATGTGCATATACATGGATAGATTGGATCATTTATTAAAGCAGAAATCATGCAACAACTTTGCCACCCCGGCAACGTGACTTGTATCCATCAATGAAAGGTACAACCACCAATCTAATATCATTTCGTCTGGAGTTTGTTGTCTTTTTCAACTGTCTTTTCGCCTAATCGCATCTTATAAATAGCGACTAGCCTCACATGTACCTTCACACACACAAACACACACAAACACATAAACTGAAAGACTATAGCAGATGAAGTACGTGAAGCTTCACAAGTGCAAGATGGACCAAGATGATGAGTCCACGAGCACAGATATGGACAACGGACCATCTGGGCAGGATGTTCATAAGGTGAAAAGACTTGTGGAAGCCATGCATAGAGTGGTTATAACAAGGGGGTTAAAAGGAAAGGCCAAACAACAATCAGGTGGTGGTGTTGTTAACAAGCCAGGGGAGATGGATGGGTCTGGTCACTAATTAATGGGTGCAAATCTCGATCTTGGTTAATTTTTCCGGCACATATGGTCAATGGTGTGTCTAGTAAGAACAATACTTAATAGCGAAGTTTGAACTTTAATTAATATTGCATGTTTGGTCTTTAATTTGGTCCGCCATTGGTGTGATTGATGTGTACACATATGATAATGATATACTAAATAAGATTATGTTTATATTTGGCGGTCAAAATCATATCTCTAATGGAATTGTTTTTGAGTTTCATGACATTTTCGTCAATTTTTGTCACTACATTAATATTTTAGGCTGCGCCCACGACACTACATAACTACAAATGTGTCTTATGTATTGATTGCTGACTTCATATCCATGCTATATATACTGTTAGATAATACTGTTTTGTTAATCATAAATTTGAATATAAATCATAAGGTTGCATCATGAATAAAACAGTTTTGATGCAATCAGAGAACCGAAAATTCCTTATAACTACGATTTAAAAACTGCACTTTGTCCATCGTTGTTGAACGGATTAAAATTACTTGAATGCTCCTTTCTTGAACAACCCGGAATATGAGAAAAACGAATTTCGAATTTTCTCTCCCTCCTTAGAAACAGTGTGTATTGAAATGACTTTAAATGGTGTAGAGGTCTCTATTTATAAGGGGAAGAGAGTCGGAATCCTAGTGGAGGTGGGACTCTTTCAAGTCTCCCACTAATGCCACTAACCATCATGTGACTAACGGATAAGGTTTACCCAAATCTTTTAATATCTTTATTTATCACATTCTTAATTAATTATCTGACATTTATTAAAATCACATAAATGGGAAATTCGGAATTTAATACAATTGAAATTAAATAATTAATTTCGTCACTTAACATTAATTTTCAACAGTCTCCCACTTGGTCTTAATATTTCGCATTATTAAATTAGGTATCATAAGGTGCACAATCATTGATAAATTTTGCTAAATCAAATGATTCACGGATGCGAGTCATGGCGGTTCCATGCTATTCAAGAGCATGGTTCCTTCCATGTACCACAACACCAATATTTCATTCAACTAGCCTTTAATATTGTTGGGTATCATAATGGACTCATAATGTCCTTTTGAATAAGGACTATTTCTGTCAACAATAATTCATAATTATATGCATGCATTCTCAAATGACAGAAATAATAGAAATCAGAAACACTTTTATTGAATTCAAGCAATAGTGTCAAACAACTAAGCCAAAATAACAATCATAATCTAACTAATCGAGACCCATCTCTTTGACATGTTTCATAAAGGTCTTCGGAGATAGTCCTTTCGTAAGAGGATCTACTATGTTATCACGCGTACTAATGCGATCAATTGACACTCTTTGTTTCTGAACTTCTTCTTTAACTGATAGGTATTTCATCTCAATATGCTTAGCAGCTTTAGTATACCTATCGTTCTTCGAGAAGAAGACTGCTGCGACATTATCACAATAAATTTTCAGCGGCTTAGATATTGACCCCATAATTCTAAGTCCTGAAATAAAGTTTCGCAGCCATAGTCCATGATTTGTAGCTTCAAAGCAATCTACGTATTCAGCCTCCTAGTAGATGATGCAATGACGCTTTGCTTAGCACTTTTCCATGAAACGGCTCCTCCAGCCATAAGGAAGACATAACCCGAAGTGCTCTTCCTACTGTCAAGGCATCTCCCAAAATCTGAGTTTGAATAACCAATCACCTCAAGGTGATCAGTCTTTCGATATGTGAGCATGTAATCCTTGGTCCCTTGTAGGTACCTTAACACTTTCTTTGCAGCTTTCCAATGGTGAATCCCCGGATTGCTTTGATATCTGCTTAGCATCCTAACGAAAAAAATGATATTCGGTCTAGTGAAGACTTGTGCATACAACAAGCTCCTTACGAGCGAAGCATAAGGCATGCCTTTCATGTGCTCCCTTTCTAAATCACTTTTGGGGCATTGACTTAAGCTGAACTTATCCCCTTTCTAAAGTGGAACATTAATGGGATTGCAACTTTGCATGCTAATCTTTCTAAAACTTTGTTAATATAAGCTTTCTGAGACAATCCTAACATTCCTCGTGATCTATCCCGAGATATTTCTATCCCAATCACGAAGGATGCCTCGCCTAAATATTTCATTTCAAAGTTTTCAGAAAGGTACTTCTTGGTTTCACTTAATAACCCAAGATCACTGCTGGCGATAAGTAAGTCATCAACATATAGTACTAAAAACACAAACTTAATCCCACTGATCTTCAGGTATATACACCAATCAACAGTATTTTCTTTAAACCCAAAGGATATAATGGTATCATGGAACTTAATGTACCATTGACGAGAAGCTTGCTTTAGACCATATATTGACTTCTTTAACATACATACCATGTCTTCCTTTCATTCCTTTATGAAGCCTTGTGGCTGTGCCATGTAGACTTCATCTTCTAAACTTTCATTTAGAAAAGCTATTTTTACGTCCATTTGGTGTAACTCCAAATCATAATGAGCCACCAACGCTAATATGATTCTCAATGAGTTCTTCTTTGAAACTGGAGAGAAGGTCTTATTATAATTAATGCCTTCTCGTTGATTAAAACCTTTGGCAACAAGTCTAGCTTTATGTCGTTCAATAGTGCCTTTTGAGTCAAGTTTGGTCTTAAAGATCCACTTGCACCCAACTCGTTTTTGTCCTTCTGGCAATTCGACCAACTCCCAAACTTTATTGTCATTCATAGATTTTATTTCTTCATTCATGGCATCAATTCATTTATCGAAATCACCACTATTTACATCTTTTTCATAAGAAAGTGGATCATTAATATTCCCTATGTTAAATTCGGTCTCTTGAAGGTATACCACATAATCATCCGGAATTACCGATCTCCTTTCTCTTTGAGATCTTCTTAATGGCACTTCCTGTGGTGCTTCAAAAGTTTCATCAGTTACGTGGTTGTTCAGTTGGTTGATCATTCACTTGTTGTTCATTGTTATTGATTGGGTCAATGACCGGTTCAACAACTACATTAGGAACAACAGGTATGTTATGAACTTTGGGTATAGGAATTTGTACCCTGACTTCTTGAATGATTACCTCCCTTTTCTTTTATACTCCCACTTACTTCACCTTCTTCAATGAATTTAGCATTTCCAGGTTCTATGATTCTAGTTGTATGATTTGGACAGTAGAATCTATATCCCTTCGACTTTTCTGGATACCCGATGAAATGACAAGATAATGTCCTAGGATCCAATTTCTTTTCATGAGGGTTATAGATTCTAGCTTCCGCTGGGCAGCTCCACACACGTAAATACCTTAAATCGGGTTTCCATCCTTTCCAAAGTTCAAAAGGGATTTTTGAAACTGACTTACTAGGAACCCTATTTAAGATGTGTACAACGGTTTTTAATGCATGTGTCCAGAAAAATGTAGGCAATTGGGTCCTACTTATCATACTTCTTATCATTTCTATAAGGGTACGATTACGCCTTTCAGCTACACCATTCTGCCAAGGTGATCCTGGCATTCTGTATTGGGCGCAAATACCTAATTTTTCAAGGAGTTTAGCAAATGGGCCAGGGCGTTGCCCTGACTCGTCATATCTACTATAATATTCGCCCCCTCTATCAGACCTAATAATTTTCACCTTTTTGCCTAGTTGTCTCTCAACCTCATTAACGTATATTTCAACGACGTTCACAGACTGAGATTTATCATGCAACATATACAAAGTGCAATAACGTGAAAAATTATCTATAAAGATGATGAAGTATTTTTGGAATATCAAAAGATCCACATATGTCTGTATGTATTATTTCAAGTAGCTGGGTGCTTCTTGTGGCTCCTTTCTTTGTATGTTTGGTTTGTTTTCCTTTAATACAGTCCACATATACATCATAATAGTCCCAATCCAGGTAATGGAGTATTCCATCTTTAATGAGCCTTTCAATTCTCGGCCTGGATATGTGCCCTAATCTTTTATGCCACAAATAAGCAGATTTTTCATCATTAAGTGTACGTTTCGTACCAACATTACGATGCAGGGTCACAAGGGTTTTAGAAAAAAAAATTCAAGATTCAATCGATATAAACCATCTAATAAAAATCCAGAACTAACATTATTAGAATTTTTAATCAAACCAAAACCATTGTTCTTAAATTCAATTGCAAAACCATCTAAAGCGAGTTTAGAAACAGAAATTAAATTCCTAGAAACTGTGGGAACATAAAAAGTTTCTTGCAAATCTAAAATAAATCAAGTGCTTAAAATCAAGCGAAAGACTCCAACAGCTTCTATTTTAGCCTTTGCCTTATTGCCCATGTAGAGAAAATGCTCATTTGGATTTGTTTTGAGGATCGAAATGAAGCCCTGCATCGAATTAGAAACATGACACATAGAACCAGAATCAATCCACCAAGTGTTAGAAGGAGCGTTAATAAGGTTTGATTCGAAACAAACATAAATAAAGGGCTTACCCTTTTTCTCAAACCAGGCCTTTCGTTTATGATAATCCCTCTGGAAATGGCCCTTCTTTTTACAGAAGTGACACTTGTCGTTCTTTTCCTTTTTCACAACAGCAGTTGATAGTTCAGCTTGATGATACGGCCCATGACCTTTCTTAATGCCCTTACCGAACTTCTTCTTAAAACCAGCTCCTTTGACTGTAAGGTTTGCCACCTGTCCCTTAGTCACATGACCATTCTGTTGCTTGAGCCTTCCTTCCTCCCGTACCAACATGCTTTGCAAATTATTTACACTACACTTATCTTTTATTGTGTTGTAATTAATTTGGAAAGGCCCATACTCAGGAGGTAGGGAGTTTAGGACGAATTGGACGAGAAAAGACTCATCCACTGTCATGCCCAAAACTCTAACTCTAGCAGCCAGATTGGTTATTTCTATAATGTGCTCATTCATGGTTCGAGTACCATCGAACCGTATAGTGGTCAGGTCCTCCATCAGTTTCCCAGCAAGGGATTTATCAGCAGTGCGAAAGCGTTCCTTAATGTTGTTCAAATACTCTTTCTCTTTCGTAGTTTTAGGTAGGGAGGTCTTAATGTTAGCAGCAACACACATTAGCATAAACATTAGGGCCAACCTATTGGATCGAGATCATGCTTCATGGACAACAATTTCATCCTTGCTACTGGTATCAGTAATAGCAACGGGTTCATCACACATAATTGCCATGTCCAGATCAAGAACCCCTAGGCTGAACTCAATTTGCTCATTCCATTCGAAAAAATTAGTTCCATCAATTTTGGAATAGGACTCAGCTTGCGAATACAGGTTAAGGGGAACTGCAATTAATAACAATGTTCACAAATTAAATTTTCACACACAACAAAAATTGCAAGGGGAGAATAATGAATTGTTGACTTAGGATTTTGGCATATTTCATTTACAATCTGAATATCACGGAATCTGTGTTAATCATCACATAATATGCAGATTTGTAAAGATATATTACCCTATAATTCATTTATCATGGTCCCATAATTTTGGCATTTGTGTTTGTTACCTAAACATTTAATATCATGATTAATGGACTTAATGTCAACTATTCTGTTTTTACAAAAACTAGTTCTAATGTTGTTCAATTCAGATATTAGCATGTGTTGCGCCTCAATCCAATTTTATAACTGACATTAGAATAAGTCTTTAATGAATGTAAGTATATTATTCGTACATGCAGTCTCAGCCAGTGTTTGGCCTTTGACTTAACTCAAATGAATAATTGTTTACATGCCTCAACTTAAATACAGTTAATCATGCCTTAATATTAACTATAATACGTAATCTATCAATAATTACATAGATACCAATAGTAGCTTAAATGCCTCAAAAACAGAATTGCCCAGGTATAGTAAAAACACAAAATACATGAATTTTGCCAAAAATGGCAAAAAAGAGTTTTCACATATGAATCAAAGTAAAACATGCCAGAAAACCAAAACTTTTTGCGGAACGTTAATATCAATTTTTCGCAAAGATTTATAAGCCCCGAGATTATTTCCTAAAATAGCAAAAACGGGATTTTGAGGGCCTTAACGCACTCGGATTGCCGAAAAATACATTACATCACAGCCAAAGGCTGTGAGATAGGATCGTTGGCTCGTTTCCAGTCAACCTACCGAGTTTCAAGTCAACCGGACACCAAAAATTTTGAAAAACACTATTCACTGCGCCAAAAAAAAATTCTCCCGGAATCTGTTTTGCGCCAAATAGCAGTTTTCTCTTAATTAATCTTAAAAATCGATTCGTTTTCTTATCATGATTAATAAACGTATTTTTCAGAATGTTTACACAACTTGAAACAATAAAATCATGTTAACGGCATATTAGGGTTCTTATAACACGAAAAAGGGTTGAGCAATAATGGGACAGTTTTCATAAGATAAGGACTCTAGCAGCAATTTCGTTCTTAATATCATAACACAAATTCGAATTACCATATGTACGATTATCATATTGCTTAAAAATTCCATATTTCCAGAAAAACAAAATTTTCAGATTTCCAGAAAAAAACAATTTTTTCATATTTCCAGGAAATTTTTTTTCCAGATTTTCAGATTTTTAAAAGATCATAAATTAGAATTGTTATAAAGGAGTTCTCATTAACGGAAAATATGAGATTATAAACCGCAAACTCTGATACTACATGTTAAATAATACTATTTTGTTAATCATAAATTCGAATATGAATCATAAGGTTGCATCATGAATAAAACAATTTTGACATGAATCCAGGATGTTTATCTTCATGCAATCACAGAACCGAAAATTCCTTATAACTACGATTTAAAAACTGGCATTTGTCCATCGTTGTTGAACGGATTAAAATGACTTGAATGCTCCTTTCTTGAACAACCCGGAATATGAGAAAAATGAATTTTGAATTTTCTCTCCCTCCTTAGAAACAGTGTATATTGAAATGACTTTAGATGGTGTAGAGGTCTCTATTTATAAGGGGAAGAGAGTCGGAATCCTAGTGGAGTGGTACTCTTTCAAGTCTCCTACTAATGCCACTAACCATCATGTGACTAACGGATAAGGTTTACCCAAATCTTTTAATATCTTTATTTATCACATTCCGAATTAATTATCTGACATTTATTAAAACCACATAAATGGAAAATTCAAAATTTAATACAATTGAAATTAAATAACTAATTTCGTCACTTAACATTAATTTTCAACATATACCTCATTGAGAAATGCTTTTGTACCGGCAAAATGCACCGGCTATTCCAACCGACTGATGTGGCAACCATTAATTATGCTTAATTGAGCTGATGTGGCAGCACATCTAGTATTAGAATTAATTGTTGGACAATTTCTAAGATAACAGCTCAATAGCTCCTCTCTCCCTTTCAGTTCTAAAATCTATTTTTAGTTAATTTTTTTTATGATATTTTAAATTCATTATTAAAATTAGAGCAGTGCTGCATATCATTTTTCTTAAAATTGGGTGATCGAAGTATTAATATTGATATAAAAGATAAAAAATGATCATTTTAATTTAATCTCCAATTTTTAAATATCAAAACGTTGATATCTTAAATTAACGATCGATTATTGTAGTTGGCGCGAATCCACGTCATTTAATGAAATTGGGTCTGCGCCAGCGGCACTAACAAATCAATTTTAAAACTTTTTTTTTTATTTTGATAAAACGTTTTTTTTTTCTAAAATCTATTTTTGGTGTTAAAACTAGTTTAATTTTTTTTTTTTTACTAATTTTTTTTTTCATTAGAAAAATCTTTTGTTTTTGTCAAAAATGTTTTTTTTTTAGCAATACTCGCTCATTTGTTTTGTTCCTATAAATTTAAACTAGTTTTTTTACTATAAATATTAATAAGGAACAAAGCAAATAAGTAGGTATCGCAAAATAGTTTAAAAACAAATGTTTTCCTAGTTTTTATATATATTTATAGAAAACAACGTAAGAATATTTTTTTTATAAAATATTTTTTAAAAACTTGTACTGTTTTTTAATTGGTAAAAAAATTGATGTGGTTAGTACCGCTGACGCGGATTCACATCCATCAAAGGATGTGGGCCGCACCAACGGCAATAACCAATTGCGATTAGAGATGCCATTTGTTTTGCCATTTTTTTTAAATATAATGTAAAAAAAACTATGGTATTCATGTTAAGTAAAAAAATTCTCCGTGTTCGTGTAGCGTTTTAATTCTCCATGTTCGTGTAGCATATTATTTGAGCGATGTTCATGTTTGATAAAAAAAATATTTTTTTGTCGTGTCACATTTATTATGATCATTTTGATAACCAGTGTCGCGATCGACACATATTTTTAATTTAACTAGTGGATTGAAACCGGTTCCTATAACATGCCTCTAACCAATATTTTTAATTTAAAAATGAATTAGTAATATAACATGCCTCTAACCAATGTTCTTTTATTTTTAAAAGTCCGTGCCAGCGGCACCCCTTATTTTTAAACTTATTTTTTTTAAAATTTTATAAAAGATAAAACAATTTTTGTATTTCTAAAAATTGTTTAAAAAAAATGAAAAAGTGTTATTTAAAAAAAATAGTTTTATATTAAAATAGTGTTTTTTAACAATACATTTTTTCTAATTTATAAAAAAATTGCTTTTTCTAATAAAACTGTTTTTTTTAAATAAAAAAAAAGTCAAATAACCCTATTAAAAACTATATCATATTTTTAATTAACACCTGGTACTTGCTTGGTACTAGTACCCGTTAAGAGTATCACTAGTCTTTTAATTAACACACTAGCATTGCAACAAGACAACACGAAATGATTTTTTTTTACTTAACACGAACTAATTAAAAAATTACACAATGTGATTATGAATCTTTTATTTTTTAACAAACACGTTCACGATCCAAATTATAACGTGACACGACATTGAGTCGTACTTTTTTATACCGTTGGCGCTGTCCATTTTTTACTATTTAAAAACAATCGTTTTACTATATTTAAAAAAATGGTTTGCCCCCGCAATATGTATAACCAGTCCGACCATCTATACATATCACTGGCGCGGACCATTTTTTCTAATATGTTGTGTATTAAAACTAGTTTAAAAATTGTCTTTTACTAAAAAAATATTTTGTGTGATTTTTTTTGGTGTTAAAACAGTTTATTTTGTAAAAGAACTTCTCTTTATTTTTTTTAAGAAAATAGCATGTATATATGTGGCCAGCTCATGTGGCCACATCAGCCGGTAGGGTTATCCGATTGATTCACCCTGGTACCATTAGCAGTCCTCATACCTCATTTAACCACCTTTGTACACACGCAATAATACAAAAGTGCCAACAAAAGTTACGGAAATATTCATTCACAAAAGATCTACCAAAAAATCTTGAAATTTTTCGAAGTTCCATTAAAGCTAGCAAAAGTTCCATCAGAGTTTAGAGAAAGTTTCACAAGTTCCACCACACGTTTTGTTACACTCATTTAGCCAAAGTTTCATTTTATTAAAAGTGTTCCACCATTAGAAAGTTAGTACAATTAAAGCAAAGCTTGTTGTAGTTCTTGTGCTTCAATCTCTAATTATAACTTCTTGTGTTGTACGTAGCTCAACCATTGAGAAATTTTTGGAGCCAACAATTGGTATCATAGCTTAGATGATAGATATTTATTTTGAAAAAATGGATTTTGAGTTTAAAGATCACACATTGACATATCTTCCCTCAATCACCATTTATTTTAGGGGAGGGGGAAATCAAACTCTCCACCTCCTATACGAGGGTGAGAGTCGTAACTGTTGGAATATTAAATAAAATTCATCAACATATTAGATTATTGAGATTACCTAATAAAGGAATTATAGGAACTGTGTACCTGAATCCATAGTGATGATTGAGACTAGGGGGTTGGAGGTCTTCCACAGACTAATCCCTCTCTCTATGAGTTCTCTCTCATTGATGGAAATGATGAGGAGTCTTTGAGTATATTAGCCTTGGGGACCATAACCCTTCATGATATAGACATCTAATTAGAATCCCATAAATTGTAATTAGGTGACTCTTGAGTAACCAATAGGTAACATAACTCTTGAGTAACCACACATTTCGAATTCCATACTTATTATTGATGTCTTTTGAGCTTATCTAATTAGATCACTTCATTTGCCCAATTTAAATTGAAGCTCAAATATAATTATCATTTTAATATGTGAGCCCACCTTAAATAATTTGGAATATATAAAATATTCCAACAATCTCCCACTTGGGCTACATAATAATTTCGAATGTAATTATATTCAATAACCTCGTATGCACACCAAATTGCTTTATATTCTTAAGATATCTCCTGAATCAATCTCGTCCATCTCCTATACCAGTATGAGACCAAAGCGACCTTCGTTACATTTATGTGGTAACTTAATCCATCAATGATCACCACACCAAATATATTCAACGACATAGATCAAGTATGGATGTGTGGCTGGAAATTACATGCAATGTGATCTCAGACATGCCTATTTCCAATTGGTCCTAACTTTATTCCGTAGTGAGATCAAACCTTAGTCTTTTAAACCTTATGTTATACCACAATTAAAAGACAATACATTTAGAGTAAACAACAAAATGAAAATACCATCAACTTTATTCTGCAGTAAACTGAAACATGCATAAAGTATCTGAGTAGTGTCAAATGAAGGAACATTAAACCGAATAAAAAATCCCACTAAAGATGAATATCATCGAACTGAATAACACCCATATGGGCAGTGTGCTCATGAAAGACCTCGGGTGGTTAGCCTTAGTAAGCGGATCCGCGAGTACGGAGTTTGTTCTTATATGTTTAATAAGACACTATCTTACTCTGAACTCTTTCCTCAACAATAAGAAACTTAATGTATATATTCTTAGACTTCAATAAGCTTGTGTTGTTATTCGAATATAGAACTGCTGAATTATTATCATAATATATTTGTAGTGGTCTTTCAATGCTATCCAAAATATGCAGCCCAGTGACAAAATTTCGCATCTATATCGCATGATTTGTTGCCTCATAATAGGCTATGGACTCTGTTGCCATAGTGGAAGGTGCAATGAGTGAATACTTAGCACTCCACCGAAAATATCACCTCAAGACAACATGTATACATAGCCATAAATGGATCTCTTAGTGTTTTGGCAACCCGCAAGATCGGTATCAGAATACCCAATAATCTCCAAATTATCTGACTTCCGATAGATGAGCATGTAATTTTTGTTCCCTATAAATACATCATAACCCATATGACTGCTTTCTAGTGATCCATTCCAGGGTTACTCAGATATTCGCCTAACATACCTATTATGTACACTAAATCCGGACGCATACATACTTAAGCATACAAAAGACTCCCTATAGCTGAAGCATAAGGAACCTTTTTCATTTCTTTACTTTCAGTCTCATTTGTGGGGCATTGACAGAGACTAAACTTGCCTCCTATAACAACAAGAGTATCTCCTTGTGCACAATCTTTCATGCCAAATCTAGCGAGTACCTTCTCAATATAAATATTTTATGATAACCCAAGGACACCTCGAGAACGATCTCGGTGTATCTTAATTCCCAATACAAAATAGGCATCCCCAATATCTTTCATTTTAAAATTCTTAGTTAGAAAACTCTTAGGTTCGTGCAATAAGCCTATATCGTTGCTAGCCAATAGTATGTCATCGACATAGAGCATAAGGAAGATAATTTTACTCCCACTTAACTTATGATTTACACAATCATCTACTTCATTAACCTCAAAATCATATGAGATAATGACTTGATAAAACTTGTGATATCATTTACGGGAAGCTTGTTTGAGACCATATATGGGTTTCATAAGTTTGCAAACCATAGACTTTGGATCAACTGGGTCAAAGTTTTCTGGTTGCACCATATATATGGTTTCCTAAATATTACCATTGAGAAAAGCCATCTTAACGTCCATCTGATGCAGCTCTAAATCAAAATGATCTACAACTGCTCATGAGGTTGTTGAGTTTGATTTTTTGGAACAACTCTTAGATTTTGAGTAGGGAAGTCCTCATTGTTTTCTTCTTGAACAGTGTTAGCAGGCTAAATAATGTTTGGAAGAGAAATTGATTCCCTTTCAAAGATAACATTCTTATTCTTAACCGTATCTTCTCCCTCAAACTCAACATCCTCAAGAAATCTTGCATTTTTTTCATCTTAAAAAAGGACTTAGTTGAGGGATCAAAGAACTTACAATCCCTTAACCGTTCAGTATACCTAACAAAATAGCAACTAATAGTTCTTGAGTCCAGTTTCTTTCCAATTGGCCTATAACGCCTTGCCTCAGCTGGACACCCCCAAATATGAGAGGTTTTCAGCCTATCCATAGTTTATAAGGGGTGTTAGCTACCGTTGTACAAAGTACTTTATTTAGAATATATATTAAAGTCTTAAGTGCCTCTCCCTAGAGTAAATCTGGAAAAGAAAAATGACGAATCATACTTCTTACCATGTCCTTAAACTTTCTGTTTCGTCTCTTGGAATTTGGCAAAAGATTTTAGACGTTATTCACCTCATCTATCATATCTTCCATAGTATGCACTACCATAATCAGATTTGATAACTTTAATATTCTTCCCTAGTTGATTTTCAACTTTAGCTTTGAAGGCCTTAACACGTCCAGAGCTTGAGACTTCTCATGAATTAAATAAAAGTACCCATAAGGAGAATAGTTGTCTATCAATTCTAAGACATCATAACTCCTTTTGGCACTTAATTTCTGTATGTTTGTTTGTTTCCCCTTTATACACTCGATACAAACATCAAAGTCTGTGAAATTAAGGGGTTCAAGTATTACATATGACACAAGCCTTTCAATTCTCCTTTGGGAGATATGACCCAAACGCTTGTGCCAAAAGTAACGGAATTCTCATCAGTTAATCTTAATTTTTTGCAAGATTTCATTAAATGAAGCATTGGTATTTAATAAATATAATTTATCAATTAAAGAACCGGTCGCAACCAAAGTAGAATTTTAAAAAAAAGAGCAACTTTATTATTTCCAAGTGAACAAGAATAACTGTATTTGTCCAAAACAAAAAATAGAAACCAAATTCCGTCTGAAAAACGGTACTACATAAGTCTTTATTAATTCAATAAAATGACCAGTTTTAAGAGATAATAAAAATGTCCCAATTGCTTCACTTCTAACTATTTTTCCATCGCCCAGATAGATGAATCATTCAGCATCATTTGGCGGTCAGCTCCACAGGCAACCAGGCATAGAATTACTTATATGAGCAGTTTCCCCCGAATCTACCCATCATGGCTAGGTACAAAAGCCAAATTAACTTCTGAACAAACCAAAATGAGAAGTGTACCTTTCTTTACACGCCATGTGACGTAATTAGAACAATCCTTATTCACATGCCTAGGTTTCTGGAAACAAAACAAACAAATTGTGAATCCTGAATTTGTTTCTTTTGTTGAACTTTAGGTTTGGGTTGTGATGTTACAATTGCAGTACCCTTATCATTAGTCATTTTCCTCTTTATTTTCCTTGAGGTAGATGCAATATGAGCAATTTCAGTTGTCTTTCCTCACTTCAACCTTTCCACTTATTGTACACAATGTGAAATGATCTCATTAAGAGTACATTTATCCTTTTGAGTATTATAACTCACTATAAACTATCCATAGTGTGCAAGAAGAGATATCAATAACATATGCATGAGGAAGTTACCATAAAGCTCTAACTTTAGTACTTTAAGTTTTTGAAGCGATGTTAGACATCTCCATAATGTACTCCCGTATGTTTCCTTTGCCTTAATACTTTATTTGGATTAGGTTAGCTAAAAGCATACTTGTCTCAGCCTTTTCGTTATTTGCAAAATGTAATTCAATATCTTAAAGTAAACTTTAGGCAGTTACCTCATCGGACATACTTCCCCTGAAATCTTCTAGAACATTGCGCTTTAGCATCATTAGACTTAAGCGATCAGAACGATCCCACTTCTCAAAGTTCGCTTTATCTGTAAGAGGAGCGGGTTTTTCCTTCCTTATTGCATAGTCTAAATTTATGCAATTCAAAACTATAAGAATGTCCTCTTTCTAGTTCTTAAAGTTTGTACCATTAAGCACATGAATTGAGATCATATTGGCAGTAATATTAACAGAATAAGCAATAACTTAATCCAAAAAAAAAAAAAAATTACAAAAGCTCCAATTTAAAATTTATGTCATGGCACATTATAATTAAATAAACTGATAAATGCAGGACATAAATTTTATATAACTGTAATGGTGGAATGGTGGGCCCATCAATGAGAGACCTAGCACAATATTAACATTTAGTCTTTGGACATAAATATTAACTTGTAAGTGGTACTCTCAGTCCAAAAAAAAAATATTGATAATAAATTCGGTCAACTAACCCTCCTTTGGGTGGATTAATTGTACATTATAGAATTCTATCAAACAACTAACCATCCTTTGGGCCGATTAATTGTCCACATGAAAACTATAGAGTTATCACATATTTAATTCTGCATGTATATTTATTATTCATCCAAATAATAATCTTCCTTTGGGCCGATTATTATCCACAGGAATAATAAATATATTAACATCATTTTTATATCTCAAAATAAATTAATCTATGCAATAGAGGTTACTTTGGCAACGTATTACTTTAATTAATTCATTTCAAGATATTTTTTTAATTCATTTTAAGAAAATACCCCGAATGGGAATCAAACTTTATTAAAAATCTGAAACCAAATGATTTTTAATTAAATATGCTAGTATTTGGTCCACCTAATTTTCTACTTGCCTTAGTTCCCCCCCCCCCCCCCCCTCCCCAAAAAAAAAAATATGCATTTGGAAATAATTCTCACACACAAAAACTGATTTGGAAAGAATTCCCACAAACATTGAGTTAGAATTAATTCCCCAAAAAACTGAATTGAGTGCTCACTTATTTTTCCAAAATGGAAATTTTTGAGTTATTAGTACAGTGACATAAACAATCTCTTCAAGATCACTCTCCAATTCGCGGAATTGCAAAATCAAATTTTAAGCGAGAGTTATTAACATTGACATTATTATCAAAAATGGCAAAAACACATTTTAGGGGTCTAAACGATATCAAATCGCCGAGATAGGGTGGTGCCCATTGTTCCCAATGGGTTTTGTTTATTTCGACATTTACATGTGACCACCAAAATTTTGTAAAATTCTGAATAAGAAAATGAAATATGTCGTTGAAAACGTCCCTCAAAATTCTAAATTAAGATTTCAACAATTCACATATTAATCTTGAACAAAACTGAATTAATCCATCCAAATCTATTATGAATTAAACCCTTTTGAGAAAAATCAAAAATCATCTTGGATTAACAATCCTTAATCAAATTGAGACTGTGATTATGAAAACTATCACGAATCATACATAAATTCTACACAGAATCCTAAAAGTCATATGGGTTCTAACTAGATCATATGTATGATAAATCAAATAAAATCACTTCTAAATTACAATCACAGTACCAATCCCCATAATCCAATACGAAGGGGCTCTGATACCACTGGTTGGAATATTAAATAAAATTCATCAATGTATTATATTATTGAGATTACCTAATATAGGAATTATAGGAACTGTGTACCTGAATCCATAGTGATGATTGAGACTAGGGGGTTGGAGGTTTTCCACAGACTAATCCCTCTCTCTATGAGTTCTCTCTCATTGATGGGAATGAGGAGGAGTCTTTGAGTGCATTATCCTTGTGGACTAGAACCCTTCATTATATAGACATCTAATTAGAACCCCATAAATTCTAATTAGGTGACTCTTGAGTAACCAATAGGTGTCTCTTGAGTAACACGACTCTTGAGTAACCAGTAGGTGGCTTTTGGGTAATCACACATTTCGAATTCCATACTTATTGTTGATGTCTTTTGAGCTTACCGAATTAGATCACTTCATTTGCCCAATTTAAATTGAAGCTCAAATATAATTACCATTTTAATATGTGAGCCCACCTTAAATTATTTCGAATATATAAAATACTCTAACAACCACTATGCTAGCCCTAGTGGTTCCCTCAATTACCATTGCCAAAGGTCAATTAACTAATAACCTACTTCTTTTAGATAGGACCAACTACAAATTTTGGAAAATAAAAATGCAGTGTTTTATTCTACCACATGATTATGAAAAATGGAGTCATTGTAAAGGGCACATATGGTCCAATGAAACCATTGGGAGAAACCAAAGTCCCTAAGGGTGAAAAAGATTTTGATGAGGGGAAAAAATGAGAAATAATTAAACTAAAACTATGAACACTTTGCCTTATGACTTTGCATTGTGTCTTAGTATTAAGTGCATAAAATATAATATCATGTTGTTCTTCGGCTATACAAACCTAAGATACTCTGGAAGTAGCACAAGAAGACATCAACCATGAAGATAATACAATACTAGTTTTCTTACATATATTTATGAGCTTTTTAAATTGGGAGATGATGAAACTATTGTGAAATTATATTCTAGATTTTCTTCAATTGTTAAAAAACTTCACAATCTTGGAAAAACCTTTAATATTGATGAAAAGCCATAAATCTTATTGGGTCAATGGCAATGAAGTGATAAGTAAAGAATATTGTGGTTCAAGACGACTTAAAATCGGGAATTATCTCAATGGAAGAAATTATAGGATCACACTATGAGATAGATATGAATGAAAGTAAGGGACAAGAAAAAATACATATCAAGATAAAATCATTACACTCAATTCGAAAAAAAAATATAGGAGATGGACAAAATGATGAAATTAGGGTCATTTTTCTCGAAATTGATTTAAATAAGTCACAATTAAGTTACTTTAAGCTCAAATTGGAATGAGACCTGCATGTCGATTTTAGTGGGACCTAGTGGTGTACTTCTTCGAGAGGGGCACCAAGAAAGGTTTGACTTTGACTGTGAAAAAATAAAATAGGCACAGTTAGAAGAATGGGTCAAGTGGGATTTTAAACGTGGTATATTTACATATCTAAACCCATTAAGTATTTAATGAGAAAATTATTTTCAAAGTCACTCACTTGAGATGAGAAGTATGTCGTAAACTTGGTGCAGGACTTTTGTTCCACATTAAAAGAATGTGGAAAAAGTGAAGAGTTTTTATACTCCTAGTTTGGGACTAAGGCTTGGATGTTCTTGGAGCTATCCTAACTTTTTGAAGGGGAAAGGACCCATGTTATGAATAGGTGGACTTAGGGCCAAAAGTTTACATGCGCGTCTCCGTTCGTCCGGTTGGCCGGTCGACCGGTTCGACCTGTGCCTGGGTCCGAGGGCTTGGGATTGGGCTAATGGAATATTATCTTTTTAAATTTTCTGTGACAAGTTTTAGTTACCCAAACTATTTGGGGACATTTTAGCATTAATTAATTCATGGAGAAAATATTGAACAGTCACATCTTTTCTTGTGAAAAGTTTTATTAACTAAACTATATTTTAGTTAATTACGAAAATGTACTTCCTTTTTAATGAACACTAAACAATCAACTATTCAAATGAACATGAACAACACTATAAAATGAGACCTTCAGACTCAGTTTTTCATACCGAAAATTTTCTAACCATTCTCTCTCACTCCTTCATTCCGTATTCTTAATTCTACTCCCATTCGAAGTAGATTTTAGTGTTCGAAGTCCAAACATTTGTTGAGTTTGCCGGAGCCTTGACAGTTTGAAGTGATGCTACCGTTAAGGACGAAAAATCTATCCTATCCTGGGAGATGATTCCTTTCAACCTTGAGCACCTATTGAGGAAGCAAAATCGTCTTTAAGGACACAACGTTAATTCGTTGGGCTCGAATTATGTTATTCACTTTCAAGTCAGTATCGTTAGTTTCATTTAACAGATTACTTGTAAGTTTCTTTTCTTACTGTTAATAAATATTATATATTTATTTATTTTGTTTTGTTTTAAATTATTAAAAATGATTTATTTTCTTTTTCTAAAATAAATATCTGGAACAACAATCTTAAGACGATTTTTTTATATATTCTGTTTATGGATTTTTTTAAGGAAGTATTTTAATAAATTTACATAACAGAATTAGTTTCGTTTATTGTAATTTTTCGTTTTCCATAAACATATTCTTTTATTTATTAGTATTTTATTATATACTTGTTGTGTATATAATTTCAATATAAAATAGTATTTGTTACTATTGTAGTTGTGAAATATATATACATTCTATTTTTGTAATAAGAATCCCTGTGTTTTCTAGTAACCTTATTGTCCCTACGGTTGACACACCATTTGTGGGGGGGGGGGGGGGGGGGGGAATGAAAAATTCAATGGCACGAATTTTAAGCGTTGGCAATAGAAAATGAAATTTTATTTTACAACTTTGAATCTCGCTAAGTTCCTCAATGAAGAATCTCCTATTCTTGATGAAAATGGCACGAGTGGGGAGAAACTTACTGTGGTTTATGCGTAGAAACGTGTTGATTTCTTGTGTAGAAATATATTTTAAATGAACTTGAAAATATACCATATAGTGTGTATTGTAATTCTAAATTAGTTAAAGAACTTTGGGAGTCTTTGGACACCAACTATAAAATCGAGGATGCCAGCACGAAGAAATTCATTGTCAGTCATTTCTTGGATTATAAAATGGTGGATGTTAGAACTGTGATATCCCAAGTTCAAGTACTTCAAGTTATTCTTCATGATATTCATGCTGAGGGTATGTCTCTTAGAGAATCATTTCAAGTGGTAGCAATTATTAAAAAATTGCCACCTTCTTGGAAATAATTAAACAAATTACTTAAAACATAAATGTAAAGAGATAAAACTTGAGGAATTAATTGTACGTTTGAGAATAGAAGAAGACAACCGCAAATCTGAGAAAAGAAGTGGGGGAAATCATTCCTTCGAGTCTAAGTCTAATGTAGTGGAAGGAAGATCCTAAGCTAACAAAAAGATAAAGCACAATGTAGAAGGTCAAAGCGATGGATCTAAAAGTGCTAAGAAGTTTAAAGGCAATTCTTACAACTGTGGTAAACCCGGGCATCACTTTGGGGACTGTAGAAAGCCGAAGAATGCCATGAAACAAAATGCTCAATTAAAAGTGACGGAAGTAGATGAGCTCTCAGCAGATGTCAATAACATAAACCTCTTTGGTGTAGCTTTCGAATGCAACTTCGTTGGCAACAATAAAGATTGGTGGGTTGACACAGGTGATACATGCCACATATGTGCTAACAAATGGATGTTATCCTCTTATAACTTCATTGAAAATGAAAAAATGTACATGGAAAAACTTCGAATTTTGAAGGACGTGAAAATGTGAGGCTGAAGATGACAAGCGATAAAGAACTCACTCTTAATGATGTGCTTCATGTGCCTGATATTCGCAAGAATTTAGTTTTCGAATCTCTGTTAAGAAAAAATAGTTTTAAGTTAGTATTTGTATCGGATAAATTTGTCTTTACTAGAAATGACATGTATGTAGGAAAGGTCTATCTCAGCGATGGGATCTTCAAAATGAATGTAATGATGATGGAACTAAATAATAATAAGAAATCTATTTCTTTTTACTTGCTTGAGTCCTTTAATATTTGGCATAAAAGATTAGGATATGTTAATTATGATACATTGCGTAGATTTTTTTTAAAATTTGTTGCCTAAATGTGAATGGGATCCTAATCATAAATGTGAAGTACGTGTAAAATAAAAAATGTGAAGAACACCCTTTTAGTTCAGTCAAAAGAAGTACCAGATATTTGGACTTAATGCACACCGATATATGTGACTTAAAATTTGGACAACTAGAGGTGGTAAAAAGTATTTCATTACTTTCATTGATTATTGCACTCGATATTGTTATGTATATTTGTTTCGAAGTAAAGATGAGCCAATTGACGTGTTTAAACACTACAAGATTGAAGTTGAGAATCCACTTAGCAAAAAGATTAAGGAAATAAGAAATGATATAGGTGATGAATATGAATCCCCTTATGAACAATTTTTTTTGGAACATGGAATCATTCACCAAACTACCGCTACTTATTCACCCCAATCTATTAGTATTGTTGAACGCAAAAATTGGACATTGAAAGAAATGATGAATATTATGTTGATAAGTAATGGGCTACCGGAGAACATGTGGGGGGAAGCGTCATTTTTCACCAACTATATTCTTAACAAAATGCCTCACAAGAAAACCCGACCTAACTATAAATACTTAAAAGTGTGGGGGTGTTATGCAAAAGTAGAAGTACCTAAACCTAAAAAGGTTAACATAGGACCAAAGACCATTGATTCAATATTCATTGGTTATACCAACAATAGTAGTGCAGATCTGTTTCTTGTCCATCAATCTGATATTCCCGACGTGCATGTTAATACAATTATTGAATCTAGGGATGCTACTTTTTTTGAAAATGTTTTTCCTTATAACATGCAAAGTGAATCGAATTCACGCAAAAGACCTCGTGATACTACAACTAGCAATCAAGAGATTATAAATAATAATGCTATAAATGAGGGTGAACCTAGGCATAGTAAAATATCAAGGACATTAACGTCATTTAGTCCATATTTTCTAACATATTTATTAGAAAATGAACCACAAACATTTAATGATGCAATGTCTTCCTTATTGGAAAGAAGCTGTTCATAGTGAAATTAAATCCATACTGCAAAACCACACATGGGAACTGGTGGATCTTCCACCCAGTAACAAGCCATTAGGCTGTAAATGGATCTTTAAACAAAAAATGAAAGCATATGGTTCAATTAAAAAATATAAAACAACACTTGTACCAAAAGGTTACATAAAAAGAAGGACTGGATTTCTTCGATATTTATGCACCAATTATAAGAACTACATCTATACGAATGTTAGTAGTAATAGTAGAAGTAAATGGACTCGAAATACATCAAATGGGTGTAAAAATGACATTATTAAATGGTGAATTGGACGGACAGATATATATGGAACAACCTGAAGAGTTTATTGCTTCTGAACAAGAGAAAACGGTTTGTCAATTGGTCAAATCTCTTTATGGGTTGAAGTAAGATCCCAACTAATAGCATGCTAAGTTTGACAATGTTATGATGAGTGTGATAAATGTGTATATGTCAAGACCACGAAAAATGGGTACGTTATAACATGTCTATACGTTGATGATATTCTTATAATTGGTAGCAATGATAACATAATAAAAGCTACCAAAAGAATGTTAACTACTAAGTTCGACATGAAGGACATGAGCATTGCTGATGTTATTTTAGAAATTAAAATTGCTAAGACAACTTAGGGTTTAATATTATTCAAACATATTACATTGAGAAAATACTTGATAAGTTCAAAAAGTATAATATTATTCCAACTATTATACTGATTGATATCATCATTCACCTCAGCCTAAACAATGGTGACTACATATTATAACTAAAGTATTCTCATATAATAGAAAGTCTCGTGAATGTCATGAACTGCACCAAGCCGAATATAGCCTACTCCGTAAGTAGACTAAGTCTTTATACTAGTAATCTAAGTAGTGATCATTAGAAAGTCGTTGTTAGGGTATTTAAAATATATCGAAGTCTTCGGACTTCATTACACCAAATATCCAGTTATACTTTAAGGGTACAGTGATGCTAATTGGATATCTAATTCAAAGGACTCTAATTCCACTAGTGGATATATCTTTACTATTTGTGGTGTAGTCGTGTCTTAAAAATCCTCAAAATAAACATGTATTGTCAGATCGATTATGGAATCTGAATTCATTACTTTGGATAAAGCTAGAGAAGAAGTCAAATGGCTAAGAAAATTCTTAGAGGATATTCCAAACTGGGCTAAGCATGTGCCTGCTATATGTATACACTGTAATAACCAATCACTAATTGGAAGGGAACATAATACCATGCATAACAGTAAATCTAGACATATTTGATGTAGAGACAATATTATTAGGCAACTACTCTCTAGTGAAATTATCTCCATTGACTATGTTAAGTCAAGAGATAACATTGCGAATCCGCTTACTAAAGGATCTACATAGATCTAGTAGAAAGATCATCGATAGGAATGGGCTTAAACCTATGAACTAACCAAGAGTCGCCATGATGGCAACCAAGCCTAGTTGACTGGAGATCCTAAAATCTAGGTTTAAAGGGATAACTGAACTGTGTATACCTCAGTATGCACTGAGGATATATATATATATATATATATATATATATATACTCCAAACCATTACAATGATAAGACGGTGCACAGGTACCGCGAGATTTCGGATAAGTTATGATTTTAATGACTTCTATATCTTGATATGTTTAAGTGGGGTATTGCATGATAATCTTCATAGAAGTCATCTATGTGAGTGAGAAGGGGCCGCTTCTATGAGAATTTGAGAAGGCAAAATTATCTAAAACACTCATGAACGAGGTGGTGTTGAAGGTCAAAATGAATACAAACTTGAGGACCAACGGTGTTCAAAGGGAACTGTGTGACTTCTATTGTCTTGGTTTATAAAAACGGATGACTGTTCAGGGCATCTTACCCACGAATTACCTAAGTAAATATGATAGATACTCACTAGGAAAAGCTCAAAGTCTCTAGCTACTTATCCTGACGCAGTTTTCTTCTACTATACTCGAACATGAATACATTTCTTTTGTTGAACGGTATACAAATCTAATTTTTTTATTAATGTGGGGGATTATTGGAAATGGGTTTAAATAAGTCACAATTAAGCTACTTTGAGCTCAAATTGAAGTGGATCGGCATGTCGATTTTAGTGGGACCTAGCATAATCATGTACTCCTCTAATAGGAGTATAACGTGGTATATTTACATATTTAAACCTATTAAGTATTTAATAAGAAAATTGTCTCCAAAGTTAAGAACTTGAGATGAGAAGTATTAGTAAACTTGGATAGAACTTTTGTCCCACATTGGAAGAATGTGGGAAAAGTGAAGAGTTAATATACTCCTAGTTTGGGACTAAATCTTGGATGCCTGGGAGGTATCCCAAATCTTTGAAGGGGAAAGCAACTATATTATGCGTAGGTGAACTTTGGGCCAAAAGTCCACATGCGTGCCGCCGTCCATCCGTCAATATGACTGGCCGACCGATTCTGCTTAGCCCATGGTCGTGTTTGGATCCGATTCCGGGTTCTAGGCTTGGTGTTGATCTTTTCCTAATAGAGTATAATCTTTTTAAACTTTCTGGGATATGTTTTAATGACATTTTAATTTTAATTAATTCGTGGAGAAACTATTGAACTGTCACATCTTTTCGTGTGAAAAATTTAATTAATTAAAAAATATATAATTAATTATGAAAAGGTACATCCTCTTTAATTAACACTAAATAGTCAAATGTTTAGTGAAAGGGTATGACTATTTTTGAAAAGGCATGGTGCTTGTTCAAATGCGAATGAATAATACTGTAAAAGGAGTCCTCCAGATTCAATTTTTCACACCAAAACTTTCCTAACCATTCTCTCTCCCTCCTTTATTCTGTATTCATAAATAGAACTCAGTGTTCGAAGTACAAGCATTTGTTGAGTTTTCTAGAGCCTTGACAGTTTGAAGTGCTGCTACCGTCAAGGACAAAAAAATTGTTTTATCCTAGGAGACGATTGCTTATAACCTTGAGCACCTGTTGAGGAAGAAAAATCTTCTCACGGACACAATGTGAATTCCTTGGGATCGGATTATATTATCAACTTTCAAGTCAATATCGTTTAACAAATTATTTATAAGTTTCTTTTCTTACTGTTAATGAATATGGTATATTTATTATTTATTTGTTTTATTATGTTTTAAATTATAAAAATAGTTTATTTTATTTTTTTAAAATAAATATCCGGAACAATACCTTATAGCAAAAAAAATCCTAAAATTTCAAATATATATAAAGGAGGTTATACAATTTCAACTACAATAACAAAATGAAAAAAGAAGATAAAATTTCGTCAAAAAGTTAATTGAAATGCTATTTTTGCAATGAAGTTGGTCAAATTAAAGTCGATTGTCCAAAAGAAAACTTGAAAAAAGGAGAGGAAGAAGAAATAAAAAGAGAAATGTGAGAAAATGGAGATTAGATGGGGAAAAAAAGCAATAAAGGCATCTTGGAGTGATTCGAAAGACTCAACCTCCGTTGATGAATCAAGTGAATCTAAGGAAGCTAATATATGGCAATTGACGTTTGATAAGGAGATACATTTTCTTTATATAGTAATTTTGATTAGAAAATCATGAACTTCCTACAGAATTTCATGCAAATTTCACATATTGAAACTTGAAAAATGCCTCAAGAAGAACATTTTTAACTCAAAATCGTATATCATCATCTTTATCCCAATTATGGGCAAACCTTGTGATCGGTTTCCATATTCACGCTGATAATAATGTTGAACTACCACACATATATTTTCCAATAATTTTTGGGTTATTTTTAGCATTCTAGCCTAAAATTCTAACGTGGCACATCAGTACCAGTACAACTGTGGTAATGCGAAGCCAGTCGTTCATTGTGAACAATTAATCTCATTATTGCATGATTCATATCACTATGAAACTAAATATCATTTTTGATAGTATGTTGGAGTAAAATTTATTATTATAAAAAAATTATTAATTTATTTAATCGCTTGGGAGAAAAAATTATACGAGTCCTTGTTTTACTCAAACTGTAATTGATTAAGATTATTTTCAATATTATGGATGTAAATGTGACACGACTAAGAATTTGTCTCAGAAGTGCGTACTTTCTAGGCTCAAGTGCAAGCCTATCACTCAAGTAATAATCTGATAAGTCGGGTATCGATCCTCAGGGAAATAGGACAACAAAGTTGTAACGACGTTGGACAGAAGAAGGAATCCTAACTCTGACCCTAAAGAAAAAGAGAAAAGATAATCTAACTGGTGAAATAGCTACAACTATATGCAATTTTGTAAATGTTTAACTAATGAACTAAAGTATGAATGGAATGCAACTATTCTAAATTATTTGAAATACTGATGATGATTGAATTAAAACTCGAACTATATGATGAGGAAAATAGGACGGGAATACAATCCCTCAACCCTAGTGTATGGTATAAAACTAATCGTAAATTTAAGTGATTAATTAGACCCATAATTTAGTACTCCTAAGCATTACGTGTATGAGGTTCAAGCCCGCACCATACTTAATCAGAGTGATAGTTACACTCGAATTAGATTCTGAAGCATCCCGGTTACCCTGAAGCAAACGAGATCCAAAGATCTACAATTATTGTGTTTCTACGCAATACGGTCATAATTAAATCATTAATTTTGAGGATTAATTTTATACACATGCAATTACCACATTAGGTTGAGTTCATGCTTCCCGACCTTAGAAATCTAGCCTGACATATGAAAACTTGTAGACAACTCTTTTGGAATGAAAGAAAACATTTTGAATACTGAATGAAGATGAAGATAGATGAAGGTGGTATTAGACAAGAAACTACTACAGTAAAACAAGAAGTAAAATGGTATTACTTGAATTGCAAAACTGAAAGCAACTAGGGTTTGTTGTTCTTCTTCTACAAAAGTGATTACAGAGCTTCTCTAATGAATCAGAAAGGCCCCCCTCAATGTTGGGAGGAGTTTTAAGTTTATCCCCTATGAAATAAAAGAGTTTGAACCAAGTTGGATTCTAATTTTTACAAATGGATAAGTCTGGATAATCGAGAACAGAACCGATCCTGTTAAGGGGTTCGGTTCAGTTCCATCTTGTTGACTTTTCACAAGAAGTTTTCCAGGTGTAGGATCGGTTCTTTATTCCCTCCCTTCGGTTCGGTTCTGTATTGACAGTCTTTATAGGAACTTTCCCATGATGGATTCGGTTCTATTTCTTTCCCTTGGATTCGGTTCCATCTTGTTATTGCAGAAACCTTTCCTTCTTGTTCTTCTTTAGAGCTTTTCGTACGGAACTCAAATCAAATCACTGAACACATGCAAAATAGTTGGAACATACACGGATGTCGGTGTACTCGTTAGAACTTGTCAATATCAAAGATATAATATAAATCCACTTGAATTACACTTCGTGACGCGATAAAAGCCTCTAAATTCAGGGGATAAATGAGAAGAATTTATGCCTAATCAAAATGTGTTTTATAGTATTACTTCTACTTAAAATATAGCTTGAGTAAAAAAATTATTTTCGTTTATTTTCTAATTTTTTGCTCCCTTAATGTTTTATTTTATTTATTAAGAAAAACACCCACGAGCCTATATTTTACTCAAACCCTAATATCAATAAATTATTGTTATCATTGCATAATATGGATGTAAAAATGGTCAATACCATTGATTAAAATATATTCTAATTGTTGTCTTCCTTACCAATTGTAACTTCTCACATAATTTTTTTAAATAAGTAAATATTTATAGAAATGGCAAAAGAACCATTAATTAATAACTTTAAAAATGAAATGACCATTTCAATATTTGAGGAATATAAATCACTGACCTTTTTAATATTTGAGGAATATAAATCACAAAAGAACCATTAATTAAGAACCGAAAAAATGCAATGATAATAAGTTATAAAGAACAATCAAATTATTTATAAGTAGTTTTATAAAAGTTTATATTTTCACTTATTTATTGAGTTTCATTGATTTATAAAGTGCCATATACTGTTACAGTTAAAACAGTCACAACTTATATATATCAATACCCTATTATGTAATGTTTTTTAAGATCTCAGTATGATTAATTTTTCTGTCCATAAGTTAATAAATGTAATAATCAATGATCAAATAGTAGACATTGAGGGGGATAAAAATATATCTTCAATAATAATGTGACACGTGTTAAGGGGAAAAAAACATCATTCTTAAGGAAGGCCAGTGGACTAACTGCCTAGTCATTAGCACATGGCCAACTATAATCCTTATGACACTACATAACTAGTTTGACAAGGCAAAGACAATAAGGGTCCAAGTGAAGTTGGAACGTCACATCGTCATGTTGGAAGACCACTATGACATCTTGGAAGATCACAGTCATGTAGAAAGATCACCATGACCTATCTTGGAAGACCACTCCTGAGAGATAATAGACCGAATTCGTGTCATATGGACACCACATTACTTATACGGACTAACCGCCTAGTCATCAGCACATGGCCGACTATAATCCTTATGACACTACATAACTAGTTTGACAAGGCAAAGACAATAAGGGTCCAAGTGAAGTTGGAAGATCACGTCGTCATGTTGGAAGACCACCATGACATCTTGGAAGATCACAGTCATGTCGAAAGATCACCATGACTTATCTTGGAAGACCACTCATGAGAGATACTAGACCGAATTCGTGTCATATGGACACCACATTACTTATACTGGGAGACCAAGATTTTGGGAAACCATAGTTTAGGGAGACCGGCTCAGGGAGAGCACGGTTCAGGGAGATCGACTCAAGAAGACCACAATTCAAGAAGACCACCTTTCGGGGAGACCGATACAGGGAGACCAAAGTTCAGCGAGACCTTAGTTCAGAGAGACCACGATTTAGGGAGACCACGGTTCAAGGGGACGGACTCAGGAAGACCATGGTTCAGGGAGACCACAAATCTTCAAGGAGATAAAGTCAAATATAGAAAGATCATATTGATGATTTGAAAGACCAATCCTAATAAGATTGTGATTTTTAGTTGAAATAAATATAAAGAGACCCAGAGGAGTGTGATCCTTAAGCTTATAAATAAGGGTGACTTCCCCTATTATGAGGAAAATGAATTAATTATATCCTACACGTGGTGATTTGGACTCTCAACTAGTAATCCTAGAACTCCAATCGCCATTGTTCTTCCTGACTAATAAATCAGTCTAGTTCCCTTCCCCGTGGATGTAGGCAAATTTCTCTGTTGAACCACGTAAATCTTGTCTCTTATATTTATTTTTATGCTATCAATCATTGTTATGGGGGACCCCCCTTCGGGGCGATTTCAGATCCCCTACAATTTGGTGTTGCTTGTGGAAAACCGAATGATTAGTCCACGTGCTTATTTCCTCTATCGTTAAGGGCACAATATATGATAAAGGTTGCATACATATGGTGAATCTATGAAAGTAGGCCTGTCAGCGGGTTGGAGATGGGTCGGATATTAGCAAAAATGTCTCCCACCCGCTAAGATTTTTGATGGATCGGGTCTTACCCGAATACCTGACAGGTCCATTTTATATAGTTCCAGACCCGAACCCATGAAGGATCCGGGACTCGTTCCGAAAGTGTTTACCTATAACTCCCATTGTTCATGTAAGAAATCAGAAAATTTATATTCATTTTTAATTTGATTCAACTTAAATTTATATTCATTTTTAATTTGATTCAAGTTAAAATTTATTATATAAAATTTATGAACAACAACATTTTGAACATATAATATTCATGGAAAACAACATTTTGGACATATAATATTCATGGACAGCAACTTTTTGTCCAACTTAACATGTAAAATTCAGCAACAAATAATCCCATTTAACATCCAAAATTAAGCAACATATGCCACACTTAACATTAAAAATTCAACATATGCCCCAAATAAAATAGACATGCAAATAAACATCCAAACCTCAACACATTTAAAGTAAAAAAAATTTAAAACATTTTGATTCTAAATTATCTTCAAAAACAGTTAAAATACAACAACTTTTTGCCCCAAAATAGCTCCATTTCACCATCTTTTTGCCTCCCAAATAGCTCCACTTTTGCACCAATCACTTAGCATTATTTGCCCCGCTTTCTTCCACACCTACAATGTAACAAACAAAAATAAATATTGACAATTGTATTTAATTTGAAATAAAATAAAAGAAAAGTTGTAGATAAATTAAAAATTACACTTACACATTGTTTTGGTTGATTCGATCCAATCACACGTAGTCACTAATGCCTCAACAATGTCGGGAAGCAAAGAGGCCCGAGTCTCATCAATAACTCACCCACCTTTTGTGGAATCACCACCATATTCATGAAATAATTCAACAAAACACCTGGGAACTCTATACATATAAACACTGGCTAAACTCCCATAAATCCTATTACAAAAGTACTCAACATAAACCATTATATGCCTAGGATCTAGCACCACCGCCATTGCAAGTATCAAATAACTTTCCTTCCAATATTTGTCAATTTTTTCTTTCATTGGTCTCGCCACCAATATAATGAACTCATGATCACTATTCACCCATTCCATTAGTAAAAGTTGTATTCGATACACATCACCAAAAAAGATATTAGAAGTTGGAAAGTTACTACCACTAAAATGTCTTGTTGCATCATAAAAAACACCCAAATAATTTTTCACCAAACTTGCAACATGCCAATCCTCATCCGATGGATTGTGTTTATAACTCCTATCAATTTCACTCAAACTACAAAAGGCTTCTTTTAATGTAATGGGTGCCTTAAGCTTTTTGTAGGTGGTATTACACCTATTTTGCACATCCATAGGCACTTTTTCTTGCACTTCAACTTAGCTTGATTGCATGCACTATCAATTTTTTTTTTCATAGGGGGCTTACTTAAGTACCTCGCGGTGTATCAAATTTTATTAAGTAGTCCCCCTATTGCTTGCAAACCATCTTGTTCAATCAAATTAAGAATATGTGCACTACAATGCACATGAAATGCCTCGCCGCCTAAAGGGAGGAATGCCTTATCACAAAGAGAATGTTAAAATTGTCTAACCATAACATCATTTGTAATTGTATTGTCCTCAACCATTGAATATAACTTTTTATCTATATTCCACTTTAAAAGAAAATCGTAAATGAACTTATAGAGTGTTTCACCATCATGTGGATATTCAATGGATTTGTAGTTAATGATCTTTGTCAATTTCCAATCATCAATAAAATGAGCTGTTAGACATGCATATGTAATATTTTGGTGGTCACTAGTCCAGAAATTTATTTGAAGTGTGATCCTACAAGTTAGTTTATTTAGGATACTATAGATTTTTATCTTTCTCCTCGTGATGCAGACTTATGATATGTGACTGAATTGTATTTTGAGATAGAAGTTTAAATTCGGAATTAAGACCCTTAATAAATATCTCAAAAAACTCATGCTCGGAATTGGTAAACGGATATTTATTCTTAATAATCATGATTGCAAGGTCCCTTCTACTCTTCTCTTGACTAAATTTAAAGTTTTCAAGCTTAATACTACCATTGGCCTCCCTTTTCGAAGCTTGTTAAATTTTTTGGTCTACATCTTTTTGCCCTATTTTTTTACAAGCCGTTTTCATGTGTTTTCTCAAATGGCTTGTCCCTTTACTACTATCTCCACATAAATGTTTAAAACAGTGATTACATTTTGCAATATCTATGCCATTAGGAGTTTTTAATTTAGTAAAGTCGTTCCATACCGAAGAGGTTAGTCGTCTCTCGAATTCTATAAGTTGAGCATCCACACTTTTCGGTGCCTCCCCATTTGTCATATCTCCACCACCAGCGGAACTACATCCAACACCAATAGGGGATCCGTAGACATTTGAAATTGTGTAAAAATAATTGAACAAAATAAATACAAATCAGATTTAACAAACATTTTTTTCAATATAAGTTCAAACATCACAGATTATTGGGACAAAAAAAGTTCAAACAACACTAGAAAATAAATAATATGAGTTCAAACATATTTTTCAATGAATATAAAACTAGCCCATATTCTAAAACGTATTTTTCTATAAACATAAAGCATATCAGAAATAAAAACTAGCCCCCAAAAAAATCAAAAGAAAATTAACAACATAAAAACAAACGTTGACCATATTCTAAGAAAGAAAAAAAAACATGCAGATCATATTCTAAGAGTTCAAACAAAAAAAAATAAGCAGGTCATTTTCATTTTCAAAAACATATTTTTTTATGATAAAAAAAACTAACGGCAAACCGAGTTCATTTTGCTCCCTAAAACTGCAAACCAAGATGATAGAGAAGATCAAACAGCAAAAAAATAAAAAATAAAATAAAAATCGAGATGTTCAAATAGTAAAAACAAATAAAAAAGCATACCAAGATGGGGTTCAAAAGAGCAGATCCTAAAACCAATATGAAAAAGAAGATCTAAAATTAAACCCAATATGTAAAGCAGATCATAAAATCATGTTCAAAAGAAGAATATGCAAAGAAGAAAACATACCGAGATGAGGTTGGAAATGGAGGAGGTTTGGAAATAAAATGAGGTAATGAGAGAGAGTGGACGACTGCAGAAAAGAGAGGAGGTTTAGAAATAAAATGAGGTAATGAGAGTGGACGACTTTATTTTTGGGGATAGAGACTTAACTTAGAGTGTGACAGTTAGACTAGGAAAGGATCTAAGGCTGGAAAAAAATATTGGGCGTGCTATGGACCAACTTAAATATGCTAGTATTATTGGGAGTCTAATGTATGCCATGCATTGCACTAGACCAGAGATTGATTTATGTAGTGAGTGTATTGTGTAGATTTACAAGTAATCCAGGATAAGAGCACTGCAATGCAATTTCTACGGTGCTTAGATACCTGAAGAGGACTTTGGATTATGTCTTACATTATGTACGATATCCATCTGTTTTAGAAGTGTGGCCATCCCGGATCCTCGTCGCGTGGGCGGGTAGCGTGAAGGAAAGGATCCTTCGGGTCCCGCGCGTCCCTCTCGGGAGCCCTTTGGCCAGCGTCATTTGTAGTGTAAAAATGTAGAGAGATTCAGAGTCGCTAGTCTATTTTACTCAAAACCGACAAAAGAAAAAGGGGAAGCCACCCTGAAGGATGGCATCCAAAGACATACTGGTGCGTGCGAAACCTAGATGATTCGAGAAGGGTTCAAAGGCTTAGTTACGAAATGGGAAGGTGTTAGGCACCCATTTCACCCTTTCGGTCTCTCATAAATATTTGCTATTTTCCTTTTGTTTCCCCCCGTAATATGTGTGCATGTGTATATATATACAATAGAGGTAGGAATCCTCGACTTGTATCATGGGAAAGATAAAGCGAGTCGTCCGTAGGAAGATATAAGAATAGTATTAGGAAAATAAGATTTACGCGATTACCCCTACGTTGACCGTTATAATGGAACGATAACGCATATGGAGCAATACGTTATTAAGGGCAATTATATAGAATATAAGGAAAATGGATTTAGAGAAGATAGAAAATGAGAGAAAAAGTGAGAAAAAGGACTCGAGTCTCGGGTTTTACCCCGAGACGCTTACGTAGCCTATAAAGGCATCAAAGTCAACGTAGTTTGCATACAAAACGAGGGGTGGGGTTTATCCCATAAATCCAAATGGGTGATCTCTTATTTGTAAGTGTATGTGTGTGTGTAGAAAAAGTGTTTTGATTGTGAGAAAAGTGTGGAAAAAGTGTGAGAATCCCTATTCGAAATTTATGAGCAAACCCTCTTTTTTTTTATATGGGTTTTATGAAAATAAAATTTGTACAATAATACTTAATAAAAAGAATATTAGGATGTGTGATGAGATAATAAAAGTGCTAAATAAGAAAACAAGTTATTGGGAATTTAAGAGAGAGTTTGAGAAAGTTGGACCGTCTTGAAGATCTTGAGCTTGATCTTGAATGTTAGAGAGCAGCCCTTTGCACTTGGATGATGATGGAGAGTGGCTAATTCACCAGGTTTGATGAAAAGGGTGATGAAAAGTGGAAGTAAAAAAGGGATTTGGAAGTTGAAATCACGCTGCCTTCGAGAGATGTTTCTGGGATTCGTTCAGAGAGATTTTTATCAAATCTGGGCTCCCCTTGCAAATGACGTGAATGCCTCCTTTTATAGGCCCAGGTGAGTGCCAATCGGCATAGACTTGTTCCTGCCTATCGGCAGGTGCCGATAGGCAGGGTCTGGAACCTACTGTTTGGCAGTGCGCTTCTGGATTTTTTGGAAAATCGGCCGCCGAGGGAAAACCGTTGATCAGAATCGTACACGGGGCATACCATTGGAAAGGTAATTCAGAGACCTTTGAAAGTCCTTTGGACCACTCTTGGGTTCGGGAGTTGACTTTGGGTCAAATATGGCTCGGAAGCATTTGTTGGTCCATTGAACGGGGAATCGCTCGGACGGAAACAGATCGTTCGTCCGCATGGTAAGTCCGAATCGCGCACAGGGCGGACCGTTGGAAAGCTTAGGAGATGTACTTTGACATTCCAAAGAGTTTGACATAATTTGGGGAGTTGACTTTGGTTAATCGGGCCCAGAAAGCATTCGGTGACCTCCCGGAGTCAAACGGATCGTTCGTCCGCATAGAAAGTGGGAATCGCGCACGGGATGGACCGTTGGAAAGGGTATTCAGTGAATTTTGGTGACATTCAGTCTCGGTCGAGCTGAAGAGTTGACATAGGTCAAACAGAGCCCGAGAGCGCCCGGTGGCCTCTAGGTCAGGTTTTGAACGCAAATGGATTGTTCGTCTGCATGGTAAGTCAGAATCGTGCATGGGGTAGACCGTTAGAAATGGTATCCAGTGATCTTTGAAGATTCATTCAGTCTCAGTCGAGACAAAGAGTTTGACTTTTGGGTCAAACTGAGCCGGGGAGTGCTCGATGGCCTCTAGGTCAGTACTCGGGACATGACCTGGGTTTACGGTGATGAAGGGAGGTACTAGGGACCTAAGGAGAGTTAGGGGTTAACAGAATGGGGTGTCTATAGAGCCCCTCGATGGGTGAGTTTGGAACAAATGATGACCGTCGAATAGACACCACATGATGCTTTTGAGGGAGTATGACCAATTCAGAGGGTCGAAACCGATTCTGAGGACCTAAGGAGTGTGCTGGAGATGATCAATTCTGCGGGTCAAAGCTGAGTTTGTGGGCTTAAGTGATGAGGGTGACCGATTATGCGGGTCAAAGCCAATTCTGCAAGCTTAGGGTGAAGATTTAATAACCGAGGTCAATTCTGACCTAAGAGTGGTGACGACCGAGGACTGAGGCCAATTCTGACCTAACTCAGGTGGTGATCTAAGACTAAGGTCAATTCTGACCTAAAGAGTGGTTACAATCGAGGACACAGGTCAATTCTGACCTAACTCAGGTGACGATCCAAGATTGGGGCCAATTCTGACCCAAGAGTGGTGACGACCAAGGACTGAGGTCAATTCTGACCTAAATCAGGTGACGATCCAAGACCGGGGCTAATTCTGACCCAAGAGTGGTGATGATCAAGGATCGAGGCCAATTCTGACCTAAATCAGGTGACGATCCAAGACCGGGGCCAATTCTGACCCAAGAGTGGTGACGACCGAGGTCAATTCTGACCTAACTCAGGTGACGATCCAAGATCGGGGCCAATTCTGACCCAAGAGTGGTGACGACTGAGGATCAAGGTCAATTCTGACCTAACTCAGGTGATGATCCAAGACCGGAGCCAATTCTGACCCAAGAGTGGTGACGACCGATGACCAAGGTTAATTGTGACCTAACTCAGGTGACGATCCAAGACCGGGGCCAATTCTGACCCAAGAGTGGTGATGACCGAGGATCGAGGTTAATTCTAACCTAACTCAGGTGACGATCCAAGACCAGGGCCAATTCTGACCCAAGAGTGGTGATGACCGAGGACCGAGGTCAATTTTGACCTGACTCAGGTGAGGATCCAAGACCGGGGCCAATTCTGACCCAAGAGTGGTGATGACCGAGGACCGAGGTCAATTCTGACCTAACTCAGGTGACGATCCAAGACCGGGGCCAATTCTGACCCAAGAGTGGTGACGACTGAGGACCGAGGTCAATTCTGACCTAACTCAGGTGATGATCTAATACCGGGGCCAATTCTAACCCAAGAATGGTGACGACTGAGGACCAAGGTCAGTTTTGACCTAACTCAGGTGACGATCCAAGACTAGGGCCAATTCTGACCCAAGAGTGGCGACGACCGAGGAACGAGGTCAATTCTGACCTAACTTAGGTGACGATCTAAGACTGGGGCCAATTTTGACCCAAGAGTGGTGACGACCGAGGACCGAGGTTAATTCTGACCTAACTCAGGTGACGATCCACGATCGGGGCCAATCTGACCCAAGAGTGGTGACGATCGAGGACCGAGGTCAATTCTGACCTAACTTAGGTGACGATCCAAGACCGGGGCCAATTCTGACCCAAGAGTGGATAAAGATTGGATTTTGATTCTGCTGGAGAAAGAGCTTTATGATTTTAATCTGAGTTAGGGAGCAGATAGCTGGGGAAGCTTTTAGGAGACCTCGCAGGGGGGGATAACCTATTTTGGGTGCTGTAAGAGAATTCCGCTGGGGAAGCGATCAGGTGATCCTTAGGGATCCTCCGGAGCTTTGCCGGGAGGAATTTTCACTTGTTTTTTTTTAGGATTCCGCTGGGGAAGAGGGGTTTCGCTTGAGGGAATGCCAAATTTTCTTGGTAAAAAGGCTTTAAATCCTTCCTAGGATTTTTGGGAATTTTTCGTGGATTTTTAGAGGCTTTATGGTATTTTCTGGGAATTTCTGTACGAAATTTAAGGGGGGATGCCGGTCGGCATAGTATGAAGGGTGTCATTCGGTAGTGGCACGAACTTTTGGGCTACCTCGGGAAGGTAAGGGGTCAGTGCGATCGGTATGGTTGGGGGAGATGCTGATCGGCATGGTGCTTGGCATCCTATATAAAGGGGGAGAATCCCCTCATTTTTTCACAGCTTCTTTTGCTTTCTCTCTCTCTGCGATTCTTCTACAAATTGTTCTATCATTCCGATCTTCAAGAAATGGCCACTTTCGTGAGCACTGCAGTCCACCGAGAGTGGTTGACCGTTGATGACTGGGCGAATATGGAGTGGAGGGCTAGGGCGCCTCTTGCTTTGGGAAGTGAGAACTACTTTGATGCGTTTGAGCCTGTTGTGGATGAGCGGACCTTGCTGTGGGATCCATCGCATCATCGCTCTTCGATAGTGATCCCCGATGGTTATGTAAGTAACCCGACCTTTGGCATTCTTCTCTTTCTGGTGATTTTTCTTTCTTGACTTTTGATGAGACTTTTCTTTTTGTCAGTCTGATATTTCTTTGAAGAACATGCATGTCCGTGGGACAACGGGGCTCAAGGATGTCTGGGAGCACCTCCCACCTGTGGTGCGCTAGGTGGTCTCATCAGCGGGTTTTGGGTGGTTGGCCTCGGCGCAAGATGAGACGCCTCGTTCGACAACGATCTTATGCGCTTTGGGAGAGAGGTGGTGGGACACAACCCACACCTTTCATTTCGGCTTCGGGGAGATGACGGTGACTTCCATAGATGTGCAGCAGCTACTGGGGCTAAATTGTTATGGAGATCAGATAGAGGTGGATCGCTCTTTACGGGTGAGATCGGAGGCAGTGCGTGCGGCACTTGGTGATGTAGGGAGGATAGTCTCTGGGGATTCTATCCGGCTATCGCTGCTGAAGGATGTTCTGTTGGGTAGGGAGATCGATGTGGAGGATGGGCTGTAAGTGAGGCAGATGGCCCGGTTATTTATTCTTCTGGTATTGGGAGGTTTCATGGTGGCGTCGAGCGGCGACGTCGTCCATTTATGGTTTCTGTCGTACTTAAGGATGTTTTCGAACATCCCTTTCAATGATTGGGGGAGTCTGACCTTGGCGACCCTTTACTTTTCTATGGATGCATTCAGCCGGTGCTACCGACAGACCTTTACTGGGGCCACGTACCTTCTTGAGGTATTCTTCAGTTCATGCATTTCTTTTCATGCATTCGCATTTTCCTTTCCTGCACTCGTATTTTCCTTTCATGCATTCGCATTTTCCTTATGCGTCTGTTTTTTCTTGCGAATTCAGACGTGGTTCTATGAGGTGATTGGGTGTAATACCCCGCTGATTGCTTTGAAGGACGACACTATTGGGGACTTCTGTCGATTGTATCGATGGCGTAAGGTCAACCGACAGTCGAAAGGATCTCTCTCCCTGGAGGCGGTGCGTCAGGTCTTGAATGACCTGACCAGTGGTAGGGTAAGACTCTTTCCATTTCAATCTTGGTTTTTTCTCCTTCTGATCTTGTATTGATTTATGCTCGCTCGGATATTTATAGGTGACCTTTTACCCGTGGGGGACAGCCATTCAGGATGCGGGGCGACCGGGGTGAACGCGCGGCTGAGGCGTTTGCGGGAGCGACTGATGTAGTAGGATGAGAGGATCGCGGTGATGATCGGCGAGTCCTACTTGCTATATACCGATACGATTGCGCCGTATGACTATATGGATTTTGTGACGAGCTGGTTGATGGCTCCCAGCATATATGATGCACTGCCCTTCCCTCCGGCGGGTTCGAGTCGGGCGGTGGGATCTTCCCACAGTGGTGGTGGTCCGTTGGCAGCTGTGGCGGTGGCGACCTCGGAGGTCCCTTTTGTGCGGTTGCACACTCTTTCATATAACATTCGGTGGGCTGATGAAGGGATGGTGCCTATGCTGCACCGTCCTCATGCGATGGATCCGGAGGAGTTGGGTTTGATAGAGGAGGTCCTTCGACCTGCGGTATACCTTTATGTTCCTTTCTGTTCCTTTCTTTCTTTCTTTTTTATTTTTGTCATTTCCTCTTTGATACTGATTTGGCCTTTCCTTGCAGCAAGTCCGGGTGTCGACCACTTGGCTCAGGGACATTAGAGACTGGATATCTTTGGCGACTGCCCATATTCGGGATGAGGCTCCAGTTCCTTCTTTATTGGTGCCGTCTACTTCGTCCGAAGAGGATTCGGGTTCGGGTAGTGGTGGCGCATCATCTCGCCGTAGGGGGAGGAGAGCACGCTGCAGGGGTGGAAGCTCTTGAGAGAGAGAGAGAGAAAGAATGTGGGTTCGGGTTGAGTCCCGTTGTTTTAGCTTTTTCTTTTTATTTCCTGCAAAGATGATGTAACACATAAAACAAATATATGCAATGGATTTTTTTGACTATCCTTTATTTAATGATGAATGAATGCATGCACATGCGCTTTTTACTTTGCTGCTGAGACAATAAAAAAAGGAATATTTTTGGATTTTTTAAAGGAAGGTTTTTTATTAAAAAGGGGAATTAAAGGTATTTTGAAATTCTGTTGAGAATATCAATTTATTTTTATTGAGTTTTCTGATTTGACAAAGGAGGAAAAAAGGGAAATTTCTAAAAATGGGGGGGGGGGGGGGGGGGTTGCCGATCGGTAAGCACCCTGACCTGCCTATCGGCAGTTCAATCCAGTCCCATCAATTCAAAGCTTTGAATGGTACCCTCTTCAGCCTTTGGTACCTTTTGGGGTAGGATTCCCTCCAATTTCTGCAGGGATTATGTCCCTTTTGAGGATTTTCAAGTATAAAAAGGGGTAAGGGTGGAGTGTTTTCATCACACCTTTGCTTTCTTACCTACTTGCACACCATCTCTTAGCCTTGCAAGATGGCTCTCCCTGTTAGCACTGAGTTTTTCAACTACTACGAAGCCTTGGAAGCTATGTGCTCTTATAATGTCGATTATGATGCTTTCAACATGCGTCGAGTCTCCTTGTGGCTCAATCGGCCTATTGAGTGAAATATGTTGATGGCGGCGGTACAATTCTGGTACCCCGAAGACCATGTATTCCGCTTTGGGTTGGAAGAAGTTTGTCCTACCTACGAGGAATTTTCTTCCATACTGGGTGTAAATCCTAGTGTTGATGCGACTTTACCCTAATTTTCTCGCTCTCCTAGGGACTTGTTGGTCGGGCTTCTTCGTATTTCGCCTTCGGCGGCCATATCATTTGTTACTGGAGGAATGATCTCCCTCCCGGCGGTGCTGCAGTCCGTGCATTTGCAGGAAGTAGGTGATGCTGGCTATGCTAGAGACGTGGTCCTGGGTCTGGTTTCAAAATTGCTATTGGTGACTGGGGAAGTGCAAGTGGACCCACAACTTGCAGCCATTACTTCATGGATGTCATATCATCGCAATCCTATGGCGGTGATACTGGCGGAGACCCTGAATGGCCTGGATGCTTGGAGAGAAGGTCGTTCTGACTTTTTGAGGGGTAGCCCTGTGATGCTGTTCATGTGGTTGTTTGAAAGATTCTATTTGTCGACTCCTCCGGAGTATCCATTGTCGGTCGTACCCAACTTCTTTTCACGCTACTTCATCCGCGTTGGCATGTATGTTGAGAACTGGAAGAATTGACTTGTGGAGCATGGGGCTTGTGGTCTGTATTGATCAGTGCCTTGGTGGGGACGGTTGTAGCCTGTCCTGGAGCTAGGAGAGTATATGTGAAGTTGGTTGGTCTCAGATAGACCTCTTTTTACTTCACTTGGTGGCTTTTGCGCCAATTCGGCTGGGTGCAGGTCGTGCCCCCTCGGACCTCGAACTCCTTTCCGGTAGAAGATTTGACTGAGCGCCTGTGTCTATTGCTTGGGTCTCTGTGGGAAAATCGGCGTCCGTCAACCCGTCCCTCTTAGTCTGTCGGGAAGGTTTGCCATGTCCCCAAATATTATATGATGTGATTATGGAGGAAAGTAGTCGGCAAGATGTTGGTAGTAGAGACTGGACAAAGATGGTTTGTTTTATCTGACTCCGTGGAAGGGGGTGTTGTGATTTTTTCGAAGATGGTTAAGGCTCATCGATCCATGGAATGTTTATGGCACTCTATTTAGGCAAGGGAAACTTGGGGTCCTCAGGATGTAGATGATGAGGGTGCAGGCTCCTCTGGTAGCTGTGGGTAGGACTTCTGGGGAGTTTATTTATGTGATAGGTGTGGGGATTTTATTTGGTTTTTTATGGTAGTGTGGAAGGGAGTTATCCGTTCCTTTTTCTTATGTAATTCGCATTGTAATTTCTTATTAATGAAATAAATAAGTTTCTGATCATCCAGCTGTGCCTTTCGATGAATTTTGTATTTTGAATTATCTATACTGATCGCTAAGGCATACATAATCCTTTTGTTCAAATAATTTTATAATGAACCGCCGTTCTCGAAGGTAAGAAAAGAATAGTATTTTGTGAAAAAGAAAGGGGTAGCACTCATGTGAGGTGTATGAGTTGCCTACGTACCTCTGGGTTTTTTTGAAAATGTTTTAAAATAGTTTTTGTAGAGGATCAGGCCCACGTAGTATGGGTAGAGGGAAATAAAGAGTTTTTTTTATTATTTTTTTTAGAATAGAAGGGGGATGAGAAGAGTCGTAGCGCGCTGAGATTTCGGACTAGGGGTAGAATTTCTTGAGACGGTTCAGATTGACTGGACGAGCCATCTCTTCCCCATCTAGGTCAGTGAGCATGGCGGCACCGTCGAATAAGATTTTCTTCACAATATAGGGGCCGGTCCAATTGGGCTTGAATTTCCCTCTGGGGTCCCAGATGGGTTCTATTATTTCCTTAAGGGCTAAATCCCCCTCCCGAACACCGCGATCCTTGACTTTCTTATTGAATGATCGCGTTATTCGGCGATGGTACCCCTGTATGTGGTAAAGAGCCTTAAATCTTCTTTCATCTAGGAGGGCTAGCCCATCAAGACGGATTTGGCACCAGTCTTCTTCACTAATTTTGTTTTCGAGCATGACGCGTAACGAGGGTATTTCTAGCTCCACAAGTAGGACTGCTTCCATGTCGTAGACCAGGGAGTAAGGGGTAGCCCCAGTAGAGGTTCAAATTGAGGTTCGATAGCCCCAAAGGGCGTACGGGATCCGTTCGGCCCAATCCCTATAACTTTTGGTCATCTTGTTGATGATGGCTTTGAGGTTCTTGTTGGCGGCTTCAACTGCACCATTGGTCTGAGGTCGGTAGGGAGAAGATTTGTGTCTCTGGATCCCATACTCGTTGACTACTTCTGTGACTTCTGCTTCGAAATGCAACCCGTTATCTGATATCAGCTCGTACGGGACCCCATATCGATAGATAATATTTTTCTTGAGGAATTTGGCCACTTTTTTGGCATTCAATACCACGTATGACTCAGCCTCGACCCATTTGGTGAAATAATCGATTTTAATTAGGATGAACTCATATCCGTTTGAAGCCTTTGGTGTAACCTTCCCTATGATGTCAATACCCCAGGTGGAGAACGGCCAGGGAGAGGTCAAATCAATTAGAATATGGGGAAGGATATAGGTATGGGAAATCAAATCGATTCGAGTATGGGCCAAATCGATTCGGCTGAGACAGTATGTTGGTTTTACTCACCGAATCGATTTGTTTTTGGGCGAATTGGTTCGCAGTCAGGGGCGAATCGATTCGGCCCTAGGGCGAATCGATTCGGATGCCCTATTTTTGTGAGGTTTAGGAACCTTACTTTGGAAATTAATGAAGAGTTTTAGAGGTTTGTGTTCGGTAGAAAAATGTCCTAGGCTAGTATGGGGATATTTGGGCTTATCCCAAGTGATATACCCATAAATACCTTCCAAACCGGACGACTCTCAAGGGGCGACCCTTCATCAGGTTCCCGGACGACCCTCAAGGAGCCGACCCTTCATCAGGTTCCAGACGACCCCTCAAGGGGCTGACCCTTCATCAGGTTCCAGACGACCCCTCAGGGGGCCGACCCTTCATCAGGTTCCGAACGACCCCTCAGGGGGCCCACCCTTCATCAGGCTCCCGACGACCCCTCAGGGGGCCGACCCTTCATCAGGTTCCAGACGACCCCTCAGGGGGGCCGACCCCTTCATCAGGTTCCGGACGACCCCTCAGGGGGCCGACCCTTTATCAGGCTCCGGACGACCCCTCAGGGGGGGCGACCCCTCATCAGTCTCTGGACGACCTTTCAGAGGGCCGACCCTTCATCAGGTTCCGAACGACCCTCCGAGGGGCCGACCCTTCATCAGGCTCCAGACAACCCTCCGAGGGTACAACAGTACGAGGCCTAAATTAGGCCAGACACTACCGGAAGGAACTTTGCCCTCGGCCTCGGCTCATAGGCCGAGGGTGACATCATCGCAGCGCGTGGTTTGGGAGATGCGTGGAACAGTGCGCGTGAGGCTCACATTGCACATGGGAGACTGTTATAACAAAATCACACCCTCACGTGAGGGAATATTATGTCATCATTTGGTATCTACAGGTGTGAACAGGGGATTGGCTAGATCATCATTCACATGCACCATGCATACTTGGGGGGTACACTACACCCCCCAAGACCTATATATACTTGTCACCTACAACCCTAAAATCGATCAATTGATTGTAACCCTAGCTAAAACTCTACTTGTACACACAGTAGAGAGAGAAAGTGAGCTTATGTGCATTGTATCCAAGGCCATTAGTGCCCATACTTAGTGAATAACACACTCACAGTGGATGTAGGCCAAATTGGCTGAACCACTATACATCATTGTCTAATTTACTCTTATACTCATCCCCTTCTACATACTTATACGCTTATACATCTCTATGGCTGCCATGGTTACTACTGTTTGAGCTCATTATCACTTATCCGGTGATGCTAAATCTTAGCATCATCAGTTTGGCACCGTCTGTGGGGACGAGAAGACATATCTTCCTTTGTACAGCTTGACCTCACTGGGCACTCTGGTGGTGAGCCAGCACTCCCCCTGAGAGGAGATGTTTCACCATTGAAAGAGACCCACTAAGGTTCTCAAGCTCACCATTCTTTTCTTCAGTTCAGCTTTTCATAGCTCAAACACATGGCACCCGGGATGCCACCACCACCACTTCCCCCGCCGGATGATGGGGGAAGACCCAGTTCCAGTCAGTCGTCGCCTCAGTCTGAAATGGCTGATGTGGCGACAGCCTTAAAGTCTCTGGCAACAAGCCAGCGGATGATGCAGGAGCAGTTCACAGCTCTAAGACAGAACATACTAAGACCACCAGGGGTTTCACCTGAGATGATTACTCCGGCAGCAGCTCCAGGACAGCATGAGGCCAGGGGACCACCCCAGGCACCACGCAAAGACCTGCCACCCCCTCAGCGGCGTGGGGATATTGCTGACCCCCGGCGTCTACGCTTGGGGAGGCAAGGAAACCCTTGCCCTGAGGACAGGTATGACGATCTGGAGGGAGAGGAGGCCCCAATAGAATGCTGGGAACTGTATGAGGTCTCCAACAATACTGTACGACCTCTCCAGGATAGTAGAGGAAAGTGCGGGAGACCAAATCCTGATGATCGCCCGAGAGGCTCTGCTTTTGATCGCTTGAGCAGGGGGTCAGCCTTTGAGAGGCTGAGCCCAGTAAATGACCTGCGGGAAAAATTGTCCAGGTCAAGAAGTGTTGCGAGGTTCAGGATGGAGGCAGCAGATGGTCGACCCCAAGGATGGGATGACGGCCAAAGGGAAGTAAACAGTCGACACAGGCCTGCCGCAGCAGAACCCTCCGTCCACCTTAAAGAGGCGACAGGGGATAACATCGGCCAAGCCGACCCTGTGAGGCCCTGGAATGACTCAATCCAGCGACTAGAGGATAAGATCGGTGATATACTGAAGAGCCGGGACCCTCTTCAGAAGGGATACACCATAGGCTCACCCTTTGTGGCGAAGATAGTCAACTTCCCTACGCCATCAAGGTTCAAGCCACCTGTGGTCACCCCAAGATACGACGAGAGCACCAACCCTGTCCACCATGTTAAGATGTATCAATCAGCAGCAGACATATACTCTATCTCAGATGAGATGAGGTGTCGTGCCTTTTCTGGTACCCTGACAGGGGCAGCACATGTCTGGTACACGTCTCTTCCAAAAAATTCCATTGAAAACTTTAAGCAGTTGACATACCTGTTCATCCACAACTTTTGCTTTGGGGTGAGGCCACAGAAGAAGACCACCCACCTGCTCTATGTTAAGCAGGGGAAGAATGAGAGTCTGAGGGACTACATAGCCAGATTCAATAAAGAGAAGCTGGAGGTGGAAGACTATGAGGAGAGCATAGCTATGACAGCCCTGATTGGAGGACTCCAAAAGGGGAAGATGTTATGGAAGCTTGCTGAAGACCCTCTGAAGACGATGGGTGAATTGCTGTCGACAGCAGGAAAGGTGATGAACGCCGAAGAGGCGATGGCCGCAAAATATGAAGACAAAAAAGGAGGTGCTAGCGGGGGTAAATACCTTAAGAAGAACAAAGAGGGGAAGAAGAGGTCCACGGATGACAAGTTCGCTGGTTACACCCCATCTAACGGTCAGCTGTGAACAGATTCTCAATGAGATAAAGAGTGACCGGTCCCTGAACTGGCCTGAGAAGCTGAGGGCAGCCCCCAGTAAGAGGAATAAGAACCTGTGGTGTGAATTTCACCAAGACCACGGTCACGTAACAGACAAATGCTTTGCTCTGAAAGATGAGATTGAGAAGATGCTGAAAGAAGGGAAGCTCAGAAAGTACGTCGACAAAGGTGCTTTCAAGAGGGGCCGAGGGGACGACCCCAGAAAGAAGCGAGGTGATGCATATAGAGAAGGTCCTCAAAAAAGAGGGGATGACCCTTCTGATGATGAAGACGACCCTGACCTCCCACCGAGAGATGACCACAGCCCTGTCAAGAGGCTTAATATGATCTCGCTCGGAGTGGGAATGATCTCCGGGGGTCTAGCAGGAGGAGGGTCTGAGGTCGCCGACAGGAAGGCCCATGTGGCTGAGGCCAAGGCAGTGACGAAGACGGTACACTCGACCTCTCTGGAGGTCAAGTCAGAAAAGAGGAAGAAGGTTGATATGGACACTCTGATAGTGGGATTTTCAAGAATGGACTTCAAAGGCCTCTTAGCCCCACATGATGACCCTCTCGTCATCACTACCAGGGTGCATGGGTGCGAGGTGCCGAGGATCCTAGTAGATGGGGGCTCATCTGCAGACGTGATGTTTTGGCCGTGCTTCAAAGCCTTAGGTCTCAGTCGTGCTAGACTTGTCCCGTACCATCATCCATTGATTGGGTTCAGTGGGGAAAAGGTTCATCCCCTTGGAGTGTATGAGGCTGATGTCAGGATGGGGGACGAATTGCCGAGATGGCTCACCAAGAAGGTCAGTTTCTTTGTGATGGATGAACATGTGTTTTCGGCCTACAACATCATACTGGGGCGTGTGGCCCTCAAGGCGTTTGAAGCTGTGCCGTCTACGGTCCATCAGATGATCAAATTTCCTACCCCTTACGGGGTGGGGGAAGTTCAGGGAGACCAGACGACAGCGCAAGAATGTTACTACAACTCCGCTGAAGAAAGGGAGGTACACAAGAGGGCTACGACCACTTACAATATTGATACCCTAGAACCCAGGGACGAGACGAAGCTCAAGAAAGGAAAGGCCACGGAAGAGGTAGAATCCATCATCCTCGATGAGGATGACCCGGAAAAAACCGTCCAAATCGGCAAGTCTCTGAAGCCCAATATCAAGGAAGACCTCATTAAACTGTTGAGGAGAAGACGAAGCGTCTTCGCATGGAGTCATGTAGATATGCCGGGGATTGACCCTGAAATCATGTGCCACAAGCTCAATGTGGTAGAGGGAGTGAAGCCGGTAAAGCAGAAGAGGAGAATTTACTCTAGAGAAAAGTATGAGGTCATTAGGGACGAGGTCAAAAAATTAGAAGACGCTGAATTTATCAGAGAGGTCATCTACCCTGAATGGCTATCTAATGCAGTCATTGTCCCAAAGGCCAACGGGAAATGGAGAATGTGTGTGGAATTCACAGACCTCAACAAGCACTGTCCCAAAGACAGCTTCCCTCTCCCCCATATTGACCAGATGGTAGACGCTACCGCAGGCCATGAGCTCATGAGCTTCTTGGATGCCTATTCAGGTTATAACCAGATCTTCATGAACCTTGAAGACTCGGAGAAGACAGCCTTCATCACTGACAAGGGGACATACTGCTATAGGGTCATGCCCTTTGGCCTAAAAAATGCGGGGGCAACGTATCAGCGCCTCGTAAATAAAATGTTCGAAGACCAAATTGGGAAGTCTATGGAGGTCTATGTAGATGACATGCTGACTAAGAGTTTGAAGGCAGAGGATCATGTGGCAGACCTGGAGAGGACCTTTAACACGATGGACAAATACCAGATGAAGCTTAATCCGGCCAAGTGTGTCTTTGGGGTCGAAGCAGGGAAGTTCTTGGGGTTCATTGTCAACCAAAGAGGCATCGAGGCCAATCCTGAAAAGATAAAGGCCCTTGTGGAGATGAAGACCCCCAAGTCCATTAAAGACGTTCAGAGGCTCATAGGGAGAGTTGCTTCCTTGAACATGTTCGTATCTAGGGCCACAGACAGGTGCCTACCATTCTTCAAAATTCTCATGAAAGCCTTCGAATGGAGTGAAGAATGCGATGAGGCCTTCAGGGAGTTAAAATCATACCTGGGGTCTCCCTTGCTATTGTTATGACCCGTGCAGGGTGAACGACTTTATGTGTACCTCGCCGTCTCAGAGTCAGCCATTAGTGCAGCCATTGTGAGAGACGAAGACGGAATACAGAAGCCTGTGTATTTTAACAGCAAGGCACTCCAGGGGGCAGAGCAAAGATATCCAAGGATGGAGAAGCTGGCCTACGCCTTGATCCATGCCTCGAGAAAGATGAAGCCGTACTTCCAGTCCCATACAATGGTCATCCTCACTGAATCTCCTCTTAGGCAGGTCCTACACAAGCCAGAAAAATAAGGTAGGACGGCCATTTATGGGCTATAGAGCTGGGGGAGTTTGACATTGTGTATCAGCCTAGGACGGCCATTAAGGGGCAAGCATTGGCAGACTTCGTGGCTGAGTTTACTTGGGAAGATGATGAAGTCGAGGATGAGGGCCTCGAGAGGATAGATACCCGACAGGGTGAGCTCGTCGACACACCCGCAGATAGGGCTGAGACAAGCACCGCTAGAAGGAAAGCGACGGAAAACGAAGAGGGAAGATACATCTTTAGACAGGGATCCCTCTCCGAGGGTAATTTTTCAGAGGGAAAGACTCTGTGGAGCCTCTTCGTTGACGGGTCCTCTTGTGACAACGGAAGTGGAGCTGGACTGATACTATCAGCACCCGATGGCACAGACGTTAAATACGCCCTGAGGTTCAACTTCAAAGCCTCCAACAACGAGGCTGAATATGAGGCCTTGGTAGCAGGCCTCTCCTTGGCCAAGTCTCTTAGTGTCGGCCAGATTTTGGTCCATAGTGATTCAAGGCTAGTAGTGAATCAGATACTAGGAGCCTACGAGGCTAAGGACGAGAGGATGGCTAGGTACCTTGAGAAAGTGAGGTCATTACTGAAAGGCTTCAGAGAAGTGAAATTAAAGAGGATACCTAGGCTTGACAATGGCCATGCTGATGCCCTTGCGAGGTTGGCCTCGGCAACTAGGACAGACATCAGGAGGACGGTCCCAGTAGAAATTTTGCTTCAGACAACTATTGAAGACACCGAGGTAACACTTGGCAACTGCCTAAATGTTTCTCAGGAAGCTTCGTGGATGAACCCTCTGATCAGGTACATTAAAGAGGGGGAGATGCCAGAAGCAAGGCAAGAAAAGAAGAAGCTGAGGTACAGGGCTGCAAAATTCACTATCATCGGAGACACCTTGTACAAAAAGGGGTTTTTGCTCCCCTTACTTAGGTGTGTGCATCCCTCAGAAGTCCCTTCCATTTTGAAAGATGTGCACGAAGGATCGTGCTCAAGCCACATCAGGGGAAGATCTTTAGCGAAGAGGGTGATCACCCAGGGGTACTGGTGGCCGACCTTGGGGAAAGATGCAGCGACATATGTAAAAAAGTGTGACAAATGTCAAAGATTTTCCACCATCCCTCACCAGCCCCATCAGCCTCTTATTTCCATTACATCCCCATGGCCATTTACAGTATGGGGAATTGACCTAGTAGGACCCTTGCCTAGGGCCGTCAATAACTACCGGTTCCTCATCGTAGCCATTGACTATTTTTCAAAGTGGGTGGAAGCGGATCCGATGGTGACGATCACAGAGCAGAAGACCTTCCAGTTCATTTGGAAAAATATTATATGCAGATATGGTCTCCCCAACACCCTCATCTCGGATAATGGGACTCGGTTCAAGAATACCTCTCTACAGAAGTACTGTGAAAGGGTGAGTATCAAACAATTTTTCTCCACCCCAGGCCGACCTCAGGCCAATGGGCAAACATAAGTTTCAAATAGGACAATCCTAGATGGAATCAAGAAGAGGATTGAGGAGGCAAAAGGAAGATGGGTCGAGGAGTTATATGCCGTGTTGTGGGCATACATGACGACAGTGAGGACCTCTACCGGAGAAACCCCATTCATGCAAGCTTATGGCTCAGAAGCCGTCATCCCCACCGAGATAGAGTTTCCTACGCATAGAGTCCAAATGTATGACCCCCAGAAAAATGCGGAATAGATGAAACTCGACTTAGACCTGATTGAGGAAAGGAGGGAGGACGCTGAGATAAGGCAGGCAGCCTACCAGCAGAGGACCACAAGGTTTTACAATCAGAGGGTGAAACAGAGGCCTATCGCAGTGGGGGACTTGGTCCTCAAGAAGACTTGGGAAAAGCCCAACAAGCTCCATCCTAATTGACATGGCCCATATAGGGTCATCGATGAAGTCGTCCCTGGGACCTATAGACTAGAAAACCTAGAAGGGGAACCTTTTTCCAACCCCTGGAATGCAGATCATTTGAATAAATACTATCAGTAGTGTTGTAAGGTCTTGATAGACCATAATTGTAATAAGAGTTGCCCCAATAGAACACTTGGAAAATTAATGAGAAATATCAGTGCTTCCCCTCATCCTGTGGTTATCAGTTATAGTACGCATGGAAACATATACAGAGAACCACCCTCGGCTATAGTGAGGGCCAGTGGAGGGGACGACCCCACCACTGTCTTCAAGAAAGACGAGGGAAAACTTTGTTAAAAACCATTAATTTGGTAAGTTGAAACCTCGGCTATAATGAGGGCCAGTGGAGGGGACGACCCCACCACTGTCCTCAAGAAAGACGAGGGAAAACTTCGTTAAAAACCATTAATTTGGTAAGTTGAACCCTCGGCTATAATGAGGGCCAGTGGAGGGGACGACCCCACCACTGTCCTCAAGAAAGATGAGGGAAAACTTTGTTAAAAACCATTAATTTGGTAAGTTGAACCCTCGGCTATAATGAGGGCCAGTGGAGGGGACGACCCCACCACTGTCCTCAAGAAAGACGAGGAAAAACTTCGTTAAAAACCATTAATTTGGTAAGTTGAACCCTCGGCTATAATGAGGGCCAGTGGAGGGGACGACCCCACCACTGTCCTCAATAAAGACGAGGGAAAACTTTGTTAAAAACCATTAATTTGTTAAGTTGAACCCTCGGCTATAATGAGGGTCAGTGGAGGGGACGACCCCACCACTGTCCTCAAGAAAGACGAGGGAAAACTTTGTTAAAAACCATTAATTTGGTAAGTTGAACCCTCGGCTATAATGAGGGTCAGTGGAGGGGACGACCCCACCACTGCCCTCAAGAAAGACGAGGGAAAACTTTGTTAAAAACCATTAATTTGGTAAGTTGAACCCTCGGCTATAATGAGGGCCAGTGGAGGGGACGACCCCACCACTGTCCTCAAGAAAGACGAGGGAAAACTTTGTTAAAACCCATTAATTTGGTAAGTTGAACCCTCGGCTATAATGAGGGCCAGTGGAGGGGACGACCCCACCACTGTCCTCAAGAAAGGCGAGGGAAAACTTCGTTAAAAACTATTAATTTGGTAAGTTGAACCCTCGGCTATAATGAGGGCCAGTGGAGGGGACGACCCCACCACTGTCCTCAAGAAAGACGAGGGGAAACTTTGTTAAAAACCATTAATTTGGTAAGTTGAACCCTCGGCTCTGATGAGGGCCAGTGGAGTGGACGACCCCACCACTGACTTCAGGAAAGACGAGGGAATACTTTGTTTAAAACCGTTAATTTGGTGGTTAATCCTCGGCTATAATGAGGGCCAACGCAGGGGATGACCCCTCGTTCACCCTCAAGAAAGACGAGGGAGAGGTTAGTGGCATTAACAAAGACAAAGAAAACCATACAAAAAGCAAATATGGAAGAGAACAAAGGAGACGATAGTATTAATGAAATATCAAGTGTTCTACAAGTAGAGTACAAAAATATTGATTACATCAAGAGGGTATGGGCTACAGAAAGCCACCCTATGGAACAGCATCAGAGGGCAGGGCCTCAACATCTATAAGAGAGGTTTCCTCTGTGACTATGACAGGCTGAGCCTCAGACGTGCCTGTGCCTTCTGCATGTTGGGATTCCACCTGGGTCAGAGCCTCAGCGATCAGAGGGTCGTCCAGTTGGACTGCTTCAAGGGACGGGCGGACCGAAGAGACGACGTCGCCAAACTTGAGGACGACCTACCGACAGGCCGTCCTTATCCCCCTCTCCAAGTACTCAAGGCCAAAACCTTGGAACTCATCTGAGAGTTTATAGGCTTCAATAGCGTCGGCCTCGGCTTTCTTCACAGCCTCAGACAGCTCAGTCTTCAACTGGGCCTCCCGATGGGTCATGGATTCATCCTTCTCCTTCAAAAGCAAGTCTCTAGCCTTCAAATCATCATCATGCTGCCTCGTCAGCTCATCCATAATTCGTGCATGCTCAGTTCTGGCACTCTCTAACTCAGCCTTTGCAGTATCTAAGTCAGACTGTAGGTCGGCCTCATGCTGGATGGCCCTCTCGGCGTCATGGAATTTCTCCTGATTTTCAGCCATCCATTTTGTTACCGAGGTAAAGGCGCACACAGACTGCACAAGAAAAATAAACAGATGTCAAGAGGCCGAGGAAATAGTTATTGAAAGAATACAATTAAAAGAAATAAACTAAGACCGATACCTGGGCTAGAGCGTGCAGACCATAGTCATACACTTTGGCTGGAGGCATTTTTGACAAGAAGTCGTAGTCAGCAGCCGAGGGAGCAGAAAACATTGAGGCCTTGGCTGACCTCAAGTTTGCGATCAGTGATGATGGATCGGCCCTCAGATGTGCCAAGTTATGAGACCAGAAGGCCCCCATGCTAGAAGAGGAGGCGGTTCCCTCAGACCCCTCAGCCCTCGCCCTCGTCCGTGATCTTGGCCGAGGGTCTACGGGGGTCTCAGGCTCTTTCCTCTTTTGCGTACCGACGGTCGGCTCAGCAGGGGTCGGCCCTGCGTCCTGTGTCTTCCTCGAAGCCTGCTGAGGCTCCTTTCCTTTCTTCCTGGCCAAACCTGATAATAAGCTGGGAGCAGTCATTTCCCAAAGATAGTCTGATATACCTGTAGGACGACCTGGAAAGAGGACGACACGTCAGAAAAATGCAGAGATAAAGAGGAAACACTTCAAAAATAAGTAAAGAATGGAAAACGTTCAGTATAACTCACATAGTTCTGTCAGAGGGCCGACCCTCAGACCAGCTTCTTTGAGGAACCAGGGGGTCATCAAATCTTCAAATTTTGCAAGCTCACCACCTTTCCCTCGTCCCCTCAGATGCTCAACGATGTCCTTCTCCTCCAGACTAAGTCCGGGGTCTGACCTGGCCGTCATTGAAGGGTTAGACCATCTTCTGGGGACCCTCGGACCATCGGCTACAAGTTGAGCCTCGGTGGTGAACTCCCACTCCCCAGAGATAAAGAAGAATCTCTTCTTCCAATCGTGGTTGGAGGTTTGTGCCACATGGAGAAGTTTTTTCTCAGACCTCCTCGCCCCTAGATGATAGTACCCAGGCTGTTTGGACGAGGAGGTGATATTGTAGCAGGCCAAGAATACGTCATCCGAGGGCTCATCAGTGAAAGCATTCTTCCACAGGAAGATGTAGCCCAGGATCGTCCTCCAAGAGTTGGGAGGAAGCTGAGAGGGGGCAACACCAAGGGCTGACAAGATATCTACGATGGCAGGATGCAGGGGGAATCTGACACCAACCTTGAACATTTGTTCGTATACTGCAAACTCTCCCTCTTCACCCTCGAAGACCCTCTCAGACTCAGAGGGAACCCTCATAGTTATATTGGGGGACACTCCACAGGCATGCCTCCATATCAAGAGGTCGCGATCCCTAACGGAGGAGATATAGGACGAGGCATGGGAGGTATCAACCTGGTCATCTGTATCATCGCCCTCGTCCTCGGTCCCCTCTCCCTCGGCCTCGTCATCTGCCAGAGGACCGAGGGGAAAGGCCATCTGGAAGGCATGTGGAGATAGTGTTGTCACAGGGACAACCTCGGAGGGAACCATACCCTCGGCCTCTCGGCCTGGGCTTAGGTCAGATGTCTCTCTCCTACCAGAAGTTCCAGCGCCAGTTGGCGAGGATGCTCTCTCGTCCATCTCACTTGAATGACCCTCAGCTGGACGAGAGGACGACCCACAAGACTCAGAGGGGTCAAATGGATTTACTGTGGCTAGAGGAATGGGAAAGATGGGTCGTACCCAGTTAGGGTCGGCCCCTCGTCTCCTCTCTTCCTCTTCCTCTATTCGTCTGATCTCTACAAAGAGCCTCTCTCTCAAGGATGGGAATTCAGAAGCTAAACTATAAAGCCTCCTAAGCATTAAAGGGAGGACCCTACACTTAGGGAATTTAACTAAACTTAGCTACAAACAGGTTGACAGTTGACCGGATTTAACTTTTGGATTAAAACAAAAGGAATCAATGGGTTTCACTCAAGAACACTCAAGAACACTCAAGAACACTCAAAAACCAGTCGCCGGAAAAGTTAAGAAACAACCCAAATCCAGCCCTACAAGCCTAAAGCAAGAAAGCGAAACAGAAATGAAAGTAAAGAGGACACTGGGGAAGAAAGATTACCTGAGAAAGAAATAGCAAAGCTGCCAAACTCGAAACGTAGAGATTATAGAAATGACAAGAAGGCTGGAAGCTAGAAAGAGAGAGCTTGGGCGCGAAGAAGAAGAAGAAGAGAGAGAGAGTTCAAAAATCTCTTAAATACCTTAGGAATGAGTGGGCTCATTGACCAAGGCAGGACACAGCCCACGAGGAAGAAATCATTAGGGCACAAAGCCCCAAGCAAAGTGTGCAACTGCCATGCCTTGGAAACTGGAACAACAATGAGTATCTGCCCAGGTGTCACTCACCTAACTGATCATACACGCATCTCAATTACAACACTATCCCTCAGCCATATCAACAACATCAATGGCTAAGAGCTGGGGGGTGATTGATATACCCATAAATACCCTCCAAACCAGACGACCCTCAAGGGGCCGACCCTTCATCAGGTTTCGGACGACCCCTTAGGGGGCCGACCCTTGATCAGGTTCCAGACGACCCCTCAGGGGGCCGACCCTTCATCAGGCTCCCGATGACCCCTCAGGGGGCCGACCCTTCATCAGGTTCCAAACGACCCCTCAGGGGGGCCAACCCCTTCATCAGGTTCCGGACGACCCCTCAGGGGGCCGACCCTTTATTAGGCTCCGGACGACCCCTCAGGGGGGCCGACCCCTCATCAGTCTCTGGACGACCTTTCAGAGGGCCGACCCTTCATCAGGTTTCGGACGACCCTCCGAGGGGCCGACCCTTCATCAGGCTCCGGACGACCCTCCGAGGGTACGACAGTACGAGATCTAAATTAGGCCAGACACTACCAGAAGGAACTTTGCCCTCGGCCTCGGCTCATAGGCCGAGGGTGACATCATCGCAGCGCGTGGTTTGGGAGACGCGTGGAACAGTGCGCTTGAGGCTCACATGGCACATGGGAGACCGTTATAACAAAATCACACCCTCACGTGAGGGAATATTATGTCATCATTTGGCATCTACAGGTGTGAACAGGGGATTGGCTAGATCATCATTCACATGCACCATGCATACTTGGGGGTACAGTACACCCCCCAAGACCTATATATACTTGTCACCTACAACCCTAAAATCGATCAATTGATTGTAACCCTAGCTAAAACTCTACTTGTACACACAGTAGAGAGAGAAAGTGAGCTTATGTGCATTGTATCCAAGGCCATTAGTGCCCATACTTAGTGGATCACACACTCACAGTGGATGTAGGCCAAATTGGCTGAACCACTATACATCATTGTCTTATTTCCTCTTATACTCATCCCCTTCTACATACTTATACGCTTATACATCTCTATGGCTACCATGGTTACTACTGTTTGAGCTCATTATCACTTATCCGGTGATGCTAAATCTTAGCATCATCACCAAGGGTTAATTTATAGAGGTTAATGTTTCGTTTGACATAGGATGTTTACCGAGAATCTATCGAACATAAAATGATAATGTAGAGACTTTTGGGAGACTATTATTGAGGGAGACTCACTTTGATGATTTATGTTATTGTTTTGGACTCTTGGAGACTAGTATGAGGATATTGTCACTTCGGGTCTTAGGTCATTAATAAAATATGACTTTAAGAATAAGAAACGCATATTCTAAAACTTGGTACTTAATGTGTCTAACTATAAATGGTTTTTAAAAATGTAAAAGTGAATGTTTTCATAATGGAAAAATGATTTTCGTAAATGATAATTTACGTAAACACACCTCTCTAAATCTCTATCATAAGGGAAGTTGTGCGCGTGAGGTGAAGTCCCCTAGCTAATGAATGCATGGTGAATATAGTCCTCGGCCATATGAACGGTTATTGTATGTTTATTTTGCACTAGTGAGGTAATTCCGGGTGTGGTTATGACTCACTCGTAGGTATATGTCCACTTCCCTACGTCTCGCGTTGTAGGATCCTAGGTTGTCTTGGTGATAAGCCCTGGAAGATGATAGCCATTTAGGGGCGCGCACAGTGGGGAAACTCGGACGGGCGGTCTTAGAAACGTTATATGATATGAAATATAACTATTCTTAATAATGTGGGACATTATTGATGTTAAAGCATTTTATGATAATAAAGTTGCTTTAAATACATTTCCTGGATGGAAGAAGGGAAATGGGAAGTTATGATATGGAAAAAGCATTTTATGATAATAAAACTTGCTTTAAATATATATCCTGGATAGAAGAAGGGATATAGAAAGATATGAGCTGAAATTGAATTGGTAAACATTTTGTAAAATGAATTGCCATATATGTGTTTCCTAAAGAGAAAAGGAATTGTGTATTTAGATTGTGAATAATTTCAATGATGTCTCCTTGAGTAAATGCAGATGAGTTCTCCCATGCTTGTATGATCTTTGAGCATTAGCATTGATATTGCGCTAGGTTGTGCTTTTAGATTGAGAGGTGAGAAATTTTATGATTTTAATTATGAGAGATAGTTACGTTCATAACTGTCATGCATTTTAGTCACATGGTAATAATATCAAACTGGGCCCTGACGTGTCTATATCTCTTTGTTTTGCATGCACTCCTTGTCCGTTCACGTGCTCCTCTGCAAGGACGCCCGTATTGACCTCTCCATTCCAGTTGTCCTGGAGCTATAGCATTTTGCGGGTGTTATAGGTTTTTTATTATAGAAGCTTCTTTCCATTATACTCTAGTTATGTTCAGTTTATTTATTCGGGCATATTGCGCATGCTTTGTACTCATTTATTATAATGTGATATTAATTTGTAATACTCGGTGTAACCTGTTTGTATTAGTCTGTTAACCGACAGCTTATTCGATTATTATTTTATGTATGATTGTCGTTCTTTTACTCATTGATTTTTGGTATCCACCTCCTTTGGAAATTGGATTGTCTAAGTGTTTTCTTTTAACTTACAAAAAATTTAAATTTGACAGTCCATTTTCTAAAATAATTGGTGGTTATCTCGTACTATTATTTTAACGACAGTGATGCTAAGGATGGACCATCTATGATTCTTGTGATTATTGGAGTATCGGGCTGGACACCTCTTATTTTAGTAGGCGGGTTGTCACAAATGGTATCAGAGCATCAGGCTCTAGTGTCCTTAGGAATCTGTGCGTACGTACTACGCCTTCTGCGTTACTTTTGATTTGATATAGAGATTTAGGACTAAGATCGTTGATTTCTCTTGTGAGATTTTGTTCTCTTGCCATGATGTAAGAACTCGTAAAATCTTTTGCACGCTCGTTGGAGATTCGTAGGTCGACTGAGGAAGGCCGTCAAGGAAGACCGTGATGAAGGTATCACGAGACGGGATTACTAAGAACTATAAGTGGTAGTCGGGGATGTGGGCCGCTTTGGAGGTCTCTCCCTTCGTAGCATTATCTTATATTGCTACCGCGACTACTAAATGCAGTAGTTAAAGTTTTCCAAGTACCGCTACAAGTAGAGAATGGTACTAAGTTTGTAATTCCTAGCGACGTTAAATTGAAGTTGAAAAGTCCTTGATAAGGACAACATGTTGAAGTTAGGTCAGATGGAGGAAGTGTAATCTCATTCGGTAAAAGTATAAAGCCCAGAAGCTTTGGCCTAGAGAGAGGTATAGAAATGCCCAGATGTGAAAGATTAAGGAAAATCTTTCACCCGTTGGAGTAATGTCGAAATAGCGGGAATGGTGGTTGCCATATTTTGGTGGAGTAGGAAGTTTTGCCCATAGAGAAACTCGGTAGATATTTTCAACAGCGAGTTTCTCTGGGATATCAGGAATGATAAGAAGGTAGATTCTCAAATATTCACACGAGGATCGGTCAAAGGCCGAAAATGAATAAAGAGTCACAGGGTTAAGGAAACCTTGCATCGAAGTAGGTAAATGTAAGGAAGAAAGAGCCTTTCAGTGGAATGATAGGCTCACAAATAAGTGTTATTAACACTTCTGAAGAAGTAGTGTTCATGAAACCCCATTAGTGGACATCCACCCGGGGAAGACTCATTGAACTAAGGCAGGGAAGGCCGATAGTATATTCTCTTTTGTTGAGGAAGTTAAGGGAACTACGCGGGGGATCTCCAGGTAGTTAGAGATGGAGAATCGGTTCTGACGTGGAAGGTAGAGCCACGCATTTTGATCTTGTCGATTGGATAATAAGTAGAAGGATAGGGTGCCTAGTTGGGGCATTAATGGAAGTAGTTTGGTTCAGATAAGACTAGAATACTGTGTCGGGGAACCATTAGTATTGGCACGGGGATATTAGCAAGAATGTTGGCAGGAGTTCCACCTTAGTTGAGGGTGGTGCATTCTGTATGATAAGATGGAGTAGTATGGTATTAACCCTAGATTCGAGTGTGTAATTTGAGCTTGTGGTAGTATCGATGTTATTATAGAGAGTGTATCTATATGAATTCCATGGTAGGGAAGTTCTATATTTTCTTCACTCGTTGTAAAGCGAGTGTTGGTAATTTAAAAGTATATGTGTGGTATGTGCTACTTGTATTATATGTATTATAAGAGTGGAAATATTCTTGGTTTGGTTGGAGCGATAGCAAGCATATAAATTGCGAGGCTATCGTATTTATAGTTCCAGAATGGAACTAGTTGTTCTATAATATCTCACCTGGATACAGGATTGAGACTTTATAGAGATGGTTTAAGGTATGCAAGGATTTTCTTTTTATTCTATTTCATTCATTTTTCATGTATGATGTTGCCTTATCTCCACGACCAACAAAGTTAAGTAGTAATGTATAGAAGGGGTTCGTTGTTTGGATTTCGCTTTGTGAGACGCTCCACGCATGAACCTTAATGACGTTGGGAGTGGAGAGACGTTGCATTTTTTTTCTTTTCTTCTTTTCTTCCTTTCTTATTGTGGTTGGAAAGCTGGGTTGGAAGGTATAGCCGAGAATCACGTGATTGAGTGATTAAAGGTCTATTAAAGTGCGATATAGAAGCACTGTGAATAGTTCTCTCCTCTGATTGATGTGAGGGAGACCTAGATAAGGAAGTCGAATTGAGACTTATGGTTATGCCTTGATGAGAAGGCCGTTTAAGAAAGATGTATGTATACATGTGAGGATAAAGTTTGTAAGACTTTACAGAAAGTAAATGTCCGATTAGTTAAAATTTTCAATTATTTGAAAGGTAGAACATAGAAGTAAAAGCGCATTGGTAGGGTTATGAGTTAGAATTTTAGTGGTCCCGATCATGTGTCTTAGACCGTTATATCTTGATGACCGATGATGCGAGGTAGTAGTGTAACGGGAGGGTTCCTTGTTTGGATTTCGCTTTACGAGACGTCCCTTGCATGAAACCGAGCGAATGTCAGAAGTTGGGAAAGGTCTTGGACACTAAGGATATAATTAGGATAATACTTACACGACTTCATTAGAATATATATCGACCTTAGGATTATTAGGACGTAAGGACCTTAGGGAATGTGACGTTATTTTAGAAAGGCTGTAGGGAGTTGACCACGAGTAGGCTTGTGGGTTAACTCTAAGGGGGATTAGGTCCCTAGAAACAAGAAATATGGGATCTCGAGTGATTCAGAATGTTAGGCCAAAGGAGGTTAGGCGTCTCTTAGATAAAGCATTACGTCGGTAACCTAACTTTCGGGGAGTCAAAAGGATGAGTTGAATTTTACTCCTGCACTCATGTTGTTAAGATCGAGAGTGAGTTTTACGAATGAGTCTCTGCCAGGAACATGAAGTATTAATACTGGAGCATGGACCCATTGTTTATGTGTCTCACAAACTTAAAACCTCGTGAGAAGTATTATCCCACGCTTGATTTAAAGTTCGTAGCAGTAGTATTCGCATTAAAGAAATAGAGGCACTACTTCCTGGGAAGGAAATTTGGTCTTTTTATGAACAAGTTATTGTAATATGTTATTGGGGCGACAGAGTTAGTGTTTAAAGTTCGTAAAGGACTATCAATTGGATATTCCCTTTCACTAAGGAAATGCGAATGGGGTAGATGATGCACCGAGTAGAAAACCCGTCGGAGAGATTAGTGAAGGGATGGAAAGCCAAGTAGAATGAGCCTAACTAGGAGGACTTTGCAGCAAGAGCATTCATGTTCGTGATTAACCATTTCACCCACTAGTGTGAAGATATTTTTGCGGGAACGAGGAAGGGTATATTCATGGACATTTTCATTTAATTGCCGACATCGCAATGGTCATGATCCTATTTGAGAAAATTGTTGATCGTTTGACCAAATCGCTGCTCTTCCGGCCAATGTGGGCGGACTCATTATGGAGGAGTACGCCCAGGTCTTTATGGTGAAGTTATGGAACTGTATAGGGTGCCTATCAAAATAGCATTGGACCGAGACTAGATTTTCGTGTAAAAGGTTTTAGTAAAGTTTTCAGGAAGAAATGGGAACCGTATGGAAATGGGGTATATCCTACCACCCGAAAGTGGATAAATGAACGGAGAAAGTTAACCAAATGCCGAAAGGCATACTTCGAATGGGCGTGTTTGACTTAAAGGAAGGATGGACGCAGTAGCCTTTATGGATCGAAATTCCGTACAAAAATTTGGTTCATTTTTCTATAATGTATGGCACCGTGAGTGGCCTTGTGTAGCTGGCTAAGTAATTCGCCTGCTCGTTGGATGGAACAAACGGACAATATATTCCTTGGACTTGAAGTGGTCCAGGAATATTTCTCTAATTATTGGGCTCATTGAGTCGCATACTTTCAAGGACTACGCCGACTCGAATAGGGGTCATGCAGTATTGGAGGTAGAGAATTAGTTTCAATGCAGTATTCCCTAAGAAGGGTATAATGTGATTCAGGAGGAAAGGCAACTTGTACGGAGTTATGTAGGCATCTTTCTTTTCGTCGTAGAAAGGTAGGATCGATAGTTCTTGAGGAGCGAGTAGGTGTTATTTTAGAGCACGAAGGATGTAGACTAAGATCGATAGTGACGACCTTAGTCCAAGTCCAATGGAGACGCCACAATATCGAGGATTTTGCTAAGGATGATAGAACGATAGTTTAGATAGTACACCCTTATTATGGTTATACTGTACGCCTGAATTTTGAGGGCAAAATTCCCTTCTAAGGGGGGGAGTATGTAACAACCCAGACTTTTGAGCGACTATTTTATATTATTTTGCATGATGGGCTAATTTTATAAAATAGAGGAAGTTGGAGTAAATATTATTTCCCGTGATATTAAGGGATAATATTTACCTTGTTTTGCCTATTTACTGATATGAAAAGGTAAATAGCTTTATATTGTGTTTTATTGCGTCGTTGTACTTTAAACGAAGGTTATGGCTTATATATAAGTTGGAGTACAATTAATAAATTAAAATGAATTTAGAACACAAAAATATTATACGTTACTCTGAATGCCAAAATAGAGGGTGCGGTTAGTTTTGGGATAGTCGAGATTGTCAAAATATGTGTCAAGTTGTATTTTTGAGTTTCGGGCACTTTTGATCGGTTATGACTCAATTATGTAGTGACGGGTCATTTTAATGGTGTATTAACATTTAAAAGAGGGGAATTTATGTTTACGACCCGTTTAAGTCTTTTAAACCCTTTTATCCCTTATCTTATGTTATAAGCCAAGAGAGAGAGAGAGAGAGAGAAGAGAGAGCTTGGGAGAAATGGAGAAAAGAGAGAGAAATGGAAGATTGGAGCTGAAAATCGTTAATACCGGAGGAGAATCCTAGACTACAAACTAGAGGCAAGTTTCTTACTTTCGAGATATTGATTTAATGTGATAAATTGCATGTATAGTTATATTTTTGGAGATTTAAACCATTTTTGGATTTTGTAGGTTTTTAGGGATTAAACCCTTAATCTTGTAGATTCATTTGACTTTAGTTGAGAAAATTAGTTAGTTGATGTGTAGAAGTGATTGGGAAGAATTAGTTGTTGTTGATGTTGATAAAAATTGAAGGTTGGTGTTTTTGGGATTTTAGGGTTCATGCAACCCGTAGCACAAATTGGGCAATTCTGCAGGGCCGAATCGATTCGCCCTTAGGCGAATCGATTCGGATATGGGGAAGGATACATGTATGGGAAATCGAATCGATTCGGCTGAGATATTATGTTGGTTTTACTCACCGAATCGATTCGGTTTTGGGCGAATCGAATTCGGCCCTAGGGCGAATCGATTCGGATGCCCTGTTTTTGTGAGATTTTTCTAGTTTTATTTTTATCCCTTCTATTTTAGGTTCGAGGTCTAGGAACCTTCCTTTGGGAAGTAATGAAGAGTTTTAGAGGTTTGTGTTGGGTAGACAAATGTCCTAGGCTAGTATGGGGATATTTGGGCTTATCCCAAGGGTTAATTTATAGAGGTTAATGTTGCATTTGTCATCGGATGTTAACCGAGAATATATTGAACATAAAATGATAATGTTGAGAATTTTGGGAGACTATTATTGAGGGAGACTCACTTTGATGATTTATGTTATTGTTTTGGACTCTTGGAGACTAGTATGAGGATATTGGCACTTCGGGTCTTAGGTCATTAATAAAATATGACTTTAAGAAGAAGAAGAAACGCATATTCTAAAACATGGTACTTAATGGCTAAGTATAAATGGTTTTTGAGAATGTAAAAGTGAATGTTTTCATAATGCAAAAATAATTTTCGTAAATGATAATTTACGTAAACACACCTCTATAAATCTCTATCATAAGGAAAGTTGCGCATGTGAGGTGAAGTCCTCTGTCTAATGAATGCAGGGTGAATATAGTCCTCGACCATATGATCGGTTATTGTATGTTTATTTTGCGCTAGTGAGGTAATTTCGGGTGTGGTTATGACTCACTCGCAGATATATGGTCACTTCCCGACTTCTCGTATTGTAGGATCCCAGGTTGTCTTGGTGATAGGACCTGGAAGAAGATAGCCATTTAGGGGCGCGCACAGTGGGGAAACCCGAACGGGCGGTCTTAAAAACATTATATGATATGAAATATAACTATTCTTAATAATGTGGAACATTATTGATGTTAAAGCATTTTATGATAATAAAGTTGCTTTAAATACATTTCTTGGATGGAAGAAAGGAAATGGGAAGTTATGATATGGAAAAAGCATTTTATAGTAATAAAACTTGCTTTAAATATATTTCCTGGATGGAAAAAGGGATATAGAAAGATATGAGCTGAAATTGAATAGGTAAACATTTTGTAAAATGAATTTCCATATATGTGTTTCCTAAAGAGAAAAGGAATTGTGTATTTAGATTGTGAATAATTGAAATGATGTCTCCTTGAGTAACTGTAGATGGGTTCTCCCATGATTATTTGATCTTTTAGATTGAGAGGTGAGAAATTTTATGATTTAAATTGCGAGAGATAGTTATGTTCATAACTGTCATGCATTTTAGTCACATGGTAATCATATCAAACCAAGCCCTGACCCGTCTATATCTCTTTGTTTTGCATGCACTCCTTGTCTGTTCAGGTGCTCCTCGACAAGGATGCCCGTATTGACCTCTCCATTCCAGTTGTCCTGGAGCTATAGCATTTTATGGGTGTTGTAGGTTATTTATTATAGACGTTTCTTTCCATTGTACTCTAGTTATGATCAGTTTATTTATTCGGGCATGTTGCCCATGCTTTGTACTCATTTATTATAATGTGATATTAATTTGTAATACTCGGTGTAACCTATTTGTATTAGTCTGTTAACCGACAGCTTATTCGGTTATTATTTTATTATGATTGTCATTCTTTTACTCGTTGATTTTTGGTATCCACCTCCTTTGCAAATTGGATTGTCTAAGTGTTTTCTTTTAACTTACAAAAAATTTAAATTTAATAGTCTGTTTTCTAAAATAATTGGTGGTTATCTCGTACTATTATTTTAACGACAATGATGCTAAGGATGGACCATCTATGATTGTTGTGATTATTGGAGTATCGGGCTGGCCATCTCTTATTTTAGTAGGCGGGTTGTCACACGTTTATATCAGGAATATCAAATTTATGTACAAGAAATTTATACCAATTTTTATTAATTGCAAAGTCAATGAAAGTGAAGTCAACAGTGTTTGGTCCTATTTTAATCCTTTTAGGACTAGGAACCACCACATTTGCAAGACATCCCCATACTTTGAGGTATTTATAAGAAGGTGTTCGACCTTTTCATAATTCATACAATGTCTTATTTATTTTCTTATGAGGTATTTATTAAGAAGGTAATTTGCAGAAAGAAACCCCCCCCCCCCCCCCCCAAGTTTTGAGATGAACCCAAATTTATTAACATATTATTCATCATCTCTTTTAAAATTCATTTTTGTGTTTCAGAATACCATTAGATTGAGGTTAGTAAGGAGCAGTAGTTTGATGAATAATTTCGTATTTTGAACAAAACTATTCAAAATGTGAATCATATTCACATCCTCAATCACTCCTAACTACTCTATTCTTTTTACTAAATTGATTCTCGACTTTTGACTTATAATGTTCGAAAAAATTTACCGCCTCATCCTTGCTTTTAAGTAAGTACACATAACAATATCTTGTCCGGTCATTAATAAAAGTAATAAAATACCTTTTTCCACCTCTTGTTTGTAGAAATTTTAAATCACATATGTCATTATGAATTAACTCAAGAGGTTTGTACTTCATTCTATAGTTTTAAAAGGAGTCTTAGTTAACTTCAATTCCACACATATTTCACACTTGTGATTTGAGTCAATACTAACACTACAAGAAAAATGAGTATTAGGGACAGTAAAAATCCGTCCCTAAAAGTATAAAAATCGCCCCAAAAGAGTATTGGGGACGGTTTTTGTAACGGACAAAATCCGTCCCTTATACTAGGCGTCGCAAATATTTTAGGGACGGATTTTTTTGTCCCAAATGGTGTTCTAGCGAAAAATTTCCCGCTCCCATCAACAATATTAGGGACGGATAAACCGTCCCTAATACTACTCATATTCTGGCAACCCAATTAGGACGGTAAAAACGGTCCCAAAAGATATTCTCAATTTATACAAATAAGTATTAGGGACGGTTTATAACCATCCCAATTGATAAATAAAAAATTATCATAAATAGTTATATTATTATATGTTTCATGTTGCAATAATAGCTGACGTCTAATTTGCATTATAAATCAAATCATCCGATCATAAACGCAATATATCAACCACATTTATTGAAGCACGTATCCAATAACATTTTCTTCCATTAAACTACATTCAAGTCGAAATATTTAAATGAGTACAAAAGCATACTAAATAATAAGATATATAATTATCAAAAAAAATATCATCCCTAAATTAAGATGATAAATATGGTTATCACGCTTCAAAACCTTCTCTTAGTATCACATATAGTAGACACACTCAAAAACATGTCTCTTCAACTTCTTGTGCACAACCTGTAATCAATAAATAATCATTTTATCAAAATAATATTATAGTAAAATAAAATGGATCAAATACTAAAAAGTCCACAAACATTTTTTAATGCTCATTTAGTCCAAGCCTTTTATTTTGTACCAAAAAGTCATTTATTCTCTTATCTTTAAAGGTCCGCGCCAGCGGCATGGTAAAGCCTTTTTCACATGGTGAAGGACATTTTGGTAAAAAATAAAATTGCTTGGACTATATATGTATTAAAAAAAGTTCAAGGGACTATTTGGTATAAGCCCCAAATAAAATATCCAAATATATTAGTTAATCATATCAATAACTTTTTACAATTTTTTAAAAAAATTGACAGAGTCTCCTTTGTTTATACATAAGAACCAACCTATTTAATTAATATAATAGCCCGCACGGCCATAAAAAAATTGAAAATAAGAATCTCGCATATCAACAATTCTTTACAATTTTTAAAAAAATTCGAGAGAGCCTCCTTTGTTTATACATGAAAACCAACCTGTTTAATCAACACAAAAGCTCGCACGACCATAAAAAAATTGAAAAATCTCCCATATCAACAATTCTTTACGACTTTTAAAAAAAATTCGACAGAATCTCCTTTGTTTATACATGAAAACCAACATGTTTAATCAGCACAAAAGCCCCCATGTCCAGAAAAAAAATTAAAACAACAATCTCGCACATCAACAACAATAATAAATAAATAAACAATCTACCTATCGCAAATCATTGCTTTGTTCATGTGTTCCACGCGAATAAAATATAACCCTAAAATGTTATCCTGCAAAAAAAAAATAAGAAACAAAACAAAAAAGATATCAGTAATCAAATAATGTTTAAACCTAAAAGTCTAAATGTTGCAAATTCTCATCGTATACTCAAATCGGGAGGGCGGAGACTACGCGATCGGTCCCTACGAGTTTGCATTGGTCCCGTGTGAGGTGCTCTCTCACGGGACCATTTTGCGACTGTCGTACGTTTTTACACTTTTATATCATGTTCTTAAGCTTAAGTCCAATTTTTTGCAAATTCTTGTCGTATACTTAAACCGGGAGGACAATGACTACGGGGTCGGTTCATATGAGTTACATTGATCCCGTACGAGTTACTCGAATGTCCGAACCCACCGCTTATGCCACACTGCCCTATATCTAGCCTTGCTTGTAACACGCGTATACCAAACCCGCAAACTAAGAACCCATATTACCCCTTAACCTTCTTTCTAACCCACTACTAGAACCTATAAACCCATTTTGGGTGAGTTCCTATCTCCACAAATCCGATCCCGCCTAAATCCGACCAAAGCTCCGGTCGCGACCCATCTCCGATCATACCTACCCCAGGGCTAGGGGTGGGGAAGCACAGGGACCACAACGGAGAGAGAGTTGTAACAGTGAGAGGGGGAGGGAGACGAGGCACCAACGTGGTTGGGGCAGTGGAGAGAGTGGGAGGGAAGAGATATCACGAGAGATCAAGAGAGAGCCCTGAGACCTAGGTCGCGCGCAAATGAGAGAGAGTCCGATTTCAATTTCGTAAGGGTTGGAAAAATGTATGGGAAAATGAGGGAAAATACCAAAAGGGTCGGAAAATCCGTCCCTTATATTTGTTTGGAAAAAAGCTAAAAGTTTGAGATATACCAAAAGGGACGGATTTTTAAACTCTCTCTTAAATTAGCTTGGGAAAAATTAGCGCTAAAAATTCTCATATACTTTAAGGGACGATTTTAATTACCGTCCTTTTTTATACATACCAAAAAGGACGATTTTTAAAAACCGTCCTTTTTGCTACTATCAAAAGGGACGTTAATTAAAACCATCCCTTTTAGTATAACATAAGGGAAAAAATGACATGGCCGTCCTAAATACTCCCGTCCCTAATACTCATTTTTCTTGTAGTGTAAATTTTGGTATTAAGTCTAAATTAATTAATCTATTAATATTATCATAACCAACAAGACCTAATCTACCATACCATATGTTACAAGACTTGAGCAAACAAGCAAAAGATACATTCTTCTTATTATTATTATTAGGCATTATAGTCATTACATTGATTTTGAAGAGCTTGTAGCTAAAATATCGCTTCTCCACATACATACCACTCTTAGAAGTAGAAGAGTTTCCTATGAAAATTTTATCCTCGTGATCAGAGTAGTGGTAGGAAGTAAACACATTCCTGTCAGAACATATATGACGAGTGGATCCAATGTTCACTGACCATTCCCTAGTGTTTTTCACCATGTTGACTTTAGAAACTACGGTCGAAACGCTCAAATCATTAATATCATCATAAAGGTTCTCTACTTTAGTGAAATTGGCTTATGCGGACTTATGTTTCTCATTCCCTTGATTTTTTTAGTTACGACAATATTTAGCACGATGTCCTCGCCTGTCACAAACAAATCATTTTCCATCAAACTTTTTAAGGTTTCTACCTTTAGGCCCTTTGAATGGACAACCTTAGATCACATGATTCCTTTTCTTATTCTTGATACTTTTCCCTTCTACCACAATATGTTCTTTGAATTCCATAGTATTTCCATTTTTTTCTCGAATACATGATTATCCTGTTCAATCCTTGCTCTCACAATCAAGTCCTCAAGCCCCATTTCTCTACTGTTATGTTTCAAACAATTTTTTAAGTCTTTCCATGGTAGTGATAATTTTTCAACCATTGTATTCACTTGGAATGATTCATTCAATTCCATTTAAAAAAAATCATGATAAACCAGTAAGAGCCCTTGTACTTGATTATGTCAGTCTTTGAATCAATAATTTTAAAATCTAAGAATATCAATATACCGACAACGAATTTCTTCATCCCGGCATCTTCTGCCTGGTATTTTTTGTTCAAAGACTCCCAAACCTCTTTAGCCATTTTAATAGGGCTATACACATTGCATAATGTGTTTTTCAAATCGTTAAGGATCTAATTCTTGTATAGAAAATCGACATGTTTCCATGCATCCACTACATCAATTACGTGTTTGTCAGTTTCACCTTCTTTCAAAGTTATTACCGCTTCATTAAGGAATTTAACCGAGTTGAAAGGTGTCAAATAAAACAACATTTGATGTTGTCAATGTTTAAAATCAGTTCATTTAAACTTTTCGAGTTTTTCAGAAATAAATATTTATTTATGAGATGATATATGAGTGGACAAATTATATAAATATAATGACAATGTTTTTATCATATAAAAACTTGCAAACAAATACTCATTCGAAAGTAAATAATACACATGTAATAGAAGTGAACTATTTATTTACTTAAGCAGAAATTATATAACATTTTTTTCAGATTGTATAGATAAACATTGAGTATAAAAGAATTTTATAAATAGTTAAATATGTAATAATAATTTTTTGGTGCATAAAAAAAATTTGTAACAATTAACACAAAATATCATTATGCACTTTTATAATAGTAAAGTAAATCTCGTCTTAAGATTATTATCCAAAATGATTTTTCTAATTATTTTACAACATATGAACATTAATTAATACATGAACCATAATTTGAAATTAACATATACGGACTTATAGTTACAATAATGTTAAATTTATTGATTGAGACAAGTATTGAATAGTATGTCCTTAAGACAAGATTTGCCTCACACTGGTGTTTCACGCACTAAGTGGTAATCGTCACCTAGGATACAACAATCTTACTTATAGTATTAGTACTCGAAATTGCAAGTCACTGATGAACCAATAACGAAAATCTCTTTTTGTATGGACTAAAAAGGGGACTGACTTAAGACAGAAAATATGTCATAAAACAATGTCAAAAATGAACGACCAAACCACTTATTTATGCTAAATAATTGGTGGTTAAAAGCAGTTAGAACATATCCCAATGGTCACAAATGTTGGGATAAAATTGTTGAAAACGAATATCTCATCAGTCACAACTATTGAGATAAAACTATTAAAAACGTAATAAATATTGGGCGAGAAAATAAAAAATTGGACTCGAAAATAAATTAAAGACCCAATAAAATTGGCTCAAAAAGTTGGTTCTTTGGCCAATTCAAGGCTCAAGGCCTATGCCTGCGCTCGTGTCGTGCCAACCCGGGTTAGGTACGGCGGGCGATGCGTGTATGTGGGATTGGAACAATCCAAGCCCATGTAGGTCTTTCCTCCTTCAAATAGTTGGGATACCCCAAGGACACCAAGCCTTTAAGTCAAAATGGATAATAATATACTACACTCATTTTTCACATTCTTCTAATGTGTTACACGATTTAACATAACAGTTCATCCAAATTTCATGTTCCAAATGGATACTTTGAGCTACAATTTCTCATTCATTATTTTATGGTTCTACACATGTGATTATATCACATTATACTCCCTGTGGAGAAGAACGCGTTATCACTTCGAACCGTCTCGAAAGACATGTGAGACCCATATAAAATTGACCCTAAACTTGATCAAAATTAAAAAAATTCAATTGAATTAAATACCATAAATTCCAACATTATTTTGCATTGCTCGGGTTAGAGTCATGGTCATGCTATATTGATTATTATTATTATGGAGGCGAGCATATGGGTGTGTTGTTTATATTAGTCCACGCCAGCTAAAAATCGATGTAGTTCAACTAGTGGCCTAGATAATTACTGAAGGCTAGCTACAGTTATTTTTTCTGCACCAGCTAAAAAATGAAGGATTTATGTGCTCTTGACCCCTTAGTTAGTGAGGGCCAGTTCCAATTTATGTACTATTATATTTAGGACATATAGTTCATTGGGATTTCATCACGGTTATGGAATTGTATGTATCTTGTATACTAGTCATCTCGTCAGTTATAATAATTAGTGGGATATTATATACATTCTTAAAATATGTAGGAGGGTAGTGAGACTGGGGTCTATGAATATCCAAAAAGGGTGAGGCATGACCCACTGCAATGGACACTGCCTTCAAGGTCTTCAATGTCTTCTGGTGCAACTTCTCAAGAAACCTTCCCCTTCTGGTAACAATGGAAATCAAGCTTCAACTCACTCCCTATAAGAAGATGAACTTTCACAGCAAAAATAATAATTTTCTCAAAGGAAACACCTGAGAATGATGGTTGTCAGTGGGAGTGAAAGAATAAGGCACTCAGCACTAAGAGAATGAGCAGGGAGAGAATACTAGGTAGGTCTAGTGTGGTTTTGGCGGAGTAACAGTGAAATTTCAATTGTGTCCCCTCCTGCAGGTGTCACCTAGCACCAGCCTAAGACAAAAAGCAAATATGTCTCCCGATGAAGACAAGATATATGATTTGGTAAATATCTTTTGAAACGATAACTTGTGGTGCAATTTTTACAAATCTTGAGAGAGGAGACCTTAAGGACCCCCCCTCTAAAATCATTATTTTTCTTGAGAGGGATCTCGAGAACCCCTCTTCTGAAAAAGTCATTTTTTTTAAAGAGTTTATTCCTTGTGGGCAGCCAGCTCTTTGGCTGCTCACTTCTGACCAAGTGTGAAGTGTGTGTAGTCTTGAGTGACTTCTGGGTCTTCCAACTAGTATTCTCTCAATCATATAGTGCTAAGTGGTTGAGCTTGCTCAACATACCTTGTCCCTCACCCGCCAAGCCAAAACTCCCAAGAGATCCCAACTGGCCTACTTGAGCCCTGCTTGATCAACTAGGCAACCTGTACAAGATAAATAAGTGTTAGTACTTCTGCTCTTTTTCATGATGAGGGGATGCTTATGGTAGACAACCCATCATCCTAACTTGGTTTTCTTGGAGCTGAGGGAGAAGGACCTTGCGGGTCCCTCCTCCTATGTAAGTTTCTGCTATTGAGGAACCCTGGTGGGGGGTTCCTTCTCAAACATCATTTTTTCTATTGAGGAAGCCTTGGGGGGTTCCTTCTCAAATGTCATTTCTACAGGGACCCTTGCAGAGTCCCTCTCAACTTGGGCTTCTGCAGTGACCCTTGCGGGGGCTCTTTTCATCTTGAATTTTTGCAGGGACCCTTGCGGGGGGACCCTCTCATTTTGGGCTTCTGCAGGGACCCTTGCGGTGGCCCTTCTCAACTTGGGCTTTTACTTCTACCTAAGTGGGTTCCTTCTCAACTTGGATTTCTGCAGTGACCCTTGCGGTGGCCCTTCTCAACTTGAGTTTTTGCAGGGACCCTTCTGGTGGCCCTTCTTAACTTAAGTTTCTGCAGGGCCCCTTACGGTGTCCCTTCTCAACTTGGGCTTATGCTGCTACCTAAGTGGGTTCCCTCTTAACTTGGGTTTCTGTAGTGACCCTTGCGGGGGACCTTCTCAACATAGGCTTCTGCTGCTAACTAGGTGGGTTCCTTCTCAACTTGAGTTTCTACAAGGACCCTTACGGGGGCCCCCTCAACATAGGCTTCTGCTGCTACCTAGGTGGGTTCCTTATTAACTTGAGTTTCTGCAGGGAACCTTACAGGAGGTCCTCTCAACTTGGGTTTCTGTAGTGACCCTTTCAGGAACCCTTCTCAACATAGTCTTCTGTTGCAACCTAGGTGGGATCCCTCTTAACTTGAGTTTCAGCAGGGTCCCTTACGGAGTCCCTCTCAACTTGGGATTCTGCAGTGACCCTTGCGGGGGGCCTTCTTTAATATGGCACTTTTACGGTGGAGGGACCCTGAGGATTCCTTTTCCAATATGGCACTTCTGCGGTGGAGGGACCCTAGGGGTTCCTTCTCCAATATGGCATTTCTGCGGTGTAGGGACCCTGGGGGTTCCTTCTCTAATATGGTATTTCTGTGGTGGAGGGACCCTGGGGGTTCCCTCAACCTCATTTTTTTTAAGCTTAAGGGGGGGTCTTTGAGGGACCCTCACCCACAAATATAGTGGTCAATCTTGAAACACCCTTCTACATTAGCTCCTCGTGCAAAGTCTTTTGTGTTGGGTAGACCAAAAGGCTTTGTACGCCATAAATTAAGTTTTTTATTTTGAGGGACCCTAGGGTTTCTTCATCATTCCCCTTAGGGTCATTAAATGTTCTGTCACTTCATCCCACGTTTTGTAAACGAGGCCACTTATAGTGAACCTCCTTATCCGGGTATCAACTTGGGCGGAGGGGTTACTTGTGCTGAGCCCCTCGTTCTTGACCTTCTTCTATGTGCTTCTACTTTGTTTAGAGGGATTGCTCATTGTGAGACCCTCGTCCTTGGCCTTTTTTTTGTGGCCTTCTATCTTGGGTAGAGGGGTTGCTCAAAATGAGCCCCTCGCTCTTGGCCTTCTTTTGTGGCCTTCCATCTTGGGTAGAGGGATTTCTCGCGGTGATCCCCTCGCCCCTGGCCTTCTTCTGTGGCCTTCTATCTTGGACAGAGGGGTTACTCGCGGTAATCCCTCGCCCTTGGCCTTCTTCTGTGGTCTTTCATCTTGGGTAGAGGGATTGCTCATGGTGAGACCCTCGCCCTTGGCCTTCTTCTGTGGACTTATTTCTTGGGTAGAGGGTTTGCTCGCAGTAAGCCCCTCATCCTTGGCCTTCTTCTATGGCCTTCTTTCTTGGTCAAAGGTATTGTTCGCGATGAGCCCCCGCCCTCGCCCTTCTTCTCTGGCCTTCTTTCTTTGGCGGAGGGGTTACTCGCGGTGGGACCTTCCCCCTTGGCCTTCTATCTTAGGCGGAGGGGTTACTTACGGTGAGCCCATCGCCCTTGGCCTTCTTATGTGGGCTTTCATCTTGAGCGGATGGGTTACTCATGGTGATCCCCTCGCCCTTGGCCTTCTTTTATGGCCTTTCATCTTAGGCGAAGGGGTTACTCGCGGTGAGCCCCTCTCCCTTGGTCTTCTTCTGTGGACTTTCATCTTGGGTAGAGGGATTGATAGCGGTGAGCCCCTCGCCCTTGGACTTCTGTGGTCTTCTATCTTGGGTAGAGGGCTTTATCGCAGTGAGCCCCTTGCCCTTTGCCTTCTTCTGTGGCCTTCTATCTTGGGTTGAGGGGTTGCTCGCGGTGAGCCCCTCGCCCTTGGCCTTATTTTATGGCATTCTATCTTGGGTAGAGGGGTTTCTCGCGATGAATCCCTCGCCCTTGGCTATTTTCTGTCAAACTTGCAATCCTGGTCAGGTGGAGACACTCTAAGTGTATCCCCACACTCCAGGCTATTTTACTATTTGTTCAATGGCTTGAGGACTTCTCAATATTATCCCCCTCGTGCAGAAGTGTCTTATAGTGTTGAAAGACTTGTGCACAAAATTGTACCTTTTATTTATGGGGGATTCAATGCCCTTGGAGCCCCGAGTACTAAACTGTCGTATCTTTTATTTATACTTGACAGTTTCTCAAGACTGTGAGCGCTTTGGGGCCCTTAGAGCCTTAGGTACTAAACTGTCATTCCTTATATTTATACTTTGCAGTTGCTCAATATGATGAGCGCTCTGTTGCCCTTGAAGGCTGAGGTACAAAACGATCATAGCTTATATTTATACTTGTCAACTACTCAATACTGTGAGCGCTTCGGTGCCTTAGGAGCTCGAGGTACTAAACTGTCGTACCTTATATTTATACTTGGCAATTGCTCAATATGATGAGTGCTCTGTTGCCCTTGGAGGCTGAGGTACTAAACGGTAGTACGTTATATTTATAGTTAGCAATTGCTCAATACTGTGAGCGCTCTGGTGCCCTTGGAGCCTTAAGTACTAAACTGTCGTACCTTATATTTATATTTGGCAGTTGCTCAATATGATGAGTGCTCCGTTGCCCTTGAAGCATGAGGTACTAAACTTTTGTACCTTATATTTATACTTGGAAATTGCTTAATACTTGTGAGCGCTCCGGTGCCTTGGAGCCTTAGGTACTAAATTATCGTACCTTATCTTTGTATTTGGCAGTTGCTCAATATGATGAGTGCACCGTTGCCCTTGGAGCATGAGGTACTAAATTGTCGTACCTTATATTTATACTTGGCAATTACTCAATACTGTGAGCGCTCCGGTGCCCTTGGAGCCTTAGGTACTAAACTATCGTACCTTATATTTATACTCAACAATTGCTCAATACTATAAGCTCTCTGGTGCCCTTGGAGACTTAGGTACTAAACTATCGTACCTTATATTTATATTTGGCAGTTGTTCAATATGATGAGCGCTACATTGCCCTTGGAGCATGAGGTACTAGACTGTCGTACCTTATATTTATACTTGGCAATTTCTCAATACTATGAGCGCTCCGATGCCCTTGGATCCTTTAGGTACTAAACTGTCGTACCCTATGTTTATACTCGGCACTTTCTCACTACTGTGAGCGCTCCGATGCCCTTGGAGCCTTAGGTACAAAACTGTCGTACCTTATATTTATTCTTGGCACTTTCTCAAAACTATGAGCGCTCCGGTGCCCTTGGAGCCTTAGGTACTAAACTGTCGTACCTTATATTCTTTTAGTTTTTTTAGAAATTTTCATTTCTAACTACGAAAAAAGTACACTGAGACTATCTTTTCCTTTGTCTTGCGCTGATGTATGTTAACTGTAACTTGCACTATTTACTATGAGCATTTTGTCAATTAGAATTGCCCCATATTCTGTGGGGTACTTTCATGCAATATGAGAAAGTTATCATTTCTGAAGCTTCCCCTCTAACCCCGGGGTACTTGCATATGAGATGAGTAAGTTATTATTTCTGAAACTGCCCTTCTAACTGGGGGTACTTGCATATAGTTGAGAAAGTTAAAATTTTAAAGTTTCCCTTCTAACAGTGGGGTACTTGCATATAGGATGAGCAAGTTAAACTTCTGAAACTTCCCCTCTAACTACAGGGTACTTGCATATAGGCTGAGCAAGTTAAAATTTGAAGTTTCCCCTCTAACTGTGGGGTACTTGCATATAGGCTGAGCAAGTTAATATTTTGAAACTTTCCCTCTAATTGTGGGGTACTTGCATATAGGCTGAGCAAGTTAAAATTTTGAAGTTTCTCCTCTAACTGTGGGTTACTTGCTGATAGGCTGAGCAAATTAATATTTTGAGACTTCCCTTTTAACTGAAGGGTACTTGCATATAGGCTAACCAAGTTAAAATTTTGAAGTTATCCCTCTAACTGTGGGGTACTTGCATACAAATGAGCAAGTTATCATATCTGAAGATGTCCCTCTAACTGCGGGCTACTTGCATTTGAGGTGAGCAAATTATTATTTTTTAAGTTGCCCCTCTAACTGTGGGGGTACTTACATGAGGTATGAGGAAGTTAAAATTTTGAAATTTCCCTTCTAACTGCGGGGTACTTGCATATAAGCTTAGCAAGTTAAAATTTCGAAGTTACCCCTATAACTGTGGGGTACTTCCATATAGCTGAGCAAGTTAAATTTTGAATCTTTCCCTCTAACTGCGGGGTAGTTGCATATAGTCTAAGCAAGTTAACATTTGAAAGTTGCCTCTATCTTTGTGAGGTACTTGTCCTATGCCTATTCTTTTAGGACTATTTTTTTTAAATCATAATTTAAAGTGGGGGTGCCCCCCTTCAACATTGTTTTATTGTGTTTTGATTCAAGCAATAACTTAGAGGGAGGGGTGAGCCCCCCCTCAATGGTTTTTTTTCTTCAACATTTGAACCAAAACATAATTGGAGGGTGGTGAGCCCCTCAACATTTTTCATTTTTTTTATTCAAGCATAACTTAGAGGGAGAGGTGATCCCCCTCAATATTTTTTTTCAACATTTTAACCAAAACATAACTTAGAGGGGGGTGAGCCCCCTCAATATTTTTCCATTTTTTAAATGAGGAATTCCTCATATCTGACTCTTATCACTATTTAACGTGATAGACTTGCTAATTATTTTTTTCTTTCGAGTGAGTTCCTCTACCTTTTGTAGAGCTCAACTGCATTTTTATGCTACTCCAATTTTTTGTACTGTTTGGACACAACTACTCCTCGTTTTGGGTTCCTCGCAAACTTACTTTTTAAGCCTTGTTATTTCCTTTGACTTTTAGAAATAAATTGCAAGACACACTAGGGTAAGTCTTTTTTGGGTTCCTCGCATACTTACAGAAAGAATTTGCAAGAAGATATTTTATTTGTACTGTTTGGACCTGACTATTCCTCGTCTTGGGTTCTCACGACTTACTTTTTAAACGCTGTTATTTCTTTTTTACTTTTAGAAATTATTAGTTAGAAGACCTATCTTTTGGGTTCCTCGTCTTCTTAAAATACACGTATGCTGATTCTTTAAACACAAGAGATAAAGATTAAGAGAGCAGGTTAAACAAAAACTATTACTTATCAATATATACTTGGGTTACTCGTTAGTTGTGTAGGTTGTCTTTCCAAACCTTTGCCTTACACGAAACAAGAAAAACCCCTTTCTATGTATCTTTGGGAACATGCCCTCATTTTCATTTTTTTTTCACGCTATTCTCCCTTTTGACTTCATTATATGTTTCTAAACTTCTCAAGCCTAAGGCGTATGGGAGATAGGGAGATCTACTGTGATTTATCAAGCCTTTTGATTTTTGTTTTGAGAAATCTAATGACCCAAACCAGTTTAGAGGTATTTTTTGTCATAGTTCATGAAATCGAGCGATAAAAGCTAAAATAACACTGATCCGAAGCATCTTTAGTTTCGATAAAGATTCTAAGTTTGAGAGGCCATATACGAGCTGAGATCTGAGGTACGGTGTTGCAGGTCGTTCCTCGTCTGTGTGTGTGTATATATATATATATATATATATATATATTTAACTTTATCTGAGATATGTGTTGCGATTACTACTCGACGAGTATAGACTCAAGGGCGAGCAACGCTTTTTAATCCTGGGTCGAGGAACCCGTCTGGTATTAGTGTACTTCTGGGGGTTCCTCGTGTATATTATTTTTTTTTGTGTCATATGAAAATGACGAGCATGGATGCCTGCTATATCAGGCAAATAGACATCGGATTGCGAGCAGAGCTTTTTTAATCTCAGGTCGAGGAACCCTTACCTCTCGTTTGAGGGTTCCTCGTTTATATATTTTTTGCTGTGTTTGAGGGGTTTGCGCTTGTTTAGGCTTTAAAGCCTTTTGTCTCGTTCAAGGGTTCCCCGTGTTTGTCATTAACTCTTTCATTAAGTACGGACATCAAAGATGTATACAGGGCAGACATGAATTAAATTTTCCAAACTTTGTCCATATACCCTACGTTATTTAGTGGCCGTAATAATTGCCATGATTATGCCATTGCTTGCAAGCCAATATACTTTTAAGCGATAATCAATAAATGACTCGTAGTGAATTGATATTTTTCCTTTTATTTTATTTTATTCATCATAATATAAAAAAAATAATAAATAACATAATTCGTCCCCTCTAAGACTTTTAGTATTTTATAAGAGAATGTGTTGTGGCTTTGGAAATTGCCAACATTCATATGGATAAAATCCATAAAATTAATTATGATATTGTGATTATAATTAATTTTTTTTAATGAGCTGTACCAATAAAGAACTATTATGAATGTTCTTCAATTTTATCATTGGGCATCTCAAGAAATTATAACATGTGTCTTATTTTTTTACCAACTAAATCATGTGGCATATAAATAAAATGCCTAGTAAAACATAAATCAAGACTTATGAAATGATCATATTCAATAAGTAATAAAGCAAGGCAGTTACTTAGCTGATCGAGAATAAGATATGTTTGCACATGGTCCTCGAGTACTCTATTTTTTTTTCTTCAGCACCTATATCCTTAGAATGAGTAGAGTCTTGTGACACCCCGACTAATTAAACACCGGGTAGCTACTCCTTTATTAAATTAATACAAAATGCCAAGTTAGTTCAGTTCATAGCATCACTGTCGAAAACATTTTAATATTACTAACCACCTAGTATTTAAAAAGTAGGTTGTCCATTTTAATTAAAACCGATTAATATGCAATAAATGAATTATGAAAAGTTAACCTAACCAACAATATAGTCACAATAGAATAACCATCCATTAAATAATGAGTCTGGAGGAAAACTCCTCACAACAAACCAAATTCCGAAATAAATAAATACAAAGTTCGCATCACTAAAATTAATTACAACCCAAAGTCTGAAATAACTGAATAAGTAAGATGTCTCTAAAAGGAATGGGCAACATGCCCAACAAATGATAAAAACTTATAATGGAGTCAAGATCGAAGATGGAGGTGTCTACTATCAAGATCCTGTAACTTCCACAGCTACAGCACGTCACCTGAATAGAACTCCTATGCCTGGTGTCCTTGTGGCTGGGCACCTAAAAAGGTTTTTACAAAAATAGATTTGGAAGCAAACGGGTCAGAGCCCGAATGTGAAAATAATTTAAAAAAATACAAGTGTTTAATATCATTAAACAGTGAATATAAAGTACATGATAGTGTGTGCACTCACATGAGTTCCTCACCTCTCAACTAATTGTGCACTTCTATCGTACCCGTACCCATTCTAACTCCCATCTCTAACTAGTCCAATGCTAAATCTAACATTCCTATATGATATCCAATTCAAATCCCAACATCTTCTAATTAATAGATTATTGTACCTTATTACACAGTTTCCCCACTTTAGTATTTCAATATTATAAATCTTACATTTTCACTTTACAAACCGTTGCTATTACTTATACCCACAATTATTCACGACTATTCGTTTCAATCAACAGTATATTATTCTCACCATAAATATACAATACTAGCACCCCGAGGCTAAGCTGCGGTGCTCACATACTCTGCTATCAAATCCCGGTACATCACGTACATGAGGACCACGTATTCCGAATCTCTCAGGAAACGTTTCATTAACAACAATCACAAATAGTGGAGGCGAACATAGTTCACATCACATGGGGCACGCACATACCTATGCTCCCATGATTAGCAGACTTATTAACTTCTCAATAAGCCATTCTCTGACCTATGACCTCGAGGTACCAATCTAAATCCCCCCCCCCCCCGTAGGCACACAAAGATTAGATGGCCCTAAACGAACGCCAACCTCCCATGATAACAAGTATGGTAGGTATGTCATACACATATAACTACATATACTAAGCATTATCACACCTTAGATATTAAAATATTTTGTTAGTGGTATACTTCTCGTTCTTATACCAACACTTAGTGTTATACAAATCACATGACCCCGGTTTATATGTATTTAATTTATCGATTAATCTCACTTCGTGATTAGTTACTCGCTTCCCAATCCACAAATGACATCCGATTTAAGACTTTATTCTAAATTGTACTCCTCAATGTACCCCTATCTCCCAACTATACCCACTAGTTAATAAGGAAAGGTTATCTCACCATTTAAATAAGTCTACGGGATACTAGAAGTCAATTCAAGCCAAAAAGGCCATTCTGTCAACTCGTTAGAAATCTCGTTCGAACGAGGTTGTTCGAACGAGATAGTTCGAATGAAGGACTTCGAACGAAATACCAACTCGTTAGAAGTCATACTGTCATCTCGTTAGAAGTTCGTTCGAACGAGGTCGTTCGAACGACCTAGGCAGGTCTTCTAACAAGATGGCAGTTTCAGCCCAGAAATTCCCAAATCCGGTTTTCTCAATTCTTTTCTTCTCTAAATCCACCCTAAGACCATCCAAATTATGTTTTAACGTATATAAGCCATTTCTAATCATCCTAGATCATCTCTTAACATATTTTAGGGGTTAAATCTTACAAATCATCAAGGTATTTACCTAAATCTCCAATCTTTTCCCCAAACCCTATGAACAAGAACTCATAATCTCCTTATATCCAATTATTCATCATAAACCCATTTTTAAATCATCATTTATAATTCTTCAAGTATTAAATCAGTCCATCCTCATTCTACATACAATTCCTAATCCAAATTCAAAGTTCCTCCATCAATTTCATAGGTTTTCTTCAAAAGTTTCAATATAAGATAATTCCTACACTAAACATGGAAGAAATATTCAAATGCATTAAAAATACTAAATCACTTGCCTTGGATTGTTCTTCAGAGTTGATGATGGTGAATGAAGGTTGCTTCTCTCCTTTCTCTACAGATTTTCTCCCAAGGTTGAAGATGGTGGTTTTGGCTCTTGTAACTTTTCTTCCCACTTCTCTCAAAACTCACGTAACCACTCTCTAAACTTTTTGTTGGTAATGGCCTTAGTGGACCTTCTAAAATAATAAATATTAACTCTAATTTTCGTGGCTTTTAATTCCCTAATTTTTAAAATTACCAAAATACCCTTTTAAGTTGCCGGTATGGTCCAAAAATGCCCCGGGACCCAAGCTAAACCCCCGGCTAGTGTTTTCTGACTATTTTGACCCTTCCGGACTCGTTGGCGCACTCAGAATGACCATTCGGTTGATAAAAATAAATTTTTCTTTTTTAATTCAAATAAATTACATTTCTGACGTGACTGACACGCGCGTCCCAACTAAATTTCCCAATTTGTCGTATTTCAGTCTCGCGATAATTTTAATATTTCCAATATTCATATATCGCCATATATACACAACATAATCAAATACCAACTCACATCTCGTTAGTATTTATATCCGGATTAATTCTCAATTAATTCACATTTAATTTAATTAATCCCTTTAATAAATATCAATGAAAATACGGGGTATTACATACTTCCCCTCTAATAACAGAATTTCGTTCCGAAATTTGGAACTAAAAAGTACCTGGTAAAAACAACTTTGGATAACGTTCGCGCATCTCATCCTCACGCTCCCATGTGGACTCCTCAGCATTATGATGCCGCCACTGAACACATACTAACGGTACTATCTTTGACCGCAGTTTCCGCTCGCTTCGGTCCAAAATAGCAATCGGCCCCTCCTTAAAGGAACTATCGGGCTGGAGATCGATGTCCTCCAAAGCAATGTGAGTATGGGCCAAATCATTCCTAAGATATTTCCTTAGCAAGGAAATATGGAACACATCATGAATCCTATGCAAGTGCTCCGGTAACCCAAGTCTATACGCAACTGGCCCAATCCGTTCGATTATAGGAAAAGGCCCCACATATCTCGGTGCCAATTTCCCCTTCTTCCCAAAACGCATAATCCCCTTCATAGGGGATACTCTGAGTAAAACCTGGTCCCCCACTTTTAATTCTCTGAAGAACCTCTTGGCATCAGCATAGCTCTTCTACCGGTCCTGAGCTACCCAAATGCGACTCCGTATCAATTCTATACTTGCCGACGTGTCCTGAATCACTTCCGGCCCAAGTAGTTTGTTATACCCCACCTCTAACCAACATGCTAGGGAACGACAAGGTCTACCGTACAATGCCTCAAATGGAGCCATGCCAATGGTGAACTGGTAGGAGTTATTATAAGCAAACTCCACCAGTGGAAGGTACTGCTCCCATCCACCCCCAAAGTCTATGATGCACATACGCAACATGTCCTCCAACATCTGATTTGTTCGCTCGGTCTGCCCATCGGTCTGAGGGTGATAAGTTGTACTCAACCGCAATTCAGTGCCCATGGCCTCCTGGAAACTCTCCCAAAACCGTGAAACAAATATCTTATCTCGATCAGACACGATATTTATGGGCACACCGTGAAGTCTCACTATTTCCATAGTGAAAATCTGGGCATACTGTCCCATAGTGTAGTCTGTCCTCACGGGTAGGAAATGAGCAACTTTGGTCAACCGGTCCACAATTACCCAAACGGAGTCGTGACCCCTTTGTGACGTAGTTAACCCAGTGATAAAGTCCATGGATATTCTCTCCCATATCCACGTCGGAACCTCTAATGGCTGTAGAAGTCCTGTCGGTCTCTGATGATCCACTTTTACCAACTGACAAGTGGCGCATTTAGAAACAAACACGGCAATATCTCTCTTCATCCCGCTCCACCAATACTGACGTCTCATGTCTTGGCACATTTTGTACCCACCAGGGTGTACCGCGAACCGTGAGCCGTGCGACTCTGCCATAACCTCGTGTCGCAAGTCTTCCCCTTCCAGAACGACTAGTCTCCCATTGAAGCGTAATCCCCCGTCTTAGCTAACGGTATAGGACTCTGCTCCCTCTGCTAGTAATCGAACTATCTGCTCCTGACAGAACGAGTCATTCGCCTGGGCCTTTACCACTCTCGTGAAAATCTGCGGTGTAACAGTCATCACAGACATGAATGATCGGGCCACTGCATCCTGGTGTCCCAACTCCTTCCACTTGGCTTTCCACACCTCGACCACTTCATCTACTGGCCTACGGCTTAACGCGTCTGCTACCACATTAGCCTTCCCCGGGTGATATTGGATATCAAACTGATAATCCTTCACAAACTCAAGCCACCGTCGTTGACGCATATTTAACTCTTTCTGCGTAAAGAGGTACTGTATAGACTTGTGGTCCGTGAACAACCGAAACTTCTCCCCCAGGAGATAATGTCTCTAAATAAGAAGGGCAAATACAACTGCCGCTAACTCCAAGTCATGGGTGGGGTAATTCCTCTCGTGAGGCTTTGGCTTACGGGAAGCATAATCTATGGCCTGACTCTCCTGCTGCAGCAAACCTCCAAGTCCTTGTAAGGACACATCGGTGTAGACTAGATACTCAACTACCGGTCTCGGCAATGCTAACATAGATGATGAGGTTAACTTGTCCTTCAACTCATTGAATGCCAACTGACATTTATCGCTCCATATGAATGGCACACCCTTACGAGTCAGATGTATCAAAGGGACCGCTATCTTTGAGAAACCCCGAATAAACCTCCTGTAGTATCCTGCTAGGCCCAAGAAACTACGGATCTCAGTCGGTGTCGTGGGCTGTCCCCACCCCCTCACCGCGGATACCTTCCCCGAATCTAAAGATATCCCTCGGTCTGAAAGGATATGCCCCCAAAACTGAACCTCCTTCAGCCAAAAACCACACTTCTCATACTTTGCATACAGCTCGTTCTGACGTAGCGTCGGTAAAACCTGTCTCAAATGCTCGGCGTGCTCCTCTTCTGTCTGGGAGTAAACCAGAATGTCATCGATGAAGACAATGACGAACTGGTCTAAGAACTCTCTAAACACCCTATTCATCAAGTCCATAAACACGGATGGAGCATTGGTCAAGCCAAAAGGCATAACCCGAAACTCGTAGGAACCATATCTCATCAAGAAAGCAGTCTTCGAGACATCCTGTTCCCTGATACGCAACTGATGGTATCCTGATCGCAAATCAATCTTTGAGAATAAAGAAGCTCCTCTCAACTGGTCGAATAAGTCATCAATTCAGGGCAACGGATATTTATTCTGTATCGTGACCTTATGAAACTCTCGGTAATCTACACACAACCTCAACGATCCATCCCTCTTCTTTACGAACAACACAGGGGCACCCCACGACGAAGTAATCCTCCGGATAAACCCCTGACCTAACAACTGCTAAATCTGATCCCGTAAATCTCTCATCTCTGCTGGAGCCATACGATAAGGTGCGCGGGCAATAGGTCAAGTGCCCGGCGTCAAATCGATCACAAAATCTATCTCCCTACTCGGAGGTAGTCCAGGTATATCCTGAAATACATCAGCAAACTCCCTCATAACTGGAATCGCATCGAGTGGTATCACCACTTCCTTAGAGGTCTCCTCCTCTATATAATACAAGTGAGTGGATGATCCTCCCTAAGGGCGAGGCATCGCCACTAAAAACATCTCCTACTCGGGAATGGCAAAGATAATACTCCTACTAAAATAGTCAATCATGGCTCGGTACGCAACTAGCCAATCCATACCAATAACGGCATCATACTCAGTCATCTCTAACACTAACATATCCACGGGTAAAGTAAACCCCCCGATCTCGATACCCACACCTCTACAAATAAGCGAAATCACGGAACCTCTAATCAACGGTGAATCCACACAAGTAACTGTGCTCTCGGCGGTGTCTAATAACCCAATAGTGCGTGCAAATCTTATGGCAATGAAACAATGTGTGGCCCCCATATCAAATAAAATACGCCCCATAGTCCCCTGAATAGAGAACATACCCTCAATGGCCGGTGGATCCTATGGGGCTGCGGCATGCTGGAGCTGATACACTCTCCCATACTGGAGTTGTCCCTACTAGAATGGGACTGCTGGAATGGGTGGTAGTGCTGCCATCTGTGGTGGTGCTGGGAGGGCGACGGGAAACATAGGCCTTTGTGGCTCGTGTCGGGTATCCTGCTACTGCTGTTGTGGGGCCCTGCCCCTGTCAGGACAATCCTGGCATTTGTGGCCATTCTCGCCACAAACAAAACACTTCCCCAGGAAGTTTCCCCCTCGCTGTTCCTGCTGTCCTCGGCCCTGGTGGCCGTTACCATTCCTCCCCTGACCATGTTGGCCCTGCTGAAACTGCTGCTGATGACCATTCTGACCCTGCTGGCCCTGATGGCCGTTCTGACCCTGATGGCCCTATCTGAAACCTCCCTGTCCACTTCTGAAACCCCCATATCTGAATCTCTTAGAATCCCCCTGTTGGGAACCCTGATCACCCTGCATGTGCTGTCCCTGAGCAGATTGTGCCCCGCTGGCACCATTTCCCCCGGTCCTGCCCTGATGGCTGGACTCTCCTGATCTCTTACTCCCAGTCATGTGAAAGCGTTGATCCTAGTAGTGAAGCAATGCAGCGTTAACCACATCAGAATAAGTGGCTAACGAGAGATTCCCCAACAAGTGTTGACGGATCGCCCAAGTCAATCCATTCGCGAACTTCTGAATCTTCTTCTCCTCAGTCGGTATCTCATCCGGAACAATGTTCAAGAGATTGGTAAACTCAGCCTCATACTCGGCTACGGTCCTCCCCTCCTGCTTGAGGTTCGTCAATCTCCTTCTCATCTCCGTGTGAACAGCTGACGGAAAATATTTTCGGTCGAATCGCACCCAGAACTCCTGTATAGTGAGGGTGTCCCTCTCCTCTGCGGTGGAAATGGACTCCCACCACTGCAATGCAGATCCTACTAGCTTAAAAGTAGCTAGTATCCTCTTCTGAACATCTGTGTACTCGTACATCCTTAAGTGCCTCTGAATATCCTTCCTTCACTGACTGGATACCACAACATCGGAGCTACCTGCAATCTCCGGAGGGTGTGCTTTCTGGAAAGCATCAAGGACGCGTTCCCAAGCAGACGGGAATGCATGAGCCTGAACTGGTTCAACTACCGATGCCTGGGGTGGTGCCTGCTGTACAACAACTAGGGCGGCATTTACCGTTTGGGCTACAATAGCTGCAACCTCTGAGGCATTCATAGTGCCCTGAACTGGTGTGGGATGTGGTTCTGGCTGTGCATCCCTAGGAACTCCCTAAGCACATCGTGGAGGCATCTGAAATGAGAGTAAAGTCTTATAAGTTCACAGTTATTATCTCAAAATAGCTGAAGAGCGAAGCATACACAAAAGAATACAACAGTCCTAAAATATAGGGCTCTACATCAAAGAAAGCACAGCGGAAACATAATAAGCCGTACAGATCCTAAGGACACTAGAACCTGATGCTCTGATACCACCTGTGACACCCCGACTAATTAAGTACCGGGTAGCTACTCCTTTATTAAATTAATACAAAATGCCAAGTTGGTTCAGTTCATAGCATCACTGCCGAAAACATTTTAATATTACTAACCACCTAGTATTTAAAAAGTAGGTTGTCCATTTTAATTAAAACCGATTAACATGCAATAAATGAATTATGAAAAGTTAACCTAACCAACAATATAGTCACAATAGAATAACCATCCATTATATAATGAGTCTGGAGGAAAACTCCTCACAACAAACCAAATTCCGAAATAAATAAATACAAAGTTCGCATCACTAAAATTAATTACAACCCAAAGTCTGAAATAACTGAATAAGTAAGATGTCTCTAAAAGGAATGGGCAACATGCCCAACAAATGATAAAAACTGATAATGGAGTCAAGATCGAAGATGGAGGCGTCTACTGTCAAGGTCCTGTAACTTCCATAGCTACAGCACGTCACCTGAATAGAACTCCTATGCCTAGTGTCCTTATGGCTGGGCACCTAAAAAGGTTTTTACAAAAATAGATTTGGAAGCAAACGAGTCAGAGCCCGAATGTGAAAATAATTTAAAAAAATACAAGTGTTTAATATCATTAAACAGTGAATATAAAGTACATGGTAGTGTGTGCACTCACATGAGTTCCTCACCTCTCAACTAATTGTGCACTCCTATCGTACCCGTACCCATTCTAACTCCCATCTCTAACTAGTCCAATGCTAAATATAACATTCCTATATGATATCCAATTCAAATCCCAACATATTCTATTTAATAGAGTATTGTACCTTATTACACAGTTTCCCCACTTTAGTATTTCAATATTATAAATCTTACATTTTCACTTTACAAACCGTTGCTATTACTTATACCCACAATTATTCACGACTATTCATTTCAATCAACAGTATATTATTCTCACCATAAATATACAATATTAGCACCCCGAGGCGAAACTGCGGTGCTCACATACTCTGTTATCAAATCTCGGTACATCACGTACATGAGGACCACGTATTCCGAATATCTCAGGAAACATTTCATTAACAACAATCACAAATAGTGGAGGCGAACATAGTTCACATCACATGGGGCACGCACATACCTACGCTCCCATGATCAGCAGACTTATTAACTTGTCAATAAGCCCTTCTCTGACCTATGTCCTCGAGGTACCAATCTAAATCCCCCCCGTAGGCACACAAAGATTAGATGGACCTAAACGAACGTCAACCTCCCATGATAGCAAGTATGGTAGGTATGTCATACACATATAACTATATATACTAAGCATTCTCACATCTTAGATATTAAAATATTTTGTTAGTGGTATACTTCTCGTTTTTATACCAACACTTAGTGTTATACAAATCACATGACCCCGGTTTATATGTATTTAATTTATCGATTAATCTCACTTCTTGATTAGTTACTCGCTTCCCAATCCACAAATGACATCCGATTTAAGACTTTATTCTAAGTTGTACTCCTCAATGTACCCCTATCTCTCAACTATACCCACTAGTTAATAAGTAAAGGTTATCTCAGCATTTAAATAAGTCTACGGGATACTAGAAGTCAATTCAGGATAAAAAGGCCAATCTGTCAACTCGTTAGAAATATCGTTCGAACGAGGTTGTTCGAACGAGTTCGTTCGAACGAAGGACTTCGAACGAAATACCAACTCGTTGGAAGTCATACTGTCATCTCGTTAGAAGTTCGTTCGAACGAGGTCGTTCGAACGACCTGGGCAGGTCTTCTAATGAGATGGCAATTTCAGCCCAGAAATTCCCAAATCCGGTTTTCTCAATTATTTTCTTCTCTAAATCCACCCTAAGACCATCCAAATTATGTTTTAACGTATATAAGCCATTTCTAATCATCCTAGATCATCTCTTAACATATTTTAGGGGTTAAATCTTACAAATCATCAAGGTATTTACCTAAATCTCCAATCTTTTCCCCAAACCCTATGAACAAGAACTCATAATCTCCTTATATCCAATTATTCATCATAAACCCGTTTTTAAATCATCATTTATAATTCTTCAAGTATTAAATCAGTCCATCCTCATTCTACATACAATTCCTAACCCAAATTCAAAGTTCCTCCATCAATTTCATAGGTTTTCTTCAAAAGTTTCAATATAAGATAATTCCTACACTAAACATGGAAGACATATTCAAATGCATTAAAAATACTAAATCACTTGCCTTGGATTGTTCTTCAGAGTTGATGATGGTGAATGAAGGTTGCTTCTCTCCTTTCTCTACAGATTTTCTCCCAAGGTTGAAGATGGTGGTTTTGGCTCTTGTAACTTTTCTTCCCACTTCTCTCAAAACTCACGTAACCACTCTTTAAACTCTTTGTTGGTAATGGCCTTAGTGGCCCTTCTAAAATAATAAATATTAACTCTAATTTTCGTGGCATTTAATTCCTTAATTTTTAAAATTACCAAAATACCCTTTTAAGTTGCCGATATGGTTCAAAAATGCCCCGGGACCCAAGCTAAACCCCCGACTAGTGTTTTCTGACTATTTTGACCCTTGCGAACTCGATGGAGCACTCAGAATGACCATTCGGTTGATAAAAATAAAAGTTTCTTTTTTAATTCAAATAAATTACATTTCTGACGCGACTGACACGCGCGTCCCAACTAAATTTCCCAATTTGTCGTATTTCAGTCTCGCGACAATTTTAATATTTACAATATTCATATATTGCCATATATACACAACATAATCAAATACCAACTCACATCTCGTTAGTATTTATATCCGAATTAATTCTCAATTAATTCACATTTAATTTAATTAATCCCTTTAATAAATATCAATAAAAATACGGGGTATTACAAGTATCCTCTAAGTTGACTTTGAGGGTAAATTCTCCACCTCCACTTTCTTGGCTAGAGGGTTACTCTACCACCACTTTTTTTTATTGGTGACCCTGCTCCCTTGCGGGAATCGTCGCTTGTGTAACTATTTGCTTTGGCACTGTCTTCTGCGACGGACCCACCTCCACTATTGTTGGTGCTGCAGCGGCTGCCCCTCCAGATGGGGTTACTTTTGTCAATGGAATAAATATTGTTGCACTAGTATTTCCTCCTTGAGGAACATGTGCTCTAGCTCCTATCATTACCACCTCCTCTTGAGTGGTCTGGTCACTCTAAAATCCATTTCCAGCAGGAGAGTTTTCAAAGACCAGCTGCTTAGAAACAATATAACCTTATTTGTCCATGGAAGTGAGGATACCTCCCCAGCAGAGTCGCCAAATGTAGGAGGGTAGTGAGATTGGGATCTATGAATATCCAGCAAGGGTGAGGCGTGACCCACTCCAATGGACACTGCCTGCAAGATCTTCAAGGACTTCTAGTGAAACTTCTCAAGAAACCTTCTCCTTCTAGTAACAATGGAACTCAAGATTCAACTCACTCCCTGCAAGAAGATGAACTTTCACAGCAAAAATAGTAATTTTCTCAAGGGAAACACTTGAGAATGATGGTTGTCAGTGGGGAGTGAAAGAACAAGGCATTCAGCACTAAGAGAATGAGCAGGGAGAGAATACTAGGTAGGTCTAGTGTGGTTTTGGCAGAGTAACAGTGAAATTTCAATTGTGTCTCCTTTTGACCTTACCCAGGGGTCTATTTATACTGGGCACTAGGGTTGAGTTGGCACTTTTGGGCGCCAAAATTGAGGGGTTGGTGGGGGACAATGTCTGAAGTGTACCATTTTTCCCTACCTGCAGGCAGCTCTATCTGTCCCCTCCTGCAGGCGCCATCTAGCGCCAACCTAAGCCAAAAAGAAAATATGTCTCCCGATGAAGATAAGATATCTGATTTGGTAAATATCTTTTGAAACGGTAACTTGTGGTGCAATCATTGAAAATCTTGAGAGATGAGACCTTTTGTTTTTTCTGAGAGGGACCTCGAGGACCCTTCTTCTGAAAAAGTCATTTTTTGTAAAGAGTTTATTCCTTGTGAGCTGCCAGCTCTTTGGCTGCTCACTTCACTTGTGACCAAGTGTGAAGTGTGTGTAGTCTTGAGTGACTTCTGGGTCTTCCTACTAGTATTCTCTCAATTCTATAGTTCTAAGTGGTTGATAATCATAATTTTATTATTTATACGCATGATTGTCAGTTTTATTACATGAATTGAGTAACTTATATCTTGTTGCGGTGGCCTTGCCCATCACGTTATTCTAAGTGTTCCAATTCATCGGGCTTAGCTTCTTCTCACTCGAGCACCCAATCATACATCCCAGTCATCGTCGATTTTGGAGATGTAGGTGTCGATCCTACTATTATTTTTATTTATTTTATTTTTGAGAGATGTGAGGTTTACTTTATCTATTATCCTTGTACTCACTTTTGGATTTTATTATTTTGGAGGCGGTTTATCTTGCATGTATGATTGGGATACCTTTGTGAGACAATTTTTTTCTTTAGGTTATTTAGGGGTGATGATTAACTCTTATCATTTGTTTATGACTATTTGAGGATTATTCATGTCTCACTCTATTTTGAATTCTCATTATTCATTGCTTCTTTTTTCATGCTAAGGATGATATAGAATTGTTTTAACAAACTGCATAAGTTTAATAAATAAACTCAATCATCCTAATTATTAAAAAATATGGGGTGCACAAAGGGAGTAGCTGCGACATGTCAAATATTTACTATATCTAATTAAAGGTAATAGTTTTAAATGTCCTTATCCACTTCACATTCATATATTAATCTTACACTCCTTCCCATTTTTATTCACATAAAATGATGTTGACTATTATTATTGATATGAGGAGGTGGGAGGAACCCTTTCGCTATTATGGGAGGTATAGTGATGTCATACGATAATACAAGAAATTTAGATCAGTTAATCATAGAGAAACATTGTGTTCCAAGATTATTGGAGAGAGAGAGAGAGAGAGAGAGAGAGAGAGAGAGGGGGAGAGAAAGTTAATATGGGGAAAAGTGACATTCAAATAAAGGTGGAGTAGCTGGTTAATGAGCTAAGATATTTTTAGACATTGGTGGTGGTTGACCCTCAACAACCACAAGATCATTGTTAGTTATGGGTTTGAATTATTAGGAGTTGGATGACCCCTAAAAATTGGCATATTGAAGGATTTAATAAAAACTCATCATCCATACATTATGTTCTTAATGGAGAAGAAGAATAAAACATCAAGGTCGCATAAACTATGAAGAAGTTATGGATTAGATGAGAATACTAATATAAGTCTGAGGGTTATAACAATAGGTTTTATTTTGTGGAAAGATGGGAATTTGACTATTGAAGTCATTTATAAAGGAGTTGATCTTACCTTTATAAAATTTATTAATGAAAAAAGTCCATTTTTCTTGGTATTGTAACTAAATTCATGGTAAAACCTCATAGGTGGATATCGAAAATCTTTGGAATTTTATGATTTTTTATATAAGCCCTTCTAAATGCACCTTGGGTGGTCTTACATGATCCAAATATTTTCAGAGATGCTTCATATAAAGTCAAAGGGAGGGTTTTAATTATAAGAAGATTGAAGATTTTATACCTTGTTGGATTCTTTATTAGACATGAAAACCCATGATAATAATTTTAGTTCGAATAACAAGAGGTTTGGGGATCGAAGCATAAAAAAGAACATTGATTGGGCTCTCTCAAACCTAGATTGTATGGAACTTTTGTAATAGCCCTTATATTTTGGGAATTACTTATTTGGTGGAGATTATTTTGAACATTAATGATTGGACCTAAATAATGTTTGTGTGGATTAATTTTTAAGTGGAACAAATATTAATGAAAATTTTATCTCATAGAGTAATTGGACTATTGGGTCAATTTTGGGTTGTTAAGTTGGAATTTTATTTTTAGTGTTGGGTCAGACTTATAAGGTTATTAGAGTCCTATTGGACTAGGTATGGAATGGTTTGGGTTGTGTTTTGAATCCCATAAGATAGTTTTATTTTAGGTTTAAAGAGGCCTGCTATATTAGGAGTATATAAACATAATATTAGGTTAAGTTAACATCATTTAACACCTAAACCTAAGAGAATAGAGAGGGGTTATAAAAAGTATTCGGACTTGGAATCTAATTGAGGTTGCAGTTGAAGAGGATAAATTCTATTTGAGACCTATCAAGTGAGGATTGTTCTCTACACCAAATTGGTAGATTTCATCCACGCAAGACAAGGCAACAAGTCAAACTATTTTTACCTTTTGATTAGAACAGTTTGCGTTAGAATTCATGTAATATAATTACATAAGTTGAAGAGATAACATTACTTTAAAAAATTTGAATTTGGATTATAATTATATGTTTTTAATTAATTGGATTTAGAATTTGAGTATAATGTTATGCCTAAGGTTTTTAGTGTCATTATGCAATTTTTGGGTTAATTGGTGTAAGGTTATTTGTTTAGATGTGAATATTTTGATGAATCTACGTTAAAAACAATCCACATATGCCTAATTTTTGGTAAATTAGTCTTAATTTGTGATATATATGATTGAAATTAATGGAGTATGAATATGGGGTTTCTATGATAGGTTTTCCTAACAAATTAGATAATTGGTTATAAAGTTAGTAAATTCAAAATATATTTGTTAAATTTGAGATACTTGTGACCTTAAACTTATGTCAAATCATATGAAACTTCACTGGGTGATTTGGATTAAACTGGGTGATTTAGGAGATTAATTTCCACAATATGTTGAATTAGATTGTATGGTGTTCCAAGGTTGATAAATTCAATAATTGATGTGAATTGATTCGAGGGTCGAATCAATTCGAGGTTAGTCTTAATCATTTTGGATTAACTATTTTGTACCCTTGAATGGTGGTTTGGTCATTTTGAATGGTGAGATGTACCTAGGACCTTTACCTTATTGTAGTTTGGACTGGTATGATGTCCTTAGTAGGATTTGTAAGCGATAATCTATCTTGGTGTATTTGGGTTCGTGTTGTTGGGTTATTAGTGTGATTTATGTTTTATGACAAGGGTCGGGTGGACTCATGTTGTGGATATGATAGTAGTTAATATTTACTTGTGTAATATGTGTGAGGGCCTAATGGTTATGGCCACGAGTTGGGTGCAGTACTTGTATACTGGTAGTATAATGAGTTATGTAAGAGCATATTTTATATCATTTTCTCGTAGCTTAGTCTACATTTATTTTTTTGCATATCCTTCTGCTGATTGATTCAAGCAGTCATGAAGAATCGATTTTCATCATCTCCAAATTCATGAAGATCTTCACAATACAAATGTGTAAAATAATTTGGTATTTTGAATTTATTTACGTTTATATTTGGGAGTTATTTTTATTTAAAATCGAGGCATTTTTCTAATATTTTTTGGATTTAAAAAGGTTCAAAATACGCGCATATCGTTCAAATGAGAAGGGAATCTCGTTCAAACAACTTTGAAATCTTGTTCGAAGTGGTCGTTTGAAGGTTCCTTAAATCAAACATTTAACGAGGGCGTACTATTTTATCACGTTTGAAGCTCGTTCAAACGATATTAGGAATTTTTCCAAATGACATTGTTATTGTTCAAATGAGAGTATTTTCTCGTTCAAACGAGGCTTAGTTTTTATTTAAATGAGATTTGTCGTCTCAAATTTTGTGCTGACTTATAAATACCTGCTTCATACAGAATTTTGATGAGACTTTTGCGAATTTGATTTCTAAAAACCTGCTGCAAAAGTTTTCACTTTATTTAGGTCAAAAAATTTGATTCACTATAATCACTCCCAACTATATATGTGAATCAGTTTAAAACCCTAGATAGTTTTATATCTGAGTTTCTTATGGAGAGATTCTCTTCATCGCGGACTCGCTGCGGTTCTCAAGGGGATCACTACTGAAAGGAAGATCAGGATTGATCGAGGGATATCAAGGGTGGACTACCATATGTGGACAACTCTAGACTGAGTTGTATCCTGTAGAGATTTTGTAAGTTGCGTCTTGTAAAAACTATATAGTGTTGATAAAAGGTTTTATTTTCAAGGGGATTTTTTCTTAATTTTCCTTATCACCTAGTTTCTTATTTAGGTGTGTGTCGGACACTTAATTATAGAAATTAACCATTAAGATCGTAAGCATAATCTTAAATTGATATAAAAGCCTGTTGCATAAATTTACTGTGTGATCTTTTTCGCAAAATATTTTTCTCTTGATATCAATTTTTTTAAAAATTGTTGATCGTTGAATAATTTGATTTTGATGGAGAATTTTTATAGTCGAGTGCCCATCTTTGATCGTACTAATTATGCATACCAAAAGGCTAGGATGAGGTCTGTTTTAAAGGCCATAAATGAACGCATCTGGATAGTTTGTGAAAGAGGGTGGACACCTCCCACTGTCACAGTAGATAATGTCGTATGCCCTAAACATATCTTACTGTGGACAAAGGACGATTTTAAGTGGAGCAACTTTAATTCCCGCGGTTTGAGTTCCATCTTGGGATCCGACACCCCTGACGAATTCCAGCGCATTATGACGTGCATCACGTTTAAAGGAGATTAGGATATCCTCTAGCGCACTCATGAGGGTACCAATGTTATGAAACCTTCTAAGCTGCAGAACCTCACCACACATTTTGAAACGATAACAATGCACGAATCTGAATCTTTCGACGAGTTTTATGCACGACCCTTCGACATAGTTAACTCGAGTTTCAATTTAAGTGAGAGGATGCCCGAGATGCGTGTAGCTAAGATAATCTTAAGATCTCTTCCCTCTGTCTTTAACCCTAAGATTACGGTTCTTACTTCTCTAGGGATCTTAGATACTATTTGGTTAGAAGAACTTGTAGGAGATCTTCAAACGTACAAGATAGATATGTTCCCGAAAATTGTTAAGCCTGAGGATAAGGGGGTAGAACTTAAAGCCCAATCTAGGAAGAGAGAGGAAGTGTCTAAAAAGAGAGAAAAAGCATCATTCGACTCAGAATTTGATTACGATGTAGATGATTTGGCGCTTTGTTCTAAATATTTCAAGAAATTTCTCAAACTTAAAAAGCAAAATACTTCCAAAGATAAGAAGAGTTTTGAGAAACATAAAAAAATTTAAACGGGCAAGAAAAATTTTGAAAAAGAAAAGATATATTTCCCAAAGAAAGACGAGGAGAGATGTTATGAGTGTGAGGGAAAGGGTCACAAAGCTCATGAGTGTCCGACTAGGTTGAATTGTCAAGGGAAACGAAAAATTTCCTTAAACGTCATGCTTAGTGACAGTGAGGCTGAGTCGGTGAGTTCGGGAGATGAATCACCGCATGGATGTAACTTCAACGCAATCATGGCTAGTCATGTTACTACATCTAGTGCACCTCACAACGATAAGGAAGCTACTGAACATTATCACCTCGATAGTGAGTCTAATCATTTTGAGGAGAGTGAGGGAGAGAATGCTTTAAGTTATAGAGAGAGCGGCCTTCAGCGCGCCTACACCGAACTTTATGTCGAGCCCTTTAAAACGCAGAAATAGAATAAAGTTTTAGCGATGAGAGTTTTAATGTGAGAGAAAGAGTTGCATGAGGCAAGAGAGAGTGAATCCTCGGTGAGAGAAGCTTTGGGGGAGAGAGTTTGTGTAGATGAGAGAGAGAGAGAATGGGGACTTGACCAATAAGTTGGTTAGTATTTGGAGAGATCTCCAAGCATCTGTGGAGACTCATTACAAACTTGAAGCCCTTGTATCCCAACTCGAGAAAGATCTTAAACCTGCCCCGAAGGTCAAGGTAACTATCGATGACACATCGAAGAAGGTTGGTAAAATGCTCCTCGACCCTGCTTTAGGAAACATTGAGAGGCAAGGAATAGGTTACGATGGTGAATCCACTTCCCACATTTCACCCGAACAGGTTCTCAAAGTTGTGATGGACCCATATGGCCCTTGAACGAATTTACCTAGGAGGCCTAACCCACTTAGAAAAGCAAATCGAGGTAGACCCAAACCTGTCTATATTTTCACCTATTGTAAAATGAGAGGTCACCTTAAAGAGTTTTTCTATAATTAGGTAGGACTAGTCGTACACATCCTACCATACACCACTTTAGCGACTTTGCTAGTCTTAGGGAGAAAGTTGAATTTCTAATCGCGACTTACCATAGTTTAATGGAAGAATTTCAATGGATGTATTTTACATTTGAGAACGCTTCTAATATTCCAACAAAAGTCAACAATGACAAGGGAAAATAAAATGTTACCGCCACTTGGGTACCTAAGCGAGACGAGAAAACCCTTATTGTTCATGTTGCTCTTAAGGCTCAAAATACTTCCCAATGGTATTTTAATAGTGGTTGTTCTAGGAACATGACAGGTAACGTCTCATTTTTTTACCTACCTTGAGGGTCACAAGGAAGGTAAAGTCACCTTTGAAGATGGGAGTACATCTAGCATTTTAGGATGTGACAGTGTTGAGATACCTAGATTTTCTAAGCTAGATGATGTGTTGTACTTGAAGGGGTTGAAAGTGAACTTGATTAGCATAAGCCAATTGTGCAACGTAAACTTCACGATAAAGTTTGATCGGTTCGAGTGCAATGTTTATGATCAATCCAGTAAACTTTTACTAAAAGGTGTGAGGACGAGAGATAATTATTATGGGGTTGTTTCTAAGTCCTCTTTTATGTGCTACAGTCCCACAGTCTCTACTATGGACTTTTGGCATCAGCGGCTAGGTCACGTGAACATTAGAGATCTTAAGGGATTATTGAAAAAGGACTTAGTTTGTGGCTTAACATTTCTTGGGAAACCAAATTCCTTGATTTGTGGACCTTGCCAACAAGGTAAACAAATTCAAAGTCCCCAATGAAAGTTGAATACCATTACCACCACTCGTGTTTTGGAGTTGATTCACATGAATCTTATGGGTCCTACTCGCTCGGAGAGCTTAGGTGGTAAGAGATACATTATTGTGATGGTCGATGACTTTTTCTAGATACTTTATTATATAATTTATTCGAGAAAAGTCCGATGCGATCGAGTTCCTTATAACCAAGTGTCATGACCTATAAAATAACACGGTGTCACTATTAATCGGATGTGTAGTGGCAACGAAACTGAATTTAAAAAAAGAAAAAGTGGATAGTTTTTGCGATGAAGTGGCCATAAAGCATGAGTTTTTGGTCGTTCGTAGTCCCCATTAAAATGGTATTATTGAGGGGAAGAACCGAACGATATAGGAGATGGATAGATCCATGCTTCTGAGGAGAAATGTGCCTAGACATTTTTGGGTAGAGGCGGTGTGCATCGCATGACATACAATGAGTAGGGCATATCTTCGTCCACACATGCTTCACATGCCTTATCAGTTGTGGATAGGGAAGAAGCCCAGCCTATTATATTTTCATCTCTTTGGGGAGTACAAGCTAAATCTTACAAGATACAGAGCCCTTAGGAAATTTTGACTCTCGAAGCGACGGGGGGATATTTTTAGGATATTCATCGACGAGTAGGGCTTATACCACGTTTATAATCTGGCTTGATCTAAGGATATGGAGTCAATAAATGTCATGATTATAAATTACGAGCCACCGACATTTGTTGCTCCTAGCCTGCAAAGTGAGGATGATTCACCCCCAGGTGACGATACCATTCTTCCACATGCTATCATGGTGGACCCCATTCGTATTTTAGGGGAGACACCATATTGGGTTTGAAAGAGTCATGACCCTTATGCTATACTTGGTAATCTTACACTAGGTGTCAAGACTCGTGCTCAACTCAAAAATATTTTTAGTTGTCTGTGCTACACATCTCTAGTCAAGCCCAAGAACGTGAAAGAAGCACTCAAGGATGAACATTGGATATCGGCTATGTAAGAAGAGCTACTTAAGTTTAGAAAGAATGATGTATGGGAGTTGGTCCCCTGACCTAGCGATACTAACGTGATAGGAACCAAGTGGATTTTGAAGAACAAGGTGGATGAAAATGGTACCATAGTTTGCAATAAGGCTAGGTTAATCTCTTAAGTCTACACATAGATCGAGGGTGTAGACTTTGACGAGATATTCTCTCATATTGATAAGCTTGTGTCCGTCCATTTACCACTCGCCATAACATGTCATATGCGCTTCAAGTTATATGAGATGGATGTCAAAAGTGCCCTTATGAATGGACTTATACAAGAGGAGGTTTACGTGGAACAACAGAATGGGTTTGAAGACCCAAAGCACCCAGGACACGTCTACTATCTTAGGAAAGACTTATATGGTTTGAAGGAAGCACCTCGTGCTTGGCACGAGAGGCTTACTTCCTATTTCTTAGCTCGTGTATTCAAGAAAGTGGGAGTAGATAAGGAGTTATTCGTGAAGAGAGAGAGTGGTGTTATTTTGGTTTCCCAGGTCTATATAGATGACATAATATTTGGATTCACGTGCTCCCGCCATGCTCATACTTTTGAAGAGGAGAAAAATAATGAGTTTGAGATGAGCATGGTAGGTGAGATTACATTCTTCCTAGGTCTCCACGTTCGTCAGCTTGAGGATGGGATATCCATATCTCAATCCAAATATGCAAGAGACCTTATGAAGAAATTTGATCCAGAATCCACTAAGCAAGCTCGCACTCCTATGAGTTCATCGAAAAAGCTTAACAAAGACACTTTAGGCAACGATGCAGATCAAACTTTATATTGTAGCATGATACGTAGTCTTCTTTACCTTATCGCTAGTTGACCCGATATTGCCTTTAATATTGGAGTCTGTGCGCGATACCAGGCACCCCCGAAAGAGTCACACTTACACTCTCTTACACGTGTTATCAAATACTTGAGTGGGACTCTATCATACGCTATTTGGTATTCCTTTGATACTAATGATCGTTTATACGCCTATTCGGATGTCAATTGGGTCGGGGTTATCGATGGGTGTAGGAGCACTTCGAGTGGGAATTTCTACTTTACGATTGCTCTTGTCTCATGGATGAGTAAGAAGCAAAACTTTATATCATTGTCCATGACAGAGGCTGGGTATATAGCCATCGGGAGTTGTTGTATGCAAATCTTATGGATGAAGCAAATATTAGAGGGTTACGACATTTCCCAGGACACGGTGACTATTTTTTATGATAATACGAGTCCCATTCACATTTTTTGTAATCCAATCCATCATCCGCGCACAAATCACATTAGGATACGTGAGCACTTTGTTCGAGACCTAGTTGAGGAGAAGGTCATGTCCTTGAGCTTTGTGATCATTGATGATACTGGAAACAACACCATCAAATGAGGTGTTGACAAGCTAAATCTAGCAATAACAATGGCAGCACAAGAGTGTATATATATAGTAGAAGGAGGTGAGGAGAAGAGGATGAACACTTGTATATAAGTGGTTCATCCAATCTGGCCTACGTCCACTGTGAGTGTGTGAGTAATATCATTGGATGAAGGCATAATGGCCATAGATACAATCTCTCAAGCTTTCTCTCTCTACTGTGTAAACTAATAGAGTTTCAGCTAGGGTTGCAATTATCGATACTTTTATAAGGTAAAGGATGACCTCTATATATAATGCTTGGGGGTGTAATGTACCCCCCAAGCATGCAATGAGCATGTGCATGAGGATCGAAATAGTATATGAATGACACCTGGCTGATCCTAAGTAAATAATGATGACCTCAATATTCCCTCATGTGGAGGGGATGATTCGGTTATAACAGATTTGTCCACATGTTCCAAACTATACATGTGCTTGTAAACGCTCGGCCCTGTCTTTGATTGGAAGCAACCTCGCCCTGCTTGAGTACGAGGTTGGTGGAGTCAGATACAGTTGCTTTATCTTATCTAATCGTGAGAACCTCGTCCAGGAGGGCTGGCCGAGATTAGGTAGGAGGTAGTTGTAATGTCGGTTGAGGCCGATGATGACATTGGAAATGGATTGAACCCACGAGACATTACTAATTTTGGTTGACGACTGCAACGTCGGCTGGGGCCGATGATGATGTTGGGAGATGATTGATCCCATGAGGCCTTGATGACCTCGGCTGACGACCCACCGAGGTTGATGTATAAGGGGCCGACTTTATGAGAGACGACCTTACTGATGGTTGTCATAAGCTTCTGTCACCTCGGCTGTGAGACTGGCCGAGGTTAGTTAGTCTGAGTAAGAGGGTGAACTTTGGGCATATCAATTACCCCCTAGACCTTAGTCTTCTATGTAATTAGATGACTGAGGGGTATGTAATTAAAGTCGAGACTGGATTTCTTTAGGTGCCAATATTCCCATGCCACATGTCACTTGATAAAGTGAGGAGTGTGCTTATCAAGGCATGATGATTTTGATTTGCCCTTCGGGTTTCCTAGGGAAATGATGGGGCATTGGGACTCGTGCCCCATCATTAGATGTTTAAAAGCCTTTCTCTTTCCTTCTTCTCCTTCTTCCCAAATTCTTCCCGCCTTAGCTTTTCTTTGCAACTGCAACCTCCTCAAGACCTCCATTATTGGTTGACATTTGAAGGTCTCCTTTGCTTCTAAACCTCTTCTCCCTTATTTCGTAATTAGTCAGGTACCATTTCACCTTTATTTTCCATTTTTAGCCTTTATTTGTCATTTCTAAAATTTCGATGGGTTTTTGCATTTTTCGGCAAGTGGTCTCCTCCAGTATTGGTGGTTGTGAGATTAGGACAGTAGTGGTTGAGTGTCTTAGGGGTAGTTGTAGGTAGCTCAAAGGTTGTTTCAGCTAGAAAAAACCTTTTCTTAGGTTTCTGGTGAACCTTCGGTCACCTTCTCCGGTGACCTTGCTCTTGAGTGTTCTTAGTGTTCTTCATTAAAAACTTTTTAACTTCCCTTTTTGATCCTTTGTTTAGATTGAACAAGTTGTTTACTTGTTTGTGGTTTTGGGTCCAAGTGTAGTGTCGTCTCACTTATGCTCAGAGCTTTGTACCAACTCATAGAAGAGTTCCCCTCTCTTCATGAGAATACCTTTGAGAAAATTAGGCAAATAAAGCTAGCCTAAGAGGAAGCTCATAGGGTTGAGGCCTTATCTCTCAGACCCATCTTTCCTCCACCTCTGAAGGTTACCTACCCTAATCCAGTCGAGCTTGTTGAGCATGTGGAGGTTCCTGTGGACCCAACACAAATGTTTGAGTTTGCCTCTTCCTCCTCAGACCCTATGTCTATAGACTCTTTTTAAGAGGCTATGGATTACTCTCCTAAGCAGGGTGAGGTCCCTGAGGAAGCCGAGGTTTCGAGTCATACCTCATCTCACCAAGGTGCTAGCACCTCATATAGGTCTTATGATGTTGAAATCATAGGGCCAAGTGTGGCTATTCCCCCCCCCCCCCCCCATCATTGATGCCGACGTAGCTAGGGATGGTGATGATGGCGAGGAGAGTGATGTTGATATGCCTGAGGCGACCGAGATTAAGAACTCCATCAGTGAGTATGACCTTCTTGCTTTTAGGCACCTCTACTCCATAAACTCTTCCATCGTCCTTAGAAAACCTCTGAGGGACGAGAGAGCCTTTAAAGGTCGAGACGGAGAGATATGCATTTATGAGAAGATGTTTAAATTAGGCTTTCGCCTTCCTATCTACCCTTCCATCAGAGCTATACTTTCCCATATTAATTTAGCCCATTCCCAATTATTCCCTAAAGCTTGGAGGGTTATGATTGGGGCCATCATCCTTTAGAGGGATGTCCACCACTTAGACCTTCCAGTAAGGGTTTTCACTGGTTTCTATGTGCCCTCCTCGGCTAAAAACCACCCTAGCTATTACCACTTCTTAGCTAGAAAATCAGAGAAGAAAATGCTATTGGTTACCTAAACTTCAAACCATAACTGGAAACCTCGGTATTTTTTTGCTTCCGGGGCATGGGAATTTAGTCCAAATGATGCCTATGGAACGTCGGTTCCAAGGACACCTCTGAGATGGGGGAAGGTCTCCCTTGCTGCTAAAGCAGACCCTAGACTTAGCCAGGATAATTGCCAAAAAGTTGAGGATCTTTGCAATCAGGGTGAGCAGGGTTTAAGGATGAAAAGCGGTGCTGAAATTTAATTTTGTTCCCATGGATACTTGTAGGCTTTTCAAAAAGCAAGACACAAATCTAGGGTCACGATCGGAAACAATTGAAACTGGGGTTCCATGAAGCTTAATAATTTCTCGTATATAGAATTTTGCTGACTTTTCTAAGGAATAGGTAATCTTAATGGCAAGAAAATGATCAGATTTAGTTAACCTATTAATAATTACCCAAATGGAATCATTACCATTGGAACTCCTTGGTAGCCCTGTCACAAAATCCATGGTAATATGTTCCCATTTCCACTCAGGGATAGGTAAAGGTTGTAATAATCCTGATGGTTTTTGATGTTCATCTTTTACTTATTAATAGATCAAACACTGAGATACAAACTCTGCTATCTCCCTTTTCATGTTATTCCACCAAAACACTTCTCGGAGATCTCTATACATCTTAGTATTTTCGGGATGAACTGTGAATGTCGAGTAATGACCTTTCTCCAAAATCTGCCCCTTTAGTTGGGCATTACCCTCTATACACACTCTATTTCCAAACCTTAATATATCATCTCGTATCGCAAATTCGATTCTCTTCCCTTCAATAACCTCTTCTTTAATCTTTTGCATTTGTAGGTCATTTACTTGTGTAACTTTAATTCTTTCCATCAATGTGGGTTGTATTTGTAAGTTTGCGATTATTCCTCCTTTGCTATAAATACGTACATCTATTTCCATACTTCTCAAATCTTTCAATAGAGCTTCCTGGATGGTAATAAGACATGCTAAATTTGGTGTAGACTTTCTACTTAAAGCGTCGGCTACTACATTAGCTTTCCCTGGGTGATAGTGAATATTTACATCATAATCCTTCATCAATTCTAACCACCTCCTTTGTCTCATATTCAATTATTTCTGAGTAAAGATATATTTCAAACTCTTATGATCGATATAAATCTCACAAGTCTTACCATACAAATAATGTCTCCAAATCTTAAGAGCAAAAATTACCGCTGCTAATTCTAAGTCATGGGTTAGATAATTTTGCTCATGTGGTTTTAACTGTCTCGAGGCATAAGCTACTACTTTTCCATTTTGCATTAGCACACATCCCAAACCATTTTTAGAAGCATCACTATAAATCACAAATCCTCCTGTATCGGAAGGAATAGTCAAAATTGGGGCAGTTACTAATCGATTCTTAAGTTCTTGGAAACTATTCTCAACTTCCTCATACCATTCATATTTCACCCTCTTTTGCGTTAACCTAAATAGAGATTTGGCAATTCTATAAAATCCTTCAACAAATCTTCGATAATAACCTGCTAATCCTAGGAAACTACGAATCTCCGTTACATTAGTTGGTCTTGGCCAATCTAGTATAGCCTCGATCTTTTGAGGATCAACCGACACTCCCTCCTTGGATATGACATGTCCTAGAAAAGAAACACTAGGCAACCAAAATTCACACTTCTTTAATTTCGCATATAATTTCTCTTTCCTAAGGATTTGTAATACTATCTCCAAATCCTTCTCGTTTTCTTCAATACCTTTGGAATAAATAAGGATGTCATCAATGAAAATAACCACACACTGATCCAGATATTTCCTAAACACTCTATTCATCATATCCATAAAAGCGGTTGGTGCATTAGTTAATCCAAATGGCATCACAAGAAATTCATAGTGACCATCCTGACCTAAGGTCAATCTTAGAAAACACTTGCACACCTTGTGGTTGGTCAAACAAATCATCTATACGAGTTAAGGGGTATTTATTCTTAATGGTCGCCTTATTTAGTTCATGATAATCTATACATAACCTCATCGTCCCATCCTTCTTTTTAACAAATAACACTAGAGCACCTCAAGGGGCCATACTAGGTTTAATAAAACCCTTGTCTAACAGATCTTGTAATTGAACTTTTAATTCCCTTAATTCTAAAGGTGCCATGCAATAATGTGGTTTTGAGATTGGTGTAGTTTCAGGAACAAGGTCAATGGTAAATTCTACTTCTCTACCAGGAGGTAGACTGGGCAAAACATCTAGAAAAATCTTAGCTATAGGAATATCTTCTAAACTAGGCTCTTTTGTTTAAAAATCAATAACACTGGCAAGGAATCCTTGACTTCCCTTCTTAAGAAAACTACAAACTTGCATTATAGAGATAATATGCATGGGAGATAAGATGCTAGTTCCTTCAAAACTAAACTCTGTTTGGTTAGGAAATTGAAAAATAACTCTCTTCTAAAAATAATGAACCCTAGCATGATATAATGCTAACCAATCCATCCCCAAAATGACATCAAAATATCTTATGTCTAAAACTATCAAATCAGCGAATAATTTATGACTACTGACATCTATAGGGCATGACTTATACACTAATGTTCCCATTAATAACTCACCCGAAGGAGTAGAAATGTGTATGCTATGATTTAAGGGTTCAGGAATATTAGGAAAGTAATTAACAAAATGTACAGATACAAATGAATGGGTAGAACCAGGATCTATTAAAACTTGAAAAGGTTATGCACATATAGAATGTGTACCTGACACTACTGCATTAGAAGCCTTTGCATCGGAAAGATTAAAAACTCTACCCTGTCTGCCCTAATCCTTATTGTCATTAGAAGTGTTTGTTGCCGCCTTCCCTTTGTTAGGACAATCTCGCATTTTATGTCCCTTTTGGCCACACCCAAAGAAACTTCCCGTCTCTAGGTAACATGGTCTCCCTCTACGAATATTACCACAGTGTTGGCATTTATCAACATTAAAGGGTTTGTTTACTAAAGGTTGTCCTATATTAGGTATAGTCCTAAAGGGTTTGTTATTGGGGTTCCTTCCTCTTTGTTCTCCAAACTTCCTCTTCCCCTCTCTAACCTGATTATATTCTTCACTATCCTTCTCAGCTATTGCTTCACTAGCCACCACATCATTATATGATGTTAACTTCAGGATGGAAATTCGGCTATGAATATTCATCCTTAACCCACATTCAAACTTCTTGGCTCTTAAAACATCGATTATCATAACATGAGGTGTAAAATGGGATAACTCAGTAAACTTTGCCTCGTATTGACTAATCGTCATATTTCCTTGAACCAGACTCATGAAGTCAGCTGCTTTTTTATCTTGCATCGTTTCGAGAAAGTATTTCTCGTATAAGATCACTAAGAAGTCATTCCAACCTATGGGATTATTCCTTTCCCCGTGTATTCTCTTAGTCATTATCCACCAATGTTCAGCTTCACCTTCTAACATGAATGTTCCAAATGAAACTCATTGTTCATCTGTACACTTAAGAACATAGAACATCTTTTCCATTTGCATCACCCAATTTTCTGCTTCAGTGGGGTTAGGAGTACCTTTAAAATATGGCGGATTCAACTTCTTGAACTTTTCAATACTACAAGTACTTAGTTAAATATTCCTTGGTGCTCTATTATTCACATGATGCTCCATAATTCTTGCTAGACTTTCAATTGCCTCGTATGCACCTTTATGCCTCTGGAACGTCAGTTCTAAGGATACCTATGAGATGGGGGAAGGTCTTCCTTGCTGCTAAAACCGACCCTGGACTTAGTCAGGATAATTGCCAAAAAGTTGAGGATCTTAGCAATCAGGGTGAGCAGGGTCGTCTTGTAAAATATGAACATCTGATGACCCCCTATTACCTTTCTCAGACAGGTCTAGGGGGTATTCCTTTGGAAAAGCTTCGTAAGTCTTAATTTTTCATAAATTATTCCTATTACTTTTTATACCTCTGACTTACTAACTCAGATATTTATCTTCTGCAGAGCGCCCTGAAGGCATATCAGACGACCTTTGGGAAATGTATGCTCTAGGCCTTGTGAAGCTGATGCAAAAGAGGAGTGGCAAAAATGTACCCCTTGCTACCACCCAGAAGAACGTCGGCACATCCCAGGCCGATGTTACCAAGAAGAGGAAGACCACAGCTGACCCGACGCATTTGAGGCCGGGCAAGACTCAAAAAGGGGATCGTACCATTCCCATCTCTACAGACAATTCCCTGGGTGCTCGTCTTACTCAGTTGAAGATCAGTTATAAACTCATTGTCCACAGCTTGAAGGCTGCCGATGTTATCGACGCTGTAATGACTGAAGAGGATAAGCGTTTCTTACTGTCACGACCCCGACCCAAAATAGTAGTAGGGAACGAGTGTCTTGATATGCCACCAAGGCAATAAATATTCCAATTTAATTATTTCTTTAAATAAATGCAACGAAAATATGATCACACGGTTATGACTCGTAAAATACTGAAAGTAAAGGAATTACGTCATCAGAGCTTTCTAAAGGAAACTTCATATATATTAAAAGTAACAACGAGTTACAACTAAAGAGATTTTTTAAAACTTATTACAAGAGATAGAGACATGCTCTAAATAAACATTTTACAAAAAGAGCTCTAAAAGCTAAATCTTCAATATAGTCCGTTTTCATTCCGTCCATGAGCCTAAACGTTTGCTGAAAAATGGTTATTTATACAACATCAGCTAAAAGCCGAATGAGGTTCAATCTCTAGACATTCCAGGATTTTCAGAAAATAGATACCTATTCAAGTCAAAAGAGAAGGCATATACATATATGGATAAGAACTTGCCATAAATATATATATATATATATATATATATATATATATATATATATATATATATATATATATATATATATATATATTGAAATGAAAGTATCAAAATTAGATAGCTCAGAATAAGACGAATGCAACAAATCAAATGTGATATCTTTTTCTTTCAATCACATCATTTTGATGGCCAAGTACACTTTAATACCGTATTATTCCCCGATAGTTGAGGGTTAATATAACTAGTTCGTCACAACGCCTTATTTAGGGCACACCAGCGATAACCCAACTAGGAAGGTCAGTCAGTAAAGAGGTCCCTTAGACCGAATCATATTTTCAATATTCAGTATCCTTTTCAATAATCATTTTAATTGGTATGTTTATATGGACAAATATAAACATATCACAAATGAATCAATCATCAGTATCACATGAATTTTGAGAACAAAAGTAGTTCACAAAATATATATAGTTTGCATAATATCATATAATCAAAATACACAAGGAATGTCAGAGTACTCACAAAAAATGGAGGTCGAATTTACTGTTATTGAGTCTTCGATCACATGTTAATCTGATAAAGATTTAAGTACACGTTCTAAGGTCCAGTTTATACTATACTTTAATAATAACTTCTTCTTTTAAAGGATTATTGAATCCCCATTTGTCAACTTTTAAAACTCATTGATCGTAATTGAATAATTCATTTCATAGTCCTTCCTCATGAGTCCGTTCCCAATACAGATGGAGGGTCACAGGGGCACCACTTAAATTCCATCTCATCTAAACAGAACATTTTCAGATTCATTCCCAGTAAAGATGGAGGGTCATAAGGGCACCACATAAATACCATCTCATCTACACAGAACTTCACCGGGCCTAACTTTAAATTACTTAAATGGGATTCCATAATAATGAGCAATTTCTTTAAAAAGAATCATTTTTTTAAAAGCATATAATTTCAAACAAGTTTATAAAATCAACTTGGATTTGTTCTAAATTTTAAGTTTTGATTAGTGAATCCTTTAGTGTATTTTACCAGTATAACTACTAAGTAAAGCTATAAAACAATAAATTAAAATTATAAAGATGCATTATAACATTAATATTACCTTAAGATGAATATCAATAAGAACTTCTTAAACGTTTCCACTCTTTCTCTCACAACTTCTCTATATAATTCTCAAGGAATTTGGTGTGAGTTTCAAATGATCCCAAAGGCCTTATTTATAGTTTTCCGAAGATATCACGGCATTGACACGTGTCCATGCTAACCAAGCTTTTACAATGGCGAGTCAGCGTTGACGTGTCGCGTAACAGAGGCGTCTTACAGTCTTATTTCACTGGACTGCGACACGTGTTTTAGCTTCTCCTATAATGACGACACATTTTTTGGCTTCTCCTCTAATGAAGACACGTGTACGATGGAGGTGTCAAAACCAAGCATGAGGTGTCGAGCACGAGGTGGAAAGGTATTAAGGGTCATTTTGCACCTTAAGGGCATTTTGGTAATTTTACACCATATATTTTCAATATTTCTTATAGGTCCCTAAAAATATTTTATTTACAAAAAACACCCCTCTTTATTTTTCATTTTGGTCCTTGAAACTTTCTTTATTAAAACCAAGTCCCTAAAGTTTCATAAAATTACATTTTCAACCCTAAAACTTATCACTTAGCTTAGGATGTGCCATAACACTTCAATTTGACCCATTTTACAGTTGATTCTTCAAAAATAAAAAAAGGGCTTTGTCAAATTAAGAATCCAGAATATCCTATTTGTAATAATACAACATTTATCAGATAATAAATGAGACGCAATTTCAAAAACAAACCATATATGAGTATATAAAAATGGGGTCATTACACTTACGCTCCTTGGACGTCCCATTGTTGGCTGAGTTTACTCTCCATATATCAATTTAGGTATTTGTTTTTGTTCATTTGGTCTCCTCAAGTGTAGCCTCGGTTATTTTATAAATTATAGTTCCTATACTTATACATCTGACCTTCTTCTGTAGGGTATCTTATCCATGCATCATTTTGTTGATTGGACCCTGAAGAAGATTCCCCTTATAGAGAAGGGTCACGAAGCTGAGAAGGTCCAAGCCTCTTTGAATGGAGAGGTTGAAAGGATGAAGGAGGTTCACAAGCTGAAGGGGGTTGTCCAGCAGAGGGACAGGGACGGCCAAGCTCAAGAAAGACCACGACGTAGCTGTGAGGTCTAAATATGATGCCCTTCAGACTAAGGTGGTTGCTGCAGTCAAGGCTATTTTAGAGGATGCTGTAGAGAAGATCATTGAAGACTATAAGGTCTCTGATGAATTCGTCAGTTTTGGCTTTGAATACCTTGAAAGAGGTATCAAAGCAACTAGAAAATGGGCAGCCTCTAAGGAGAAAGAGTCAGAGAGTTTGGCTGCCTTTGACTTTGAGGGTCTTGGCTTTGGTGATCCCCGGTTTGCTCAGGCCTTGCAGGAAGTTGAGGAAGCCGATGTTGCTCCAGTTGAGACTTCTCCCTTAGAAAACACTGAGACTGAAGATGTTAATCCTCAGGATGATGGAGCTGAGGTGCCAAACGTCGACCGTGACGACACGACTGCAGCTGCAGAGACTTAGGCCTTTTTCTTGTGAACATTTAAAAGTTATAATTTTAATTTCCTTTCTTGTCTGTACCTCTCAGCTTTCGTGAACTTTGATGGCATCTTGGTATATCTGATTTGTAACTCTCTTTAATGTTATTCAATGATAATCATTAATCTCATCTTCTTCAGATTATATTGCTTCTTTCATTGTTATGCTTGAATGTCTTACTTCTTGAATGTTGTTTTAAGGTCTGAGGTCACCATATAATGATTTTTACCCTTATAAATTTCACCAAACTAATGGTGTTTTGAGGTCTGAGGTCACCATATTATGATGTTTACCTCATAAATTTCACCAAACTAATGATGTTTGAAGGTCCGAGGTCATCAAATTATGATGTTTACCTCCTAAATTTCACCAAACTAATGATGTTAAAGGTCCGAGGTCACCATATAATGATGTTTACCCTCATAAATCATCACCAAACTATGATGTTAAAGGTCTGAGGCCACCATATAATGATGTTTACCCTCATGAATTATCACCAAACTATGATGTTGAAGGTCTGAGGTCACCATATTATGATGTTTACCTCATAAATTTCACCAAACTAATGATGTTTTAAGGTCCGAGGTCATAAAATTATGATGCCTACCTCATAAATTTTACCAAACTAATGATGTTAAAGGTGTGAGGTCACCATATAATGATGTTTACCCTTATAAATTTCACCAAACTAATGGTGTTTTGAGGTCTGAGGTCACCATATTATGATGTTTACCTCATAAATTTCGCCAAACTAATGGTTTTAAGGTCTGAGGTCATCAAATTATGATATTTACCTTATAAATTTCACCAAACTAATGATGTTAAAGTTCTAAGGTCACCATATAATGATGTTTACCCTCATAAATTATCACCAAACTATGATGTTAAAGGTCTGAGGTCACCATATAATGATGTTTACCCTCATAAATTACCACCAAACTATGATGTTAAAGGTCCGAGGTCCACATATAATGATGTTTACCCTCATAAATTACAACCAAACTTTGATGTTAAAGGTTTGAGGTCACCATATAATGATGTTAACCCTCATAAATTATCACCAAACTATGATGTTAAAGGTCTGAGGTCACCATATAATGATGTTAACCCTCATAAATTATCACCAAACTATGATGTTAAAGGTCTGAGGTCACCATATAATTATGTTTCACCTCATATTTTCAATAAATTAATGATGTTTAAGGTCTGAGGTCATCAAATTATGATGTTCCACCTCATATTTCACCAAATTAATGATGTTAAAACATAATGCAACAAAGTATTGGCACATAAATTGCTATCTTTTCATTAACATCCTTTGTATAGGCTGCTACATGTATTACAAAAGGATAAAAACAACTGCAACATCATATGTAATATTTCTTCAAATGATCGACATTCCAAGGGTTGGAGAAAGGTTCTCCTTTAAGATTTTCTAGACGGTACGTACCAGGCACAACCTCATCAACTATTTTGTAAGGACCATGCCAGTTTGGATGGAGCTTATTTGTTTTTTGCAACGTCTTCTTTAGGACTAGGTATCCAACAACTATAGGCCTTGATTTCACCCTTTGATTGTAGAATCTTGCAGTTCTCTGCTGGTAGGCTACCTGTCTTATCTGTGCATCCTCTCGTCTTTCCTCGATCAAATCAAGATCAAGTCTTCTCTCTTCCCCATTCCTCTAAGGGCTATAGGTCTGAACTCTATGAGTGGGGAGTCCTACTTCTGTAAGGATGACAACTTCTGAACCGTGGGTTAACATAAAAGGAGTTTCTCCAGTTGGTGTCCTTGCTGTCGTCCTGTAGGCCCATAACACATCATATACCTCCTCTGTCCATCTCCCTTTGGCCTCTTCCAACCTATTTTTTTATCCCATCAAGAATTATTCGATTTGTAACCTCGGTCTAACCATTTCCTGGGGTCATCTAGGAAAAGAGAAGAACTGCTTGATCCCTACTCTTTCACAGTATTTCTCTAAAGAAACATTCTTGAACTGGGTTCCATTGTCTGAGATGAGGGTGTTTGGAAGATCATACCTGTATATGATGTTTTTCCATATGAACCGGAAGGTCTTATGTTCAGTAATTGTGATCATTGGCTTAGCCTCTACCCATTTGGAGAAGTAATCAATTGCCACTATTAAGAATTGATAGTTATTTCAGCTCTTGGCAAGGGTCCTACCAAATCAATGCCCCATATTGCGAATGGCCAAGGTGAGATGTTTGATGTCATAAGTTGATGAGGTTGATGTGGGGTGGTGGCAAATCTCTGTCACTTATAACACGTCTTCATGTATGCAGCTGCATCTTTGGCCAATGTCGACCACTAATACCCCTGGGTGATTATTCTCTTAGCTAAAGATCTTCCTCCTATGTGACTAGAGTAAGAGCCCTCATGCACATCGTACAAGATATGTGAGACCTATTAAGGGTGGACCCATCTAAGGAGAGGGAGTAAGAACCCCTTCTTGTACAAGACATCTCCTATAATTGAGAATTTGGCAGCTCTGAACCTCAGCTTTCTTCTTTCTGACTTTGACTCTGGTAGGCCACCCTCTCTAATGTATTTGATAAGAGGATCTATCCATGAGGTTCCCATATTCAAATTGATGCAAGGTCTGGAAACCTCTTCTTCTTCTATGGTCGGATTGAGCAGAATCTCAATCGGTATTATTCTTCTTATGTCTATCCTTATTGCTGAGGCTAACCTTTCTAGTGCATCGGCTCGACTGTTATCTTGCCAACTCTTCATATTTACTTCCTTGAAGATTTCTAGCATCATTCTCACCCTCTTCAAGTACTTGACAATCCTTTCATCTTTGGCCTCAAACACTCCTAGGGACGACCAACCTTGAGTCACTGTAGACTAGGAGTTGGCCAACACTAAGGGATTTTGCCAAGGAGAGTCCTGCTATTAATTCCTCATACTCTGACTCGTTGTTCGAAGCTTTAAAGTTGAACCTTGATGCATATTCAATATCGGTACCATCTGGTGCTGACACTATCAACCCCGCTCCACTTTCATTTTCGCAGGATGACCCATAAACAAAGAGGTTCCAAATATCTTCATCTGAAGAAAAGTTTCCCTCTGATAGGGTCCCTTGCTTGAAGAGATACCTGTCTTCCTCATTCTCAACCATTCTTTTTCAGTCTTTGCTTGACTCAACCTCGTCCGGATCTTGGAAGACATTTTTGTCTGGTTCATTTGTAACCTTTTGACTATCTTCAATCTCAACCTTTTCCCAGGTAAACTCTGTTACGAAGTCTGCGAGTGCTTGCCCCTTAAAGGTAACCCTGGGTTGATAAGCAATGCCATACTCCCCCAACTCGATGGCCCAGGTCATCAGCCTGCCTGACTTTTCAGGCTTATGGAGGAACTGTCTGAGTGGGGAATGAGTCAGGATGACCATAGAGTGGGCTTGGAAGTATGCCTTCATTTTCCTAGAAGCATGTATCAAATCATATGCTAATTTTTCCATCCTAGGGTACTTTTGTTCAGATCCTTGAAGATTATTACTATTAAAGTATACTGGCTTCTGCACTCCATCATCTTCTCTTACTATTGTAGCACTAATGGCTGACTCAGACACAGCTAAATATACGTATAACTTCTCTCTAGAATGGGCTAAGATAGGAGTAGTGGGGATCCAAGGTAGGACTTGATCTCCTTAAAAGCTTTGTCTCATTCCTCATCCCATTCGAAGGCCTTTCTAAGAACTTTGAAAAAAGGAAGACAGTTGTTTGTAGCTCTTGAGACGAACCTATTAAGTGCAGTAACTCTTTCGGTTAGCCTCTGAATGTCTTTAATAGTTTTGGGTGTCTTCATTTCTAGAAAGGCCTTGATCTTCTCAGGGTTATCCTCTATTACCCTCTGATTGATGATAAATCCCAGAAACCTTCCTGATCCTACTCCGAAGACACATTTGGTCGGGTCAAGCTTTATTTTATACTTATCCATAGTGTCAGAAGTTCTTTCAAGGTCCGCCACATGAGTGTCAGCCTTTAGACTCTTCGTCAGCATGTCATCCACATACACTTCTATGGACTTGCCTATCTAATCCTCGAATATCTTATTTATGAGGCATTGGTAAGTAGCCCTTGCATTCTTAAGCCCAAAGAGCATGATCTTGTAGCAATAGGTCCCCTTATCTATGATGAATGTTATCTTCTCTGAGTCTTTCGCATTCATGAAGATCTGATTCTCACGTCTTGTTGTGGCATCCACCATCTGATCGATACGAGGCTGGGGGAAACTATCTTTTGGGCAAGACTTATTTAAATCAGTGAAGTCTACACACATCCTCCTTTTCCCATTTTCTTTTGGCACAATGACAGCGTTAGATAACCACTCAGGGTATATGACCTCTCTGATGAACTTGGCCTCTTCAAGCTTTTTGACCTCTTCTATGATGACATCATACTTCTCTCTTGAGTATACTTTTCTTCTCTACTTGATGGGATTATCATCTTTTTTAACATTGAGTTTATGGCATATAATCTCAGGGTTAATACCTAACATGTCTGCATGGCTTCAGGCAAAGACACTTTGTCTCTTCCTTAAGCGTTTCACCAGCTCCTCCTTGATCTCAAGTCTTAGGGCTCTACCGACTTGGACGATTTTTTCTGGTTCGTCCTCATCTAGGATGATGGATTCTACCTCTTTTGCTACCTCTCCCTTCTTGAGCTTTATTTCATCTCTAGAATCAAGTGTATCGATGTTATACGTGGTTGTTGCCCTCTTATGAGCCTCTCTCTTCTGCAGAGTTGAAGTAGCATTCTCGTGCTGATATTTGGTCACCTTGAACTTCCCCTAACCCATATGGAGTCGGGAATTTTATCATTTGGTGGATCATTGAAGGCACGGCCTCAAATTCCTTGAGGGCTACTCGTCATATGATGAGGTTGTAAGCTGAGAAGACGTTTTTATCCATAAAAAAAAAATAATTTTTCTGGTGAACCTCTTAGGCCATTCATCTCCCATTCTCACATCCATCTCATACATACCTAATGGATGAACCTTATCACCGTTGAAGTTGATCAAGGGATGATGATAAGGGACAATCCTAGCTCTGTTGAGGCCTAGGCTCTTAAAGCAGGGCTAGAACATAATGTCTACAGAGCTACCGCCATCAATGAGGATTCTCTGAACTTCACACCCATGCACTCTTGTGGTGATTACCAGAGGGTCATTGTGAGGAGCTAAGATACCTTTAAAATCAAGTCGTGAGAAGCCAACTATGAGGGTGTCCATATCTACCTTCTTTCTCTTCTCATGCTTAACCTCCGTAGATGCCAAGTTTATAACCTCGACTTTAGTCACTGCCTTAGCCTCTGCCACATGAGCCTTAAAATCTGCTACTTCTGAGCCACCTCCTTCCAGTCCTCCACAGATGGTGTTTACACCGAATGAGATCATACTGACCCTCTTCACAGGGACATGGTCTACTTTTGGTGGGAGGTCAGGGTCATCGTCATAATCATCTGAGTTCTCATCTCTTCTAGTAGGGGCATCTTCCCCGCACCTGTCATTTCCCTTTTTTTAGGGTCATCTCTTCCTCCCTTGGAAGCTCTACCATCCACATACTTCCTAAGCTTTCCATATTTCAAGATCTTCTCAATCTCATCCTTCAAGGCGAAACATTTGTTGGTCAGATGGTCGTGATCTTGGTGGGACTCGCACCACAGGTTTTTGTTCCTCATATGTGGAGGAGCCTTACGTATCTTCGACCATCTTAGAGACCTGTCATTATTTATTTCATTGAGGATATGTTCGCAGCTCACAGTTAAAGGAGTGTAGTGTGGAAACTTATCATCTGCAGCCCTCTTCTTTTTGTTCTTCTTCCTCCGAAATTTCCCACTACTACTTCTATTCTCATCCTCATACTTTACAGCCATTGCTTCTTCAGTTTTCATGACCCTACCAGCCATTACTAACAACTCGGCCATAGACTTAGGAGGGTCTTCAGCAAGCTTCCAAAGTAGCTTTCCCTTTTGAAGTCCTCCAATGAGGGTTATCATTACTATATTCTCTTTGTAATCTTCAACCTCCAATTTTTCCTTATTAAATCTTGCAATGCAGTCTCTGCGACTCTCATAATTTCCTTGTTTTACGTAGAGTAGATGGGTTGTCTTCTTCTGAGGTCTTACCCTAAAACAGAAGTTGTGTATAAAATGCTCTGCCAAACCCTTAAAGTTCTTAACATAATTTTTAGGAAGAGAAGCAAACCAAATGTGCGCAGATCCCGTCAAGGTGCTTGAAAAATCTCGGCACCTCATCTCATCAGGGATTGAATAAATATCCGCTGTAGACTGATACATCTCAATATGATGTACAGGGTTGGTACTACCATCGTACTTAGGAGACACCATTGGTGGTTTAAATTTGGTAGGAGTCAGGAAGTTGACAATCTTGACCATAAATGGGGAGCCCTCTGAAAATCCCCTTTGTAGTGGGTTTCAACTTTTTATGAGGTTCCCTATCTTCTCTTCCAAATGTTGAATGGAGTAATTCCAAGGTTTAGCAATGTCGGCCTGGCCGAGGTTGTCCCCAGCCTCCTCCAAAGGGTGGACCGAGGGTTCCCCAACTGCTGTACAACGTCGGCTATTGATCTCCTGGCCAGAGTCTCGACCATAATGTGGTCACCCATGATGAGGCCAATGTTCACCACCTTCCCTTTGTGAGCCAACTACACTTCTTGACCTGGATAACCTCTGCCTCAGATCATTAACTTGGCCGAGGCTTTTAAAGGCCGACCCTCTACTCAAGCGATTAAAAGTTAATCCTCTTTGCTGGGCATCACCAACCTCGGATCGTCTTGCTCCACAACCTCGGCTCTGCTGTATAGGACGTATTGTGTTATTTGAAACCTCATATGACTCCCAACAGTCTGCTGCAGCATCTTCTACCTCAATGTCATCATACCTATCCTCAGGGCAAGGGTTTCTTTGCCTCCCCAGACATAAACGCCTAGGGTCAACAACATCCCTCCTCCGTTGAGGAGTAGGTTGGTCTTTTCGCGGTGCCTGGGGTGGTCCCTGGCCTCAGGATGTGGTTGAATAACTGTCGGAGTAATCATCTTCAGTGAGACCCTAGGTGGTCTTATTATATTCTCGCTTAGCTGGGCAAATTCCTCGCTTGTTGCATTGCGGCCAAGGACTTCAAGGCTGCTACCACCTCAGCCATTTCAGACTGATACCTGGCTGGAACTAGGTCCTCCAACACCAGATGGTGGAGGAGGTGGTGGTAACTCTGGTGCCATATGATGAGACTAGTGAGCTTGTAATAAAAATATTAGAGAGCTTGATACCTTAAAGGACCTCGTTCAATGGTGACACAGCTTCACACGTGGGGTGAGGCCTAGTTCACCACCAGAGTCTCCGGTGAGGTTAAGCTACAAACAGGAAGAGATGAATCTTCTCATTCCCAAAGATGGTGCCAAAACGATGATGATAGAAACAGCACCATCAGATCAGGTGTTGACAAGATAAATCTGGCAAAAATAATGGCAGCACAAAAGAGTATATATACAGTAGAAGGAGGTGAGTAGAAGAGGATGAACACTTGTATATAAGTTGTTCAGCCAATCTTGCCTATATCCACTGTGAGTGTGTGAGTAATATCACTGGATAAAGGCACTAATGTCCATAGATACAATCTCTCAAGCTTTCTCTCTCTACTGTGTAAATTAACAGAGTTTCAGCCAGGGTTATAATTATCGATCCTTTTACAAGGTAGAGGATGACCTCTATATATAGTGCTTAGGGGGTGTAATGTACCCCCAAGCAAGCAATGAGCATGTACATGAGGATCGAACCAGTATAAGAATGACACCTGGTTGATCCTAAGTAAATAATGATGACCTCAATATTCCCTCACGTGGAGGGGATGATTCGGTTATAACAGATTTATCCACGTGTTCCAAACCATACATGTGCTTGTAAATGCTTGTCCTATCTTTGATTGGTAGAAACCTTGGCCTGGATGAGTACGAGGTCGGTGGAGTCAGATGTAGTTGCTTTGTCTTGTCTAACCGTGAGAACCTCGGCTATGAGGGTTGGCCGAGATTAGGTAGAAGGTAGTTGTAATGTCGACTGAGGCCGATGATGACGTTGGCAGTGGATTGAACCCATGAGACATTGCTAATTTCAGTTGATGACTGCAACTTCAGTTGGGGCCGATGATGATGTTGGGAGATGATTGAGCCTATGAGGCCTTAATGACCTCGATTGACGACTCACCGAGGTTGCTGTATGAGGGCCCGACTTTATGAGAGATGACCTTGCTGATGGTTGTCATAAGCTTCTGTCACCTCGGCTGTGAGACTGGACGAGGTTAGTTACTCTGAGTAAGAGGGTGCACTTTAGGCATATCAATCATCGATCATCAATTAGCCGATATTTTTATGAAACCTTTAGATGCATTTCGATTCGAGGATCTTAGGAACTCTTTAGGTATTTTTACCGTTGACTAAGATTGGACATGTTATCTAGTATAGGATGATTTTCATGCTTATTCATATGTATTCCTATTGCTATATTGTACTATAATTGTATTTATCTTATTTCAATTTCTTATATTTTTTCAAAAATCCAAAAAGACTTTTGTTTTTCTTGAAAATTTTTGGAAAAATACTAAAAGATTTTCGATTTCTTTTTAAGAAAAGGTGAAAACGCCAAAAACATTTTATTATTGATAAAAATTTTGAAAAATCCAAAAAGGGTTTTGTATTTTTTACATTATATGTGGATGAACATTAAAGATGTCTGAGTCACTCATTCATTCCATATCCATGTGGCTGTTTTGTAGTGTTTTGTGACATGACATCATTTCATTTTGTTTTTTATAATGTGTGGAGTCATTAAGATATGATATGATGACTACTTGTTACATGTTTGACTTCTTTTAACCTTTAATACACACAAGCACAGACTTATTTGAGTATTGCACTTACCTTTCACGTGTCGGTTATAGTGTTTTAATCTCAATCCTACTTTTAAAGCGAGCCAAATATGGAAAAATGAGATAATGAAAGTGGTGCTTGTAAGAACCATTGCCCGGATTGGAAAAATTAAAAATCATATCTTCGGTAAATGTGGTATATATTTTAAGCAATGGAATCGGGTTGCGAAAGATAGGTTGACTTTACGTGAATAGCCACCATTTGTAAAAAGAAAAGGCCTAAAAAAATTAAAGTCAGATAAAACAATTAAAAAAAAGAAAGTGTCAGCCCAATTTTAAAGAACATTAATGCTTCGCAACATATGAGCATTGATTTATTCAAAACCATTGAGAGAAAAATTCTATATGTGAGTATTGAGGGAGTTAAGTTGAAGATCAATGGGTTTGCACGTTCTGAAAAATTCTCATAAAAGCATTACATAGTTTTGGGCATTATTGGTGTGAAAATCACTCATGATCTTGATTAGTTGAATAGTTTAAGTCGATTTCACTTGAGTTGCCCATTTTTATACCTAAGGTAGACTTTGAGATTATGCGTTAGTGGTGCCTCATTCCTTTGTGCACATATGTTATGTTTGCCTACGCTGATGAACCTATATAATGTGTTCACACCCTTACATTCCATTTCCATAATTTAGTTATTTTTTTTATTTCTCCATGGGGTGTTGTTTTTGTAAAATTATTTTTACTTGAAATTTTTGAAATATCAAAAATAGTTTGTGATGTCTTTTGAGATTTTCATTGCAAGATTCTTCATTCTTATCTTGTTGTGATGATATCTTGTTATGCTTGGTGATATTCCTTATATTTTTCATGATTAGATTTTACTCCTTGTCTATTTTGGACAAAATAAAAGGGGGAGAATGTTCATATCTTTATGTATTTATTTGATATATCTTAAACTTAATGCATCACGGGATATTTACTTTGTTACATGTGTATAGGTATTTTGGAAGATCATATTTGAATTACACTCGATGAAGACAAAGTGCCCAAGAGAAGATAAAGGATAAGTGAAGATTTGAAGCACTTATTTTTAAAGACAACTATATCTTTGTACCTACCCATTTTAGGGTTTGGGAGGGTATTAGGATATTGTATTTGTACTAGGGGATTTTTTTTTAATTTGGATTTCGGTTTAATATTTGTACCGAATTATCCAAAAGGGGGAAGATTTGTAAGATTATTATTTCTATTATTTGCTCATAGCTTAGGCCACATTTAGTTTTTGGCATATTCCTCTGCCAATTAATTTGATCCGTCATGAAGAACCGATTTTCATCATCTCCAAATTCAAGAAGATCTTCACAATATAGAGGCATAAAATAATTTAGGATTTTGAATCTATTTACATTTATATAAGGGAGTTATTTTTATTTAAAATCGAGGCATTTTTCTAACATTTTTCTTGTAAGGACATTTTTGTCCATTAGCAATTTATTATGTCGCACGCCGTTACACCGTTGAAGAAATTCAAGATTCATACATTCATCAACGGATCCGAATATCAAAAGAAGAAGAGGAATCAAAGGCTGACAGTCGGACCGGTCCGCCTCCCTACCGGACCGATCCGCCAACGGACCGATCCGCCCCTAAACCGGACTGATTCATACATTCATCAACGGACCGATTGTGAACCGATGAAGCCTGGAATGAAGAACCGATCCGATCACAACCGAACCGATCCGCCACAGAATAAAAGAACCGATCCGGTCATCCGGACCGATCCGCCCCCAAACCGGACCGGTCCGCCAGGGATAAACTTCGCCAGATCCTGCGGAGATTTTTTAGGCTCAAAGTTTTCTTATTTAAAGCCAACTTCGGGGAGGTATTTTTTAAGACTTTTCAAGACGATATTCAGAGTCCTAAATACTCTAAGTCTTCACCTATTGAGACCTAGACTCTAGGTTTTTTATTCACACAATTGCCAATCCTTCGTGAATCTTTTTGGTAACCCAAGAACACAACTTTTTAGTTTGTTCAAACCTTTTTGGAGAGATCTTTGCAACCGAGGGCTGCGTGTCATTGCTGAGGGAGTCTCTACAAAGTTTTATGGTTGCGTGTCATTGAGGAGTGCTGCGGTTCTTCCTTTGTTGGACTGAGGTTCATGTGGGTTTGCTGCGTGTGGATTCATTGCTGACGACACCGACCGACACCTGCGGGTATTCGTGTGTCACTGTATTTCATTGTAATCCATGTACGTTGGGATTTACTTATTATAGTGTAATAAAAGGTTTTGCCCTGCGGGGATTTTTCCTTAAACTTGTTTCGCATATTTGTTTATGGGATTGACACACGCACCGTAGATGCATGTTTAGGGGTTGAATTTATTTGATTTAAAAGTAGACGCTAATTAAATAAGGGTTACTTGAAATTTGCGAATTTAATTTAAATCGATATCACACGGTCGCATACGACTTCTCATGTCTGGATTTAAAAAGTTTCAAAATACGGGCATATCGTTCAAACGACATTGTTGTTGTTTAAACGAGAGTATTTTCTCATTCAAATGAGGCTTAGTTTTCGTTTGAACGAGAGTTGTCGCCTCGAACTTTTTGCCAACTTATAAATACCTGTTTCGTATATAATTTTGACAAGACCTTTGTGAATTCAATTTCTTAAAATCTTCTACAAAAGTTTTCATTTTGTTTTGGTCAAAAACCTATTTTCATTTGCCATCTTCACTCCCAACTATATATGTGAATCTGTTTAAAACCCTAGATAGTTCTATATATGAGTTTCTTGTGGAGAGATTCTCTTTACTGCTGAGCCATTGTGGTTCTCGAGGGGATCACTGCTGAAAGGAAGACCAAGGCTGATCACTGGATACCGAGGGTGGACCACCACCTGTGGATGACTCTGGACTGAGCCGTATTCTAAAGATATTTTGTAAGTTGCATTTTATAAAAAGTCTACAGTGCTGAAAAGGTTTTACCTCAAGGGGGTTTTCCTCAATTTTCCTTGTCGTGTTTGCAAGCTATAAATTTTATCTGCATTATCACCTAGCTGCTTGTTTAGATAATAAGATAAAATTTGGACATGTGTGCGCCGAACACTTAATTATAAAAATTGTTCATTAAAATTGCTAACGCTCTCTCAAGTTATGTAGTTATGTGATTTGTTTAGCTAGTGGTGGGTTTCCCTTAGCATTTGAGATATTGTGCGGTAGTGAGTACTTATAATATAATCTCTTGCGTTATTATGTGTGTCGGGAAGTTAGTGATAGTTTTTCCCTTATTATTAGATTTTGTGCTCAAATGTATATGGGGTGTTTAAAATGTAGGGATGATACTAATGCCATATAGTCAACTGTGAAGGGGAAATATGGATACCCCAATAAACTTCAGGATGTCCACCACAAGACGAGGTAGTGAAAACTTGACACAATGGGCCAAGAAGCGGTTGGCTAGTTATGATACCACCATTATTCATTTAAGTAGATAAGTATTGACGCTTGCAAGAAGAAATAAAGGGGGCTTTTGATTATTCCACATTTTGTTCCTTAGTCGATGCAAGCATTTTTAGTCTTTCCCCTCACTCGTCTTGAGTATGAGGTCTGAAGTCTTACCAAAGCCTCCACTAGATAGTTTCTATCCCTTAGTAAACATAGTTGTCCAAACAAAGGTTCCATAAAAAGTTAAAGACCATGGACTTACTGTCAGGGTTATCAAATGCTCATTCTCATACTCCGACTTTAAAGACCATATCCAGAGACCTTGGGAAGAGAAGACTTAGTCCTTAGACGTTTTGAGACAATGTTCACATAATAATAACTAACCTTTATGTGGCCCCTAACCATTGCTTAAAGAATTAATTCCCATTTTATTTCAAAGGAACAAGTTCATACCATTATTAAGTGACCATAGTCACCTCAGGACCCCTTAGACACCTAATAAAACTTTTGCAGCTTCTCTGGCAGGTAGGTAGAAGGTTACGATATTGTTCCAGCTACTTCCTTCACTCACATTGATCTAATTCATATTTAATTCTCGTATCAACTACCTTATACCATATGCAAGTATGCTACCAACACTCCATCGTTCTACTATAGCCGTCACACCTTAAAGCAGCCCCGTCCATGTTATTGCACTCCACTCACTCTCTTTCTGGGGAAGTGCCTATATGTTGGAGGATTGTTAAGTCTTACGTGGATGTGTATAACAATCGAACAACCAAGAAATCATCAATTAAACACTAGAGTATATAGAAAGCGTTTATCTCTTAAGTTTATATCATTTTAGCTTTGGCTGGCCCACTTATAGTTATGTATATGATAGTGATTGGACCACTTCCAACCTCTCACATTTGTATGCTTTATAGAGTCCTAAAATATGTTAAGAAATCCCCTAGGGAGTCTAAAAGTTACTCATAATAGGTTTTTTTACTAGTGACGAATACCTCACAAACTTCATACCAACTTATCCAAAGCCCAAAAGGTCTTAAATTGTAAAACTCTCACTTGCAACGTAATATACAAAGTAACACCATTCAAAGTGGATGTTGGACCCTAAGTTGAGGTTGTGAAACACTTTATATCCTTCTCTCCCATTTTGACACATTACTCATCAATAGATCTAAGGCCATGTGACGAGAATTCATTGGGTGTGAGGTTTTAAAAGGATTTCAAACAGCCACCAAGAAGGATCTTTCGATTACCTCCCTTCTAAACTCTAATATTTACTCATAAGCCTCATAATTACCCAATTTCTTTCATTGTGGGTTTGTTTTTCCCTTTAGGTAGAGATTAGAATTCTAGATTAGTTATATGCACCTTCTCAGAGAGTGGGGGCAGGAATATTTTGTTTAGGACTTTTGTTAGGCTTAAGGGGGAAGATTGTTTAATTTATAAGTATACTAATAATTTTTCTTATTCAACCAAGTCTGGTTAAATTAAGGCTTGTATAATAGATCATTATCTTGATTTACCCCCCGTCTTCCGTTGTTCTTAATCCATTGCCTTTTAAATCTATTTGGGGCGTGATAATTCCACTTGAATATAAATTCTTTTGGAGGCGTGCTTAAAAAATGCTCATTTTAAATAAATAGTTTAAATTTTGATTCAGTGTTAATTTACATAATAGATTATATGTTAGACTAAATATTTAAATATATTAATAATTCATGCTAAATAACTTAATTATGCGCTAAATAAATTACTTCGTGCTAACTAAGTTACAATAATGAATAGCTTTTGTTGTATTTTGTGTTAAATATAATTTATTAGTGTTAGTGCAAATTTCTTGGGTTGTGGTCTCGAGTTGAATTTATAAGGTTAATAGAAAGCTGAAATGGTGTTAAAAATATGGAGGATTCGACCTATGGGTTAGGCAACTAATTGTTTTAAGTTTAGATCCCATAGATAATTTAGGATACAAAACTAACAATATAAAAACACAATCTTAGGTTACGTAGCCTATGTTTTAATTTCTAAACATAAACCTAAACCTAAACCTAAACCCAACCCAATAGGAAATAAACATGTTACTACATGAGGAGTTTTTGGAAGAAATTTGGGAGGCCACTCGAAGAGGAGAAGACTCAGCGAATTTACAAGAATACTTAAGATTACCAATTGGCATCATCTTCTACATCAATTTGGTAACTTTCATCTTTACCATCAATTCAAGAACTTCAATGATATGTTTCCCCATTAGTTTAATAAGATACTGATATAACATTTATTATAATTGAATTTCTTGAGGAATTTAGAAATGTAAAATTTTAATAACAAAAATGAGATTCATAAATATGAATTATTATCTTGATTAATAGTCTAAAAAATAAGATTAAAATTTATAGAATTGATATATTTTAATATTTGGTCAAACGAAATTAAGGTTAATGTTAGAACTGTGATAATTAGAAGAATTGAATTACTATATCTCATCAAATTATTAAATTTTGAATTTACTCAAGTTATAAATTAGGTTTTTAATGTAAATTCATGATTGACTCGTGTTAATTTGGTGAGTCTTATGAAGGAATTATTTATTTAAGGAACTAGGGTTCATATGTTAGTATATATTAAATGTTAGCTTATGAACCATGTTAGAATTAATTAATTCACAACTTTGATGTTCAATTATTACTAAGAGCTTTTGTGTTGTGCAATAGTTGGACCAGTCTTATTACATGTGAGATCGATGGGATACCGAGACATGGGAAGCGCCTACATCGTGTAGCCATTCGAAAGTGTCCAATGGTGACTGCAAAGAAGGTTATAAGGAACGAGGTAGTGCATCAAGGATCGAAGGCGTCAAGTATGTGAGTATGTCTTAATCGTTATTGTAAAACTATCTATATATCGTAGTGGACTTAGTGTATGTGCCGGCCGAGGTTTTTTCCATGTTGGATTTCTCTCATACATCGTCATGTTGTGATTTACTATTTTATTTTTGCTTATTCGCAACTAGAAACATTCTTAGGTCAAGACTAAAATTGGTAAATTTTTTTAATTCAACACTTTGTTGAATTAATGTGTATATCAAATTTGAAAAATTAAAATTGATAATTCGTATAATCCTAGGGCGCAATAGGTTTTCATCAAGAAGGTACCATTCACACAAACACTGTTGTGTAGTCACCTATGAACCTTTATAATCTCCCTTATAGTAAATGAAATCCATACCAAGATCCATGGAATGAAGGAAGAACTCGGGTCTTCTATGTAGTCGCTTCACTCCTCAATCTCCCTAATAGAAAAATATGCCTCCAATTTTCGACCGAATTAACAAAGATAGTGTAGGATCTTAACCAAAGCACTCTCAATTCTCTCTCAAAGACATTAGATCAAGTATGTATATCTAAGTTTTGGCAAATTCTGAGGGAACAAGTGAATTTGGACAGAGAATCAAAGACAAAATACTCTAAACCTCGAAAATTCTCCCAGAGTTGTATTTTAGTCATGAGGTTTTCTGATTTCTCTAAAATGGCGGGAAATTGTCCAATTTATAAGAAAATTAAAAATTTGGCTCGATCGTGCATACGGTTAGATTTGGTCATGCGTACGATTCTGTCCAGTGTGGATATCGAGGGAAATCCGTGAGCATGGGCTTAAATTGAGGTCGTGTGATCGGCGGTCGTGCGTACGGCCCTAAAGTCAGGATGTGTGAATGGCCACTGCATAAGAACCTTTAAAAAACTATGACATAAAATAATGTAGGATCAATTCCCAAAATACTTTTAGAAGCATTTTGAACGTTTTGAGACTTTTAAAAAACACTAAATTCCTTTTTTGTAAAATCCTCAAACATTTTTAAATAATGTGCAACTTAGGTAAAAAAACATTTACACAATTGTGTGTTTAGCCTTGTATGAATCACAACTACAAAAGGGATACATCTTATTCATTTCAAATGAATGTACGACTCCAAAATTCCTTAATGAGCGTTGTTGCATGATCTTCAATCTTCAAGGTTCATATAACCTAAACTAGATCGTATCTCATTCAGATAGAATTAAGCTTATTTGACTTAATAGGATCAACGACTTAACTGTTTTAACACTAGTATCTAGCCAACTTTAAACAAAATTCAAAATTTTCAGTCTCCCCCTTTGGCTATTCTATTAAAAATCTCCGAAAAACCCAAATCAACTTATTACCTCATAACACGTACACTCCACTACACATAGAGTGAATGTAGTAAGAAGTAATGCACAATATCTATAGGATCGAACGACAATGCATAAGTCATGTCAGGACCATCGAATTGGAGTCAAAATCATCAATGCTAAGCCATAAACCATATGAAAAAATAAACAACATCACACAGGCAATAGCATGGACAAAGTAAAATTTTCCCTGCTTGGAAATCCTCTGAAAGTATCAAATAATATAAATGGGATAAAACATGTGATATAGCATGTGAGCATGTAAAGTAGAAACATGTGAACCATAGAAACAAAGTAATATATCAAGATACCAAATTAATACTAACTAAGTGATAGAACATGTGAATATCACAATGTGATAAGCAAATGCTCTCAAAATATTAAAAAAATCAAAAGTAACAAAAACTCGCCTTATTGTAGACATTAATTCCTTCCCTTTAGAAAATGAAGGGAAAAATCACTCCTTTTTCTTTACACAATGGATAAATAAAAGTTATCCCCTTTTTTTATACAAAAAAGTAAAAGGGAAGTCAAAATTATAGACGACTAGTATACCAAGACACAAAAAGTCTAATAATTAAGAGAAACTAGCAAATCAAAAGCTATAAAACATGTGAACTACCGAGCTATCATGGGAATCAACAAATGAGCATATCTACATGTGAATCATAATATCACAACATAAATATCAAGAATATATGTTGTGAGATGAATGATATGAGATAATCACATCATCAACCTTATACAAATGAGATTACATGATAAAACATGGATAGAAAGCACGAACTAATCAGGAATGTGAAAATATAGCACAAAAGATTTGGTTAGCAACATAATATCCAAATAACCAGTAATGCTATCTAAATATCTATAAATAAACCATCAAATGTGTAAAGGTAAAACAAAAAAAAGTACCAAAAGCACATACAAACAAGGTTGTGCAAAGTACCATTGACAATACTAAAAAATGAATAACATGAAGTAAAGCAAAACTAGAAGATCAGTCGAATATATCATCGTACTCCATGTTATTGTCATCCTCTCCATCATTCATCGCCTCATATTCAACATCAACCTCTCCATCTTCATCAGCAGTTGGAGGCAGAATAGGAGCATATGGTAGGGTAGCCACTGGAGGAGGAACCTCGGGTAAAAAAATCAGGATCCAAATAATATCTCCTTAAATATTAATCTACAAAGGTAATATAGATCCCCAAACTCTACTTCCTAACAATACACTCCAAGAACTAACATTGAATGGCCAACTCATCTTGAATAGTAAATTGTGATGTGACTAAGAAACACTGATTATGATGTCCTATGGGATTAGGAGCAGGCTCGGGGGCAGGATCGGGAGATGGAATAGAATCATTTGGGTCAATAGGTTACCTATCTGAATGACGTGTTATTTACCTCGTAGAACGATAAGAACTCATACTCTAAAATGCACTCATAAGGCATGCATCCGTATCAGTCACCGAGCATAAACTCTCAAGGAGTATAGATATCCAGTAATCAGCCTCCCATATGGTAAATGGTGTCGGTAGAGTCACTATAAACTCATCGCATCATGGCAATAATAATCTCGGGAGACTCTATTATATGAAAGTGAGCTAAGGCATACATCAACCAATAAAATGATATGAGAAATTGATAGTGCGACAACGGGACATAAGGTTGTTGATTAGGCATAAATATTTCATATTTATCCCCATAATTTAGCTACTTTTGTTATCCAATGTGGTGTAATCAGGATGGATTTATCTCATATTCGTGCTACTGACCCTACTTGGCAAGTATATCTTGTTTCGTGTATATCTCATATATTTTACAGGTGTTTCGTATAAGTGAATGTGGGAGAGAAATCAAAATAAAGAAAGAAAAGAAGGTCCAAGGGCAGAAATATAAATTTGTAGACTAAACCTGGCAGATCCTAAGAAAATTTATAGAGTGTGAAATCACGAGAATACTGGAAGAAACATCGTCCAATTCTGAGTTACGGTTGAAGAGATATGCACGATTGAAGTTGAGAAGAATCTTGGGGCAATACTATAAATTTCCCAGCTTATGAACCAGTTTGGGAGCTCTAGATTTGGTTTCCAAGGTGAACCGGTTCGCACCTACATCGAACCGGGTCGGATTGCTTGCTCACAAAAATTATCCTTTTTTTGATTTTTTTTAATTAGAGTTTGGTTTGGTTTAAACACTTGTAAAAACGTGAATTATTATTCATTCCTTATTCTTAGAGTTGGAGAAAGAAGTTCTACCTTAGTTTTGAGAGCAACAAAGGAGGAAAGAAGCCTAGAAACTAAATTCATCATCAAGTTTACAATTTTGTGGATTTAATTTCAATATTTCATCAATAAAGTTTGCTCTCTAGATCTTATTCTTGAATTATATTATTCTTTGCATATTCTATATATTTTATGGATTTCAAAGGACTTCTTGCATGTTTAAGTGCACTTTTATCATAAATATGATTCCATGCAATGTTAGAATCTCATTTATTACTCATATTACCATGTCCGGCTAAGTTCTTTTAGGTTTGGGATACATGAGCCCAAACCTAGATGTTTTGCATGAATATAGAATGTAATCCCAAAGTAAATGAATAATTGGAAACGTAATATTTAACTAGTATAATTGTCGTAGGACTTCAAACTCTATTTAACCTAGGTAATCGGAGTGTTTAAGAATGTGATGCGCATATTGATAATCTTATTGCATAACTAGATTTTAATCTTGATCTTGTATTGTGTGGGTTAACTCCCCTATAAATGTGATTCTTAAAAGGAATTGAAGGTTTCTTTTCAATTAAACAAGTAATTCTTGATATATTCTATATTCGGTGAATCTATTAAGGGTCAGAAGAGTGTATCCCAATCCTATCTTTCTCATAAAATTTATAATCTTATTTCTTTAGTCTTGCATACTTATTTAGTTTACAATTTTAATTAATTTGCATTGGCAGATTGGAGAGTCCCAAAAACAATAATCTTTTCCCTCTTTTTCTGAGTCAAACGGAAGGTTATTCGTTGTTCCTTTTCATTGTCACTTTGTACGTCCTACTCCATGTATTCGATACTCGACTTTCTAGAATTAATACTTACGCTACCGACTTATACTTGAGCCATAATTTACACACATTCTAAGTCACGTCAAGTTTTTGGCATCATTATCGGGGACTATGTAGATATTTAGGTTAGGTACAATTAATCTAAAATTTGACTCAAATTCATAAAAGGCCAAAAACATTAAGAAAGTTTAAAAAAAAATATGGAACTCTCAAATCCTTAAATGAAAAATCCTCAACCAACTCCTCAGTTTACTTCTACCAGAATTCACAAAAATCCTATAGTAGAGTACAATCCCGATAGCCCACACATTCCATGCAGTTCGCAGTGATGGGTTCCACCTCTTACACGACTTAAATCCATCACGAGTCACATATCTAGAGAGTCCGGAAGGTAAGTGATACTATTAGTGCGAGTGCGATGTTGGATTAAGGTAGTTTTGGTACGAGTGAGGGTGAGTTATCATACCGCCTATAAGAGACCTCTTATATCCCGAGCGAACCCTCACTCTAGGATGCATTATATTCCTGTATAATGCGGGGCGGTTTCATTTTTGAAATGGGATTATTCAAATCCTCCCTACATTCCACAGTGTGGAGTCGAAAAAACCCTACCTCCACATTAGGCAGTTCGAGGAGGCGTGCGAGACCTTCACCGATAAAACGTGCACTACAAATGTCGTTTGCCATAAATTTTTTCCCTTCTCCCTGAAGTATAAGGCCAAGACTTCGTTATGGTCTTTGGCACTGAACTCGATTGGAACGTGGAGGGAAATGAAAGCAAATTTTCTCCAAATATTCTTCCCCCCACATCTAACCAATTCCATTAAAGCTCAAATTCAAACGTTTAGACAACTCAAAAATGATCCTTTCGATAGATTTTGGGAGCGTTTCAATGAGTTTCTTAATATGTTTCCGCACCATGATTTCAAGAATTGGAGACTCATCTCTTTTTTCCATCATGGGCTAGACTTAAGTTCCAAACAACTCATTGAAACCATGTTCCCCAGGGAGTTTCTAGGGTTAGATACGAATGATGTCGAGGCTCACCTTAAGTATGACGCCGAGACTACTCAAGCTTGAGACACATCTGACCCAAACACCCAATCCGGGCTCAACAAATATCCACAGATACTTCTGCATCCAGACTTTATTATTTGGAGAAATAAGGCAATTGAAGCTTCAAATCAACCAACTTTCCAAGAGGTTGGAAGACGTAGTTGAATTGAGAGGTACGTAAACATTCGGATCCACTCGAGCATTACTATAGGATGTGTGTACGATTTGAGAGGCGGGACATATAATGAAGGAATGCCCGAAAACACCCTCCTACAAAGTGATGCTTCAAGAGCAAGTAGAAGCAGTAGGAGCTTTTAAGGGTAACTTTAATGCCCTTCACGAGAATTCCTATAACCCTTCGTAGCAGAACCATCCCCATTTTAATTATGGGCAACCACACATAGTGATTAATCCTAATTTACATGTTACCCCACCTCTGCCACCGCTCCCGCATTTCCAACAAGCCCCTTCTATGCAAGCACCACCTCCTACGCCTTATATCACCCCATCTCAAAGACGCTCAAAATGCAAAACTTAGTCAGCGATAAATGCTCAAAATGCTCAAAAATTTTCCTAATTAAAAATGTCATTGTCTAAGTTGCAAGCATCCTTAAGTGTCCAAGAGAAGGGAAATTTTTTGGCCCAAGGCCAAAGACCTCCCCATGGTAAAAAAATAGTGTTAGCTCTACTTTCGACGATAATAAAGAGCAATGTCAAGCCGTGACCACTCTATGTAGTGGGTGAGTTGTTGATTTATCACCCTCCCTATATGACGAGCTTAAAGATAAGGAGGTTTCTCCCGACATGAAAGAGTTCGAATATTCCCCCTTGGATAAGAGTGACAACGATGACACTATAAGGCCCGAGGTTGTAGTGAAATCACCCAATTCTGCTTTTTTCCCTCAATGGTCGGTTCCTCCTCCTAAAGGAGCCTCCCATGAAGATGTGATAGACGTGCTAAAGCAAGTCAATCTTAATTTACATTTTCTCATGGAAATCAAGAAAATTCCCATCTATGCAAAGTTCTTTCAAGACTTAATGATGGTGAAATATAGATTAAAGTTGAAAAAGAATGTTTTCCTAGCACAAAATGTGAGCTCAGTTCTTTTAAGTGACCTCCCACTGAATTTTAAAGATTCGGGTACACTAACCATTTCATGCATCATTAGAGAGAACCGCATCGAGAGAGCCTTATTAGATTTAGGGGCGAGTGTTTACAGTCTCCCTTACTCCATTTATAGGAAATTAGATTTGGGGGACCTCAAGCCCATTAAGATCACTGTACAACTTGCCTACCGTACCGTGAGGATACCTCGAGGGATTATTGAGTACGTGATAGTCCAAGTGGACACTTATTACTTCCCTATAGATTTTATCATTTGGGACACGGGGCCCTCCACCCACTCGAATAATCATGTTCCCATAATCCTTAGCCGCCATTCTTAGCTACGGCAAATGCACTTATTAATACTTGAAATTGGAAAATTCAACTAACATTAAAGAATATAACTCTTGAGATAAATATCTTCAACATCACCAATCAAGTGGGTGTTGAGGACGAGTTTCACGCGGTGGATCTTATAGAGGAAGTAGTAGATGAGGGCATCGAGGGGAGTTTTATTGGGGATTCTCTAGGAGTGTGCCTTATTTCGACAGTGGGATCAACGGGACATATACCGATTTAAAGCATGAGGTGAGAGAGCTAAGAGAAATTTTGGATGAGAGTGAGATTGCTGAGGATATGAGAGATGTTAGCTGGGTTTCTAGATTTGAGGAATTACCACAGAGGGAGTCGAGAACAGTTCCCTCCCATGAGAAATTTCGCACCCTCGAATTAAAGAAACTACCCTCAAATGTAAAATATGCTTATTTGGGAGAGGATGAAACATTTCCCATTGTTGTATCCTCGAGCCTAAATAAAGAGCAAGAGTGTAAGCTATTATCTATTTTGAGTAACTACCGTAGTGCTCTTGGTTGGAGCATTGCGAATTTTAAGGGTATAAGTCCCCTACTTTATACCAATAAAATCCACATCGAGGAGGATGTGAAGCCTTCGAGGGAGATGAAAAGGAATTTGAATCCCACGATGAAAGATGTAGTGAGGGTGGAAATTATTAAGTTATTAGACACGGGTATCTTTTACCCCATTTCGGATAACAAGTGGGTAAGTCCAATTTAAGTCATCCCGGAGAAGTACGGAATGACTGTAGTCGAAAATGCAAAGGGTGAGCTTATTCCACAACCTACCACCACCGAGTGGTGCATTTTCATTGACTACCGAAAGCTCAATTTTGGCACTAGGAAAGATCCTTTCCTCTTACCGTTTATCAACCAAATGCTAGAGCGAGTAGTGAGACACCCATTCTATTATTTTCTCGATGGTTATTCTGGGTATAACCAAATTGAGGTAGATGTGATAGATCAAAAAAATACGATGTTCACATGTCCTTTTGGCACGTTTCCTACAAACATATGCCTTTTGGATTACCTAATGCACCCGCGATCTTTCAAAAGTGCATGCTTAGTCTTTTTAGCGATATGGTCGAAAGGGACCTTGAGATTTTTATGGATGACTTTAGTGTCTTCGGCCTTTTTTGACCTTTGCCTCACTAATCTCGAAAAGAGTTAGCTCGTTGTGTGGAAATGAACTTGGTGCTAAATTGGAAGAAGTGGCATTTTATGGTTACCTAAGGAATAGTTCTTGGCCACATAGTTTCTTCCAAAGGTTTTGAGGTAGATAGGGTGAAAATCGACGTCATATCCAATCTCTCCCCACCCAAGTCACTATAGGACATGGGCTCTTTTTTGGGCGATGCAGGTTTCTATCGGAGGTTTATTAAGAACTTTAGTTTCATCGCTAAGCCCTTAAGTAACCTACTTGTGAAATATGCCCCCTTTGAGTGGAATGAAGTGTGCCAAAGTGCTTTTGAAAAATTGAAAAACATGCTCGTGTTCGCTCCCATTATGCAAGCTTCAGATTGATCCCTTCCATTCGAACTTATGTGTGATGTGGGTGATTATGCTATAGGGGATGTTTTGGGTCAAAGAAAAGATAAGAAGTCTCACGTCATATACTATAGTAGTCAGACGTTAAATGTACCACAACTTAAATACTCCAGCACGGAGAAAGAATTGCTAACAGTAGTCTTCCCCTAGATAAATTCCGCTCTTACCTTATAGGTCCGCCCATTATATGCTTCACCGACCACGTGGCTCTTAAGTATCTCCTTTTCAAAAAGGATGTTAAATCGTGACTCATAAGGTGTATCCTACTCCTACAAGAGTTCAATCTCTCTATAAAGGATAAGAAAGGAGTAGAAAACATCGTAGCTAACCATTTATTGAGGCTTTCTTCCGATGTACCTAGTAATCCCATACCCATAGATGAACACTTTTTGAATGAACAGTTATTTGGCATATCTTCTCTCCCCTGGTTTGCGAATATAATGAACTACCTTGTCACAGGGGCCTTCCCCCCGATTGGACACCGCAAGAGAAAAATAAGTTCCTAAATTGGTCACTCATGTTCTTTTATGACGATCCCTATTTGTTCAAATATTACACGGACTAAATCATCCGAAAGATGTTTACCGGATGACGAGATACCTAGCGTAATTTATTTTTGTCATACGGAAGCTTGTGGAGGCCACTTTTCTATGAATAAGATGGCTGATAAGATTATTCAAAGTGGTCTTTGTTGGCCCATTATTTTTCGGGATGTAAGTGCTTATTGCAAATCTCGTGATAGATGCCAAAGGATGGGAGACATCACTCGACGAGATATGATGCCATTGACCCCTATTCTCGTCATCGAGATATTCGATTGTTGGGGAATTGACTTTATGGGTTACTTTCCCCTACTTTGGTTTCTTACACATCCTTGTCACGGTAGATTATGTGTCTAAATGGGTGGAGGCCATAGCTACGAAGATAAATGACAATAAGGTGGTGATAAAATTATTACAAGAACACGTACTTTCTCACTTCGGAGCTCTGAAGTCAATCATTAGTGATAAAGAGAAGCACTTTTGCAAAAGGCCATCTGAAAAACTTATGAAAAAGTATAGGGTCATCCACAAGGTTGGGACAACTTATCACCTCCAAACGAACGAGAAAGCCGAGCTAGCAAATCGTGAGATTAAAGAAAATTCTAGAGAAGATTATCGATCCTAACCAAAAAGATTGGTCTCTTAGATTAAATGATGCGTTATGGGCTTACCGGACCGCATACAAGAACCCCCTCGGAATGTCCCCATTTCTCTTTTTCTTTTACAAGCCTTACCACATCCCCTTGAAGCTAATGCTTAAGGCATATTGGGTGATCAGGAGGTTGAACTATGTCTTAGATCAAGTCGGTGAAGAACACAAGCTTCAATTGAATAAGTTGGAAGAAATACACAACGACGCGTATGAGAGACCTAAAATATCCAAAGAAAGGATAAACTCGCCCATGAGTGAATTATCTATCGAAAGGAGTTTTACTCGGGTCAAAAAATTCTCCCGGTTACACTTATTTCTCGACATATTACATTTGTGGTGGACCGACCCGTTTTTTATGCGAGAGGTGTTTCCCCACGGAGTCATTGAGTTAGAAGAGCCTAAGGGGGAGACACTTTTAAAGTGAATGGATAACTCCTTAATCCATAACTGAAGGCGTGTGTTAAGGAAGCCGACACAATTTGGTTGTCAGACCCCGTTTATGGGGTTGAATGAGCTTAGAGGATAGTTCGTCGCACCCCGATGCGTATGGGGTGAGTAAGTGTTGTATAATAGCGAGTATAGTCCAATTTAGGTTGGTTTAGAGGTTCGCAGAAGTCTTAGGTTAGGAAAGTTAGGAGCGTCACACTGAATTTTCATTCATGAGAGAGCAAACGCGCGTCTGAGAGCGATACTATGGTGTCCTAGGGTCCCGACGTGTTTAAGGAGTTTGTAGGTACCTTGGAGAGTAGATAATTGGGGTTATCACGCCTAGAATTGAAGAAATAAAATAAATTGGCAACCTAAGGTGGCAAGTTTTCTCGAACCGCAAGCCAAAACGGTTCGCCGGCGAACCTGTTCGCCTGCACTATCCGAACCGACTCAGATGACCCATTGAAGAATATTTCCCCCTTTTCAATTTCCCACCAAGTCCCACCAAATTCCTCCCCCTTATTTCCCTTCCCTCCATACGAATTCTTCCCCTTCAAAACCCACACAAACCCAATTTTTCCCACCTCTTCATTCCCTCCACCCCTTCCCACCTCCACTTTTTCACTTCCCACCATTTCCCACCCATTACCACCTATAAATACCCCTCCTTATCACCCATTTCCCCCACTCAAAATTTATTTCTCTCTTTCTCTCTAAATTATTGCCTACTCCTCATTCCCTAATCTCAAATGGCCCCCCATCGCACCTCTCGGTTCCGTAAATATGACTCCACCACCATTCTCGAAGAGCATAAGATCTTACGAGGCTTTCTTTAAACCAATCCACACCATACATAATGATCATAAGATCAATTAGAAGGAACTCCTCGCCCCGGACATCGCTTTTTTGAACAAACGAGGGCGTTGTGATTTTTCCAACCCTTCGGATGATTGGTTTGCGATGAGGAGGTGCGCATTTTTTACGCGAATTTAGCCTTGAGATGCCCCACCCTCCACAAGGACTTCGTGGACAATACCCCCACCCCCTTCTCCCTTGCCATCATCCAATGCAAAATGCGTGCGAGAGGGGTGATTCTTTCGCATGCCTTTACTTACCGAACAACGGGGCCCCATGCACCAAAGTCGAGTGCATAGCTCGAATGGCCCCCAATGAAGAATTACTTCAAGACACCTTCCCGGTGTGGAAACTCCTTGAGACGGTTCAATACACACTTCTCATCACCTGCGGCACAATCCTCCAAACCACCAATGACTCGGTGGTCCGCATCTGCTATGGTAACTTCCTTTATCATTTTCTCGATGAGGTCTCTGACATCAACCTTGACCAGATCTTTTACCTCGAGATCCTCCATGCCGCCTACGACGGGACCGGTAAGGTTTCACTCCCTTATGTGCACCTCATCACCGAGATTCTTCATGACGCCAGGGTGCAGGGCCCCAAATCGCGCCTCAAGTTCCATAAATCGATTGGGCTCTCCTCATATTCTCCATGACGCCTGGTAAGGGGCCCCGACTCGCACCTCATGTTCCCTAGATCGACTGGGCTCTACTCTACCTATCAGAGTGCCCGTCAATTGTAAGTGGTCCGCCCTCAACCTCCGGTGGTCGACAGGGAAGAGGAGTTCATGGAGGAGGAATCCCCTATGCAAGAAAGGGGGGAGATGACAAAGAAGCAAAGGATATGGGGGGCGATGCACCGGATGAGAGTGAGGAGGACCCCGATTTTGAGCCCGACTTTGATGACAAATCCTACCAATCAGCGGTTATTAATCGTAGAATTGATGATTTAGAGGATAGGTTCGACGGGTTTATCAACAAGTATTGGGAAAACCACCAAGCCTACTAACGTGATAATAGTATGATGGTCCGACTTCAATCGAAAATGTATCGGCTTCAAATGGATCCTAATTCGTAATTGCCCACTATGACCCATATGATCCAAATGCTCTCGGGCCCTCACATTAGTTTATTGGGATTTTCTTTTCATAGTTATTACCCTTTTCATCATTTACCTTGTAAAGGACTATTTACTTGCTCTATCTTTGTTTTGTAGTTATGTGGTGATTTTAATAGAAAATTTGCATTTTGAATCTTTCCTTGTCTTATTTTCGCACTTTCCATTTTTTTCTTATTTAGATTTTAGTCCTTTTGCTTGAGGATGATGAAAAATCTAAGTTGGGGGGGGTGACAAGTGCATCTTTCAAAAACTTCACAAATTTTTAAAATGGCCCATTTTTCTTTTGAAAAAGGTGAAAAGGTTCAAAAAATTTAGAAAATGTCAAAAAAAAGCCAAACATATTTTTATTCAAAATAAATAAAAATAGGATTTTAAAAACTTGAAAAATATCACTAAAATATTGTTTGAAGTCTCAAATTGTAAAAATCAAATGCACAAAGCTGAAATTGACTAAAAATTGAATTTGAGCGAAAATTGACGACTTTACGAAAATGTGTGGAGATTAATTAACCTGGTGACATTTCGAGCATATCGTTTTTTTAGTAATTAAGTCAAGCTGAGTTAATGGATAGATCAAAGTTCAATTTAGCTTTAAATAAATTGTTGAGGATCGATATTCCTTTGTTTTGATCAGTTACGGGAAATGAGTGAGATGTGGCCTTGAAAATGCACTAAAAATATCTCTAAATTAAATGAATCTCGAGACGCGTATGGTTAATTAATTAGTAATTTGGATGAATGAAGTTAGGCCATCGATTGTTACCCAAAAATACTAGCCATAAAAAGTCACAAAAAAAATTTATCCCTTTGTAAGCCCAATTGAGCCTAATAAAATTTTCCAATTTCGTTTGATAGCCCGAAAAGCCCGTGTAGTCCAGAGTTGCGCAAATTATAAAATCCATCAAAAGTCCAAACAGTGCAATAAAAAGGGGCAAGAAAAAAATAGAAAAATGCTCAACAAAAATAGCAAGAAGAGAAAAAATAGAAAAGGGAAAGAAAAAAAGGCGAATGCCCAGAAAAGTACCTAAGAACATTGAGAGAGAAAATTTCAACCTTCGAATTTTCTAACATCCCATTTTTTTACCCATTATACCATAACCCGAAAAAGTCCTAATCGAGTTTGAATAACGAAATTAATTACTGTGTGGGGAGCTAAGACACAAAAATATAATAAGATAGATTAATTGGTGCGAACTAAAATATGATGATTCCCATTTTCTAATAACCGTATTCCGATGATGAGATCTTTTCACTATAAAAATTTCATCTTTCAAATTTATGAGCATGAATTTGTGTTCCATTATATTTACTCTTATAAATCACATACACTGAGAGAAACTAGCCACATTCTGAGTGAATCGTTTGGGAATGCATCAGTGAGAAATATAATAAAAAATAACTTTCAAAAAGTAATGTAATGATCAATCGGTGGAAGTTAGAGGTTTAATTCTCGGCTTCTCACACACACAAAAAATTGAGACTCTTGAATATGAATTTACGATTACTATTTTTGGAGAGTTTAAATTGTAAATTTTTTAAGTATTTTGATCTTTTTCTTTGAGTCGAAAAACGAATTTTGTGGGTATATTTACTACAAACCCTCACGAGACACCACTTGTCCTACTAGGGTAGCCTAGGGATTTAACGACTTATTGCATACGCTAAATGCAATCACTTGCCCGCAAAAAAGGCATTCTATCTAATTAAATTGTTTTTGAAGTCTTTTACACCTTACTCTTATTCTTTTACATTGCTCGGGATGATCAAAGTTCTAATTTAGGGGGTTTGATTAAGAATAAATATTTCATATTTATCATCGTAATTTAGTTACTTTTGTTATCCAGTGCAGTTTAATTAGGATAGATTTATCTCATATTAATTCTACTGACCCTACTTGACAAGTATATTTTGTTTTGTGTATATCTTGTGCATTTTATAGGTGTTTTATACAAGTGAATGCGGGAGAGAAATTGAAATAAAAAAGAAAAGAAAGTCCAAAGGCAAAAATATAATTTTGCATCCAAAAACTAGAAGCGGATCCTAAAGAAAAGTTGAAGAGTATGAAATCATGAGAATACTGAAAGAAATGGCGTCCAATTTTGAGTTATGATTGAGGAGTTATACGCGATTGAAGTTGAGAAGAATCCAAGGCAATACTGTAAATTTCCCAACTTGTGAACCGGTTTGGGAGCTCTAGATTCGGTTTGTAAGGCGAATCGATTCAGCCCTACACCAAACCAGTTTGAATTTCCAGTTCACAAAAATTATACTTTATTTTGATTTTTTAATTAGAGCTTGGTTTGGTTTAAACACTTGTAAAGACGTGAATTATTATTCATTCCTTATTCTTAGAGTTGGAGAGAGAAGTTTTACCTTAGTTTTGAGAGTAAGAATGAGGCAAGAACCCTAGAAACTACATTCATCATCAAGTTTATAATTTTATGGATTGAATTTCAAGATTTCATCAATAAAGTTTTCTCTCTAGATTTTGTTCTTGAATTATATTATTATTTACATTTTCAATATATTTTTTGGATTTCTAAGAATTTATTGCATGTTTAGTAATACTTATATCATGGATATGATTCCATGCAATGTTAGAATCTTGTTTATTACTCACATTAACATGTCCGGCTAAGTTCTTTTAGGGTTAGGATACATAAGCCCAGCCCAAGGTGTTTCACATGGATATAGAATGTAATCCCGGAGTAATTGAATAATTGGAAACGTAATATTTTGTTAGTATAACCGTCGTAGAACATTTAACTCCGTTTGCCCTAGATAACCGAATTGTTTAAGAATTTGATGTGCGTATTGATAATCTTATTGCATACCTAGATTTTAGTCTTGATCATGTATCATGTGGGTTAACTCCCCTATATATGTGATTCTTGAAAGGAATTGTAGGTTTCTTTTCAATTAAACATTTAATTCTTGATATGTTCTATATCCGATGAATCTACTAAGGGTCAAAAGAGTGTATCCCAATCCTATCTTTCTCATATAATTTACAATCTTATTTCTTTAGTCTCGCATGCTTAGTTAGTTTAAAATTTTAATTAATTTGCATTGGGGTATAGGAGAGTCCCAAAAACAATCATTTTTTCCTTTCTTTCTCTGAGTCAAACGTAAGGTTATTCGTTGTTCCTATTCATCGTCATGTTTTACGTCCTATTCCCTGTGTTCGATATCCAACTTGATCGGATTATTACTTACGCGACCGACTTATACTTGAGCCGTAATTCACACGCATTAGAGACACATTCTAAGTTGCGTCAGTTGTACACAATTAAAAAGAGTAACAGGGAATGACGTCCATACACATCTGGATGAAGAAATAGTCAACGCATCCAATTCGTCTCAAAATTCGGAAGAAAAGAATCAAGTAGATTTTGAGGAACCCCATCTTTAATGAAACTCGAATAAGTACGATCAATAAATCTAATTCAAAAGCCTAAATGAATCGCTAGAATCTTATTAGACAAATCAATCTCAACACCTCGCATAAATGAATGAACAATACGAGTACCCTAGGGAATGACCATATTCGCATAAAACTCGTGAACCAAAGTCACATTTGTCGAAGCATGGTGTTTGACCAATGGATAATATTAAATAACAACAATCAATGATAAAGGACACTGACCATCATCACTCCCTAAAAAATAAACCAAATTAAGGTCATTCTTGGTAGTGATAGGATGATACATAAACATCGGGGACAATGTCGAACCATCTCTAGTAAATATAATCCTAGATAAATTTGACTATGTGTCTAGAATAGGAATATAAGCACTCGGGGCCACACGATATTTCCTAGTAGGTCTAAGGATTAAAGAAGAGTCTCGAGTTCTTAAACTGTCACTGGGTCCACTCGTGAGATGGGTATTCCTCCTAGCTTGTCTCTTCTCTCTAGCTATAATGAAAAATTATGGGATAACACCAAACAACCTTTGAAACTAGGGCTGAAATGAGATAGAATATAATAACCCCAGATAAAGTACCCTAAAATCACTACAACCTCAAATCAATAGCACAAAAAAACTCTATGATGATAGAATTAAACTGAAAACACTGGAAGCAACACAACTCAATGAAAACAGAAAGAATCAATGACTTACCAAAGTGTATTTGAAGGAAAAACAAATGTGGAAATCAAGGACTGAACACCAACTCATGACGAATTGAACCTCTAAAACCCAATTAAACTGGCATGCGAGCCGGAAAATGGTTTTAGGAGGAAAATCTCCTAGGGTTTAGATCTTTGGAAGTGATTTGGGTCGAAATGAGAAATTGAAAGGGTTTCATCCTATTTGATCTGTTGAACCCGCTTGTATGCCCAAACTTAACTGTGCGTACGCCCCCCAAACAAAATGCATTTGTGTGCACAATACACAGAGCAGACACTCTAACTTTCTTAATATCTCAATATAAACCCCAATAAGAAACTGAATCCCAATCTCACAGAAACTTAAAAGTAAATGCAAATGCATGAAAAATCATTCAATTTCAGTCTAATAATTCTGATTTGAGATGAAATGTAGAAAAAAAGTCTATAACTCACACACACATATACAAATACAAACTCTAAACATGTAGAGTGTGATGGTGATTAGGCGACAAATGATCCAATGGCTTGACATACATATTTAATTTACCTTACCCATTAGTTGTTGGGAAGTATTAACTAGGTACTCTATGTACTCATTTAGATTTTTAATAGTTCAAAAGCACGGATTATGAGACATACCTATGTTCTCCTCTATTAAAAAATAATTCCCCTTAATCTAACCTTTCCTCTTACAATAAGTGCAAAAATATTATTGAGGTAAATTGACATTCATAGGCTTAATGGAATCTCTAGGCGAAGGACGAGTTGGTCTCAATTTAGGAGCTTTAACAAAATTAACCTAAACTTTTGGAATATACTCTAAATTCTTTTCATAGACAAGGTTGGTCTTATCCTTCGAGGATTAAGTCAGTGCTAAAAACATATTCCCAAGCTTCTCGGAGCAAAATACAAGGTCAACCTTTAGTTTTGAAAACTCATCGAGGTCTTTATTTGACCTATAATTATTTGCTTCAAGCAACGCTTTAGTCTAGGATGACTCAAGTAAAGTTGGTTTTAGTCTTAGTGACCTTCCTGTGCAAGAGATATATCTCTTTATCACCTTTTTTAAGTTTCTCAATAAGATTAGCCTCATGGTCCTGAAAAGAGCCCAAAGTGTCTCTTTATCCCTAGTCACACAAATTTCCTCTTTATACATCTTAAGCTTACAGCCTAGCTTAAGGATCACCTCATCCAATTGAAGAGTAATCTCATAAAGCTTGGAGTAAACTTTTTTTATTTTAAACTTATCCTCTCCAATTTTCAAAGGTCTTTTCATCACCAGATCTCACAGATTAGGATTCCTTGTCAATATCCTAAACCTTATCTTTAATAAAGGAACATCTAGGACTAGCTTCGTTTAAGTCCAAAGTGGCGATAAAGGAGATAAAGTTATGGTCAGGACAAGACTCTATGGAACCAGAGTCTGACTCGCCATCATTAAGGATAACATTTAATGCATTTTTCTTACCTCGCATTTTAGTTTCCTGGACACGCAAATAACATAAGGCGCACTCATAACATCTATCCAAATTCTTATCCTTTTTTATCTTGGACCCCAAAAATCTTTCTACATTATTAGTTTTATGTTCCTTAAATTTTTATATTTAGAAAAATTAGGTTTTCATTTGATAAATTTTCTAAATTTTTTTACCAAAGGGATAAAATCTTCTTTCTCACTTTTGAATTCGTCATCGAAATCGATTCCATCTGCCTTAAGTGCTTTTAAAGCAATGCCCTTATTATTTTTGGGTGGACCACAATTTTTTAACTCATGGGTTTCGAGTTAACCTATGAGTTCCTTAAATATCATCCTATTGATGTCACCTAATACATTAAAGTCCTTGATGTGGGGAAGAAACCAAGGTGGTAAAGACATCAAAATTATTTTCACTATCTTGTTATCTGAAATTTTCTCTCTCAAATCAAAACAAGAGTTCTCAATATGAGAGAGTTTAAAGTAGAATTCATCAAAGCTCTCATTATTGTGCATCGATAACATCTCGAATCAGTTAGTGATATTTTATAGATTTAAGACTTGTATGGTGTCATTGCCTTCATGGGTAATTTGGAGTGATTCCTATACATCCTTCAACGTTTAACAACCCATAATTTGGCAAAAATCCTCTGACGTGAATGCATAAAATAGAGCATTGATCCACCAATAATTATAGTTATATAACCTATGGTCATCATTACTCCAACCTCTACGGGTTTAGAGACAGTTGTGTCTTCTACCTTAATCATGGATGTGCCCATTCCTTTTCTACGGCTATCCAAAATCGCTCGTCAAGAGACTTAAGAAAAAATTTCATACACGCCTTCCAATATGGGTACATAGACCCATCGAATAAAGGTGACATATAAACTATGATGTCCATCAAAATTAAAATATCATTCTTAGCATGTGACAGAATTATGAGACATTAAAAACTTTTTCAATAAGATATAATCTTAAATTTAATCCAACAAATATAAACGTCCACACAATAAAATCCATCACCATGCTAACTCCAAAATAAAACTCACATCCAAAAGATAAATTAATATATAAATGAATCATCCAATTACAAACCTCTAATTTGAAAGCCGTAAACAACAGTGGAACCAAATGGCCCACCAAATACAAAAAAAATGTCTTATAAATATAATAACGGAATAAAATAAATGTAAATTACTAAAGCAGTAAAATAAAACTACACCTGCACTCCACAAATCTCCAATGCATCCCATGTATCTATTTCAGCAACTATACCTAAAATAGTAGTCAATGCAATGGGTCGGAGCCCACCGCATGAACTAGCTACTCCTCCCAATTAGGATCCGTAAATCCAGACGTAAGTATCATACGTGATAAATATTACAATAGAGTATTCATGCCTGATCAAAGCTGTTGTATATAAAATCCATTGATATGGTTGTGTTCCTCTTAAAAAGTTGACAAAGAAAGTCTCTTGGATGATCTTGAGAAAATTGGTCCTTCTTCGTACAAAATAAATTTAAAATCTTCTTTAATGGAGGTTAGGGTTTTTATGAGAGAGGGGAGGTATTTTGGGAGAGAAAGTATCTTAGCAATAGGTTAATATGAGTTTTAAAAAGTCCAACCACTAGCTCCCTTTAAATAGATAAAAATATGATAGTCCTTATACAATTAGAATCCTTAAAAATTACAAATTTGCATAAATCTAATATCCTGACAAATTAAACACTTTTTACTAAAATGGCTATTACACCCTCCACGGAAGTCCAAATGACCTGATTCAAAACTAATTGAAAATCTAAGATCCATACCTTTCTTTACATCTATAGCTCGTAGTCTAATTCAAAGTATAAATAAAATGGCATGCATTTGAAGTGATGTTAAATTTTCTAGAAGATTTTCATCATAACTTAGGGGTATTAATCTCATAGAATCACCGTTTTATTTTCATCAAAATGGTTTAAATTGAATTCTCAAAATACTTTTATAACCCCACTAAATAAAAAATTATCTTATTAATAATTAAGTCCAAATTGACATGTTTACCCAATTCCACAATTTTATAAGTTCGAAAACATCTTAATTTCACATTTTAGCAAAATTACAAATTTCAAACTATAACCGTTAACTATTTTCACAATTTAAAATTTTTTAACCTTAATTTAGTCCTACAAAAACCTGCGGGATTACACCTTATCTTTGGTATATTAGCATGGGCGTCTGTTATGCGAAAAATAGGTGTTATTATAGTAAATATAAGAGTATCCAGGTTCTAATGTCCTTAGAATCTGTGTTGTGCCCATTACATTGCTATTTGATATTGTAGAGTGGGGTTAAATGAATTAACCACCAACACTTTAATAAATTAACCCGCAGATTTGATTAAATATTGATTTATAATTTATTGAGTTTTACTACAATTCAGCCCTATGAAGCACCTTATACCTTTGACTTGCTTAAGTCTATATTGTATAAGTGCTCAACTAATTTGGAAATAGTGACAAAATTGGTTGTCTAACCTAGAATCCAAAGAGCCTCAGAATTAATCTCTCTAATCCTCTTCAATTTTCCAAGAAGGTATAAATTGAATCACACTACACACATTAGAAGTGCATGCATGTGTATATTTTGCTTAAAATTGAGTGTGTGTTAAATTCCCCTTAAAATGTTGCTTTAATAATTTTTTGGGAATTTTTAAACATTTTTAAACAATTTTAAAATAATGTTTTCCTTAATAAAAATGTGTTTATAAAATTTGTGGGGTTAATATTCTATTTTGTAAACTTCATTTTTCATTGGAATGTTTGATTGGGTAGAATCTCAAAGCGCTAGAGACTTCAGGGTGCTGCCTGTAATTAAGTTTGACGCGCGTTTGTGAGCCACTTAACTGCCAACACTTGTCATCCTCCTGATGTATCAGTTTGTGTTTATTATGTGAGAGGGTTGGATGGTGGATTGTTGATCGTTGGATCAAAGCTTATCGATGGTCTGCATGTGTTTTAAACCTATCCTTGTGCCATCCTATGAACCAATCACAATCGACTTTACCACCGCTGTTTTATAACCCTTAGATCAAGTCAATCTTAGGATGACTTAATCTCAGCCCTTGATTCCCTTCGAATCTCCAGAACCTTCCTCCACCCCTATTTAAACCCCTCACTTCTCAGTCTTTCAAGACTTTGGGCATTCATTATTTCTGAGAGAAAAAAAAATAGAGAGAAGAGAGAAGTGAGAGTGAAGAGAGAAAAGAAAAGAGAGAGGAGAGAGAAAGGAAAACTGTGTTAGCCAAAACCAAACCCTAACCCTAAACACTTCATTTTCTGAATCAAACCTTCGTATACACACAACCCCAAACACAACCTTGAGTGTTTGAGAGAGAGTGGTTTGTTCATATTGAAGCTGTAACCTCTTTGTCTATGATCTTGTTTACAACTTAAACATTCATCTGAAGATCTGCATTTCTCTTTCATAGAAATTTTAGATCTACACTCTGCATGTTACATTTCACTAGATCTGCATGTTTCTTTCTCGATTTAAGAAAATCTTTACTGATTTAGTTTTGAAAATGTTTTATGGTTTCTATTCTTACGAAAGTTAACCTTGACCTAGTTGGATTCACACTTGGAGATTTTCAATCTCAAAAATATTTTTAAAACAGAGATTGATGAAGATCTTGACCGATTTTGAAGCAAGATATCCGTGGAATCTGGGTTATATTGAAAGATCAAAAAGGTTACAAGTTCTGTAAGAAAGAAAGAAAAGAAAATCACAGCATATAGTCTTTATATGTAATTTTTCTAGGTTTGTCTGTAAATCTAAGTGTGTGTGAGTTCATGCATGTTGATAGGATTCACATCACAAACACATAACACACTACTACACTGGAAGTGTTGTGAATAAGATCAAAGATTATTGAGTCGACATAAGGAAGCTAAAGCAAAGGAAGTTATCAAACTGGAAGAACATCATCAACAATCAGATCTATGAGAAGTTAGAAGGACACCAAGTGGGGCATATTCCTAAACTTAGAATAGGTTGATTTGTCTGCATGTATGATGTATTGTTTGTAACTATTATTTGTTATTAGTGGATTTTTTGCTTTTGTGACTTAGAAGTCACCGTGGATGTTTCCTCTGTTGGGAGAGGTTTTACCACGTTAAAAACTGTGTGTTCTGATTGTCTTCATCTACTCATCTCATTCTATAGTGTGCTGAATTTTTGAAACTGTCTTAGTTTTAAAAACTGATTACAAAGTCTTGATTACTCTCGTACATAAGTTTTTTTTTGTAAACACATCTTGTTGTTTATAATTTTTATTTTTCAAAAGAAAAGGGTTTCTTCAACAAACATCTCGGAGTTGCTTATACAGTTTAATCTTGTATTAAACGGCATTAGCAACGTTTTTCAATTGGTATCAGAGCCCTGTTAACTTTTATTTCAAAAAGATCTTGTGTTTCTGAAATCGTTTTCTGAAAAACTTAACTATGGACGGGAAGAATGAAAGGTTTGGTAATCTGTCCAGACCTCCACTCTTTGATGGAAACAACTTTGCTTACTGGAAAGTAAGAATGGTTGCCTTCATCCAAGGGACTTTAGGAGATGATGTCTGGGACATTATTGAAAATGGATACACTTATCCTACTAAACCAGCCACTGAAGGAAGTGATGAGAGGGTAAAGAAAATCTTAAGTGATTTTACCCAAGAAGAGAAAACTATTTCTCGAAATAACAATAAAGGCAAGAATGCCATTTTTATGTCTATTAATGAGTATGAGTTCAAGAGAGTCTCATCTTGTGCCACTTCTACGGAAGCTTGGGACACATTAATCACTGCCCATGAAGGAGACTCAAGAGTTAAAGCTTCTAAAACTCAAATGCTTACCCAGCAGTACAACTCTTTGATTATGTCTGACTTTGAGTCTTTTGATGACTTTTACATGAACTTAACTGATATAGTTACTAAGTTGCATGCTGATGGTATAACTTATGATAGGAATGAAATTGTCTCTAAAATTCTAAGATCATTACCACAAAAGTTTGACAGCAAGAGGTATGCTATTGAGGAAATGAGTGATCAAAATCTTACCCCTGAGTTACTCAGTAGCAAACTTAGGACTGTGGAAATGGAATTTGACTTTAAGAAACAATTAAATCATTCACAAAGAAAATAGCCCAACTCTAACTTGAGTTTTGCCTCTAAGATATCTAAACCTGAGACTAATTTGATCAACTCTGACTCTGATGAGGAGTGTGATATAGACAAACTAGATAATCATATTGCCTTAATGTCTAAACAATTTAAGAAAATTGTTAAATTTAGAAACAAACAGGCGACTAAACAAGGCAAGCCTAATTATCCTACTCTGTCTAATCCCAAACCTCATGAGAGAGGTCTTGACAAATATCCTAAGGACAACAACTCCAGACCCAGCAGAGACCTTAAAAAGATTGAATGTTTTAGATGTGGGAAACTAGGTCACATTTCTCACGATTGCAGAGTTAATCTGAATAAAGCCAACACACACAATAGAGCCAATGTCTGTAAAACTTGGAATGATTCAAGTGACTCTGATGAAGAGGAACTTGAGTCATCAAATGTACTTGACCCTTACATGTCCTTTTATGCTAAGATCATTTACAATGATGATATACCTGTGTGTGATAATGATGCTCTTACTCCTGCTTATGTGAATACTGTTTTGGCTGGCCTGGATGCTTTATTATCTGAAAATGTTGCTAGTTCTAGTTCCGTGTGTGTGAGTCAAAGTGATCTCGATAACGACGATGTAAATGGGTGCGTGAGTACTAAAACTGAATCGTTAGGGGTCACTACACACACTTCACTTAGCGACTCAGACACAGATGACCTCCCTGATATCCATACTTTGTATGCTAAAACTCTTAAAAAAGGCACTAGACTGGAGAAGACTGTTAGAGACATGACTAAGAAATTAGATGATCTAAGTCTTATTGTGAAGCTGAATGCTGAAGAATACACTAACCAGTGTCTGTCTCATCAATCCGAAATTGAAACTTTTGATCAAAAATTAAAAGAGTTGACTAAAACTAATGAAACCCTGGAAATGAAATACAAGGGAACATTATTAGAACTGGAGGAAGCAAAAACAAAGACAGCAACTGTTTTCAAAAAAATTTCTAAGTTTGAAAACAATTCAAATTATTTTACTGACTTTGTTGTTGACTCCAAGACCAATTCTAATGATAGAACCGGTATTGGATTTTGCCCTAAGAACAAACCACAAACCACAAATCTTGAATCTATTAAGTTTGTGTCTGGGGGCAAAAGACCAATTGATACATGTCCAGAATTTCATTTTATTAAAAAGGAATTTGATCAAAAGCAACAACAGAAAGACATTGGAGAGTCTAGTAATTCTAAGGCTGACACTACACTTAAGACTAAATACGTATGTCCTTTGATCAGAAAGGTTGAATCTACCTTTAAGACCATACCTCCTAGGAATAAGAATTCTGAACAGAGTGCTGTTAAACCCATCTTTAGAAGTTTTCCTAAGGAAATTCATCCCTCAAGCAATCAATATTGCTCCTATTATGATATTTATGGTCATTCCTTTGAAGGTTGTTATGCTAGGCATCTAAACACCCCTGTGTACAACACTTCTGTCTACAAGAACTTTAACTATTCTAGGCAAAATTGTAACCATTATGTCCTTCCTAGACAACCTGACAAAAACTCTAACTACAGAAATAGAAAGAACAAAACTAAGAGTTCATTTAAGATAAAGGCTCCCAGAAACTTTCCTAAACCAAAAGCTCAAATTTTCCACAATAATCAGTTTGTTGCCCCAAATGTTTTTCAACAAAAAGTTGTTTCTCAAAATTTTTATCAAATGAGGGCAAACATGCGCAAAATTAAAACTAGAGCTATTTGGGTTAGAAAAGATGATCTTTTACCCCAAATGAAGTGTAACATTGTCATCACTGCTTTAAAAGCTGAACACACTTCATCTGGATGGTATTTAGATTCAGGATGCTCCAAACATATGACAGGAGATGAAACCAAACTCTTAAACAAAACCAGATTTGCTGGAGGCAAAGTTGTCTTTGGTGACGGAGTTTCATCACAGATCATAGGTAAAGGAACCTTAAAAGAAGAGGGAATGCCTACTCTCGAAAATGTACTTTTAGTTAAAGGCCTTAAAGCCAACCTCCTAAGTATATCACAATTTTGTGACTCTGACCATACAGTTACCTTTTCAAAGAACAATTGTAAAATTCTAAATGATAAAGGTAAATGCATTATTACCGGATTTAGAACACCTGACAATTGTTATACTGTCAAGACTGGTTCTGAAGCCTGTAACATTGTCAGAATGGATGACAATGAAATCTAGCATAATCGTATGGGTCACCTAAGTTATGATATCCTTGGTAGATTGTCTAGTCAAGAGATTGTTAGAGGAATTCCTAAAATTAAACCTATTTCCAGTGTTGTCTGTGGTCATTGCCAGGAAAAAAAAATAGTTAAGACTTCGCATAAAAAAGTTAAAGACATTCTCACCTCTAGACCTCTAGATCTCATCCATATGGACCTTATTGGTCCCTCTAGAACTGTTAGTCTTTGTGGACACAATTATATCCTTGTCATGGTTGATGATTTCACACGATTCACTTGGGTTGCCTTCTTGAAACAAAAATCTGACACGTTTCAAAATTTTTTGAAAATTTTACTAAGAATTGAAAATGAAAAGGACACACAAGTCAATCGTATTCGTAATGATAGAGGGGTAGAGTTCATAGACACAGGAATAGTTGAATATTGTGACTACAACGGTTACAAACACGAATTTAGTGCCCCTAAGACTCCTCAGCAGAACGGTATTGCCGAAAGGAAAAACCGAACTCTTCAAGAGATGGCACGTGTCATGCTCCATGCCAAATCCCTATCTAAATACTTTTGGGTAGAATCTATTAGAACTGCTTTTCATATTATTAATAGGGTTTACCTTAGGAAAAACTCTAAACAAACCCCTTATGAGTTGTGGTACGGTAAGAAGCCTAATCTGAAATATCTAAGAACTTTCGGTAGCCAGTGTTATGTCGGTAAAGACAGAGAACATTTGTCTAAATTCGAGACGCGTGGTGATAAAGCCATCTTTTTAGGTTACTCTCCAAACATTCGTGCTTATCGTATATACAATCTGCGTACTAAGGCCCTTATGGAATCGATAAATGTAATTGTAAGCGACACTATTGTCGAAAAGAAGATATCTGAATCACCTATTGTGGTTGAACCTGAAAATGATTTCAAAACTGATTCACCAGAAATAGATGACTCATTACCTATTGAGAGTCCAGAAGTACCTGGCTGGGTCTCTAAAGATCATCCCATTGACAACGTGGTCGGTAATCCTAATGAGTCAGTTCGTACTAGATCCCAGTTAAGGAATTATGCTAATTATGCATGTTTCGTCTCCCTTGTGGAACCAAAAAATGTTAATGAAGCATTGAATGACACACACTGGATTTCTGCTATGCAAGAAGAACTTTTACAATTTGTCATTCACGATGTCTGGTATCTTGTACCGCGGCCTCAAAACAAAAATGTCATTGGCACACGTTGGATTTTTAAGAACAAATCTGATGAAAATGGGGTAATCCTTAGAAACAAAGCTATACTAGTTGCTCAAGGGTACTCAAAAATAGAAGGAATAGATTTTAGCGAGACATTTGCCCCTGTCACTCGTCTTGAATCTGTTCGACTCCTTTTCGCCATAGCGTGTTACTTAAAATTTACACATTATCAAATGGATGTCAAGTCTGCCTTCCTCAATGGAATTCTGTTCGAAGAAACGTATGTAGAATAACCCAAAGGGTTCGTTGACCCTAAATATCCTAACCATGTCTTTCGTCTAAAAAAGGCTTTGTATGGCTTAAAACAAGCTCCTCGAGCTTGGTATGAACGCCTTTCCAACTTTTTGTTGGATAAGGGTTTTAAGAGAGGAGGAAATAACCAGACCCTCTTTGTCAAACATTTTGACAAAAACATTATTATAGGCCAAGTCTATGTAGACAACATAATTTTTGGGTCCACTTCAACAACTGAAGTGAAATCTTTTTCTGCTATTATGCATAAGGAGTTTCACATGTCCCTTATGGGGGAGCTACAACTTTTCTTAGGATTTCAAGTGAAACAGAATTCTGATGGACTATTTGTCTCTCAAACTAAGTATGCCTTAGATCTTGTTAAGAAATTTGGTTTAGATAATGCTAAAGTTGCCAAAATGCCTATGAGTACTACTGTTAAATTATGTAAAGATGAAACTGGAAAGTCAGTTGATTCCACTCTTTATCGTAGTATGATTGGTAGCCTACTCTCTCTAACTGCCTCACGACCAGACATAATGTATGTTGTATGTCTGTGTGCTCGTTACCAGAATAACCCTAAAGAGAGCCATTTATCGTGTGTAAAACGTATAATCAAGTACATAAAGGGCACTCTTAATCTTGGACTTAGGTACACTAATGATACCTGTAGCACCATCATAGGGTATACTGATGCTGATTGGGCCGGGTGTACTGATGATAGTAAAAGTACATCAGGTCCCTGTTATTATGTCGGCAATAATTTAGTTGGTTGGAGTAGCAAAAAACAGAATTGCACATCTTTATCTACGGCTGAGTCCGAATATATAGCAGCAGGAAGTTGCTGTGCTCAATTGCTATGGATAAAACAAATGTTAAGCGACTATGGGATTAAAGAAGATCAGTTACAATTGTATTGTGACAATCAAAGCGCTATTAACATATCTAAAAACCCGGTTCAACACTCGCGAACTAAGCATATTAAAATAAGACATCATTTTATACGCGAACTTGTTGAAACTAAGGAGTTAGAAATTCATTACCTGCCTACTGATCTGCAACTTGCAGACATGTTCACTAAACCTTTAGACTTTAACAGATTTCTGTATTTGCGTAATTCTATAGGTATGGTATGTGCTGATTAAAACTCTTAAGACCTTAATTTTTACCCTTTGTCCATTTGAGACAAAATGGGGGAGAAATTTGAGTCTTAAGGGTTCAATATTTTTTTGTTCACATTTCATCTAAATTGCTTGATCTTAGTGTGCATATTTGTGTAATACCCCGTATTTTTATGCTATATTAATTTGGGGATTTATTAAATTTAATGTGACTGTTTATTTAATAAAAATTCGGAAATTAATTATGTTATAATTATTAACGTGTCGAGAGTTAGTAATTATGGGAAACTTGTTGAATATTACTAATGAGCATAGTAATATATTATATTGGTTATATTGAATGTCATAAGTGAATTAAATGACTATTTCGGAAATTTAAGTCGGGACGTGCCCGTGTCACGTCGGGACTAACTTTGTTAAATAAAAAGTGAATATTTTATAAGTTGTCCGTATGGTCGTTTTGAGTGCGCCAACGCATCCGGAAGGGTCGAGATAGTCAGAAAAGTGTACCCGGGGGTTTAGTTTGGGCCTCAGGGCGTTTTTAGGCCTAATTAGTGACCCGGGAGGGCATTTTAGTCATTTTACAAAATAGGGTAATTAAACCCACGAATTTTAGCAGCCTTTATCAGCTGGTTAGGTTAGCCATTTAGGGTTAGAACATTCAGAACCCTAGAACGGCCATTGGAGAGGAGAGGAGAGACCTTTCAAGGAGATTCAAGGCCGAAACACCACCGTTTGCACCGCCGTCACCACCAACGCGTAGATCGCGAGGAGGAGAACGCAACCACACCATAATCAACAGGAAATCAGACTTCTGAACATCCCAGGCAAGTGTTTAACTTGCGTATTTCGTTAGTGCAATGTTCATATTAGTTTAGGATTAATTAGGAATGTAATCCATGTAAGAAAACCCCAAATTTTGATAGGAAATTGCATGTAGAGAAGATTAAAACCTTATGCTGGAAACTTTTGATGTTATAGATGTATTACCCACGAACTTTTGATGTTATATTAGAAGAAATTCTGGAGAAAAACTGAATTGAATCATAGTTATGAAAACTTTAGGGTTCTTGATGATTAGATGAGATTTTGGGTTGTTTAACCATGTTTAATGATGAATACACGCATGCTGAACGTTAAAAACACCTGGAATTATGTTATTATGTTAGTAGTAGGATTTGTGGGTCGATTAGTGTTGAAAAATATGGAATTTGATGAAGAATAGTGGTAGAACCCGTAACTGCAATTCTGCAGAATTTTACCCAGACCTGCTTGATCGATCGATTGAACATAGAGAATCGATCGATCGAAGGTTCGATCGATCGAGCCCCAAGCTTCGATCGATCGACCCCTCCTGGCAGACTCTTATTTTCCTTGTTTAATTAGTTAAATTAAGTTTATCGTGAAATAATTCTTGGGCATTCGTGATAAATCGATTTGGGAGACATTGAGGACCAGTAGGGTATATGAATAAATGTTGGAACCTTTAAGATTCATCGAGAATGGTATTTTTGGGGATATTTACTTTAGGTTGGTAAATTTATGAATTTAAAGGGGTAGGTGCGTAAGAGAGTTACGTTGGAACCTAATAAAGTCATTTACTGAATTTCAGAAATTGGGAAGATATAATCCACGAGTGTTAGGTAATAAGTGAGAAAACCCTTCGAGTTAAGGTTAGGAACGAAACCTTATACGTATTTCTATAAATGTGAAATTAAGGATAAATGGTATAATTACGGGTGATGAGAAGAACCTATATTAATATGATAAAGTGGTATATTTATATGATTGTGTGTACATATAATATATGCATGTGAAAATCATACCCACGCTACTTGCTATCCCTGAGGTTTCCGCGCTGGGACAAGTCTTATCTCTATGGGACCTTTATGGGGGATATTGACTTGTACCCTAGAAGATAGATGTCCTTGGTACAGGCTATCGACGTGATAGTTCAGACGGTCCTAAGAGACGCAGGTATGTGCCATCCTCTTAGAGACTTAGAATCTATTCTTCGCCTCAATATTGTTTGTGTATGTTTGTTAATACATTTCGAGAGTGATTCCGAATGTATTCCCCTTAATATGAGTGATATGGGGCTTTGGATAGTAGAGTATGCCCGCACCATAATCTAGTTGGGGGTGCTGTTATAATATATATTATACGAGTAGTTAATATATATGAAATTCTGAAATTGGAACTACCTACCGTGATTTGTTATGTAGGACTTGGTTGATGACTAAAAATTGTAAATACTTGTTTTGATAAAGCAGAGTATGCCTACACCATAGCTTATACGTTGGTGCTGTTAGAATATATATATAAATTATACGAGTACTTTATATATATATCTGGATTGAGGGATTTAAACTATTGTTGTAACGTAGTAAGTGAAGACTAATTCTGGACTAAGTTGTGAATACCTGTTTTGAGAAAATATAAGATTTCATTAGAACTTTATTGATTTTATAAAGTTAAAATGGAGGACTTCGATTACTGTTTGGAACATTCTTTTAAAAGGGAGTCGTGAATTATAAATCTTGCGATTAATCTAAGTTAAGTTAAATCTTTTAGAAAGACTAGTGCGTTATATTGATAAGAACAAACCAATGGGAAGGTTAGTGCGATAGGTGTGCACATTAGAAGAGAGGTGAGTATTTCTCAAGAGAGCGACGCACTAATATGTTATTGCATTGACCTGTATCAATTTAAATACTTGCTAAACGTATTTTAAAATCAAACACACTTTCGGGCTCTGACCCGTTTCTTTTTCTCTCTCTCTCTCTCTTGTATATATATGTATATTTTTAGGTGCCCAACCACAGGGGCATCTTGCTTAGGATCCCTTGAGAAGAACGAGCTGCAGCTTAGGTGGGAGTTGCAGGTCACTTGAGTAGACGGCTTCTGTTATTGACTCCACTCCTAGGACTCTCATTTATTGGGCACGTGTCGCCCTTTTCATCATTTCATTTATTGTTGGGACATTTATATTTTAGTCATTTCCAGTATTGTTATTTGGGATTTATTCATTATGGGTTTGTGATTCTCATTTCATATGTTGACATTCGATTGGCGAATGTATTATACTATTTGGTTTATCGTGGTGATATTCTTAATTGTAGAAATGTTGTTTTAAATAAATAAATATTTTTCTTTAATTAAAATTTTGGAAAGTTTGTTTGAAAAATGTTTTTGACACTTAGCTTAATTATTTAGGGTGTTAAATTTGAAAAAAAAAATTCGACAGTGATGCTGAGAATGAACCAACTGTTTACCTTGATTTAATTTAATAAAGGAGTGATCGCCCGGTATTTAATTAGGCGGGGTGTCACAATTTGCAGGAATCTCTTCTACTGATTGTCTACCTTTTCTAGTGTACAATTTTGTAAATAGTTGAGTTATGTAATTTTTGACTTTCTAGGAAATGGGTATCTTTTGTATAGGACTGGGTTTTATTCTTTTTGGTTCCCTACGAGTTTAAGCTAACTCAAAGGACATTTTGTCTCATATTTCCAAAGGGGGAGATTGAATCACCTTATACCTTTGACTTGCTTAAGTCTATATTGTATAAGTGCTCAACTAATTTGGAAATAGTGACAAAATTAGTTGTCTAACCTAGAATCCAAAGAGCCTCGGAATTAATCTCTCTAATCCTCTTCAATTTTCCAAGAAGGTATAAATTGAATCACACTACACACATTAGAAGTGCATACATGTGTATATTTTGCTTAAAATTGAGTGTGTGTTAAATTCCCCTTAAAATGTTGCTTTAATAATTTTTTGGGAATTTTTAAACAATTTTAAAATAATGTTTTCCTTAATAAAAATGTGTTTATAAAATTTGTGGGGTTAATATTCTATTTTGTAAACTTCATTTTTCATTGGAATTTTTGATTGGGTAGAATCTCAAAGCGCTAGAGACTTCAGGGTGCTGCCTGTAATTAAGTTTGACGCGCGTTTGTGAGCCACTTAACTGCCAACACTTGTCATCCTCCTGATGTATCAGTTTGTGTTTATTATGTGAGAGGGTTGGCTGGTGGATTGTTGATCGTTGGATCAAAGCTTATCGATGGTCTGCATGTGTTTTAAACCTATCCTTGTGCCATCCTATGAACCAATCACAATCGACTTTACCACCGCTGTTTTATAACCCTTAGATCAAGTCAATCTTAGGATGACTTAATCTCAGCCCTTGATTCCTTTCGAATCTCCAGAACCTTCCTCCACCCCTATTTAAACCCCTCACTTCTCAGTCTTTCAAGACTTTTGGGCATTCATCATTTCTGAGAGAAAAAAAAATAGAGAGAAGAGAGAAGTGAGAGTGAAGAGAGAAAAGAAAAGAGAGAGGAGAGAGAAAGGAAAACTGTGTTAGCCAAAACCAAACCCTAACCCTAAACACTTCATTTTATGAATCAAACCTTCGTATACACACAACCCCAAACACAACCTTGAGTGTTTGAGAGAGAGTGGTTTGTTCATATTGAAGCTGTAACCTCTTTGTCTATGATCTTGTTTACAACTTAAACATTCATGTGAAGATCTGCATTTCTCTTTCATAGAAATTTTAGATCTACACTCTGCATGTTACATTTCACTAGATCTGCATGTTTCTTTCTCGATTTAAGAAAATCTTTAATGATTTAGTTTTGAAAATGTTTTATGGTTTCTATTCTTACGAAAGTTAACCTTGACCTAGTTGGATTCACACTTGGAGATTTTCAATCTCAAAAATATTTTTAAAACAGAGATTGATGAAGATCTTGACCGATTTTGAAGCAAGATATCCGTGGAATCTGGGTTATATTGAAAGGTCAAAAAGGTTACAAGTTCTGTAAGAAAGAAAGAAAAGAAAATCACAGCATATAGTCTTTATATGTAATTTTTCTAGGTTTGTCTGTAAATCTAAGTGTGTGTGAGTTCATGCATGTTGATAGGATTCACATCACAAACACATAACACACTACTACACTGGAAGTGTTGTGAATAAGATCAAAGATTATTGAGTCGACATAAGGAAGCTAAAGCAAAGGAAGTTATCAAACTGGAAGAACATCATCAACAATCAGATCTATGAGAAGTTAGAAGGACACCAAGTGGGGCATATTCCTAAACTTAGAATAGGTTGATTTGTCTGCATGTATGATGTATTGTTTGTAACTATTATTTGTTATTAGTGGATTTTTTGCTTTTGTGACTTAGAAGTCACCGTGGATGTTTCCTCTGTTGGGAGAGGTTTTACCACGTTAAAAACTGTGTGTTCTGATTGTCTTCATCTACTCATCTCATTCTATAGTGTGCTGAATTTTTGAAACTGTCTTAGTTTTAAAAACTGATTACAAAGTCTTGATTACTCTCGTACATAAGTTTTTTTTTGTAAACACATCTTGTTGTTTATAATTTTTATTTTTCAAAAGAAAAGGGTTTCTTCAACAAACATCTCGGAGTTGCTTATACAGTTTAATCTTATATTAAACGGCATTAGCAACGTTTTTCACCCTACACGGGCTGAAATATTATTATGCACAATTTAATATATTGCGTATACTCCGCATTTGATGAAAGACACTAGACAATATTCTAGTAATGATTTAATTAATTATTTGATATGCCACCACAAATATTGCGACTGGTGGCACCATAAATATTGGACACTTGGTTCCATAGAGAACATGACATGTGTCAAGCCCACTTGAAGCACTTTTTGGTATATAAAGAGGGCTTCCCCTCATTTAGTTAGATGATGGTCTTGGGGTAAAAGTAAGGAGTGGAAATATAGCTCTCCTCCCCCATGCACCTTTGGAGCCCCGTCACGGGTTTGATTGTGACGAGCGGATTTTTATAGTTTCATTATATAGTATATGGGCGTTCGAGAGGCGGCTCGCCGGATTAGACACCTCCCATGCATCAAAACCATAAAAAACCGAGATCTCTCCGGCGTATCATACGGACCCACGAACTACGCAGACTTTGATTCCACAAAGACGGATATGTGGGTGCAACCATGTTGCTCAAGTCTAAAACACGCTCGACGCGGTGCCTCCTCAAATATGTACTTACATTTTACATTTGGCGACTCCGTTGTGGAGGTATTCGTGATTCCGATCGCGTAACACCTCGTGCACAGACGGAAAACTTGGTGGCGGTGAAACACTTAGATAAGTATTATTGGTTTTTATTCTATCATTTGCGTTTTTTAATATTCTATATATATTTCTTTTATGAATATCATGAATTATATATATTAAGATATAAGACATTCTAATATTTATCTCAAAACAAAATAGTTTGAATATTTAGATAGACAGAATTAGAAATATATGTGAACGATTCTGCTACATGAAGAAGATATTTTGTTGCATTCCTTTATTATTTTAATTAACAAAGGTTGATTAATGAGAAGAGCGTATGATACACGCTCTGAGGATAGCATCTGTTTACGTGGTATGTAACTCAAAAGTTATAGATTAAATTTCAATGAGTAAGACTAGGGAGACCCCTTAATTGTACACAATTTGGGGACCCTTGAATCAGACAAAAATAAGTACAAGTTTTTAATGCATTGGTTGATGCCCTGGCGGGACCCAAAATAATAAGGTATAAGCTTTTAATGCAGGAGGTCTACAAAGTGGGTACAATCAGGGAGTCTCCCTAGATTTATCCAATTTTAATAGCAGGTTGCATATATCAGTAATGGGGCTATACATTTATTCAGCTTTTTTAAAAAATCTTGTAGCTTTTATCAAAGTCTAAAGTAAAAATTTATAAGGGTTTCAGTTTTGATATTATTAGCTTAAGATATAGGCATACTAGTTATAATCTTGGGACTAAAAAAAAGTATTAAAAATAATTGCATTTGTTCAGTTTCAATATTGGGCCACACAATGCACTGACAAATTTAGTAGAGCACGCTTCTCGAGTTGTACGAATGCACCTGAAATATTAATTTAAACATACAAAACTTACATACATGCCTATTGATGGGACCACACATGGCGCTTATTGTAATTACCCATATGGCGCGTGTAGAATAAAGCAAGTGTATAACATGTGATCCTTACAAAACTTCCAAAACTCTCAGTCAAAATGCTTTTCCCAATGTACGTTGTTCGTTTTACTTTCAACTGACGGACGAAAAATCCCATTCTCTGGCGCAATAAACTTTGGCGTATAACATTTGATGACAAATCAAACACATCGAATGGGTGATTGTCGTTGACACAACAGAGAAGGGTATAGAAAATATATATATATATATATATATATATATATATATATAGACAATCCAACTTTGGCGTATAACATTTGATGACAAATCAAACACATCGAATGGGTGATTGTCGTTGACACAACAGAGAAGGACTTTGGCGTATAACATTTGATGACAAATCAAACACATCGAATGGGTGATTGTCGTTGACACAACAGAGAAGGGTATAGAAAATATATATATATATATATATATATATATATATATATATATATATATATATAGACAATCCAACGAACTGACCAACCCAAATCGTAAGGGTTTGAAATTAACTCGGTACAAGTCTGATCAACTTTAATCTCCCACCGAACAACCTTGGGTAGTAACCCGGGTACAAACACAAATATCCTCTTGTTTTCCCAAACTAAATCACTTTGCTCTTGTTTGGGAGTTTTCTTTTGGAGAGGAAAAAAAAAAGAAATGAAGGGAAATTATGCTTTCTTTTCGTCGTTTGGGAGTTTACATAGGACGGAAAGTGTTGTTTCACCATTTTCCGTCGTTTGAGAGTTTAAAATGAGAGAAAAGAAAGGAAATTTTTTAAAATAATTTCCCTTCCTTTCTCTCCAAAACTTTCCTTCCAAATCGAAACGAAATGGAGAGAAAGGAAATTTTTCTAAATAATATATCTTATTTCCCTTAAAAAACTTATTTTCCTTCCAACTCTCAAACACTAGAAAAGAAAATTATTTTATCTTCCTTCCTAAATCTTTTCTATTCTTTTCCTTTCTTTTCTTTTATCTTCTAATAAAACTTTTCTTTCCTTTCCTTCCTCTAAAATACTCCCAAACAAGCTATTTGGGTGTGAATTCTGGTATAAATTGAACCACCTTGGGATGAAACATTTGAGTCTGGCCCCCTTTGAAAATTGTCAAAGTCTGAGAAATTTGATACCCGGGTATCTATCTCCGAGAAACCTCATAGGAATCTCCGAACAGCCATAACCTGAGGGCCTCGAACCAAAAACCCTGTTGAAATCAAAACACCTTGGTTTTCATAAATGAAATTACATCTGATAAATCAAAATGCGATTCACCTAAAATAAAAAGTGGGTATTATTGATCTTTTGAGGAAATGCGACAGGTTGGGTTATTACGAGATCCACCTCAGCCCTCGAACATCCTCGACGGTTTGACCTCCTAGACGACACCTCCGAGCAGTCTACAAAACATCCTCGCACGCTGAAACGCGCGAGCTGCCTCCAGGAGGGGTTTCAGTTGAAAATACAGTCCATTTGGAATCCCAGTGGGTTTGCATATTATTTATAAGAGTAAATATGCGGGAACCCATTTCATGGACGCATTTTTTAAACTCAGTGACGTGTCATACACGAATTGGGTGTGTTTTGTAATGGACCTCATGTGATGTAAAAATCCACCCAATATGTATCTGACACATCACTGGTTTTAGAAAATTTGACCACGAACTGGGTCCCTGTATCATCACCCTATTTATAAGGGCGTGGAGATATTTGAAGGACTCGAGGTACCTCCTTTATGGGTGCCAGTATAATGACGGTGAACCTCATCTCAAATATTTTCAAAAGAATAATGCTATGAGTACAAAATAACTCCCCCAAATGTCCCCCAGATATGTCATGGATGCCACATCATTTTCTCACATGCTTGTCTTCTATTACCATGTGGTGGGGGTCCCGCCAGGGCACAAAAACTAAGTCATTTAGGGGGACATTTAGGGGAGTTATTTCGGGTATGTAGAATTATTCTTTTCAAAATTATGCACCATATTATATTATTTATATATCAGAAATGCTAAATATTTTGATTATGTGATATCGTAAAAATAAGCCAAATAAAATATATTGCCCATTTTATTAATTTCGGAGGCTATGGTATTTAATTTGCGCGTGATTTATTTATACACCCGGAAAATATCATTCGAAACATTTGTAGTATCGCACGAATTTGAGCTGCTCGAGTAGAAAAACATTTATTTCTGAAAAAAAATCATACCCCTTGAAATTGGGAATATTTTATGTTATCCCGCGAGGGACCATTTAAAGACTTAGTACGTACATGTACTCAAACAATCTTGCAAAAATAATATTTTTGCACAACCATGTCAAAAAAAACAATATTCTTCGAGTAACCTTAGCAAAATAATATTTTTTCTAAAAATTTGCTCAAAGTCATGGTACTTGAGCAAGTGCCTCGAAAGTACCTCCTCGACCAGCCTCGGGGGAACCGCCTTGAGCAACCTGTTTGAGCAGCCTCGGAGGGACCTCCTCAAATAGCCTCATTCGGGATACATCCTCGAGCAGCTTGTCACAAATAAAAATATTTTTTGAAATTTAGCATTTTTCTCAAGTCATGGTACCTCGAGCGACCTCACTTGTGGTGCCTCTAGTGGCCTTCTCCTAGTGCCTCGAGCAGCCTCGTCCTAGTGGCTAGAGCAGCCTCACCCTAGTGTCTCGAGAAGCCTCGTTCTAGGGCCTCGAGTGGCCTCTCCCTAGTGGCTTAAGTTGCCTCACCCTAGTGGCTCGAGCGGCCTTGTCCTAATGGCTCGAATAGCCTCGTCCTAGTGACTCGAGCTGCCTCATTCACGGTTGCTCAAACCAGCCTCCTGAGCAACCGTATCCAGGGTCGCCTGGAATAACTTTTTTTACTATCTTGTATTCGATTTATGCTAAACTATGATTTATTCACATGATGATGCTCGCTACATAAAATTTCAAATTGATATTTAGTATTCACCTCGAGGTGACTCGACATGCTTATTGACTAAATTATTCTGCATATGATTTAAATAGATTCAAAACTTCTAATTTTTCACAGCTTCGATAAAATAGTGGGGGCCTGAGATAAGTAGCTCACCACATGATATATCTACAATCTATCGACTGCATATTGTATCATATTAAATTCGCATCATGAAGTTGCACAAAATAATATGTCTATGATTCCTCGAAGAATGTTTTCGAGTTTATTTTATTCTATTGACATAAAATAAACTAAAGGGGGGAGATATACCCCTCATGATTATATATGGAATTTTAATATGCCTTATGAGTTACCTAATGATTTTTGTGCCAGAATCCGAGTCGATTTCGTATCCTTGCATATATTGAACGCACATGATCAAATCGAGTTCGAGTATTTATATCAAGTCTTACAGATGTCAAGGCCAAACACTCAAGAGATTTATTTTTAATTGGGGGCAAACACCCTGTGAAATGTATTTAAATGCTTTTAACTCTTAGATGGTGTTGTAACCAATTGTTTATTTTTCTTTACTTTACTTTATATTGAGATAAAAGACGAAGCAAAGTAAAGAGGGGGAAAAGTATTGTATAGTGTACCACTTGTAGTTAGATGTAAACACAGGTGACAAGCATGCTCAGATTCGGTCCGAGAATGGCTATCATTGATGAAGCATCCCAAAAAGAAACATCAGAGTTGCTCAGCATATCCACCGGATGGCTTATATATAGCACTGGATTTATTACATTATTTCCAGCAAAGCGACAGGGGGCAAACAAATTTACCCACAAAGCCTGGAGCATAGATACAGACTTTGCATACAAACCTTACCAGTTTCGAGGTAAGTCGCCCATAAAGGTGCATCATGTTTCTCACAAACCTTACCGATTTCGAGGTAAGTCGCCCATAGAGGTGCATCATATTTCTCACAAACCTTACCAATTTTTAGGTAAGTCGCCCATAAAGGTGCATCATATTTCTCATAAACCTTACCAGTTTCGAGGCAAGTTGCCCATAGAGGTGCATTACAGTTCTCGTAAAGTCCTACATTACTTGGCCCGCCTGACCCTCGGATATAGGAGATTTATATCCCACATTACTAGTTTCGCCTGACCCTCGAATATGGGAGATTTATCGCCTACATCTCTAGGCCCACCTGACCCTCGCGTATGGGAGATTTTATGCCAATAAGACTTGGCCCGCCTGACCCTCGGTTATGGGAGATTTTATGCCAATAAGACTTAGCCCGCCTGACCCTCGATTATGGGAGATTTTATGCCAATAAGACTTGGTGCGCCTGACCCTCGCTCATGGGAGATTCAAAGTCCTATATTACTAGACACCAAAGCCCAATATTACTTGGCATGCAGGACCCTCTTAAGGGAGATTAAAAAGCCCTACATTACTAGGCATAAGTCTAATTTATGGGAGACTAAACTCCTACATTACTAGGCACACTTAAAGACCAAGACTTTTGGGCACACTTACAAAATATGTTGGTTTAAAAACCCCAGTTCACTCGAAGCACTAATGGTTTCTCGACCGAGTATGCTCAAATAGATTTTTGATCTTATGATCGCAAAAGATCCATTATACTTAAATAACCATCAATTGGTTGCTCGGTCCAGTACATCTTGCAAGTTTATTGTTCAAAATATTTACAACCACAATAAAATTGTTTAGACATGCTTATTCGAGAGGAATGGGGGCAACCCCCAAAATACTCCTCCAAAAATAAAAGCAGAGGCAGCAACAATAGCCCTAAAAACTACTTACAGATGATATATGCATATGCACACATGATAACAGACCGAACATGGTTATGTGATGATTTTCTAGTCGAACGGGCTAAGTGATTTATTTCGTACACATAGTCGATATGTCTCAACTAAAGCATCAACACACCAACTATCTCTACGAGGGGGTAAATGTAGAGTGGGCTTAAATGAATTAGCCACCAACACTTTAATAAATTAACCCGCAGATTTGATTAAATATGGATTTATGATTTATCGAGTTTTACTACAATTCAGGCCCTATACGGGCTGAAATATTATTATGCGTAATTTAATATATTACGTATACTCCACATTTGATGAAAGATACTAGACAATACTCTAATAATGATTTTATTAATTATTTGATATGCCACCACAAATATTGTGACAGGTGGCACCATAAATATTAGACATTTGGTTCCATAGAGAACATCACATGCGTCAAGCCCACTTGAGGTACTTTTTTCTATAAAAAGAAGGCTTCCCCTCATTTAGTTGGATGATGGTCTTAGGGGGAAATAAGGAGAGGAAATATATCTCTCCTCCCCCACGCACCTTTGAAGCTCCGTCACGGGTTTGATAGTGACGAGCAAATTTTTATAGTTTCATTATACGGTATATGGGCGTTCGAGAGGTGCCTCGCCGGATTAGGCATCCCCCACGCACCAAAACCACCAAAAATCGAGCTCTCTCTGGTGCATCGTATGGAACCATGAACTACGCAAACTTTGATTTCGCAAAGACGGATGCGTAGGCGCAACCACGTTGCTCAAGTCTAAAACACGCTCAACGCGGTGCCTCCTCAAATCTGCCTCATGATTTACAAATATGTAGGTCTTATGAATATGATTCATTGTATTATTTTAAGAAATAATTATTAACTCGAACTTTATTTGATTTCAGGTGGAAAACACTCATCTACTAAAGCACGATAAGCTGTAAAGAGGGATGCTCAAAGGGAGCAACATCCACAGATCTAATAGGCACCACTAATAGCATCAACAATAGATCTAAGTGTCATTGTTACCCAGGCAGTCACCACAATGATGGCTGCCATGTTATAACACTTCCATCTATAGCCAAACAGTTTGTGGTGGTACTAGTTCAACATCAGAGTACGGTGTGGGAGAGAGATCATGAGGCCATTACAAGGGGACATCCACTGGAGTTCGTTGGGAGCACATACATCGCTATTGCATGTTAGTGGAAGAAGGACATCCATAAGGATAAGTCGATGATGGAATGCTAGGAGGTCAACAAGAAGATGCTGGTCACATTTAGTTTGGTTGAAGAGGTATTATAATGGTGAGAGATAGTCACCATAAGTGAGGAGAGGGATACAATTACCATTATAGAGTTCTGGGTGAAGTTCGATGATAAGTACTTCCCACCAACAATTAGGGGTGAGAAGAAGAGATAGTTTCTGAGTTTTAAGCAAGAGGGACGCACAGTGATAGATTATGAGAATGGCTTTACCAATCTATCCCTATTCACACTAGAGGAGGATAAAACTAAGGAGAATAAGGTGGAGAAATTCCTCTTTGAGTTAACTTGGCGCATCAGGTAGCCCATTTGGGGGAAATGAGATTTTACCACATATACACGTGTTGAATGTCACTTTATTTCACTGTAAGGACCATAATGATTTTTAGAAGAGCAATGGCAAGAAGACTCCCATTAAAGATTTGTCTATCCAAATGGCAAGATAAATAGAGGTAGTACTCTGGGGCAATAATCTAAGGGGTATCAGTTAAGAGAGCAGCATTACAAGAAGAAGAAGGGATTTAATGATGGGCCACTAGGGCCAAGGACAACAGCCTCGGTAGGGCTAAGGACATCATTCTAAAGGCAAGAAGATCTAACATCATCGAGGCTAATAGGGCCATAATTGAAAATAGTAGGAAAAACTTCATTTTAACCACACTTATTTTACTTGTGGCGAGGGTGACCACATAACTAGGAGGTACTCTAAGGGAAATCAGGGAGAGCAAGATAATGGAGGTTTGCATGGGTACTGGGCACACCAGGGGCAGCATCAACAATTCTTAAGCCCATCAGTTACTACAGTGTCAATGGTACTAACACTATTAACCTAGCCTCTTGGGCAACAACCACTTCAGTATAAGAACATGTACCATATCGGGCCTAGGGAGGCACCAACACCGGCCAAGCCATTTTAGGGTATATTTCCTATATTTAGTCATGTAGGACACATTTTGTTTGATACTGGTGTATTGCATTCTTTTGTGAGTAGAAGTTTTTCTCGATCATTGGGGATAGTAAACTTAACATCTGCTGTACTACTACATGATTATTCACCCGCGGATAGGATCAACAATTTGTTTTGTATTTAGAGGGAAATGAGTGGACATTGGTAGACTTATCATTGTAGCCTAATGTTTGGTCGTAGATATGTCTAAGTACAACGTCATCCTGGGATGGATTGGTTAGTGTATATTATTTCGGGAGGTTCATTGTCTTATCCATTATAGAGCAGGGGATGAACTTTATTGAGATGTCGCACCCAGAGGGAGAGTCGAGCACGCATTTGTATTACATTGTGAACATATTTTTAGGAGTCACGGTGTCTTTAGATTATATTCCGGTGGTTAAAGAGTTTTTGGACATGTTTCATGAGATTTTGAGGTTTCCATCGAGTAGGGAGATTGATCTCTTAATTAACTTGGTGCTCATTTGGAGATGAAAGAGCTTCGAGACCATATTCAAAATCTTTGGGACATGGTTTAATTCGGAGGATTACTCGACCTTTGGGAGCTCCTATTCGTGAATAATAAGGATAGGTCGTTGAGGTTGCGTAATGATTATAAGGAGATGAACAAGGTCACCATATGGAACAAGTATTTGTTACCCCGTATTTATGACTTGTTCGACTAGTTAATGGGCTCTTTGTACTTTTGGAAGATTGATTTGAGGTTAGGATACCATCAGTTAAGGATTCGAGAGAAAGAGGTTTTGAAGTCGAAATTTATTATGAGATATGGATCATATGTGTAAGGACATGAGTTTATAAATGTTTGTTATCAATTAGTATGTCGTATACCGCTACAACCATCGAAGAAGGTTCAAGATCACATATGCAGCAAGAAAGATCCGACAATCAAGCCTTCGCAAGAAGAATTTGGTAAAGGTTGCGTTTTTATTCCTTAGTATTTCACTTAGAATATTGGGATATTTTTCATCAAATTTTTTTTTCTAAGTATTGGAGCAGAGTTCTAAAGTTTTTCGTCAAAATTAATTTTCGAGGATTTAAGGCGCTTCATTTTCTGTGAAAAGAAAAGGAAAAAATATTTATTTAAAGGCTCATTCTAGCGACAGCCCTTGTCGTTCAAACGACATGCCATCTCGGGCAAAGATCGTTCTAGCGACGCGTGTCATCGTTCAAACGAGATGTGATCTCATTCGAGCAATCTTTCGCCTTAAGGTTTTGTATAAATACACGTTAAATGAGGGGTATTTTGTTAAGAAGTTTTTTCTTTTTTTCATTCTACAAATAGTGTAAATCGGCAAAAAACTTTTTGCTTCTTCATTTAGGTCTTTAAACCCTTGTTTTTCAATTGACAAAAATCCCAATGTTTAGGTGAATTGTTTTGGAACCCAAGAATATAATTTACTATTGTTCAACCTTTGTGGAGTGCATCTCTATATCTAAAGAGTGAGGTCATTGAGGTTCGCTGCGTGTGGATCTTTGCTGAAGATTAGACTGCGATTCATGTGGGTTCGCTGCGTAAAATCCATTGCTGACTCTAGGTTGTACGTCTATGTAAGTTTGCTGAGGTAAACTTATTAAAGATTTCATTGTGATTGTAAATTGCAATTTAATTCATAGTGAAATTAAAGGTTTTGCCCTTCGGGGATTTTTTCCTGAAATCTATGAGTAGCATATTTGTGTTTATGATGGTTTGACACACGCACATACGTAGACATTTGTTTAAGGGTTGAATTAACTTGGTTTGAAAATTGACTCTAATTAAATAAGTTTATAGTTAGAATTTGTGAATTTATTTTAAATCAGTATCGCACACGGTACATCGCCTATTTTTACAATATAAGTTTATGATTATGCCATTTGGGCTAACTAACGCATCAACAATGTTTATGGAAGTGATGAATATGGGGTTCAGAGAGTTATTAGATTAATTTGTCATCGTGTTGATTGATGACATCTTGATATATTCTTGGACTGCAGATACGTACACTCAGTATTTGCAGATAGTCTTACAGATATTTCAAGACCATCAACACAACACAAAGTTCGATAAGTGTGGATTCTGGTTGCGGGAGGTGTAGTCTTTAGGTCATATTGTGTCAGAGGCAGGGATATTGATGAACCCGAATAAAGTTTCGATAGTGATGGAGTGGGGACAACCCATGGATGTGATCAGCCTTCTAGGATTAGCAAGCTACCATTATCAGTTCATTTCAGGGGTTCTTGAATATAGTCGGGACTTTGACGAACTTGACAAAGAAGGGTGTGTCATTTGTTTGGGATGAGTTTTGCCAACTAAATTTTGACGAGTTAAAGTTAAAGTTCACTTCAACTCCCATGCTCGCTTTACCTCAAAGAGGGGTGGAGTACATGGTATATATAGATGCACCCTTATAAGGACTTGAGGGTGTGTTGATGCTGGAGGAGAGGCTGCTAGCTTATGTTTATCAAAAGCTTAAGCCTCATGAGGGGAATTACCCGACCCATTATCTGGAGTTAGCTGCAATGGTATTTTCTCTTAGAATCTGGAGACACTATCTTTGGGGGGAGAGATTCCATTTTTCCATGAACCATAGGAGTTTACATTACTTGTTCACATAAAGGGAGTTAAACACGAGGCATCGTAGGTGGATTGAGTTCAAGAAAGACTACCAGTTTGATATTCAGTATCACACGAGAAAGGTGAACATAGTGGCAGATGCCTTGATTCGCAGGCCAATAGTGACATTTATGGAAGTTTATGGACTTCACTTAGCACCGAGGATGAGTTATCTTGCGCATTTATGGAAGTTTTGACCCTCACACCCGAGATCATCATTCGGGTTGTAGAAGCATAGTCATGGGATTCTTCTTGTTAGGATAATATCCGTCAATTATTGGCATAGAGAGTAGAGTCGTACTCGATCGAACCTGATGGGGGGTTTCGATTATATGATAGACTTGTGGTTATCGAGGCAAAGTAATTACGGCATGCAGTTATGATTGAGGTGAATGGGTCACATTTTACAATTCATGTAAGTAGAGGTAAGATGTACCAAGAAATGAGGCACTAGTATTATTGGATGGGCATGAAAAAGGACATGGCAATGTTTATATCCAAGTGTGACACTTGCCAAATGGTTAAGGTATACCACTTGAGACCAGCGGATGTTCTACAACCCCTCAAGATTTTATTATGGAAATGGGAGAGCATTTTTATGGATTTAATTATAGGGTTTCCTGTTACAATGGGGACATGATTCCATATGGGTGATCGTGAACCGTTTGGCTAAGGTGGATCAATTTTTACCGATTATAACAAATGTCACGTCAGAGTGGTACACTAGGCTTTTAGTTGTTTAAATTGTGAAGTTTCATGGTTTATAACTCAATAATATATCAAATAGGGACCATAAGTGTGTATCCCACTTTTGGATGAGTTTCCAGCAGTTATTGGGGGCAGATTTGAGGTTTTCACCTTGTATCACCCACCATGGATGGACAGAGGAAGTGGGTGAATCAGATATTGATGGACATGTTGCGGATGTGTATTTTGGACTTCAAAGGCAGTTGGGAAAAATATTTGTCCTTGATAAATTTTGCTTATAACAATAATTACCAATTCATGATTGTCATGGCCAAATTTGAGGCTTATGGGAGGCCTTGTAATTCTTTTACATGTTGGTTATAGATGATGGAGAACACACTTTTCGGACCCAAGTTTGTTCAAGATGCGTCAGAGAAGGTAGAGATGATCATAGATAGGATTCAGACTGCCCATAGTCGGCAGAAGAGCCATGCAGATACAGATATGAGACACTAGTTTGTGGTTAGAGATCATGTGTTAGTTAGGGTGTCTCCCATGAACGGAGTTATGCACTTCGGGAAGAAGGGGATGTTGTATCCTTGGTATGTGAGGGCATTCACCATCATTGATCGGATATGACCAATTACATATCGTTTATCCTTTTCGGATCACTTACAGAAGGTGCACAATATTTTTCATATCTCAACATTACGGAGCTTCCTTAGAGATGAGTTAATGTATCAACACATTGATATTAATAAGATAGAGTTGCACCCTAACATAAGTTATGACGAGAAGCTAGTTTCCATTTTGGATTAAAGGGAGTAGAAACTTTACTCCAAGGTAATTTCTTTAGTGCGTGTCTAGCGAAGGCATCACAACGAGGACGAGTCAACATGGGAGAGGTATGCTGATATTGTAGATAGGTATCCGGAATTCTTCTAGTCGAGTACGTGTCAAATTTTGAAGACAAAATTCCTTTATAAGGGGGGAAGACTCTAATACCCCGTATTTTTGGTATTATTTAAATGATTATTAATTATAATAGTAAGTTAATAATCTGGAATTATTGCTTAAGAAATCTGTAATAAGTTAATGCATATTTAGATAGTGACTAAATTACATGTTATTTGATTTATCTGTCATATTATGTTCAATTAATCGTCATAATTATTTAACTAGGACTATATGAAATTACGCATAAAATAACTAATTGGATGTTTTATTCATGTTTTGAGTTATTACCTCGAGTGATACGGATTCCTGATTACGTGTTTCAATTATTTTAAATTGGGCTTGGGGAATAAGTATACCCTTAGGATGAGTTTGGGGCTATTCTAGGTAGTATTGGGGGCTTATCAGGGGACCGAAAATATATCTATTATAAACTTGATAGATTAATAAGTATTTAAGGAGATTGTCCTCATTAATTAATTATTTTACATATTACAAAAAAACCCTACCATCCTTATACTTGAGAGACAACTTAAGAAGATGCTGGGAGAAGAGGAACAAAGAATCAACGCATAGAGATTCATTGTTCATCATTCCAGGCAAGAAATCTTTTTCTATATCACTTGTTAATCTGTAACTTGTTTATAATTCCAAGCTATATGTTTAATTATGGGATTTATAACACATGTTTATGATTTAATCTATTTATTTTAATCATGTTCGTCTAATTGGGTTAATTCAGATTGGTAATAATTAAACCTGCATTGAAGACTTGTACTTTTGGAGAGAAATATGAAATTAAATAGTTTCGTGTATGAATATGTGATTATAACTCATGTTTTAGGATATAATGTTTTTTATAAGTTAAACCCCCATGTTAATTTGAGTATTGAATCCAATATTATAAAAGTAATTAGGCTCAATTCATGTTAATAATAAACTAAGTTCAAATCTTTAAACTTTGAGGATTTGGGCCTTAATTGATGTTTTAGATATTAAATCATTGTTGGGAATCATTTAGGATCATAAAATCGCACCTAGTTTTGATTTCGGTGATGTTTGTGTCGCCGAATTAAAGCTTGGATTTCATTAATGGAGGTTATAGTTCGAAAATACATTTTCTGGGAGACAGGAGGCGATCAACCTCATTATCATTCGAATGAGATTTTTATCTCGTTCGATCGATATGGTTGTTTGGTTCGAGCTATACATTTTTCTCGCTCGAATGATATCCATTTATTTGTTCGAATGAGATCCGATAGTCATTCGAATGACTTTGATGGGCATTAACTTTCGGGTCTATAAATTTTATGGTAGGATCGTTCGGTATCATTTTATTTGTGGGAAAACTTTATATAATGATTTGTAGTTTAAGATGAATACTAAAATAATTGATGACAAGAAAATATTTAAAATAGGTTTCGAGTAAAAAGGACCTCACTTTAGTTGGTATAACTTGGAGTTGTGAATTAGGTTAGTTTAGGTAGACGCATGAGAGAGCGATATCCTATAGTTGTATACATATATTGCGTTACACACACATAGAGACATACACATACACACACACACACTCTTAAATTGCGTGAACATACTTTTGCTCGTGGTGTATCTATCGATCATAATTGCTTTGGAGGTTGTGTATCTCGTCCTATGAATTTATCAAGAAAGGCATGAGAGTGTCCCCGAAGGTTGATGCCTTCGTATGTTTGTATTGTGAAAATATTAAAGTTATGCTTTAGTCTAGTGATGGACAGTTTATTGATGATCCCTACGTCATGTTAATTACAATATTATGAAATGTGTGTACTCTTTTGCGGATGACATTGTGGGGGTTGGTATTTGTGTTGTATTCTCACACGTGTAGTTAGTTACATTCCTATTGCATTTTTATTTATACATTCCTATTGAATTTTGATTAATAACATTTACTAATTATTCTGGAAATAGATAATTTCTAGCATAGTTATGCCATGGGTTGGGATATGCTCATAGTATTACACTTAGTTGAGGGGTGAGGTACTTATTGATGTGAGAGCTGATGGGGTGGAATGTTTATTGTAAATGAGTCACATGATTTACATCGTTGATATTGAAGATATTTCTTGCAACTTTTAGTCTCTAATACAAATTATATAAAACTGTTTTCCAGGCATTCTTAGACAGGATCAGAAGGTTGATGAGATAATTCAGACTTGCGGCTCCACTCGTTTATAAATTTTAGTTCTTTGATTCTAGCATAGGTTGTTACTTTATTTCCTTTCAGTCTAATTTTATGTCAGAAATCTGTATGGATCTTGAATCCTAGTTATTTATTCAGTGAGTTGGTTTTTCAGTGGAGTTGTGTAGACTATTTTATTATTGGATGGTTTTGAGATATTATTTATTCAGAATTATTTATCATTTTAGCTATCACATATTGTGAATGGTTTTAAATTCACTCTTGTTTATCTATTACTTGATGCTGAAAATGATATAGGTTGTTTGACAAGAAATATATTTGGTATATTAGCTTGGCTGACTGTTATGTGGAAAACTTGGGTTACACTTCCATATTTATAGTAATTTCTCTGTGAATCTCCATCGTAACATTGACGTGATATCCACAACCTTTGGGCCTCGATATCTATAAATCCATGAACTGGATGCCGATACTTGAAACTCCATTGCAGTTTTGACTCTTAGATCACTAGTTTTGCAAATATCTCTTAGATCTCAACCCTTAAAAATTGTCCCAACGATGTCTTCAACCTTAGCAAGATTTGATTGGAACCAAAGTCAACCACCCCAAATTTAATAATAATATGTGGGAAAATTATGTTATAAAAACACCATTAAGATATTGATTTTAATGTGCAAAAGAGTTTCTAAAACATAAAAAAGGAGAACAAAAATACCAAGGAGAAGGCTTGGGGGATTTTTTGGTTAGAAGATCTCACAAAAGTTCTTCGAAAAAAAAATTTAGGCCTTGCAAAATTAATCAAGAAAAATAAAACACTTTAAAGAGTTTAAAAATCATTAAAAACATAGTTTAAATAAAGGGATTTAGTTAAACCAAACTAACAAAAGGCCCGAACCAACAAGCAACAACCATGTGTCTAAACTACGGCCGCGGGTCAGGACCTCAGTAACCGTGCCCAGAGCGAAGGCGCCTATTAGGTCCGCATCCACATGCATTTGTTCTCGTGCTTGTCCGTGGGAGGCTTGCGGAGCCCACTAGCTGGGAATATTTTTTAATCTTTTAGGCTTTTAGAAGAAACATATTTAAGTGGAAAACCTTTAGGGATGTTTTTGAGTGTCAGTAAAAATATGTCGCCATAAAAACTGTACATAAACACTTAAAAAAAAGCATTTTAAACTTCTCTAAAAAATCAAAAATATTTTTAAAGTCCCACCGAAATCTGGATTAATATTATATTTAAAAAAATAATTTCCTAGTTTTACTATCTACTATATGGATTGTACTTTGGTGCGATGGATGTTTTGATGTTATTTTGATGTCGCTTTGTTGTTAACATAGAATGTGATCTCGTGGAAGATCTTAAATCTACACGATACGCCTAACTTAGGTTTTGTCAATCAAAATTATGATAAAAAAGACAACTTTGTTCTTACAAATTTGCAATTGCATCGCCTCATAGTCTTTGGTTAGTTGACGATTTGCACCATCTTTGATAATGGGTTGTTACAGAAAGGGGTGATTTCTAGCGGAAGTAATGAACGATCAATAGCATATGTGTTGAACTCTGACACCCCATAAAATCCATAAATAGATTGATCAGGTCTAATATAAAAATCATGGGAGTCAAAATAATTAGTAATTATCTAAGTATGAATGAGATAAATAAAAAAAATATAAGTAAATAGAAGATGAGATAATAAAATTCTGAATAAATTAAAACATCTATGATACTATCTAACTAACAATAAAATCAAATTTAACTCTAGAATATAATAAATCTCAATATCTCAATGTTCAACTTTAAATAAATAAATACATCTCATACAAATCTTTGACTAATGAAAACCTTAAATAATATAACTAATTAAAAACTGAAATATAGATGAATACAAGAATGTAAAGATGAAAGTGCTAATAGGCTCGAAAGGTTGAACATTGAGATGAATACAAGAATGTAATATGGAAAATAGTGAAAAACAGACAAACCAACTATTTTTAAAATTTTCAATTCTAAGTTAAATTAAATAAGTTACTCAAATCAGACTTATCATCGCTTTAAACGATTTGTGATCAAACAGATTAATAAATTTAATCTGAACCTAAACATGAATCTAAGTGAATACATGATAAAATAAAGTAAATCGACCACAACGCTCAATGTACAAGGAAAATCCAAATGGGTAAAACCTCAGACAGACTAGCTATGCAAATTCAGTATAATACAGAATTACACATGACGGACAAAAGACTTACATAATAACTCAATGCCCTCATGAGACTTGACACATCTTAAATCTTCAAACTCTTCTCCGCTAGACAATGCAGTAATCCACCCACGTAACTGCCACAACATATGAGACAACACACACCTCAGTATCCACCGAACAACTCAGCAATCATCACATAATACGGAGTCCACTGTATGTAAATAAATCAGGCAGGGAATCAATTGCACAAAACTTTTCTCTATCTAGATGATGAGGAACAAACCTTGGTGCCCACAAACTAGATCTCAAAGCATAATAAGATGATTATTGGATCTAAAACTTCTTGGGTGCAAACTTAGGGTTTATGTAAAATTGAAGAGCTTTTAGAAAAGTTTGGTAACTCAAAATTAATAAAAACAAAAGTCTCTGTTAAAACTACTGATCTGCACTCCTATTTATATGAGTTTTTGAAAATCAAGATAAGGATGAAAAGTAGTTTAGAAAATCTTGAATTCTTCGAAAAACTTCGAACCTCATTCAAACGAAGTATAACATCTCATTCGAATAGGTATTCGATGAGCAATCCAATGACATTACATCTATAGATGAAGTTGGTTTGTTTGAAGTTCTTTGAAATTTGTTCTAACAAGGTACCATATCTCATTCGAACGACATACACAGTGTCATTCTGACAACCTCTCTAAAAAAATTATGCTAAAAAATATTAAAAGGATAAAAACATTTTAAAAACACTTTTATAAAATTCTAACACCTAAAAAGAAAATATTCAAGGATCAAAATATGTATGCATCCATACTTGAGAGATCCTTGAACGTGAAGATGAAAACAATCACAAAACATGACACAATGATGTAGATCTTCCAACCTGGCTTCTACGTCTTTAAGAATTCATGCCATAGGCCTAAAAGGACAACACCTTCAAGTATTAACCTATGACTCAAATAGTTTTGTCTAGTCACAAAATAAAGCCAAAATATATAAAAATTGAGCTATTGGAAATTCATCCTTATAAATCTGCTCATTTATTTATTCCACTACAAACCTAAAATAAAATGTTTATGGGTCATTAAGCTCATCTAAGACTCAATCCCCAACCCTAAAAAAAAAAAAAAAAAAAAAAAAAAAAAAAAACTCCGCATACTCATAAACTTGAGTAGTTTTTCACTCTTGATTTCTGCATGTTGCAAAGATGTACAGTTAAACACACCTTCAATGCAAGCTGAATATAATAATATAAATACGCATAAGAATAAAAATCCCCTTATGTCTATTACTCCACACTAGTTAAGATGTCTCCTCCCCTAAGATAAAGATCTCATCCTAAAACTAAAGTGAAAGATAACATTTGTCCCCCTTTTTGTCTGGAATAGATCAAGAAAGAACATATAATAAACAGTTTCTCCCCCATAAACCATATCTTCCCCAAAATTTGAGAACATGTGATATCAATTGGAAATATAGATAAAAGAATAATATCATACAATGGTGTAAAGTGAAACAATTACAAGATGGAAACATAGTACAAGTGATCTAAATAATAGTAAATCAATACTAATACGGGTGCAATAAATGATACTAACTTGACTACAAAATGAAGCATGAGATACCAACGTAAACAAGAAATGAGAGATGCCAATATGATCATAAGGCACGCCAATTTAATTCAAAGACAAACCACATGGCAATATGGATTAAATGCAAATACAAAGACTCAAAACAAACGATATCTTATATATATAAATATGCAAAATATACCAATGACACTCAGGCACATATAAATAGGTATAAACAACCACAAAATAACACAAATAACTGCTACACACTAGCATAGTATCGATGTGTCTAAACATATGGGATGGATTGAAGGGGTATAAATTATAAATAAATGAATTATGACCCAATCAATTAAAAATGTTCAAGAAATTTTATTTAACTGTATTAACTTCATCAAACAAAGATTTAACCTCATGGTGACAAATAAAGTGAACTCACAATGGAAAAATAAAAACGATGCACACTAGCCTAGAAAATATTGATGATTCTCATATAAATAGCGTCAAATAAAAAATAACTAGGACTTATTATGCAAACCCGTTGATATTTAACTTATAACACCTTCAAAATTATAGATATTTTATTTTTTTCACTCTTATTTTTTAACATACCAAGTTAATTGAAGAATCAATGAAATAAAATTTTGGCCTTAGAAATATTTTCTTTTCTGTTACCTCTCAATTGTTTAAGCTCTTGCCAACGATGGCCTTTCACAAGGAAGATTTTTCCATTCGTAGCCGTTTCCCATGCACACCCATATTTTAAAAAAAAAACTCACGGACAATGGTTCTTACATGCACATATCCCCAAATCATATATTTATATATATATATACATATATATATATATATATATATCGTTAGGAGAACACCTCACTTAGCTCATGTGACATAAGAAGTTAAAATCCAAAAGAGCTCGAGCATGTGTGTGAGGAGGCATATGAAAAGTGAATCCATTAAGTAAGTCATTTTCAAACTACTCTATGCAATCATGATTAAGAATAATCTATAACTTTTAAAAATTAAAACCAAATATCCTAAACATATGGAAATATGGAAGGAAGTGGATTCACACACACAGATATGCCACATAAACTCAAATTACACATATGTGTAAAACCAAATTACACATAAACCCAAAATATTCTTGAGTTTTTAATCGTTTTTCAAAATGATACCATTTTAACAAAAATAACTCAAAAGGAAAATAAAATCTTTTTTTTCTCAATAAGACACAATAAAAGAAAATTGAAAATGCAAAAGACTCAAACCATATAAAACTAGCAAACTCATATAACATGAAGTATAAAAGCTAGTGTATGTAAACATCCGGACACAATCAACCAATAAATTTAGCATGAAATGTATCATGTGCAAGCATTAGATAATCAACAAGCTAACATGAAAAGCTTCCAAATCTAATTTTCTAACCCACATAGGTAAAATGTGATGCTCTCGGTGCCGATCCTCGCGGCGGGTGGGCAGAGTGAGGATTCTAGGTCCCGCGCGTCCCTCTCGGGAGCGCTTCGACCGGTGTCGTTGATGAGGTGAAAACTGTAGAGAGATGGAGTCGCCAGTCTATTTTACTCAAAATAATTTAAAGAAAGGGAGTCATCCCGAAGGACAGCATCCGAAGACATACTGATGCATACAAAAACAAAATGATTCGAAAAGGGTTCGGAGGCTAAGTTACGAAATGGGAAGGTGTTAGGCACCCATTCCGTCTTTATGGTCTCTCATGGGTTTTTTGTTATTTTCCTTTATTTTTCCCCGTGATATGTGTGCATGTGTATATATAATGGAGATAGGTGTCATCGGCTTGTCCCATGGAAGAGGTAAAGCGAGTCATTCGTAGGAATGTAAAAATAATATTAAAAGTAGGATTTAAGCGATTATTCTTACGTTGATCGTTATAATGGAGTGATAACGTATGTGGAATAATATGCCACTAAGAACAAATATATGCATATATAAATATATGTAATCTAAGAGAGTTGAGTTTTTAGAAAATAGAAAATGAGAAAAGGTAAATATAGGACTCGAGTCTCGAATTTTACCCCGATACGCCTACGTAGCCTATAGAGACATCAAAGTCCACGTAGTTTGTATGCAAAACGAGGGGTGAGGTTTATCCCATAAGTTCAATCGGGCGATTCTCTTATTTGTGTGTGTGTAGAAAATGTGTTTTAGTTGTGAGAGAAGTGTAAGAAAAGTATGAGAATTCTCGTTTGGAATTTATGAGCAAACCCTCTTTTTCTTATTTTTTGGGTTTTTTATTTGTATGAAAATAAGAGATGTGAAATAATACTAAGTAAAAAGTATATTAGGATATGTGAGGTGAGAGAATAAAAGTGCAAAGTAATGAAACAAGTTAATGCGAATTTATGAGAATTTAAGGAGAGAATTGAGAAAATTAGACCTTCTTGAAGATCTTGAGCTTGATCTTGAATGTTGGAGAGCAGCCCTTGCACTTGGATGATGATGGAGGGTAGTGAATTCACCAAGTTTGATGAAAAGGATGATTAAAAGTGAAGGTTGGAAATGGATTTGGATGTGTAAATCACGCTGATTTCGAGAGAGGTTTTCTGGATTTTATGAGAGTGATATCTTTCAGATCTGGGCTCCCCTTGCAATGAGGACAGGGCCTCCTTTTTATAGGCCCAAGGAATTTCTTATCGCTATAGCCCTGGTCCTACCAATCGACAGGTGTGTTTAGGAACACTGCCGATAGGCAGGATCTGGGAGCTCCCGTTTGGCAGTGTCTTTCAGGCCTTTTTGGAAAATCGATCGCTGAGTGTAAATCATTGATCTGAATCGTGCACGGGATGGATCATTAGAAGGTTCATTCAGAGATCTTCAAAAGTCCTTTGGACTGCTCTTGGGTTCGAGAGTTGACTTTGGGTCAAATGTGGCTCGGAATCGCTCGTCGGTCCTTTGGGTGGGAAAACTTCGGACGCAAACGGATCGTTCGTCCGCATGGTAAGTCAGAATCGCACATGGGGTGGTTCGTTGGAAAGGTTGGGATATGTACTTTGACATTCCAAAGAGTTTGACCCAGTTTAGGGAGTTGACTTTGGTCAATTGGTCCCTAGAACATTTGGTGACCTCTTTGAGTAAAATGGATCGTTCGTCCGTACCGTAAGTCGGAATCGCACACAGAGCGGACCATTGGAAAAGGGTTTCAGTTCCATTTGAAGATTCATTCAATCTTGATTGAGATGAAGAGTTAACATAGGTCAAACGGAGCTCGGGAGCGTCCGGTGGCTTCTTGATCGAGTTTCGGTGGAAAATAGGCCGTTCGTCCGCATGGTAAGTCAGAATCACGAACGGGATGGACTGTTAGAAAGGGATTTTAGTGCCCTTTGAAAATTCATTCAGACTAGGTTGAGCTGAAGACTTTAACTTTTGGTCAAACGGATCCTGGGCGTGCTCAGTGGCTTTTAGGACAGTACTCGGGGTATGACCTGGATTTTTAGTGATTAAGGGAAGTGCTAAGGACCTAAGGAGAGTTTAAGGGGTAACAGAATGGGGTGTCTATAGAGCCCCTCGACGGGTGAGTTTGGAACAAACGATAGCCGTCGAATAAACACCGCATGATGCTTTTTGAAAAAGGATGGCCAATTCAGAGGGTCGAGGGTGATTCTGAGGACCTAAGGAATAAGGAAGACCAATTCAGAAGGTCGAGGTTAATTCTGAGGGCTTAAGTAGGGATGACCAATTCTGTGGGTCAAAGTGAGGTGACCCCGGTAATGCGGGTCGATGCGCAAAGACTTTATATGCGGAAGTAAACTATTGTTGAGTAAACACCTTAAACCTACGAGTTTACATGAATGATGCAAAGGGGACCAAATTAAACTTTTACTTAATTTGATTAACTTTTATGAAAATAATTTTAATTTTCAAAGTTAATTATAGTCCAAAACAGATTCAATTTTTAGGCGGGTTTCTAATTATTTAATCCTACCTTTTCGTGTGAGGTGATATGCAAGAAATGTACAACACATGGTATTTATTTAACGTCGCAAAAACCCTTCCCCGGGAAAAACGACGAACTCCTCTAGGAGTTACCTAAACTACTTCCACTAAAACAATAAATCAACAGGAACGAGTTACAAACAACAAACTTAACAATTAAAGAAGAATGATCTAGCTATTACCCCACACGACCAAGTCTCTAGCCTGGTTGCTTATTCAGTTCTCTCTTTAACTTGTCCTCACTTGTTTTTGCGTTCTTCACTTCTCAGCCTCTCCTCTAACTTCTTTAAGCGCAGGTTGGCTCAGTGCCTATTATTTATTTTCTAGTGAAGTGTGTGTGATGCAACAGACTATATATCACCTATATCTTTGCAAGTCTTATGTTATTCAAATCAAGTCATCTTGACTTTGAATACACTTTTGAAAACTTTCTTTTCTCTTTCTTTAAATCTCGAACACTAGACTTGTTCAGATATTACACAAACAAAGATGTGTCTACATGAATACAAAATGAGTGATATGTGAGTGATATGAGATGCAAACAATTTCTGAAAATCACTAACACATTCAAGTAATCAAGTTCACATAGATATATTCTAGACTGAACAGAAATAAAACATATCAAGCATACAGTCAGAAATAATACAAACTGTTTATAACTATTTTATATTAAAATAATTTAATCCAGTTTAGTTCAAGTTCCAATCAGTCTGAATAGTTCAGGTTCTTGATTAGGTTCAGTATGTTCTTGTTCTCAGTCCAAGTCCTTGGTCAAATACACAGGTATAAATTTGTTTAGTCCAAGGTCATATTTCCAGTATCAGGTAATTCTGTTCCGGTTCACAACTCGTATTAGGTTTAAATCTCTAAACCTAGAGTCAGTTATACTTTAGTGTAAATCAGATTTCCAGAAAAATCAATTTAAAACAAAGTGTTTTAAATGAAGTAAGATCACTACTAGTTCTAGTGTGTGTAGTGTTTATAAAATATATTCCAGCACAATACTTGCACAAACACTTTAGATTTAGCACATAACAAATCTGAAATTACAAGAAAACAAGAACACTAATAGAGATACTCACAAAACAATTTTTCAAAATGAAAAATCAACCGATTTGTAGATGCAGAGACTCTGAGATTAAAAACCTTCCATTCTTGAATCCACAAAATGACTTGAAGACTCAGCAATGTTTTGTAAAGAATACACACAAGATTTCTCTGAAAATACTGGTTTTTAGTCTCTCTCTTTCTGAATTAATTTTGGCAGAATTTATGCTCAAAAACGAATTTTCTCGGGTTCAAAAAAAGAAGACACAATGTCTCTATTTATAGAGTGCACAAGTGTGTGCTGATAGGTGTAAAATAGAATCACAGGGATTACTAAAGAATTACACAGAACCGTTGATAAAAAAATAGATCTTGTGGCTGAGAAAGAAACACAAACTGTACCATTAAAAATAAGACATGTATAAAGCAAGCTGTTACACACTAACAGAATAATAAACAAAACGTTTATTAAAACACAGTTGTTTTGTAAAAGATAAAGCCAGCTGTAAAAACTGACTGCGTACCAAAGACGCTACAAAATATTACCGTTACACCAAAAATAAAACTACGTCGTTTATAAAAACAGATTTTGATAACATGCAAAACCGTGGGCGTCAAATTAGACAAGGTCCAGCTATAACCCACCAACCATACTACTGTTTGTAACGACACCGTTTGAAACGGTTATGAGAGAAAAATTCGTGAACAGTTTTTGAAATACCAGGGGCGGTCAAGTCATCCGCATAGGGAAACACGCCAGCTTGTGATGACAGCTAGCAAGGCTAAGGTCTTTTAAAAGACCTGTTACAAACCGCCTAGGGGCTACACCTGCCTCGGTCATAATGGCTTGACACATATAAAAGAATATATGTACTATAATATAACATAACATCACCTGCTAAGGTCACTTCGATAACAGGTACCAGTGCCACATACACTTACATATATATAAAATAAGCCACGCATGTATATAGAGCATAACCTATAATATGTATATAATATTCACGCATACATAAGCATGAATATATATATATATAATGACACGCACATGCACAAATACAACATAAAATAACAAAATGTATTTTCAACTTCAAAAAAAATGTTTTGCAATTTTTATAAAAAAAAATATTTAGTGTCAACTTATTTTCACAAAAATATTTTTCTTATAAAAATTCAAAATTAAAAATTTTGAACTCAAAAATAATTTTATTATGGCGAAACAAAATATTATCATAAGATATGATAAAAATGCAAAATGCAACGTGGTGTTGTGTCCTATGTGACAGAAAATCCTATGAGCCACAAAATTACCTTTCTCTGAGATGGCGGACTGAATGGAGTGCACATTTGATGTAGATGGACAAAGAGAGCTTGGAGTCGATATGGGGACACGCAATCCTAAATTACAAAAATATTTTGTCAAAATTCAAGTCCAGCTAGATGAAGTCCTATATAGCTAAAGCACCAAAATCAAACCCTAGGTGTGCTCTATATAGGGCCTTCACAAAGACAATCCTGAGGGCTTGAAGATGAGGTGAGATTCTGTGGGTCGAAGCTAATTCTGTGGGCTTAAGTAGAGATGATCAATTCTGCGGGTCGAAGCCAACTCTGAGGGCTTAAGGGTAGGTGACCAATTCTGCTAGTCGAAACCAATTCTGCGAGCTTAAGGATGAGATGACCAATTCTGCGGGTCGAAGCCAATTCTGCGGGCTTAAGTGGAGATGAGCAATTCTGCGGTCGAAGCCAATTCTGCGGCCTTAAGTTGACGATGACCAATTCTGTGGGTCGAAGCTAGTTCTGCGGGCTTAAGTGGAGGTGACCAATTCTGGGGGTCGAAGCTAATTCTGCGGGCTTAAGGATGAGATGACCAATTATGCGGGTCGAAGCCAATTTTGCGAGCTTAAGTAGAGATGACTAATTTTGCAGGTTGAATCTAATTCTGCGGGCGTAAGTAGAGATGACCAATTCTGCGGGTCGAAGCCAATTCTGCGGGCTTAAGTGAAGATGACCAATTTTGAAGGTTGAAGCCAATTCTGCGGGCTTAAGTAGGGATGACCAATTCTGTGGGTCAAAGCCAATTCTGCGGGCTTAAGTAAAGATGACCAATTCTACGGGTCGAAGCCAATTCTGCGGGCTTAAGTAGGGATGACTAATTCTGTGGGTCGAAGCCAATTCTGTGGGCTTAAGGTGACGATCTAAGACCGAGGTCAATTCTGACCTAAGAGAGGTGACGATCGAGGACCGAGGTCAATTCTGACCTAAGAGAGGTAACGATCAAGGATTGAGGTCAATTCTGACCTAACTAAGGTGACGACCGAGGACCGAGGTCAATTCTGACCTAACTCAGGTGACGATCCAAGACCGACGTCAATTCTGACCTAAGAGAGGTGGAGACCGAGGATCGAGGTCAATTCTAACCTAACTAAGGTGACAATCCAAGACCGATGTCAATTATGACCTAAGAGAGGTGACGACCGAGGACCGATGTCAATTCTGACCTAACTAAGGTGACAATCCAAGACCGATGTCAATTCTAACCTAAGAGAGGTGACGACCGAGGACCGATGTCAATTCTAACCTAAGAGAGATGTACATTTCCTTCGGGAAAATCAGGGATTTTGCTAGGGATAAATATTGAATTTTGGGTTCCACTAGGGAATAGTGAATGAGCTGTGGAAAATTTATAGCGTCCTTTGGAGATATTGTCTGAGGAGAATGATTCTTTGGAATTTCGCTGGGGAAAATTACCTTGCGATGTTGTTTTGATCTGGGGAACCGATGGTTGGGGAAATCCTTGTGTCTTTGGTAGACTTTGCGGAGGAAAGGCCAATTTGATGCTGTAAGATCCATTGGGGAAGTGATTAGGTGGTCCAAGTATTGGACGTATCGCTCGGGGAGGCTTGAGACCTCTGGGGTATAGGAGGTGATCCTTAGAGATTCTCTGGGGATGTTGTCGGGAGGGGATTTACTTGGCTCTTGAGAGTTTCTCTAGGGAGATAGGGGTTTCGCTTGAGGGAATGCGAAATTTTCTTGGCGAAAATGTTCTAAATCTTTCCGGGGATTTTTAGGAATTTTCTGAGGATTTTCTGGTATTTTTTGGGAATTTTTGTACAAAATTTTAAGGGGGGTGCCGGTCGGCATGGTGCAGAGGGTGCCATTCGGTAGTGGCACGGACTTTTGGACTGCCTCGGGAAGGTAAAGAGGCAGTGTCGATCGGTGGGTGGGGAAATCATGTAAAAAGGGGGCGAATTCCCTTTATTTTTCACAGCTTCTTGCTCTCCCTTTCTGTGACTTTCCTCTTCAAATCATTCTAGCATTCCGATCTCTAAGAAATGGACGCCTTTGTGAGCACGACGGTGCATAGGGAATGGTTGATTGTCGATGATAGGGTGAACGTGGATTGGAGGGCCAGGGCGCCTCTTGCTTTGGGGAGCGAGAATTCTTTTGATGCATTCGAGCCGGTTACGGATGAGCTGACCGTGCTACGAGAGCCGTCGCGTCATCACTCTTCGAGGGTGGTGAGCCCCGGTGGTTATGTAAGTAACTTGACTTTTGGCATTCTTCTCTTTTTTCTTGGTGATTTTCCCTTCCTTCTTGAATGTTTGACAAGGTTTTTTTTATTTTGACAGTCTGATATCTCTGTAAAGAACATGCGTGCCCGTGGGACGACGGGGCTTAAGGATTTCTGGGAGCATCTTCCATCTGTGGTGCGTGGGCTGGTATCATCAGCGGGTTTTGGGAGGTTGGTGTCTGTGTTGGATGAGACGCCTCGTTTGACAGCGATCTTATGCACTTTGGGGGAGAGATGGTGGGATACTACCCACACCTTCTATTTTGGTTTTAGGGAGATAACCGTGACTCCCATAGACGTGCAGTAGCTGCTGGGGATGGATTGTGATGGAGAGCAGATAGAGGTGGATCATTCTCTACAGGTGAGGTCGGAGGCGGTGCGGGCTGCGCTCGGCGATGTAGGGAGGATAGTTTCTAGGGATTACATCTAGTTGTCCTTACTGAAGGATGTTTTGTTGAGTAGGGTGGTTGATGTGGAGAACGGGCTGCAGGTGAGGCAGATGGCCCGGTTGTTCATATTGTTGGTGCTGGGAGGTTTCATGGTGGCGTCGAGCGACGACGTAGTCCATTTGTGGTTCTTGTCGTATTTGAGGATGTTTCGAACATCCCTCTCTATGATTGGGGGAGCCTGACTTTGGCGACCCTCTATTTTTCTTTGGATGCATTCAGCCGGTGCTATTATTAAACTTTTACTGGAGCCACATATCTTCTTGAGGTATTTTTCAGTTTGCGCACTTTCCTTTCATGCATTCGCATTTTCCTTATGTGTCTCTTTTTTATTGTGAATTCTTGTCTTTGGTAGACGTGATTCTATGAGGTGATTGAGTGAAATTCCTAGTTGGTTGCCCTGAAGGATGAGACTGTTGGGGACTTATGCCGATTGTATCGATGGCAGAAGGCCAATCGGCAGTCGAAGGGATCTCTTTTTCTGGAGGCGGTGCGTCAGGTTTTGAAGGGCCTGACCAGTGGTAGGGTGAGACTCTTTCTTCTTTAGTCTTGGTTTTTGCGTGTTCTGATTCTATATTGACTTATGCCTGCTGGTCATTTTCAGGTGACTTTTTACCCTTGGGGGACGGCCATACAAGACACGGGGATGACTGGGGTGAACGCGCAGATGAGGCATTTTTTGGCACATGAGTTTGGCCATTCTTGGTATCTTGGGGAGAGGGTGGTTCGACAGATCGCCGAGGAGGAGGTGGTGGTGCCACTTGTGCAGCCTTCTATGTTTATGAGGCGGGAGCGACTGCTACCGAAGGATGCGAGGATCGCGAAGATGATCGGCGAGTCCTATCATTATACACTGATACGATTACACCGTATGACTATATAGACTTTATGATGAGCTGGCTGATGGCACCCAGCATATATGATGCTTTGCCTTTCCCTCCTACGGGTTTGAGTCAGAAGGTGGGGTCTTTCCACAGCGACAGTGGTCCGTCAGCGTCTGCGAAGACGGCGACTTCAAAGGTTCCCTTTGTGCGGTTGCATACCTTTCTTACAACATTCGACGGGCCGATGGAGGGATGGTCCTCATGTTGCATCATCCTCATGCGATGGATTCGAAGGAGTTGGGTTTGACAGAGGAGGTTCTTCATCCTGCGGTATACCTTCTTCCTCTTTTTGGTTCCTTTTCTGTTTTGATCCCTCTTTGATACTGATTTTGCCTTTTACTTGAAGCAAATCCGGGTCTCGACCACTTGGCTGAGGGACATCAGAGACTGGATATCTTCGGCGACTGCCCATATTCGGGATGCGATCCCGGTTCTTTCTTTCTTGGTGTCGTCTGCTTCATCCGGGGAGGACTCTGGCTCGGGTAGTGGTGGTACGTCATCTCACCGTAGGGGAAAGAGAGCGCGTCACAGGGGTGGAAGCTCTTAGAGATAGGGGTAAAGAGTAGGTGAGAGAAAGAGAGAGAATGTGGGTTCGAGCTGAGTTCCGTTGTTTTATTTTTTTTGCTTTTCTTTTATTTCTTGCAAAATTTGATGTAACACAGAAGAATATATATATATATATATATATATATATATATATATGCAATGCAATGGGGTTTTTTATTATCTTTTGTTAATGGTGAATGCACGCATATGCGCTTTTACTTTGCTGCTGAGACCGTAAAAAGAGATATTTTTGGATTTTGGAGGAAGGTTTTAAAAATGAGAAATTATATAGGGGTGGAAGAGGATTTTTGAAATTCTGTAGAAAATATCACTTTATTTTTAATGAGTTTCTGATTTTGACAAAAGAGAAAAAAGGAAAATTTCCCAAAATAGGGGGTTGCCAATCGACAAGACCCTTGTCCTGCCTATCGGTAGTCAGGTCCAGTCCCATCAATTCAAAGCTTTGATTAGTGCCCTCTTCAGCCTCTTGTACTTTGTGGGGTAGGATTTCCTCCGATTTCTGCAGGGTTTATGTTTTTTGTGAGGGTTTTCAAGTATAAAAAGGGGTAAGGGTGGAGTGTTTCCATCACACCTTCACATTCTTACTTACTTGCCTACTATTTATTAGTCTTGCAAGATAGCTCTCCCTAGTAGCATTGAGTTTTCCAGCTACCTCGAAGCCTTGGAAGCAATGTGCTTTTATAATGTCGACTATGATGCTTTCAGTATGCGTCGGGTTTCTTTGTGGCGCAACCGGCCCATTGAGTGGAACATGTTGATGGCGGCGGTACAATTTTGGTACCCCGAAGACCATGTATTCGGCTTTGGGTTGGATGAAGTTTGTCCTACCTACGAGGAATTTTCTGCCATGCTGGGGATAAATCCCAATGTTGCCGCGGCTCTGCCTGAGTTTTCCCGTTCTCTAAGGGATTTGTTGGCCGGGCTTCTTCGTATTTCGCCGTTGGAGGCTAGACCACTGGTTGTTGGGGGAATGATCTCCCTTTTGGCGGTGTTACAGTCTGTGCATTTGAAGGAGGCTGGCGATGCTGGATATGCCGGAGCCGTTGTTCTAGGCTTAGTATCAAAATTACTGCTGGTGGCTAGGGAACTGATGGTGGACCCACAACTTGTAGCAATTATTTCCTGGATATCATACCGTCGCAATCCTGCGGCGGTGATACTGGAGGAGATTGTGAATGGCTTGGATGCCTGACGAGAAGATCGTTCTGACTTCCTGAGGGGTAGCCCCGTGATGCTGTTCATGAAGTTGTCTGAGAGACTCCGCCTGGTGACTCCTCCGGAATACCCTTTGTCGGTTGTACCCAATTTATTTTTACGCTATTTCATTAGTGTTGCCTTGGACATAGAGAGTTGGGAGAACTGGTTTGTGGAGCACGGGGCTTTAAATATGTGCTGGTCAGTTCCTTGGTGGGGACAGTTGCTGTCTATTCTGGAGCTGGGGGAATACCCATATGTCCGATTGGTTGGTCTTAGACAGACCTCTTTATATTTCCCATTGCGTATTCTGCATTAATTTGGCTGGGAACAGGTCGTGCCACCTCAGACACTAGACTTCTTTCCGGTAGAAGATTTGACTGAGCATCTGCGTATGCGGCTTAGCTCTTTGTCGGAGAATCAACGTCTGTCGACCCGTCCCTCTCAGTCTGTTGGGAGAGTTTGGCACATCCCCGGGGATTATATGAAATGGTTGTGGAGGATAGTGGTCAGTAAGATGTTGGCAGTGGAGACTGGACAAAGGTGACTCGTCATATCTGATACCATGGAGGGAGGTGTTGTGGTTTTTTCGAAGTTGGTTCGGGCTTATCGGTCCATGGAGCACCTGCGACACTCTGTTCAAGCAGGGGAAGCTTGGGGACCCTAGGATGCAGATGATGATGACGGAATGGGCTCCTCTAGTAGCTGTGGATAGGACTCTTGGAGAGTTTATTTTGTAATAGGGGATAAATGTGGGGATTTCATTCGGCTTTTTAGGAAAGTAGGGGGAAGGGAGTTATCTGCTCCTTTATGTAATTGCACTGTAATTTTTTATTAATGAAATAAACAAGTTTTTGATCATCCAGCTGTGCCTTTTGATGAGTTTTGTATATATTTTTTTTGTATTATCTATACCGATCGCTAAGGCATACATAATCCTTTTGTTCAAGTATATGTTAGAATGGACTGTTGTTCTCGGAGATAAGAAAAGAATAGTATTTTGTGAAAAAGAATGGGTCGTGATCATGTAAGGTGAAAGAGCTGCCTACGTACCTCTGGGGTTTTGAAGATTTTTAAATTGTTTGAAAATGGTTTTGAAGAGGATCAGGCCGACGTAGTTCTGGGTAGAAGGAAATGAAGAGATTTTATTATTATTATTATTATTATTATTATTATTATTATTATTATTATTATTATTATTATTATTATTATTTAGAATAGAAAGGAGATGAGAAGAGTCGTAGTGCGTCGAGATTTCAGACTAGGAGTAGAACTTATTGAGACTGTCCAGGTTGACTGGACGAGTCATCTCTTCCCCATCTAAGTCCGTGAGCATGGCGACACCACCGGACAAGATCTTCTTGACAATGTAGGGGTCGCTCCAATTGGGCTTGAATTTTTCTCTGGGGTCCCAGATGGGCTCTATGATCTCTTTGAGGACTAGATCCCCTTCTCCGACACCGCGGTACTTGAATCTCTTATTTAATGATCGCGCTATTCTATGATGGTACCCTTGTATGTGGTATAGCTCTTTTAATCTCCTTTCGTCTAGGAAGGTCAGCTCGTCAAGATGGCTTTGGCACCAGTCTTCTTCACTGACCTTATTTTTTAGCGTGACGTGCAATGAGGGTATTTCCAGCTTCACGGGTAGGAATGCTTCCATGCCGTAAACTAGAGAGTAAGGGGTATCCCCAGTAGAGGTTCGAAATGAGGTTCGGTAGCCCCAGAGGGCGTATGGGATCCGATCGGCCCAATCTAGACTGCTTTCGATCATTTTGATAATGATGGTTTTGAGGTTCTTATTAGCGGCTTAGACTGCACCATTGGTCTGACGTCGGTAGGGAGAAGATTTTTATCTCTGAATCCCATGTTCGTTGACCACTTCTGTGACTTCTGCCTTGAAATGCAACCCGTTATCTGACACTAACTCATGCGTCACCCCATATCGGTAGATGATGTTTTCCTTGATGAATTTGGCCACTTTCTTAGCGTTCAGCACTGCGTATGACTCAGCTTCGACCCATTTGGTGAAGTAATTAATTGCAACTAGGATGAACTCATGCCCGTTGGAATCCTTCGGTGTAACTTTCCTTATAATGTCGATACCCTAGGTGGAGAACGGCCAGGGAGAAGTCATGTTGTATAATTCACGCAGAGTCATATGCTGAAGGTTGGAGAATTGTTAGCATTTGAGGAATCTACGGACATAGGCGGTGCAATCCTAGGTCATAATGGTCCAGTAGTAGCCCTGTCGGATGATCTTCTTGGCAAGCATGTGACCGTTTATGTGTGGTTCGCATTCCCCGCTGTGGATCTTCTGCATTATCTTTTCAATGTCAGCCCCTGCGATACAGTTTAAATGAGTTCCATTGAAGTTTATTTTGAGCAGTGCTTTATAACAGATGATGTACTGGGCAGCCAGTCTTCGAAGGGTTACCCGATCTTTCTTGTTGGAACCCTCGGGATACCTACCCTACTTGAGGAGGTGGTAAATATCATAGTACCAATAATTGGCTCGCTCGGGATCTTCTGTGGTGATGAGCTCAATGTGGTAGCAGTGGGTTAGTTTGTCTTGTTTTTTAACGAGGAAGGGGGTTATTGTGATTCCTTTGGGAATGTCGATCATGGAGGTCAGGGTAGCAAGGGCGTCGGCGAGCTTATTTTTTACTCGAGGTAGGAAATGGAAGGTGATGTCTTGGAATTGGGAGGCTAGCTCTTCTAAGTGGGCATGATAGAGTTGGAGCTTCTCGTCCTCAACTTTCCACTTTCTAAGCACTTGATCGATAATGAGGGAAGAATCCCCATAGTTATCTAGGCATTGAATACCTTTCTCGAGAGAAACTTTAAGACCTACTGTGCATGCCTCGTATTCAGTCATGTTGTTGGTACAAGAGAAATCCAGCTTGATGGTGATTGGAGTGTGGGAATCATCTGGGGCGATCAGGAGTATCCCAATGCCATATCCCTTTTTGTTGGCAGCGCCGTTAAAGAACATTTGTCGTCGGAGGTTATTCTGGGTAGTGAAGAGGATGTTTTCATCTTGGAATTCAGAGATCCAGAGATCGGCTTCATCCACGGGGTAATCAGCAAGGTAGTCAGAGATGGCTCTTCCTTTCATGGCTTTATGCATGACGTACACGATATAAAACTCGGCTAGGAGCATTAACCATCAGGACATTTGGTTGGACAAGGCAGGTTTCTCAAGTAGGTATTTGATGGGGTCCATTCGGGATACAAGTTTGATGGGGAAGGTGATCATGTAGTGCCGCAACTTTTGGGTGACCCAGACAAGTACGACATATGCCTTTTCTAAAGCTGTGTAGTTGACCTCGTATTCAGCCAATTCGTAACTGGCATAATAGATGGCTCTTTTTTTGCGAGAATCTTCAAGGTATTGGGCTAGCAAAGCCCCAACTGCAGTGTCGATTATGGTTAGGTATAGGAGCAAGGGGAGACCAGGCTGTGGTGGCATGAGTACCGGGGGTTGATTCAGGTATTATGTGATTCGGTCAAAATCTTCTTGGCATGCCTCGTTCCAAACCTTAGTTGAATCCTTTCAGGGGAGTTTGAAGATAGGTTCGCAGATGAAAGTTAATTGGATGATGAACTGGCTGATGTATTGCGATTTTCTAAGGAAACCTCAAACTTCTTTCTTTGTTCGGGGAGGTGGCATCTCAAGTATGGCTTTAAGCTTGGTGGGATATGCTTCTATCCCTTTCTCACTAACCATGAATCCCAAGAGTTTTGCTTTTATAACATCAAAGACGCATTTCTGCGGTTTGAGTCTCATCTGATACTGTCGCAGTCGTTCGAAGAACTTTTAGAGAACGGGAACATGACCTTCTCTAGTCTTGGATTTGATAATCATATCATCCACTAGACCTCAACTTCTTTGTAAATCAGATCATGCAGGATGGTTGTGGGAGCCCTATGGTAGGTAGCCCCAACGTTCTTGAGACCAAATGGCATAACAGTGTAGCAAAAAGTTCCCCATAGGGTGATGAACGTGGTCTTTTCTTAGTGGTCTGGGTGCATTTTGATTTGATTGTATCTGGCAAACTCGTCGATGAATGACTTGAGAGTATGACTGGCTGTGTTGTCCACGATCATGTGGATATTGGGTAACGGATATTCATCCTTTGGATAGGCTTTGTTCAAGTCCCGGTAATCTACACACATTCGAACCTTCCCTCCTGATTTCAGCACAGGCATTATATTGGCTAGCCACATGGGATATTTGATCACACGAATAAAGCCTACGTTCAACTGTTTGACCACCTCTTCTTTGACTTTGAGAGACCATTTGATGCATAGCTTTCTTAACTTTTGTTTAACCGACTTGTAATCAAAGAGAGTGGGAATCTCATGCTGAGCTATTTCAGGATCAATGTCGGGGATATCGTCATAAGACCATGCGAAGACATCCACGAATTCCTTTAGCAATTCTTCGAGTTGTGCACGCTCATGGTCGTCAAGGGTAGTCCCTATCCTAATCTCGCGCAATTGGCTACTAGAACCGAGGTTAATAGTAATAGTCTCTTCTTCATTAACTTGAACGTGGTTATGTTGTTTATTATTAACCTTATTTAGATTAGTTAATAATGGTTCATTTGCAAAATAATAATCATCAAAAGTTTGATTAGAATCTATACAATTAATGTAAGGAACATCAAGATACTCAAAATCTTCGTTTATTTCATTGATAGGAAAAACAGCATTGAGAACCTCATCAAAGGACGTCTCAATTACATTTGAACAAGGATAGACAACAGAAGAAGAAATAGGGTAAACATTAGGATTAGGGGAGATTTCAACAGGTAGAACTAGCGTAGTATGCCAGTTGAGGAGTGGTGTATTAACATCTTTAATCAGGTGGGATGGATCCAGTGATGTAGTGCCTGAATGAACCATCCAGAGTGTCATCCCTAGTGTCTGTAAATTTAATAAGTCCTCGGAGTCACTTTCCTCAGTCTCTTCGGTATCTTTGATGAACGATCGCACATGGTGTTAGGAACTCTCAGCCCATGGGTAGCTGTTTTGGAAAAAATATCTCTATTCCAGGCTTCATCTTCTTGTCTGTATGGTCATATCATGGTTCAGAAAAGCTGCAAAAGGGGAAGTCTTCACCCTCTTTAATGAATTGTCCATTCAAGGAGTCACTTGGGATAGTCTGGATGGAGTCTAGTCCTCTCTTTGGTCGAGACTGGTGGATCATTCTGAGCTCTTATTCTGACGGTTGATACCCCAAACCACAAGGAGGGAAAACTTTCTTCAGTTTAATAGGATCAAGTATACCTTGTTGTCTTTGTCCTAGCCCCAGCCCGAGCATAAAGTGCATATTTCTGAACATCTGAATCACATTGACATTGCCATGAGGGTCATATTCTGCACAAACCCTTTCTTTGAAGTCGTCCCCTTCCGGGAGTAGGAGTGGTTCAACTCGAAATCCTGATAGGATCATATCATTTGACCCGTGTTGTATCTCAAGAATTGGACGGCTGGTACTTGCACCCTCGGCATTGTCGTCGTCGTCCAAAATGGTGATGACTCGTCCGTTGGCGAAGAACTTTAATTTCTGATGGAGTGAGGAAGACATACCCTTGATACTGTGAATCCAAGGTCGTCCTAGCAACAGATTGAAATAAGCTGGGATGTCAATAACTTGGAATTCGACGACAGGGTTAATAGGTCCAGCCCCTATTACAAGCTTTATGGATCCCATTACCTCTCGACGGGGTATTATCCTAAGCACGCACAACAGTGGAGGTTGGAGTGAGGTCGCTTTCTTTCAGTCCTAAACATTTGAAGGTTCTCAGTGGGCAGACATTCAAGGCGGATCCATTATCGATAAGAGAGAGTGGTACAACCTTCCCCATATCTTCGATGGAGATGTTGAGTGCATGATTGTGGTTTGGCCCAATCTTGGGGATTTTTTCTTCGGAAAAGGATAGTATTCGGGTAGAGGTCAAGGATCCGACCAAATTTATCGCTTCTTCTGGTGTGGTAGCAGGAGGAACTGTGGGTCCAGTGACCAACTTGCTCAAAGAGTTTCTGTGCAGCTGAGAAGACATGAAAAGCCCCCATAGAGTGATGTTCGCTTGAGTTTTCTTCAGTTAATTGAGGATCTTGCTTTCCTCGAGGGTAATTTCTGGCATAGGAAGGTTTTCCACGCCCTTGCCCTTATCATTAGCTGGTAGTGCGCTTAGGATCTGGTAATGCCTCCCTGATCTAGTCATGGGATTTACTGAAGAAGGGAAGAACATGAATCCCGTTTCCTCGTCAACCTCAGGTTGTTCTACCACCTTGCTTATTTCTCTGAGAAGTTCTTCAAATGATATCATCCCACATATGTCAGCTACCGGGCCAGTCTTATTGGGAGCTTGCTCTTCATTTGAATCTCTGAACTCTTCCCCCCATCCGGTGGCAATAATTCTGTATTTCTATGTAAAGTTGATGCATTCCACAACTTCGATAGATTCTTTATACAGGTCTTCCCATTCTGTGGGTATATGTGAGGGTGAAGGGACTAGGCGCCCTTGTAGCTTCAGAGCATCAAGTAACTCAGTCAGATTGCAAATATCGTCATTTCGCCTGAATATCTTTGTTATAACCTGGACAACATCATCTAAGTTGACTTTATCAGTTGGTACTACCCAATTGTCTGACTCTCGGGCCCATTTTCTTACTTCTAAGAACATCGTGCTGAACCTCTGGCAATCAATGATCATCAGTGGGGGTAATTTTAGCCCGAACTCCAGGAGTTGGTTTAAGACTTCTGATAATTCCATACTTCCATTTTTAGAATGGGTACGAACAATGATGCATGCTCTGGTAAGGAGTGATAGTGCCTGATCAGCTAGGCTAGCAGGGTGTAGGAGGAAATATGGGAAAATTTGGAGAGTTTTAGGAGAGTATATGTGTGTGATTTGGGTTGAGGGATCAAATTCTGGTTTCTATTCTAAGAAGATGACATTGGCATGATTTAGGAGTGGTTTGTGAGTAGTGTTTGGCTTAGGATTAGCTGGTGGGGAAATCATACCCGGTCAATTAGACCTTGGATTACGTTTTGTAGGTGGAAGCATTTGTCGGTGGTATGGCTGTCATTTGGTGAAAGGCGCAATGGGAATCTGCCTTGAAGTTTCTTGGGAGTGGATTTGGCAATGGACGGGGATCCAAGGGTTTGATAAAGTTTCGGCTTAGCAAGGCTTGATAAACTTTGGAGAGGGGAGCATGGAGCTCGGTGTATTCCTTTCGGACTGGAAAAGGGGGAATTTCTGGTGCCCATGAGGTGGTTGATTGAGAGATGTTGTTGATGGTTGAGATTGCATCACTGGCAGGTTTATCATATTTCTTGGGGGTGAACTGTCCAGACACCTTATTTGGTTTGACATCTATTTTAGCAAGACCCTCCTCGATTTTTACTACTGCTTCTCTGAGATCTCGAAAGTGGGGATAGTATTGTCCTCCCATGGTTGCTTGGACATGGGGCAATAAGTTCTCCTTCACTATGCTGACTTGTTCTTCCTCGGAAGGCCGATTGGTCATAGTAGCTGTTGTTTCCCTCCATCGGACTATGAAATTACTGACTAATTCCCCAGAGTTCTGTTTTAGCAACTCTAAATCACGACGGGTGACCTCAAGCTCTTTGTTGTATTTGTACCGTGACATGAATTCTCGAGCCACATCCTCCCAGCTACGAATTCTGGACTCTTCGAGAGATAAAAATCATTGGAGGGCGCTATCCTTCAGAGTTTGCTGAAATAATTGGGCCATCACTTCTTCATAAGCCCCTAATAGAGTCATGGAACGATGATAGCTACGGAGATGAACAATCGAGGGTCCACTTCCTCCGAATTTCTTGATATTTGGCATCTTAAACTTCTCGGGTAACCTCATTTTAGGATAAGGAGACATGTGGGTGTAGTCCATGTAATTTCCCGAGATTTTGACTTGGTCAAACTTCTTGGTGAGCATCTTGAGGTCCTCTTTGACTTTGTTCAACTCTCCTTACTTTGGATCAATGATCATAGTCAAGTTAGCCCCAGGCTGGGTAAGGTTTGGCATCGAAAGCTGGGCAGGCGGTGACCCATTAACAGGAGGGGCACGTGGAGCGTGCTGATACTCTTAGGGAACCCAGATAGGCTCGGGTGGACCCATAGCGGGGGGGAATAGGGACTCGGGCTCTTGAGGAATGGGAACCTAATTTCGTTGCATTTATCGAACCTAAGTTTGGAGATTATCAATCTTGGACACGAGCTGAACTAGGACTGCTGTCAGATCCGACGGCACAACGGGTACTTGATTTGTGTTCTCCATGGAAAGCAGGTGGATTCCAGACTCGAAAGAAGCAACAGGGGAACAGACGAAACTCCGGGGTGATCTAACTGAAGACCGAAGCCAATAAGGAGCCAGGCCAAGGTTTTGCGATCGACTTGAGAAGGCGCAAAAAATGGGATTTATTTTTGAGAAAAAGGGATGAATTTTTTTTTTTTGAGATGAAAAGACAAAACATTTTTGGCTTTTTGATAAAGAGAGGAGAAATGTTTTTGGCTTTTTGATAAATAAGGGAGAAATGTTTTTGGATTTTTATTTTCGGGAGACGGACCTCAACATGATTATTATAATTATTATGTTCTCACTTGTATTAAATTCTCCTAAATGCAAAATAAAATGCTGGACGGGACCTGAGCCTAGAAAATTTGGGTTTGTAATATATGCAAAGTTATGGCTGGACTTGTGACCAGGCTCATGGATAGGGTCCCGTTTTAAAAATGCGTAAAAATTCGGGCGGCAGGCCGACTCAAAATTTTGGCAGAGTTTCGGGTAGAAACCAACAATCTAACATGTGTGTCCTAGGCTTGACACCTATATGCGGGTATGCAGTTTGGTTGGGTGAATCGGAAAGGGTTTCTCCCTTTGGCTTGACTTCCACGATATACGTCTTGCTCTTGCGGGAAATCGATATGTGTGGACAAGCCATTTGATATACCTGAGTGTACGTGAATTGCCTCACCATATACCTCTTGGGGACGATACGTGTGAGAGTAAATTCGATATACTCGGTGTATGTGAACGAGTTCCCTATGATATATCTCCCTTCATGACTTCGGTCAAGCGGTATGATGCGGAGGAAGCGTTCGATATACGTCAAAGGTACTTGGCCAATGGAAGGTGAGAGTCATATCGCTTAGGCTAACTGCGCCCTGCCGGACCAACGCCCATCATGAAGTGACCCTCCAAGAGCTGGATAAAATTTGGTCAATAACAATGCTCTTTGGTGATGTTGTGTGAATTATGCATGATTCTCTTATTAGTACCTAATGATGAGAGTATTTTTCTTGATCATTCCCAACGGGGAGCAAAGTATGAGTACCAATGGTATACAAGGTATGGGTGATGCGTGCAACATGAGGATATATGTGATCCTAGGTGCACGTGGTGTGAAGTGTACATGGAGAATTTTCTACAAGTGTGTGAATAAAAGCATAAGTATGGGATATACATGAAAAAGGGGAACATGCCAAATGGGGGGAATATAAACAAACATAACACCCATGTAAATAGAGTCTAGCCCTCAATATAAACATATATCCCCAGCGGAGTCCCCACTGTGGCCATCCCCGATCCTCGCGGCGGGCGGGCGGAGTGAGGATCCTAGGTCCCGCGCGTCCCTCTCGGGAGCGCTTCGGCTGGCGTCGTTGATGAGGTGAAAAATGTAGAGAGATGGAGTCGCCAGTTTATTTTACTCAAAATAGACAAAAGAAATGGAGCCATCCCGAAGGACAACATTCGAAGACATACTGATGCATATGAAACAAAAATGATTCAAAAAGGGTTCGGAGGCTAAGTTACGAAATGGGAAGGTGTTAGGCACCCATTCCATCCTTACGGTCTCTCATGGGTGCTATTTTCCTTTATTTTTCCCCGTGATATGTGTGTATGTGTATATATAATGGAAATAGGAGTCATCGGCTTGTACCATGGAAGAGGTGAAGCGAGTCATCCGTAGGAATGTAAAAATAATATTAGAAAGTAGGATTTAAGCGATTATCCTTACGTTGATCGTTATAATGGAGCGATAACGTATGTGGAATAATACCCCACTAAGAACAAATATATGCATATATAAATATATGTAATCTAGGAGAGTTGATTTTAGAGAAAATAGTAAATGAGAAAAGGTAAAAATAGGACTCAAGTCTCGAATTTTCCTCGAGACGCCTACGTAGCCTATAGAGGCATCAAAGTCCACGTAGTTCGTATGCAAAACGAGGGGTGGGGTTTATCCCATAAGTCCAATCGGGGGATTCTCTTATTTGTGTGTGTGTAAAAAAGTGTTTTAGTTATGAGAGAAGTGTAAGAAAAGTATGAGAATTCTCGTTTGGAATTTATGAGCAAACCCTCTTTTTCTTATTTTTTGGGTTTTTTATTTGTATGAAAATAAGAGATGTGAAATAATACTAAGTAAAAAGTATATTAGGATATGTGAGGTGAGAGAATAAAAGTGCAAAGTAATGAAACTAGTTAATGCGAATTTATGAAAATTTAAGGAGAGAATTGAGAAAATTGGACCTTCTTGATGATCTTAAGCTTGATCTTGAATGTTGGAGAGGAGCCCTTGCACTTGGATGATGATGGAGGGTAGTGAATTCACCAAGTTTGACGAAAAGTGAAGGTTGGAAAGGGATTTGGATGTGGAAATCAAGTTGATTTCGAGAGAGATTTTCTGGATTTTCTGAGAGTGATATCTTTCAGATCTGGTCTCCCCTTGCAATGAGGACAATGCCTCCTTTTTATTGGCCCATGGAATTTCTGATCGGCATAGCCCTGGTCCTACCAATCGGCAGGTGTGTTTAGGAACACTGCCGATAGGTAGGGTCTGGGACCTGCCGTTTGGCAGTGTCTTTCAGGTCTTTTTAGAAAATCGGTCGCTGAGCACAAACTATTGATCCGAATCGTGCACAGGATGGACCGTTGGAAAGGTAACTCAGATACCTTCGAAAGTCCTTTGGAATGCTCCCCGGGTTCGGGAGTTGACTTTGGGTCAAATGTGGCTCGGAAGCGCTCGTCGGTCCTTTAGGTGAAAAAACTTCGGACGCAAATGGATCGTTCGTCCGCATGGTAAGTCAGAATCGTGCACGGGGGGGTCCTTTGGAAAGTTTGGGAGATATACTTCGACATTCCAAAGAGTTTGACACAGTTTGGGGATTTGACTTTGGTGAACTGGTCCCTGGAAGAATTTGGTGACCTCTCAGAGTAAAACGAATCATTCGTCCGTACCGTAAGTTAGAATCGTGCAGGAGCGGACCATTAGAAAGGGGTTTCAATTCCATTTGAAGATTCATTCAGTCTCGATCGAGCTGAAGAGTTGACTTAGGGCAAACGGAGCCCAAGAGCATCCGGTGGCTTCTTGATCGAGTTTCAGGAGAAAATGAGTCGTTCGTTCGCATGGTATGTCAGAATCGTGCATGGGATGGACCGTTGAAAAGGGGTTTTAGTTCCCTTTAAAGATTCATTCAGTCTCGGTCGAGCTGAAGACTTTGACTTTTGGTCAAACGGAGCCTGGGCATGCCCGATGGCTTCTAGGTCAGTACTTGGGGTATGACCTGGATTTGTAGAGATGAAGGGAGGTGCTAAGGACCTAAGGAGAGTTTAAGGTGTAACAGAATGGGGTGTTTACACTCGGGTTTTAGGAACCTCGATAACTCTAGACTTAGACTTTTTAAACCATTTATAAGATCAAAGAAAAAGCCTAAGGTGACCTTTCTTATTGTAATGTGTGCATGTGTAAACACGAGAAATGTTACCTTTGGGTTGAACTTTTTTGGTATTCTTAAAAATGGTTAACCATATTAAAATCATGGTTTTGTCTTTATTAGCAGAAGTATTTGGAATATCAAAGCCAATACCACAATTTCATCTTTGATTCGGACGGTCCCTAACATTTTATCTAACGTTTCCAATGTAAGGACATAAATTTCCAATTGAGTCCCTGTATTATTTTGACTTAATTCCGTGAACAAAACTGTGTTTGTAATATGCCATAGGGAGATTTTATTTTGTCACGATCCCTCTTGGTTTATGACATATTGAGGAAATTGAAGACGTTGCGGCAAAGCTTCAAAGAATTAATCATGTCAAAGTTTAAATTGGTGAAAGTTTAATAGTTGTCAAAGTTAAGTGCATTCCGAGATCACACAGGTATAAATGCGTATAATTTATAATGCTCGAAATTATTCTTATAAAAGATAAGGATGTAATTTTTATAAGGAAAATATTTTAAAATGTTTTTAAAGTGTTTTAAATGTTTACTCAATGTTTTTATTCTGATAAGCTCGAAATAGAGTTTGACTTAATTGAATCTTTTTTGGAAGAGACGTTTTAGACAAAAAGTCAAACTGACATGGCTGTCATTCGAACGACATCTTTTCTTCGTTCTAGCGAGATGCTCATGTCGCGCGAACGACATGGCAATCTCGTTCGAGCGACACTGCTTTCGAGGTGGTGCTTAATTCCTATTTAAAGTGTGTTTTCGTCAGAGTTTTCAAGTGTGCATTCTGAAAAAATAGTTTACGATCCAGTACGTGTTTTGCACATATTTTCTAGGGTTTAAAAAGCTTAAACACATCATTAGAGTTTGCAAAGATCCGAGTTATCATTCTTGTATGTTTATGTGATCTTGCTGCACCAAGAAGGTTTGTTCTACAATTGAACATCAGGGTTTTACGGTAAAGAAAAGAGAAGGACTTCTTGTTCGACACCGTAGACGTATCAAAGCCATTCGGTGGACACCGAGACATACTTGGACGCGTGTGTTGTGGAAAGGTATCGTGGAAGACGGAATTTCTGCGTGGGCACTATCGAAGAACGGTAGAAGATCAGAAGGTGCGTCAAGACCCATGGGGATGGAGTCATTGAGTAAGGGTAATCTGTCTTTGTAAAACCTTTGTTCATAGTGATTATCTGGCTTGGGCCATCCGAGGTTGTTTTCCCGTTTTGGGTTTTTTCCTCATACATCCGGCGTTGTGAGTATTCTTTACTTTACTTTACTTGCTTTAATCACTTTATGCATGTTTAGGATTAATCAAGATAAAATTGGTTTAAAGTAAGAATTGGTTTTTCACAACTTGGTTTGGTGTTAATTAAAAGATGAATAATTTTTTGGTGAAAATTGGTTTGATTTGAAACACACATAGGGACCAACCAGTTTTAATCCAACCTAGACTCCAAATCAAATTTGACATTTTTTGAATCTTTCAATTTCTCCCACAAAATAAGGAGACTAATCAAAAATTAAGGAACCCTTCTGTAAAATCTCCATTAAATCCTGAAGGCTATATCGCTCCTCCTCAATAAATGAGAGCTTTTCCCTAAGAGTCTTTTCACGTGACCTAAGATCCTCAATCAAAACACTCTTATCATTACCTAAGGCACGTGTTTCAACCTATCTTCCAACTTTAAGTTAGCCTTTTTCAATTTAACTATTTTCGCATACAACTTATGAAAGGAAACTTGAAGTTCACTCTCCTCCTCCTCTTCCTTTTCACCATCATCATATTCTTCTTCTCCACCCTCTCTATCATCCTTCACTTGGTAATCACAAATAATGGCCTCAGAAGTGTCATGCTTACAATTATCTTCATCGGAAGATTTTTCATCAAAGCTCACATGGTTAGCCGTGAATGTGGTGTAATTGCTCTCAATGGGGGACTCAAGTTCCTCTTCCAGATTACTATCACTAAGGGTTGCATTTTGCACGTTCGACTTATTTCTCTTCTTCCTTAGTTTAGTGGGACACTCAGTTGCCCTATGTCCATAACCCTCACATTCGGAGCATCTATCCGACTCATCCCTCTTAAAATTATTGTTACGATTTTAAGGAATTTTATAGCCTTGTTGAAGTTGATTTTATTAAACTTCTTTTCATATTTCAATTATTTTTCAAACTTGAGAAATTTTTTAATTTTTTTCAAACATGGTCATATCATTAGAATCGATGTCAAACTCACCATCTAAAACATGTATTTCCTCCTTCCAAGCCTTCAAAGCAATTCCCTTATCTTTCTTCATATTTTAAAGGAAAACATGTCGAGCTCATAAGTTTGTAGATCACCTAAAATCTCTTTGAGCTTTGTAGAGTTCAAAGTACCCAAAAAATAGTCAAAAATGTCACTTTTGAATTAAATATTTCAGTTAAAATCATAAGATTTTCTTGACTACACGGGTATCGAATATTATCTAAACTAAGTTAAACAATGAGTTCACTATATCAGACAATTTGGCGTAAACCTTATCAAATGATTCACTCTCCATCATCCTAGTGGTTTCTAACTGAATGGTGAGGTTATGGATTTTGGAAGCCTAAATAGCACTAGTACCTTCATGGGTGAGTTGGAATATGTCTCATGCTTCTTTAGATGTTTCACATGTCATGTTACGATGGAATTCCTCTGGTGTGACCAAACAAAATAAAGTATTCACGCCACATGAATTATAGTTGGAAAGTTTAATGAAGCTCATCTTCACTCAAGGTTTCAACAGATTTGGGAATCCTACAATCACCAACTAAAGCTGTAGGTGGGGACCAACCCTTAACTATCGATTACCATACCCACTTATTTAACGACTTAAGTGATGATTTCATACGCGTTTTCTAGTACACTTAGTTAGACTTATTAAACAAAGATGGCCTAGAAAACGACTGACCCTCAATATAAGAACCATTAAAATTCATGACTAAATAGGAATCTAATACAATAATTTAGTGTTCAAGATCTGATACCAATTTAAAAGTGATAATAGGCCCCAAAGTCTCTAATATCACAAATGGTGAAAAACAAACAAACCAAATATTTTAAAATTTTCAATTTTAAGTTCAATCAAACAAGTTACCCAAATCAAACTTTTCACTGGTTTTAAACAAGTTTTGATTAAACTTATTAACTAATTTTATCTTAACCTAAACATACATCTTGGTGAGTGCATGGTAAAACAAAATAAATCAAATACAATGCCATATATGAGGAAAAACCAAATGGGTAAAGCCTCAGACGGACTAACTACGAAAATTCACTATAATATAGAATTACACAAGACTGACAAAAGACTTACACAACAACTCGATGCCCTCGCAAGCCTTGACACATCTTTAATCTTCAACCGCTCTTCCACGAGACAATGTAGGAATCCATTTATGCAACTTCCATAACATCTAAGTCCACACATACCTCAGTATCCACCGAATAACTCAGCAACCATCATAATAAGATGACTATTGGATTTAAAACTGTTTGGGTGTAAACTTAGGGTTTGGGTAGAATCAAAGATATTTTTGGAAGAGTTTGGAAACTCAAAAGCAATAAAAAAGTCTCTATTAAAACTGTTGCCTATCATTCTAATTACAAGAGGTTTTCGAAATTGAGATAAGCATGAAAAGAAGTTTGGAAAATCTTGAATTCTTTAAAAAAATCACCCTCTTTTGAACGACTTTGGACCTCGTTAGAAAAAAGTATAGCATCTCGTTCGAACACGTGTCTAATAACTTATCCAACGAGATTCAAGTGAGGTCTAAAGTTGGTTTGTCCGAAGTTCATTGGAACCTTTTCTAACGAGGTACGATATCTCGTTCAAACGACATTCCCAGTGTCATTCTAACGACCTCTAAAAAAACTAATTTTGCTAAAAAGTATTAAAAGGATAATTTTCATTTTATTTTTAAAAACAGCTTTATAAAAGCCTAACACCCGAAAATATAATATGCAAGGATCAAAATATGTATGCAACCATATCTGAGAGATTCTCAAAACTTGAAGATGAAAATGAGCATGAAACATGGCACGGTGATATAGATCATCTAACTTAGTCGCTACGTCTTCAAGAAACCACATCATAGGCCAATTAGGAAAACACTATCAAGTCCGTACATATAACTCAAATAGTTTTGTCCAAGCACGAAATAAAGCCAAAATACATAGAAATCGACTCAACTAAAAATTTATCCTTCTAAAAGGATCTATAATGCTCGATCCTAGATGCTAGGAATGAAAAATAGAATTGGAGCCTGAGAAACTCCTCAAATTAATATCTCAAGTCTGTAGCAGCAACATTGTCCAAAGACCTTAGAAAATAAATTCAACAATGAGGATTAAAGTAAGCAAGTCTAAAAAGAGTAGGAATATAACTACATTTGGGCTGCAATAATAATAACATGTTTTCCTCCCATTTTAAATTATTTAAGGTACCCCAACCCAAACAAACTAAATAAGCATGCATATCTAATCCAAAACTCGTATAAGGCCCATGTGGGGTAGTTTCATCTTTTTAGTTAAGTATTATTTAATTTCACGTTCTTAAGTTTATCTCTTATATTAAGAATCTTTTACATTATAATAATCTCTTACATTAATAATAAATCACTTACTAAGAATTATCCAATTAACAGTCTCCAATTATGAATCTAAAAGTATATCTATGGTATATCAGTCTATAATATTTTCAAGCCATAGTTCAATATAGACGTCACTAGTACATTCATTACATTATTCCCGAGTCCTAAATTTACAATTATACATTGCTAGTATTAACTGTAATCCAGTACAATCATATCAAAATATAGTAATATATCATCACATATTTCATAATGTTAATAAGTATACTCAAGTCCATCAAATTACATGGGATATACTTAAGCCCGCAAATAAATGCATGAAGGCCTATCCCTAACGCCTTTGGGGATCACTTATGCATACTAGGTATAGTTATCAGTCGTCCAAATCATATAAACTCAAATTATTAACCAAGGTAAATCACTACGCCATCCTGCCAATAGTACAACCCCATACGCAAGCTTATGTGAAAGGACTCGCCACTTGTCCCCTCAGGATACGTGTATATCAACATGTAGGATCATGGTAAATAGGACATAGTTAGAGCCCGTCTCAATCACCGATAATACGATGCACGGTTAATGTTATTGAGTCCCCACCAAATCCCTCCCAGTACGTCAGTCATTAGCACACTCACACGCTCAATATGATTGCAGATAAACAAATTGACACAAACCCTCCTCGACAGGGTTATACACAAAGTCTATTTTATTACAATTTAATACGCACGTTAACTATAATCATTTATATATAATATGATATCGAACTCCTAAAGCTCTAGAGTTTAGGTATCATCTCACACCTAATGTTTATAGGAATTATTCTAATTCAACGAAAAACCTACTCGATATGTTATAAATATGAGAAAAACTACGATCACTCTAATTCAATGATAACCTTACTCGATATGTTATATATATGTGATAAACTACCATAGGTTATATAAAATCATTAAGCATCACCCGATATCATAAACTATAAAAAATCTTGACCCGAACCCCATGGTCCCTAAACTAGGTATCATCTCCAACCTATAATTTCCAAAATCATTCTAAATCAGCAAACAAACCAATATTAAGATGAATTAAACGGTAACATTCATTCTCGAGTATTATATTAATTTTTACTCAACTATGTGGTTATCACTCGCGCTATATAATTACCCTTTATGTACGTTTTTATCCCAATCATCTAGGGGTGATTAATCATATGATTTACTTTCAAAACCTACCTATTACAAGTAATAAAGTATTAACAAAACAAACCTCGAACGAAACCTGCATAAAAAACCCATATTCCCCCCCCCCCCCCCCATCCTAACCGACACTTAGTGATATCCCAAGGGCACTTGAGTCCATTGTCTCACCCTTGTCTCCTTCTTCCTTTTGAAACTGTGCAGCCATAACAAATAATCCTCCAGAAATAAAGCTCATAAAACCCAAAATTGACCCTTATCCTTCATAACTAAAAGACTACAACTCTTACTAAATGGATTTTTATAAGTTGTAGATAATTATAAACTTGCTTAAAGATACCATTACATAAATTATGATGCTAGACCTAAGTTCACCATCAAGGCAAGATTCAACAAATTAGCCTACAAATTCAATTCAGTAATCAATATAAGTGAGGGCTTTTACAAATTATCGTCAATAAAATTAATATTTAATATTAATTTGTTCAGATTACGTAGATTTGTGATTCAATTTGATGTTTCAATGCCAAAACTACACTAGTTGTCCATAACATAAACAAAGGGTTTAACATGTGGTTGGTCTAATTACGCAATTAAGTTAAATTATGCTTATAAATTAGATTACATGAGTTCAATTAGTATATTCCAACATACTACCATTATTCAAACACAAATATAATTACATTCTTAATCAAAAAAGACTTTCCTTGGATTTATTGAATAATCAATCCCCAATTCCATTAGTTTTCTAAGACAAATCCTCCATTCTTCATGTTAGGTTTCCTCCACTTCTTCATTAGCAGATAGGGGTATTCCAAATGATCATTATGATAATTAGATTAAGCTAATAGGTTATATTATCACAAATAACAAAATTAGGCTAAGGCCTTATAAAATCCTCAACTAAAAAGGCTCAAAACATGTTCCACATGGCCTAAAATATTTCCCAATCCATATGTTAACTGAATGGGCTAAAATATCACTAATATAAGCTCAAACCGGACTTTCTAATAATCTCATGAACCTGCTCGATGGTTAACATCTTTCGCAAGTCAATCGTCTTATTAAGTTAATTAATTATCTTCTTGAATTTATTAATTAGCAAAAACATATGGCTTAATTAAAATCTTAATTATTAATTAATTATATTACAACTTGGTATTATGAGAAGCTACTTCTCGAAATAAAGCCAAAAAACATATAAATTGACTCTACTGAAAATTTGTCCTTATAAAAGGATATGCAATGCTCGATACCTAGGTGCTAGGAAAAATAGAATTGGAGCCTAAGAAACTCCTCAAATGGATTGCTCAAGTCCGTAGCAGTAATGATGTCTGAAAACCTTAAAAAAATTCAACAATGAGGTTGAAACCTAGAAAGTCTACATTGAGTAAGAATATAAGTACATTTAGGCTAAAATAATAATAACATGTTTCCCTCCCATTTTAACCCGATTTTAAGTTGTTTAAGGTACCCAAACCCAAACAACCTAAATAAGAATGCATATCTAATCCCAAACTCGTATGTTGCCCATGTGGTGTAGTTTCATCTTTTTATTTAAATATTATTTAATATCACATTCTTAAATTCATCTCCTATATTAAGAATAGTTTACTCTATGATAATCTCTTACATTAATAATAAATCACTTACTAATTATTATTCTATTAACAGTCTCTAGTTATGACTCTAAAAGTATATCTATGGTATATCAGTCTATAATATTTTCAAGCCACAGTTCAATATAGACATATCTAGTAGATTCACTACATTATTCCTGAGTCATAAACTTACAATTATACATTGCTAGTATTAATTGTAATCAAGTACAATCATCTCAAAATATAGTAATATATCATCACATATTTCATAATATTAATAAGTATACTGATCATCTGCGTGAAATGCGACGCGTGTCAAAACGCCGATCGTTGTTTTCGTTTCACCGTGTTAATACAAAAGTATAAATTAAGACTGCACTTGAGATACAAGTATAACGGTAAGTCGGGTATCAAGAATCCATAGGGAGTGTTAGTATAGCTCGTAATCAGTTTATTATTTCAAGAATAAAATTGTAAAAGGTGATGGGTGAATGTAAATAAAAGAAAAGAATAAGTGAAGTCTACACAAAAGTAAAGAAAGGATCGGGATAACATCTAACCATACGGATCGAAACAGCTATTAGTCAGAATTTCGGCTCGAGATCAATTTAATCGAGCATTATCAATTAATCATAAACTTCACGCAATAAGGAATTTCAGCCAAAGTTGCGTGAATAAACATTTAATCGAAAAACGATCACACGCGGATTAAATTTGGATTATCTCTATAAATACTAACGTTGCATGACAAAAAAAGTTAAATGCATAATAATCCGACTTTAATACGCGCGGGTTCAATTAAACGCAATTTTGCATAAAACCCAATTTTCGGAGCTCGAGGTCCGTAAATGGCGAAACGAAATCCCCACCCTATTTATCTAAGGGTACATCATGAACTAAGCTAATTTGTACTAATTACATTAAGAAAGCAATAAATCAACACAATTAAACTAATTAACAAAGCATGAAACTAATCTACAAAGCAAGAACAACTATATGAATGGTAAAGGAAATGGAAAGTTCAACTTACAAACCCCAAATGGTTGTCATCCCAAAGAGAAATGAAGCAAAGCCCTCAAAACCCAAAACCCTAAGCTTTTCTAACCCTCAAATGAATTAAAACTGAATATATATTTTATTACAACAAAAATCCTTTATATAGTAAGTTGGGAGAAAAGAAAAGAAGAAAGAAAAGAAAAGGAAAAGATCTCAGGAAACAGGGGATTGATCGATCAATCAATCAGAAATGAGCCCACTGCTTCCCACGATTTCAGAAACAAAGAGGGATCGATCGATCGATCCTTTTGGTGGATCGATCGATCAGTTAGGTGTGAGACAAGCTGCCCTGCTTTGGTTTCATTATAGTTCCCTTTCGCTAAAAATCCCGTAACTTCTTCGTTCGGCCTCGGAATAGCACACCGTTCAGGGCCACGCGAAGCTCGCAAGGAGGGATACAACTTTCGTGAGATGTTGGGCCAGGTGCCCAAGCTATGAAATGACTAAATTGCCCTTGAACGTGCGAAAATGTACGAAACTTCATCGGAATGCGTCTGAACTTCATACTTAGCATCCAAATACCTATAAAGCTCACTTAACCCCTGCAAAGCATGTTAACATAGAAATACGAGGTTGTCTTGTTAACGAGCATAAATATAGGGAATAAGATACTCGAGGGGACTAATAACGCGTATGTTAACGGATGAAATACGCAATATTTGCGTATTATCACACCCCCTAACTTACATATTGATAGTCCCTAGTAATGAAATAATATGCAACAAGAACTACAAGTAAACCAACAACAAGAGATAAAACAAAATGGAAAAAGAAGATAAAGGCCACATTCGCGGGCGATTCGATTGCATTTAGCGTATGCAATAAGCCGTTAAACCCCTAGGTGTCCCTAGTGGACGAGTGTCGTCTCGTGAGGGTTTTCAAGGATGAAACCGACAAACATCATACCATTTCCTCAAAATAAAATATGCCCAATCAAGCATGCGACAAACTCAACAATACGAACAAGATTTCAACATGTTATTAGCACAGCAAATGAATTCACATGAAAAGTCCGTAGTTATTAACATTATAGAATGCACCTCAATGAATTGAAACCTTAAAATGTGGGAGGGGAGCGAGCACATGACAAGTGTGATTTGGCTAAAACTTAAATAAATCGGATACTAAACATGAAAGCACGCATATATCAATCCTCACGGGCATTACACTCATCAAATGAATTCACTTGAAACAGGGAGGTAACACACGGGGCATGCAGGCATAATGAGTAAATGTAAAGGAAAACTAGGCTGCGCACATGTCGCAAATGAAGAACGCTACATAGGAAATGAAAAATTATAATCTCAATGAAAGATATCGCACATATAAAAGAGGCAAAATGCATTTTCACAGATTATCAAAACTATTTAAACCTTTGAATTACATCTACTTAAGATCATATATGACTTTAATAGGGTTGTAATGTAGGCTAGGCTAGGGTATGAAATGAAAGAGTGTATGTACGGATTCAAAGGTGTTTGGGGATGAAACTCGGGATAATGGGAAAAGTGGGCAATAACAAAATTGGACAAATAACATCCAAATAAGCATTACATATTTCAATCGAGAGAGCAATCAAAGCTTATTGAATCACTATAAACAATATATACAAATTTCTCTTTCTTTTTCTTTTCTTCTTTTTCTCACTTTTTCTCACTTTTTCTTTTTCTTTTTCACTTCTTTCACCATTCTTTTCATGCTCAAATTGCAAACACAATACATTCACATCATTCAATCCTACGTAATATTCCAAACAAAGGCATGTAAGGTAATATGTATGGTATATAACTCCAATTTGGAGTTGGTTATGGGATTTTGGGTAATGAAACGAAAGGCTAGTATTTAGTCTCAAATGGATTGATTAGGGAACATATAAAAGGTGAGGTCAATGTCATATGGGTGATATACAAAGATGGCCTATGATCATTTCATAAAGTTTACGTAATTCTCGAGTCAAAACAATATATGAAAATCATGCTCAAGTAACACATTTCAAGATATAAACTCAATTAATGAACGATCAAATGAAAGAATAATGAGATTACCAACGACTGTAATATTTTCAACGAGGAAAGAGTAGTGTATTTACTCACAAATGAAGATAAGTCTATAATCTCACTCGGTGTAAGTATATACAATGCAACAAACGATTACCGAGTTATAAAAATCTTAAACCAAATCAGTGTAACAAGGAAAGTGCATGTGCTCATGGGATAAAGTTTAATTCATGAAGTAATTCACAATATCAATGATTTGAGGAGTAAAGTCTAATAACTTCTAAAATCGAGAACATGCATCATTGAGTTGTCTAATGGATCGGGCAATTATTAAAATTTATCATCAGAAACAAGGGCAAAATGCCCAACAAAGGAGAAAAAATAAAGAAAACATTTTTGAAAATTTTCAAATTTTTAACAAAAAACATCGTTTGTAACTAAATTGTAGTCAAATTCAATGACTAAACAAAGAAATGGATAGAATATCCCACACCCCCTAACTTAAATGTTGCATTGCCCCCAATGCGTCCATTAAAGAACACAACACAAAGATAGAAAAATAATGATAGTACCCAAATTTGGAGCGATTTCCATAAGTACAAGTCCAAATGAATCTATAAAACAAGTTAGTACAGAGCAACACAAGAATATGTACCGATATATCAAGTTAAAAGAATTCATGTCACAAGTCACAACAATATAGAGGGGCTGAAATGCAAATACTAGATAAATTGATGGTGAACATTTTGATTTTATAAAATGGAAGGTCACACACATCAAAATCCAATAAACAATCATAAACTACATTCTCATTTCTCATTTCATAAGTTCGATACAAAATAACTTAATACATAACAACTGTTAAAAGAAAGAAATACAAATAAAAGGAAAAGTACAATATAATAGTCGATCCCAAAAAGGGAAAAAATGGCCCAATAACAGCAGTAGCCTAGTGGCCCAAACCACTAGGATCAAAAGGATCCTGAAAATGAGGAGGGAGCATCGCATCCGAATCATGCCGCTGCAAATAAATATCTCGCATCATAGCCGGCATCAGCCGGAACTCATGCCTCTGCTATGCTCTCACCTGTCTGCACTCAGCGCTATCCTGCCGCAGATCGGTCTGCTGCTAATCTAGGCGGGACTCCCAAGTAGCCCACCTAAGCTGGGTCTCCTCCCAGCGCTAGTCCTGCACTGCCTAATATGCCTCAAAGTGGGCGTCTGAATCTGTCTGTGGCACATGAGAACCCTCACCCTGCTCCATGTGCCGAATCTCGGTCTCCTCCTTAGCCTGGTCAATTTTCTCTACCCTCTGCCTCTTGGTACTAGGCTCCCCCCATGCGTGAGTCAACATCTTCGAGATGTTTTATTTAGTGAGAAGCCCCAGTGGCTCATGCTTGCGGTCTATTTCATACTGGGGGCAGCCGTGTGCTAAGAAAATCCTCGTGATGAGGGCAGGAAAAGGTAGGGAAAATCTCCAGGCTTACTCCTTAGATGCCGCGTACATCCTGTCCAGAAATATATTGGGCAAACTAATATCACCCAAGTTATTGATGAGTGCATAGACAAATGGCCCATGTTTGTGATGCACCTCAGATCGGTTTCTCGTCACCATAAAAGAGTGCATGTTGATGTAGTGTAATAATCGTGGCAAATCCTGCATTGTGGCTGAGCGAAAAGTCATTTTCTTCCACACTTCCCCTGGAGCAAGGGCCTTAATCAACGTAGTAACCCCAAAAGTATCCCCATCTGAAAAACTGACCGAGCACTCAGGGTCTGGAACACCCATATATCGCGCTAAATCTGAGCGCGTAAGCTGAATTCGATACCCCTAACCATGGCTTCATATGTAGACGACCTCCCTTTCACAACTACAAAAGTGGCATAAAACATTCGAACGAGCTCCTCATTAATGCCCCCATTTGTAGCAAGAAAGGGCTCCCAACCGTGCCTGCACAAAATAGTACACGCAACCTCCGGTAAGTCCTCAAGCTTCCAGGCGTATTGGTAGGCCAATGACCTACTAGCAGACTCAAAGTAGGCCTAGAACCAATCCCGTTCTTGTTCGCAACGTAACCCCTCAAAGCCACGGGTGGGCACACACCTTGTAGAATCATATTTCTGTACGTTTGTCATTTCAACCTATAAAACAATAATTAGGCAATATAAAAAAAATTGTAAGCACAATTAATGGTTAGTTAGTGAACTAGTTGAAATGGCGGGTGCATGCGCTCAAAATCGAGCGAAAAAATTCCACATTGCGATAAAATGTGTCGATGGACGACAACGAGTGAAAATCACCTCCAAGTGTGTACTAAAAACGGATTGAAAAAATGGTTTGGGCATTTTAGCGAACACTTGGTGTGCGCAATGTGAAATGAGGGTGAAAAAATGCCATAGGAACCAAAAATATAGCCCCATTCATGAACAAAAATAATTAGCATTCAACACAAAGTGTTCATGAATGGATTTTCTAACAATATTGGTGCACAAAAAATTTTGGAATAAAAAATAGGGAGAAAAACTCAACAAATGTAAAAAATGGATAAACATTAAAGAATATGACATAAAACCAATAAATCTACACAAATACAAGAATGTAGAAAGAGTTTATACCTGATTTGAGTAGAGATGTTGGTTGGATTGAGTGAAAATGGGGTAGGGAAAACTAGGGCTCGAATGTAGGAAGAGAGGAGAGAAAATAGAATGAAACAAGAAGGGAAAAAACAAGGCAGTCTCGGCCTATAACTCGTCGATCGATCGATCGATCCCTCAGTTTTTTGCCCACTGCATGCTGTTTCCAAAAATGGGGGGGGGGGGGGGGGGATGAGAAAATAGCGGTATTAGGGAGGGATATGTATAATTAAGTATAAATATATATATATAGTATATATAAGTATATTAAAAAAATAAATAAATAAATAAAATAAAAACAGAATTAAGGGGGGCATATGTATAAACAAGTATAATTATATATATATATATATAGTGTGTATATATATATATATATATATATATATATATATATATATAATAAAATAAAAATAAAAATAAAAATAAAAATAAAATAAATATGTACATCCATACACATATACTACACTAATCAAAAAGTGGAAAATATATACAATGAGTGACACACGTGCACATTCACAAAAAAATGAGAAATAAAATAAAATAAAATAACAAACAAATGCAAATGCGTGAGAATGGCGTGTGTGCAAAATAAGAAAAATCTTTTTATGACTTTTTCAGTTTTTCTTAACAAACGTATGTCGGGGCGCACAATCTCCTCAAATTCAAATCCGTTGAACCTTCAAAAGAGTTAGAACTAAGCATACAGAAAGAAATAAAAAGAGATTAACTAATTACACTAGACTAAATTAAGAAGAAATAAAATTAAAAAGTTAACTATATACAACCTACATAAGGGTGTGCGCAGTCCGGTTCGATCCAATTTTGGGGTATTTTTGGGACCGGACCGCATTAATCGGTCCTAAAAAATTACAGACCGAAATCGGATCGGAATTAACGGTCTCGGTCCTATTCGGTTTTCAAACGGTCCGTGTTCGGTCTCGGTCCTATTCGGTCCATACCAATAAAAAACAACACATTTTTTTATGATTAAGATCAATACTTTTTTTTTGTAAAACTACATTTTTTATTAAAAAACAGCACATGTAAAACTGCATTAAAAAACAACACATGTTTTCTGATTAAAAACTGCATTAAAACAGTTATTTTCTTTGAAAAAACAGTTATTTTCTTTTTTTTTTAAATAGGACTTTTCTTTTAAAAAACAACTCCATTTTTAGAAAAACAGCACACCATTATAAAAAAAACCAGCACTATTTTTAAAAACAGCACTATTTTTAAAAACAACGCTATTGTTATATACACGGAAAATAACAAACAACTAATACCCACATACAAAACTATGTCCACCACATAATTAATACAATCCATAACAAAGTATCATGTTTAACTAAAGTATTACAAATTCAACAAATTCTTCAAATATCCAACGCATCAATACCGACACGCCACGCATTAAACTTCTCCACTTGTAGTTCCCAACAACTCTACAAATTATTAAAAACAAGTTTATCAATAATAGAATTTAAACAATCAAATAAAATGAAATATCACAAAATAACAATTTGTTACCCGAATCAAGTTTCTCTAGTTGTTGAATGTCATCTAACGAATCTCGAATATTTATTGGCTTTGTTGAGGAGCGTAGTCAATTTTGACCACAAACAAGTGCTTTCACCGTATTTGTTGATAATGAGCTACGAAAAGGGTCAAGAATACGACCTCCCGTGCTAAATGCGGATTCGGAAGCTACGGTAGACACGAAAATAGCTAATATATCACGAGCAACAAGAGAGAGGATTGGATATCTATTTTGATTATTTTTCCACTAACTAAGAATATCAAAATTTGTACTATCCATCTCATATGTTTCCAACAAATATTTTTTCAACTTCCGACTTAGCGCCAAAGTTATCTTCAGCTTCCAAATGTTTTTTATATTGAGATAACAAAAACGCACACCCATCCATATCATCATCATCATTAAGCACGATAAAAGTTGGTGTTGGAGTTATATTGCTCGGATTTGTACTAGAAGAACTATTTCCATGGTACCAATCAAAAAGTCGAACTAAAGTCTCTCTCGCCTTCCTAGTAAAGTCTATTGCCAAAACAAAGCCATGCAACTCTCCAAAAAAGTATTCAACATACTTCAACTTATATCTAGGATCAAGAACCATCGCAACAAACAAGAGAAAGTTTATTTTTTCGACATTTCAATACTTGTCAAATTTTGATTGCATGCACGCCGCCATAGTAGACAAAAAATAATCTCCATTATTTCTTAAAGATATCAACTTGCTTTGAATCATTATAAGCTCGTGGAAAAAGGCATTTGAGGTGACATATAAAGTTTCAGAAAATTTCAAAGTTGCATGATAAAATATTGAAAGAAATTTCACAAAACTTCTCACCTTATCCCAATACTCACTATTTGGCAAACCCAATTTTCGTGCCCCCACCCCTCTCCCTCCAATATCATCATCATTTTCATCTTCCTCACCAATATATTTTTTGTATTGTTCGTCATCCTCATCCATCCTCTCAAAGACTTTCTCAAATTTTAAAGAGGACTCCAACATCATGTAAGTCGAGTTCCATCTAGTTGGTACATCTAAGCATAATAGACTTTTAATGATCTATTCTTAGTTATAAAATTACATACAAACTCAGAGTATATCTTTAATAATTTCAGTTATAAAATTGAAGGGGGGGGGGGGGGGGGGGGGTTGCAGGGGCAGGATCTATTGCTTATTCAGTAACATAAGATAACAAAATGACACATGTATTTAATATAAAGTACACCATAACTATCTCACAGTCAACCAGAATACAACACAAATAAAAACATAAACATGAGAATCTATCTCAATACAAATTTATCAACATTCATCTCAATACAAATTTAACTTCATGAAGAACCATTAAGAATTTAACTACGTGATACAACCCAAGGTTCACCCAATAATTTAACTATATTCATATCTCAATATAAATCCAATACATGAAGAAACATCCCAAAATGTATTACATACATATCAATGTCCAATACAATTCAAGCTACATACATACATATCAATGAGTTATGTTCTGAATTTGTTTTGAAATATGTTTATAAGTAGTAGACTGGAGTTCTTAGTTGGAGATTGAGATCATTAAGAATAGTTTTTAGCTGGAAATTGTAAAACAAAAAACATATGCAGATTCATATTCTCCCATTTTATATACCTTTAAAACAAAACTATAGAAAATAAAAAATCGATTTACTGCGTGTTACCTTCCGCCGTCGTGTTACCCTCTTTGTTGCAAGCCTGCGTGTTACCGTAACAGAAGGGTTTGCTGTGCAGGAGGACGAAAGGGAGGGGATGGAAGGGTTTCGTAGAGGAAAGGGAAGGGGCAGGTTTTGTAGAGGGAAGGGGTTTTCCTGACGGCGGCGGAGAGGGAAGGAAGGGACTCAAGGGAGGGTTTCGTAGAGAGAGAGAAGTAGGACTAAATTTTTGGGACTCTTAACTGAATTGGTTTGGGTCTTTGAAAGGGTGTGTGCGTGTGAGGAAATTAAAAAAAACAAATATATATATATAATGAAAGAGGTCCGATCCGGTCCAAAACCGCTTTTTATAATCCAGGACTGAGACCAACCCAAATTAAGCGATCCTGTATAATTTTGAACCGAATTAAGCGGTCCTGTATATTTTTGGATCGAGACCGACCCGAATTAAGCGGTCCTGTATATCCACACAAACAACATTTTATCTTTGGAAGATAAATGGTGGACCTTCCCTCTCATGCATGCCTCCCGAAAAATAGGAATTCCGTTTGAACAATGGAAGGCATGTGTAAGACGGTAGAAGTGAACCATCCCCAATTAAAAATTTGGGAGGGAGGATGGGGGATTGGGATAGGAAGGGTGAAAAAGACACATGTGGGCCAAGAAAAAATGAATCATCTCCTAAGTACTTTGCAGTTCGAATGGGAGGTGGTGCACATGGAGGCAAAGATGCCTTTATGGAAGGCGACTCGAGCGAGTACTTCTCGTCAGTGAAAAGGTTTGGAACTATAAAGTTTTGAATCAATTCATCGGGTACTAGCGACGGTGTGAAAGTATAGAATAAAGACGGGGATGAAAGAAATTCAATCTCAGGCGATGAGTTATCATCACTTGAAGATTGAATTTCGAAAGAAATAGGATCGTTTACAATGAAACTTTCTTCTTTGAGAATCAAAGAAGAAACGAGTTCATTTCAAATGGATACTACGCCCCTTTCTTCCTCATTTTCATTCTTTACTATACCATGGGTCAAGTCAAGAATGATTTGTTCCAAAGTAGGTACAAAGTCCTCATTTGGTTCAAAACATTCCTCGACTTCAAAAGTCTCGGAAGAAAAATCGTCGTCGGATTCAAATAATAAATGCAACTCATGTTCCAAACTACGATTTTATTTCCGATAAGGGTTTTCAATCCTCTCATTTTCAAGCATTAACAATCCCTCACCGAAAGTCATAGGGCAAGGGGCGGATTCTTGGAAATGAGAAGTTTGGAAATTATTCTCGGGACTACAATCAAAATCATTAACATAAGAATTTTGAAAATGATTACAATTTATTTCAAAATTCTTATCATAAGGATCTTGCGACCCAAAATTGAGATGATCATTCCCAAAATTGATGTAATCCAAACTTTGACTTTCGTAATACTCACCCAATGTCATTTTAAATGTTGCAATTTTTTCGGCTTGTAAGTATTGACCAAAAGTCACTGGTTTATCGGAATTTCAATAATTATTAATTTGATTACCAGTAAAAATAGAATAAGACATGCTTACCCTAAAATAAAGCTCAAGAGGGCAAATTCCACAAAGCAATGTGTGACGGGAAAATTCAAGCATTTCTAGGTGCTCAAATGTAGAAGTCCTGCAAAAAAGGTTAAAACAAAGAATACAAATACAAAAGAAAAAATACTACGAACTAATAAGACAATTACAATCTATAACAAAACAGTCCCCGACAACAGTGCCATTTTGATCATCCGCGTGAAATGCGGTGCGTGTCAAAACCCCGATCGTTGTTTTCGTTTCACCGCGTTAATACACAAATCTAAATTACTACTGCACTTGCGATACAAGTATAGCGGTAAGTCGGGTGTCGAGAATCCACAGGGAGTGTTAATATAGCTAGTAATTGGTTTATTATTTCAAGAATAAAATTGTAAAAGGTGATGGGTGAATGTAAATAAAAGAAAAGAATAAGTTAAGTCTACACAAAAGTAAAGCGAGGATCGATATAACATCCAACCATACGGTTCGAAACAGCTATTAGTCAGAATTCCGGCTCGAGAGAAATTTAATCGAGCATTATCAATTAATCATAAACTTCACGCAATAAGGAATTTAAGCCAAAGTTGCGTGAATAAACATTTAATCGAAAAATGGTCGCACACGGATTAAATTCAGATTATCGCTAAAACTACTAACGTTGCATGACAGAGAAAGTTAAACGCATAATAATCCAACTTTAATACGTGCGGGTTCAATTAAACGTAATTTTGCACAAAACCTAATTTTCGGAGCTCGAGGTCTGTAAATGGCGGAACGAAATCCCGACCCTATTTATCTAAGGTTCATTATGAACTAAGCTAATTTATACTAATTACATTAAGAAAGAAAGAAATCAACACAATTAAACTAACTAACAAAGCATGAAACTAATCTACAAAGCAAGAAATAAGCAAGAACAACTATATTAATGGTAAAGGAAATGAAAAGTTAAGCTTACAAACCTTAAATGGTTGTCATCCCAAAGAGAAATGAAGCAAATCTCTCAAAACCCAAAGCTTTTCTAACCCTAAAACGAACTAAAACTGAATATATATTTTATTACAATAAAAATCCCTTATATAGTAAGTTGGGAGAAAAGAAAAGAAGAAAGAAAAGAAAAGGAAAAGATCTCAGGAAACAGGGGATCGATCGATCCCTTTGATCGATTGATCGATCGATTAGAAATGAGCCCAGTGCTTCCCACGATTTCAGAAACAAAGAGGGATTGATCGATCGATCCTTTTGGTCGATCGATCGATCAATCAGGTGTGAGCCAAGCTGCCCTGCTTTGGTTTCATTATAGTTCCCTTCCGCTAAAAATCCCGTAACTTCTTCATTTCGCCTCAGAATCGCGTACCGTTCACCTCCACGCAAAGCTCGCGAGGAGGGCTACAACTTCCATGTAGATGCTGGGCCACGTGCCCAAGTTGTGGAATGACTAAATTGCCCTTAAACGTGCGAAAATGTACAAAACTTCACCGGAATGCGTTCAAACTTCATACTTAGCATCCAAATACTTATAAAGGCTCACTTAACCCCTACAAAGAATGTTAACATAGAAATCCGAGGTTTTTTGGTTAGCGAGCATAAATATAGGGAATAAGATACCCGAGGGGGCTAATAACGCGTATGTTAACGGATGAAATACACAATATTTGCATATTATCATATACTCAACTCCATCAAATCACATAGGCTATACTTAATCTCGTAAATAAATACCTGAAAGCCTATCCCTAACTCTTTCAGGGATCACATGTGCATACTAAGTTAGTTATCAGTCCTCCAAACCATATAAACTCAAAGTATTAACCAACGAAAATCACTAAGCCTTCCTGACGGTCGTATAACCCATACCCAAGCTTATATGAAAGGACACGCCACTTATCCTACTCGGGATACGTGTACATCAGCATATAGGATCAAAGTAACTAGGACATAAGTAGAGGCCATCTCAATCACTGATAATACCACGCACGGTCAGTATCATACGTGCCCCACTAAATCCCTCTCAGTACGTCACTGACGAGCACACACACACGCTCAATATGATTGCACATAAGTCAAACAAATTGGCACAAACCCTCCTCGATAGGGTTACACATAAATTTTTTTTTTTTGGAATTTAATATGCATTTAACTATAATCATTTATATATAACATGATATCGATCTCCTAAGGCTCCAGAGTTTATGTATCATTTCACACATAATGTTTATAGGAATCATTCTAATTCAACGATAACCCTATTTGATATGGTATAAATATGTGGTAAACTATGATCACTCTAATTCAATGACAAACCTACTCGATATGTTTTAAATATGTGATAAACTACCATTGGTTATACATAATCGTTAAGCATCACCTGATATGATAAACTATCAAAAATCTCGACCCGAAACTCGTGGTCCCTAAACTAGGTATTATCTCCAACCTATAATTTCCATAATCATTCTAAATTAACAAATAAACCAACGTTAAGATGAATTAAATGGTAATGTTCATTCTCGAGTATTATATTAATCTTTACTCAACTACAAGGTAATTACACGCCCAACATAATTACCCTTTATGTGAGTATTTATCCCAGTCATCTAGGGTTGCTTAATCATAAGAATTAATTTCAAAACCTACTGGTCATAAGTAATAAAGTATCAACAAAACAAACGTCGAACGAAACCCGTATGAAAAATCGCATACGACCCCTATCCCAACCGACACGTGGTGATATCCTAGGGCGGCTTGAGTTAGTTGGCTCACCCTTGTCTCCTTCATCCTTTTGAAACTATGCAGCCATAATAAAAAAATCTTCCAAACTTAAAACCTATAAAAGCCCAAATTGACCCTTATCCTTTAAAACTAAAGATACTACAACTCTTGCCAAATGGATTTTATAAGTTTTAGATGATTACAAACTTTCTTAAAGATCCCATTACATAAATTATGATGCCAACTCTTAGTTCACCATCAAGACTAGATTCAACAAATTAGCCTACAAATTTAATTTAGTAATCAATGTAAGGTGTGGGATTTTACAAATTATCATCAATAAGATTAATACAAAATATTAAAAGGTTTAGATTACATAGATTCGTGATTTAATTTGATGTTTCAATGCCAAAACTACAATAGTTCTCCAAAACATAAACAAAAGGGTTTAACATGATATTAGTCTAATTACGCAATTATGTTAAATTATGCTTACAAATAAGATTACATGAGTTCAATTATTAGATTCCACATACTACTGTTATTCTAATACAAATTTAATTACATTCTTTATCAAAATAGACTTTCCTTGTATTTCTTGGAGAATCAATCCCTAATTCCATTAATTTTCTAAGCCAAATCCTCCATTCTTCAAGTTAGGTTTCCTCAACTTCTTCCTTAGTAGCTAGGGGTATTCCAAATGTGTATTATGATAATTAGATTAAGCTAATAGGGTATATTATCACAAATAACGAAATTAGGCTAAGGCCCTAAAAAGCCTCAACTAAAAAGGCTCAAAACATATTCCACATGGCCTAAAACATTTCCCAATCCATATATTAACCCAACGGGATAAATTCCACTAAAATAAGCATAAACCGAACTTTCTAACCATCTCACAAACCTTCTCCAAGGTTAACATCTTTCACAAGTTAATCGTCTTATTAAGTTAATTAATTATCTTCTTGAATTAATTAATTCGCAAAAACACGTAGCTTAATATAAATCTTAATTATTAATTAATTGAATTACAACTCAGTATTATAAGAAACTACTTCACGAAATAAATCCAAAATACATAAAAATTGACTTTACTAAAAATTTATGCTTACAAAAGGATCTACAATACTCGATACCTAGATGTTAGGTCTGAAAAAAGGAATTGGAGCCTTAGAAACTCCTAAAATGGATAGCTTAAATTTGTAGTAGCAACGATGTCCAAAGACCTTAGAAAAATAATTCAACAACGAGGATTAAACCTAGTAAGTCTACAAAGAGTAAGAATATAACTACATTTAGGCTGCATGTAAGGACAAATTTCCAAGTAATGTAAATTTGTATGTATTGGTATTATTCCGAAAAAACCAATTTGAGTCATGGATAGATTTTATCTTGTCATGATTCCTACATAGTCTATTATGTTGTTTTGAAGACGTAGTGGCCAAGATTCAAAGATAGATCATGCTATGTTTATTGGTGCACATTTCACATCTTCATATCATATTGCATGCCAAGATACTCTCAGGTATGAACGCCTGATGTTTATGGGACTCGAAAAATGTTTTAAGGATGTTATTTTGTTTAAAAATATATTAACTTCGTTTGTTTAAAGATAACTTCGTTTATAATGATATAAACATGCTTTGAAGTCATGTACATCTTCCCTTGTGTTTTGGAAGATTAAACGACATGTATTATCATTCAAACCACATCAGCTAGTCGTTTTAACGACATGCGTATCTCGATCGAACAGGATATGTAGAGTTGCTTTAACGACTGGCTAATATCGTTCTAATGACTTGCCGACTTAAGATTTTTTTAAGGTAATCTTTTCTCATAATTTATAGGTGTGTAGAACCAAAATTACAGAACATAACCTATATGTTTTTCTGCACTTGTTTACAAAGGTTTTTCAAGTAAAAAAATATCCTTTATGTTTCAAGATCCGATCTTTCATATACATATGCTATATATATCTTGGTTTAGCACCATATGGAGTTTGTTTATCTTTGTTGAACAGTGGTTTCGTTGAGTTTTGCGGTGGACTCCGTGTTCCTAATTGTAGGTGATTGCCAAAGTTGTTCGATGGATACCGAGGCGCACGTGGACTCGTGTGTTGTGGACCTAACATAGGTGGACTCTTGCATTGCATTGTAGAGCAGTGGTGGAACCATAAAAGTGCATCAAGGATTATGGGGTATAGATTCATTGAGTAAGTCCATGCCCGTACTTTGTAAAACCGTTTCATAGTGATTGTCTGGCTTGGGTCGTCCGAGGTTTTTTCCCTTAGTGGTTTTCTCGTACATCGGTGTTGTGTGTGTTTGTGGACTTGATTTATTTTACTTGATTAATCACACTAAATGCATGTTTAGGATTGACAAGATAAAATTGGATTAAATAAAATTGGTTCACAAAATTGGTGCATATTAAAATTGGAAAAAGTTTGTTTTTGGAAAATTTGTTTTCACTTAAAGCACACATAAGAAAAAGGGGCCTACACTACAATAATAATAATGCAATTTCCTCCCATTATAAGCTAATTTTAAGTTATTTAAGGTACCCAAACGCATACAACCTAAATAAGCATGCATATCTAATCCCAAACACGTATGATGCCCATATGGTGTAGTTTCATCTTTTTAGTCAAGTATTATTTAATTTCACATTATTAAATTCATCTCTTGTATTAAGAATCTTTTCCTCTATGATAATCTCTTACATTAACAATAAATCATTTACTGGCCATTATTCTATTAACAATCTCCAGTTATGACTCTAAAAGTAAATCTATGGGATATCAGTCTATAATATTTTAAAGTCACGGTTCAATATAGACGTCTCTAGTAATTCATTCATTATTCCCGAGTCATAAACTTAAGATTATGCATTGATAGTATAAATTGTATTCTAGCACAATCAACTCAAAATATAATAATATATCATCACATATTCCATAATATTAACAAGTATACTCAGCTTCCATAAAATTACATGGGCTATACTTAAGCCTGCAAATAAATGCATGAAGGCCCATCCCTAATGCCTTTGGGGTTTACCTGCGCATACTAGCTATAGTTATCAGTCATCCAAACCATATAAACTCAATTTTTTAACGAAGGGAAATCACTACGCCTTCTAGCTAATCGTACGAGCCCATACCCAAGGTTGTATGAAAGGACTCGCCACTTGTCCCACTTGGGATACATGTACATCAACATGTAGGATCAAGGTAAATAGGACATAGTTAGAGCATGTCTCAATCACCGATAATACCATGCACGATCAGTGTCATACGTGCCCCACCAAATCCCTCTTAGTACATCTTGCACAAGCGCACACACAACCTCAGTATGATTGCACATAAGTCAAACAAATTAGCATAAACCCTCCTCAATAGGGTTAGATATAAAATCTTTTGTTAACTATAATCATTTATAGATAACACGATATCGAACTCCTAAGGCTCCAGAGTTTAGGTATAATCTCACACCTAATGTTTACGAAATTATCCTAATTCAACGATAACCCTACTCGATATGTTATAAATATGTGATAAACTAATATCACTCTAATTCAACGATAACCCTACTCGATATATTTTAAATATGTGATATACTACCATAGGTTATACACAATCGTTTAGCATCACCCGATATCATAAACTATCAAAAATATCGGCCCGAAACTCATGGTCCCTAAACTAGGTATCATCTCAACCTATAATTTCCATAATCATTCTAAATCAACAAACCACTCGATTTGTAGGGGTGTAGATATTGACGTTGGGAGACTATATTTAGCCACCGACCTCCTAGTGTTAGATATGGAGGGTTACGATGTCATTTTGGGCATGGACTGGTTAGCAGGTTATAGGGTGATGGTGGATTGCTTCGGGAAGATAGTTGTGTTTTTTATTTCGGGGCATGAGATGTTCCTTGTGATGATGCCTCTTTCAGGGGGGGGGGTCGAGCACACGCCTATACTATATTTAGGAGAAGACCTCACAAAATGTGGTTATCTTTTTGGATCCTATTCTAGTGGTGAAAGAATTCGAGGATATGTTCCAGGAGATACTTAGGTTGTTGTCCATCCGGGAGATTGAGTTCATCATTGACTTAGCGCTGAGTACGAGATTGATTTCCCTAAAGCCCTATTGCGTGGCTCCATTAAATATGCGAGAGTTAAGCGAGTAGATTAAACAGCTTCTGGAGCAAGGTTTTATTCGACGGAGTACATCACCATGGGTTGCTCCGGTGTTGTTCATCAAGAAGAAGGATGGGTCTCTTTATCTGTGTATGTATTGATTATAGGGAGCTGAACAAGATCACGATTCAGAATAAGTATCCACTGCCTCGGATCGATGACCTGTTCTACTAGTTGAGGGGAGCAATGTATTTATCCAAGATAGATCTAAGATCGGGATATCATCAGTTACACATCGGAGAGAAGGACGGTCCTACAACCGCTTTCCTGACACAATATGTATCGTACGAGTTCAGGGTGATTCCGTTTGGGCTAACTAATGCGCCAGTAGTGTTCATAGATCTTATGAATCGGGTTTCAGAGAGTTCCTTGACCAGTTCGTGATCGTATTCATAGACGATATTCTAGTTTACTCTCGTTCTGAGGATGACCACATAGAACATCTACGTATGGTGCTGTAGACGTTATGGGACCATAAGTTGTATGCACAATTCTAGAAGTGTAGATTTTGGCTAAAAGAGGTGCAGTTTCTAGGCCACAATGTGACAGAAATGGGCATTGCTGCTGATCCGAGTAAGGTATCGACGATGAGGAAGTGGGAATAACCCACGACATCGACCGAGGCTCATAATTTTTTAGGGTTAGTCGGATACTATCGTCACTTTATTATGGGTTTCTCAAAGATTGAGGGTTCGTTGACGAACCTGACTCGTAAGGGGGTGCCGTTTATTTTCTATGACCAATGTCAGTTAGCTTTTGATGAGCTAAAGAACCAATTGACTTCAACACTTATGCTCGTATTGCCTAGTGGGAGTGGAGTACCGTGTTTATACAGATGCATCCTTGGAGGGACTTGGGATTCTACTACAACAAGAGTAGAGGGATATAACTTATGCATATTGTAAGATTAAACCCCACAAAAGCAATTACCCCACGCATGACATTGAGTTAGAAGCGGTTGTGTTTGCTTTGAGGATTTAGAGGCATTACCTTTTGGGGGATCAGTTTACCTTGTTCACGGACCATAACTCACTTTAGTTACTGTTCATGAAGAAGGATTTGGATATCAGGCAGAGGAGATGGTTAGTTAAGATGAATTAAACGGTAACATTCATTCTCGAGTATTATATTAATCTTTACTCAACTACGTGATTATCACTCGCGCTACATAATTACCCTTTATGTGAGTATTTATCCCAGTCATCTAGGGTTGCTTAATCATAAGAATTAATTTAAAAACCTACTGGTCATAAGTAATAAAGTATCAATAAAACAAACGTCGAACGAAACCCACATGAAAAATCGCATACGACCCCCATCCCAACTGACACTTGGTGATATCCAGGGGGCGGCTTGAGTCAGTAAGCTCACCCTTGTCTCCTTCTTCCTCTTGAAACTATGAGGCCATAACAAAAAATCTTCCAAAACTAAAGCCTTTAAAATCCCTAATTGACCCTTATCCTTCATAACTAAGAATACTACAAGTCTTACCAAACATATTTTATAAGTTTTGGATGATTATAAACTTCTTTAAAGATCCCATTACATAAATTATAATGATAACCCTAAGTTCACCATCAAGGTAAGATTTAACAAGTTAGCCTACAAATTCAATTCAATAATCAATGTAAGGTGAGGGCTTTTACAAATTATTATCAATAAGATTACTATTTAATATTAATAGGTTCAGATTACATAGATTCTTGATTCAATTTGATGTTTTAATGCCAAAACTACACTAATTCTCCGTAACATAAACAAAAGGGTTTAATATGTGATTAGTCTAATTACACAATTAAGTTAAATTGTGCTTACAAATCAGATTATGTATGAGTTCAATTAGTAGATTCTGACATACTACCATTATTCTAACACAAATGCAATTACATTCTTAATCAAAATAGATTTGCTTTGGATTTATTGAAGAATCAATCCCTAATTCCATTAATTTTCTAAGTCATATTCTCCATTCTTCAAGTTAGGTTTCCTCCATTTTTTTTAGCAACTAGGGGTATTCCAAATGTGAATTATGATAATTAGATTAAGCTAATAGGTTATATTATCACAAATGCCCTAAAAAGCCTCAACTAAAAAGGCTAAAAACATGTTCCACATGGTCTAAAACATTTCCCAATCCATATATTAACCCAATGGGCTGAAATTTCACTAAAATAAGCTTAAATAAGACTTTCTAACCATCTCACGAACCTACTTGAAGGTTAATATCCTTCACAAGTCGATCATCTTATTAAGTTAATTAATTATCTTCTTGAATTAATTAGTTAGCAAAAATATGTAGCTTAATTTAAATCTTACTTATCAATTAATTAGATTACAGCTCGGTATTATAAGAAGTCACTTCACGACTAGTGGTTGTCAAGGAAATAATCTAAATACGGAAATCCCCAACACCTAGCCTCTAACCATTCCATAGTCGTCTGTAAGCCACTTAATTATATATGTTAATGAATTATTATGAGCTCCCTAACATCTATAACAATAAGTCAAATCAACGCATAGCTCAATTATGTAATACAACATATGTGACATCTTAAAGTGACATCTCAAATTACTAAACAACATATAAAAGTCCGACATCATAAATCAAGAAATGACATACCACATGTCAAATAAAATAACAACTTATCCACAACTAATATTCAATTTAACAATTAATTAAGTGCTATAAAATATGCAGTATTACATGAATAATGAACAAGTAGAATTGAGTTAAAATAAACTCAATGAGCTGGGAATGATAATAATCATGTCAATTGCAAATCAAGGATGAATAGTGAGATGAACCCTTATGAAATAGATTCAAAGTCCTAATTAAGAAATGAACGAGTTCACTCAGGAAAAACGATTGAGTACCATTGTTTCCACAAACAAAGCCAGTTGATGATGTTGTAATTAGGCTATTTACTTAGTCTAATGGTGGATTTGATGAATATTAGATCGACGATAAACAATATGAAAAATCTGTACATGGTTATGAACTTTAATCATAAACTCAGTATATAAATAATAGATGATCAAACACAATGATGAACATAGTTCAACCACTTCACGTACATTCACGGGAAAAAGGGAGAACTTTTTGCAAGATAATTGGTGAGAAATCACCATTGTTATAAATTTTACAAGTTCTCTCCCTCTCTCCCTCTCTCTCTCTCTCTCTCTCTATTTTTACATATTAACAATAAAAATTAGATACAACATAAGAAACGAAGAGGAGTAAGACCTTATTTATGTTATTTAGGGGGTTGTAATTTGCACCCATGTCACGATGCATACACCTCCTTTATTAGAGTTACTGAGGAACAAACAAGTGTCCCTTAGGAATGACTAGAATTGACAGAGAATATTATTCACATGGGGTGTGGTCCTAACTGAAAGTTTATAGAAGAATAATGTAAATTGAGATGGTGTATAAATTTAGCTGAGGAGTACCAAGATGAGGTACCTTTTCTCTATAGTTTGAGTCTTGAGCTAAGGTATTAGAAAAAAAATGTAGCAATCATTAAGAACCGAGGTTGCATAAGCCATATTATTAGGCTAATAAGAGTCGATGAGCAATACTAACAACATGGGGTCAATTTCATTGAAGACTATCAATCAAGTAGTACGAGTCGACTCTATAAGAACCTTAATATCAGGTCGATATAGCCAACGGGCCGTGTCACCTGAGATTGATGTTCATCTTCTTTGTTAAAAGAGTGGATCTTTTGGGACCGATGCATAGGTGCTAAATCCCTTGACCGATTTCAGTTGAGTATTTCCTTTATATGTTGGCCCTAACCAAATTTACATATATCACTCACTTGAAGACTTAATTCAATACCATGATTGTTTAAAGATTGATTAATAGATAAAAGATCTAAAAAATGAGAATGTATTTTTTTTTATATATATTCATTCATTCTATTATAATAAAAAACGGCTCAAAAACTAGTTTGAGAAAATTTACACTTGACACCACTGCATGGTTTAATAAAAGAGTGCTTTTATTCACACCCATCAATTCTCTTAATAGCCCCCGCTCTTGATAAACCTCAAGTAATGGGTCGAAATGCCTTTAACCTGCCCCACCAAATTGGGATTTACACGAAAAATGAGTTTTGACTATATTGAAACTAGAATTTCATAAAGAAAACACATATCCATTCATTTACGATCATCTTATCCAAGAAAATTGGTATTCCATAAGATCTTTGCAACAATTTATCTATGTACCGGGACTCACAAAATATCCCAGTGACTTCCCTACAAAGATTTATATGTAAACGCTTTAACCATAATTTTCAAGATTTTCCTTAGTATGTTAGCACTAACTTCCCTCAAAAGTAAGAATGATGAGCTTTTTACTTGATTCCCCCATTAATTTCCAAATACAATTTTTTGTTAATTAAAAATGATCAACACCACCTCAACAATATCAACACCATCGATGCATATTTCTTCATCCTCTATGTCAATATTAGTGTCGATGCTCGGTGAGTTGTTCTCAGCGGCGATATAGGTTTTTGATGGCAAACATTTTCATATATCCATCCCTGGGGTATAATAGAAAAAAATGATTAGCCAGAAGGCATAATGCTCGTCGGAGAAGATAAACTTGGAAAGCGTACTTCTATAATAATGGACTTGTGTTATTCATCAAAGATATATGGGTTTTTAAGGTTGCATTTGTTTTTCCATCTGAATCTAAAGTTTAAATCTGAAATCTGAAGACTGAATTTGAAAAATATGTTTCGTTTCTATGTCTGAATAGATATTATTTAGATCGATTTAGACTTTAGAGGTTCATTTACCTCTTAATCATTCAAAATAAAAAATAGTCGTTAGCGTCTTAATCATTAAAAGAAACAAATACTATTTAGTACCTTTTAAAATGGAATGATTTTATTAGAAAAAATTAAACAATACCTAAGTAACATGGTAAGCATAATCTTTTAACACGCTCCAATAAGTGGGATTATTTTTTGAAATAAAATCTCTTGTGTCGTGTATATTGTGTTAAAAATATGGAGGTTTTGGGAAAAGGTCCTCAGAATTCTCAAAGTATATAAAAATAGGACACTTCAAATAATTTTATAAATTTAGTCCCTGTACTAAAAACATGATGAAAAATGGTGTCGCTGGCGCGGACCAAAAAAATGAACTCCTAACTCTAAAAGGACCACACAAATAAATGTTATTTTATTGGAGGGACTAGATTTATAAACTTAAAAAGTATTATTTTAAAAATTCAAATATAAAAAAATAATATGTCCTTTATGTCAATTCTCTATAAAAAAAATAAAAAAATAAAAATATATATATATATATATATATATAATAATGCTCCTGTGCGGACTAGTCCGCATTTTAAGAATGCGGACCGGACATGTGTCGCCTAAAGGTGCGCCTAGAAATTACCGCCTAAATTATAGGCACACTCTCTCTCTTTTCTGTCCGGTCCGCATTCTTAAAATGCGGACTAGTCCGCACAAGAGCAGGACTGTATATATATATATATCCATATAATAAAGGAGCATGGTTTTGGCCAAAATATCTCCATTTTGATATGCATGACATTTTCTCATTTCATGCCCATGCATGAAATGTCATGCTAATTTTTTTTTTTTTTGTGTGTTATATATATACTATTATAAATACATGTATTTTTTTAAATACGTGTAATTTTTTTTTATTATTTTTTTTAATTAATTTTTTAAATATTTTTTTCTTTTTTAAATTTATATATATATATATTATTTTTTTTTTTACTCAATTTTTTTTTCATTTTTTAAAACTATTTTTTATTAATTTTTTAACTATTTTTATTTTTTATTTTTTTCTCAAATTTTTTTTATCACGGGAAAAAATTTATCGCCGTTCCCTCGGGCACGAGCATCCAATAGTATATATATATATATATTGTGAAGGAGTGTCGGTATAAATTTTGAGGGTCGCTCTCCCAATGATAAATAACTGCTAGTGAAGGCCCACTCTTCCTTGTTACCCCGAATCCCAAATCTCAAATTCTTAAGCCCTTCTCGTCAACATCTTTCCTCTCATCGATTTATAAAGTTGTCCATTCTATATATATTCACTCGCTCTTCATAACAATTCAACAATTCCAAGCTCAAAAATTCATCAACAATCTTTCTCGGGAAAAATGGGCGTGGGATTATCTGTTCTAATAGGTTTAAAGGCCACATTTTTATTCTCATTATTTGTATACCTCAGAACTCTCGGTTTCATTGTATTATCAATACCCTTCTTATATGCATCTTTAATATCATTACTAGTCTCAATTGCATCTCACCCATCAATCAATCTCCCAATGCTTTTAGGCAAAAGCTCAGATGGGAGTTTTCCCATTTGGTCCCTTCTTATGTTCAGCCCATATTTGTTTTTTGTAAGGGGGTTTTCAGCATTGAGGAGGATGAAAAGTGGGGAACCTCCTTATAGTGAAATTTGTGAGGGTTTATATGTTGGTGGGTGGCCTTCTTCATTGGATAAATTGCCACCTGGTAACCCTGCCATTGTTGATTGCACATGTGAGTTGCCAAGAAAGTTGGGGTTTGCTGGATATGCATATTTGTGTGTGCCAACTTGGGATACTAGGTCACCTCAGCCAGGGGAGATTGAATCTGCTGTTAGGTGGGCTTCTAGAAAGAGGGCTCACAACGCACCCATTTTCGTCCACTGCGCATACGGTATGATTTAAGTTGAACTCTACAAATTGTATTGTGATTTTCATTTGGTAGTATTAGTGAAGCAAACTTGTATTCTTGGGTCATTTTATATAGTTCTTGATCTTTGTAGTCTCATTTTCGTTATTCTTGGGATTGATATTTTGTTGCATAGTTGTTGGTAACGTATCTATGTTCAACTGTCCTTGAGTAGTTTTCTCCCATTCTAAGTCCTAAGAAATCTTTTTTTCCAATTTTTTTATTTTTCTATTGAAATTATCCTTTCAATCAATACATGTTCACAAAATTCGGTCAAAATACATTTTCTAGCTATTTTTAAAAAATTCACAAAATTCTCTGCTGGCTCAGACCCTTATTTTCAGCAGTTTTTTTTGTTGGATTTTTAAAAAATATCTAAAAATTGTATTTTGTCCTAATTTTTTGAATTTATGTTGATTGGAAGATGAACTCCATGGGTAAAATAAGACATTTAAAAAATAAAGTTTTTAGGACCTAGAACTTGGTGTGATGTAGGATGCATGATGTATAGGAGCCTCTCTCTCTCTCTCTCTCTCTCTCTCTCTCTCTCTCTCTCTCTCTCTCTCTCTCTCTCGAGCAGGAGTATTAATTGAAAAGATGGAAGAATTGTATATCAGTTTCATATTCTTCTAGCCTGGAGATTATCATATTGTGCATCATAGGATAGGGTAGAATAATGCTCATTTTTCACTGCATGTGCAGTGCAATAGGAAAATATGTACAGTCGTGGCAAGTGTTTGGAATAATATTCACAACAAGTAACATTCACATATAATGTGGCAAACAATAAAACTTTGATCAATTCGTGATGGAGGACATATATTCTAGATATTTGAATATCTTCCATTGCATCGATCAATGAAAGCTCCTTAGTATTTGAAAAAATTGACAAATGTTTTTAAACATATTAATAAACAAGGAATCTGGTTGTAAAGAAAATTGGAAAAAATAATGAATTAACTGAATATGTTTCCGTAACAGAAATAAACTCTGCATTTTTTTCCTGTAAATTTGGTACTTCAGTCTTTTAAAATAACTACTGATTACATGATGCATTAGCAAATCCCTTCTACAGACATTTTCCTAGGACGTTAGAAAATAAACGTCACAGCAAAGTATTAGAGTGTTTCGAAGAAAATGTATTTAGAATGGCTACATGATATCTGTAGAAAAGCACGAGGGGCACTTTTTTTTCCTTTAATATATATTGCAGAGGAATAGCCGGGATATCTTAAATATTTCTAAAACTTCATTTTCCCAAAACATAGCAAAATGATTGAGAAGTATCTTCGAATATCAAGGATTTAAATTTTGTTGTGTATATATTGGTTAGGCTTTTAGATGGATGCTTTTCACAAACTTTTACGAAAACAACATAGGAACTTGGAATTGAAAAATAAATCTTTTAAATGCGCGAAAACAAGCCAAATAAACAATTATATGTGTGATTTAAACCCTGAACCTTATTTAGAGAAGGAAGCTATTGCTTTCCTCCAAGTCAAAAGCTCGGTATTTCACGTTTTATGGTATGGAGTTTGAAAGACGGAGAATTGATTCAACTTGCTCTCAGAAGGACCTGAAATCTTCATCCATATGGTACAAGTTAGTAGGGTTTCCTATCCATTTGTGGTTTGATGAATTTTTGACGTGACACGCCAATGGCACAAAAACAAAAGAATAACAAAACTAGCACAAATTCTCATATTAATTGAATGAATAACCGCATTGGGAATGTGTACATTTATAACTAATTCTAGGTGCTATTGTTATTGAGGTCATGAGTGATGTCACCCATGTGTGTCGTCTCCCTCATGACAACACTAATGATATCTTCTAGACCCCACTAGGATAGTTTGATATCTAAGAGCTATTGTAGTGTGATAAAATACGGAAACATCTAACAATATCACGTAATACAACACACTCCACTTCTAAAAGAGAGTTCACCCGCGAACTCAAAGCGGGTTGTCCTTGATCTTTGGATACACTACTCAGGTGAGCAATGTCTCCTGCATGACGGGCTATTCTGTCATCTCCGCAATCTTAGGTTCCTACCTAGTGGTGAGCAAAATTGGCAGCTTCTTCCTATTCGGGCAATCCGCGGCTCTGTGCACAAACCCTCTGCACTCATAACATTTTTAATGTGCCGGAAGTCTACGGGGCTGCTGCGGGCCGGGAGACTGGCTGTGGCTGCTGCATGGTTATGGCAGGTCCCTCTTGACGTATCTCGCCCATGACACGAATGGCGAGTGTGGGAAGCTCGTAAAGACAACTCATAAAAGATATGAGGCTGAAGACCATGAATATAGTGCCCAATGCGCAACTCTTCAGTCCCTCTGAAGTGACTCTGGTGGGGCAGAGGAGCTGGAGCTCTTCTGTATAGTCTTATATTGTGGTGGTGGATTGTTTTGACAACCCGCCTACTAAAATAATAGGTGGCCAGCCTAATACTCTAATAATCACAGGAATCATAGATGGTCCATTCTCAGCATCACTGTCGATTAAAATAACAGTACGAGATAACCACCAATCATTTTAGAAAACGGACTGTCAATTTTAAAAAACTTTAGTAATTAAAAGAAAAACACTGAGACAATCCCATTTGCAAAAATGGTGGATATCAAAATTCAATAATGAAGAACGACAATTATCATAAATACTCACCGAATAAGCTGTCGGTGAACAGACCAATACAAATAATTACACCGAGTATCACATTTCAATATTTACAATATAATAAATAAGTGCAACGCTTGGGCAAACACGCCCGAATAAATAAACTGAACATAACTAGAGTACAATGAAAAGAAGCGTCTAATACAAATAACCTACAACATCCGCAATAAGTTGTAGCTCCTTGACAACCGGAATGGAAATGTAAATACGGATGTCCATGCGGTAGAGCACCTATACGGCAAGTAGTATATGCAGAAACAAAGAAATATAAACGGGTCAGGGCCCGGTTTGATATGATTCCCTTGTGACTAAAATGCATGACAGTTAAGTGCGTAATTCTCTCGCAATTAACAATACATTTCTCACCTCTCAATCTAAAAGCAACCTAGCGCAATATCCATGAGATGATCTAGTTAACCCAAAGTACTAAGGGCTAACTTCTCCCCATTCTCAACACTATGCCCTATTCGTGCGTGAGGTGTCTCGCAAAGCGAAATCCAGACAAGGAACCCCCCGATACACTACTACTTAGGCAAGGTTGATCGTTGAGATCCATTAGACCCTAAGCACGAAATTAATATGTATGTAAGTGTGTGCATATCAACAACTACTCACGGAAATATAAGTAAATCCATTCACCATCTAAATCATCATTCCCATTCCTTTCTTTAGGAATATATATAAATGGTACAACATTTTATCAAATGTTTACCATGTCAATTTCATAACTCTTTATGTACCGTTCCTATTTCTTTCTTAGGAATATACATAAATGGTACAACATTTTATCAAATGTTTACCAATCTCTCATTTATACAATTTCTTTACCGATTTTATTTCCTTCCATCCAGGAAGAATACATTTTTAAAGCAAGTTTTATTAACATAAAAATGCTTTATCCTTTTTCATAAAACCCCACTTCCCTTCTTCCATCCGGGAAGTGTAATCAAAAGTCATTTTTATTAGCATAAAAATACTTTTGTATACCATGTGTCCCATTTCCCTTCTTCCATCCAGGAAATGTAATTAAAGCCAATTCATTATCATGAATTGCTTTAATAAATCTAAGACCGTCCCTCCGGGTTTCCCCACTGGACGCGCCCCTAAATGGCTATCATCTTCCAGGGCCTATCTATACAAGACAACCTGGGAACCTACCAACGTCGGGAAGCGGCCATATTACCTGCGGGAAAGTCAAGACCACACCCAGAATCTCCTAATCAGCGCAGTATAATAAATGCCCATATGGCCTAGGGACTATATCCACCCTGCGTTCATTAGTCAGGGGGACTCACCACACGCACGCAACTTCCCTTATGATAGCGATTTAGTGAGGTGTGTAACCATAAGTTAACACTTATGAAAATCATTACTTTTTCCTTTGAAAACATCAAATTTTACATTCTCAAATCATTTGTACTTATTCATTTAATACCACGTTTTATAATCTGCATTTCTTATTTATTAAGTCATATTTTATTAATGAATTCAAAGCCGAAATGCCATTAACCTCAACTAGTCCCCAAGACTTCAATATAATATCATAAACCATTTAAGATGAATTTCCCTCAAAGAGTGTCTCCCAAATGTCTCAACATTAATATCTTATCTTCAATTTAACTTTCGGTTAATCTCCTATATCATTCGGATATTAACCTACGCAACTAGCCCTCGGGGTAACCCAAACATCCTATAAATTCCTAGGGCATTAGACTACCCAAAACTACCCTCTAGGACTCCCCATTAATCCCTAAAGGAAGGTCCCTAAACCTCGGACCTAAAAGAAAAAGGGCTAAAAATCAAACTAGGAAAAATCTCACAAAAACAGGGGAACCGAATCGATTCGGTGAGCAAAAACTGACTTTCTGAAATTGCCGAATCGATTCGGTTTTAACCCGAATCGATTCGGTCGGCCAGACCTGTAGCCTACCCCTTATCCGAATCGATTCGCCCCTAGGGCCGAATCGATTCGCCCCTAGGGCCGAATCGATTCGGTCCTGCAAAAATCCCAAGTTGGGCTACGGGTTGTTTGAACCCTAGAACCCCAAATCCCTCAAACCCTTGATTCTTCCCAACTTCAACAACAACAATGCAACCCAAATCATTTTTACACCATTACTAACTACGAATTTATCCTCAAATCAAATTAAAACCAAGAATTAAGGGTTTAATCATCAAAATCAACAAATACCCATTTATGGATTAAATCTCCAAAACCTAACTATACATGCAATTTATCACATTAAATCAACATCTAGCAAGTAAGAAACTTGCCTCGAGGTTCGTAGTCTCTGATCCTCCTCCGATAGCAATGGATTTCGGCCCAAATATCCATTTTCTCTCTCTTTTTCCCATTTCTCCCAACTCTCTCTCTCTCTCTCTCTCCCTCTCTCTCTCTCTCTCTCTCTCTCTCTCTCTCTCTCTCTCGCTCTCCTTTGGCTTTTCTCCCAAATGAAGAAAGAAAAAGGGGTGGGGGAACTTAAACGGGTCTTAAAACATAAATGCCCTCCTTTAATTGCAAATACGCCATTTAAATGACTCGTATCCACTTAATTGAGTCAAAATGCGTTAAAAGTGCCCGACACCCAAAAATACAACATGGTACTTATTTTGACTATCTCGACTATTCTAAAAATAACCGCACCCCCTATTTTGGCATTCGGGAAAATGTGAACAAATTTTATGTTCAAATTTTATTTTATTTCATTAATTATAGCACAATTTAATTATGAACGATAACCGTCGTTTTACATATAACGACGTAATATATCACAATATAATGCTATTCACCTTCTCATACGGTAAATAGACAAAACATAGTAAATATTATCCCTTAATATCGCGGGAAACAATATTTACGCCCACTTCCCTTATTTTATAAACTTAGCCTATCGGGCAAAGTATTATAAAATAGTCGTCCAAAAATCTGGGTTGTTACAATTGTCTCAGGCCCTGGACGTGCCGGAGAGGTCGCGCTCATAGGTAACGAGGAGGTATGCTGATCGAAGGTGGGATCTCATGTCAGGCCGAGCTCGAATGGATCAGAGGCCTCGTTGTTCTCGTTATTGAACCAAATCATTATATCACACCTGGGCCAACCCTTGAAGCTCGGTGGCACTGGCCACGAGTCGTACACATTTGATGCCCGAAATCCCCTTATACTCGAATACATTCCCATGTCGGATCAATCTCGAAAGGGTTGAACGCTTATCTTGTCGGAGGGTTAGCGATGATGGAATTTTTTTGTTGAAGGTAATTCTAAAAGATGATGGTTGGATTTTAATGTGAATATGGCCCTAGTTTTTTTTGCTTGTGTGGGATAGGCAAGTAGAGAAGGCAGGATTTGAAACTGGGTTTTAGGAGTTATCCTTCATGTGGCGAGAAGGCATCGACGACGTGTTTTGGCCACTGTGTTTTAGGGGGAAATTGAAGGCCCAGAACTACGTGGCTGATGGTAAGGGTCAGAGAAGCCAGTTTAGGGGGAGATGTAGGCAATTCTAGGGCTTCAGAAGATGGGAGTGTAAATTGCTAGGGTCCATGAGGGTGGGAATAAAGGGAAGGGTGTTATTCAAGAAGGTAGTAATGAGTAAAAATATTTAGGTGATTTTGCAAAGTTTCTAGGTGTTTTTGGAGTAAGGTATGAAGAGACTTTGGCTCTGTTGCTCAAAATTGATAATTCCTGATTTGCTGAGTGCTCCTCGCAATTCCAATCGAAATTCAAATCAGCGGGAGGATTGAAGAAGTTAACAGTGCTTCATTTGCTACAAATTACAATTGAAGTGTTTTTACCCGAGTTCTTGTCTTTGATTATTAAAGTTCTTTAATTTTTATTCTCGCAGGAACTAAATTGGAGATGTTTTTTTGGTATGTATACACCCCACTCCTTTATGGTCTTTTAATGTACTTTTATTAGCAATTTTTATTAGAAGAAATAAAAAAGTGTTTGGTTTAAACCTACACTTTTGTCTACTCTAGAGGATACTTAGGCGGGGCTGGAAATTAAGCACAGATGTGATTTTTTTGTGAAATAAATGTCTTTCTTTATCAGTAATTACAAGTTCGAGAGCTGATTTTCTCATGTAATTTTTTAACTATCTTAGCCAAACTAGAGAGCGTGGGTACATCTGCTCTTGCTACATTCTAATTAATTTAATTTATTTTAATAAAAAGTTTCAGAGGAAGTTTTGAATGATAATAGGAATAAGGTATTGTACATCTTATTCTTTTAAAATGAATCATATGATGGACCATGGGGTAAATGCAGAAAGTTATTGCTTTGCGTTCCTTTCTTTTATATTCCTTCACCATCTCCATCTCTCAACTTCAAAAGTTGTTGTACATAGAAAATAAAATAAATAAAAAAACCATGTAATTTTTAATACATGTCATGAGTGCTTGTGACACATATCCCCAAGGTTTTGTTTATATTCGTATTGTTTGTCATAAATGTTGAATGTTCTCAATAAAAGTTATATACTTTGATTTGAAATGTGATATACATTTAAGCAGAGTATATTCCGGAGTATAAGAAGAGTATGAGTGGGACATATGGGGAGAGAAGAAAGACCGAGGACAGATAAAATAAGAAGAGCCATAAGTTCATAACTCCACATATTGTCTAATTTAGTTAGTGCATTTAAAATTTACCTTTTTGGGTTGTTCAGTTGTTTGTCATTTCATTACTTGAATAGTTGGTCCTGGGGATAACTTAGACATGTTATGTGATAGTATATATGACGCCATGACATCATTGGAATGATCTATATAATGTGCATACAGAAGTTGGCACACATTGTATGAATAATATAGGCCAAATAAAAACAGTTTGCAAGCTAGGCAATAAGAATAAGCAAACCGACTATTAGAATATGCTCCTCTCTCTCTCTGTCTCTCTCTCTCTCTCTCTGTTTTGTTTCTCTCCTCTGTTATTGTTTAGAGAAGTAAAGATCTTTTTTTTTGGTGTGTGTGTTCAGTCCTTCAGTCTTCTCTCCTTTATTACACAAGTAGTGGGAAAAAATTGATATTTGTAGTCCATCCTTGTGATTGTATCAACATGGACAATACAAATTGACCTTCAAACTTTATGCACAATGTTCCCTGTTAAACTTACACGATATCATATCGTTCTTGGCAATTTAGGCAATTTAGGTCAACCTCTTGGCCAACGGTTACCATCAATACTAGCCAAATCATTCCTTCTTATTGGCACATTTATTGGTCTACGCTTGATATGACCTCACCAAACCATCTGAGGCGATTTTCCCTTAGTTTATCTTGTATAGGAGCCACTTTACATCTTTATGAATATGTTAATTTCTAATATTATTATTTCTTGTTATACCACACATCCATCTTAACACTTGTATTTCTGCTATGTTCATTTTCTAAACACGTTGGTTCTTGGTTGTACAACACTTTGTCCCATGTTAGGTCCGTCTTATAGCACTTCCTCTTTTGACTTCACAGGTATTCGGATATCACATAATGCATTAGTAGCCCTCCTCCACATCTCCACTTCTAGATGACCCTCAAGTTTCATCACATCCCAATTCATTTTCCTATTCTGTAAATTTCACTTTATTTACTCTTCTTAGTCTTTCTTTTTAAAATTTTAAAACCTCCTTTTAAAAAAAAAAAAATTCATTCTCCTATTACTCGAGGTTTCTCACTGCACTTCCAATCCAACATGAATCCTCCCTTAATTTCATCCCCTAAACCATTATCATCTTCAAATAACATATAACACGACACCTTATCTTGTATTTTTTCATTCATTTCATTTCATTTATCTCATCTCTGACTAGCTAGAGACAAAATATGGGTGAGGTCAGTGATTTAAAACGTACCACTTAACAATCCCAAGAAAAAAATAGCTTCCTTGTTTTAGGATGCACAGGTGCCACATTTTGAATGGTATTGAATTTACTTCTTTTTTTTTTTTTTTTTAAAATAAAAAATGGAGTTTATTGATATAAGAGAGAAAAGCCCTCTCAAATGGCAATACAATAAGAATGAAAAAACATCAGATGTTTCTGGACTTGTGATGAAAAATGAACAATAATATACAACGGAAACTAAGAACTTGATCATTTGGAGAAGAATATGGGTCTGTTTGGGGTAGTTTCTGGACACTAAAAGCTTTTCGGGGAAAAAAATGTATTTCTTAGGAAGTAACTCCACGAAGCTTCTATAAAAGGCCTTTGGACAAGCTTATCTAGAGCTCTTCCTAGATGTCACCAAACGTCGTTTTCTTTCTTTGAGTGACTCCCAATACGGAAAAGGCCTCACAAGGACCTTCGAAATCCCTCCCCAACCTACATTAGTGTTCGTACAGTTTGGTTAATCTTGGATCATGCTAAGTGATGCTTCACAAGCTTCATCCTCAACTTTAACTTAACCTCAACTCAGCCTCTATTAGGTCACTGGTGGACTGAGTTCCAGCCCACCCAGTCTAAGTTCCCACAATAGGATGTCCCTACGTAAGCCTTTCAAATTTCAACTTAGAGAGTTAAGTCATTTAGGTGGACACCAGATTATTATTAATTTCTTATTATATTATATTATCAAAAGGCGGATAACAGATTATGACATGCATATTTTGTGGTATTCTGCCGAAGAAATAGTTTTTCTTTATTTCCCGCATTTCTCTTAAGAGTTGAAAGAAATAATTTGGGGGAAGTTTGTTGTTCTAAGATTTTATCACTTAGCTGTCTGGGTTATAATGACTATTGAATTGCTCTAAAAAACATCTTAGAATAAAATTCCAAGCAGTAACATATATTAGAAGATCAAATTCATGTATAGCTCGTTTGTTGTCCCCCAAAATACAAAGCTTGTATTTTATGTTTTCTAATTTTTCAGTCCAACATAAATCATTTGCAAGGCTATTTTTAGTTATTTATAAATATGATTCATTGTTTTGATCCAATTACTTGAGGTCAGCTACTTGAATCTTATTTCTCCATTCTGCTATGAAATTACATTCATAAATTGTTACACAATTCAACTAATGCCTAATTTAACTTTAATTGTAAAACTAGAAAAACACAATCATGATGTATTTGGACGACCAAATGGACTAGTAAATAATGAATACATTAGAAGTTTATCAACTTTGCAGGTAGTTTATGTTAGTTGCGTGTTTTCTTATGTATTGCTCAGTATTCCAACTTTTCAGCAATTTGAAACTTAATAACTGCTCTGACACCTCTCCAATGTAGCATATGATACTCCCACAATACCTTATTGAATGTCATGATTAATTTTCATATGTTGCTTCCTAACAGGCCATGGACGAAGTGTTGCGGTTATGTGTGCACTGTTGGTATCTCTAGGCATCGCCGAAGACTGGAAAAATGCTGAGAGATTAATCAAAGAAAAACGGCCTTATATTCGAATGAACGCTCTCCACCGTAAGGCCTTGGAAGAATGGTCAAAGCACAGGTTATCATCTCCTAAAGAGAACTGAAAAAATTGGTGAGTTGTAATTCTGTCCAATGCTTTTCAACACACTCAATTTGATAGGCCAGAAAACCAAGGCTATTTGGCTATCTTGTGCTCTTACACATTTGACTGTTAATTATTATCCAAAACTTTTTAAAAGGGAAGATTGTATTATTGATACGGTGGTTCAATTGCCAAAAAAAGAAATGTTGTGGAGACTTGTATTGTATGATTTCCTAGTTGTACCTTGTTTTGGCAATAGAGCCACCCTTGTTGACATAAAAATTTATAGACCTTTTCTTTTCTTTGTTTGTCAATCTTCTTTGAGTTGGTTATAATACAATTTCCTGCCATGTGATTTGGTTTGTTGCTAAAAATGAGATGATTTGGTTTGTTGCAAATTTAAACAAAATTTGCATATTGATAAGCATACTCGCATGTTGCATTCGGTTTGGAAAAATAATGAAAAACAATTAATTTTTAATGGAGGTTCAAAAAATAGTTGAATGGCTTGGTGAGATATTTTTGCTTTTATTTTTCAAAGAATTCAATTCTTCGTTTTTTTTGTGTGTGTGAGATTGGGTGGTGTGTTTGTGGTGGTGGTGGGGGGTGGACTGGGGTTGGAGGTCGGAAATGTTTCTATTAAGAATGAGAAGTAAAGCATGTGGCAGTTTTTCTGACTATTATTTTAAGAGCAACTCTAAATAGATTAAAAAAAATATTTTCGATAAGCAAAATCTTAGTCATTTTGGCTAAAACTTTGCTCACCTTTGACCTTAGAAATGCCGCCCTCAAGCTACTTATACGTCTAGGAATAGCTTGGAATCCACAAGGGAAAAAAAATCAATCTATGGGAACTATAAACAAATTTAAATAAAACTTCAGAATGAGAAATTAAGGGTACAAGCCACCCTTATATAGCTTCGGAAAAATTCTGTGATACATAAACATGTGTGTTAGGTCTCAAACCCACAATTAGCCATCAATATTTCCCCAACTCAACCACTTGGGGCTAACCCCGTGTGGGATTTTAACTCAAAAGGCATCGGTGCTAATGAAAAGGTCACACCCACTTAAGTATTGTATGTTGGACTTTATATCTTTCGATGTGAGACAATTATATATACACAAAAGATGTTTAACAATGTCAATTAGGATACATGAATACCAATTAATGTGTGAACCACGTGCCTTGAACCTTAGCCCACATTGTTATCCTTCATCATTCTACTTTGTTTGAGAAAAGGAACTCGACCTCAAGTTAATCTTGGAGCTATTAGCGCTATCCTAAATCTGCAACATTGAATGCAGATGATACCCATGTTAGTTGGCAATTCGACAACCAAGCATTATCATTAATCTTTCTTGTAATTCAGTAATGGCTATATATCTTGTCCTTTAGCTTATTGTAAGTTCCCACCAAGAATTGACCTTTCCGTAAGTAAACTGAAGGGGCTATTAGCCGAACATACCACGTGACATTGAGGGACCAAGGCAGTGTAGAGAATCAAGAGAGAAGGTGATCAGATTTAGCCGAATACAAGCCTACTATAATTCGACTACCTCAGAAATAAGATTAAGCTGATAATTGATAGCCGTAAGGAAGACCTATAGTTGTAAGACACTTGTATCTATAAATAGTGATAACCCCAATGGTCTGGGGTAAAATTTGTCACACTCTTGTAACCATGACTTGAAATCTTAGCTAATAACTCTAGAATTACGATGTTCTCATCTTTTCTCCATTAATAAAACTATCTCCTCCCTTCCCCGTGGACGTAGACAAACCGATTTGTCTAACCATGTAAATACGTGTCTTTTTCATATTGACGCCAAATTAGAATATTGCAATTATTGTGGGCTTGATATCTCCTACGATTAGGCACCATCTATGGGGAAATCGATTTGAATCCCCACTACTAAAATATAATGTCCCTTGTTCGATATGAGTGTTTACTACTCTTATCGTTCACATGCCAAAAGTCTCATCAGGTCTGAGGTGCGAGTTGTGAGGAGGGAACAAACTTCTACAAAGTCCCCTCCACCTCCCACCGAAACGAGGCTAAGGGGATGTACGCTTATTCTTTCTTTCTTTCTTTCTTTCTATTATGTCTTTCTTTATGAAGGGCTTGTGGTTCATTACACCAACGGCTTTCAGTAAACTATTGAAGCTATTAAGGGAGTACCAAATACTGATGGTGATAAAGGTTATCGATTTTCGGTGTACGCGGAGCCAACGAGTTCAGTCAAACAACGTAACGAGTCTAACGTTACAGAAGCATTCACCAACTTTGATAGACAATGAGTGAAGGTCTGGCCCTAGTCGACGACGTTACACTTTTTCTACAAGACCTCCCACCAGGAAGGCAACGTCACGATTAGTCAACCTTTATGAAGAATAGTTGAGCGAACGAGACGAAGAAATAACTCGGTTGAAGAAGTACCTAAACAAGAAGTTTAATGAACATGGGTATAGCTCTATATAATCTTGAGCGTCACAAGAGAAAAGGAATCCGCCCCCAAGTGATACAAGCCTAACCGATATTATAGGGCTTCAGCAAGATCTCTTAAAGACACCACATTTTCTTTAACAAGATCTCTAATAAAATAATGAACAATGTCAATATGCTTTGTTCTAAAATGTTTAGTATAATTTTTGAAAACAGGAATAACACTACTACTATCACAATAAATAATCATGCAATCTTTATTAATGCTATAATATTTCAACATTTGTTTTATCCACAATAATTATTTACAACCACTATTGGCCACAATATATTCTGCCCCGGTTGTGGATAGAGCATGTAATATTATTTCTTAACGTGACAAGAGACCAAAGAACTTCTAAGATGGAAGCAACTATAGAAGGTACTCTTACTACATTCCACATTTCCTACACAATCGACATCAGAATAAGACAATAAAGAAGTATTGGTATTCCATGGATACCAAATTCCAAAGGTCCTCATTTCTTCATACATATGAAATTCTTAACAACTTTCAAGTGAAATTCCTTAAGACAAGATTGGTAACAAGCACACACTCCTTCAGTAAATGATATATTGGGCTGGCTATCGATAAGATAGAATAAACTACCTATTATTCTTCGATAAAGAGTTTCGTCCACATCCTTCCCATTGACAACTTTTTCAAGTTTTACAGACAAACTCGTGGGGATGTTTTTGTACTTAGAAGAGTCAAAATGATATTTTTTCACAAGGTCTTTTTCATATTTAGATTGGGAAACAAAAGTTTTATTATCCATTTGATGAAATTGAATACCAAGAAATAAGGTGGTTTCCCCAACCATGCTTATTACAAATTCTTTTTTTTTATAAAGGATGCAAAGTTTTGATCATGCTTTTCACTAGTGGAGATAAAAGCAATGTCATTAACATATACTTGGGCCACCACTATATCCTTCCAATAAGACTAAAATTAAGAAATTCTGATAAAGACTTCCTCATTTGAAACCTTTCACCACGAGGTATGAGGTATGTCTCTTGTACCATGTTCTAGTTGCTTACAAAGACTTTTGGAGGTGATACATGTATGTTGAGAATTTGGGATCCTGGAAGCACTTTGATCATAATACATATACTTCGTCTTGGATATTTCTATTTATAAAGGCACTCTCCACATCCATTTGACGGATCCTGAAGTCTAAGACAAATGATGTGGATAAGAAAATGAACCAACTCAATTTTGGAAAGGGGAGAAAATAACTCATCAAAGTCTACACCTTCAACTTGAGTGATTCCTTGAGCCATTAATCTTGTCTTGTTTCTCAAAACAATACCAAATTCATCATATATATTCTTGAAGATCCACAGAGTACCGATGACAGTAACATCATTTGGCAAAGGAAGTAGTTTCTAGACTTCTTGTTTAGTAGTCTAATTCATCTTGCATTGCATTGACCCAATGTTTTTCCAACGAGTACTCTTTCACATTCTTAGGTTCAGTAGTGGAAAATTAAAAAATATTATTAACTTCTTTTTGTAGTTGAGAACATGTGTTTACTCCAACACTAGGACTACCAATGATTTTTGACACACCATAGTCCTTTTGAACCCAATGAGGTGTTTTACTCACTACAACAATTTCGTGCGGTGGAGATGACACGTCATCAAAGCATCCTCTTCATATTTATCCTTTCTTCAACCTAGGGAAATGGAAGGCTTGTTCTGACAAATGTCCTCATTGAAATTGAAAGGGTCGTTATCATCAATGACAAAGTTAATGGACAGATCATCTTTTGATAAACACAATTATATACCGAGAAGGGCTCAACTATAAGTGCAATATCCTGGAAAATGCCAACATCACTCCTAGGATTAAGCTTGTTCGAGTACTGTAACAATCTCTACTTTCCGCATAACAGTTGAATACCGAAGATAGGACTTGTCAAACAATTTATATCATTCTCAACATCAAACAATAGATAAAAGGAGTGATTAAAAAACCATTCACAACATGCGATAACAAAAACGATAAATAATTCTGAAGAAATAATATCTCAAAACATCCACATTAAAATATTCTTAACAACTCCACTGAAAACCAACTGACTAAATAAATAAGTGGGACTTTGGGTCTATACAAATCTCTAAAATAAAACTAGACTGAAATGAAATAAAGTATCAACCTATACTAGAATCAAGGAGCTGAAATATGTAAATAAGTGGAACTGCAAGTCTGAATATCCTCAGCCCCTGCTGAGCCTATATAAGAATGTTTGAAAAACATTTTTATAATTTGGGTTAGAGCTTGCAAGAAATATCTTAAATATCAACGATGTAAATCATGCAACTCATTTATAGTAAACATGTCACTCCGTTGACTCTTACATGCAATAAATACCTCACCCCTTATCTAAATGAAATACGACGATCATGTCCCAACCCATGGAAAATCTATGGTAAAAGTATATATTGCTAGACTAATGAGCATGCGGCTAAAATCAATTGCCCTAGAGATGTAACTAACTACAATTGTAAGAATACAATCCAAATACCAACCCCCATAATGTTTGAAATTGCCCATGCTTATTTGTCTCAATTTTGAGACTTTATATTTTTTTTGTTACAACATTTTGTGCCCGTTTAGGTCTTTTATTTATTTAGACATTTTTATATTAAATCATATTCTTTTTTTATTTCATATAAATGATTTTCACTATCAATTGTGTATATTTTAAAATATTTTTCTGTATTTTTAAATTTATATTTTGTATTTATTTTTATTTTATTCTTTATGTTTAAACATTTTTTTATAAACAAAAGACTAATTTGTTTATTTTTAATGTTTAAACGAAATCCAAAAGTTGATATTCGTTGTTTCTTTTTTATGGCTGAGATTGATCTCTTTTGTGTTTTCTCGATCAATCCTCGTGACGCCATCTCATCCAATGGGAGTGACTTGTTTTGTCCACATGATTTGACCACGTGTGGACAGTCGATCGTTATTACTTGTTTTGCCCATTTTACCCCTCCTGTTTGCTTGGGTTTTTCCGCATGTATCCCTCTGTTTGCTTTTACATTTTTAACCCTGTCAGCCCTTGGCTAAAGTCTCTTATGCCCTTATGTTTGTGGGCTATTACGGTTCAACCATGCTTGTTTTCGATCCTTCCACCTCCACTATAAATAGGAGCTTGGGAGGTTCATTTTTATTGGGGTTTGATATTTGAGAAATCAGTCGAAATTCTGTCCATTTGATTTCTCACTCTCTCTCTATATTTTTACGAACACAACTTTCTTCATTTGAGAGTTCCTTTGTTAAAGTCCTTACCCTCTTTTACATTAATACACTATTCGTTTATTGTGTGGATTTGAGGTTGTATCTTGAGCAAGTTTGGTGGGTTTGTGTATTTAAAGTTTATTTTTCTATAAACTCTGGCCTTGATTTGTTCGAGGGAGCTTGGCTGATTTTGGGCTTTTGATCTCGGTTAGCTTGGTGCTCTTTCTTGCAATTCTTTATTGTCAAAACCTTTTTAAGGCTTGCACTGTGAGATATCTTTTCTCTCCCTATATATATATTGTAAGGACACAATTCTCCAATTGAGTCTTAATATAGTTTTGGCTAGGGGTGTAAGCGGTACGGTTTGGTCGGTAAATAGTAGATACCAATACCAAAACCAAACTCTAGATGGTAAAATCAAACCGTACCAGTTTACCACCCGGTACATCAAAATCAATACCAAAACCAAACCGGCTGGTATTTCGATTTTTTCGGTAATTTCGGTTTTTTTCTGGTTTCGGTAAATTCTGGTTTCTTCTGGTTTTTTCTGGTTTCGGTAAATTCTGGTTTTTTTCTGGTTTCTGATTTCAGTTTTTTATGTTTCGGTAAACAACACTAAAAGTACCCAAAAACCAAAAACAAAACCAACCAACTTTTTTAAATATTAAAACCAAAACCAAAACCAACCTTTTTCAAGTTTTGGTAAATTCAGTACGGTAATTTTGGTAAATTCGGTACGGCACGGTAATTTTGGTACGGTTTTTTCTGGTTTCGGTAAATTCAGTACGGTATGGTAATTTCGGTACGGTTTTTTCTGGTTTCATAAAATTCGGTACGGTAATTTCGGTAAATCGGTTTTTTAAATATTAAAACCAAAACCAACCAACTTTTTTACGGTAATTTCGGTTTCGGTAAGACTGGTTTCTGGTATTTTAATATGAAACCAAAACCATTTTTTTTCGGACCAAAACGGTACGGTACGGTAAAAACCCGTACCGCTTCCACCCCTAGTTTTGGCTCAATTATGGACAAAAACGTTTATTCATAGGATAGTGTTAAATTGTAATCTATTAAAACCTATGAAGAGTTTGTTGAAGACGTAGCGGCAAATAGTATAAAGATTCATCAAATGCCGAGTTTAAAGTGCCTCGTTTCTACGTCATCAACAGTGGTTCCATTGCTCCCAAGGTATGAGTGCATTTATATATATATATAGGAGCTTGGAACAAGTTTATTTGGGTGTTGGGTTTATTTAAAACTGTTGTTTTATTTTCAGAAAGATTTTATTAAACTTTAAAATAAAGTATATAAAGTTTCTGGGCTAAAATCGAAATTTATCAACTTTCTGGAAGTTCGTTCGATATGTCGTTCGGATGAGTTTTTCGTTCGAACCAGATGTCGTTCGAACGAGTTTGCCAACGAGTTCCCAGAATAGGCCACTGGAATGTCGTTCGATATGTCGTTCGAACGAACCTTATGTTCGAACGAGATTTCCAACGAGATTTCTAACGAGTTCATAATGGAACCTCGTTAGTTGGCTCGTTCGAACGAAAATGTCGTTCGAACGAGATTTGGCGGGAACAATTAATGGCAGTTTTTTGGCAGTTTTTACCCACTTTCCCACTTGTTTACCCCACTAACTTTTTACTGAATATCTATGTGCGGGAAACCAACTTTTTCTTTTAACTTTTTCACATCCTACAACCTCTAAGAGAGTTTTTGAGGCAAAATTGTTTAAGAAAAAAGTTCATTGTTTTGAGTGTTAATTTTCAAAGAGAAAATCATTTACCACTCTAGTTTACACCCAATTATTTTTTTATTCAAGTTCATATATATATATATTCATTGCTTGGAGTTTTGACCCGATTTATCTCTACATATCGAAGAAGAGATTGTTTGGGTTTGCTTCTAAATCCCACAAAGAAGAAGAGGTTTTGCGTTGATTTACCCACTTGGAGAAAGGCTCCTAGTTCGGGTGACGGTGACCATATAAAGTCCGACCGGTGGGTTCTGAGATCGCGGTGGAGCTCTGTGGTTATCCGGTAGGCAGAGGTTGTTACAAGAAGATGCGTCCGGGCTTGAGAGGGATCGAGTCGAGTGTTGTAAGTCTTCTGTCTTGTAAATGTAAAATTTCGTACTTAGTGGATTTGAGGCTAGGGCCGTCCAAGGTTTTTTTCCGTTGTGGGTTTTTCCTCGTACATCGCGGCGTAGTGGTTTCATTGTGTATTTTATCTTGTGCAAACTCACCTAGAACGCATGCTTAGGTAATTCAAGATAAAATTTGGTTTTAATCACTACATGTTTAATTTGGTGCTAATTTAAATATTGGGCAATGTTTAGTAATTTAATTCAAGTCATTTAATTTAATTTGATAAAATTGGTTTGGCCTAATTTGAAATAATCGAAAAATATGACTTAGGGAAATTTATAGGACTTGGGTTAATTTGGTTTAAGTGAAATTCAAATTGTGTGTGTTTCATCCTATTTCACTTGTGTTTAATTTTAATTTGAAAGAAGAAATTAAAATTTGTTTATTGTATTGAACCATCAATTTTACGCTTCCGCATCGATTTTCATAAAAAGGAAATATTTTTATAAAGTTTTTAAAATTGAGGCCCTATTTTTCCAACAAGTGGTATCAGAGCCAAAGCGATAAATTATTTCGTTAAAGATCCTTTAAATAATTTTTGGCTAAAATGAATTTTCCCCATTCTCAAAATTTCCTATTTTCGATGGTTCAAACTACGCGTACTGGAAAGCGCGAATGAAATCGACACTAAAATCTATCGATGAGAGAGTTTGGTTATCTGTAGTTAACAGGTGGTCTCCACCAACTCATTTAGTAGAAAATGAACGTGTTCCCAAACCGACTGATAGATGGACTAAAAATGAGTTTAAACTTTCAAATTTTAATTTCCGAGGTTTAAATGCCTTGTTAGCACGGTCACACCGGAAGAATTCAAACGTATTATGACGTGTGAAACCGCTAAAGAAGCTTGGGGTATTTTACAATTAACTCATGAAGGAACTAGTGTCGTTAAGGCTTCTAAACTCCAAAACCTCACCACTCAATTTGAAACCATCAAAATGAATGAAAAAGAAACTTTTGATGAATTTTATGCTAGACTTTCAGACATTCTTAATTCATCTTTTAATTTGGGAGAGAAAATACCCGACAACCGAGTAGTAAAGAAAATTTTAAGGTCCCTTTCTGATAGATTTATCCCAAAAGTGACTGTTTTAAATTCTTTACCAACTTTAGCCTCTACGAAATTAGAAGAGCTCGTAGGTGATTTACAAACCTATGAACTAGACATGTTTCCCTCTAAAACTGGAAAGAAAATAGAAAAGGGCGTTGCTTTAAAAACCCGAAAAGAGGTCAAACAAGTAGTAGAGAGCGAGAGTGATAGTGACTCGGAAGACATGGCCTTGTTTGCTCGGAAATTTAGAAAATTTCTTAAATTTAACAAAGATAAATTTAAAAATGATTTTAAGAAATTTGAAACTTCTAAGTATGACAAAGCCGAAAAGTTCCCTAAATCTTCAAACGAAAATTTAAATAGGGACGAGTCAAACAGGTGTTTTGGTTGTGAGGGATATGGCCATAGGGCTTCTGAGTGCCCCACTAAACTAAGGAGAGAGGGTAAGCGACCCATTTCATATAATGCGACCCTTAGTGATAGTGATAAGGAAGAGGGACCCGATTCCCCCACTAAGCCCAACTTTGTGGCTTTTATGGCTAGTCATGTGAGTGATAGTGAGAACTCGTCTATTGATGAAACTTTAACACATGACACTTCGTCATAGTTTATGAATCCCCTGTTTTTTATGGTAGTGAGAGTGAACAAGAGAGAGAGAGTGAAAATGATGAGGTTGATGTGAGTGAGCTTCAAGTTGCTTTTCAAGAATTATTTGATGAATCTATTAAACTAAAAAGAGCTAATTTGAAGTTAGAAGCTAGTTTAAAAGAGCGTGTCAAGGTTATTAATGATAATATGTTGGTAGAAGACCTTAGGACACGTGAGAGGACTCTTCGAGAGAAGCTTGAATATGTAGAAGGCGAGAGATATAGACTTAGAGGTTTAATGGAATCCTTGAAAAAGGAGCTTCTCGAGTTCGAAGAGAGAAATGTTTTATTAGAGTTAACATTTTAGAATTGCAAAATAAATTAAAAGACTCTAGTAATATCAAATTTGATTTGGAGTGTCGTTCGGAAAAATTAGATAAAATCTTAGGAACGGTCAAAATTAAAAATGACATGTGTGGTTTAGGCTTCAATACCTGTAATGAATCTACTCAAAAAGTCAAAACCAATGTTTTAAGAGAATCGACTAGGAAAACCTTTAGAGATCACTCCTTAGGTACTAATTTTCGACGTGTTTTTACTTGTGCTCATTGTGGTCGAAAAGGGCATCTTAGGAAATTTTGTTTTGATCTTAAACGAATTCCTAGAAAATCCCAACGTAAAGCAACCAAGGTAGTTAAAATTCCTACATCCCATGATAGTCATTCTTCATTAATTTGGGTTAGGAAATCCGACTTGGTTGCCTTGCAAAATAGGGTTTTTTATTCTCATTTACTTTCACATGCTTCCTCTCTTGCTAAATCTAAAGGATGAATGTGTTAGTGTTTGCATACTTTAGCACTTGTACTTTATGATATATCATTATGCTAATTGTATGCTTGTTTAATCATTTTCTAGTCTATGCTCCATGCTTAATCACATGCTAGAACTATGATTTTTGTTTATCTTTTTGTATTATATTTGCTTATTTTTGTTTGCATTAAATGAAAAATTCAAAAAGATTTTTGTTTCTCATTTAAGTTTTTTTTTCTTGATAATTTAAGCTTAATGAAAAATTCAAATGATTTTTGTTTGTCTTTTGAGTATATTTTTTTTTGGTTAAAAATTTCAAAAACTCAAAAATATTTTTATTTTGTATGTATTTTAGTTTGACACACTTTATGTGGCATACACTTGTGTTAGAATTCCATCTTTTATGCTCCCATGTGGCTAGAACTTTTGTTTTAGATTGTCAATCCTTATTATGTTCTTTACCATGCTTACATGGAGTAGTTAGATGTTGTATTGCTTAAATGGATTATATTTTTATATGCCTCTTTTCACACATGCACGAGCTCATTTGAAATTTAAAATGTCACATGTTATATTTGAGCTTTGTGAGGTGTTCTCCTACCAATCTTGTCATCTACATATTTATGACCTAGGAGGACTAGTGCATGTCAAAGTCCGTTACACGTGAGATTTGGGAAAAATAAAAAATTATAAATGTGCACGGGGAAGGGCTCCGAAAGGATTTATTATCCTTTGCGATAGTAAGCCACAGTTTGAATGGCCCTAAAAGAAATACGTGGTCCAAAGGCCTAAAAATAGAATATGGCATCAAAAAGAAAAATAATTGCCAAGGCCTATGTTTATTTGATATATTCATTCAAAAGAAAAAGAATATATATGCTTAATGAGGGAGTATGGATGGTATATCAACGGTTTGCACAATGTTCGTTTATCCTAGTGGTCTGTATTGTCATGACTCTATTTGGTTTGTAGAATCATCAAAACTCTAGGCTTGTATGCATTGTGTATGTTTGTTCATTGAGTTCAATTTATATTGTCACATGAGGTTATATTCAAATGTGATAAAGTTTGAAATCAAATGAGAACTCCGTCAACGTATATATGACACATTTTTGCCATACGAGTGTGCTAAACTTATTGTATTTTGTGTCATTTATGAGTTTATATCTATATATATATGTGCGTGTGCATCATTGATATATTTCTAGTATATATATATATATATATATATATATATCAAGGCAAAGGCAAAGACAAAACAAATATCATATATATATATCTTGGATTAGTTATGCTTTTATTGCTCATATGCTTTAATGTCTTATCACTCTAAGCATCAACATGTTTATTAGTTTTATCCTTTGTCTATTCCTTAACAAAAAGGGGGAGAATGATAGGGGGAGAAATGGTATCTATTCCTATTATTATCGTAACTTAGTTTGGGAGAGATTTATGTTAGGGGGGACGTCTTTCTAAGTAGGTCTTTGTTTTGATAAAGGGGAGAATTAATTTAGGGGGAGTATTTATTTTAATTGCATTAAATACTTTGATATTCCCTATGCGTTTGATAGTTTGCTTAAGTGTGCAGGAATTCTTCAAAATGGCAACTTTCATCTCGGGCAAAGATATTTGATCCTTGGGTATTCAAGTCAAGCATTGCACTCTTATTTTTGGGTGGGATGTTTTTTGAGTCTAGTGAGCTTGACGGCCCTTTAGGATTTTTGTTTGGTTTTTGTCCTGAAATAGCCAAAGGGGGATATTTTTAAGGACACAATTCTCCAATTGAGTCTTAATATAGTTTTGGCTCAATTCTGGAAAAAAACGTTTATTCATAGGATAGTGTTAAATTGTAATCTATTCAAACCTATGAAGAGTTTGTTGAAGACGTAACGACAAAGAGTATAAAACTTCATCAAATGCCGAGTTTAAAGTGCCTCATTTCTACGTCATCAACAGTGGTTCCATTGCTCCCAAGGTATGAATGCATTTATATATATATAGGAGCTTGGAACAAGTTTATTTGGGTGTTAGGTTTATTTAAAACTGTTGTTTTATTTTCAAAAAGATTTTATTAAACTTTAAAATAAAGTATATAAAGTTTCTGGGCTAAAATCGAAATTTATCAACTTTCTGGAAGTTCGTTCGATATGTCGTTCGAACGAGTTTTTCGTTCGAACCAGATGTCGTTCGAACGAGTTTGCCAACGAGTTCCTAGAATAGGCCACTGGAATGTTGTTCGATATGTCATTCAAACAAACCTTATGTTCGAACGAGATTTCCAACGAGATTTCTAACGAGTTCACACTGGAACCTCGTTAGATGGCTCGTTCGAACGAGATCTTCGTTCGAACGAGATCTTCGTTCGAACGAAAATGTCGTTCGAACGAGATTTGGCGGTAACAGTTAATGGCAGTTTTTACCCACTTTCCCACTTGTTTACTCCACTAACTTTTTGCTGAATATCTATGTGCGGGAAACCTACTTTTTCTTTTAACCTTTTCACATCCTACAACCTCTAAGAGAGTTTTTGAGAGCAAAATTATTTAAGGAAAAAGTTCATTATTTTGAGTGTTAATTTTCAAAGAGAAAATCATTTACCACTATAGTTTACACCCAATTGTTTGTTTATCCAAGTTCATATATATATATTCATTGCTTGGAGTTTTGGCACCGGTTTATCTCTACATATTGAAGAAGAGATTGTTTGGGTTTGCTTCTAAATCCCACAAAGAAGAAGAGGTTTTGCGTTGATTTACCCACTTGGAGAAAGGCTCCTAGTTCGGGTGACGGTGACCATATAAAGTCCGATCGGTGGGTTCCGAGATCGCGGTGGAGCTCTGTGGTTATCCGCTAGGCAGAGGTTGTTACAAGAAGATGCGTCGGGGCTTGAGAGGGATCGAGTCGAGTGTTGTAAGTCTTCTGTATTGTAAATGTAAAATTTCGTACTTAGTGGATTTGAGGCTAGGGCCGTCCGAGATTTTTTCCCGTTGTGGGTTTTTCCTCGTACATCGCGGCGTAGTGGTTTCATTGTGTATTTTATCTTGTGCAAACTCACCTAGAACGCATGCTTAGGTAATTCAAGATAAAATTTGGTTTTAATCACTACATGTTTAATTTGGTGCTAATTTAAATATTGGGCAATGTTTAGTAATTTAATTCAAGTCATTTAATTTAATTTGATAAAATTGGTTTGGCCTATTTTGAAATAATCGAAAAATATGACTTAGGCAAATTTATAGGACTTGGGTTAATTTGGTTTAAGTGAAATTCAAATTGTGTGTGCTCATCCTATTTCACTTGTGTTTAATTTTAATTTGAAAGAAGAAATTAAAATTTGTTTATTGTATTAAACCATCAATTTTTACGCTTCCGCATCGATTTTCATAAAAAGGAAATATTTTTTATAAAGTTTTTAAAATCGGGGGCCTATTATTCCAACATATATATATACTGGAGTATGCCCGTGCCTGAAGGCACGTTGATAATTTTAAAAAGTATAAACTCGTGTAAAATGTAAATAATAAATGTCTTATATATTATAAGCGTAAATTTTCAAAGTATTGAATCGCGTAAATTTAATTAATAAAGTTTGTTTTACAACACAAATGTGTAGACAATTTAGAAAATTTGGGCAAAATTTCCTTCGTTTATAGGACTATCCTCCCTGTTCAAAAAATAATAAATACTCCAAAAAAATTGTAATAGTTCGTATGGAACCTTATATTAACAACATCATCAAATTAACTCAACTTGTCGAAATACAACCAATGCATAAGTAATTACAACAACAACAATGATGAGATAAATTTGATCATGAATATTCAAATAAATCAAAAAATGAATTAAAACAAAAGTCTCCACTAAATAAGAAAATAACAACAACACATAAGTTACCATCTAATAAAAGTATCAAAATATTTGAATTATCATTTATTCAAATATTTGAAACATCATTGTGCGATTTCTCAAACCGTTAGAAGAGATTTGTACTTGCAATTGATAAAATCATACCACAAACCGTTAGAATTAGTAAGGATTTAATAATATCTGAGTATGTTAGGTTGAAATTGCTAGAAAATCATACCTTTGATATCAAGTAACTCAAACATAAACTTATTTTGTGCAGCCATTGGTGTGAGGCATGTAAAAAGGATCAGGAATCTATCATGTTGATTGTTATCCAAATTTAAACTTATTTTGTTATTGGTGGTGGTGGGCGATAATGTTATTTTAGAGGTGGTGGTGTTATTGTCTTCAGAATTTCAGTTTTATTCAGTCGTAATTAAATACACAAAGTACCTATGTCCAGGCGCAACTAAAAACTTGGAAACCATAACCTAAAAACCATAACTTGAACAGACTGAAAATTAATGCAATTAAAATACAGTAGTAACTGAAGAATTCGACGTAGAACATACAATAAACCACAAAAGAATTACAAAGAATTGAATATATAGAGGCTATGGAGTGAAATAACTACATATCGAAAATATTAGGAACACTTATAAAGAAAAGTCCATTGTAACCATTTAATTTTAAATGTCATTTCCCTTCTTTGAAAACCATTTAGTTGAATGTCTGCTTTAAACATCTGGAATCTCACTTGAATATCAACGTGAGGACCATAGACGACTCAATTACGTGAACTCTCACCACACAGGTGTGACACCCCGCCTAATTAAATACCGGGCGATCACTCCTTTATTTAAATTAACATCAAGGTGAACAGTTGGTTGATTCTTAGCATCACTGTCGCAAATGAAAATCTTTTCCAATTTAAACACCGTAATTAATTAAGCTAAGTGTCAAAACCATTTGAAACCCTTATTTCCATTTTATTAAATCTGATTATAAAACCTTTAATCATTAACATATTATGAGTCACACATTAAGTATGAGAATAGAAATGAACATTCAAGAATTAACCATCAATAATAAATCCCAACATTTACAACACTAAAGGAAAACATCCTGACAGTAATAAATCCCGAAATAAAAATGTTGAAAGTAAAAAGAATTACAGTCTCTGACAATATCAACTAAATAATGGAAAAGGGCGACACATGCCCCCGCTGGATAAAGCTAAACTAGAAATAGAGTCAACAATGAGGTCGTCTAAGCAATGGCCTGCAACTCCCATAAAAGCTACAGCGCATTCCATCCAAAGAATCCTAAGTAAGACACCCTTGTGGCTGGGGACCTGTAATACATATATATATATACACAAGAGAGAAGAGGTAACAGCAAACGGGTCAGAACCCGAATGTAAAACCGTTTTAAAAAAATAGTTTAGCATATATTTAAAATACTAACGGCACCCCACATAAAAACTATGGTGTTAGCATACTCTGCTATCTAGTCCCCGTATCACTCGTACTAAGGGAAATACAAGTTCGGAATCACTCTCGAACTGTATTAACACATACACAAACAATTTTGAGGCAAAGCATAGATTCCAAGTCTCTAAGAGGATAGCACATGCCCCCACGTCTCTTAGGACCGTCTGAACTATCGATTCGATAGCCTGTACCAAGGATATCTATCTTCTAGGGTACGAGTCAATATCCCCCATAAAGGTCCCATCGAGATAAGACTGTCCCAGCGCGGTAACCTCAGGGATAGCAAGTAGCGCGGGGACGATTTTCACACAGATATAATATATGCATAATCACACATTCATATATATATATATACACATCCACACTATTAAATTAGGTGCGCTCACGACCCATAATTATAATTATCCGTTATTTCACATTTTTCTCAATTATATCGTAAAACGGTCTCATTCCTTTTATTCTCGAAATTAAGTCATTTTTAAATCACTTCTCGTCTCTCGAAGTAATTCCTTTATCTAAGTACAATTTCAGTAGGCCATTTCTTGTCTTCTAATCTAACTTATTAGAGGTTTCAATTATATAATCAACGCACGTATGATTTTTTAAATCTGAAAGTCTCCCCGTTTTCCCTTTTATTTCCTTTCACATTAAAGTCCACTTTATGGGATTTCTCTTGACCCTACTGGTCCTTTTTATGTTCCAATACGTTCTAGCAATCCTAATAGAGGTTTACTACACATAAAATCAGATTAAGCTATCACGAGCCAAAAAATGTAGTTTTCCCAGGAGGGTTGATCGATCGATGAAAGGGGTCGATCGATCGAACCTTCGATCGATCGATGCTCCGGGCTCGATCGATCGATCAAGCAGTTATGGCGAAACTGCAGAAAATCCAGCTACGAAATTGTTACTCCAAACTCCTCCAAACCATCATATTACAGTCCCAAACTTCCAACAATTCGTATTACAAGTATTGTATACCCATTTAAACAATATCCTACGTAACACATGCGAATTTTCATCATCTATAAGAAGGAAAAAGGGTCAAAATCTTTATAACTCTCAAGAACCCTAATTTTTCTTTAACTTCATTTCTTTCATTCTTTTCCAGATTTTCTATCTCTAATACCATGGAAATTCGTGGCTCAACCTCTACATGTGAAATGGATTTCCAGATATATGATCTCTATCACTATAACATGCAATTTGTGTCTCCAATTAACAATTTTCTTCATGAACACTTATTCTAATCAACCTAAGACTAATATAAAAGGATGAATTAACTTGATAAAAGCAAGATAGATACTTTCCTGGAAATTTAGTCTCTGATTTGTGGAAGAAAAAGGTGTGGTTGTGATCCCCTTCGCGCGATCTACGATTTGGCGGTGACTGCGGTGCAATCGGAGGTGTTCTTGGCCTAGAACTCCTTGGAGAGCTTCTCCTCTTCCTCTCCAATGGCCGTCATTAGTTTTAGGTTGTGTTAACCCTAAAAGATGACACTTAACATCTGATATAACCCTTACAAATTCGTGGGTTTAATTACCCATAATTACGAAATGTCCAAAACGCCCTCCCGGGGTGCTAATTAAGCCTAAAAACGCCCCGAGACTCAAACTAAACCCCCGGGTACACTTTTCTGACTATCTCGACCCTTCCGGACACTTTGACGCACTCAAAACGACCATACGAGAAACTTATAATTTATTCACTTTTATTAATCAACATTTAGTCCCGACACGACACAGGCGCGTCCCGACTTAAATTTCCATAATTGCCATTTTATTCACACGTGACAATTTTATAAAAATAAATCTCATATATTACTATACTCATCCAGTAACATTCAACAAATAACAAATTTCCAATAATTACTAACTCTCGTCACGCTAGTAAATATTAAAAACAACATTCCGGATTAAAATTAAATTAATTTATCTCAATTAAAATTAATAAAACCCATAATTTAAAAGCCATAAAAATACGGGGTATTACATACTTCCCCCCTAATAACGGAATTTCGTCCCGAAATTCAGAAAATAAGGCCTATCAGGTTGCACAATTCTGGATATCCTTTTCCGTACACAAACTATTTACATCGTAAGGCTCTCAATCACTATAGCCCTTTCCTCACAGCAATCCTGTTTTACATTCTCATTGAAGACACTTCACATTGCGCTCCCAACCGACAACATTCGAATAAGTCACGCCTATACGTTATAAATTTCCATTATCTCACTATCATTAGGAGGCCACACCTCACTACATGACAACTAGACGGATTTATTCATATACAAAATTCCCATTCTGAGAAGGCCATACGAACCTTTGACCACTCTTGTTCGCCTAAACAGTCGTGGAATTCCACCATAGTTCGGATATTTTCTCGACCGAACCAAAAATTCTGATTATCTACTCACCTCTAAACATACGGAAGGAGAATAGTCGAGGTTCTTCCATAACAAAACCTTAATAAGCACCTTGTACAGGACAAACAGGTACGAGTGCTTCTACAGAGCATTCCTGAAATCATCGTACCAAGATTCCAAAATCTCCTTCACGTGGCTCCACTAATCTTTAATCACTGTGCGCCTATTCACTGCCTAAGGGTGATACATCCTACTCGAAACGAAACCTTATCTCCACTGGTTCCTGAAATCCCATATCAAAGGTGGGATTCACCAATCTCATCCCGATTCAGAAATTTATACTGCGCCGGACCATGCACTGGCGCGATCCTTCCTTTCAAAGGAAGTCTGGGGCATACTAGTTAATATTGTAAACCAGCCTAAAGGAATATCAATCACTTCCTTCTCGGCGACTTAATTCACATGCTCGGGATGAACCCTTGATCTTGTTTTGAGGATGGTAAGCCATCCAAGAACTTTACCGACTTCACGACCTCTTCCAAATTACAGGAATTGTCGATAAACACAAAATTCTTTGGTTGATTCTCCTCTTTCAACCAAACCTTACCTATGGGCGGTGCATGTAGAGACTACTCACTACGTCCCGCTAAACATCAATTTTTTCCTTGAAATGTCTCACATTAAGTGACACGTAATACTCCCCTTCCTCCCTTGGTGTATGCCGAAGTCTTGACCCGTGCTCTTCTCTCCATGAAGAGCACTTCTGGATCTCTTATACCATACTAACATCATTTCTTTTGTATGCGCAAGTCGCTCTCACACTTGACTACAAACAACTCCGCTCCGAGTGTTCTTCATAATAATTTAATTCTGCTCCATCCAAGAAATACCCCTTCTTAAATGGCTTCCCACAGCCTTCCAATCAAATTGGGGTGTACTATTCTAATTGCACACTTATGTATGTATTTTCGCCCCTCATGTGACGTTTAATCCATTCTATCACTTCTACTTCGTTATACTAGTCTCACAAACATATATTTCACACGTCTATTACCACGTCCCTTCGACTCGGACGATTTTAACTGTAGCTAACCAAGATGCCCACATTTTGCAACACCCCGACCGCCCTAGGAAAGCGAACGACGTGCTACTCATCAGTGAAACTAACTAAATCCAACAAAGTTCAAGGAATAGGGCATTCAAATTCCATGACCATAAAAGAGGAATAACAAATCTCAACCTTCTTCAGATAAGTACAACAATTTCCCAAATAGGTACAACGACCAAAAATAAATCACTAACTCTTTATTCATCAAAATAATTACAGATTATCTCTTTTGTATAATAAAGTTCTTTCCAAACAATCCATGCTAAAAAATCATTCCAACTCCTTATTCACCTTGGAAATCAAAATTTTTAAATTCTCCTTATCATCGTTCCACCCCTCAACTCGTGGGGATAACTTTTAATGCTTTCTTACCACACAATTCGGCTCCAGTGGCTTTAAATTAAAATTCAACTACCAACTTACATATGTAATTACATGATCCCATTTCGACCAGGGTACCGAACTCATGGAATAGTGACCAAACGTCTCCCTATTTCCAACCTTACGCTAAGTTTCATGCGTGGGATGTCTCGCAAAGCGAAATCCAAACAAGGAACCCCCCAGATACACTACTACCTAGCATTGTCGGTTATCGAAATCCGTTAGGTCCTCCGTCCATAGCATGTACCCCTTTATTCCGTCCCTTGACGGAAAAGTTACAATTCCTCCCGTAATTATGCTTAATAAAAAATGTTTCACCAATTTCACTATCGTCCCGTATTGGTTGATGGTAATTGTATTTTATAAACCTCGAATACATACGATCGGAATTCTCGAAATTCCTTTCATTAATAATAGGGGTATAACTTTTAACTCCCACATCTCTAGAGGATAGATATAACACTGCACTCTTCCTATCACTAAGTCCGGAGTGCTAAACATAATACTGAGTCAAATCTTTTCGCTCAACGGTAAATCCCGATACATACTGAATTATACTGACAAAGTCTATACATACATTGGCATCGAATATCTCGAGCCCACTATCTCCTCCGAAGTCTCTAGGATAGATAATATAAGTGCGAGTCAAACCTTCTTACAGGTAAAGCCTCGCCAAAACAAAACATGCTGCACTAATGCAACTACTCCGATAGCCTTGCAATAAATGCCCACTATCGTATTAACCATTTCTATAACGTTTTATCAAAGATAATACCATACTCGTATATCGCATCACTACGACGAGTAACCTCAATAAAATACGTAACACTGTTAATATACACATTCATCCTCCGCGGATAGAACTAAAGAAAAATCCCGCTACACTAGGGAAAAATATCCACATAATAATAACGTTTATAATTATATGCATTAAACTCGTCTCACATGCTAATCTAGCAATGAACAAAATATGGTGACTCGCTCGTGTCACATAAACACGCCGCATCCTCTAAGGATACAACTTATACTTCTTCCTTGTCAATCGTCTTGACTGCGCAAATGGTTTCTGGACGTAACACGTCTACTCAAACCAAACAAACTTACTTTAATCGTTGTCTTTTACTAGGCACTGTATTCTTGTCCTTTTTACTCACTTTGGAACATATTATCGCGAGCGATTTCACTCCCTAAAAAATACCTCAACACATAATCCACTTATCACCTGCCCTACTAACCAGGTTAGGATTGTTCTTCTCTCGAACTTTAGTAAACTCGATTCCTGTTAGCTATCCCGATTATACCCTTAGTCTTTTAGGCCATAAAGAACATGTCACTAAATATAATAGTCCTTACTGGATTTACCATCTCTTGGTAAGAATTTAACTATCTGAAGCATTTAAATGGGTCCCCTGATGTGTATCCACATCCCTTTGTGGTGCTACACCACCACCGTTGTATTCAGTCTTATTCTCGACTAAATTCTTCGATTCTTTTAGCTTCCCCCCACAAAGAAGCGTTATCATCTATTTTGACAAAATACGACGTTGTCAACCTCTAAATCGGCCGTCCATAAGAATTTCCTCCTTTAGTATTATCAACTATTATTATGAGTTGGTCTCCCACTTGGAGTCGTTTCCTTCACTCGTATCTACATCTTTCGATGCAAAATTCGCTAGCGGTTAAGATTCATATTCACAAATGGACCCCTGTCATGCCCTCCCGCGATGAGTTCAGAACCACGTTTGCTTCTAATCCTGAACAGTTATGGAAGGAACATACGGTCAACACTGTACCTAAGGTTCTCCTATAGGCATAACATTACACTTCTAAAATTGGTGGTTGACTCCCATCATTATAATTTCGTCCCGAAAGTCAAGAAAAATTTTCTCTAAATTTTTACTTTCGGTTAGTCACACCCCGTTCTATATCTAAACCTTTGGATACTTTAACTCCTTTGGTAAACACACATAATCTCCGTGTTTCTAGAATTTCCCACTGACAGTTCTCTACCCGTTTTGTAACACGTTGGGTAAGTTTACTCTCGTACCTCATTCGATCATAGTAGCACTTGGAAATCACTGTTGCGCCTTAGTCGCCTTTTTAGTCTTGGCTTATCGCGCCATAATGGAGGTGACCTCGACTACGGTCATCATCCTCGGATATATTTTATAATCTCAACTGAGCCCGGCCTCCTGATGTCCGCTTAACGGTCCTCTTCTAACATCCGTCATCGCTCGGCACACGCACACATCCGAACGAAACTAGAATTCACTAATGTATACACGTTATAGTAGGAGAACGAATTCTCATTAAGAAATCGACAATCCTAAACATAGGGCTCTATATCAACAAAGCAACGCTAAAAGCATAATAAGCCGCACAGATCCTAAGGACACTAGAACCTGATGCTCACACCCCGCTTAATTAAATACCGGGCGATCACTCCTTTATTTAAATTAACATCAAGGTGAACAGTTGGTTCATTCTTAGCATCACTGTCTCAAATGAAAATCTTTTCCAATTTAAACACCCTAATTAATTAAGCTAAGTGTCAAAACCATTTGAAACCCTTATTTCCATTTTATTAAATCTGATTATAAAACCTTTAATCATTAACATATTATGAGTCACACATTAAGTATGAGAATAGAAATGAACATTCAAGAATTTAACCATCAATAATAAATCCCCACATTTACAACACTAAAGGAAAACATCCTGACAGTAATAAATCCCGAAATAAAAATGCTGAAAGTAAAAAGAATTACAGTCTCTGACAATATAAACTAAATAATGGAAAAGGGCGACGCATGCCCCCGCTGGATAAAGCTGAACTAGAAATAGAGTCAACAATGAGGTCGTCTAAGCAATGGCCTGCAACTCCCATAAAAGCTACAGCGCGTTCCATCCAAAGAATCCTAAGTAAGACACCCCTGTGGCTGGGCACCTGTAATACATATATATATATATATATATATATACACAAGAGAGAAGAGGTAACAACAAACGGGTCAGAGCCCGAATGTAAATCCGTTTTAAAAAAATAGTTTAGCAAGTATTTAAAATGCTTACCGGTTAATGCAACAGTTATATTAGTATGCGACACTCTCTTGAGAATTCTCACCTCTCATCTAGTGTGCACGTCTACCGTACTAATGAACCCCTTATGTCTCTCTAACTTATTCTCCATAAGTTTTAACACGTGAAATTAAGGTTATGATATTCACTTTTAGAAAATCTAACTCTTCAAGATTTCTTACGTTATTTAGAAAAATTCCGTATTGTTATAACGTTTCCGAATACTTATAGTGAAATTGAAGAATTTCATACTTTACTTGACTACTATTTTACTCAGTAGAAAGTTCTCATATAGATACACGTATATATATTAATTACATATATAATATATATACAAACGACACCCCCACATAAAAACTATGGTGCTACGTTTCCATAAATAAGTATATATATACCAATCACTCATATAATACATATATACTAACGGCACCCCACATAAAAACTATGGTGCTAGCATACTCTGCTATCCAGTCCCCGTATCACTCGTACTAAGGGAAATACAAGTTCAGAATCACTCTCGAACTGTATTAATACATACACAAACAATGTTGAGGCGAAGCATAGATTCCAAGTCTCTAAGAGGATAGCACATGCCCCCACGTCTCTTAGGACCATCTGAACTATCGATTCGATAGCCTGTACCAAGGATATCTATCTTCTAGGGTACGAGTCAATATCCTCCATAAAGGTCCCATCGAGATAAGACTGTCCCAGCGCGGTAACCTCAGGGATAGCAAGTAGCGCGGGGACGATTTTCACACAGATATAATATATGCATAATCACACATTCATTTATATATATATATATATATATATATATACACAACCACACTATTAAATTAGGTGCGCTCACGACCCATAATTATAATTATCCGTTATTTCACATTTTTCTCAATTATATCGTAAAACGGTCTCATTCCTTTTATTCTCGAAATTAAATCATTTTTAAATCACTTCTCATCTCTCGAAGTAATTCCTTTATCTAAGTACAATTTCAGTAGGCCCTTTCTTGTCTTCTAATCCAACTTATTAGAGGTTTCAATTATATAATCAACGCACGTATGATTTCTTAAATCTGAAAGTCTCCCCGTTTTCCCTTTTATTTCCTTTCACATTAAAGTCCACTTTATGGGATTTCTCTTGACCCTACTGGTCCTTTTTATGTTCCAATACGTTCTAGCAATCCTAATCAAGGTTTACTACACATAAAATCGAATTAAACTATCACGAGCCAAAAAATGTAGTTTTCCCACGAGGGTCGATCGATCGATGAAAGGGGTAGATCGATCGAACCTTCGATCGATCGATGCTCTGGGCTCGATCGATCGATCAAGCAGTTATGGCGAAACTGCAGAAAATCCAGCTACGTAATTGTTACTCCAAACTCCTCCAAACCATCATATTATAGTCCCAAACTCCCAACAATTCGTATTACAAGTATTGTATACCCATTTAAACAATATCCTACGTAACACATGCGAATTTTCATCATCTATAACAAGGAAAAAGGGTCAAAATCTTTATAACTCTCAAGAACCCTAATTTTTCTTTAACTTCATTTCTTTCATTCTTTTCCAGATTTTCTATCTCTAATACCATGAAAATTCGTGGCTCAACCTCTACATGTGAAATGGTTACCAAATATATGATCTCTATCACTATAACATGCAATTTGTGTCTCCAATCAACAATTTTCTTCATGAACACTAATTCTAATAAACCTAAGACTAATATAAAAGGATGCATTAACTTGATAAAAGCAAGATAGATACTTGCCTAGAAATTTAGTCTTTGATTTGTGGAAGAAAAAGGTGTGATTGTGATCCCCTTCGCGCGATCTACGATTTGGCGGTGACGGCGGTGTAATCGGAGGTGTTCTTGGCCTAGAACTCCTTAGAGAGCTTCTCCTCTTCCTCTCCAATGGCCGTCATTAGTTTTAGGTTGTGTTAACCCTAAAAGATGACACTTAACATCTGATATAACCCTTGCAAATTCGTGGGTTTAATTACCCATAATTACGAAATGTCCAAAACGCCCTCCCGGGGTGCTAATTAAGCCTAAAAACGCCCCGAGACTCAAACTAAACCCCCAGGTACACTTTTCTGACTATCTCGACCCTTCCGGACACTTTGGAGCACTCAAAACGATCATATGAGCAACTTATAATTTATTCACTTTTATTAATCAACATTTAGTCCCGACACGACACAGGCGCGTCCCGACTTAAATTTCCATAATTGCCATTTTATTCACATGTGACAATTTTATAAAAATAAATCTCATATATTACTATACTCATCCAGTAACATTCAACAAATAACAAATTTCCAATAATTACTAACTCTCGTCACGCTAGTAAATATTAAAAATAACATTCCGGATTAAAATTAAATTAATTTATCTCAATTAAAATTAATAAATCCCATAATTTAAAAGCCATAAAAATACGGGGTATTACAACAGGAGAGAAATAATAACTTGTGAGATGCACGTTTTACCTTCCTAATAGTGAAGAGGAAAAAATAAAATTTATATAATGACCTAAATAAATATTAAAGGGCACAAATCGAACCGAACAAAAACATCCAAGTGAATAGTTAATTGTCATACTTGTCGCCTATTTCTTCATTAATCATCTTTTAACAGGGTTAAAAAAACAGAGCATACATGGTAATAAGTATAAATATATGCTGGGTACACAAAAATCTATAAAAATAGGGATGTCATAATACAACATACTTGTGTAACTTGTAATAAATTGTAGAAGCTACCTTAACTTTGTAAATTCAAGCCATACTTACTATACTATCCATACATTCAAGATAGTCCTCCGAGAGTCATTGAGAGATTGTCTCATGTTCAATCAAAATCTTCAATTAGGTAGATGTCCATGTCCTTCGATGGAAGCTGCTGTGAGGACTTCAGCAACACCTATAAATGTAGAAATAAAGACAAAAAACAAAGCATTAATCTGCTAAGCTTATATATATATGGGATGGTGCAAAATATATTATACAATTAAGTGATGCTACCTCTTTTATGACAACTATATACAACAAAATAACACTCCCACTTCAGCTAAAAATAAAGTAAAACTTCTTATTTCAGTTAAAAGTTGAACAGTTCGTTTATAATGAAGGTGTATTCGATTACAAAGTTGAACAGTTCATTTTTTTGAGAAGTTGGAAAAGAGTTACTTTTTCGGTTTTCGATAAAATCTAGTTCTTGGGGCGAGTAAGAAGACATTCTGGGGTAAGAATTAATTTTCATTAAAAACGAGGAAAGATGGAGTATGCCGTCAAGCGTTACAAAAGTGAAAAATGAGTGAAAAGAAGTATTTCTTTATGGGAAATAATGATATGCCAATCAAACACAACCTAAGAGGTAATAACTTTATATATATACAACTTTATAGAAAGTTTTGTTTTAAAGATTACCCTGAAAGCTTATTGTACCTGGATCCATGTGGCATCCTATTTTTAGAAAAGTTATTTATTCATTTGTTTCCTAACTAAATTTACATGTACAGGAAGCTGGTGTGGAAGTTAATCCCCTTAGGGACCTTAATACAGAAACAGAGAGAACACTGGGCCAACTTGTTTTAGAGAAGTATTTTGTCCAACATATTAAATTTTCTTTTTCCCTTTAATTTATCCGTGAACCTTAATTTTGAAGGGGGCTGAATATTTCTCCTGAATGTAGGTATGGGACTGACATCTATATACTTTATCTTTATCCTTTGGCTGTTCGACCGTTCTATACAATGCCTTGTCCCGACGATAAAGCTTATAGTAATTCATTCGATGTCTTTATTCGAGGTACACATTCCATATTTTGAGAGCCGCCATATTCTATATATGCCTATTGTATTAGCAAGTATGGTATTATTTGATGTGAATCCAATTTTTAGCCTTTTTAACATTTTTTAATATTTAATATTATAAATACAACAACTTCTTTTTCACACTTCTCATTGCATAGGTAACAGCGGGATACATATTGGTACATATAGGGAAAAAAAGAAAACACCTCAATTCCTTACACGCCTTGCAATATCACAAAATTGCACATATGCAGTGACTGATCTTCTTCATCATGAGTGAATGAGTGGTTAACAAATACATTCATTTGTTGAAAGTGAATAGGACAGACCTGCTGTGATTTATAAATAAATTCATATGGTTAACCTCAAGGATTAGTCAGCATAATCAAACTCAGTAATGCATTCAGTAATGCACTCTGCGTTGGATACTCATTTACAAATACATTCATTTGGTTAACCTCGACAATGCAGTCTGAGTACCAACAAATATTACTGAGTACATAGAGAGATTACCGAGTACTGATAAAGATTTATAAATATAAACGTCCAATTTAATAAATATAAACTTAAGGCATCAATGGAAGGAGAAAAATGTAACCTAAATGTGAATCTGTGAATTAGAAGAAATCCAGCAACCTGGAAATAAAGATAATCAAATTATAAAAAAAAACATGAGAGTGTTGTAGATTAAATGCATATACCTTCGTTAAAAAATAATTAAATGCATCACACTGAACATAAAAAACATAAAGACAAATATAACTTTATTTGGGGGATTGGATTTAACAATTTTGAAGAAACAAAGAATCAAACTCAACTGTGAAGTTAGGTGAAAATTAAAGCCAAATATAAGTAGAATGAATGCATCAAATCACAAACATAAAAAAGGAGAAAATATCTCACCTTGGCCTTTTATCAAATAGGAAAAATGCTATGGGGTATTGAACTATATAACCTTTGGATATTACAAAATGAGTTAATTCTCATCAAAACTTAATATATGAAACCCAAATCCAAATCAGAAGCTAAGAAATGCAAAACCGAAACTAAATACCTGAGTTTCCAAATCAGAATGTAAAACCCCAAATCAGAATGTAAACCAAAGGAAAAACCCAACTCAATCTTATATGAATCGTATGCCCAATCAAACAGGTTTGATTGAGTCGTATGCTCAATCGTATGAAATCGACATTACCTTATTTGATTAGTCGTATGCTCAATCATATGAATCCTATACTCAATCGTATCAAACATGTATAAAATCAACATTATCTTGGTTGATAGTTGTTGCCGGTGTTTTTAATCGCAAAGTCGAAAGATGGAGAGAGAAAGGGAAAGATGGAGTGTAAGATTATAGTGAGGGAAAGCCATACTAACATTACATGTTTTTTAATAGATGGTGAAGTGTTAGAATAACAATCTCAAAGATGTAATTATGAGAAAAAAATAGTGCTAGAATAAATATCTCAAAGATGTAATTATGACATAAAAGAAACTTTGAGAATTATTAAATAATTTTCGAGAGAGGAGTGTATTATAACTTTCTAATCATCAACTATGAAGAAGCCCTTGAACCAAAATTTCAGTACCAAACTACTAACCAGAAAATACCACAACTCAAGAAAAAGAACATGACCTGTACCAAAAAAAATGGGTATGCCAAATAATCCAAACAGTAAAGCACATTGACAGATATATACCGACAAATACAGATTTAAAACTTACTATCCACAACTCAAGAAAAAGAATATGAATAGAGCCCCAAAACTTGAATATAGATAAATTAATAAGCAGTAAATCATTAAGACACTAATACACACACAATTTGACATATTGGGGTAACCGATATACTTTGAAGGATGCCAATTCTTGGTTATACCGATTAAAAGCTTGGAATCTTTGAGTTAATCCATCAAATGAATCTTCAAATACAAAATCAAGATCAGACATTTATGTGTACGTGCATAAAAGAACTTCCTTGCATTCTAAACAAATGAATCGTCAAATACAAACTTTTAGATGAAAATTGTCATTCTCCAAATTGTGACCCCATTAACCTTAACTAATTCATGTATTCAAAACAGATATGGGTTTGTTCCGAAGAAAATAATGCACAAATAAAAAAAGTTTTAGCAAACTTCAAACAGAGGCAGCCACAGGTAGTGCCACTGAGTGTTTGAAGTTAAACTTCAAATTGAGATGGCATGATTTGGATTCTATCCTCGAGTGCAAAAGGGGATGGAAAATGGCATCCATATTTACACTACATACCATCAATATTTACTATAAATTGTAATAGTCAAACTTGCACGTTTCAAAACACTACTACCATTCCGGTAGTTCAAATATAAGAGAAAAAAATTGTAATGAAAATGAAGATTATATTATGCATAAACTAATAGCAGATTATGCAGAGGTTATGTATAAACTAATCCAAATATCAGTAAACTCTTTCTTCCAGACAAATACACATCAGGCAGAGGTTCTGTATAAACTAATCCAAAGAACATTATAAACAATCAAATAACTAACCAAAAGCATGAATAAATAAATTACATTCCTACATTGTAGAGTGAAACGTTCAATGTTTTCTAAAGGTGCTCGAGTTCGAAACGTCCACACGGTAAGAATATCACACACCTGAAACATTAGAGATTCAACAACAAAAACATCATAAATGTTGGTTATATGGGTGTGTATCTTAAAAACCTGAGCATAAATAAAATTATGATGGACCAAAGGAACATGTAAATGGCATTCCCTACCCATATAATGCAAATCAATTGCAAATTAAAAATTGGTAAAAAATAGAGCTAAAACAACAGTAGTATGTTCGAATCTGCCAAAAAATCAAGATAATCAAGGATAAAAAGTAAAGAACTCACTATATCTCAAGCTAGAGGATTCCCGTGCCTAAAGGAACGACTGTAATTTTTGAAGATGTAGCACATGCGTAAGATGTGTATGGTGCAACTAAGTCGTCATCTTGATCAACATTTAAACCATCTCCCACGAATTAAATATCCATTTGATTTTTACAACTTATAAGATAATGGAAGAATCAACTGTTAGTCTGATCTATCAAAACATCTCCCACGGATTAAATATATACACAATCAATTTTCAAATGACACTCGAAAACCAAGATATGAAAAAATATACTAAATATGAAAGCAAATAAAGAGATAAATTGTGCAACTGCCAAATCCTCGATGCTATTGACTGTCTTTATAATCGTATTATACTAAACTGATCTCGTCCCTCCATTTAGTGACTGCCTTCAAGAATTACAAGTGCCACCAAAATAACCTATAATTTCATATCAAGATTAAACTCATTACTAATAAAGAATAAACTCAGTTCTAGAAAATTAAGTATACATGCCTCTAAAATAATAAAAGTAATGAATAATAACGTTACTATCACAAACTCAGTGAATTCTACCAAGTACTTGTTATTGTCACAGATAGTGAATCTACTGAAATATGAAAAAAACAATAATTGAACAATAACGTTAATCTACCTCATAGTGAGACTGACTCAAGAAACTTGAATATCAAGATTCTAAGAAGCTTATATTAATGGTTGATGAGTATGTACCGCATAGTGGGATTGCTAAACATACTATGCGTGGCCTTGTTGATTCTATCAAATTAGTTGCTACCAATGACTTCGATTGCTCCCAGTAGGTTGAAGAGTCAACACTTTTAGTCACACGCTATGAGTATGCCAACCTATTTCACACAGTTACATATTGGTACAACGAATATGTGGCATCTAGAGTTATTGGCGTGCCCAATTGACCTCGTTTGATCTTTGCAGATGTTCATTGCATGACATCCTTGGAAGAACCATGGAAAGCAATGTTTTCAAGCATTAGATACGCTAAAAACTTCACTGGTCCTGTTTGTTTCCATCATGCTATCTTCTCACCTTTGGGATATGAAACGACTCTATTTAAGGGCCTTAGCGAAAACATAAATTGTCAAGTAGCCTCCGCACATGATTTATGGCAAAATCCAAATGATAAGGAAACTGCACGATTATCCAAGTTTGGTGAGATGATAAGAGCATCTTTTGGGTTTCCAGACGATAGACACCGAATCTCAAAGCCAGTCTAAGGTCACAGTGTCCTTTTCGTTCGACATGAATATTACTTAGTGCATCCACGCCATACTGGTAAGGTTCAATCAAGACTCAGTAACGAACAGGAAGGTTTTGATTCCTTAAAGAACTGGGCTTCAAATCACCAGGAATGTAAAGTCAACTTAGTAAATGGATTATTTGCACACATGCCGATGAAAGATCAAGTCAAATCCATTCAAAGTGAGTCGGTTATTATTGGGGCCCACGGGCTAGGTCTCACCCACATAGTATCTGCATTACCCAAAATAGGTCTCACCCACATTAGTAGTGAGTACATTCACACTAATTTCCCAGCAGAAGGGCTTGGAGTACCACCCCATATATCTGCAAGGATCGTATGCCACACCCGAAGTTGTTATTAATAATCTCAACCGCATCTTGAGAGGTCTTGGATGCTGAATATCTTTGAATGAGATTAAAGATTTATCTTTCATCCACTTAGAACTGAGGCTCGTTCGTGTTCAAGTTTTGACTTCCCACATCTTGTTTACTTTATTGCTCTGCTGCTGCTTTACACAAACCAAAGTTGTATATTTCTTTGAGTTCAAACCAAAGTTCATTATCTGTGGAGTGGCAGCAAAAGCATGGATATCCATTTCCATGGTAATCACCATACAAATACCCTGCCTATGACGCTATTGGCCAATGACATAAAATCAACATGGATTGAATGTACCTACACCTTTATAATAAAAAATGTGTAATAATATATTAATCTCTCATATTATAAATTGAAATTGGTGAGTGTGGGAACAAAGAAAAAATATGCTACCACATGAACTACAATGCGTAATATACGATTTCTATTTCGAACAAACTTATAATTCCTGTTTATATTAACCAAGGCAATAGGAGCATGCTCATATAGTCCATCCTAAGCCATTAACAAAGCAGTATGAGAAGTTAAACAATATATAGCCCTGAACCTAGACAATATATAAAAAAATGTAGTGTGAACCCTTAAAAGGTACTTAAACTAAAACCTGACTCACCCCCTCCTTATTGAATACTCTATTAAAATGAATGCGAATTAGATCTGAAAAAACATCTAAAAAATATTAGTGTTTCAAATAAAAAAATTAAACAGATGGAGAGAGAAATACACCAAAAACAGAACATGGATAGAAGACCCTCATCAATCTTTCTACTTGTTAAGTCTCAATGTGTACATAAAATGAAAATAAGGAAAATATCAAGATCAGGTAGATTTGCCACACAAAATGCATTGAAAATGATCAATTTTCGGAGCTACGATCACTTAAAAGATTATTGAACTGAAAAAGTAGAAAAATAAACCACAGTCGATCACATATCAACAACAGGCCAAACCCAAACCCAAAAAAAACACTACTAACAAAAAGTGATAAACTTTGGTTGCGTTTGTTTTTTTATGTGAATCTAAAATCTGAAAACTGAATCTGAAATCTGAAGACTGAATCTGAAGTCTGAAATCTGAATCTGAAAAATATATTTGTTTTTATGTCTAAATGTACCTCTGAATGAATGTATTTAGATTGATTCAGACTTCAGATTCAGACATCAGACGTACCTCTACCTCTTATTCATTAAGAGCCACATATAGCCGTTAGCCTCTTAATCACTTAAAAAAATAAACACTTTTTGGTACCTCTTATGTCTAAATGGTTCATATTCAGACTTAAGAGGTAAAAACAAACAACACCTTAGAGTAACCAACTCAAATAAATAAGGAGAAATACCAATGGTATTTAGCAAACTAACAACTTCAAACCCAAAGGACTTTTATTCTAAAATGTCGGAACAAAATCTATCAAGGCCTACACACATATAACATCCAACCATTCAAGGCTTATTAGCCTGACTTGCAAGCTATTTTACGAACTCAGGACACTATGTTTAGACATTCAAGTGATGTAAAGCATGGACAGCCCAATCGGGATAATTCTACAACTCCAACTCCAACTCCAAATCGAAATTAAAATTAAAATAATTTCAGCACCAAATAAAAAATAACAATTACCCACAAATAGAAGAATATCTGAAAACAACAATGATCAAACTCAATAATATCTGAAAACATTAGATCAACAAAAAAACACTTACCCACAAATAGACTCACAAATCGATTTTATATTACCCCAAACATTGGAACTGCAAAAAAACATTACATACGTAAAGAAAAAAATAATATAAATGTGACAAAGCTGAACATATTAGATTTCGAAAAAAGCTTATCCAGATATATAACCACAAATCGATTTTACATTGCCCCAAACATTGGATCTGCAAAAAAATATTACCCCAAAATCGAACAATAAATCCTACCCAAAAATCGAACCATAAACATTACCCAAAAATCAACATACCCAAAAATCGAACCATAAATCCCAACTATTTTGCAGATTTGGAGGGATGAGGGTGTGTGTGCATGTGTGTGTAAGAGAGATATAATGAGAGGAGCAGCGGTGTGGAGGCAGGTGCGATGACGACGATGGCACCTGAAGAAGTGGGGAGTAGGGTTGATGCTTGAGGTAGGGTTTTTTGGGGTTTCTGATGAGAGAACGGGAGTGAAGTAGAGAATCAGAGGTTTGCATGGGTAAATGAGAGAGTGGACAAATTGATGAGGTGGTTTTGACCAAAATACCCCCAAAATTGAATTAGAGTGTAATTTTGGTAAGTAAAAAAAGAGGGGGAAACTAAAGAATTGAGGGCAAAAGAGGTAGTGTTGAAAAAATTCATATTGATGACATCCTCAATTAAGTTTATGACATTCATAAGTTTTGTACTTTATTATAAATATATATATATATATATATATATATATATATATAGACACACACACTATTAGATATCAGATCTTCTTTTATTTTGAACTCTGTTTTTAATGTTAAAGATTTTGTGGTGCATGTTACGGATCTATAGTGTGGACCTCATTTTGTTTAAACAAAAACATAACACCTTTAGTCTAAGGTTACTCTCTATTTCTATCACTTATGTTGGGTTGTTTAAAACTGAACTAAGTGTTTATTCTGTATTAAACAAAACGTGCTTTGTCTTTAATTTATTTCTCTCCTAAACCAAAAACTCATTAAGTTTGTTTTTATATTTGAGTTACGATTTTTGGCTGTTAAACTTTGGTTCAAATATGTGTTTAAGAGGAACGTGTTAATTTTATTTTATCTGATCTAAGCGGTGTTTTTATAATTTTTTTTGTTTGAATTAACTAAAAACCTGATCTACTATTTTTACCAAAACCAATTGGTGTTTATTTTCAATAAAATCTGGTATTATAAAACGAGGTGTGGTTGTTCAGATCTTGCAAATAATAATTAGTTTAGCTCGTGTTTAATCAAGAAGGTTTAAAGTAAATTCTGTTATGGTTGTTGGTGTTGAAACTTGCTTAGATCAGTTAACTAAGTTGTTGTTGTTGGCCACTTTGACACGTGTCTCGTAACTGTTTGAGCTTTAATTTTTTTTAATCACAACTGTTGATTATTTTTCTTTACTAAAAGGAAAAACCTTGTGTGTGTTTATTCTTTTAGTAATCGATTATCTTTTTATTTTCTGATTAAAAACAATTTCATTAAATTAATTATGTTTGTGTATCACTACACGGATTCTCTCGTGTTGAGTGTGTAGTGTGAGTGTGTTCCAAGTGTCCACTGCCTTAGTGTGATTAGTGTTGTATTTTAGTTTGATTGTAGGGTTGTTTAACTTAATCTTGGTGTACTGGTTGTATTGATTAAGTTAGTTCATTCACACTTGTATCTCTATAATTTGTAACTAATCATTGGTAATAGTGAAGTTGGGTGTGTGAGTGGTCCTCGAACTAAGGGGCCCGAGTTTTTCCATTTCGGTGGTTTCCTCGTGTTCAAATACCGTGTTAAAATCTACTTTTCCTCATCCCATTCTAAATCTTTCATAAATCTGATTTCTATATGTGTGTTTGTATGCAATAGTTTCACTCAAATTTTGAACTGATTTTAAAAGGAGTTAGAATTTTATTTATTAACTAAAACATGTTAGGGTGTTTAGGTTATTTCAAGTGGTATAAGAGAATTAAGATTCACCTTTTAGAAGTTTTTATCCCACAAAGATCCTGAACTCTTTTGTTTTAAAACTATCAACCTTTTTATTATGGGTGACCATAATGGGTCTTCCGTACGTCCTCCCATGTTTGATTGTGACAACTTTGCTTATTAGAAAGTAAGAAAGGTTGCGCACTGAAATTCCCGAAATACACTCATGAAACAATGCCATACGCACTAAAGAACATACTCTAATTTCATGCAAGGTTTTCCAAAATCAGTTTAGTCAAGACAATATCAGACTTTAAACCTTTCAAAATAACTGTAGATCAAGAGGGAATCTTGTTGTGAAATATCCAAGATCCTAACACTTTCTTATTTTGAAAATAGTAAAGATAGAAAGTGAAATCCCCAATCATGATCTTAAATTGAGATCTAAGTCTGATTGTTTGAGTAAAATGAAATCAGAACGAATATTTTTGGTTTAGGGGTTGAAAACATAAAATCAGTTTAAAAATAACCAATAAGAAAAATTTCTCGAAATAAGAAATCAAAATAGCAAACTATCTATGTGATTCGTATCACAAAGACGAGATCTCAAGTTTCTATGAAGAGCAACTGAAAAACTCAACCAACGTGACTAAATTGGAAGAATGATCAAGAACCAGAGGGGATAACTTCTCAAAACATGAACTAAGCACTCAAAGGTTTAACTCTCAGAAAAGTATTTATTGTTTGGATTTGACAAAGTTTGAAATAGGGTTTTATTTCTCTCTCTTCTCTATTTTTTCCTCTCAAACGAGGAATAACCAAAAGTCTATAATTGCCTCACAGATGGAATCTATTTATAGAAGACATAGAAGTATCTGGAATGGAGACTTGAAATCAAGGGCTGAGATTAAATGAAGTTAAATCGATGTAAATCTAAGGGTTCTCAAGAAGCGGTGCAATAGCCAACTCTGATTGGTTAAAAATAGATCACTTGGATTAATCCCAATCACATGCAGACCGTAGATAAAAATGATCCAAGGGTTCAAAATAAGTAACAGGTATATGAGTGATAAGAAACACAAATCTAACCGATATGTGTGCAACACGTGTACGCTATAGGTTCACTCTCACACGCGTGTTTTAGGTTCTTTATTAATTCTAGTTTCACCCACAATATTTTCTGTCGCTTTTGGTTTCTACCCAAGACAGTTTTAAGAAATAAAAATAATTGCAAATCAACCCTAAAGCTTTATTAAGTTCCAATTTTAATTTCCAAAAATTATTTAAAATTCTTAGAAAATGTTAAATAAATCCCAAAAATGATTTAAATGTTATTTTAAGGGGATTTAACTCACACATGATCATTGCATAAATAAATCACTATATATATTCAGTCCTAGTGTGTGGTGTATGTGTTATACCCTCATGAACTTGTCGAGGAATATCAATGAATCTTTGAAGGTTCTGAGGCTTTTTGGTTCATCTAGGGATAGACACAATTTTGTCACTATTTCCAAACTAGAAGAGCTCCTACATAATGTAGACTCAAGTGAGTCAAAGATATAGGGTGCTTCAATCTCCCCCTTTAGAAATATGAGACAAAATCTCCTTTGAGTCATGTAGGGCTCGTAGGGATACGAAAATAAATAAGAAAAATCCTATTCTTATACAAACAATCTATTTACCCAATCTCCTAGAAATGGAAAAATTACATAACTCAACTATGTACAGACCATTACCCTATCAAAATCTGATGCAATAGAGAGGTACTGAAGTCTGCAATAAGATAGATCAAGTTTATTAGATGAGAATATATAAATTTGTCCAAGTGGACTCAAATTTCTCCCCCATTTTGTCTCAAATGGACAAAGGGCAACAAGAATCAAATAAGAATGTTATAAATAGGTAGATAAGTTGTAACTTGCATAAACAACGAGAATTCACACGAATCTCCTACATAAAATAGATATAAGAGGTGTTCTTTGTCATTATTCTAACATCCATGCCTTACATCCACAAAGATTGATTATAAGCATGTGAAAATCTGGAAGTTATACAAATCAACAAAATTATTCAGCCAAAATCATGCCAATTGATTTGCGTAAAGATTCAAAATGCTTAAAATCCAATGGTTTTGTAAACATGTCCGCCAATTGTAGATCAGTAGGCAAGTAGTTAATATCTAATTCTTTTGATTCAACTAATTCTCGTATGAAGTGATATCGAATTTTAATATGTTTGGTGCTAGAATGTTGAACTGGATTCTTAGAGATGTTGATCACACTTTGGTTATCGCAATAGAGATGTAGTTTTATTCATTTATACCGTAATCTTTCAGCATTAGTTGCATCCATAATAATTGGGCACAACAACTTCCAGCTGATATATATTCAGATTTTGCAGTAGATAAAGAAGTGAAGTTTTGTTTTTTGCTGTTCTAACCTACCAAGTTGTTACCGATGTAATAACATGCTCCTTAAGTACTTTTACTATCGTCGGAACACCCAACCCAATCAGCATTAGTGTATCCTACTATAGTGCTTGATGTGTCATTAGTGTACCACAATCCTAAATTGTGAGTGCCTTTTATGCATTTAATTATCTTTTTACGCATAATAAATATCTCTCTTTAGGATTATTTTGATAATGGGCACACACACAAATATAGTACATAATATTAGGGCATGAGTTAGTTAGGTAAATCAAACTTCCTATCGTACTAAGGTAAAAGGTAGAATCAATGGATTTATCATTTTCATCTTTGGAAAGTTTGACAGAGGTACTCATAGGCGTTCTAGCTTCTTTAGCTGTATCTAAGCCAAATTTTTTTACAATCTCTAATGCATATTTAGATTACGAAACAAATAAACCTTCTAAATTTTGTTTAACTTGAAGACCTAAGAAAAATTGCAACTCCCCCATAAGCGACATTTGAAATTCTTTGTGCATAATGTCTGAGAAGGACTTGGCTTCTGAAGGGGAGGTGGATCCAAAAATGATATCGTCAATATACACTTGGGTTATGGTAACATTGTTGTCAAAATGTTTGACAAATAACGTTAGGTCATTTTCTCATCTCCTAAAACCTTTGGATAAAAGAAATATGGATAGACGTTCATACTAGGCTCTAGGAGCTTGTTTTAACACATATAAGGCCTTTTTCAAACAATAATATAATTTGGGTGATGAGGGTCAACAAAACCTTTGGGTTGTTCTACATAGGTTTCCTCAGTTAATGTACCATTAAGAAATGCAGACTTTACATCCATTTGGTAAAGCGTGAAATGTAAATGACAAACTATAGCAAAAAAAAGACGAACAGACTCGAGGCGAGAAACAGGTGCAAAAGTTTCCTCGAAATGAATTCCTTCAATCTGAGAGTATCCCTGGGCAATTAATCTAGCTTTATTCCTCACAACCATTCCAGATTCATCAGTCTTGTTTTTAAAAATCCAACGAGTGCCAACGTTTAATACAGGATTAAACTGTTAAAATGCTTCGAACTGTTTCTTGAAGAAACTCTTTAATCAAAACAAAACTTAACACAAGATGTATTTAAAGTGATTATAAACAAATTATTAAAAGAGTTTGAATGAGTTGCTTCAGATCTAGAATGAACCAGTTTTGAAAAACAAACCTTAAACTATTAAATCAGCTCAACTTAGAAGAAGGTGATGAGAGTATGAGGAAGTGTACAAGTAAATTTTTAACGTGGTAAAACCTCACCCAATTGGGAAAACATCTAAGGTGACCTCAATGTCACAAAGAAAAAAATTCACTAAAACAGAGTAACAAGTTATAAGCTATTTAACAATCAAACCACACAAACACACCTAAACTAAGTTCAGAATCGTTACCAACTCCTCTTGATTAGATCTGATTTCTCTGAAGGTTGTTATTGTTGATGTTCTCTTCAGCTTCATAACTTTACTTGATTCCAGCTTTACGTTGACTCAACCAAGTTCAAGATCATTCAACCAGCACTTTAAGTGTGGTAGAGTGAAAGTGTAGTGGTGATGTGCTCTTTAACATATGCATGCAACACACTCACACTTAATACAAACATAATGATTTATCAAATTACATAATCACTAGATATGCAAGGGTCAAAAGAGTTGAATGACTCAGGTTCATCGTTTTCAAAGTCACTTGAGTCATTCCAAGTCTTGCATAGGTGAGCCCTATTATGTTTGGGTTTTTTGTCTAAGTTAACCCTACAGCCACTAGCCATGTGTCCTAATTTGCCACACCTATAACATTCAACATTTTTAAGGTCTTTCTGAGGTCTCTTGTGATCATTAGTCTTTTGTTTGTCATGTCCTTTCTCATGAGGCCTATTATTAGAGGTGTTGGAGTAATTATGTTTCCCTTGTCCAGAAGTAAATTTGTTTCTAAATTTTATTATCTTTTTGAATTGCTTAGACATAAGGGCAAGCTGATTATCCAGGTTATCCAAATCACAGCCCTCATCAGAGTCAAGGTCAAGGTCAGGTTTAATCAACTTAGATGAAAAAATAAGATTAGAATTACCCTATTTTTTATTTATTTGGATCAATTATTTCTTGAATTCTAGTTCCATTTACATAGTTCTTAGTTTGCTAATGAGGAGTTCTGGGGTAAGATTTTGATCATCCATTTCCTCAATTGCATATCTCTTATTATCAAACTCCCGTGGAAGCGATTTTAGAATTTTTGAAACAATCTCTTTCCTATCATAAGTTATACGCTTGCATGCAACTTAGTTACAATGTCAGTTAAACTAATATAAAAATAATCAAAGAATTCAGTCTCAGACATGATTAGGGAGTTATACTTCTAAATGAGCATTTGAGTTTTAGCAGCTTTGACTCCATTATCACCCTTATGTGAAGTTACAAGATTATCCCACGCTTCCTTAGAAGTTTTGTAAGATGAGATCCTCTTAAACTCATGTTCATTAATAGACATAAATATGGCATTCTTGCCTTTATTGTTACGTAGTGAAATTTGTTTCTCTTCCTTAGTGAATTCACTTAGTAAATTCCTGATCCTCACATTACTTCCTTCAGCGGCTGATTTAGTAGGAAAAGTGTAACCATTTTCTATAACTTCCCAAACTTCATCTCCCAGAGTCCCTTGGATGAATGCCACCATCCTTACCTTCCAGTAAGGGAAGTTGGTTCCATCAAAGATAGGGGCCTGGACAGGTTACCTAGTCTCTCAAATTTTGCGTCCATACTTTAGTTTTGAAAAAACAATTTTAGAAACACAGGATCTAAATTTTTTTGAAACAGCCAAGCTCTGATACTAATTGAAATTCCTAAAATACGCCCATGAAACAATGCCATACGCGCTAAAGAACATACTCTAATTTCATGCAAGGTTTTACAAAATCAGTTTAGTTAAGACCATGTCAGACTTTAAACCTTTCAAAACAGCCACAGATAAAGAGGGAATCTTGTTCTGAAATATCCAAGATCCTAACACTTTCTTGTTTTGAAAATAGTAAAGATAGAAAGTGCAATCCCCAATCAAGATATCAAATCTAGATCTAAGTCTTATTGTTTGAGTAAAATGAAATCAAAACGAATATTATTGGTTTAGGGTTTGAAAACATAAAATCAGTTTAAAAATTGCAAACAAGAAAGATTTCTCAAAATAATAAATCAAAATAGTAAACTATCTACGTGATTTGTATCACAAAGACGAGATCTCAAGTTTCTATGAAGAGAAACTGAAAAACTCAACCAACGTGACTAAGTTGGGAGAATGATCAAGAACAAGAGAGGATAACTTCTCAAAACACGAACTAAACACTCAAAGGTTTAACTCTCAGAAAAGTATTTATGGTTTAGATTTGATAAAGTTTGAATTAGGGTTTTATTTCTCTCTCTAATCTTTTCTCTCTCTTCTCTCTCTTTTCTATTTTTTTTTCTCTCAAACGAGAAATAACCAAAAGTCTCTAATTGCCTCACAGATGGCATCTATTTATAAAAGACATAGAAGGATCTGGAACGACGACTTGAAATCAAGGGCTGATATTAAATGAAGTTAAATCGATGTAAATCTAAGGGTTCTCAAGAAGCGGTGCAATAGCCAACTCTAATTAGTTAAAAACATATCACTTGGATTAATCCCAATCACTTACAGACCATAGATAAAAACGATCCAATGTTCAAAATAAGTAACAGGTATGTGAGTGATAAGAAACACAAATCTGACCGATGTGTGCAACACGTGTACGCTGTAGATTCACTCTCACACGCGTGTTTTAGGTTCCTTATTATTTCCAGTTTCACCCACAATATTTTCTGTCGCTTTTGGTTTCTACCCAAGACATTTTTAAGCAGTAAAAAATAATTGCAAATCAACCCTAAAGCTTTATTAAGTTCCAATTTTAATTTCCAAAAATTATTTAAAATTCTTAGAAAATGTTAAATAAATCCCAAAAATTATTTAAAAATCATTTTAAGGGGATTTAACTCACACATGATCATTGCATAAATAATTCACTATATTTATGCAGTCCTAGTGTGTGGTGTATGTGTTATACCTTAATGAACTTGTAGAGGAATATCAATGAAGCTTTGAAGGTTTTGAGGCTTTTTGGTTCATCTAGAGATAGACACAATTTTGTCACTATTTTCAAACTAGATGAGCTCCTATATAATGTAGACTCAAGTGAGTTAAAGATATAGGGTGCTTCACGCACTTCCAACACTTGGGAGATAAGGTATAGGATATAATTGAAACTGGTTTTTCAGATCCTACTCATTTAGTTGGTGATGGTGATGCTCAAATTTCTTTTCGAAAACCTCTTTTTGAATTGACTAAAGAGGAAAAGTTAAGCTCACAGTATAACAGCAAAGGCATAAATGTCATTTTTCAAGTAATGGGTGCAACTGAATTTAAAAGAGTTTCAGCTTGCTCCGCTTCTAAAGAGGCTTGGGACATTTTTATGAAAACTCATGAAGGAGACGCTAGGGTTAAAAGTGTCAAGTCTCAAATGTTAGTTAGACTTTATGACTCCCTTTATATGAAAGATAATGAGAAATTTGATGATTTTTACTGAAAATTACAAGATATTATAAATCAATCCATTGCTAATGGTGTGATTTATGATGATTCTGAAATATGTGATAAAATCATTAGATCACGTCCTAAGAGCTTTGATTTGATTGTTCATGCTATGAGTGAAAACTTAGATAATAGTTATACCCCTCATCTCTTGCATAGTAAACTTAAAGCTTTTGAATATAAAAACACTTTAAGAGATGAACAAAGAGGTAAAACACATGCACACACTGATTCTCCAAATGTTCTGAATTTTAGGTTAAGTGAAATTAGTTTGGCATTTGTATATTCCTTAACTAATTTAAATGAATCTAAAATTTTCTTAGATTCTTTAGATAATGAAATTAATCTCATGACTAAACACTTTAAGAAATATGTGAAGTTTAGGAATAAATTTTCTTCAATGGAAGGTCAACCTAGTTATTCTAATAGACCCCATGAAAAATAATTTGAGAAGAAAAGCTTTGAAAAATCAGAACCTAAAAAGGACTTGAGCCACATTGAATGCAGAAAGTGCAATGAATATGTACACTACGCTAATAAGTGTTTTTCTAAAAGTAAGTGGGAACCATCAAATAAAGCACATTTGTCTAAAACATAGGCTGACAATTCTAATAGTCATAATGAGGAACATTTTGATAATGTTATGGCCTTTACCTCTCTGTGTACTATCAAATCGGAGGGCATTTTTGGTAACTTGTCTACTCTTTCCGATGTTTCTTATTTGTGTGTAGACAACTGTAATTTAGAATTTGTAATCCTGTCTCAAATCTTTCCTTCTCAAAATCACCCTACTGTCACAGCCTCTCTTTTTTACATTGGGAATATTTGTGCTGATTTGGATGAATCTAATCCGTTAGAGATTTCTACTATTGTTGAAGAGTGTGTGTGTGATATTTCTGTAAATGATACACTTGATAATAACGCACACTTAGGTGAAATAAATTATAGGTTATTAGCTAATACTGATGCTTTAAATTATCAAATCAGACTAATACCTGAAGAATTTGCACTTCATATAGAAGAATTAGAAAAAGATGTGGTTTTACTTGAAAAAAGGACGGTTATGTTAACTGAACTTAATCACTCACTTGAGACTAAAAACAAAGAAATTTTGTTCAAATATAATGATTCACAAAAAGAAATTGAGGTTTTTTTGAATAAATTAAAGGGTTATTGGAATGCTGGTGATGCTGTAAAAACTATAAATACAATTTTGAATTATGACCAGTTTACAAATGGACTAGGATTTGAGGGTAAAGAATTTGATGTAACTAATTTTGTTGACTCAAAGGAACAATTTCCTAACTCAACTAAAATTATGATTTCTTACAAGCATGTAAAAAATGAGGACTGCATTACTTTTGCTAAACTTGTGTTTGATTGTAATTTTTGTCACAAAATTGGACATTTAGAAAAAAAATTGTTTTAAGAAATTAGGACAAAGCAAACCTGTGTTAGGAAAATTTAGGCAAACTGAAAATATTAGGAAACTTCAAACTGCTAAGCCTATTTTTCAATGTGGTTTCTGTTCCAAAAAGGGTCATTTAGAACCATTCTATTTTAAAAAGGCAAACCTGTTTACTTCTAAACCTGTTCGCAAATCTGCTGTCCCATCTAAAATTATTTATAGGAAATTTTTTCATTGTGATTTTTGTCATAAAAATGAACATTTGATAGATTTCTGTTATAAAAGGCTGCATGCTAGGGACAAACTGAGTCAATTTTACGGTAAAACTGAATTAGTTAAGAAGCCTAATTTGTCCAACAAACAACCTCTAAGAACCGAAACTGAAATTTTGAAAACCAAGGCTGCTTGGGTTAAAAAGTTTGAATCTAATGATACTTGAGATGTAATATTGTTTTATCATCACTTAATGCTCATAGTAAAAACTATCAATAGTATTTAGATTCTGGTTGCTATAGGCATATGACGGGGGACAAATCCAAATTCACCACTTTAAAATCTTTTGTTGGTGGAATTGTAACTTTTGGTGATGGAAATGTGTCCCACGTCATAGGCAAAGGGTTGATTAAGACAGATGGCCTCCCTAACTTGGAGGAAGTTTTACTTGTTGAAGGTTTGAAAGTAAATTTTTTAAGTATTAATCAATTTTGTGACACTGATCATGTTGTGAATTTTTCAAAATCAGATCGTAAAATTTTAGACCCAAATGGGAACACTATTCTGTGTGGAACTAGGACAATAGACAATTGCTAAGATGTTAAACATGAACATGATTATGAAAATTATCTTTCTTCTAGAATGAGTGATTTAGACATGTGACATGAAAGATTAGGACATTTAAACTATGATAGTTTGTCTAAATTAACTAGTCAAAAGCTTATTCATGGTGTGCCCAAAATATCTAAAGTTAAACATTCTGTTTGTGGTCCGTGCCAAATTGGTAAAATACACAAGGCACCTCATAAGAACTTATGTGATATTTTTACTTCTCACCCTTTAGAGTTATTGCATATGAATTTAATGGATCCCTTTAGAATAATAAGTTTATGCGAAAACTCCTATATTCTTGTTATTGTTGATAACTTCACTAGATTTACATGGGTAGCTTTAATGAAAGAAAAACCAAACACTTTTAATCATTTTTTGAAAATTTTGCTAAAAATTGAAAATGAAAAAGATACTCAAGCCACTCGTATTCATAGTGATAGGGGTGGGAAATTTAAAGACACGGGTGTTATTGACTATTGTATTGGGAATGTGTATCAACAAGAATTTAGTGCTCCCAAGACACCACAACAAAATGGTATTGTAGAAAGGAAAAGTCGAACCATTCAAGAAATGGCTCGTGTTTTAATTCATGCTAAGAATTTGCCAAAATATTTTTGGGTTGAAACCACTCAAATAGCTTGTCACATAATTAATAGGGTTGATTTAAGGAAAAATACTAAACAAACTCCTTATGAATTATGGTATGGTAAACAACCAAATCTGAAATATTTTAGGATGTTTGGTAGTGAATGCTGTGTGTAAGTACGATGAACACTTGTCTAAATTTGACACCAGAGGTGACAAGGCTATTTTTCTAGGATACTGTAATACCCCGTATTTTTATGCTATATTTAATTTGGGGATTTATTAAATTTAATGTGATGATTTATTTAATAAATATCCGGAAATTAATTATGTTATAATTATTAACGTGACTAGAGTTAGTAATTATGGGAAACTTGTTGAATATTACTAATGAGCATAGTAATATATTATATTGGTTATATTGAATGTCATAAGTGAATTAAATGACTATTTCAGAAATTTAAGTCGGGACGTGCCCGTGTCACGTCGGGACTAATTATGTAAATTAAAAAGGGAATATTTTATAAGTTGTCCGTATGGTCGTTTTGAGTGCGCCAACGCGTCCGGAAGGATTGAGATAGTCAGAAAAGTGTACCTGGGGGTTTAGTTTGGGTCTCAGGATGTTTTTAGGCTTGATTAGTGACCCGGGAGGGCATTTTGGTCATTCTACACAATAGGGTAATTAAACCCACGAATTTCAGCCATCCTTAGCAGCCATTTAAGTCAGCCTTTTAGGGTTAGAACATTCAGAACCCTAGAACGGCCATTGGAGAAGAGAGGAGAGAGCTCTCAAGGTGATTCAAGGCCCAAAACACCACCGATTGCACCGCCGTCACCACCAACGCGTAGATCGCGAGGAGGAGAACGCAACCACACCAATATCACCAGGAAACCAGACCTCTGAAATCCCAGGCAAGTGTTTAACTTGTGTATTTTCGTTGGTGCAATAATCATATTAGTGTAGGAATGATTAGGAGTATAATTAAAGGAAGAAAACCCCAATTTTTGATAGGGATTTGCATGTAGAAATCGTTATAACCATATTCTGGAATTTATATGTGAAGTAGATGATTAACCCACGAATTTGTGATGTTATGTTAGAAGGAAATTCTGGAGAAAACTGATTAGAACAAAAGTTAAGAAAACTTAGGGTTCTTGATGATTAGATGAGATTTTAGGTTGTTTAATCATGTTTAATGATGGTTATATGCATGCTTAACGTTAGAAACATCTGGAAATATATTACCATGATTGTAGTATAAGTTTTGGGACGAATAGTGTTGGAAATTATGGATTTGAATGAAGAATATTAGTCAAACCCGTAACTGCACTTCTGCAGAAATCGAAATACCTGTTTGATCGATCGATCAAACCTAGAGCGTCGATCGATCGAAGGTTCGATCGATCGAGCCCCAGATGTCGATCGATCGACCCCTCCTGGCAAACTCTTTTTCCCCTTGTTTAATTAGTTAAATTAATTTATCGTGGAATATTTCTTGGGCATTATAAATCAAATGTTTTGGGATATAGAAGAGACCAGTAGGACATATGATTAAGTGTTGAGAATTTTATTATGAAATGATAATTGGGTTTAAGGGATAATTAATTTAGGAACGACGAACTGCGTATTTCAAGTGAGAGATTACAACGAATACCTACGATAGTGAATAGACGTCTACCTACTGAATTTGTTACTTGGATGGATAAAATCCACGAGTGTCACGTAATTAGTGAGAAAACCCTCCGAGTTAAGGTTAGAGACGAAACCTTATACGAAATCTTAAAAATGTAAAATTAAGGATAAATGTTGTAATTATGGGTAAGGAGAGTGACCTATATTAATATGATGAATGGGTATATTTATATGATTGTGTGTACATATATTATATACATGTGAAAAACGTACCCGCGCTACTTGCTATCCCTGAGGTTACCGCGCTGGGACGATCTTATCCTGTGTTGCTTTATGGGGGATATTGATTCGTACCCTAGAAGATAGAGATCCTAGGTACGGGCTATCAGATTGATAGTCGGACGGTCCTAAGAGACGTGTGGGTATGTACTGACCTCTTGGACTTGGAATCTATGCTTCGCCTCAACGTTGTTTTGTATATGTTAATACAGTTCGAGAGTGATTCCGAACTTGTATTTCCCTTTGTGTGAGCGATACGGGGATTGGATAGCAGAGTATGCCCGCACCATAGTTTAGTTGGGGTGCTATTATATATATATATTATACGAGTAGTTAATATATATATATGAGGTTATAAACTTTAAACTGCCTACTGCGATTTGATAAGTAGAACATGGTTGTTGACTCAAATTATTAAATACTCGTTTTGTGAAAGTATGAGAAGACACTGGGAAACTTTATAATTTAATGAAGCTAAAACGAGAGGAGTGCTACATATTGAAAGTAACCTTTTTAAAACATTGTCATCGTTCGGTTTTGAAAACTTAGGAGTAAGTTAAGATAAACTAAATTATTTGGGAAGGTTAGTACGATAGGAGTGCACATTAGAAGAGAGGTGAGAATTCCTCAAGAGAGTGTCGAACTAATATGACTTGCATTGGCCTGTATCAATTTAAATACTTGCTTAACGTATTTTAAAAATCAAACACACTTTCGGGCCCTGACCCGTTTCTTTTTCTCTCTCTCTCTCTTGTGTATATATATATGTATATTTTCAGGTGCCCAGCCACAGGGGCGTCTTGCTTAGGATCCTTGGAGAAGAACGAGCTGCAGCTTAGGTGGGAGTTGCAGGTCACTTGAGTAGACGGCTTCTATTATTGACTCCACTCCTACTACTCTCATTTATTGGGCACGTGTCGCCCTTTTCACCATTTCATTTATTGTTGGGATTTTTATATTTCAGTTATTCCAGTATTGTTTTACGGGATTTATTCAGGATGGTTTATGATGTTAGTTTTATTATGTTGACATTCGACTGACGAATGTATGGTTTTGTTTTAGTTCTTCGTGGTGTGATTCAATATTATAGAAATGTTGTTTGGTATAATTAAATCTTTTCTTTAATTAAAATTTGAAAGTTTGCATGAAAAATGTTTTTGGCACTTAGCTTAATTATTTAGGGTGTTAAATTGGAAAAATTATTTTTATCGACAATGATGCTGATAATGAACCAACTGTTTACCTTGATTTAATTTAATAAAGGAGTGATCGCCCGGTATTTAATTAGGCGGGGTGTCACAGATACTCTCAATATAGTCGGGCTTATAGAGTCTATAATTTAAAAACTAAGTCTATAATGAAGTCTATCAATGTTGTGATGAATGACTGTGTTGTCCCTTTAGTAAAACATAGCCCGAAATCTCTACCTGTTGAAAACATTTCTTTAAATGATTCACCAAAACAATCAACAGATTGTGACTCCTAAGAAGAACATTTTGGGTAATGTTAAAGAACCAATTAAAACTAGAGCTCAAACTCTAAATGCTTTAATGTCTTCTTTTGTCACTCTAGTAGAACCTAAAATTATTAAAGATGCTCTTGTTGATGAATCTTGGCTCCTTGCTATACAAAAAGAGTTGGGTTAATTTAAGATCCGTGATGCGTGGTTTTTAGTTCCTCGTCCTACTCATACTAATGTTATTGGAACTAAGTGGATATTTAAAAATAAATGTGATAAAACTAGTAATGTTTTGCGTAATAAAGCCAGACTAGTTGCTCAAGGGTACTCCCAAATTAATGGGATTGATGTTGATGAGACTTTTGCCCTTGTTGCTAGAATAGAGTCTATTAGATTTTTACTTTCCGTTTCTTTGTCATTTAAAATTTAAATTATACCAAATGGACATAAAATGTGCATTTTTAAATGGGTTTATAAATGAAGAAATTTATGTTGAAAAACCTAAAGGATTTGTTGATCCTTTTCTTTTCGATCACGTGTTTAGATTAAAGAAAACTCTTTATGGGCTCAATCAAGTTCCTCATGCTTGGTATGAGCGTCTTACTACTTTTCTCATAATCCGTGGCTTTATTCGAGGGAGAGTAGACCTAACAATATTTGTCAAAAGAAACACAAACTGTTTGCTTATTGCTCAAATTTATGCTAATGAAATTATTTTGGGTCTACATCGCCTCAAGAAGCTGAAAGTTTTGCTAACATTATGAAATATGAATTTCAAATGTCTATGATGGGTGAGTTGCAGTTTTTCTTAGGTTTACAAGTTTCTCAAAAATCGAACGACATTTTTATATCTCAAACTAAATACGCTACCGAATTAGTCAAATGCTTTGGGTTAACAAATGCAAATTTTTTTTGGAGAATGTTGACCCCCAATTTTTAGATTATACAAAAAGCAATTTCCTTTTAGATGCGGAATAGAGATGGTTCAACACAACACACACAACCACCAAATTTTAATTTCTTTCAAATTAAAATTAAAAAAACTTAAAGTGACATTAAATTGAACAACAGATTAATTTTCACTTAAACAACTTAATTCAATCCAAGTCCTAGAAATTTGCCTAACAATTAATTAATTCAATTTTGCAAATTAGGCCAAACCTAATTTTATCCAATAAAATTAATGACTTGAACTAAATTAATTAAATTAACTTTTGCCCAAATTAAATAGCACCAAATTAAATATACTAATTTTATCTTTTTACCTAAGCATGCATCTAATGTGATTTTCAAAAGATAAAATAAGTAAACAACCACTACGCCGCGATGTACGAGGAAAAACCCACAACGGAAAACAACCTCGGACGACCCTAGCCACAAATCCACTAAGTACGGTTTTACAAATACAAGACAGTAAGACTTACAAAACTCGACTTGACTCCGTACAAGCCTCGACGCTCCTTTTTGTACACACATATGTCTAGAGAATAACTACAAAGATCCACCGCGGTCTCAAAATCCACCGATCGGACTTTTTCTGGTCACCGTCACCCAAACAAGGAGCCTTTCTCCAAGTGGATATGTCATAACAAACAAGCTTCTTCTTTGTGGGATGTAGAAGCAAACCCAAAATCTTTTCTTCTTGGGTATCAAAGTGAACCCGTGGTGCCAAACACTCCAAGAAAATGTATATATATGAAAGATACTTGGATAAACAAACTATTGGATGTTTAACTTGGTTTTGTTCTAAGGATGAAAAACTTTTAACAAAAACCAAGGGACCTTTTTATGAAAGAATTAAGCTCACCAAAACTCTCTAGGAGATGGAAAAAGTTCTTCTTAAAATTTTGGTCCCGAAGTCATTAAATATTATAAAAGAGTAGTGGGACAAAGTAGTGGGAAAGTGCCAAAAAAACTGCCAAAAACTGTTCCTGTCGAAATCTCGTTCGAACGACATTTTCATTCGAACGACATTTCGTTCGAACGAACTTTCTAACGAAGTTCCAGTGACAAGTCATTGGCAACCCTCGTTCGAACGAAATTCTCGTTCGAATGACAATTTCGAACGAAGTGACAGAAAGCTTAAAATTCAATTTTTAGCCCAGAAACTTTATTTTAAAGTTTTAAAGAAACCTTTTGAAAATAAACCTCAGTTTAAAATAAAAGTACACCCAATAAACATTGCTCCAAGCTCCTATATATATGTAATTCATTCATACCTTAGGAGTAAATGGAACAAATGTTGTTAACGTAGAAACGAGGCACAACAAACTCGACATTTAATGAAGCTTTATAATTTTGGTCGCTACGTCTTCAACTAACACATCATAGGCTTGGATGGATACACATGAACACTATCCTATGACTCAAATGTTTTTGTCTGAAATAGGGCGAACACTACATTGAGACTCAATTGGAAATTTGTGTCCTTACAAAACTGCTAGGTCTCCTATGAGCTCCACTACTAAGCTTTCTAAAGATTTATCGGGTAAAAAGGTTGAAGTTACTCTTCATCGTAGGATGATTGGCAGCCTTATTTACTTAACAGCTAATAGGCCCGACATAATGTATAGTGTGTGCGCGCACGCTAGATACCAATGTGAAACTAAAGAATCTCACTTTCTTGCAGTTAAGCGCATTTTAGAGTATGTTAGTGGTACTTTAAATTTTGATATTATGTACACGATTGACACTAATTATAAAATAAATGGGTATACGGATGCCGATTGGACTAGTTGTGTCGATGATAGTAAAATCACCTCCCGTGGTTATTTTTAGTTAGGTCACTACCTCGTCTCCTCATCTTCCAAAAAGAAGAATTGTGTGTCCCTTTCCTCCGCTGAAGCCGAGTACATAGCTACTGGTAGTTGTTGTACTCAGCTTTTGTGGATAAAAAAATGCTTAATGACTATGATATAATTGAACATACTTCACTTATTTTATGTGATAATCCAAGTGCTATTAGTATCTTAAAGAATCTTATTTTTCACTCACGTACTAAACATATCAAAATGCATGAACACTTTATAAGGGAACTCGTTGTGAAAAAGGAAATTTGAATTGAATATCTTAACACTAAAGACCAATTAGCTGATTTGTTTACTAAAACTTTAGATAATCATAGATTTGAAACTCTTCGAATGTCTATTGGTGTGTGTGCATTTCCAACATAATTTGTTCTTAGTTTCCTCTCTTTGTCCTTTGAGATAGACAGGGGGAGAATTTGAGACTCTATCGTGTGTCTTTTATGGTCTTTTAGGATTAATATTATTAGTTGAGTTATGTTTTCTTCTATGTTGGGATTAGGATTCAAAATGTTATTAGTTGAGTTATGTATTTTGTCTCAAAGTCTTGTTTGTCTTGAAATTGGCAAAAGGGGGATATTGAAATTGTCCATGCTTATTTGTCTCAATTTTGAGACTTTATATTTTTTTAGTCACAACATTTTGTGCCCGTGTAGGTCTTTTATTTATTTAGACATTTTTATATTAAATCATATTTTATTTTTATTTTGTATAAATGATTTTTACTATCACTTGTCTATTTTAAAATATTTTTCTGTATTTTTGAATTTATATTTTGTATTTATTTTTTGTTTATTCTTTATGTTTAAAAATTTCTTTTAATAAACAAAAGACAAATTTGTTTATTTTTATTGTTTAAACAAAATCCAAAGGCAGATATTTGTTGTTTCTTTTTGATGGCTGAGATTGATCCACTACACCAAAATGGTCAAATTGGCACCCTTTAAGTGCTTAGCCTTGCCACGGTCATGGACCGTGACAAAAAAATACATATTTTTTGTCACGATCATTGACCGTGACAAGACCATAACAAAGGCTTGTCACAATCAATGAACGTGACAAGTACAGTTGTCACGGACTTGTCACGGTCATTGACCGTGACAAGCCTATAAAGTTATCACGGTCAATGACCGTGATATGTCCGTGACAATTCTATCAGTAAAAAACCCTCCCTCTTCTTTTTTCCCATCGATTTTGTTCCCTCCATTTCTCTCTCTCTCTCTCTCTCTCTCTACAACTTTCGTCAGTTTTCTTTCTCTATTTCTCCTCTATTTATGTATATGTGTATGTATATGTGCATGTGTGTGTGTGTGGTGTATATATGCATGTGTGCGTGTATGTGTATATATGCGTGTGTGTGTATATGTGCGTGTGTGTGTATATGTGCATGTGTATATATGTGTGTGTGTGCGTGTGGTGGGCAGGGGCAACCGGGGGTGGGGGGTGGGCAGGGATTGCCGGGGGGGGAGGGGGTAGAGTAAGGGGGAGAGGGGCAGGGGGTGTATATGTGCATTTTTTTAATTAAATTTTTATTAGTTTATTAGATATTGCCCCTCATATTGTAGTGCCCCTTGTAAAAGAATTGATTTAACATTGATTGGTTGTTTTTTTTTTGCAAATTAATAATTGGTGCCCCTTTCATATGCAAGTAGGATTGCCCCTCATTGTAAATTAGTAAATTAATAATTATATACTTTAATTGTTAGTTTAATTTATGAAAATAATTAATTGAGATGAATTAGAAGGAGTACGGGATACACATTTATTGTTTCCATTGCGGTTGGATTATAGTGAATCGATGTTGGGTTGGTTAATTTTAAAAGTGGCATGACCACTGGATTATTGTCCATATGGGGGTGGGATTTTTCAGCTTTTTTTGAAAATTACTTTGTATAATGAATAATATATATATATAGTATGATAATTAAATGAAACATACTTGAAATTACATATAGTGCGCATAGATACTAGCCTTCTAGTTCTTATGCGTACGCATTCAATACCCTTAGACCCGTTCGAGAGTCATTACCCCTGTAATGAGATCTCTCAAATTGTCCCGTTTGGATAGTTTGGGACTGCATAATTTATGTATAATAATATTCTTAGTGGCTTAAAGTTGTTACCTTTGGAGGAAGTTTTGCAGTCATATCCTAAAGTTCTCTGGGTACATACTAGATTGACAAGTGTGACTGTTATTTTAATTGATCAATTGAAATAACACTCACACTTGTCAATCTATGTCGTGTACTTGGAGAACTACGGGGATATGCTGTTGATTTTTTCTCAAATCGTAACAATGTGCATGAGCTGTTAAGTATATTACAAAAAAATGCGGTCTTGAATGGGATAGGACCACTCATCCTTTAGAGGAGATGGAGGAAATAGAAATTTCTATTATAAATTGAATTTGAATATGAAATTTAAAAATTGAATATAAATAAGACATAATTAAATGAAACATACTATACTAATCCATGAATATAAATCTTCGCTTCTTACCTTTATAAATCTACGTTTATAAATCGAATATAAACATACTATACTAATCCATGAATATACGCTTCTTACCTTTAACAGGTGATTAGTTATGGTAGCTGTCATGGGATATCCGAAATACAAAGAGTGGATGGGTGAGACAAATAGAATGTGGGATGTATTTCGTAGAGGTGCTAATGAATTTGTGAAATACGCAAAGAGATGTCATAATGATGAAAAGTTTTCGTGTCCGTGTTCTAGGTGTAAGAATGGTAAGGTTTTTGAGTGGAAAACAGTTGAACTACATTTGTTAAGATCGGGTATGCAAGATAGTTATCGATTTTGGAGTTTTCACGGTGAATTAAAAGTTCCTTTTATCCCCGAACAACCTCCACAACAACCTTCAACAAGTAGGATAGATGTAGAAGGGGACGACGTAGATTATAATATGTTAGAGGATTTAGTTGATGGTGCGTACGGAGTTTATGAAGTAGAGGCGAATGAGCTTACTGATGATGTACAAGGTTCAAGTGCTCGTGAAGATATCACGATAAACCTTGGCGATGACTACTAAACTTTAAAATTTAAGGTGACCCAACCGTTATACTCTAGCTGTGAGAAAGATCAAACAACTTTACTTGCCATGGTTGGTTTTCATAGTTTGAAGACGCAGTACGGTTTGTCTAGCAATAGCGTGACATGAATTCTAAAATGGGTGAAGGGGTTACTACCCAAGGAGAATACGCTTCCAAATAGCTATCCTATTATGAAGAACAGTTTGAAAGTTTTGGGAATGAAGTATAAATCGATTCATGCTTGTGTATATGACTACATACTATACCAAAAGGAGTATAAAAATATCGATCGTTGTCCAGTTTGCGATGAACCTAGATATGTCCAATCTACTGGTAAGGAAGGCACAAGCTCAAAAGCGCCTCAAAAAGTGTTGAAATATTTTCCCGTTGGCCCTAAATTAAAGCAATTTTTCACAGTACTATGGAGGAGGCAATGACTTGTCATGCTAGGGAAAAAGTGGGGGGTAATCTCATGCGTTGTTCTATTGATTCTACAGCTTATAGGAGGATGAATTATGAATATCTCGATTTTGCTCTAGAACAGCGCAACATTCTTTTGGCTATATCAAAAGATGGTTTCAATCCATTTGGAAATCTAATCACCAATCAGAGTGTATGGCTAGTGATCCTAGCCCCACTCAACCTCCCTCCTTCACAGCCTATGAGGCCTGAATTTTCGATGATGTCTTTATTGATACCTGGGCGAAAGGCACCAAGTGATGACATCGACGTCTACCTGGCTCCTTTGGTAGAAGAATAAAATGAGTTGTGGGAAGAGGGTGTGCAATCATTTAACTCTTTTAGAAAATAAGAGTTTACGCTCAAAGCTATGTTGATGTGGGCAATTCATGATTTTCTAGCTTATGGGACATTATTCGGTTGTGTAGTACATAGTTATTTGGGGTGTCCTATTTATGGAGAGGAGACTGAATCTCTTCGTCTATCCTTTAGATCAAAAAATGTATACCATAGCCATATGAGGTTTGTACCCCCAGCTCATAGTTTCAGATTTGAGAAAGGCTCCAATTTTTTATTGGGCGGGGTTGAACATAGGCTACCGTCGAGACAACTTTTAGGTTCAGGAATTGAAAGTAAATCTTCTGAATGTGGCCCTAATATGCCAGGTAAGAATCCCAAATTTAAGAATGTCAAGCATAAGAAGACCTCAACTGGGAATGAAATTGAGACAAGAAAGGCATGGTCTAGGAGGTCAATTTTATTTGACTTGCCTTATTGGAAGAATAACCCGGTGCGCCATGTATTGGATGTGATGCATGTAGAGAAGAACTTCGCTGGACATATTGGGGGAACTTGCCTTGAGGGGAGTCATTCGAAGGATGGAGAAAATGCACGAAAATACCTTAAATCATTGAAACTTAAGCCATAACTATAGTTATAAGAAGATGGTAGGGGAAGGACAATAATTCCCCCTGGTGCGTTTACTTTGACGAGTGGAGTAAGGAAGGTGCTTTTAGACACAATATATAATTTGAAGGGCCCATCTAATTTTTCGTCCAACTTGCAAAGGATTGTGAATTATGCTACTCATGATTCACATAAGTGTAAGTCCCACGATTGGCATGTGATCATGTAATTGGTTCCTCTATTGTTTAAGCACTATTTCTCTAAGCACAAGGATTTGCAGAGGACTATTATGAAAATTAGTATTACCTTCTCACTTTTGTTTGAGAAGGTAGTCAATCTAGAACACATTGTAGCCGCAAAATTAGCGGTGACCGAAGCATTTTGTGTGTTGGAGAAGTACTTTTCCCCAACATTTTTTGACAGAAGTGTTCACTTGTTGGTACACCTATGCGACGAGGCATTTCTTTGTGGTCCAGTTAGATATCGGTGGATGTATCCGTTTGAAAGATTGATGAAAGTTTTTAAAGATTATGTCAAGAATACGCGATACATTAAAGGATCAATTACAGAGGAATACATCACCGTGGAGTCATCAATATATACTCGGGAATATGTGCCTGACTCGACCAGCGTTGATGACACTGATGAGTTCGTCGATGATGGTGGTCATGTGAAGGGAAAACGAGTGAAATTAACGAGTTTGAAACATGAACAAGTAACTCGTTATCTATTTGACACACATGAAGATGTCGAAGAATGGAAAAAGTAAGTTTAAATTATTTTAATGTTTAACATTATTTTAATGTTTAACATTATTTTAGAATATTTTAGATTATTTTATACATGATTAATTTTGTAATATACAAAAAATATGAAGCCTGTGAGAACAATAAAAGACAAAAAATAATGGTACAATTAGGCATCGAATTTAGGATGTGGTTGTCACAAGAGGTAGTTATAATGAAAATGGCCGTTATATAACGTTACATTACACTCAAACTTTACAACTAGTCTAATTAATTTATCTATATTCTCAGCTCTTAAAGACGGGTGATGAGACATCAAGGCTTGCTCTTTTAGCCACTAGACCCTTATTCGTGGCACAAGACTACAAAAAGTATCGATTGAACGACTACGTATTCGGCGCAAAAGTGTACGAGGAAAGTACAAATGTACATAACTCGGGCATTTCATACAAGGCTCTTACTTTCTTTCGAGCGAGCGCAAAAGATAAAAACCTCATTGAACCTGAAATGACTTATTATGGTGTAATTCGAAATATATTTGAATTGGATTACATAAGCTTCAAAGAGGTTGTATTTTACTGTGACTGGGTAAGAGTTGAGGATAAAAATGCTTGTAAAGTTAATCTTGCCACCAATTTGATCATGGTTGACTTGTCCAAGTTGAAAAGCAACGACCACATGAGCGATGAGACGTTTGTTTGTGCATTTCAAAAGGTTAACCAAGTGTTTTACTCATAATATATCAACAACGAGCCGTGGTTAATTGTCCTACACACGCCAAAGCGTCTAAAAAGTAGTGTGGATGACTTGGCTGCTCCTACCGAATATCAATTCATTTGATATGATAACTCGAATTTGAAACAATTTTTCAATTCGTAATAAATATTCCAATTTTTACTTTATCAATCCATTTTTAATGACTTTAATTGATTTTCACTTTATCATTTTCACTCTTATGTAGTGTGCGTGTGTGTGGGCAGTAGGGGTGGGGATGTTTCAAATTTTTAGTAATTGTACATATTATGAGCTAGATGCTGTTATTTTGGAATTCAGAATTGAGGTGTTAAACAGTAACAATTCATTTGGATTTGTAGTAATTGTACATATTTGCATGTCTTCTTCTAATTCATTTTGATTTGTACTAATAACAACATTTTTTACAGCAAATGTCTCCTTCAGGTATTAAGGCGAGGATGATGATGCTGATTATGATGATGTCGTCTGGGCTCGGTGGTAGCGGAGGCGAAGAGGGATCCTCGGCCCCTAGGCTCCCCAAATATGGCAAATTAGGGATGGACATCGATAACAAGATGGGGCTATTAGCGAGATCCCTCGAGCTGGTAAAGATGGTCATCGGCCCGGGGTACACTTATTGGAGGGAGGTGCCAAATGAGCTCAAGTTAGCTATTTGGGTAGCACTATAGGTAATGAATTTATATTTATTATATTAATATTTCAATTTCAATTTCGATTTCATTGTTATATTTATATTTATATTTATATTTATATTTATATTTATATTTATATTTATATTTATATTTATATTTATATTTATATTTATATTTATATTTATATTTATATTTATATTTATATTTATTCTCAACTAACATTGTATTTGTTGGACAGGAACAATTCAGCCTGGATCCAAAGCTACGCGATTTCGTCTTGGAGCAGTTAAGGGAGAAACACAAGACGTGAAAGAAAAATATGCGGACCCGGTACTTTGGGAAGACCCGAGAGTCCGTTATTCGAATGCCTGAATTCGTCCCGCCGAAGGAGACGATCTCATTGGCACAATGGCAAAAGTTCATTGACAATGAGATCGGGGAGTGACAATTGGCATATCGCCAATCGGTGAGGGAAAATCGGGCAAAAAAGACGGACGTGCACAACTTCGGCCAGACGTCTTACGCCGAGGTGGAGCATAGGATGATGGTAAAATTTAATTTTTCTATAACTATAGAAATATATTATTCTGCATTATTTTACTTTGCGGGGCCGATATTAATTTTACTTTATTTTATATCAGGGGACAGGGAGTGGCCCTGGGGGTAGGCCACATAGGCTCGATACTTATGTGGCTATTCGGACGAAGAAGGGGAAGGATAAGGAGGTGTCCCCGAGTGTCGCGACCACGATTGTAAGTAATCCGACAGTTTACTTTTTATTAATTACGTTATAATTTTTTTATTTACTTATTTTACTAATCATGTGCTTTTTGTAATTTCAGACAAAGCTTAAGGAAGTGCATGAGTCACAGTCTGATGCCGACAAGGCATCTTTCTACACAGATGCACTCAGCCAAGTGCTTGGCGCTGATCGCAAGGGGAGGACAAGGGGGTGAGCTCGCGGGTGGCCAAATATAGGATCATCGGATTGGAGATGAGCGACACCAGGTTGACTCAAATGGTGGACTCGCATGGCGCGAAGCTGTCCCATTTGGAGGCGACGGTCCAACATATGTTCTCATTCATGAAGCGTTCATTGGTCGGAAACCGTAAGGGGAAAGAAAATGAGAAGGTGGTGGAGGAGGAGGTACAGGATGACGAGGATGTGAACCTCGCTGCTTCATCGCCTACACGAGCAGACTTTGATGATCCACTCCCCTATTTAGCTCCCTTCAACCAACCGATGTCGACACTTGGTTGGACGAGCGTGTTTTTACTGGACATATTTGATGTCCAGCGGATAGGGCAGGGGTTGAGGGACCCGAATACCATCCAGGGTATTCCAGTTCATGGACGTTTGCTTCAAGACATTGAGTCCAAGGTGCTCGTCACGCATGTGATACCCGGGAAGGAGAACTCCCCCTTGTGGTTACGCGAATAATGCAACACGATGTATATTACTGGGTGTGTCAATTCGTATATCGTGTGGCCTACTCACCTCCTCAGAGCTAACCTTACCCCAGACATGTAGTGACATTATTTAAATTGAATTGTTTTAAGTCGTTAGATTTGAATTATATTTGGGTTATATCGTGATGCATATTAATTTGAATGTATATTTGCATTATCTCTATTTTATTTGGATATATAATTTTTGAACAGGTACAACGTTGCTATAACAGGTACAAATATACTGTTGGATAGTGGCAGTGGCCATAATGCCCAGCATATTTTTTTTTCAATTCTGCCCAGAATTATAACGGTTATTGGCTGTGGTAATTTTTTATTAAATATCACGTGTTTGTCACGGTTCTTAACCGTGACAAAACTTGTCACGGTCAATGACCGTGACATTACCGTGACAAGTTTAACGAACTTATCACGGTCAATGACCATGACAAGTTTGTGACAACAAAATTTGTCACCCCCAGTATTGTCACGGTCATTGACCTTGACAAGTCCAACTTGTCAAGGTCAATGACCGTGATAATTCGGCAGATTTGGTGTAATGATCTATTTTGTGTTTTCTTGATCAATCCTTATGATGCCATCTCATCCAATGGGAGTGGATTGATTTGTCCACACGATTTGACCACGTGTGGACAGTTGACCTTTGTTACTTATTTTGCCCATTTTATTCCTCATGTTAGCCTGGGTTTTTACGCATGTATCCCTCTATTTGCTTTTACATTTTTAACCCTATCAGACCTCTGCTAAAGCCTCTTACGCCCTTATGTTTGTGGGATATTACGGTTCGACCAGGATTATTCTCGATCCTTCCACCTCCTTTATAAATAGGAGCTTTGGGGGTTCATTTTTATTGGGGTTTGATATTTGAGAAATCATCCAAAATTCTGTCCATTTGTTTTCTCATTTTCTCTCTCTATATTTTTACGAACACAATTTTATTCATTTGAGAGTTACTTTGTTAAACTCCTTACCGTCTTTTACTTTCATACATTGTTCGTTTATTGTGTGGATCTGAGGTTGTATCTTGAGCAAGTTTGGTGGGTTTGTGTATTGAAAGTTTATTCTTCTACAAACTCTGGCCTTGATTTGTTCGAGGGAGCTTTTCTAATTTTGGGCTTTGGATCTTGATTGGCTTGGTGTTCTTTCTTATAAGTCTTTACTGTCAAAGCCTTTTTAAGGCTTTCACTGTGAGATATATTTTCTCTCCCTCTATATACTTATATATATATATACATATATACTCATATACGTACTCTACCGTTTATACGTTTTATACCTATATATACACATATATATACACTATTAGATATCAAATCTTCTTTTATTTTGAACTCTGTTTTTAATTTTAAAGATTTTGTGGTGCATGTTACGGATCTATAATGTGGACCTCATTTTGTTTAAACAAAAACATAACACCTTTAGTCTAAGGTTACTCTCTATTTCTATCACTTATGTTGGGTTGTTCAAAACTGAACTAAGTGTTTATTCTGTATTAAACAAAACGTGTTGTGTCTTCACTTTATTTCTCTCGTAAACTAAAAACTCCTTAAGTTTGTTTCTATATCTGAGTTACGATTTTTGGCTGTTAAACTTTGGTTCAGATATATTTTTAAGAGGACTGTGTTAATTTTATTTTATCAGATCTAAACGATGTTTTTATAATTTTTTTTTGTTTGAATTAACTAAAAACCTGATCTACTATTTTTGCCAAAACCAGTTGGTGTTTATTTTTCTATAAAATCTGTTATTATAAAACGAGGTGTGGTTGTTCAGATCTTGCAAATAATGATTAGTTTGTCTCGTGTTTAATCAAGTGGGTTTAAAGTAAAATCTGTTAAGGTTGTTGGTGTTGAAAATTTGCTTAGATCAGTTAACTATGTTTTTGTTGTTGGCTACTTAGACTTGTGTCTTGTAACTATTTGAACTTTATTTTTTTTAATCATAACTGTTGATTATTTTTCTTTACTAAAAGAAAAAACCATGTGTGTGTTTAATCTTTTAGTAACCGATAATATTTTTATATTCTAATTAAAAACAATTTCATTAAATTAATTATGTTTGTGTATCACTACACTGATTATCTTGTGTTGAGTGGGTAGTGTGCGTGTGTTCCAAGTGTCCATTGCCTTGGTGTGATTAGTGTTGTATTTCAGTTTGATTGTGGGGTTGTTTAACTTAAATGATGTGTACTGGTTGTATTGATTAAGTTAGTTCATTTACACTTATATCTCTGTAATTTGTAACTAGCCCCAATTCTTGACTCGAGGGGACACCAAAGGCCTCTGCCCTTCCATCCTTTGGATATATAGAGGGGGAGGGCAGAGCTTTTGTTTTTTTCATGTTGTTAAAGATTTGAACAATGAAAATAGATGGAGTGCGCTTGATCGAATTGATCGGGTCATATAGGAACAAGGTTTAAGTCTACTGGTCTGTTAGTAAAGTTGGGTGAGTAAGTGGTCCTTGAACTAAGAGGCCCGGGGTTTTCCATTTCGGTGGTTTTCTCGTGATCAAATACTCTGTTATAATCTACTTTTCCTCATCCCATTCTAAATCTTTTTATTTAGGCAGTAACACTACAAATTTGATTTCTATTTGTGTGTGTGTGTGTACAATAATTTCACTCAAGTTTTAAACTGATTTTAAAAGGAGTTAGAGTTTTATTTATTAACTAAAAGACGTTAGGGTGTTTAGGTTCTTTAAATTTCAACCCTAAATATGACATACATAGTTTATAATAACAACATATATCATGACATATGGTTTATTTTAATTAAATGTCCTCACGGGAATAATATCTCATTTATAGTTGTCAATTACATCACACGAAGGCCACTACCTTCGGTGAGCATTTCATGCTTCTTTCAATAAGTTTGTAGGAGTCTCTCACCTAACGTGATTAGGTAATATACAAACATATTAACTGGGAGATCACTACATAATAACACCACCGGTGAGTCCATACTTAAACCCATTTTATGGATCAAGTCTATCCGCATTCTCTCGCCATGAAGCGATGACCATCTTAAACTTGTCAATCATAACGACCTCAGCCTATTTTAATAGCCAGTCGTGCGGTACACGATCACAAACATAAAAGCAACCCCGATCGATAGATTCACCATGAGTAGCGGTATGTTCATACAAATAAGAACATATATATATATATATATATATATATACAACCTACAATATATGTATATGTCTATAAGATATCGCTTTGCTCTCGTGTCTCCCCAAACCCAACCCATACCCTAACACCAGATTGCACTAAGTTTATCAATCTTCAACCTTAATTAAGATTAACATAATCTAGTCTCTTGGTTTATGCTATAATAAACCTAATTACTAAAATTACTGATCATATCTCAAATAAACAAAGGTCCAACCACTCGAATCAATTCGGAATAGTCCCACCATAAAACTTATAGGCCAAATTGTCTTCTGCCGCTAAATTCGTTCAAATGAATTTGAAATGTCGTTAAACCAACGAATCTCGTTCGAAATATACAAAACCCCATTTGAACGAAAACAACCATCTCGTTCAAATGAGACAGCAATCCCATTCGAATAAGAATGGTGTTGATCACCATCTTCTTTCCAAAAATGCATTTTCTAACTACAGCCTCCATTAATAACATTCAAGCTTCAAACTAGCAACCTAAGCATCATAAAAATCAAAACTACATCTGATCTTATGATCCTAAATGAATTTCAACAATTATTTAAGATCTAAAACAATAAATAAGGCCTAAATCTTCAAAGTTCACAAATTTAAACCTAGTTTGTCCTCAACAAGGATGGAGTTTAAATTACATTGTAATTTTAGATTCAAATGTGAAATAAACATGGGAATTCTACTTATAAACAAAATAAATTCCTAAAACATGATTTCTAATCACATAATCATATGCCAAAAACCATTCAATATCAGATTTATCTTCAAACGTACAAGTCTTAATATAAAGTTAACAAACATAATTAAGATAATCAGATTTAATCCTAAACATGCATTCAAAAATCCTAGAATAGAAAATTGAAAATTAACTAAGATTTCGTGGATGTTATTGCGGCCTTTGCCAGAGAGGCAATCTCTCTCCTTAGGCCTCCCATTTCTGAACCTTTACCATGTTTGAATCAATCCCCTATAACTCTTGATAAGTCCCAACTAAGGTGAGTGCTTTGAAATCTTTTGCATGGTTAGTTTCTGGTTAACATCCCCCTTCATCCTTGTTGAAGAATGTCTCTAATTTTATAGGAGAGCTTGTTATGTCTTTCTCGAAGTTAGACATAAAAAATTTAGAAAAACCATTCAAATACTCGTTGATAGGTACATTTTCACACGGAAGACCTTCATTCAATGATATACGAAAGGTGTTTTATTCTTTTGGTTCAAGTCAACCTTTAGCCTTGGCCTTATCAATAAAAAAGTTTTTTTATTAGACTTTTTCACGAAGAATATTTTTTGAGACTTTAGATGTGAGAGACTTGGTTTATTCAAAGATTACCTATGAGAGCTTTCAAATGTGTAAAAGTAATGTGTGATACTTGATTTAATCGAATTTGCAAATTTTCAAGTTAACCTTATTTAATCGATGTCAATTTTTAATCCAATTTAATTAAGCCCTAAAACATGCATCTAGGTGTAGTGGACCATGCCAACACAAACAAATATGAATTGCCGACTCATAAATTGCAGGAAAAACCCCCTTTCGGGTAAAACCTTTTATTTCACAAATAATACTCACAATGATTACAAGTGAAATCTGCAATGGATTAACCACAGTAAACCCACATAGGCCACAACCTAAATCAACAATGGAATTCCACAGCAACTCCATACGAACCATAATTCAGTCAACCCAGGAACACCCATGAGCACTCCTTATTGACCCACGCAGTCACATCAGCCCAACACCTCCCTCAAGTGGCACCTGGATCAGCAGTAGGTTATCCTCCCTATAAAATAAACTCAAGCAAAGATGTATCTTGGGTTCCAAAATAGTTCACTAAAAGATTGGGATGTTTTGTGAATTGAAAACAAAGGATTTAAACCCTTAAATGAAGAAGACAAAGTGTTATGGAGAATAACAGTTTGTGCAGAATGAAAAACGTCAAGTCTTCTTAACGAAAACGAAGTGGTTTAACACCCTTTATATAAAAAACTTAAGGCGACACATCGCTTGAATGAAACAGGTGTATCGCTCGAACGAGACTTCGCACGAGATCACCCTGTCGCTCGAACGAACTGCTTTGTTGCTCGAACAAGCCAAATTTTTTTTTTATTTCGCCAAATATACTCTGCTTAGAAAAAATTCTTTGACGAAAACTCCACTCCAAAAAATTTTCAAAAAAATTATCCCAACACTCTAAGTGAACCGTTAAGGTATAAAAATACAACCTTACTAAAATTAATCTCGCGAAGGCTTGAATGTTGAAGAATGTTGATATTCGGATCCGTCTTGATGCATGATTGAACTTGAATAAGTCTTCGATGGTTGTAGTGGTATACGACATACTCAAATGTAAACCAGATAATAAAATAATGTCCTTACAAAATGATCTCCTGACTTTCATTCGAATGTGGAATCATTTATTACTCTGGTTTAGATAAGTCACACAAACTCACAACAACGGTTTTTACATGCACTACTTTAATTGTCAAGTTTTATCGCATTTAGTTCGTTTTAAAGACAAAATTGAGATGAAAACACATCGACCAATATGTGATAGACAAGAACAATAGTAAAAACAATCCCTGCAAGTGTGCATTAAAGGAACTCATGAGTCAAACATGTAGGTAGTAACAACAAATCATATCCCAATGACTCCAAACATTATAAACCACAAAAATGAGATGATGATGCATATCAAAACACTATCGAATAATCACATGGATATGGAATGAAATTAAGACTCGTTCATCCTAAATGTCCATCCATAAACGATGTAAAACAAAATACAAAACTCTTTTTTTCCTTTTCCAAATATTTTATCAAAATAAAATCTTTTTGACTAAAAAAAAAGAAAATATTTTTGTATTTTTTCATAAAATTTCAATTTTTTTTTTGGTTTTTCGAAAAATATATCAAAAATGCAAAATATAAAAACAAAAATGATGCACACTAGCAATAGGCATAAAATATCATCATGAAAATCATCCTATGCTAGTAAACAAGTCTAAACCTCATCCGTTAGGTGCGGTGGAGTTTTCCAAAGGTGGTGACATCCTATGAAAAACATCCATCAAGTCCTGTGAAGTTTTGACAAAAAACTTAACCTGCTCCCTAATATGTGAAAACTCTCTCATGTAATCATCCGGATAATCCAAAGTATCATGTGTGGGTGCATGTGTAGTGTCAACACGTGTAGTAGCAAAACGTGACACATTACCCAACTTAAAACAAAACTCCCTAAGGTGTCCTCTCTTTTTGCAATTGGTGAAAACATAAACATGGCTAGGTACACCTCCCTCAAAACGTCTCCTACACACTATCATATTAGGTACGAGACGCCTAGGTGGGTTAGGTTAAGATCCATATGGATCTATCGCTAACTCAGGAATCGACTCAAGTGCAACATGAGAAGTGGACGCACCGTCATAACCTATCCCTTGTCTCTCAACATCACCCAAAAAGGTCAACATCACCCAAAACGAGTTTGAGAACCATCTTTCCAACCTTCTTAGATGTGTTCTCTAAAGGGACTTTGACTTTTCGGGCACGTTCGAGATCACTCTCGAGTTGGGATACACGTGTCGTCAGACTAGACACCGTGTTGGTCAAATCACTCTTTTCTTTATCAAAAGCACTCAACTGTTCACTCAAAGAAACCTTCACTTTCTTGACTTGACTTGCTTTCGCTTGTAATACCCCGTATTTTTATAGCTTTTAAAATTATGGGATTTATTAAATTTAATTGAGATAAATTAATTTAATTTTAATCCGGAATGTTGCTTTGAATATTTACTAGCGTGACGAGAGTTATTAATTATTGGAAATTTGTTATTTGTTGCATATTACTGGATGAGTATAGTAATATATGAGATTTATTTTTATAATGTTGTCATGAGTGAATTAAATGACTATTTCGGAAATTTAAGTCGGGACGTGCCCGTGTCACGTCAGGACTATTTTTGTTAAATAAAAAGTGAATATTTTATAAGTTGTTCGCATGGTCGTTTTGAGTGCGCCAACGCGTCCGGAAGGGTCGAGATAGTCAGAAAAGTGTACCCGGGGGTTTAGTTTGGGTCTCGGGGCGTTTTTAGGCCTAATTGGTACCCCGGGAGGGCAATTTAGTCATTTCACCTTTTTGGGTAATTGAACCCACGAAATTCAGCAACCTATATCAGCCAACTAGGTTATTCTTTTAGGGTTAGAATATTCAGAAAACAAGTGACGGCCATTGGAGAAGAGAGGAGAGAGATCCAAGGCAATTCAAGGCCAAAAAGTCACCGGTTTGCACCGCCGCCACCACCACCGCGTACATCGCGATACGAGGAACGCAGCCATACCAAAATCAACCGTGAATCAGAATACCAAAAATTCTAGGCAAGTGTTTAACTTGCTATTTTCGTTGGTGCAATCTTCATATTAGTTTAGGAATGATTTGTGATGAAAACTATGGAAGAAAACCCAATTTATGATAGGAGAATCCATGTAATATTGATTTATATATTGATTCTGGAAACCCTTGCCATGTAGAGGAAATAAACCACGAAATTTTGATGATCATAAGAAAGAAATTCTGGAGAAAGATTGGTTAGAAAACTGTTTAAGAAAATTTTAGGGTTCTTGATAATTGGATATAATTTTAGGTTGAAAATCCATGTTTTAATGATGAATATGTACATGCCTTACGTTAGAATCATCTGGTATATTGTTATAATGTTAGTAGTAGAATTCTGGGATGATTGGAACTTGAAAATATGGATTTGGTGTAATTTTGGTGATGAAACCCGTAACTGCATTTCTGCAGAATTTTCGCAGACCTGCTTGATCGATCGATCGAGCCTAGAGCTTCGATCGATCGAAGGTTCGATCGATCGAGCCCCAGACCTCGATCGATCGACCCCTCCTGACAGACTCTTATTTCCCTTGTTTAATTAGTTAAATTAAATTTATCGTGAAATAATTCTTGGGTATTCTTAATGAAATGTTTTGAGAGATAGGAAAGACCAGTAGGACATATGAATAAGTGTTGGGAACTTTATTATAAGACGAGAATCTTGTTTTTGGGATAATTATATAATGAACGAGGAAACTAAGTATTTCAAGTGAGAGATTACGTCGAATAGCTACGATAGTAAATAGAGGTATACCTACTGAATTTCCTACTTGGAAGGATAGAGTCAACGAATGTCACGTATTAAGTGAGAAAACCCTTCGAGTTAAGGTTAGAGATGAAACCTTATACGTAAATACTAATAATGTGAAATTAAGGATACATGTTGTAATTATGGGTGACGAGAAGAACCTACATTAATATGATAAAAGTGGTATATTTATATGATTGTGTGTACATATATTATTTACATGTGAAAATCATGCCCACGCTACTTGCTATCCCTGAGGTTACCGCGCTGGGACAAGTCTTATCTCGATGGGACCTTTATGGGGGATATTGACTTGTACCCTAGAAGATAGATATCCTTGGTACAGGCTATCGACGTGATAGTTCAGACGGTCCTAAGAGACGCAGGCATGTGCCATCCTCTTAGAGACTTGGAATCTATGCTTCGCCTCAATATTATTTGTGTATTTATGTTAATACAATTCGAGAGTGATTCCGATTGTATTCCCCTTAATATGAGTGATATGGGGTTCTGGATAGTAGAGTATGCCCGCACCATAGTTTATTTGGGGTGCTGTTATTATATATATATAGTATACGAGTAGTTAATATAGACTTGGAACTACCTACTGTGAATTGATATGTAGGATATGGTTGATGACTCAAATTGTAAATACTTATTTTGAGAAAGTATAATATGACTCTGGAAAACTTTATTGACTTATAAAGTTAAAATGAGAACTTTAGTTATTACTTGAAATATTCTTTTCAAACAATTGTATCGATAAATTTTGAATCCTACGAAATGCCTAAGATAAGTTAAATCATTGGGGAAAGATAGCGTGTTATATAATGAGATAAACCATTAGGAGGGTTAGTGCGATAGGTGTGCACATTAGAAGAGAGGTGAGAATTTCACAAGAGAGTGTCGCACTAATATGTTGTTGCATTGGCCTGTACCAATTTATCTGCTAAACGTATTTTTTAAATCAAACACACTTTCGGGCTCTGACCCGTTTCTCTCTCTCTCTCTCTCTCTCTCTCTCTCTCTTGTCTATATATGTATGTATTACAGGTGCCCATCCACAGGGGCGTCTAGCTTAGGATCTCTTGGAAGGAACGCGCTGCAGTTTAGGTGGGAGTTGCAGGTCTCTTGATTAGACGACTTCGTCCATTCGGATCCACTCTTAGTACTTTCATTTAGTTGGGCATGTGTAGCCCTTTCCATTATTTCGTTGTTATTGGGACATTTGTATTTCAGTTATTTCCAGATTGTTACTATGGGATTTATTCAGTTTGCATGTATGACTTTAGATTTCATATGTTGACATTCGACTGACGAATGTATTATATTAATTGGTTTATGTTGCAGAATTTAATATGGTGTGATTCTTACTATTTGAATGTTGTTAATAAAATAAATGTTTTTCTTTAAATAAAATTTGGTTAGTATGTCTGAAAAATGATTTTGACACTTAGCTTAATGACTTAGGGTGTTAAATTGGAAAATATTTTTTTTATCGACAGTGATGCTGAGAATGAACCAACTGTTTACCTTGATTTAATTTAATAAATGAGTGATCGACCGGTATTTAATTAGGCGGGGTGTCACAGGTGGTATCAGAGCATCAGGTTCTAGTGTCCTTAGGATCTGTACGGCTTATTATGCTTTCAGCGTTACTTTGTTTGTTATAGAGCCCTATGTTTAGGATTGTCGATTCCTTTGGCGAGATTTCGTTCTCCTGCTATAATGTGTATGCATTAGTGAATTCTAATTTCGTTCGGATGTGTGCGTGTGCCGAGCGATGACAGATGTCAGAAGAAGACCGTTAAGCGTACATCAGGAGGCAGGGCTCAGTTGAGATTAGGAAATATATTCGAGGATGACGACCGTAGTCGAGGTCACCTCCATTATGGCCCGAGAAGCCAAGACTTGAAAGGCGACTAAGGTGCAGCAATGATTTTTGAAATGCTGTTATAGTCAAATGAGGTACGGGGGTAGACTTACCCAACGTTTTACAAAAACGTGTAGAGACTATCAACGGGAAATTTTAGAAACGCGAAAATTGTATGTGTCTTTACCAAAGGCGGTAAAGTATCCAAAGGCTTAAATGTAGAACGGAGTGTGGCAAACCGAAAGTGAAAATTTAGAGAAAAATTTTCTTGGCTTTAGGGACAAAATTATAATGGTTGGAGACAACCACCAATTTTAGAAGTGGAATGCTATGCCTATAGGAGAACCTGAGGTACGGTGTTGATAGTATGTTCCTTCCTTATTTGTTCAGGATGAGAAGTAAATGTGGTTCTGAACTCTTCGAGGGAGGGCATATCAGGGGTCCATTCGTGAATTTGAATCTTAATCGTTAGCCAATTTTGTATCAGAAGATGTAGATACAAGTGGGGGAAACGACTCCAAGTGGAAGACCAACTCGTAATAATAGTTGATAAAACTCGAGGAGGAAATTCTGGTGAACGAACAATCCAGAGGTTGACATTGTCATATTGTGTCAGAATAGATGATAACGCTTCTTTGTGGAGGAAGTTAAAGGAATCGAAGAATTTAGTCGATCATGAGACTGAATGCAACGGTGGTGGTATAGCACCACAGAAGGATGTGGATACACATCAGGAAAACCATTTAAATGCTTCAGACAGTTAAATTCTTACCAAATGATGGTAAATTCAGTAAGTAGTAGTATAGATAGTAACATGATCTTTATGGCCTCAGAAGGCTATGGAACAACCGGGATGGTTATACGAAATCGAGTCTACTAATGTCCGAGGAAAGGACAATCCTAACCTGGTTAGTAGGACAGGTGATAGGTGAATTATGTGTTGAGGTATTTTATTCGGAGTGAGATCGCTCACGATAATATGTTCCAAAGTAAGTATAAGGGCAAGAATACGGTGCCTAGTAAAAGGCAACGAGTAAAGTAATATTGTTTGGTTTGTGTAGACGTGTTACGTCCGGAAACCATTTGCACAGTCAAGACGATTGTCAAGGTAGAAGTGTATGTTGTATCCTCAGAGGATGAGGCGTGTTTATGTGACACGAGCGAGTCACCATATTTTGATCATTTCTAGATTAGCATGTGAGACGAGTTTAATGCATATAATTAGAAATGTTACCATTGTGTGAATATTTTTCCTTAGTGTAGCGGGATTTTCTTTAGAGCTATCCGCGGAGGATGGGTGAGTATATTAACAGTGTTTTATACTTTATGGAGATTGCTTGTTGTAGTGATGCGATACACGAGTATGATTTTATCTTTGTTAAAATGTTATAAAAATGGGTAGTATGATAGTGGGCATTTATTGCGAGGCTATTGGAGTAGTTGCATTGGTGCAACATGTTTCATGTTTGTTTTGGCGAGGCTTACCTGTAAAAAAAAGTTGGACTCGCACTTATATTATCTATCCTAGAGACTTCGGAGGAGATAGTGGGCTTGAGATATTCGATGCCAATGTATGTATAGACTTTGTTAGTATAATTCCGTATGTATCGGGATTTACCGTTGAGCGAAAAGATTTGACTGAGTATTATGTTTAGCACTCCGGACTTAGTGATAGGAAGAGTGCATTGTTATATTTAACCTTTAGAGATGTGGGAGTTAATCTTTATACCCCTATTATTAGGGAAAGGAATTTCGAGAATTCCGATTGTATGTATTCGAGGTTTATGGAATGCTATTACCATCAACCAATACGGTAGTGAAATTGGTGAAACGTTCTTTATTAAGCATAATTACGGGAGAATTGTAACTTTTCTATCAAGAGAAGGAATAAAGGGCTACATACCACGGACGGAGGACCTAACGGATTTTGATGACCGACAAAGCTAGGTAGTAGTGTATCGGGGGGGGGGGGGTTCCTTGTTTGGATTTCGCTTTGCGAGACATCCCACGCATGAAACTTAGCGTAAGGTTGGAAATAGGGAGACGTTTGGTCACTATTCCACGAGTTTGGTACCCTGGTCGAAATGGGATCAAGTAATTATGTATGTAAGTTGGAAGTTGAATTTTATTTTAAGGTTATTGGAGCCTGATCTTGTGGTAGGAAAACACTGAAAGTTATCCCCACAAGTTGAGGGGTGGAACTATGATAAGGAGAATTTAAGAATTCTGATTTCTAGGGTGATTGAGAGTACCCGAATATCATAACCGCGTACAGAACACAAAGTGAATAAAGAGTTGGAATGATTTTTAGCATGGATTATCTGGAAAGAACTTTATACTATACATAAGAGATGACCTATAATTATTTTGATGAATAGAGCATTAGTGATTTACTTTAGTTGTTGTACCTATTTGGGAAAATTGTTGTACTTATCTGAGAAAGGTTGAGAATTATTATTCCTCTTTTATTGTCATGGAATTTGAATGCCCTATTTCTTCTATTCCGTTGAATTTAGTTAGTTCTATAGATTAGTAGCACGCCGTTCGCTCTCCCAGGGCGGTCGGAGTGTTGCAAAAATGTGGGCATCTTGGTTAACTACAGTTAAAATGGTCCGAATCGAAGGGACGTGTGAAATATATGTTTGTGGGAATAGTATGACGAAGTGGAAGTGATAGAGTGGATTAAACGTCACATGAGGGGCGATAATCCATACATAAGTGTGCAATTAGAATAGCACGCCCTAACTTGATTGGAAGGCTGTGGAAGCCGTTCAAGAATTGGTATTCCTTGAATAGAGTAGAATTTAATGATTATGAAGAACACCCGGAGCGGAGTTGTTGTTAGTCAAGTGTGAGAGCGACTTGCGCATACAAAGAGTAAGGATGTTAGTATGGTATAAGAGATCCAGAAGTGCGCTTCGTGGAGAGAAGAGCACGGGTCGGAACTTTCGGCCTACTCCAAGGAGGAAGGGGAGTATTACGTGTCACTTAATGTGAGACATTTCAAGGGAAGAATCAATGTTTAGCGAGATGTAGTGAGTAGTCTCTACATGCACCGCCCATAAGTAAGGTTTGGTTGAGAGCGGAGAATCAACCAAAGAATTTTGTGTTTATCGACAATTCCTGAAATTGGAAGAGGTCGGTAAAGTTGGTACAGTCCTTGGATGGGTTGCCATCCTCAAAACAAGATCAAGGGTTTATCCCGAACTTATGAATTAATTCACCGAGAAGGAAGTGATTGATATTCCTTTGGGATGGCTTACAATATTAACTAGTATGCCCCAGACTTCCTTCGAAAGGAAGGATCGCGCCAGTGCATGGTCCGGCGCACTATAAATTTCTGAATCAGGATGAGATTGGTGAATCCCACCTTTGAAATGGGATTTAAGGTACCAACGGAGATAAGATTTCATTCGAGTAGGATGTATCACCCTTAGCCAGGGAATAAGCGCATGGTGATTAAAGATTAGGGGAGTCACGTGAAGGAGATTTTGGAATCTTGGTACGATGATTTCAAGCATGCTCGGTAGAAACACTCGTACCTGTTTGTCGCGTACAAGGTACTTATTAAGGTTTTGTTATGGAAGAACCTTGACTATTCTCCTTCCGTATGATTAGAGGAGATTAGGTAATCAGAATTTTTGGATCGGTCAAGAGAACTTTCGATAAATGTGGTAGAATTCCACGACTGTATTAGGCGAGCAAGAGTGATCAAATGTTCGTAATATTTTCTCAGAATGGAAGTTTTGTACATAAATGATCCGAGTAATTGTCTATAGTAGGGTGCGGCGTCCTAATGTTAGTGAGATAATGAAATGTATAACGTATAAGCGTGACTTATGCGAATGTTGTCGGTTGGGAGCACAAGGTGAAGTATCTTTAATGAGAATGTAAAACAATGTTGCTGTGAAGAAAGGGCTATAGTAATTGAGCGCCGTAATGTGTAGTTAGTTTGTGTACGGAAAAGGATATCCAGAATTGTGCTATCGGATAGGCCTTATTTTCCGAATTTCGTGACGAAATTAAGTTATTAGGGGGGAAGTATGTAATACCCCGTATTTTTATAGCTTTTAAAATTATGGGATTTATTAAATTTAATTGAGATAAATTAATTTAATTTTAATCCGGAATGTTGCTTTGAATATTTACTAGCGTGAGGAGAGTTAGTAATTATTGGAAATTTGTTATTTGTTGCATATTACTGGATGAGTATAGTAATATATGAGATTTATTTTTATAATGTTGTCATGAGTGAATTAAATGACTATTTCGGAAATTTAAGTCGGGACGTGCCCGTGTCACGTCAGGACTATTTTTGTTAAATAAAAAGTGAATATTTTATAAGTTGTTCGTATGGTCGTTTTGAGTGCGCCAACGCGTCCGGAAGGGTCGAGATAGTCAGAAAAGTGTACCGGGGGTTTAGTTTGGGTCTCGGGACGTTTTTAGGCCTAATTGGTACCCCGGGAGGGCAATTTAGTCATTTCACCTTTTTGGGTAATTAAACCCACGAAATTCAGCAACCTATATCAGTCAACTAGGTTAGTCTTTTAGGGTTAGAATATTAAGAAAACAAGTGACGGCCATTGGATAAGAGAGGAGAGAGCTCCAAGGCAATTCAAGGCCAAAAAGTCACCGGTTTGCACCGCCGCCACGACAACCGCGTACATCGCGATACGAGGAACGAAGCCATACCAAAATCAGCCGTGAATCAGAATACCAAAAATCCCAGGCAAGTGTTTAACTTGCTATTTTTGTTGGTGCAATCTTCATATTAGTTTAGGAATGATTTGTGATGAAAACTATGGAAGAAAACCCAATTTATGATAGGAGAATCCATGTAATATTGATTTATATATTGATTATAGAAACCCTTGCCATGTAGAGGAAATAAACCACGAAATTTTGATGATCATAAGAAAGAAATTCTGGAGAAAGATTGGTTAGAAAACTGTTTAAGAAAATTTTAGGGTTCTTGATAATTGGATATAATTTTAGGTAGAAAATCCATGTTTTAATGATGAATATGTACATACCTTACGTTAGAATCATCTGGTATATTGTTATAATGTTAGTAGTAGAATTCTGGGACGATTGGAACTTGAAAATATGGATTTGGTGTAATTTTGATGATGAAACCTGTAACTGCATTGCTGCAGAATTTTCGCAGACCTGCTTGATCGATTGATCGAGCCTAGAGCTTCGATCGATCGAAGGTTCGATCGATCGACCCCTCCTGGAAGACTCTTATTTCCCTTGTTTAATTAGTTAAATTAAATTTATCGTGAAATAATTCTTGGGTATTCTTAATGAAATGTTTTGAGAGATAGGAAAGACCAGTAGGACATATGAATAAGTGTTGGGAACTTTATTATAAGACGAGAATCTTGTTTTGGGGATAATTATATAATGAACGATGAAACTAAGTATTTCAAGTGAGAGATTACGTCGAATAGCTACGATAGTAAATAGAGGTATACCTACTGAATTTCCTACTTGGAAGGATAGAGTCAACGAATGTCACGTATTAAGTGAGAAAACCCTTCGAGTTAAGGTTAGAGATGAAACCTTATACGTAAATACTAATAATGTGAAATTAAGGATACATGTTGTAATTATGGGTGACGAGAAGAACCTACATTAATATGATAAAAGTGGTATATTTATATGATTGTGTGTACATATATTATTTACATGTGAAAATCATGCCCACGCTACTTGCTATCCCTGAGGTTACCGCGCTGGGACAAGTCTTATCTCGATGGGACCTTTATGGGGGATATTGACTTGTACCCTAGAAGATAGATATCCTTGGTACAGGATATCGACGTGATAGTTCAGACGGTCCTAAGAGACGCAGGCATGTGCCATCCTCTTAGAGACTTGGAATCTATGCTTCGCCTCAATATTGTTTGTGTATTTATGTTAATACAATTCGAGAGTGATTCCGATTGTATTCCCCTTAATATGAGTGATATGGGGTTCTGGATAGTAGAGTATGCCCGCACCATAGTTTATTTGGGTTACTGTTATTATATATATATATTATACGAGTAGTTAATATATATATGGAATTCTGAAACTTGGAACTACCTACTGTGAATTGATATGTAGGATATGGTTGATGACTCAAATTGTAAATACTTGTTTTGAGAAAGTATAATATGACTCTGGAAAGCTTTATTAACTAATAAAGTTAAAATGAGAACTTTGGTTATTACCTGAAATATTCTTTTCAAACAATTGTATCGATAAATTTTGAATCCTACGAAATGCCTAAGATAAGTTAAATCATTGGGGAAAGATAGCGTGTTATATAATGAGATAAACCATTAGGAGGGTTAGTGCGATAGGAGTGCACATTAGAAGAGAGGTGAGAATTTCTCAAGAGAGTGTCGCACTAATATGTTGTTACATTGGCCTGTACCAATTTAAATACTTGCTAAACGTATTTTTTAAATCAAACACACTTTCGGGCTCTGACCCGTTTCTCTCTCTCTCTCTCTCTCTTGTATATATATGTATGTATTACAGGTGCCCAGCCACAGGGGCGTCTTTCTTAGGATCTCTTGGAAGGAACGCGCTGCAGTTTAGGTGGGAGTTGCAGGTCTCTTGATTAGACGACTTCGTCCATTCAGATCCACTCTTAGTACTTTTATTTAGTTGGGCATGTGTAGCCCTTTCCATTATTTCGTTGTTATTGGGACATTTGTATTTCAGTTATTTCCAGATTGTTACTATGGGATTTATTCAGTTTGGATGTATGACTTTAGATTTCATATGTTGACATTCGACTGACGAATGTATTATATTAATTGGTTTATGTTGCAGAATTTAATATGGTGTGATTCTTACTATTTGAATGTTGTTAATAAAATAAATGTTTTTCTTTAAATAAAATTTGGTTAGTATGTCTGAAAAATGATTTTGACACTTAGCTTAATTACTTAGGGTGTTAAATTGGAAAATATATTTTTATCGACAGTGATGCTGAGAATGAACCAACTGTTTACCTTGATTTAATTTAATAAAGGAGTGATAGCCCGGTATTTAATTAGGCGGGGTGTCACATCGCTGCCTTAAACACCCGTAAAACCTCTAACTATCTCTCCAAATCTCTAACCCTAAGACCTAACTCCTTATTCAATTTCTTAGTCTTTAAGGTCTCGACGTACAAATATCTAAACGCAATCTGGAGCTCACTTTCACCTTCGCTCCCACACTCACTTTCTCCCTCACTCAAAACACTCAAACTATCCTCCTCCTCGGGGGTCTCACATGCACAAGTTTCCTCATCATATTGGGGAAAACTAGGTGTGCTCACGTGACTAGATAAAAAGGCAACAAACTTCTCATGTGTAGACTCATCCCCGAAATCTCTCACCTCTTCCTCACTATCGCTAAGAGTGGCTGGCATGGCAAGCTGTTTGTCCTTTCTCTTTAGCTTAGTGGGACACTCAAAAGTTCTATTCCCCCTACCCTCACACTCAAAACACTTCCTTTCTTCCTCTTTCTCTTTCTCACCCTGTTTCTCACCGCTATCTTTGGGCTCATCTTTCTTTTTAATTTTCTAAAAGAATCTTTTATTGAAAGAATTTTCTTTGGAAAATTTGAGAAGCTTTTAATTTTTTTTTTGCAAGCATGGCCATATCAAAATCAGACTCGTCCTCAGACTCGGACTCACAAACTCTCACTTTCTTTTTCTTCTCATTATTGGACACTTTCTTCCCCTTCCTAGACTGAACTTTAAGTGCTATCCCTCTATCCTTAGGCTTGACAGTGTCAGAAAATATGTCAATTTCATATGTGTGGAGGTCTCCTACCAGCTCTTCCAATTTCAAATTGCTCAAATTACCCAAGGAAGTTAAAACACTCACTACCCATGCATCAGGAATGTGCTCACCAATATTGAAACTAATGTTGACAATATCAGACAAACGTGCATACAACTCATCAAAACACTCAGTCTCAAGCATGGTAATTATTTCAAATTGAGTAGTTAAATTTTGAATATTAGACTATTTGATCGCATTTGTGCCTTCATGGGTAAGTTGTTAAATGTCCTACGCTTCTTTTGGCGTAGTGCACGTTATAATACGTCGAAACTCCTCAGGAGTGACGGTACAAAAATTGCACTCAACCCACGTGAATTAAAAGTGCTTCATTTAAATTCGTCCTCAGTCCAGTATATCATGAGTTTTAAAGAAGTGATATTATTTGTGGTGACTGTGGGAGGAGTCCAACCTATTTCACAAACTACCTAAACACGCTCATCAATGGCCTTTAATTGTGATTTCATACGTGTTTTTCAGTAGGCATAATTAGACCCGTAAAAAATGGGCATCCGATTATATAAGTGCTCCATTGAAAAAATTGTGATTTTTCACAAAACAGATTTTTCAAAAAATAATATATGTCATACAATTTTGTGGAAATAGGAATACACAATAAATTAGTGTAAGATGCTCTGATACCAATTTATAAAAGTTATGTGTGATACTTGATTAAACTAAATTCATAAATTTCTAAGTTAACCTTATTTAATCGGTGTCAATTTTTAATCCAATTTAATTCATCCCTAAAACATGCATCTAGGTGTAGTGGATCATGCCAACACAAACAAATATGAATTGTCGACTCACAAATTTCAGGAAAACCCCCCTTTCGGGTAAAACCTTTTATTTCACAAATAATACTCACAATGATTACAACTTAAATCTGCAATGGATTAACCACAGTAAACCCACAACCTAAATCAGCAATGGAATTCCGCAGCAACTCCACACGAATCGCAATTCAATCAGCCCAGGAATACCCACTAGCACTCCTTATTGACAAGCAGTCACGTCAACCCAACACCTCCCTCAAGTGGCACCTGGATCAGCAGTAGGTTATCCTCCCTGCAAGAGAAACTTAAGCAAAGATATACCTTGGGTTTCAAACTAATTCACTAAAATATTGGGTTGTTTTGTGAATTGAAAACAAAGGATTTGGATCCTTAAACGAAGAAGGCAAAGTGTTCTGTCGGATAACAGTTTGTGTAGAATGAAAAACGTCAGGTCTTGTTAACGAAAACGGAGTGGTTTAACACCCTTTATATAAAAAAACTTAAGGCGGCACGTCGCTCAAACGAAACAGGTGTATCGCTTGAATGAATCAGACTGTCACTCGAATGAGACTTCGCACGAGATCACCCTGTCGCTCGAACGAGACAAAAAAAATTATTTCGTCAAAAATAATCCTCCTCAACACTTAGAAAATATTCTTTAACGAAAAACTCCGCTCCAACACTTAGAAAAGTTTTCAGAAAAATTATCCCAACACTCTAAGTGAACCGTTAATGTATAAAAACACAGACTTACCAAAATTAATCTTGTGGAGGCTTGAATGTAGAAGAATGTTGATATTCGGATCCGTTTTGACGCATGATTGAACCTGAATAAGTCTTCGACGATTGTAGCGGTATACGACATACTCAAATGTAAAACATACAATAAAATAATGTCCTTATAAAATGATCTCGTGACTTTCATCCGGATGTGGAATCATCGATTACTCTAGTTTTGATATCTTTCTCCTTTTGCATATCCACCAATATAACAAAACCATCATTTATTTATCTCAAATGCCATTGACACTCCCCTGAAGTTGGATGCCTCTATATCATCTTTGGCACGTCTAAGCTTGGCAAGATTATGCACTGAATTAGATCTTATTAAAGACCATTCGTCTAGCGTATGGATTGGACAAGGAAAAGGTAAAAAACAGTCAAATATTGACAGTTTTTTTAAATAATAAAGAAAATCATTTTAAACTGCATTTTTTAGTGGTCCTTAAAACGTTTAAAATTCACACATTTTAAAAAAATAATAAAAGTTGTATAAGTAATACCGCACCTAAGAACTTGTTTGGAAGTTTTATTTCATAGAGAAAGGAAAGGAAAAGAATAGAAATTGTGCTTTTTTTTCCCATCGTTTGGGAGATTATATAGGAAAGAAAGTGTTTTTCTGTCATTTGAGAGTTTAAAAGGCGAGAAAAGAAAGGAAAATTATTTTTAAAAAATCTTTTTTTCTCTACAAATTTTCTTTCTGAATCGGACGTAAATGGAGATAAAGGAAAGTTTTTTTAATGAATGTATCTTCTTTTCTTTAAAATAAATTATTTTCCTACCAACTTTCAAATAATTAAAAAGAGAGCTATTTTCTCTTCCCTTGTCTTCATTTCTTTTCTCTTTTTATTAATTTTTCTTGTAAGGAAAAAATTTCAATTGAGTCAACTTGTATTGGCTTAATTTCGAACAAAACTATTTGAGTCATGAGATCGAAGTTTGTGACCTTTCAAGCGTATGAGATTTGAGTTGAAGACGTAGCGGCCAAGTCAAAGAAGATCACATCATATGTCGCGTTTCGTGCCTTGTCGCGTCATCAACTTTACAAGGATCTTTAAGGTATGAATGAATATGTTATATTGAGCCTTGGATATATTTTTTGGGTGTTAGAATTTTTGTCAATTTTTTTTGAATTCATACTATCCAAAGATTTTGTTCTCGAACACCTTTTCGTAGAAAAATCATAAGTAATTAAAAAAAATCAGAAAATACGAAATTGGCGGTCACACGTTCGAATCGAAAATTTCTAGCTTTCCAAGGTCGTTAGAACGACTTTGGCTTATCGTTCGAACGAGATTCAAATTTCGTTCGAATGACGCTTCAAACGAGATGCTTTTTGGCTCGCTCAATTCTCGTTCGATATGTCGTTCGAGCGCCTATGTTGACCGAACAGTTTTTTGCGAAAAATGTCTGCTTTTGAGCATTTTTTCTCCATAACGTCCCACTACTTTTTTTTCCAACCTTTACGTAGTGGGGGGATCAATTTTTCCCACAGACTTTTTTCACACTTTAGAGAGAATACACTCTTCCAAAAAGTCCCTTGTGTTTTGTTAATCTTTAATGCTTTAACTTTCAAACAAAACACAAGTTTGCACCCAAATTATTTTCATGATCCAAGCTTCTACATAATATATATTTTGAGATCATAGTTTTGACAACGTTCTTGTTTAGCACATTTCTACGGATTATTTCTTGCTGTGGATTTCGTGTTCATGATGTACATACGGTGTACTTCGTGTGTTTGATGGTAGTACTGCCCCATTAGTGGAATCCGAGACGTAGGTGGACTCCTACGTTGTCACTAGGAAGAGGTTGAAATAATGAAGAGCGTCAAGGCTTGTGAGGGCATCAAGTCGTTGTGTAAGTATTTTGTTGTATCCTTTTGTAATTCCGTACAAACTGGACTTGTCATTGGGTTGTTCGAGATTTTTCCCATTGTGAATTTTTCTCGCACATCACAACGTTGTGGTTGTGTTTATTTTATTTTGCAAATTCATCTAGATGCATGCTTAGGTTTAAGAAGATAAAATTTGGTTTCACCACAAAAAGTAGTTTAATTGGTGCTTAATTAAATTGGTTAATTTTAGTTTTACTTTAATTCAAGTCGAAATCATTAATTTGACAAAATTCATATTTGGTTTGATTTGCATAATTTAAAAATTGAATTAAAGTGTTAGTTTAAGAAGAGAAAATTAATTTTAAAAGAAAATTAAAATTTCGAAATATTTTATGAACCATCCCTTTTGAATTTAAAAATTAGAATTTTTGCATTTTCATTTGCTCTTTTTTTTCTTCTCTCAAAATAAAATTTCCCTCAATTCCTTTTCTCTCGAAAACTTCCAAATAATCCATGAGCGTTCTCTATGCAGAAGATGAAACCCGTAAAGTAGTACTGCTATTGCGAGAAAAAAGGTCACCCTGAAAAAGATTATAAAGTGAAGGAAAATTTGAAAGCTCAATCGAAGCCGTCGGAGGGAAAATATGAAAAACAAGCAAAGCTAGCCAGTTCAATTAGAGAGAAGGAAGAGAAAGAATCCAAAAAATCATGGTTTTCCAAATCTTTTATTGACAAGGCAATCAAAGCATGAAGGAATTGACTTTGCTGTTATTAACGATTTTGGAAATTGTATTTACAACAGCTTCTTGTGGGATTTGGGTTTTATGGGAGTAAATTTACTTGGTTTGACAAAAGAGATGGAGAGGCTAACATATGATCTAGATTGGATCGAATTTTAGTTAATAGTGATTGATATGACCTATTTTCGTCCAGTATAGTGTTTCACCTCAATAAAAATGCCTCGGATTATTCCACTATTCTATTGGAGTTGTCTTTTTTTTTTTTTATCGTCCCAAATGGGATTTCATTAATGTAACATAGGGTAACAAAAAAGAAGAACAACATAACTCAAACATGCTCTACTTAAGTAGAAGGGAGAGAAGAGAAAATAACGTAGAACAAACAGGGAAAATAAGACAAAGCCTATCAAAAGACTTAATATACAACCAACAAATTTTGGGGTTTGCTCTCGACATATCATAGCAACAAAACCAAGAAACTGGTACCGAAGGCACCAGAGGGCGAGTCGCTCCGAACAAAGTCTGTGAACAAGGCAAACAAACGGTGGAATAATGTCAGACAAACACATCAAAAATACCAGCGCCATGGAGGGAGACTCAAACTCTAAGGGGCCTAAAAATAGGCGGACCTTAGTTAAGGTAGGAGAAACCTAAAAAGTCAAGGAGACCTTCCTAGTCTCAACTCGAGAGGAACAACCGCTGGGACAGTCGAACCAAAACCTGACAGTTATACCTAAAGTGGATAAAACGCTCACGAAGGAGACGAAGGAAAGAACTTCAAACGGAGCCTGCAAATACAATAATAAACAACAAAAACTAAAAACATAGCCAAACAACCTATCTTCAAAATTACAACTCCGATCTACCGCCAGAAGGGTAGTTCTTGTCGCAACCATTCTGATCTGTTCTTTGAGTGGATCTTTCACAGCCGAAGACATCTCGACGACTGACCAAACCGAGAAAGACCCACTAGACGAGCCTGGGTTTTATGGAACACTGCTTATCCTCTTTTTGGATTTAAGGGACACTTGCGGGCCTCCCCCACTCTCGCCGGAAGTGAGAGGGGGGAGGGGTGGACGGATAGATAAGAGAGGGATGGGGACTGACACGACGAAGGGTTTTTCAGACACGAACACGACACGACACGACACGAATTCGTATTTTTTTTAGTTGACACGAATACGACCCAAATAAAAGTGACATAACACGACACGACATGAATAACATGATTTCTTAAAATTTCATGATAAATTAAACATAAATAGACCTGAAAACCCAAAAAACAAACGATTGACACGACAAGATAGGATAACACGACTCATAATTTTGACACGAACACGATACGACACGACTTCGTGTCAAAAAAATCCGACACGAACACGACATATCGTGTCAATTTCGAATCATTTCGTGTTGTTTATAAAATTGCCACCCCTACACTCAAGTGGAGCATAGACAAGTTTGGAGACATTTTCCAAAAAGTCAAGCTAGCAGAAGATGAGGCAATGATAAAAGAAATTAACTTTGAGAATGACCCGTCTGACTTGAATAGAATCGAGATGCATAAAGCCAATGCCGAGTTAAACTAAAATTTATCTCTTGAAGTGAGGTTATAGAAAAGAAAAAGATAATCAGAAATGGGCTAGGGATGGGGATGCCAAGACAAAAAAAAAATTCATAGCCGTGTCAAAGCTAAAAGAAGTAAGGTTGTGTTTTAAGACTGAATCTGAAGTCTGAAATCTAAATCTGAAAAATATGTTTGTTTTTATGTCTGAATGTACCTCTGAATGAATGTATTTAGACTCATTCAGACTTCAGATTCAGACTTCAGACGTAATTCTACCTCTTAACCATTAAGTGTCAAATATAACCGTTAGCCTCTTAATCATTTAAAAAATAAACACTTTTTGGTACCTCTTGTTATGTCTACTATTTATAAATAACAATTGTACAGAATTATGAACAATTAATATAATGACAGAATTGAAACAGAATTATAGAAATGAAATACTTACTAGAATTTGCAGAAATAATAATAATTAGAAAGAAATTCGAGCCCTGTTGAACAGTCTCCTTAAGAAAAAATTATTCCTCCAACGTGCTTGAGTTTAATGAATAATTGTCTCCCAAGATAGAACGGATTTTCGGATTAATCAAGCAGCACAACAATGAGTAATCCCAGCGAACACAATTTATGTGTTTTGTACTCAACACAACCAAGAACATGTAATGCAGAAATGAAGAAAAGAATTTTCTGGGCAGAGAAAATAATGCAGTAGCATTTTCAGAATTTTGGAGGGTTTATTTTTCTGTGTTTTAAAACTGAGAGGGAAACATTTTATTTATAGTAAATGTTTTGACTGTTGGGAACAGTCAAAACCGAAATTAACTGTCAAAGCAGTTAATTTCGTGAACTGCTGACTCTTGGAATTAACTGATTATCAGTTAATTAAAGATTAATTAATTTCGTAATTAATTAATTAAATTAAAGCCCAGAAAGTTCGGCCCAAAAATTTAAGAATTTTTATAAGCCCAAGCCCAAGCCGGAGCCGGAGCCGGAGCCCGAACCGAGCCGAGCCAAGCCGGCCGGCCGGACGGACGGACGCGCGTGCGCGCGCGTGTGGACCTTTGACCGAAAGTCAACCCAAGCATAGCTTAGGTCATCTCCCTTTCAAAGAGTTGGGATACCCCAAAGGCATCCAAGCCTTAGTCCATCAATTGGGTTTTATTAACTCATCATTTTTCCACTACTCTTCCAATGTGGGACAAGAGTTAAAACATACCCAATACATTAACTTTCATTGCTTTATGAGTCACTTTGGGGACATAATTATCATTCATAACTTATTGAAATTGGACATATGAATATACTACGTTAATCTCCTTGCGGAGGTGAACGCGTTCGTATATGGTCCCACAATTTCCGTAGTGTGGGTCCCACCTAAATTTGAGCTTAAAGTTGCTCAAAAATCTGTCCAGAAAAATCTGGACAGCTTTATAATACCCATTTAAGTTCCAATTTTCCAACAATCCCCCACATGAATGATATATCGCTATAAATAAAACAAAACAAATGCTGATGCAGATGCAGACACAGGTTGAGTAAAACTGAAGACTTATTGCATCGGGAAAAGTAGCCTAGTGGCCTTGAACTTTCCTTAGTGATATACTATCAGATTTACTTGGTTAATCAGTAGACTTCACGTCCTGGAACCGTCAACCGTTTTTGTAAACCTAGACAACAGTATTCACACAACAATTCTTCAACACAGTTGGTTCTCACGTTTGTGTTCATTTTGGCCGTGAACACCACTTGGTTCCGCAAGTATTTTAGAGAATATGCCTTTCATTATTCTCATAGAAGTGGCCCCCTTCTTACTTACGTAGGTGACTTCCATAAAGAGTATTCTGCAATACCCCACTTAGACGTACTAAGATATAGATGTCATTAAAAGCATAACTTATCCTAATTTCGCGGCAGATATGCACTATCTCATCTTTGGAATGGATAGGATGATATATCCTCCAGTGCTTACTGAATACAACGTAGTTCAGTTTTCCCATTGAACCTAGATCTTGGGATCTCCAGTCAGCTAGGTTGGGTTGCCACTATATTGATTCTTATTTATTTATAGGCTTTAGACCCATTCCTCTCGATGATCTTTCAACTTGCTCTCGGTTTAAACCTTTCGTTAGTGGATCCGATATATTATCTTTTGACTTTACATAGTCAATTGTGATAATTCCGTTTGAGAGAAGTTATCTAACGATATTGTGTCTACGACGAATATGTCGTGACTTTCGGGTATACATGTGATTTTGTTCCCTTCCAATCGCTGATTGGCTATCGCAATGTATACATATTGCAGGCACAGGTTTAGACCAATTTGGAACATCCTCTAAGAAATTTCGAAGCCATTCAGCTTCTTCTCCAGCTTTGTCTAGTTCAATGAATTCAGATTCCATTGTCGATCTAGCAATGCACGTTTGTTTTGAGGATTTCCAAGATACGGCTGCACCTCCGAGGGTAAACACATACCGACTCGTAGACTTAGAGTCTTTTGTATCAGATATCCAATATGCATCGCAATGTCCTTCAAGAACAGCTGGATATTTTGAGTAATGCAATCCATAGTTTTGAGTATATTTTAAATAACCCAAAACTCTCAATATTGCTTTACAGTGATCTCTTCCTCGATTACTCGTAAATCGACTTAGCTTACTTATTGAGTATGCTATGTCTGGTCGCGTACAGTTAATGATATACATTAAACTGCCGATAATACGAGAATATTCTAGTTGAGATATGCTTTCACCATTATTTCTTGCTAGATGTAAATTTACATCTACAGGTGTCTTGGTAGGACTAATATCATACTTCTTGAATTTTTCAAGTACTTTCTCAATGTAATGAGATTGAGATAATATAAGTCCATCCGATGTTCTAGAAATTTTAATTCCTAATATAACATCGGCGATTCCCATATCTTTCATGTCAAATCTACTACTCAACATTTGTTTTGTAGTTTTGACAATTTCCAAGCTACTACCCATGATAAGCATATCATCAACATAGAGGCATACAATGACATATCCATTATGAATGTATTTAAAGTAAACACATTTATCGCATTCATTAATTTTGAAACCATTTGATAACATTGCATTATCAAATTTTTCATGCCATTGTTTAGGTGCTTATTTTAATCCATATAGTGATTTAACAAGCTTAAATACTTTTCCTTCTTGTCCGGGATCTTTGAACCCTTCAGGTTGCTCCATATAAATTTCCTCATCTAGTTCACCGTTTAAGAATGCAGTTTTTACATCCATTTGATGTATTTCAAGTCCATTAATAGCAGCTATTGCTATTAACATCCGAATGGACGTTATTCTTGTTACCGGTGAGTATGTGTCGAAGTAATCCAAACCTTCCTTTTGCCTATAGCCTTTAGCTACAAGTCTAGCTTTATATTTATCAATTGATCCATCGGCCTTCAATTTCTTTTTGAAGATCCATTTATAACCTAACGGTTTTGAACCTGGTGGAAGATTCACTAGTTCCCATGTATGATTTTGTAATATGGATTCAATTTCACTATTAATTGCTTCTTTCCAATTGGAAGCATCGGGTAAGGATATAGCTTCTTTATACGATTGAGGTTCATTTTCTAACAAATATGTTAGAAAATCTGGACCGAAAGAAGTCGAGGTTTTTGCTCTTTTACTACGTCTTGGTTCATCCTCTATTGAATCAATAGGTTGATGAGTACCACTTGTAGTAGCTTGATTTGTCCTTTTAGAAGGACCAGATTCTCGGGTCATGTTATACGGAAATTCATTTTCAAAAAATGAAGAATCCCTCGATTCAATAACCGTATTTACATGAATGTCCGAAATCTCAGATTTACAAACTAGAAATCGATATGCACTGCTATTAGTAGCATAACCGATGAATACACAATCCACGGTTTTTGGCCCTATTCTTACCTTTTTAGGTTTAGGAACCATTACTTTGGCTAAGCACCCCCACACTCGTAAATATTTATAGGAAGGTCTTTGACCTTTCCATAATTCATAAGGTGTCTTGTGAGTCTTTTTGTGAGGTACTTTATTGAGAATGTAATTAGCAGAAAGTAAGGCTTCCCCCCATAAATTTTGTGGAGCTCCTGAACTTAATAACATTGAGTTCATCATTTCTTTCAAAGTACGGTTTTTGCGTTCAGCAACACCATTCGATTGAGGAGAATAAGGAGCCGTTGTTTGATGAATAATCCCATTTTCAGAACAAAATTCCTCAAATGGATATTTATATTCACCTCCTCTATCACTTCTAATAACCTTTATCGTTTTGCTTAATTGATTCTCAACTTCATTTTTATATTGTTTAAATGCTTTAATAGCCTCATCTTTACTATGTAACAAATATACATAGCAATATTTTGTGCAATCGTCAATAAAAGTAATAAAATACTTTTTCCCACCTCTAGTTTGAACAAATTTTAAATCACAAATATCGGTGTGAATTAAATCTAAAGGTTCAGTTATCCTTTCAATAGAATGGAAAGGAAATCTAGTTAATTTAGATTCCACACAAATTTCACATTTATGATTTTTATCAATATTGAATTTTGGCAAAAATTCCAAGTTAATTAATCACGCAATGTATCAAAATTAACATGTCCCAATCTAGCATGCCAAATATTAGATGACTCAATCAAGTAAGAAGAACTAGCAACTTCATTCATTGAAACAGATGTTTTAGGGGTTACAGTAAGAACATTCAGTTTAAAGAGCCCCTCATTTAGGTAGCCCTTTCCTACATACATGTCATTTTTAGACAACACAAAGCGATCAGACACAAACATAAGCTTGAAACCATTCTTAGTAAGGAGAGATCCAGAAATCAGATTCTTTCGGATATCAGGCACGTGAAGAACATTGTTGAGAGTAAGTTCCTTTCCAGAAGTCATTTTCAAAGCAATCTTTCCTTGTCCCACCACCTTAGAAGTGGAAGAATTTCCCATAAAAAGGTTCTCCTCATTTTCCAAAGGCTTATAGGTGGAGAACATCCATTTGTTTGCACAAATGTGTCGTGTGGCTCCAGTGTCCACCCACCATTCCTTGGTATTTCCAACCAAGTTACATTCAGAGACAACGGCAGAAAGATTCATATCCGCCAAATCATTGGTGATATTCTCACCCTCAGTCACATTTGCTTGAGAGTTATTTTTATTTTTCTTCTTAGGCTTACGACACTCACTTGAGCGGTGTCCCGATTTACCAAAATTGTAGCATTTTTCTTTGAACTTTTTCTTGTTATGTTTGGAAGTGCCTTCCCCATCATACTTTCGTTTGTTCTTTTTATGACCTTCAACGACATGGACCTTTGTATCCATCGGATTCTTCCCACTTTTCTTTTGAGACTCACGGTTGTCTTCTTCGATTCTTAGCTGGACTACCAACTCCTCCACATTCATCTCCTTACGCTTGTGCTTGAGATAGTTTTTGAACAAAGTCCAAGAAGGTGGCAACTTTTCAACAATTGCAGCAACTTGGAAAGTTTCACTAATTGACATTCCTTCAGCATGAATGTCGTGGAGGATCACTTAGAATTCTTGCACTTGCGAGATCACAGATTTAGAATCAACCATTTTGAAGTCCAGAAAGTGCCCAATGATAAATTTCTTCATCCCAGCATCTTCAGTTTTATACTTCTTTTCCAAAGAATTCCATAATTCCTTGTAAGTTTTGATAGTGCAATAGACATGGTACAAAGTCTTGTCCAAGTAGGCCAAAATATAATTTCGGCATAGGTAGTCTGAGTGCTTCCAAGCATCGACAGCAGCAACCTTTTCAGCGTCATCTCCCTCTTGAATAGAGGGGCAATCTTCATATACAAACCTGCCCAGTTGGCAGGTAGTGAGATAGAAGTACATTTGTCATTGCCAACGTTTGAAGTCAGCCCCAATGAACTTTTTCGGTTTCTCCCCGTGTGGCATAGATACGGGTGCAGTCACATTTGTGTTGGTGACAATCAGTTTCGTAGGAGTAGTGTTCGTACTTTGTGATTCCATTTCTGTTACAAAAACAGAATTTTTATCAATGATAAAATTCATATATAATGAATTAATCAAAACAGAATACAAAATTCTGTGCACCAATTTCCTCCATATATAATTCACAATAAATGAATTCCAAAAGAATTCAAATAATAATTCAGAATTAAAGTATAATATATAAGCAGAATTCCGTACAAAACAGAATTAAATTTTTAAAATCTGTGACACACTAATTTTTAATAATAAAAATAATTCCGTACAAAACAGAATTATAATTTAAGAAAAAAATAGATAAACAGATTTTAACAAGAGTACACAAATAAAATTTATTTTCTAAAACAGAATATAAAAACAGTATAGAAATTAATTTCTATATCAAAACTGTTTTACTAATTCCTACAATAAAGCAGTAAATTAATTCATTTTATTCTGTCAAAACAGATTTATTTCCAACAAATAAATTTCTGTAAAAAAAAATTTGTACACTAAAAACAGTAGAACTAGTAATTTTGTCTTAAGATTGTTATGTCTACTATTTATAAATAACAATTGTACAGAATTATGAACAATTAATATAATGACAGAATTGAAACAGAATTATAGAAATGAAATACTTACTAGAATTTGCAGAAATAATAATAATTAGAAAGAAATCCGAGCCCTGTTGAACAGTCTCCTTAAGACAAAATTATTCCTCCAATGTGCTTGAGTTTAATGAATAATTGTCTCCCAAGATAGAACGGATTTTCGGATTAATCAAGCAGCACAGCAATGAGTAATCCCAGCGAACACAATTTCTGTGTTTTGTACTCAACACAACCAAGAACATGTAATGCAGAAATGAAGAAAAGAATTTTCTGGGAAGAGGAAATAATGCAGTAGCATTTTCGGAATTTTGGAGGGTTTATTTTTCTGAGAGGGAAACATTTTATTTATAGTAAATGTTTTGACTGTTGGGAACAGTCAAAATCGAAATTAACTGTCAAAGCAGTTAATTTCGTTAACTGCTGACTCTTGGAATTAACTGATTATCAGTTAATTAAAGATTAATTAATTCCGTAATTAATTAATTAAATTAAAGCCCAGAAAGTTCGGCCCAAAAATTTAAGAATTTTTATAAGCCCAAGCCCAAGCCCGAGCCGAGCCGGCCGGCCGGACGGAAGTCAACCCAAGCATAGCTTAGGTCATCTCCCCTTTAAAGAGTTGGGATACCCCAAAGGCATTCAAGCCTTAGTCCATCAATTAGGTTTTATTAACTCATCATTTTTCCACTACTCTTCCAATGTGGAACAAGAGTTAAAACATATCCAATACATTAACTTTCATTGCTTTATGAGTCACTTTGGGGACATAATTATCATTCATAACTTATTGAAATTGGACATATGAATATACTACGTTAATCTCCTTGCGGAGGTGAACGCGTTCATATATGGTCCCACAATTTTCGTAGTGTGGGTCCCACCTAAATTTGAGCTCAAAGTTGCTCAAAAATCTGTCCAGAAAAATCTGGACAGCTTTATAATACCCATTTAAGTTCCAATTTTCCAACACCTCTTAAGTCTGAATGGTTCAGATTCAGACTTAAGAGGTAAAAACAAAGAAGACCTTATTTTCCAACTTCTCATTCAAATGAACTATTTTACATGTATTTTCAATGTTTGCAATCAAACGCATCATAATTTATGCCTTCACGGAATCAAGACTGATAACGGGTGTTAAATGGTGGATAGTACCCAAATTAAAAACTATGAGGTGCAATATTTCAAAAACTTATTTTTGTGAAGATTCCCCTTTGGAAATTAATGATAGCTTCCTTTCTGTAATACCAACTCTTGTGGATAATTTAAATAACCTTATGCTTACTTCCATACCCTGTTTAGATGAAGTGAAACAAGTCGTGTTTGCACTAAATGGGGACAGTGTTGCTGGGATGTATGGGTTCTCTGGGCATTTTTTCACTGAATGTTGGGAAATTATTTAGGAGGATATTTATATGTCTGTGAAAGGTTTTTTTACTGGTTATGATATTCCTAAAAGCATGTCCACGACTATGATTGTGCTCATTCCTAAAAAAGATAACCCTTCCTCTTTCTCGGAGCTGCGACCTATAAGTCTTTACAGCTTCAGCAACAAAATCATTTCTAAAATCCTTCTATAGGACTCTCCTACATTCTGCCTAAATTGATCTCTTCGAACTACAGTGGCTTTGTGAAAGGGTAGAGTATCATCGACAATGTTCTGCTTACCCAAGAAATGTGCACAAAACTCAATCATGAAAACAAGGGGGGAATATAGCATTAAAGGTTGATATGGCTAAAGTTATGACAGAGTTTCTTGGATATTCCTCACTATGATCTTGAGGAAATTCGGTTTTAGTGAGCAGTGGATTAACATGTTATGGAGGATGATTTCAAATTGGCCATTCTCCATTTTGATAAATGGGGAGATAAATGGTTTCTTCAAATACCAGAGTGGATTGAGGCAGGGCGACCCTCTCTCCGCCTCCTTATTTATTTTAGTTGCTGGAGCTTTATCTAGAAACCTAAACCATTTGGTTAATAAGCCAAGCATCACAGGATTTGAAAGCTCCAGTGGTTGTCCCATTGTTACCCACTTGGCCTTTGATGATGATCTGCTCATTTTTCCTTCGGGTTGTTTGTCCTCAATCAAAGAGATCATTGGGGTGATTGACCTTTATAAGATTCTTTTTGGCCAAATTGAATAGAGGAAAGAATTCCCTTTACCTTTAAAATAAAATCAATGTGGCAATGTCACCCAAATTTCTGTTAACACCCCCCTCTTTCCCGTACTTAGGCTGCCCCATTTTTGTAGGCAGGAAAAAATGCTCTCTATTTGAGGATCTCATAAACAAAATTAGAATAGGATTAATATGTGGCACGGTAGGATGTTGTCTATTGGTTCTAAGATGGTCCTCATCAAAAGTGTTCTTCAATCTCTTTTTTTGTACACTTTCTCAGTTGTTCATCCTCCCAAAAAGGTGATTAATATCATTGACAAAGTGTTCGCTGAATTTTTTTTTGCGGGGGAGTCCGAAGGTAAATCAAGATATCACTGGCCAAGTGAAGTGATATTTATTTGGCTATCGAGGAAGGATGAGTTGGTATTAGAAGTATGGAGGGTTTACTGAAAGTTTCCAGAATGAAACTGCGGTGGAATCTTAGAAAAGGTAATTCTTTGTGGTTCATCTTCATGCAAGCTAAATATTGGAGAAACAAACACCCTTGACAAGTCAACTCTAGAGTTGGATAAGCTAACTGGAAGAGGTTGCTTAATATTAGAGGGGAGGCTGAAAATAACATTTTGTGGATTCTGGAAAAGGCAACATCGATTTCAACTGGGATAATTGGTTGGGGGTTGGAGCTCTCGCGATCCAGAATACTCAGTATTATAATTTGGCTGTCAAAAACTTCTGGCTCTCGGATGGCTCATGGAACCTCTCTAAAATTTAATATATGGGTTTATATATAAAATAAATATGAATTATAGGCGATCAAATAAAAGTAGGTCAATTAAAGTGATTGATTTAAGTTTTGGAGCCTTACTAATGTATTATTAAAGTGTGAGTTTTATTGTGTAGAGACAAACATAATTTTTATTTTTATGATGGGTTAAAATAGAAATATACGAAATATGAAAATACACGATTGTATTATAAATAGGGGTCATGGTCCCCAGATCACACAACACCAATCTTCTGATTCCCATTATGAGAGAGAAATTTAGAGAGGAAATAAAAGTGTTGATCTGGAAGAGCATAAGACCTCGGACTCAGATATTTTAACTTTCTGTCATGGATTCAGGCACGCTTCCGCAAAATCAATATTTATATTTCTTGATAATTCAATATGAATGTTCCTCTTTGTGTGATAGTTTTCACAAAATAGAAATTAATCCATCATGTGGTATCAGAGCTATTTCATGTTGAATTGTTGAGAATATATTAGGAAGATATTGATATTAATTTTCGGCTGCAAATATTTTTTCAAAAAAAAAAGGTTTAATATTTCAGAAAAATTTTGGATTTAGAAATATTCTCGTTTCATTATGATTCCAATGATATAAAATTCATGAAATTTGGACTAGCGGTTGGTTTGAAGGTAGTGGAAGGTTAAATGTTCGACTATTGGTGTTTCATATTTAAGCCTCTTAAATGATGAAAATTATGAAGGATCTCAAAAGGTTTTGAACCCATGACCTTTCAAGTCTAGAGTCAAAAGGGTTTTGAACCCATGACCTTTCAAATTTAAATTTAAATTTTGGTATATAAAATTCATGAAATTTGGACTAGCGGTTGGTTTGATGGTAGTAGAAGGTTAAAGGTTCGACTCTTGGTGTTTCATATTTAAGCCTCTTAAATGATGAAAATTATGAAGGATTTCAAAAGGTTTTGAACCCATGACCTTTCAAGTCTAGAGCCAAAAGGGTTTTGAACCCATGACCTTTCAAATTTAAATTTAAATTTTGGTGTATTTATATATATATTTCGAGATGAATTAATTTAAACATTATGTCACCAAAGTGACCTCTTTTGTTCAAAAAATTAATTTTATTTCGAAATATAAAAAGAATTACGTGCATGTAATTTATGTGAATATTAATCGGCTTAAAGGAAGATTATTTTTTAACAAAATTACATGTGCCACTTTAATAATAAACACGTGATAATTATTTAGTTTTACATATAAATAATAAATCGACCCAAAGGAAGAATTATTATTCAATATGTTCTTATTATCAGTGTTTGATTATTACGGCAAGATATCACTTACACGTTAATATTTTTTCCAAAGATCAAATATTAATAGAGTGTCCGATATTTTAAAATGGGATTTGTCCTTTATTTGAATTTATTTTTGATTTAAGACTTATATGAGCTAATTTTGTTTGTTTACTATTCTCTGATTCAGCTATCAGTTCTGCTTCCAACATTACTGCCAGTATTAATTCTATTCCCATGCTTAATGACACAAACTTTAAGTCATGGCAAGAGAACCTTCATATAGTTCTCGGTGTCATGGATCTGGACCTTGCATTAAGGGTTCTTTCTCCTGCATCTCTTACGGATAAAAGTTCCTCTAATGACAAAAAGGACTTTGAAAGGTGGGAGAAGTCAAATCGCATGTGTTTGATGATCATAAAGAAGGCCATTCCAGAAGCATTCATGGGCACAATATCGAAAACGATAAAGATAGCCAAAGAGTTCCTAGAAGAAATTAAGAACAAATTTGCCAAAAATGAAAAGACTGAAACAAGTACACTTTTGGCAAGTCTCATCTCAATGAAATATAAAGGTAATGGGAACATTAGGGAATACATTATGGAAATGTCTCATCTCGCTTCAAAGTTAAGAGCACTTAAGCTTGATCTCTCTGAGGATTTGCTTGTGCATTTGGTTCTGATATCTCTTCCCACACAATTCAGTCAATTTAAGGTGAGCTACAACTGTCAAAAGGAGACTTGGTCTCTTAATGAGCTCAGAAGAGGAAAGACTGAAGCAAGATAAGACAGAAAGTGCTCATTTGGCTAGTACTTACAAGGACAAAGGGAAGAAAAGAAAGAAAAATAAAGAAGATGAAGTGGTTCCATATCCAAAGAAACAACATAAAGAAAAAACTGTTGATAGTTGCTTCTTCTGTGGAGCTGCGAGACATAGGAAGAAGCAATGTACCAACTATCATGCTTGGCGTGTCAAGAAAGGTACACTTCTTAACCTAGTTTGTTCTGAGGTTAATTTGACTTCGGTACCTGAACACACTTGGTGGATAGATTCTGGTGCAACCACTCACATCAGTGTGTCTAGGCAGGGTTGCCTGAGTTGCCGAAAGCCAAATGATGGTGAAAGATACATTTTTGTGGGTGATGGCAAGAAGGTTGAAGTAGAAGCAATTGAGATATTTAGGTTATTATTGAAGTCTAGTAATTATTTGGATTTGAATGAGACATTTATCGTACCGTCATTTAGACGGAATTTGGTTTCTATTTCTGTATTGGACAAATTTGGTTATACTTGTTCCTTTGGAAATAATAAATTTAATCTTCTTCACAATTCAAATTTGGTTGGTACTGGTTCTTTATCTTATGTATATAACCTTTATATGCTTGATACTATTGCTTCATATCATGAAACCTTGCAATTAAGTACTCAAGGTATTAAAAGAAAATTAACCAATGAGAATTCTGCATCATTATGACATAAGAGATTAGGTCACATCTCCCAAAGGAGAATTGAAAGACTTGTGTCAGATGAAATTCTAGATTCCCTTGATTTTTTAGATTTTAAAATTTACAAAAAATGCATAAAGGGAAAACAGACAACATAAGGAGATCTGGTGCTAATAGGGCTACAAACGTCTTAGAACTGATACATACAGATATTTGTGGGCCATTCCCTACGGTTTCATGGAACGGTCAACAATATTTTATCACATTCATAGACGATTTTTCACGTTATGGCTACCTTTATCTCATCCATGAAAAGTCCCAATCTCTGGACGTGTTCAAGTCATTCAAGGCTGAAGTTGAAAATCAACTCAGCAAAAGGATTAAAAGCATCAGATCTGATCGTGGTGGTGAATACTACGGTAGGTATGACTGTTCAGGTGAACAACGCCCAGGACCATTTGGTAAATTCCTAGAGGAGTGCGGTATCATCCCGCAGTACACCGTGCCAGGTTCTCCAAGCATGAATGGTGTTGCTGAAAGGCGAAACATAACGCTTAAAGGCATGGTAAAGAGTATGATCAGTTACTCTAACTTACCAGATTTACTCTGGGGTGAAGCATTAAAGACTGTAGTGTATATTCTTAACAGAGTACCAACTAAAGAAATTGTTAAAACTCCTTTTGAACTTTGGATAGGCAAGAAACCTAGTCTGAAGCACCTTCATATTTGGGATGTCCAGCTGAAGCGAGGCCTTATAGGCCACATGAAAAGAAACTGGATTCCAAAACAGTTAGTTGCTATTTTGTTAGATACTTTGAAAGATCTAGGGGTTACAAATTTTATGATCCTACTACTAAAATAATTTTTGAGACTGGAAATGCCCGGTTCTTTGAGGATGTTGAGTTTGCCGAGGGGGATAAGGTTAAGGATTTTGGTTTTGAAGAGGAATATGTTGATATTCCCACAGCTGTTATTAACATTGATCAGGATCCAATTCCTTACATTGTTCAAGAAGCAGATCCTAATCAAAACAATATCCAAGAATCTCCCATTCTAGAAGAACAAACCCTACCACCTCCAGAACCTATGCCATTAAGGAGATCCACTAGAGAAAGAAGAAGTGCTGTGCCAGATGATTACATTGTATTTCTCCAAGAACACGAGTTTGACATTGGTGCGGTGGAAGATGATTCGATCACCTTCCGTCAAGATATGGAAAGTTCTAAATCTCAAGAGTGGATTGATGCCATGAATGAAGAGATAAAGTCCATGAAGGACAATACGTTTGGGTTCTTGTCCCATTACCTGAAGGTAAGAAACCCATTGGTTACAAATGGATATTTAAAACCAAGAGGGATTCGAAAGGTGATGTGGAGAGATACAAAGCCCGTCTTGTCGCTAAAGGCTTTACGCAGAAAAAAAGGCATCGATTATAAAGAGACTTTATCTCCGGTTTCATCGAAAGACTCTTTTAGGATAATAATGGCACTTGTGGTGCACTTTGACCTTGAGCTTCATCAGATGTATGTTAAGACTGCGTTTCTCAATGGTGACATTGATGAAACAATATATATGGTGCAACCAGAAAACTTTGTGTCGGGAGATGCAAAGAAAACAGTTTGCAAATTACAGAAATCCATTTATGGGCTTAAGCAAGCTTTTCGTCAATGGTATTATAAGTTTCATCAAGTTATCATCTCGTTTGGTTTTGAGATGAATCTGGTTGATGATTGTATATACCATAAGTTCAGTGGGAGTAAGAATATTTACTGCGTTTTATATGTTGATGAAATTTTGCTTGCCACCAACGATATAGTTATGTTGCACGAAACCAAGAGATTTCTTTCAAAGAAATTTGAGATGAAAGATCTTGGTGACGCTTCTTTTGTGTTGGGTATACAAATACACCGAGATCGCTCTCGGGGTACACTTAGTTTATCACAAAAGAGTTATATCGAGAAAGTTCTTAAAAGATTTGGCATGCATGATTGTAAACCAGGTGGCACCCCTGTAGCTAAAGGAGATAAATTTTGTCACACCCCAAAACCCAATATCCATATTAATCATTTGTTATTGGAATAATTTGATCATAATCTTGAGCCCATTGGAAATATGATTCATTCATCAATATTTTCCTACATAATGAACATAATATTATTCTTACATCATAAAATTCAATATCAGAGTCATAATTAAGCAAATATGCAATACCGTGATTAACTATGATCAACCCAATCCATACTAAATCAATATATACAATGTGTGAGTATATTAAAATCTTCAGTGTGACAACGATAAAATCCCATTTTTAAATCCCAGCTCTCTCCAACGGTGCAACTCTCAAAGCTACCGGTCATATGGTATCCTAGCCGGCAGCGTGTGAACCTGAAATTGTTAAAATATAAACCGTAAGCATTAAGCTTAGTGAGGTACTCCTTCCCTGCAATAGAATAACAATTCTATATCGAATATGTAGATATAAAATCCGAACAATCCTGCCCATTGGCAATAACAAAACCTGGATATTTGAATATCCAAACAAATCCTGAATACCGAAGTATTCAAACCAATCCTGAATCATGAGACCCAAACAAATCCTGGATATTTTAATATCCAAACAAATCCTGAATACCAAAGTATTCAAACAAATCCTCTCTTAGAGCTATATTCATATTTATATATGAAACAAATCATAAGTACACTCACCTTGGCAGTTTAACTGGCTTTGCCCTTGGCTTTATCCAGTACTTGTTCAATCAGATCTTCTTCCCTTCCTATCATTCTTAAAATATTAGTATCATCGTAATAATATCAATAATCCAAGGAACGATTTAAACATAATTCAATCCATAAGCATCACATGATTCCATTCAAATCATTTATCACAAGTGAAGTTCCATCCAAATCCATGCTAGCATATTCAACATATCCAAATCATAGACCAAATATAAATTCATTTATTCTTGGAAATTCAATCCTTGTCATATTAGTATTCCAATACAAAAGATGGTACATCATTTTAGGTCTCGTAGAGCAAGATATGCTCATTTCTTTACCACATGGCAAATCTGCCCTATAGGCCCTCTTATCGTTCATTCAACTTCCACGAATTTCCATAATTTTTCTACATCATAAATTTATGTGCTATTTCACCCAACATCAGTAAACATATTTAAAAATATTAAATTAAAGTTTCATAATTTTTAAGGTTCATTTGCTATGTCAAGCAAAACACCGAACACATGGCGGGCATATTTTCACCCTTAGGGCAGATTTCATACCCGAACTTCAAACTCTCACCAAAGACTCATTTCTTGGTATTTTATCATGATTTTCGGATATGTCATACCTATATGAGTCCAGGTTAATCTCCAATTGGAATAAATCAATTCCAGTAAGTACACGAAAATATATGGAAGTTTGAATAAACAGAGTTTCTAAACAAAGCAATTTTAGGGTTTTGTACATTCAACTTAACTTAAACTTGCATATATCCATACATATGCACCCAAGCATGAAAGTTAAATAAAAATCAAGGATTTATATCATATAAATCGTAAATGAAAGAAAAATAGCAAGATTCATGGTTGGAATTACCTTAGGGGCTTTTTCGTAATTTTCTATGAATTTTCTTCAATTTTCTCCTCACTTTTTCTTCCTAACTTCCTACTTCTCTTTCCTTAATCTTAAAATCTCTCATAGCTGCATTTTGGATGAATAAAGAGGTAATTCTAAGGGTTTAAGGTCGGCCAAAGCCACCACCCTTCCCAACCAATGAGAATAAAACATTTGTTGCCATATTAAGACAAAATACTACTTAACGGATGGACTACTTTGCCCTTGTTTCGTAATTTTGGGATAACTTCTCACTCGAACCTCCGTTTCACACACCGTTTGTTGTGTTACAACCATAACTCACTTTTCTACAACTATGTAGTTTTCACCTCAAGTCAATTGTTATGTCATAAAGGTCAAAACTAGCCTTATACATGAACATTCCTACCGAAACCTTCAAAATTTTGTATTTGTAACTAATTCGACATTTCATGCTTTCTGAAGGTAGGATTAGACTAAACATAATAAATTAACATCACGTGTATTAATGACACACTAATCATATCACATAATCTAGGCATGATTTAAGCATAATTAATCATAATTATATTCGGGTTGTCACAATTCTCCCCCTGTTAGGAAATTTCGTCCTCGAAATTGACATACCTTGGTTGTCCGAATCAAACAAATACGGATAACGCATTTTCATGCTATCCTCACTCTACCATGTATATTCTTCCATGGAATGCCTTCTCCACACAACTTTCACAAGTGGGATCACCTTTGATCTCAATATTTGTTCTTTCCTATCGACGATAGCAAGCGGTTCTTCCACGTAGCTCAAATCTTCCTTCAACTCAATAGGTTGTTCCACCAATACATGTGAAGGGTCTGCTACATACTTTCTTAACATAGAAACATGGAAAACATCATGTAACTGAGATAATTCTGGTGGTAACGCTAACTTTTAGGCAACCATCCCGACTTTCGCAAGGATTTCATAAGGTCCAATGTAGCGTGGACTTAATTTCCCTTTCTTTCCAAACCTCATAACTCCTTTCCATGGCGATATTCGAAGAAACACATAATCCCCTTTCTGGAATTCCAAATCTTTTCGTCGTTTATCCGCATAACTTTTCTGTCTGCTTTGAGCTGTTCTCATTCTATCTTGAATAATCTTCACTTTTTCAGTGGTGACTTCAATCAATTCTGGACCCTCTATCTTCCTTTCACCAACTTCACCCCAAAATATTGGTGTACGACATCGTCTACCGTACAATGCTTCATATGGAGCCATACCAATAGTAGACTGAAAACTATTGTTATATGCAAATTCTATCAAAGGCAAATATTCATCCCAATTACCCTTAAAATCAAGTACACAGGCTCTAAGCATATCTTCCAAAATCTGTATTGTCCTTTCAGACTCTGTCTGGGGATGAAAAGCCGTACTAAACTTTAAGTTGGTACCCATAGCATACTGCAAAATATCCCAAAATCTGGATGTAAAAGTAGGGTCCCTATCTGAAACAATAGAAACAGGTGCCCCATGCAATCGAATAATTTCATTAACATACAATCTAGCATACCTATCAACTGTATATGTAGTCTTGACTGCTAGAAAATGAGCGGACTTGGTCAATCTATCCACCACTACCCAAATCGAATCTGACCCCTTCTGAGATCGAGGAAGCCCAACCACAAAATCCATCGTTACATGATCCCATTTCCATTCCGGTATTGGCAATGGCTGAAGCAGATCAGTAGGTTTCTGATGCTCCACTTTCACTTGCTGACATATAAGGCATCTAGCAACAAAATCATCTATTTCCTTCTTCATATTATTCCACCAATAATGCTCCTTTAAATCCCTATACATTTTTGTACTACCAGGATGCATAGTATAAATGGAATTATGAGCCTCATGTAAAATTTCCTCTTTCAATCTACCCACATTAGGCACACACAACCGCTGCTTATACAATAAGGTGCCATAATTCACAATACAAAAATCTTCAGACTTACCATCTTGGACATCTTGTCGTTTCTTCTCAAGGAAAGGATCTTGACTTTGCAAATCACGAATACGGGTAGCTAATAAAGGCCTCACGCTTACATGAGCAAAGAATCTATCCCCATCTACTAGTTGCAATTCTACTCCCATCAATCTCAACTCCATAATATGAGCAACTCTAGCACATCGAATACAAGATAACCTGCCTGAAGCCTTTCTACTCAAAGCATCTGCAACTACATTTGCCTTTCCTGGGTGGTAGTGATTTGTACAATCATAATCTTTAATTAACTCCATCCACCGCCTCTGCCTCAAATTCAACTCCTTCTGAGTAAATAAATACTTAAGGCTTTGATGGTCAGTAAAAATTTCACATACCTCACCATATAGATAATGACGCCATAATTTCAAAGCAAACACAATAGCAGCAAGTTCCAAATCATGTGTAGGATAATTACGTTCATGTGTACGCAACTGCCTAGAAGCATAAGCAATAACTCTACCATGCTGTATAAAAACACAACCCAACCCCTGATGTGAAGCATCGGTATAAACAACAAAACCATCTCCACCATGCGGAATAGTAAGAACAGGTGCAGTTACCAACCTCTTTTTCAATTCATCAAAACTATTTTCGCAATCAGAATTCCATTCAAACTTAACATCTTTCCGGGTTAGTTTAGTCAGTGGTAAGGCAATCGAAGAAAATCCCTTAATAAACCTTCTATAATACCCAGCTAAACCCAGAAAACTCCTCACCTCAGTCACATTATTTGGCCTCTCCCATTTTATAATAGCCTCTACCTTTTTAGGATCAACACATATACCATCTCCCGAAACAACATGGCCTAAAAATACAACTTGTGATAGCCAAAATTCACACTTGCTAAACTTGGCATACAACTTCTTATCTTTCAACAGATTCAAAATAGTTGTGAGATGCTTTTCATGTTCAACCATATCACGTGAATAAATCAGAATATCATCAATAAAAACTATCACAAATGAATCAACAAAAGGATGCATTACCCGGTTCATAAGATCCATAAATACAGCTGGAGCATTAGTCACCCCAAAAGGCATCACCAAAAACTCAAAATGACCATACCGAGTGCGAAAAGCAGTTTTAGAAATATCACTCTCCTTCACCCTCAACTGATGATACCCTGATCGCAAGTCTATTTTTGAAAACACTTTAGCACCCTGTAACTGATCAAACAAATCATCTATACGAGGTAAAGGGTATTTGTTCTTAATTGTAGCTTTATTCAGTTGCCTATAATCAATACACAAATGCATGGTACCATCTTTCTTCTTCACAAATAAAACTGGCGCACCCCATGGAGATACACTAGGCTGTATGAACCCCCTATCAAGTAAATCTTGCAACTGAATCTTGAGTTCTTTCAACTCAACAGGTGCCATTCTATACGGTGCCATAGAAATAGGGGTTGTCCCTGGTGCTAATTCAATACTAAATTCAACTTCTCTTTCTGGAGGTAACCCTGGCAACTCACTAGGAAACACTTCAGGAAAATCCCTTACAATAGGAACATCAACTAATTGTAAAGCTCCCTTCCCAGTGTCAAGAACATATGCAATAAAACCCTCACAACCCTTACTCAATAATTTCCTCGTCTGAATAGATGAAATGATGCAACTGGGAACAATTTTCCTTTCCCCCATAAATTTAAATTCAGGCTCACCAGGCATATTAAAAACAACTTCCTTACAAAAACAATCCATAGATGCATGATATTTAGATAACCAATCCATTCCCAGAATTATATCAAAATCAGAAATATCCAATGGAAGTAGATCTATAACTGTATCTCTAGCCCCCACAGTCAAAACATAATCACGAAAAGCATATTCAGCTACAACCATTTCCCCCATAGGCATATAAATACCCAACCCCATATCTAAACGAGTACATGGTCTATTCAGGTATACAACAAAAGCATAGGACACAAAAGAATGCGTGGAACCAGGATCAATCAAAACATAAACACTTCTATCAGTAACAAAAAGTGTACCTGTCACCACATCTGGAGTAATCTGAGCTTCTTTCATTGTAAAAACTCGTCCACCTGGCCTGGAACTACTAGCTTGTCCTCTGCCCATACTTTTCACTGCACTGCCCGGAGATAACATTCTGCTTGCTACTTCACTATGTGCTGCTGGTGTCTCTGCCAATTGCGGACAATTCTTCTTAATATGCCCCACTTGATGACAATGGTAGCATTCCAATCCCTTAAGCTTAGGACACTCGGATTTATAATGCCCTTCCTCTTTACAAAAGAAACATGTAACAACTCTTGTCGATGCCTCACCCTTTCCTGACCTCCTAACCAGACTAGAAGATTCTCCACCCCTAGTATCTCTGCCAAATCTCCCCAGACCTCTACCACTATCTCCACCACCTCTCTGAAATTTATGAGGTTCCATCTTAACACTTCCACCCTCACCTCCCTTAAAGTGAGATGCGTCGAATCTACTCTTTTTAAAACTCTCTCTACTTGCCACCCCTTGGTTCATTTTCCTTTCTGCTATCGTGACTTTGTTTACCAGAGAAGCATAATCTTCTAACTCATAAGTGGCCACTCTATTTTGAATAGGCCAAATCAGTCCATCTTGAAATTTACTACATTTATCTTCTTCCTCCTGCACATACTTAGTAGCAAATCTAGACAAAGCAGTAAATTTAGCATCATACTCCCTCACAGACATGTTCCCTTGGGTTAAATTTATAAACTCCCTCAGCTTCTCCCTCCTATAGACCTTAGGGAAATACTTAACATACAAAGCTTTAATAAATTCAGCCCAAGTAATGACATCAGTACCTTCCATCCTTGGCACCAAATGGTTGCTGGCTTCCCACCAATACTTCGCCTCTCCTTTGAGCTTAAACACAGCTAGATTCACTTTCTAGTTATCTGGAACCTTCATAACTGCAAAGATAGTTTCTAGATCCCTGACCCACATCTCGGCTTCTGTAGGTTCAACTGACCCTATATATTCTGGAGGATTCAACTTCAAAAACTTCTCATGCATGGAATCTTTCATTTCCTTCCTTGCCTCTTTCTCAATCCTGGCCACGATCTTTGATTCTAGATATCTAGCCTGTTGTTCTGCCATTTGCGACATATTTCTTTCTTATTGCTCTGCCATCCTCATCATTGCCTGTGCCATTATTTGCATCTCTGTAGGCTGCTCTTGATCTCTAGCCCTTCCAGCAACACTTTGCTCCACTTCAGTATTCTCTGCACGAGAAGCCACTCCCTCTTCTCTATATTGTCCATTCCCAGGTTCCATATGGAATTATCTGTAATACAACAAAGTTCTAACAACCAATATAAATAGTTTATACTACTAAACTATTGGTTAGTACATAAACAATTCATAAATATCAAATCAACTCAATACTGCCATCTAACCGTCACACACGTCCAGAATTAATAACCACGCTCTGATACCACTAATTGTCACACCCCAAAACCCAATATCCATACTAATCATTTGTTATTGGAATAATTAGATCATAATCTTGAGCCCATTGGAAATATGATCATTCATCAATATTTTCCTACATAATGAACATAATATTATTCTTACATCATAAAATTCAATATCAGAGTCATAATTAAGCAAACATGCAATACCGTGATTAACTATGATCAATCCAATCCATACTAAATCAATATATACAATGTGTGAGTATATTAAAATCTTCAGTGTGACAACGATAAAATCCCATTTTTAAATCCCAGCTCTCTCCAACGGTGCAACTCTCAAAGCTACCGGTCATATGGTATCCTAGCTGGCAGCGTGTGAACCTGAAATTGTTAAAATATAAACCGTAAGCATTAAGATTAGTGAGGTACTCCTTCCCTACAATAGAATAACAATTCTATATCGAATATGTAGATATAAAATCCGAACAATCCTGCCCATTGGCAATAACAAAACCTGGATATTTGAATATCCAAACAAATCCTGAATACCGAAGTATTCAAACCAATCCTGGATCATGAGACCCAAAAAAATCCTGGATATTTTAATATCCAAACAAATCCTGAATACCGAAGTATTCAAACAAATCCGCTCTTAGAGCTATATTCATATTTATATATGAAACAAATCATAAGTAAACTCACCTTGGCAGTTTAACTGGCTTTGCCCTTGGCTTTATCCAGTACTTGTTCAATCAGATCTTCTTCCCTTCCTATCATTCTTAAAATATTAGTATCATCGTAATAATATCAATAATCCAAAGAACGATTTAAACATAATTCAATCCATAGGCATCACATGATTCCATTCAAATCATTTATCACAAGTGAAGTTCCATCCAAATCCATGCTAGCATATTCAACATATCCAAATCATAGACCAAATATAAATTCATTTATTCTTGGAAATTCAATCCTTGTCATATTAGTATTCCAATACAAAAGACGGTACATCATTTTAGGTCTCGTAGAGCAAGATATGCTCATTTCTTTACCACATGGCAAATCTGCCCTATAGGCCCTCTTATCGTTCATTCAACTTCCACGAATTTCCATAATTTTTATACATCATAAATTTATGTGATATTTCACCCAACATTAGTAAAAATATTGAAAAATACAAAATTAAAGTTTCATAATTTTTAAGGTTCGTTTGCTATGTCAAGCAAAACACCGAACACATGGCGGGCATATTTTCACCCTTAGGGCAGATTTCATACCCGAACTTCAAACTCTCACCAAAGACTCATTTCTTGGTATTTTATCATGATTTTCTGATATGTCATACCTATATGAGTCCAGGTTAATCTACAATTGGAATCAATCAATTCCAGTAAGTACACGAAAATATATGGAAGTTTGAATAAACAGAGTTTCTAAACAAAGCAATTTTAGGGTTTTGTACATTCAACTTAACTTAAACTTGCATATATCCATACATATGCACCCAAGCATGAAAGTTCAATAAAAATCAAGGATTTATATTACATAAATCGTAAATTAAAGAAAAATAGCAAGATTCATGGTTGGAATTACCTTAGGGGCTTTTTCGTAATTTTCTATGAATTTTCTTCAATTTTCTCCTCACTTTTTCTTCCTAACTTCCTACTTCTCTTTCCTTAATCTTAAAATCTCTCATAGCTGCATTTTGGATGAATAAAGAGGTAATTCTAAGGGTTTAAGGTCGGCCAAATCCACCACCCTTCCCAACCAATGAGAATAAAACATTTGTTGCCATATTAAGACAAAATACTACTTAACGGATGGACTACTTTGCCCTTGTTTCGTAATTTTGGGATAACTTCTCACTCGAACCTCCGTTTCACACACCGTTTGTTGTGTTACAACCATAACTCACTCTTCTACAACTATGTAGTTTTCACCTCAAGTCAATTGTTATGTCATAAAGGTCAAAACTAGCCTTAAACATGAACATTCCTACCGAAACCTTCAAAATTTTGTATTTGTAACTAATTCGACATTTCATGCTTTCTGAAGGTAGGATTAGACTAAACATAATAAATTAACATCACGTGTATTAATGACACACTAATCATATCACATAATCTAGGCATGATTTAAGCATAATTAATCATAATTATATTCGGGTTGTCACAAATTTAATCTCATTCAATGTCCCAAGAATGATTTTGAGATTCGGGGGATGCAAAAGATTCCTTATGCGTCAGCAGTAGGAAGTCTTATGTATGCTCAAGTATGTACGCCTCCGGATATTGCGTACATTGTTGGCATGTTGGGAAGATACTTAAGTAATCCTGGAAAGGATCATTGGATAGCAGCCAAGCGAGTCATGAGGTACTTACAGAGAGCACAAGACTACATGCTCACCTATCGAAAGTCAGAACAGTTAGAGATCATCGGATATTCTGACTCCGATTTTACTGGATGCCAAGATAGCATGAAATCTACTTCAAGTTATATCTACTTACTTGCTAGAGGTGCTGTATCGTGGAAGAGTGTTAAGCAGTCTATTATAGCTTCTTCCACTATGGAAGCTGAGTTTGTAGCTTGTTATGATGCGTCCAATCAAGGAATATGGTTGCAAAATTTATCACGGGGCTGCGTATTGTGGATGGCATTGAAAGACCACTTAAGTTATTTTGTGATAATAAATCAGTAGTATTGTATTCCAACAACAACATGAGTTCTACGAAGTCAAAGTTTATTGACATTAAGTTCCTAGTTGTAAAAGAAAGAGTTCAGAGTGGACTTATATCTATAGAGCACATTGGAACAAACTCCATGATTGCGGATCTGCTGACTAAGGAATTACCACCCAAGGTCTTTCATGAGCACACTGCTCATATGGGTGTAATTTCTTTTCAGTATATGTCAGTTTAGTGGGAGTTTGTATTTTATATGCTTTCATAGACATATTTGATTTAATGGATATTGTATGTTTATTTACTGCAGTAAAGTATTAAGTTTATATTCACTCTAACTTTATATGGTTTGATCTCACTAAGGTTTAAGGAGGACCAGTTGAAAATAGGCATGTTAATATCACATTGCATGAAATTTCCATGCTACACATCCACACTTGATCTTTGTCATTAGTTGCATTGATATATGTGATCATTGATGGGCCTACTTACGAAATATGTAATGACGATCGCTTTGATTCTATATTGGTGCAATTAATGGACAAGATTGTTAAGATACATAAAGTTTTGATAGCTAAAACTCATGAGCTCATAAAGTATAATTCAAATTTATAAAGTTACATATATATAGCCCAAGTGGGAGATTGTTAGAGTAAAATTTAATATATGGGCTTATATATAAAATAAATATGAATTATAGGCTATCAAATAAAAGTAGGCCAATTAAAGTGATTAATTTAAGTTTTGGGGCCTTACTAATGTATTATTAAAGTGTGGGTTTTATTATGTAGAGACAAGCGTAATTTTTATTTTTATGATGGGTTAAAATATAAATATACGAAATATGAAAAAACACGATTGTGTTATAAATAGGGGTCATGGTCCCCAGATCACACAACACCAATCTTCTGATTCCCGTTATCAGAGAGAAATTTAGAGAGGAAAGAAAAGTATTGATCTGGAAGAGCATACGACCTCAGACTCAGATATTTTAACTTTCTGTCTGGATTCAGGTACGCTTTCGCAAAATCAATATTTATATTTCTTGATGATTCAATATGAATGTTCCTGTTTTTGTGATAGTTTTCACAAAATAGAAATTAATCCATCAGAGGAAGCCCTGTGCCGGAGAATTATGTGATTGAGTTAAGCCCGTGCGTAGGCTGGCCCCGGGCCATGTTAACCAGATGGTGTGGATCCTCGCACAATCAAGCAATTTCTCTATCACCCCTGATTGGAATGTTATTCGAAAGATTGAAGTCATCCCCTGGTCAAATAAATTTATATGGCGGAGAAGTATCCTTGGGAATATCTCCATTTTTTTTGGAGAATGTTGAGAAATCTTCTTCCCTTTGATGCCCAGTTATATTTTTTTGGAGTTAAGGGTCATCCAAATGTTTGTGATGCATTAAAAGTCAATGTGATGATATTGATCATATTTTTTCCCAATGTGATATAGATGTTATGCTTTGGAAGCATTTTTGTTCGGTTTGTGGTATACACACTCAATTCGGATCGATTGGAGGCATTCTCATTTCATGGTGGCTGTCGATAGATCTTTCCATCAGGTTCTCTTGCATCAGAGCTATCCCCGTCTTTATTTGTTGGGCTCTATGGGTTGATGGAAAAATCTAAATATGAAGGAGTTTATCCCCATTTCCTTAAACTTGTTACTGATATTGAGGGGCTGATCTATCTGCATATTAATCCCCTCACCCATTTCTCTAGACTTTCCACTACTACTTCGGTTGGGTGTGTCAGGCTTGCTGCTAACTTTTGTTTAGTCAAATGGCTTCTATGTTCAAAGTCTTATCTTAAGCTTCATGTGCATGGGTGGTGGTGGGGTGGTTCGAATTGACAAGGGCCACTTTGTTTTGGCTTTCACGAGATACTTTCATATTTTCTCGAATATCAAGGCAGAAGCTTTAGCCATGTTCCACGGGTTAAATATTTGTAAAGATTAGTTAGAGTATAATTGGATTATAGAATCAGACTCTTATGTTTTGATTGATATTCTTAATGGGATTCTTAATTTCCCATGGTTTATTTTGGCCGAGATTGCACATATTAGGAAGATTTATTTGGGGTTCGATGTGTCTTTTGTTCATGTTTATAGAGAACATAATAGTTGAGCAGATTTTTTGGCCAACTTTGGATGCACATACAAGCTCAATTTTGAATAACATTGTTCAGATGATTTCTCCTCTCAACTCAGAGGCCTTCTTCATATGGACAAGCTGCAGATTCCATCATTTGGATAGGGTTATACATTGTTGAGGATGATTTTTATTTGTCTTTTTTTTTTCTATTTAAGTGGTTGTGCTATAAATCCGCTCTTTATGTTCTACTGTTTTTGTTAGCCACCCGTGAGGGGATTTTACTCCTCTTTCTCATCTCTATAAAATAGAATATATTTAAACGAAGGTGATATAGTAATAGATTTCTTGTGTGAAACGATAGTGAATCTTTACGCTTGATTCCTTGCCTAATATCTCAATGTCTCCTTAAACTCTCTCCAAAGTCTAAGGCTGCTAGGATTTCTTTCTTATTAGTAAAATAATGAATAAAAGAGATTAATTTTCTTTAAATACCTCTTAATCCCGTAGGTCTATAACAGGCCTATTTTCGGGCCCCTAAATAAGTTTAAAATATTACCCAGAACAACCAAATCACAGCGTAAGGGTATATATACCTCAGGCCCAACGTAAGATGATAAAAATACATATTCAGGTACCGTAGCACTCTAGAGTCTGCTCCAAATAGTAATAGCTCGTAACTCACGGTAATACCTCACAACGTAAAATAAAACACATACATATAATCTTACGCGTAACCACATATAGTCTTAGTTAATTAACTAAATATATCATGCGGCACAAATAAATTACATACATGAAAATTTAATCATCATCTAAATATGCACAAACTTATTAGCAATTCATTCGAGTAATAATTATTAACTTATTCACACAATTAATAATCATTTAAATAATACAAAAATATGGGGTATTACAAGTATTCTGTATATTTGAGTATATAACACTTGCTTACAAAGACCCTAAAATGTTTGAGTGTGGAATTTTTACATTCTCAAATCTCTAAAGGATTTTGACTGGTACCATACCTCCCATAGATTCGATCCATGATATGACAAGTTTTGTTATACGCCTCTGCCCAAACCCACTTCAGAACACCCTTGCCTATCAACGTGGATCTAGTCATTTTTGAATTATTCTATTATTTCTTTAAATAATCCACTTTTCGGAAGTTTTAGGGGAATATAACTCATGGTGTATTCTAACTTCAGGACACCACTTAGGAATACCGATTCCTTCAAGCTCTCTCCCACGATCACTATGGACGTTAATGAACGTACATGCCTTTTCATTTTGAAATTTTATTCATTTAGGAGTACAAATGTCTCTGGCATCAGACTTATTACACAAAAATCATTCAAAAATGAATCTAGAGAAGTTGTTTAAAATCACAATTACATATCTTCTACCACCTATGCTTTCCATACACATTGGACCCATGAGGTATATGCATAAAATCTCTCAAACACGGGAGGTAACCATCACATTCAACTTCTAGTGTGGATTTTGAATTTGTTTGTGCATTTGTCAAGTACCACAAACACTCAAATAAATCGACTCATGGGGAAGCAAGGCACACACAAGTTCATTCTTATCAAGTTTACTAAGATCTCTAAAGTTAACCCGACCTAACGGCTTATGCAAAAGATCCTCTCCATCTTCCTTAGCACTATTACAATGCGCATTTGGGTAGATATTAGTGATGAAAAAAATTCTCCAATGTTATAGTTCATTTCAAAATTAATTTACATTTGGTATTAATATGACATTAATTGATAGTAAAAAGAAAATTTTGATGATCGTCTATAAGAGCAAGATTTCATAATTGCTAATAGCTTAGGCTTATCTTTTAGTTTTGGCGTATCCCGTTACAAATCAGCATCTCAAACCGAACACTACATACCCAAGATCATTCGAAGACATTGCGACGCTATGGAGGTATAAAACTCGTGTTTTCATGGACATTTATAAATCATATGTTGTGATGTTCACTTTTAAAAATGGATGCTTTTTATAAATGGAATTTAAAATAAAAAGTTTTTTAGCCTTGTTTAAACGAGATCCAGTCTTGTTCGAACGAAATATCTACTCATTAGAACCATGTTTAAACGACATTCAAACGAGACATCTCTGCCTTGATAGATATGTGTCGTTTGAAGGTAGTTAGAAAGAGAAGTGCATCTCGTTAGAACAATATGAGATTTGGTTTGAACGAAACTGTTGTTTTCATTCGAACGAGGTCTACTTTCGTTTGAAGGATCCCGTCGTCTCAAAATTCGTGTTTTTATTATAAAAAACTGTTTTGTTCACAAATTTTGGAGAACTTTGGCGAAAACGATTTTTCAATACCTGTTCTAAAGTTTTTCCCTTTTGTTTTTTCAAAACCACATTTTGTTCTACAAATCATTCATCCCCATATGTGATTTGTGAGATTTATGAAACCCTACTTTCCAAATTCATTGCATAAACCCTTTTAGAGTAAATCTCTACTGTTGACTTGTGAAATCGAGGTTTTATTGCTGAAGAAGAAGAAAGTTGATCTGTGGATACCGAGGGAATATCGCTTCTTGTGAACGACACTGGACTGGGTTGTATTCTATAGAAGAAATTAAAGACTTTGCGCATTATATTTAGTCGATCTAAGTAGTCTGTAAGTCGACTGTGTCTCTCAATTACTCTATAATGCTGAATAAAGTTTTTTCCCTTTTTAGGAATTTTTCCTTATTTGCTTTGCATGGTTGATTTGAATGTTTCATCACGTGAACACTTAATTGATATTCCCCCAGCCCAGCATTAGAATTAATTTGGACTATTTCATCACATGAACACTTAATTGATAAATAAGATAAAAATTGATTAAAATTGGAATTTATGTGTGAGGAACCTAATATACGAACTGTCCATTCGATTCTGCTTTCTCAAATTGCTATCAGAGTAGGTTGCACTAAGTTTTTGTGTGATCCTTAAACTATGGATTTTAATGGATAATTTATATAATAGGGTGGTCAGTGTTAAAATCCATTGATGAACATGTATGGCTTGTCTAGAGGATGAACACCACCCACAGTGACCAATGGCGATGTCATAAGTCCAAAGCCTGTCACTGCCTAGACAGGGGATGACTTTAAATGGAGTAACTTAAACTCATATAACTTAAGTGCCGTTTCTGGAGCCGTCATCCCTGATGAGTTCCACCGTATTATGATGCGCACCACTTTTAAAGAAGCTTAGGATATCCTCCAACTCACTCATGAGGGTACCAATGCTGTGAAACTTTCTAAGCTGCAAAATCCCATAACACAATTTGAAACAACTACTATGATAGAGTTTGAGTCATTTGATGAGTTTTATGCATGATTGTATGATATCATTAACTCTAGTAACAATTTAGGTGATAAAATTCCTGAGACGTGTGTAGTTAAGAAAATTTTGAGATCGCTCCCTTCTCGTTTTGTTCCTAAGCTTATCATGCTTAATTCTTTGGGTATATATACGCTTAGGTTAGAAAAACTCGTAATAGACCTTTAGACTTATGAGATTGATATGTTTCCCAAAATCGTTAAACTTAAGGAAAATGGAATTGCTTTAAAGGATCAATCTAAAAAGAAAGAGGAGGTCTCTTCCGACTCCGAATATGATTTTGATTTGGATGACTTGGCTCTTTTCGCTAAAAATTTCAGTTTTTTTCTCAAACTTAAAAAAGAAAATACTTCCAAAGAAAAGAAAAGTTCTGAGAAAGATAAAAAATATAAATCGGGCAAAAAAAATTTTAAAAAGAAAGAAAAGAAAACCTAAGAAAGATGTTATGAGTGTAAGGGTAAGGGTCATGAGTGTGCTATGAATTTAAAGAGACAAGGAAAAGGCAAAGCTTCCTTCAATGCTACACTTAGTGAGAGCGATGTCGAGTCGGTGGATTTCGGGGATGAATCACCGCGTGGATGTAACTTCATCGCATTCATGGCTAATCATGTTAGTACATCTAGTACATCTCGCACCGATAGGGAATCTATTAAACAAGATGATCTCGATAGTGAGTTTAGTCATTCCAACGAGAGTGAGGGAGATAATGTTTTAAGTGAGAGCGAGAGTGACCTTCAATGTTCTTACACTAATATTTACGATGAGTCTGTTAAAATAAAGAGACAAAACAAAGGTTTAGTGCTTAGAGTGTTAGCCTTAGAGAAGGAGTTAAGAGAGGCGAGAGAGAGAGCGAGTGCTCTGTGAGAGTTATTTTGGGAAAGAGAGTCATTTTAGTTAAGAGGTAAAATGGTGACTTGACCAACAAAGTAAATAGTGTCACGAGAGATATTCAAGCATCCATGGAAACTATTGAGAAACTTGAAGAGCTTGTATCCCAACTCGAGAAAGTTCTTGAATGTGCTCGGGATGTCAAGGTTACTATAGGGGATACATCGAATAAGGTTGAAAAGATTCTCCTCGGTCCCGCTTTAAGTTTTTGGTGAGAGATAAGGAATATGTTATGACGGTGCATCCACTTCCCATACCGCATCGGAATCGATTCCTAAATTTATGGTAAATCCTTATGGGCATCATCTTAAACCACAAAAGAGAGTTCCACCTAAGAAAGAGAACCAAGGTAGACCCAAAAATGTCTATGTTTGCACTTTTTATAAAAGAAGAGGTCACCTTAGAGAGTTTTCCAAAAGATAGGTATAACTAAACGTACACATACTCTTGTGCACCGCTCTAGAGACCTTGTTAGTATTAGAGAGCAAGTTGAGTTTCTAGTTGCTACATCGCAAAGCTTAATGGAACAATTTCAATGACGATCTTTACTGTTTGAGAACATTATAATGCTCTGACTAGAGCTAACAACGATAAGGGCAAACAAAAGGTTACCTCCACTTAGGTACCTAAGCAAGACGATAAAGCCCTTGTTGTTTATGTTGCTCTTAAGGCTCAAATTACTTCCTATTGGTATTTTGATAGTGGGTGCTCTAGGCACATGACTGGTGACATATCTTTCTTTACCCACCTTGAGGATCACAAGGAAGGGGAAGTCACTTTTGGAGATGGGAGTAGGTTTAGGATTTTAGGGTGAGGATGTGTTGAGATACTTGGATTACCTAATCTAAAAAATATGTTATATGTAAAAGGATTGAAAGAGAACTTAATTAGCACAAGGCAAATGTGAGACACAAATAATGCGATAAAGTTTGATCGGTCCAAATGTAACGTTTATGATAAATTCAGTGAACGTTTACTACAAGGTGTGAGGACTGAAGAAAATTACTATGGGATTATGCCCAAGTCCTCCTTTGTGTGCAACAGTACCACAGTCTCCTCTATGGACCTTTGGCATCAATGACTAAGTTATGTGAACTATAGAGATCTTAAGAGATTAGTGAAGAAGGACCTAGTTCGTAGCTTACCATCGCTTGGGAAACCAACTTCCTCAGTTTGTGGACCTTACCATTAAGGAAAACAAATTCAAAGTCCCTGTCGAAAGTTGAATACCATTACCACCACCCGTATTTTAGAGTTAATTCACATGGATATTATGGTTACTACTCGCTCAAAGAGCTTAGGCGGTAAGAGATGCACTCTCGTGATGGTTGATGACTTTTCTAGATACTCTATTGTTGGATTTCTTAAAAAAAACATCAATGTGGTTGAGTTACTAACAACTAATTTTTGTATCCTCCAAGACCAATACGGTGTAACTATTAATCGGATGTGTAGTGACAATAGCACTGAGTTTATAGAAGCTAAAGTGGATAGCTATTGTGATGGAGTGGGCTTCAAACATAAGTTTTTGGCTGTTCGTACTCCCTAACCAAATCGGATTGTTGAGGGGAAGAACCAAACGATACAAGAGATGGTTAGATCCATTCTTCATGGGAGAAATGTGCCTAAATGCTTTTGGGCAGAGGCAGTGAATACCCCATGCCATACGGTGAATATGGTATATCTTCATTTACACATGCTACACACACCTTATGAGTTATGAACAAGGAAGAATCCCATCCAAACGTATTTTCATGTCTTTGAGAGTACTTGCTATATCTTGAGAGATAAATATTTCTTAGGAAAGCTCGGCTCTTGAAGTCACGATGGGATATTTTTAGGTTATTCATCGATGAGTAGGGCTTATAAGGTGTTTAATTTTGCAAGCTCTAAGGTTTTGGAGTCAATAAACGTCATGAGATAAAGAGACATCGGCATTTTTTGCTCCTAGCCATCAGCGTGAGGACAATGCACCCCATGGTGACAATCCCATCCTTCCTTATACTACCTCGGTGAACCCTACTTATGATTTAAAGGATCCACCTCTTAGGTTCGAAAGAGTTATGACCCTATCACTATACTTGGTGATCCCTCACTAGGTGTCAAGACTCATGCTCAACTCGAGAATGTGGTTATCTACCTTTTCTACACCTCCTTAATCGAGACCAAGAATGTGAAAGAAGCACTCAAGGATGAGCACTGAATATTCGCGATGCAAGATGAGCTGCTTTAGTTTTGCAAGAATGATATTTGGGAGTTAATCCCCCAACCTAGTAAGACTAATGTGATAGGCACCAAGTGGATTTACAAGAATAAGATGGATGAGAATGGTATCATAATTCGCAATAAGGCTAGGTTGGTCGCTCAAGTATACACACAGATTAAGGGTGTAGACTCTGACAAGACATTCGCTCCTGTTGCTAGGCTTGCGTCAGCAATTCATCAACGCTTTAAGTTATATTAGATCGATGTCAAGAGTGCCTTTACGAATGACATTATATAGGAGGAAGTTTATGTGGAATAACTAAATGTGTTTGAAGACCCTAAGCACTCGAAACACGTCTATTATCTTACGAAAGCCCTATATGGTTTGAAGCAAGCACCCCCTGATTGGTATGAGAGGATCATTTTTTATCTCTTAGCTCGTGTCTTTAAGATAGGAGAGTGTATAAGACATTCGTGAGGAGAGGGTGGTTATATTTTGGTTGCCCAAGTCTATGTGGATGACATAGTCTTTGAATCCACGTGCTCCCGCCATGCTCACACTTTTGAAGGGGAAATGAAGAGCGAGTTTGAGATGAGCTTGGTTGCTAAGCTTACGTTCTTCCTAGGTCTACAGGTTCGTTAGCTTGAGGATGTGATATTCATATCTCAATCCAAATATGCAAGGGACCCAGTGAAGATATTTGGTCTAGGCTCCGCTAAGCACTCACACACCCCTACGAGTATATCGACAAAGCTTAAAAGATACTTTAGGCAAGGATGTAGAGCAAACCCTTTATTTGAGTATGATAGGCAGTATTCTCTACTTGATCGCAAGTCGTTCTGATATTTCCTCTAGCATTGGAGTCTATGCGCAATATCAGTTGTCCCCAAAAGAGTCTCACTTACTCTCACTTTAACGTATCATCAAATACTGGGGTGGCACTATTACCTAAAGTATTTGGTATTCCATTGATACTAATGACCGTTTGTCCACCTATTCGGATGTCGATTTGGCTGGGGATGTTTATGGTTATAGGAGTACCACAGGTGGGTGTTTTTACTTTGGGAGTGATCTTGTCTCGTGGTTGAGCAAGAAGAAAAACTCCATGTCTTTGTCCACAATGGACGCTGAGTATATTTTCACTGGAAGTTATTGAACGCAACTCTTATGGATGAAGCAAATGTTGGAAGATTATGGGATTTCATAATGCACAATGACTATTTCTTGTGATAATACGAGTGCAATCCGTATATTCTATAACTTGGTCCATCATTCGTGCACAAAGCACATTAGAATACGTGAACATTTTATACGTGATCTAGTTGAGGAAAAGGTCGTGTCCTTGAGTTTTGTGAGCATCGAATGTCAATTAGCCCATATTTTCACGAAACCTTTAGAATCACTTAGATTCAAGGATCTTAGGAAGTCCTTGGGTATTTTCACTTTTGATTGAGTTCGGGTACATTATCTAGTATAAGATATTTGTTATTTTTATATCTTACATACCTATTGCTTGATTGTATTACATTTTTTATATATATTTCTAGAAAAATCCAAAAAGCGAAAAAGATTTTTGGTTTTTAAGAAAGAGTTTTAAAAATGAAAAAGATTTTATTTTGATAAAATTTTTGAAAAAAGACAAAAAGTGTTTTATAGTTTCATTTTTCACCATATATGGATGAACATTAAAGATATTCGGATCATCTCTACACTACATCCATCCACATGACTTTTTCATAGTGCTTTGAGACATTACTTTGTTTCACTAGTGTGCTTAACAATGTGTGGATATCATTACGTTGATAATTGATGAATACTTTTTATATGTTTGACTCCTTGTCACCTTTATTGCACACGTGCATGAGCTCTATGAATATTGTATTTACTTATCAAGTGTCAAATATGATGTTCTCATCTCAATTCTACTTAATAACGAACCAAATGTAAAAAGAGATAAGTTTTGCATGTAAATACCATTGCCCGAATTCTTTTTTCGAAAAATATTGTTATATATTAAGCAATTAAAGGGGTTACGAAAGATCAAAATATTCTTTTCGTTAAAAGCCCCCATTTACATAAAAAAAAGCCTAAAAAGTTTAACAACACACAAACACAAAAGTGCCAAGGCCATTTAGTATGTATTCATTGATGCTTCATTACACATACGCATTACGATTTCTTCAAAATATTTGAGAGTACATTCTTATGTATGTAAAATTTTGAGGGAGTTATATAGTGGAAGATCAATGGGTTTTCACAATGGACTTTTTTGAAAAATATTAAATAGTTTACGTTATTGGTATGATATGTGACACCCATCCTAATAAAATACCGGGTGATCAGTCCTCTATCAAATTAAAACAGGAGTCTCATTTGGTCCATTCTTAGCATCACTGTCGAAATCTTTTTAAAACTTACTAACCACCTAGTATTCAAAAAGTCGGTGCCAATTTTTATCTTTTTATTTAAATAAAAACGACAACATGCGGAACTATAATTAAATATTCACAATATACTAGAATTTAAACCATCTCACAATATATAATGAATAAAGTCTTGCCGAGTCAACTATCGACTAACAAACCAAAACTGCTAAATAAACCAATAATATTCAAACTGAATATCTAAAATAAAGACACATGTCCCAATTGAGAATACAAAAGGAGATCCTACACTAGATCTGAAAAAATGAATCGTCTATTAAAAGTCCTGCTAGCCTCCACAAAGCTGCAGTTACGAGTCCCTAGACTGAATCCTCAAGTCTGGCGCCCTTGTGGCTGGACACCAAAAAGGGTTTTGAAAATATTTTAATATCAAGAGTTAGTACTCAAAACGTTTTGAAAATATTTGGCGAGCACTTATCACAATAAAATGAGTTATTGATTACACATGTTAAGATTTCGTACACTCTCTTCAGTTGCCTCACCCCTCATCTATAGTGCACGCCTAACAATCTTATCCTTAGCTTACCTAGCTATACTAACCAAGCTAACTAGATTAATCTACATAACTGAACTTATCTGCTCAACTAAGTTCCCATATCGCCCATACAGTTTGCTAATAGTAAACACATTTAATATGTTATATACTTAGATAACTTTTCACATCTTGTTATCTTTAACCTTTTATAATTAAGTTTCACAACTTAATTCACCCTTAAGATATTCACCTCTTTCGTTGAATCATGATAATTAAGTTTCTCTACTTAATTTACTTTTAAATGTATTCACGACACCTTATTATATACCATCTCATATAAGTAGATTATTTATATAGTATACATTTCACACACCATATACTCTTATAAAACCATTCTTCACTATTATGTCCTCGTAGCACACATTAAGGACTTTTGGTTCGGAATAGCTCATCGACCCCAAGTAAAAGAATTTTGTTCGGAATATTGCCTCGACCCACAATTTTATTTCATGTATTAGTTCGGAATCCTACCTCGACCATAATAATGAAATATTATATATTGGTTTGGAACTCTTTTATCTTGACCCTAATTTACTATTTCCATATATTAGTTCAAAATTCTACCTCGACCCTAATATAGGAAAATATACATTAGGTATTCTCTCCACCTAATTATCTATATAATTCAGTAGGTATACGTGCAACCTAAAGATCATACTTGTACGTAAATATATTTCTCTTAAATATTCACCATACTCTTTAGATTACATTATTTTCACATACTAGTTGAGAATCCTACCTCGACCCTAGTATAATAAAATGTACTTTAGGTATTCACCCCACCTAAGTGTTTAATAAAGTAGGTATACACACAACCAAGTAATCATGCTCGTATGTAATATTTTCATCTCTAATATTCACCGTACTTATTAATTTACGATTCATCTCACTATCGTATTTTATTTGAGTATTCACATAACTCTAAGGGCCCTAGTTACCCCTCCATATATTTCAGTAGTTAAGATATCTCTAACCCACTGTTATAATCCTTGGATTGATGTTCACTCCCTCCATAACTATAATCCCAAATTCTCGATGCACTACTCGATCGATTTATCCTCGTCGATCCATAGTCCAAGTCTTACTCTCAATATCTGTATCGGACCTAAATAATATACCTACTGGTCTTACCTAAGCCCCTATATAGGTATAATATTGTCACCAAAATTCCCCTCAAGAGCCGAGAATTAATTGGAAATCAACCAACGAAACTTTCCAAAAACTGCTGGTGTCGATCGATCGATATTCATCAGTCGATCGATCGATCGACCAGGCACAGAACGCTGTTCATCACTTCATGCATTTATTCACTTATTAAAATTACCAGACTCACATTATAATACATTAAACTTGACACCAATGATTCCTAACCACTCCTACACACTCTAGGATGATTTCCAACGATTTAAAATAGCATAAATCCCCACAAATTAGCCCAGAATAATTCAAATCTTCTAATTATTCAAGAACCCTAAAAATATGCTCTTCCCATATTTTTAAATCATGAACCCATATTTTAATTCGTATTAACAATCATAGTTCCTCTGATTTTTAATCCTCTACAAATATAAATCTAACCCCAAGCTATTTCTATCCAAACATGTCATTTATTAATTCTCTTTCACCAAGAATATTCATCAAAATCAAGTATTTGAAAATCATACGCATGGATATTATAACTCAAAATAATTTACAAATAACCACTTGCCTTGATTACAGTAGGGTATGATTTAGTGATTGGTTTTGGTGATTGATTGTCTTTCTCCTCCAATCGTCCTTCCCAACTAGTTTGTGGTGCATAGACCTTTTGAATCCTTCACCAATTCTTCCTTAGGCTTTGAGAATGATCTCTCTTCTCTCTCTAATGATTTTCCTTTGTGTTATGAGGTTTATAACCCTGACCTCACTTTTTATCAGCTGATAAAACACTCCAAAATTCGTAGTTCTCCTTACCCCCATGTGCCAAAATACTAAAACACCCCCGTACGGTCCCGGTTTAGCCCAAAAATGCCCTGGTACCCGACTAGTACCCCGGGTATACTATTTTGACTAATTCGACCTATTCGGAATCATTTGTGACCCGTAAATCATCATTTGAGTCAGTAAAAATATATTTCCTAGCTCATCCTCAATTTAGTCTATACGCGAGACTCGGTTGAGATATAATCAAGTACGTCTATATCACTCGGTATGTCGTACAAATTTGCTATCAACATTTACTATTCACACTTAGTAAATTTGAATCATAATATTAATCAGTGTCTATCTCTCGATTAATATTTAATGGCTGCAATTATTATCTAATCACTTAATAATCATAATTATTACTAAATCACATTAAATTACTTCGCTCACGTAATTTAAATTAAAGCGCATTTTCTTATTTAATTACTCAACTAATTAAATTCTAAATATGCAAAAATGCGGGGTATTACATACTTCCTCCCTTACAAAGGAATTTCGTCCTCAAAATTAGGACAAGGTCGGTACTAAAACGTAAGATCTCTAACAATACGACATCCACTAGTAGTCAAATTCAAATCATGACGGCATAAGGTCACTCCACTATACAGCCACTAGTGGTACGCACTTAAAAAAGACTTAATCACTGTAGCCCAAATTTATCAACAAGCTTTCTCAATTCACTACATACTGATGTGCTCTATCAGCCTTGTGATCTCAATACTGGCTCTATCATCTCCATAGTAAGAAAATATCGCATATCCTTAAGTTTGTGGTTCACGACATATAAAAGCCTCCCCCAATAGTTTATGGTACACTCCATATTTTTTACAACAAACACCAAGGCACGATTAGTCCAAAATATGGTTATCTCCTCATTTTTAATCAACTAAAGGGTGAACAACAAGGCTTTCTAGACAAAACCTCATAAATACTTTGTGCATGATGAGCAGGTACGAGTTATTACACACAACTTCATCAATGGTAACTTCTCCCCTCAATTACCCTACAAGTCACCAAACACACTCCTAGCTTTAACCCACATATTAAATTACCTCTCATCTAATCGTCGACTATAAGTGATACAATAGGCCCCAAACAGACTTCGTCCCCATCCCTTCCTGATAATCCCTTTCAGAAGTGGGATTTCAAGATCTCATCCTAATTTGCAGTATCATTAGGCGGGACCTTACACCGGTTCAATCCTTCTTTTTAAGGAAAGAAAAGATTTCTTCATCTCGGTCAATTCATTCCATACACTAGAAGAAATTCTTGACCTTGTCATGACTTGGCAGCCCACCAATGAAATTTTTTGATCTACCTACCTATTCCGTCACTGGGAAAACGTAGACTTGATACCAAGTTTTTGGTTGCTCGTTTCAAGTCAACCTTTTTCCATCCCTGAGTGATGTTCCTGGAGATAATCTCATAATGTCTCACCCAACATCGATTTCCACTTATAATATCTCACATTAGGTGGTACTATATGCACCCCTTCTTTCCCCAGAGTTTTCTAACCTTCTAGAAATGCACAAGCCACTCTTTAACATCCATTCGAGTGAGGCTCCGCACTACTTTCTCACCATAATTTGGTATCCTCTTTATCAAGGGATATCTTTTAAATGGCTTTCCACAGCCTTTCAACCCATCTCGGGTGTGCTAGCTATCGTTGCACATATATACTTGGATTATCGTCTTTATCATACGATGTTTAATCCATCATATCATTCAAACTTTGTTCATAACTGTCCCTCAAGCATATCCTCACGCATAATTTCCCACGCCCTTCTATCTCGGACGATTTCTTTTGAAAATACAACTAACTAGGGTGCCCATACACCCTATAACCCGTACATGCTTGCACAAATGCAACTCGACTCCACTAGCCTCACATTTTCATTATCTCTCAGATATGACTGTATAACCAAACCATAACTATGGTACTCAGCCCATGTCCTACTGACCAAACATCTCCCCACTTCAACGTTGCGATAAGTTTCATGTGTGGAATGTCTCGTAAAGAAAAATTCAAATAAGGAACCCCCCGATACATTACTACTTAACATTATCAGTCGTTAGGATTTGTTAAGCCCTTAGTCCATAATACGTACCCCTAAAGGTCTTGTCTCTTGACATAAAAGTATACACGTCGACTTTTATGCCACAAAAGACCACATACAATACTGGGCCTTTACTATCTCTCATTAGTAAAATTGTTCTTCATTTTAGATATACACTATCTAGTCTTCTTACTATTACTCATTAGTAATAGTAGTCACACATTATAAATTTCACACACAATATATTTATAAGTGCATACCTTGCTATCTACTGTCACACATAAGTAGAGTAATTATATATATATATATCACACAATATATACTATGACTGCATACTTAGGGACTATTGGTTCGGAATATCACCTCGACCCCAAAGTCACCTTCGTATATTGGTTCGAAATTGCACCTTGAGCCCAATTTATCTTACCATTTACATTGGTCCAAAAATGCCCTCGACCCCAATGTAAATGTTATATATATATATATATATATATATACATATATAACTAACACTAATTGCATCAATTCTTAGTGTACACCCGTTCTCTTATAAGCAATACCAAAAATTTCGCTACCCCACGGTAACTAATCATATATATCCATCATAAACCCACTACTACCAACGCACCCACTACATTTGACACACTCGAGAATTTCAGTGCTAAATAATCAAATGTTGTGACTCACCCATGTCACTTGAAATTTACCTTGTACTCATACCGGTAAGGCAAAACTCTATCTTTAATTGCCATTTATCTTACCTGATCAACTGTCCCTGAGCATAACTCTCCTACCAGAACTGACCCACAATCTGTTATAATGGTCACATAACTAGGATCTCATCCTGTAGTTTCCCTTGCCTCATTTTGGGAAATCCTTCTTCCTGTGGTCCCTCTCTCCACAATCATAACAATTACCAAAGAACTCTCCTACTTCTGGCCCTGGCCCTACTGGCCTCCCCCACCATTCTCTCAGCCCTGATGACCCTGAGGAATGAATGTGCTTATGCTGATATTGAGGGCCTTGTTGGTCCTACCTGAACTTACCACTCTCGAGTTTGTAACTTTCGGACTTAAAACTCTTAGTCCTATCCTCCTGTAAGAAGTCTCGCTTCTATTAGTGTTGTGCCTCACCGATACAATTCCTGTCTGTCTCCCAGCCAGACTGTTTTTCCCTTTCCTGTTATGGGAAATTTTAATACAGGTAGTCCTACTCTCCACACATATGACAACTTATTATTCCCTCGCTAATCTCTGGCCCCACTGGCCATGTTGGCATGTCCCTCTCCTGGATCTGGTAGCCTCGACCCTCATTACTACCCATACCATTATCCCTTTAAGCTTTGTTGGCCCTTGGGAACTCATCGTTGGCCTTACTAGTCCCAACTGAATCCACCGCCACTCGGTAGGAATTCAACTATTTGAATCATTTAAATGGGTCCCCTCATGGGTCTCCCCTTGTAGTGTTTCGCTAGCACTGTCACATCCCGTCTTACTCTATGACTAAAATCTCCAATTCTGTTAGCTCCCTTCATAAGGAAGCATTTATATCAATATTGCTAAAAGCACAACAATGTCACCATCTGCATCAATAGTCCAAGAAGAATTTCCCTTTAAGTGGTGGTGACTCCTCTCATGAGTCCAGTACCCACCTTAAAGGCTCTTTTCTCCATTATAATAAATACGGTGATTTACTCCCAATGATTCGTATCAAATATTTCATATTTTCTCCCTATATCTTTATGCATTCTAGCACTGAACATTTCACTACTTCAAGGTCATTTTAGTCAATCCAACTTTCATCTCGGGCTCATGAACATTGCACGAATGCGTAGTTTACTGAGTTAGCATCGCGTGGCCGCAAACGGCGCATCGTTTGGAGTCCGGGTGATGAAGTTATTTCCATTCTCGCTTGTTTACATTTCCCCTCATGTTGGACCAAACAAGGCTGAGAAACAGAGTCCCGGTCAACCGTGCTTCTGATGCTGGTCGACCGTAGTTTGGCATTTTGCCTTGGATCGAAGACAGTGGGCTTTAACATACAGGCGCAGTCGACCGCGTATACCAGATATTTGTTGCTTCGATTCTTTCATTTTATTTTTCCTTTATTTATTTTGTAACTTACTATATAAACTAATTTTGGTTTCTATTTTCAAATATAATTAGTTTTTAGATAGTTTAGGTTAGGGTTTAGGGGTTGAGAGCTCATTTCCTCTTCTTCTTTGGGTGTTGCCCATTTTAGGGTTGTAAATGCACTTTTCATCTTCCCTACCATTTAATATAGTTTGTATTTCTTTATTTCTTGCTTTGTTAATTAGATTTACATGCTTTCTTCAATTGCTTTCTAGTATAGTTTTACCGGGTTTATTTACCGCATTTTTATCATGCTTTCTAGCTAATTTAATCTAGGTTGTGTCGGATTGAAATCACCTACGGTTGACATGTTGCTTTGCTTTGGTGATGGTGTTTACGGGTTTATTTCGAGTGCGTTGTCCTAGTTATTACGCCGAGGATATTTGACGGGGTATATCATGTATGCTCTGTGATTACGACCTTGTGTGCATAATTTTTGGGGTATTTGTTGACGCCAAAATCTCATTAGACTTTTATGCGAATTTAGGGGTGTGACAACTCTTGATTTAATTAACTGTCGAAACGAGATGCAGTCTTAATAACGCGTCGGCCCATGTAACCATTTTATACTAATTAACTCGGGGTGAGGGATATTCGATGCAACCTATAGTTTTATTCTCTTTATTAGTTTAGTTTAAATACATGCCTAGATTAATATTTCCCTTTTTGCATCTTTTTCTTTTTGATGTATAATTACCTCTTTCACTTTTATTTTAGGAATATTAATCAAAATCAAGTATTTGAAACTCCTACGCATGGATATTATAACTCAAAATAATTTGCAAAAAACCACTTTCCTTGATTACAGTAGGGTCTAATTTCGTGATTGTTATTGGCGATTGATTGTCTTTCTCCTCCAATCGTCATTGCCAACTAGTTTGTGGTGCATAGACCTTTTGAATCCTTCACCAATTCTTCCTTAGACTTTGAGAATGATCTCTCTTCTCTCTCTAATGGTTTTCCTTTGTGTTATGAGGTTTCTAACGCTAACCTCACTTTTTATCAATTGTTAAAACAATCCAAAATTTTTAGGTCTCCTTACCCCCATGTGACAAAAGACTAAAACGCCCTCATACGGTCCTAGTTTAGCTAAAAAATGCCCCGGTACCCAACTAGTACCTCCGGGTATACTATTTTGACTAATTCGACCTATTCAGAATCATATGTGACTTGTAAATCATCATTTGAGTCACTAAAAATATATTTCCTATATCATCCTCAATTTAGTCTCCATGCGACACTCGGTTGAGATATAATCAAGTACATCCATATCATTCGCTATGTCGTACAAATTTACTATCAACATTTACTATTCACAATTAGTAAATTTGAATCATAATATTAATCAGTGTCTATCTCTAGATTAATATTTAATAACTACAATTATTACTTAATCATTTAATAATCATAATTATTACTAAATCACATTAAATTACTTCACTCACATAATTTAAATTAAAGCGCATTTTTTTATTTAATTACTCAAATAATTAAATTCTAGATACGCAAAAATGCGGGGTATTACATGATAATCATTTAAGTTCATGAGATAGTGATTAAGAGTCAATTTCATATGAGTTCCCAGTTTTACACCTAAGGTAGACTATGTGTTCTTTCTTTATAAGTGTCTCATGACTTCGTGAACCTATGTTTTGAACGTTTATGCTAATTTGCCTATGGAAAATGCTCACATAATTTCATTCCGTTTTCACGATTCGAATATTTTGGTGTTATTCCATGCCGTGTTGTAACAATTTCAAAAATAGTCGGTGGAGAAATTTATACCTTTTGAGATTATCAATACATGTGCCTTATTGATTTATCTTTGTGATGATGTCTTTATTTCTAATGTGATGCTTATTATTCATGACTGGTTTATACTCCTTTTTCTATTACGGACAAAAAAGGGGATTAAAAATTGAGGGAGAGTTTTATTTAATATTTAAAAGTCGTATACATCATGGTATCCCTTTGTTTTATGTGTGTAGGTCTATTTCGCTTTGATGACGACTCTTTCGCTTTAATGATGATTTCATTGACTACACAATATGGAGACAAACTTAACCAAGTGGAGAACAAGTTCAGTTGAAGACAAAGTTTCATATGTCGTTCTGTTTCGGGGTTTGGGAGGACATTAGGATTCATTGTCTTAGAGCGTTTTGTTGTAATTTGTTTTTTTTGTATCGAAATAGACAAAGTGGGAGATTTATAATTGCAAGATTTTATAATTAGCTTGTAGCTTAGGCTTATTTTTCAATTTTGGCTTATCCTGTTAAAAACCGGCATCTCAAATCGAACACCACATCTTCAAGATCATTCGAAGACACATCGACACACTATGGAGGTACAAAACTTGTGTTTTCATGGAGTTTTATAAATCATATGTTGGGATGTTCACTTTTAAAAATCGAGGATTTTTATAAATGGGATTTAAAATAAAACATTTTTTAGCCTAGTTCAAACGAGATCGAGTCTCGTTCGAACTAAATATATTGTCTCATTAGAACTTAGTTCAAACGACATTCAAACGAGACATCTTTGCCTTAACAAAGATATGCCGTTCAAAGTTTGTTTGAAGGTAGTTCGAACGAGAAGTGCATCTCATTAGAATGAGATCAGATTTAGTTCGAATGAAAGTGTTGTTTTCGTTTGAATGAGGTCTAGTTTCATTTGAATGACCCTGCCACTCGACATTTATGTTTTTGTTAGAAAAATCTATTTTTCTCACAAATTCAGGAGAACTTTGGCGAAAGTGATTTTTCAATACCTGTTCCAAATTTTTTCCCTCTTGTTTTTTTAAAATCACTTTTTGTTTTGCAAATCATTCATTCCCATATGTGATTTATGAGATTTATGAAACCCTAATTTCCAAATACATTGCATAAGCCCTAGTAAAGTTAATATATACTGCTGACTTACGGAATCGAGGTTTCCTTGCTGAAGAAGAAGGATGATCGGTGGATACCCAGGGAAGATCGCTTCTTGTGGACAACACTGTACTGGGTCATATTCTGTTGAAGAAATTAAAGACTCTGCGTATTATACTTAGTCGGTCTAAGTAGTATGTAAGTCGACCGTGTCTCTCAATTACTCTATAGTTCTGAATAAAGGTGAGAGTGCGCACGAACTAGTGGATTAATTTATTTAATTAAATGTCCCAACCCACAAGTCCAAATTTTAACCTTTAATTAATTATGGTGTGCGTACAAATTGTGTTCAAATATAGTTTTTCAATTTTCAGACCAAACATGCAAAAACCACACGAGATGAGGAAAAATCCCTGTCAAAACCTTTTATTCAACACTAATGATAGTTTTAAATACAATCAACTTACAAAACACTTAGCTACACTAAATTATACGCGCAATGTCTTCAAAATGCCAACAAATACGACCTAGCTCCAGAGTCGTCCATAGGGAATAGTTTACCATCAGTATCCACCGGTTCAGCCTTCTTCCTTCTTCAATAGTGGAATCTCATTCCATAATCTTAGCAGTAGAGAAAAGTCTCTACAAAGTGTGTATCACAGGAAATCTTCTTGATGTTGGTAAAAGTGATCTTGAAAATATCATGGGGGTGAGGAATATGATATGAGGTGTTTGATCACAAAAAGAGATATCAAAAGGTGTTTTTCTTTCTGAAAAAGAGTTCTTCGAATATCTGATCCCATTCAGCCTTTTTATAAGAAGGGAAGATAAAAAAGATAAACAAAAAAGATAATGGGAAGATATTCATTAAAAAAATATATGTTGGTTGTTCGAACCAACTGGAACAAAAAAATCTAACGGGATTACAGTGCTGGAAGCCTTGGAACCTAGTCAATCTCATTTGAAGGAAGCTTCGAACGTATGCTTCTAACGAGATGTCAATGACACTAAAAAAGATCTCATTTGAAACTTCATTCGAACGACAATCGAATAACAGGAGAATCTCGTTCGAATGAGGCGTCGATTTTTGGAAAAAAAATTCTTTAAATAATTTTTAGTTCCTTTAAGAAAAAAATTGCCTCATAAAAGTAAGTAAACCCGAGAAAATACTCAGAACCTTTTACCACTCCAAATGCATACTTTTACCATAATTGTTGAGATGACCAAATCTTGCATTCTTTAACGATCTTCAACATAGTCTTCAAGTACCGAGAATTAGTGACATATATATGTTTAGGTGACGAGTTTGTGTAACAGGATATGCCAAAATAAAATAAATAAAAATATGAGCAATCATAAATTTTTCTCTTAAAAATCTCCCCCTTTGCCTATTCCGGAACAAAACACAAACCTAAACCAAATTGAATCCTATGACTTAATACGATAATCTACCCTCCCAAAATATAAATGAAAATGGAACGTGGAGTATGTGCAAGTCTTCAATTATTAAACTGGATCTTTCCTTTGGAAAATATTGTCTTCATCCTGTGTGAGTCCAAATGATCATCATCCAAGCGGAACGTCCTGGACACATGGGACAAACAAAGATACCGTGATGCATAGAGCTTTAAATAGAAAATAAAAACTTTCCCTCAATTTGTTCTCCCCTTTTTTGTCCATAATGGATAAAGGAGTCGAAACTAAGAATGAAATATCGACATCACTCAAAGAAGTAAGCTATCAACACAAGTATAATCAAGCAGTCATAGGTGATGACTATCTCAAAGTCATGTATCAACTAACTATTTTTGAAAACTTTCAATTTTCTTTTCAGGATATAAAATGAACAATGACAACACACCATGTAATAACACCAAAATATCTGAAATGTGAATACGGACTATAGGGGTGTGAATATGTTCAATATGTAAATCAATATATACAGTCATAACATGTGTGCACGAAGTTTTGAGATACCTTTAACAAAATATCTTAAAGTCTAAATTAGATGCAAAAATTGGTGAACTCAAGTGAAATTGACTCAACTTAATCAACAAGTCGTGAACATAAATGATTCTCACACCAATAATGTCAAACTATATAATTTTTTTAAGACATTTTAGTTGTGTAAACCAATTGATCTTCGACTTTAACTCCCTCAAAATTTCACATAGATGATGATAAACCCTCAATGATTTTTGAAGAAATTAATGCTCATATATAGAAAAGAATCAATGAATCAAAAATTAGCCCGACACTTATATTTTTATGTGCCTCTAATCTTTTAGGATCTTTTATGCAGATGGTGACTTTTAACGCAAAGACATTTTATCTTTCGTAGCCCCTTTCCATTACTTAACATATAACAAATTTTCCAGAAAAATGATGTAAATCCAAGTAATGGGTCTTACATGCACAACATTACCTCTTTTTTATATTCGGTTCGTTATAAAGTAAAACTGAGATGATAACACGGTGTTCGACAAGTGACAAGTAAGTGCAATGTTCAAACAAGTTCATGCACGTGTACATTAAAAGTGACTAGGAGTAAAACATGTAGTAAGTAATCGTCAAAGATCACCGTAATGACTCCACGCATTATTAAACATAAGATGAAATGATGTCATGTCTCAAAACACTACGAAAAAGTCACATGGAAATATAAACTAAATGGGTGATCCAACCTTCTTAAATGTTCAGCCGTATATGGTGATAAAAAATAACAAAACTATTTTTATCTTTTTCAAAATATTTTTATAAAAAATAAAATCTTTTTGCCTTTTTTACCTTTTTCTTAAAAATCAATTTTTTTTTGTATTTTTCAAAATATAAAAACTCTTTTTAGATTTTTCTAAACATATCAAAATGAAAAATATAAATACAATGGTAACACAATGATAATACAATCTAGCAATAGGATTAAATGATATGAACATGAAAATCATCTTACACCTAGATACAATATTCAAACTCAGTCAACGATGTAAATACCTAAAGATTTCCTAAGATCTTCAAATCGAAGTGCATCTAAAGGTTTCGTGAATATATCAGCTAACTGACAATCGACGCTCACAAGGCTCAAGGACACGACCTTCTCCTCACCTAGGTAACGTGTAAAGTGATCACGTATCCTAATGTGCGTTGTGCATGAATGTTAGGTCGAATTACAGGCAATATGGATTGCACTTGTATTATCACAAGAAATAGTATTCGTGCCTTGTGAAATACCATAATACTCCAACATTTTCTTCTTCCATAAGAGTTGCATGCAATAACTCCCGAAAATAATATGCTCAACCTCCACCATGGACAAAGATACAGAGTTTTTCTTCTTGCTCAACCACGAGATAAGAGCACTCCTAAAATGGAAACACCCACCCGAAGTGCTCCTAGAATCATTTACATCACCAGCTCAATCGACATCCAAATAGGCAGACAAACAGTCATAAGTATCGAAGGAATACTAAATACCGTATGAAATATTTCCACTCACATATTTGATGATACATTTAAGTACGTGTAATTGTGACTCTTTCAGGGATGCCTGGTATCGTGAAAAGACTCCAACACTAAAGGTAAAATCAGGACGACTAGAAGTCAAGTAGAGGAGACTACGTATCATACTATGATAAAGGGTTTACTCTACGTCATTGCCTAAAGCGTCTTTGCTAAGATTTTTTTAGGTTCTCATAGTGGTGCGTGAGTGCTTAGCGGAGTCTAGACTGAATTTATTTACAAGGTCTTTTGCAAATTTTTATTGAGATATGAATATCTCATCCTCAACCTGACGAAACTGGATACCTAGGAAGAACATAAGCTAACCTACCATGCTCATCTAAAGCTCACTCTTCATCTCCTCCTCCAAGGTGTGATCATGGCGAGAGCACATGGATCCGAAGACTATGTCATCAACATAGACTTGGGCAACCAAAATAGCACCACTCTCTCTCCTCACAAATAATGTTTTATCCACTCCCCCTCTATTAAATCCACAAGATAAGAGATAGGACGTGAGCCTCTCGCACCAAGTATGGGATGCTTTCTTCAAATCATATAAGGCCTTTTTAAGATAATAGACATGTCTCGGGTGCTTAGGGTCTTCAAAGCATTTTGGTTATTCCATGTAAACCTCCGCTTATAGAATACCATTTAAAAAGGCACTCTTAACATCCATCTGATATAACTTGAAGCGCAGATGACATGCTATGGCGAGTAGTAAGTGGGTGGACGCAAGCCTAACAACATGATCGAATGTCTCATTAAAGTCTATACCCTCGATCTATATGTAGCCTTGAGCAATCAACCTAGCCTTATTGCGAACCATGATATCATTATCATCCATCTTATTTCTATAAACCCACATGGTACCTATCACATTAGATTCACTAAATCAGGGGACTAACTCCTAGACATTGTTCTTACGAAACTAAAGCAACTCGTCTTGCATGATGGATATCTAATGCTTATCCTTGAGTGCTTTTTTCACATTCTTGGGCTCAACTAAGGATGTGTAGCACAAATAGCTAGCCACTGTTTCAAGTTGAGAAGGAGTCTTGGTAGTTAGTGTAGGATCACCAAGTATAGCGTAAGGGTCATGAATCTTTCAAACCCAAGACAATGTCTTCCATAAATTAGAAATGGAATCTATCGTGGTAGCATGGGGAAGGATGGGATCAAAATATCGGTGGCTCGTCATCTCTAATCATGATGTTTTTTGAGTCCATAACCTTAGAGCAAGCTAGGTTTAAAACCTGATAAGCCCTACTTGTCGATGAATATCCTAAAAATATCCCCTCGTCACTCTAAGAGTCAAACTTTCCTAAGATCTCTCTATCTCACACAATGTAGTAAGTGTTCCCAAAGACACAAAAATAAGATAGGTTGGGTTTCTTCCCTAACTACAATTCATAAGGTGTGTGAAGTGTATACGGATAAAGATATACCCTATTCACTATATGGCATGAAGTGCTCACTACCTCTGCTAAAACACATCTAGATTTCTCCCAAGAAGCATGGATCTAGCAATTTCTTGTATCATCTGGTTCTTCCACTCAGCAATCCCATTTTGTCGAGGATTATGAACGGCTAAAAACTCATGTTCGATGCCCACTCTGTCACAATAGCTATCCACTTTGGCTTTTTTAAATTAAGTGTCATTGTCACTACGTATCCGATTAATAGTGACACTGTGTTAGTTTTATAAGACACGATACTTGGTTGTAAGGAACTCAATTACGAATATCTAGAAAAGTCATCGACCATCATGAGAATATATCCCTTACCACCTGAGCTCTTCGAGCGAGTAGTACCCATAAGATCCATGTGAATCAACTCCAAAACATGGGAGGTGGTAAAGGTATTCCACTTCCGATGGGAGCATGTGTACACCTAGTTCTACGTAATTTATAGCAAAACTCTCTAAGGTGACCTCTCCTTTTACAAAAAGTGCAAACATAGAAGATTTTCTAGGTTAAACTCTCTTTGGTGGGTTAACTGAGGGCCATAAGGATTAAAAAAAAATTTAAGAATCGGTTCCGGTACGGTATGGGAAGTGGATGCACCATCACAACCTATTCCATGCCTCTCACCAAAACCTAAAGCAGGGTTTAGGAGCATCTTACCTACCTTCTTCTATGTATCCTTTATAGTTACCTTAAACTTCCTATCACGTTCGAGATCTTTCCCTGGTTGGGATATAAGGGCTTCAAGTTCCTCACGAGTCTCAATAGGTGCTTGGAAATCTCTAGTAAGACTAGCCACCTTGTTGGTCAAGTCCCCGTTCTCTCTATCAACTAAACAAACTCTATCACAAAGATTCTCTCATCGAGGACTCACTCTCTCTTGCCTTTCTCAAATCCTTCTCTAAGGGTAAAACTCTAATAACCAAACCTTTATTTTTTTTCTAAGTTTTAAAGGACTCAGCATAAAGATCGACGCATGTGCGCTGTAGGTCACTCTCGCTCTCACTTAAATTATCTTCCTCTTTCTCACTCTCTCTAGAATGAATCGAAACATCATCGAGGCTTTCACGTTTAGATATGTACTCATCGGCATGGGACAAACTTGAAGTACTCACATGACTATCCATGAATGCAGTGAAATTAGGTTCATACGGTGATTCATTTTTGGAATCCACCGACTCGACGTCAGTATTGCTAGCCTTATGTGCATTTTTCTTACCCTGTCTCTTAAGCCTAATGGGATACTCATGTGCCTTATGCCCTTCTCCCTCTCACTCATAACACCTTATCTTATCTTTCTCACACACCTTCTCGCTCTCATTCTTATTTTTATTTTTCTCAAAAATCTTTTCTTTAGAAGAATTTCTTTTGAAAATTTGAGATTTTTTTTGAATTTTTTTATCAAAAACGGCTAAGTCATCTAAATCAAAGCCATACTGAGAATCTGACGACACTTCTTCTTTCTTTTTAGATTAGTTTTTTAGTGCAATTCCATTTTCCTTTGGCTTAATAGTTTTAGGAAACATATTTATCTCATACGTTTGAAGATCTCCTATAAGTTCTTCTAACCTAAGAGTATCTAGGATTCCTAATGAATTTAGCACGGTAACCTTAGGAATAAAACGGGCAGGGAGCGATCTCAAAATTTTTTGAGCGACATGCGTCTCAGGTATTCTCTCACTTAAATTGAAACTCGATTTTACTATATAGACAGACATGTGTAAAACTCGTCAAATGATTCAGATTCAGGCATAGTGATAGCTTCAAATTGTGTAGTGAGATTTTACAGCTTAGGAGCTTTAGCAGCGTTGGTTCCCTCATGAGTGAGATGAATGGTATCCCAAGCTTCTTTAAACGTGGTGCACGTCATAATACAGCGGAACTCGTCAGGTTAACGGCTCCCTGGATAGCACTCAAACCGCGTGAGTTAAAGCTGCTCCATTTAAAGTCGTCCTCTTTCAATTGAGAGATAGGTTTAGGGCCAACAACATTATCAACAATTATAATGGGTGGTGTCCACCCTCTTTCATAAAGCAACCAAACTCTTTCACCAATTAATTATAATGTAGACCTCATTCTAGATTTCCAGTAAGCATAATTGGAACCATAAAAAATGGGCATTCGATTATACAAATTATCCATTAAATTTAGGTTTTGTAAAGATCAACAATCTTTTCCAAAACAATTGACATCAATTTTTTTTTCTGTGAAAAGGATTACATGATAAATTAGTGCAACCGACTCTGACACGAATTTGATAGTGCGCCCGAATTAAGGGATTAATTTATTTAATTAAATTCCCCAACACACATGTCCAAACTTTAACCTTTAATTAATTATGGTGTGCATGTGAATTGTGTTCAAATATAGATTTACAATTTTCAGATCAAACCCACAAAAAACAAACGAGATGAGAAAAAACCTCTTTGATGGGCAAAACCTTTTATTCACCACTATTGACAGTTTTGAATGTAATCGACTTATAAAACACTTAGCTACACTCGGTTAGATGAGCAGAGTATTCAAAATGCCAATAGATACGACCTAGCTCCAGAGTCGTCCATAGGTAGCAGTCTACCCTCGGTATCCATCGATTCAGCCTTCTTCCTTCTTTAGCAGTGGAATCTCGTTCCACAATCTCAGCAGTAGAGAAAAGTCTATAGAAAGTGTGTATCACAAGAAAACTTCTTGATGATGGTAAAAATGATCTTGAATATATCCCGGGGATGATAAATATGATATGAGGTGTTTGATCATAAAAAGAGAACTCAAAAGGTGTTTTTCTTTATGAAAAAGAGTTCTTGGAGTATATGATTTAATTCATCCTTTTTATAAGAAGGGAAGATAAAAAGGATAAACACAAAATATAATGGGAAGATATTCATTAAAAAATAAAATTTGCACCGGTCGTTTGAACGAAAGGACTGGTCGTTCGAACAACTGCCTTATTACGTTCGAACGACTTCGAACAAAAACATCTAATGAGATTACAGTGTTGAAAGCCTTGGAACCTCATCAATCTCGTTCGAAAGACGCTTTGAATGTATGCCTCTAACGAGATTTCAACACAACCAAAAAATATCTCGATTGAAACTTAGTTCAAATGGCAATCGAACGATAAGAGAAACTCGTTCGAACGGCAGACCTCCTCGTTCGAAAGAGGCATCGAATTTTGGAAAAAAAATTCTTCAAAAAATTTCAAGTTCCTTTAAGAAAAATATTACCTAGTTAAAAAAAGTAAACCCCAAAAATACTCAAAACCTTTTTACCTCTCCAAATGCATACTTCTACCATTATTGTTGAGATGATCATATCTTGCATTCATTGACGGTCTTCAACATAGTCTTCAAGTACCGAGAAGTAGTGACATAAATGTGTTTAGGCGATGTGTTTATGTAACGGCATATGCCAAAATAAAATAAATAAAAATGTGAGCAATCATAAATTTTTCTATTACAAAAGGTTTTGCCCTTTTTAGGATTTTTTTTTCTTATTTGCTTTGCATGCATGATTTGACTGTGTGTGATTGATTAGAATTAATTTGGGCTATTTCATCACATGAACACTTAATTGATAACCAACATAAAAATTGATTAAACTTGGAATTTGTGTATGAGGAACCTAATATATGGACTGTGTATTCGACCCTCTTTCTCATCGTCGCACATTTAACATATCCTAAGACATTAACCGAAAGGACATTGTCCCACCTAGGGAAACTGACTAATTCGATGGTACCCTTTCCTATTTTAGACTTATCCCCATCTCCTACATTGATTATACTAGTTTTATTCTTAGAAAATTTAGAAAATAAAGCTTTATTTCTAGTCATGTGCCTATAATATCCACTGTCAAAGCATCATTATGAATCATTTTGGGCAATTAAAGCAACGTGAATAACAATACATTTAACATCTTTATTTTTGGTCCAAGATGGTTTCCTATTGACCTTAGTATTAATATTCTTTCCTCAATTTGTCTAACTAGATCAATATTTTTGTTTTGAAATTCTTTCAATAATTGAAAAAATATTTTATAAATAGGGATTAAAATCACACTTTAACAATGATACATCACTAACATGATATTTGTAGTCACTTTGGAAGTTTTTTATGGTTATAGCATATGTTTTAAACCATGTGATAACTAGTTAACAAAAACATCAAATCATATTATAGGATTGCTATAAGTTTCCATCCACTTTATAAGCTCCCTCGATCACATGTTTTATGAATCTTTCAATGCCAAGCTAGATAAAAATTTCATTTGGAATAATTTTTCCCCTTATCTTATTTTTTTCATGCCTATGAAATATGTTATCACTTGACTATTAGATTTTATATAGCATGTAAGCTTTTTCCAACGATTGAATTTTCACATATTCCTTGGATGACACATACCCAACGATACTTAAATTCAATTTAAACATCATCACTCAAATTGTAGCCCTTATCGTTGCATATAACTCCACCAAATATATATGACTCTCACTTACTAAAATGGACCATGAAGACTTAACAAACATGTCATGCGATGATAATAGTATGCTACAGTAGATCATGGAGATAATTCTAAGGTAGACAGTAGTAACTTGAGGAAAGGAAATGGCAAAAAATCTTAACAACAGCTTGACAGTCTCGTAGCAGAGAAAGGTAGATTTGTGTCAGTTTCTTCCATTAGGATTTTAACAGAGAAGGTATTCAACAAAAGCAGTTAAAATAAATTCCAAATCGAACATGATAGTAAGTGCCAATAAAATACAAAAAAATGTAACACCGTGTATTATACGTGAAATACAGGCTAAGAATTTGAAATGCATTCGCATGTGTTGATTTTCATGGTATTTTTAATATATTAGTAAACATGTAAAACGTAAACACAAGAAATCAAACATATCCACAACTCTTTTGTAACACCCCACCCGCCCAGGGAGAGCGAACGGAGCGATACTCATCGATAAAACTAACCAAATCCACAATATAACAAGGTATAGAGAATCTAAAAACCCAAAATTAAAATAAGAGAGAATCCACCAATCTCAATCTTCAAATTAAATACCAACAATAATCTCTCAAAATAAAACAACTATCTATCTCGAAGTAAAATAAATCTCCAGTGCTCTATACATAAAAAATAAATACAATTCTTTCAACTTGTATTCTCAAATAATCTTCCCAAAATAATCCATGCTAAAAATCCATTCTCCAAATCAAATCTATAGCGCCCAAATCCGCGTTAACCTGACACTAAAAGAAAATATGGGGAAGTACACAATACGACAGGAAATATGCTCAACAATTATTAGCGGTGAATGAAACGTAACAATAAGAGTACGAATATTCAAATTAAATTTGAATCTCATAAGCAATTATATCAATATAATTTCTCAACAACACATTAACCGGGTCACCAGGCCTCACCACCATACCGCGCCTATGCATTTTTAAGCATATCCGTAAAAAGGAATATTGGTGGGTGCCCAACCTCAGTGCCATATTAAAATCTCATGACAACATGCTCAACACCAAATATAATACCACATGAATCAAAATTAGATTCCAACAAATATTTCGAGATTTCCAAATGAATTTATCAATTCAAATATGAGTCAATAATCATAAGAAAACAACGAGAATAATACTCGCGAGATTAAGGAGCATATTGCGTAAAACCCCTGTGACAACTCGCTATCCGAAATAAAGGGTGGCCAGCCCTATACCCCGATAAAATAGGAAATCATGGATAATATCATCCTCAGCATCACGACAATATACAAAGTATAAGGAATAACCACTCTATATTCCAGAAAACGGGTTATCAAAAACTTTGATTTGAAATAAAAAGGAAAACATTTTCAACAACCCATCATAGAAATAGAGGGTGGAAACCCCCACAAGCGTAAATAAGAAAACCCGAAAGATACAAAGGACCGAATAAAACTTCGGTCAATACCATTCATACAACATACATAGAGTACCAAGTGTTACATAATAAATTCATTATACATTTACAACAGTTTGGGCAACATGCCCGAATGAACCGAACATAACTAGAAACGTAAACAGAGGCGTCTACTCAAAATCCCGTGAAACCCGCACAATGTCACGGCTCCTCAAAAACATGCGGAAGGGAAAAGTCATTACGGGCGACCGTGCGGCGGAACACCTGAACGGATAATATAGATATACATACACAACAAGAAAAGGAAAACCGGTCAGGGCCGGGTATATGTGATCAATAGATAAATGACAAGTATGATAAAGATGCACAATGAAGCATGGGTGATGGTCTAGCATGTTAACAGCATATAAGGAACTGAAACTGGTAAAGGACTACATAGAGTGAGATTCATAATAAAACCGGATTAAAAGATGCTTATGAGCCTTTATCAACTTTAATCATATATCAATTCAAATATTCATTTTCAATTCCTTATCAGGAATGTACTTGTCATCATGTGCTCTATATGGAACTAATCTCAATAACATGCTCTTTGCGGCATAATTTTGATCTTTATGGCATTAATGTTCCGTCGAGTCCAACTCGATAATTAGAATAGTCATAATTATAAATATAACGCTTCTAAGACCGCCCGTCCGGGTTTCCCCACTGAGCGCGTCCCTAAATAACCATCATCTTCCAGGGCCTCCAAGACCACCTGGGCACCTAACGAAACACGTTGGGAAGCGGCCATGAGCCTGCGTGATAGCCAAGACCACACCCGAAATCTTCCTATCAACACAGAAAATACATAAAACCATAAGCGCTCCCATGGCCTAGGACTATATCCACCCTGCATTCATTAGCCAGGGGGCTTCACCTATCGAGCGGACTTCCCTTAAGATGGTATTTAGAGAGGTGTGTAACATCAATATTATTAATTCCCATTACATGGTTAAGCAATTTATCATTTACCTTATCAATTTCCCATTTTAAATAAATGCATAAGTTAATTCGGGACTAGATATAATTCGTACCGACATAGCATCCTCAAAAGGAATTTAGACTCCAAAGTTATCCCCCGAGGCCTCTTTTAGGCTTTAATACAAACCATCAAGTCAATTCTAGCGCGAGTTGAATTCTAAAGTCTCCAAATCTACTTTAAGATATTCTAGACCCTTATAAAACTACTAGACAAAAGTAATGCCTAAACATCACTTTAAATTCTCCCTTGAAAGAACCCTAGATGAACCCTTTCGAGTCTAGGATGTCGACCCAACTCAACTAGAACGCTAAACCCTATGTTTACTTCATTTAAGAAGGTCCCTAATAAAAAATCCTAAAGAAAAGGGTCAAAAAAGAAAAAGAAAAAAGTTGGAAAAATGCAGGGTAACCGAATCGATTCGCCCCCTTGGCCGAATCGATTCGGCCAGAAAAGTTGAGGTTCTGCATAAATGCCGAATCGATTCGGATGGGAGGCCGAATCGATTCGGTCAGAAAATTTGGGTTTCTGCATAACTGCCGAATCGATTCGGATGGGAGACCGAATCGATTCGGTCAACAAGACCTGAGCCCTGCCCCTAGCCGAATCGATTCGCCCAGGGGGCCGAATCGATTCGGGCCTGCGATTTTGCCAAGAAATGGCTATGGAGTCTTGGACTCCATTTTCTACCCAAACTCAATCTTCTCCAAACCAAACTCATATATTACACTATAAGAACATCAATGATGCTATTGATCATCTTAAAACCTCATGAATCAACTTAGAGTGAATCAAAACCGAAAATACATAAGAAAACCCTAAGTTCTCTAAACTAAAAATCAATACATCAATACCATAGCAAATCATCTATCTCAAGGCACAATTAGCAAGTAAAAACTTGCCTTCATTCAGCAAATATGCAGATTTCTTGGTGTAGTAACAATCTCTCTCAATCTCCAAGCTCTCTCTCTACTCTTCTCTTTTCTCTCTTAGGTTTAGGAATGAATTTAGGGGAAATTAGGAGACTTAGAAGACTTAAGTCGTGGCTTAAGGTAAATGGCCCACTTAATTTAACCAAAAGTGTGATAAAATAATACGCAATAGCATAATTAAGGTATACCCAGTCAAAAATGCCCAAAACTACAAAATACAATATGGTACATTATTTGACTATTTCGCACATTCCGGAATCAACTGCAACCTCCAAATTATCATCTGGACATTTTAAAATTCAATTTAGATTCCGGTCTCATTATTAAACCAAATATCATTTTAAATTCAGATGATATTAATAAGCATGACATAGCAATATTTTCCCATAATTATGATATGTATGCTAACTCACAACAAATATTAACTTTTCTACATTGAATCAATATTCAACTCATAACCCAACACTGGTCTCTAATTACTATACTAAGTAATTAATGTAAAATACGGTCTCATAAGCGAGGGTTATTACATACTCCCCCCCTTATGAGGGAATTTTGCCCCCAAAATTCAGGCGTACCTCATGAGAAAAGATGTGGATATTTCTCCCGCATCTCATCCTCGCGTTCCCAAGTCAATTCGCTTGCATGATGATGACTCCAATGGAATCTCACTAGAGGCACCACCCGAGATCTTAACTTTCGCTCCCCAAACTCAAGGATAGCAACCGGTTGTTCTTCATAAGAAACATCGGGCTGCAATTCGATATCTTCGAAAGGAATGTGCCAAAGGGCACCTTCACACCTTCTGTACTTCTTCAAAGAAGAGACGTGAAAAACATCATGGATTTGTTGTAAAGGTTCCGGTAAGGCAAGTTGGTATGCTACGGGACCAACCCTTGCGATTACCGGGAAAGGTCCAACAAAGCGGGGTGCAAGCTTTCCTTTCTTCCCAAAACGCTTAATGCCCTTCATCGGGGACACCCGCACCAACACTTGGTCTCCAACCTCTAATTCCATATGTCTCCTACCCGCATCGGCATAACTCTTTTGGCGATCTTGGGCTATCCGTATGCGATTTCGAATAAGCTCAATCTTCGAAGAAGTATCTTGGATCATTTCAGGTCCAAGGAACTTATTATCACCCACTTCCAACCAACAAGCGGGCGACCTACAAGGTCTGCCATACAGAGCTTCGTAAGGTGCCATTCCAATGGTAAATTGGTATGAGTTGTTGTAAGCAAACTCAACCAACGGAAGATATTGTTCCCAACTGCCTTTAAAGTCAAGTATGCACATACGAAGCATATCCTCCAACATCTGGTTTACCCTTTCGGTCTGACCGTCTGTTTGAGGATGATAGGAAGAACTTAACTTCAACTCGGTCCCCATAGCTCTCTGGAAACTCTGCCAAAAGTGGGACACAAATATTTTATCTCTGTCGGAGATAATATTCAAAGGCACCCCGTGGAGTCTGACGATCTCCTCAATGAACAACTGGGCGTAACGAGCGGTATCATAATCGGTGCGCACAGGCAAGAAGTGTGCCGACTTAGTCAAACGGTCGACAATCACCCAAATTGAGTCATGACCCTTTAGCGATCTAGGCAAGCCCGTAACAAAGTCCATCGAAATGCTCTCCCATTTCCATACGGGAATCTCGAGCGGTTGTAACAAACCTGTCGGTCGCTGGTGATCAATCTTAACCAACTGACAAGTAGTGCATTGAGACACAAACTCTGAGATATTCCTCTTCATACCCGCCCACCAATACAAACGGCGCATATCTTGGTACATCTTATCCCCGCCTGGATGCACCGTAAACTTGGACCCGTGGGATTCTTCCATAACTGCACGTCTCAAATCCCCATCATCGGGAACCACAAGTCTTCCATGGAAGCGTAGTCCACCCTCGGAACCTATTGAGTACGACTCCGCTCCCTCAGACAACAACTGGCGTACGTGGTCTTGACAAACTTTATCTCTCTTCTGAGCTTCCACAATCTTTGCTATAATCGTGGGAGTAACCGAAATCACTGAAAGGAATGCTCTCACTCCTGCATCCTCCAGGCTGAGTTCTTTCCACTTAGCTTTCCACACCTCAGCTAAGTCTCCATCAGGCTTTCTACTCAATGCATCTGCTACCACGTTCGCCTTCCCGGGGTGATAATGAATATCAAATTGGTAGTCTTTCACAAATTCCAACCAACGGCGCTGGCGCATGTTCAAATCCTTTTGGGAGAATAAGTACTGCAGCGATTTGTGGTCGGTGAAAAGACTAAACTTTTCCCCCAAGAGGTAATGCCTCCATATCTTCAAGGCAAAAACAACGGCGACGAATTCCAAATCATGTACCGGATAGTTCCTCTCGTGAGGCTTCAACTTACGAGAAGCGTATGCAATGGGTTGTCTCTCCTGTTGAAGAACACCTCCTAACCCCAGAAGAGATGCATCGGTAAAGACGAGATATTCTAATCCCGGCTTTGGCAATGCCAGGACTGGAGCTGAAGTCAGTCTATCCTTGAGCTCATCGAAAGCCGCTTGACATGAACTGTCCCAAACAAATCTTACTCCTTTCCGGGTCAAATTTGTCAATGGGCTAGCAACCTTAGAAAAGTCCTTAATGAATCGACGGTAATAACCCGCCAAGCCCAGAAAACTATAAACTTCAGTGGGCGTCGTGGGCTGACCCCACTCCTTCACCGCGATCACCTTACTCGGATCCACAGACACGCCTTGGGATGACACCACATGCCCCAAAAATTGAACTTCCTTCAACCAGAAGCCACACTTCTCAAACTTTGCGTACAGTTGATGATCTCTCAATCTCTGCAGGACCATCCGTAGGTGAGCAGCGTGATCCGACTCTGTCTAAGAATAGACTAGGATGTCATCAATAAATACAATGACAAACTGGTCAAGGAAATCCCGAAACACCCTATTCATAAGGTCCATAAACACTGCAGGGGCATTGGTTAGCCCAAAGGGCATAACCAAGAACTCATAAGATCCGTAACGGGTCAGAAAGGCCGTCTTGGACACATCTTGCTCTCGTAACCTCAACTGATGATACCCTGTCCGCAAGTCGATCTTGGAGAAGTAGGAAGCTCCCCTAAGTTGATCAAACAAGTCGTCGATGCGAGGTAAAGGGTATTTGTTCCGGATGGTGACTTTATTCAACTCTCTATAGTCCACGCATAACCGGAGAGAACCGTCTCTCTTCTTCACAAACAATACCGGAGCGCCCCACGGTGAAGTACTACGCCGAACAAAGCCCTGCTCCAGTAACTTCTGAATCTGATCCCTCAGCTCCCTCATCTCCACAGGAGCCATTCGATAAGGAGCTTTAGCAATCGGTCGAGTTCCCGGCATTAAGTCAATCACAAACTCTATTTCCCGACTTGGAGGTAATCCCGGGATCTCCCGAAAAATATCTTTAAAATCTCTAACGATCGGGAGAGAATTTTAGGGGAACCATGACATCTCTAGATGCATCTTCCGCAATACAATATAAATAAGCACTCGTGCCCCCTTCCACACAAGGCATAACTACTAGGAACATCTCTTGTCCCGGAACCGCAAAAACTATACTCTTCCCGTAACAATTCACTATAGCGCGGTACTTCACTAGCCAATCCATACCCAATATTACATCGTACCCGACCATATCAAGAATGAGCAAATCGGCATCAAAACACAAGTCACCAAGATTAATTTCTACGTTTTTACATACAAAGAAAATCAATGAGCCATCGCCCATAGAGGATTCGACGCTAGTGAAAGTACTTTCAGCAGATTTGATCAAACCTGTAGTCTGAGCAAAACTTCTAGAAATAAAGGAGTGTGTAGCACCCGTATCAAATAGAATTCGACCCATGTGTCCCTGAATGAGAAACTTACCCTCGATCGCCGGTGGTGCCGGAGGAGCTGGAGGAAGCAAAGCCTCCTGAAGATGGTAAACCCTTCCGTACTGCAATTGCCCCTGTTGAGGAGGAGCAACCGGATTAGGTGCTTGAGGCGGAAACTGTACATACGGCTGCTGCGGGGCCCGAGGAAGATGTCCTCCAACCAACTGAGGACACGCCCTTTTATAGTGGCCCAGCTCCCCACACTGAAAACATTTGATTGCCGTAATATCCAGATTTCTACCTTGGTTATTGCGGAGTGGTCCCGCACCTCGGCCATGTTGGCCCCTACCACGATTTCCACCTCGACCTCCCTGTGGTTGCTGACCACCTTGACCTTGCCTGTTATTATTACCGCCAGCAGTAAACCCACCGAAACGTTGACGCTTGGACGAATCCCCCTGCTGAGGATCCCTCTCAACCTTCTTGTTCCCCGAGGATTGGGACGAAGAAGATGTTCCCCCTCCACTCCCAACTCCTCCTTGCCTCACTGTTTGTCCCACGGTAACTACCTTCTTCTTGTTTAGCAGAAACAATCTGTGCTCCTGATAGTGAAGCAAAGCGGCATTCATCACATCACCAAACGTCAGTAGAGATGGATTTCCCAGCAAATGTTGCTTTATTCGCCAGTTCAAACCTCCCACAAACTTGGAGATCCTCTTCGATTCTGGAGTTACCTCATCCGGTATAAAACTGGCTAACCGGGTAAACTCTTCTTCATACTCAGCAACTGACCTCTCCCCTTGAACCAAATCCTGCAGCTTCCTCTGCATTTCCCTCTGAACTGCGGGAGGGAAATACTTACCATCAAACAAAGCCCAAAAATTTGTAATGGACATAGTATCCCTTTGCTCGGGTGTCGTCATTGACTCCCACCAATGTAAGGCCGGTCCTACCAGCTTGAAAGTAACGAGAATCTGCTTCTTCTCCTCACTACATTCCACCATCCTAAGATGGCGCTGCATATCTCTCTTCCATTGGTTCGCCTTGATAACATCTGAACCTCCCTCAAACTCCGGGGGATGTCCCTTAAGGAAAGATTCTCTCACCCGTTCCCACTGAGAAGGTCCCATGGGAACTTGTGCTTCTCGTCCCCTAACTTGGGCTTGTGGCATTTGTTGGGCCACGGCAGTCATCGCGGCGTTGACAGCTTGGGCCACAATATTTGCCACTTCCGCGGCACTGATACTCCCCTGCTGCGGTGGAGGACCAAACTCATCCTCAACCATCCTATTACGTCTAGCTGGACGTCCTCTCTTCGGCGGCATCTGAGATAAAGACGAGAGGGAGTTAAAACATAATATAAGACAATCTATTTAGCAGAAGATCGCATACATAGGCAGCAAAACAATCCTAACATTAAGTTCTATATCAAAGAACGCTATGGTAGAACGTGACAAGTCCGCATAGATCCTAAAGACTCTAGAACCTGATGCTCTGATACCATCTGTGACAACCCGCTATCCGAAATAAAGGGTGGCCAGCCCTATACCCCGATAAAATAGGAAATCATGGATAATATCATCCTCAGCATCACGACAATATACAAAGTATAAGGAATAACCACTCTATATTCCAGAAAACGGGTTATCAAAAACTTTGATTTGAAATAAAAAGGAAAACATTTTCAACAACCCATCATAGAAATAGAGGGTGGAAACCCCCACAAGCGTAAATAAGAAAACCCGAAAGATACAAAGGACCGAATAAAACTTCGGTCAATACCATTCATACAACATACATAGAGTACCAAGTGTTACATAATAAATTCATTATACATTTACAACAGTTTGGGCAACATGCCCGAATGAACCGAACATAACTAGAAACGTAAACAGAGGCGTCTACTCAAAATCCCGTGAAACCCGCACAATGTCACGGCTCCTCAAAAACATGCGGAAGGGAAAAGTCATTACGGGCGACCGTGCGGCGGAACACCTGAACGGATAATATAGATATACATACACAACAAGAAAAGGAAAACCGGTCAGGGCCGGGTATATGTGATCAATAGATAAATGACAAGTATGATAAAGATGCACAATGAAGCATGGGTGATGGTCTAGCATGTTAACAGCATATAAGGAACTTAAACTGGTAAAGGACTACATAGAGTGAGATTTATAATAAACCGGATTAAAAGATGCTTATGAGCCTTTATCAACTTTAATCATATATCAATTCAAATATTCATTTTCCATTCCTTATCAGGAATGTACTTGTCATCATGTGCTCTATATGGCACTAATCTCAATAACATGCTCTTTGCGGCATAATTTTGATCTTTATGGCATTAATGTTCCGTCGAGTCCAACTCGATAATTAGAATAGTCATAATTATAAATATAACGCTTCTAAGACCGCCCGTCCGGGTTTCCCCACTGAGCGCGTCCCTAAATAACCATCATCTTCCAGGGCCTCCAAGACCACCTGGGCACCTAACGAAACACGTCGGGAAGCGGCCATGAGCCTGCGTGATAGCCAAGACCACACCCGAAATCTTCCTATCAGCACAGAAAATACATAAAACCATAAGCGCTCCCATGGCCTAGGACTATATCCACCCTGCATTCATTAGCCAGGGGGCTTCACCTATCGAGCGGACTTCCCTTAAGATGGTATTTAGAGAGGTGTGTAACATCAATATTATTAATTCCCATTACATGGTTAAGCAATTTATCATTTACCTTATCAATTTCCCATTTTAAATAAATGCATAAGTTAATTCGGGACTAGATATAATTCGTACCGACATAGCATCCTCAAAAGGAATTTAGACTCCAAAGTTATCCCCCGAGGCCTCTTTTAGGCTTTAATACAAACCATCAAGTCAATTCTAGCGCGAGTTGAATTCTAAAGTCTCCAAATCTACTTTAAGATATTCTAGACCCTTATAAAACTACTAGACAAAAGTAATGCCTAAACATCACTTTAAATTCTCCCTTGAAAGAACCCTAGATGAACCCTTTCGAGTCTAGGATGTCGACCCAACTCAACTAGAACGCTAAACCCTATGTTTACTTCATTTAAGAAGGTCCCTAATAAAAAATCCTAAAGAAAAGGGGTCAAAAAAGAAAAAGAAAAAAGTTGGAAAAATGCAGGGTAACCGAATCGATTCGCCCCCTTGGCCGAATCGATTCGGCCAGAAAAGTTGAGGTTCTGCATAAATGCCGAATCGATTCGGATGGGAGGCCGAATCGATTCGGTCAGAAAATTTGGGTTTCTGCATAACTGCCGAATCGATTCGGATGGGAGACCGAATCGATTCGGTCAACAAGACCTGAGCCCTGCCCCTAGCCGAATCGATTCGCCCAGGGGGCCGAATCGATTCGGGCCTGCGATTTTGCCAAGAAATGGCTATGGAGTCTTGGACTCCATTTTCTACCCAAACTCAATCTTCTCCAAACCAAACTCATATATTACACTATAAGAACATCAATGATGCTATTGATCATCTTAAAACCTCATGAATCAACTTAGAGTGAATCAAAACCCAAAATACATAAGAAAACCCTAAGTTCTCTTAACTAAAAATCAATACATCAATACCATAGCAAATCATCTATCTCAAGACACAATTAGCAAGTAAAAACTTGCCTTGATTCAGCAAATATGCAGATTTCTTGGTGTAGTAACAATCTCTCTCAATCTCCAAGCTCTCTCTCTACTCTTCTCTTTTCTCTCTTAGGTTTAGGAATGAATTTAGGGGAAATTAGGAGACTTAGAAGACTTAAGTCGTGGCTTAAGGTAAATGGCCCACTTAATTTAACCAAAAGTGCGATAAAATAATACGCAATAGCATAATTAAGGTATACCCAGTCAAAAATGCCCAAAACTACAAAATACAATATGGTACATTATTTGACTATTTCGCACATTCCGGAATCAACTGCAACCTCCAAATTATCATCTGGACATTTTAAAATTCAATTTAGATTCCGGTCTCATTATTAAGCCAAATATCATTTTAAATTCAGATGATATTAATAAGCATGACATAGCAATATTTTCCCATAATTATGATATGTATGCTAACTCACAACAAATATTAACTTTTCTACATTGAATCAATATTCAACTCATAACCCAACACTGGTCTCTAATTACTATACTAAGTAATTAATGTAAAATACGGTCTCATAAGCGAGGGTTATTACATACTCCCCCCCTTATGAGGGAATTTTGCCCCCAAAATTCGGGCGTACCTCATGAGAAAAGATGTGGATATTTCTCCCGCATCTCATCCTCGCGTTCCCAAGTCAATTCGCTTGCATGATGATGACTCCAATGGAATCTCACTAGAGGCACCACCCGAGATCTTAACTTTCGCTCCCCAAACTCAAGGATAGCAACCGGTTGTTCTTCATAAGAAACATCGGGCTGCAATTCGATATCTTCGAAAGGAATGTGCCAAAGGGCACCTTCACACCTTCTGTACTTCTTCAAAGAAGAGACGTGAAAAACATCATGGATTTGTTGTAAAGGTTCCGGTAAGGCAAGTTGGTATGCTACGGGACCAACCCTTGCGATTACCGGGAAAGGTCCAACAAAGCGGGGTGCAAGCTTTCCTTTCTTCCCAAAACGCTTAATGCCCTTCATCGGGGACACCCGCACCAACACTTGGTCTCCAACCTCTAATTCCATATGTCTCCTACCCGCATCGGCATAACTCTTTTGGCGATCTTGGGCTATCCGTATGCGATTTCGAATAAGCTCAATCTTCGAAGAAGTATCTTGGATCATTTCAGGTCCAAGGAACTTATTATCACCCACTTCCAACCAACAAGCGGGCGACCTACAAGGTCTGCCATACAGAGCTTCGTAAGGTGCCATTCCAATGGTAAATTGGTATGAGTTGTTGTAAGCAAACTCAACCAACGGAAGATATTGTTCCCAACTGCCTTTAAAGTCAAGTATGCACATACGAAGCATATCCTCCAACATCTGGTTTACCCTTTCGGTCTGACCGTCTGTTTGAGGATGATAGGAAGAACTTAACTTCAACTCGGTCCCCATAGCTCCCTGGAAACTCTGCCAAAAGTGGGACACAAATATTTTATCTCTGTCGGAGATAATATTCAAAGGCACCCCGTGGAGTCTGACGATCTCCTCAATGAACAACTGGGCGTAACGAGCGGTATCATAATCGGTGCGCACAGGCAAGAAGTGTGCCGACTTAGTCAAACGGTCGACAATCACCCAAATTGAGTCATGACCCTTTAGCGATCTAGGCAAGCCTGTAACAAAGTCCATCGAAATGCTCTCCCATTTCCATACGGGAATCTCGAGCGGTTGTAACAAACCTGTCGGTCGCTGGTGATCAATCTTAACCAACTGACAAGTAGTGCATTGAGACACAAACTCTGAGATATTCCTCTTCATACCCGCCCACCAATACAAACGACGCATATCTTGGTACATCTTATCCCCGCCTGGATGCACCGTAAACTTGGACCCGTGGGATTCTTCCATAACTGCACGTCTCAAATCCCCATCATCGGGAACCACAAGTCTTCCATGGAAGCGTAGTCCACCCTCGGAACCTATTGAGTACGACTCCGCTCCCTCAGACAACAACTGGCGTACGTGGTCTTGACAAACTTTATCTCTCTTCTGAGCTTCCACAATCTTTGCTATAATCGTGGGAGTAACCGAAATCACTGAAAGGAATGCTCTCACTCCTGCATCCTCCAGGCTGAGTTCTTTCCACTTAGCTTTCCACACCTCAGCTAAGTCTCCATCAGGCTTTCTACTCAATGCATCTGCTACCACGTTCGCCTTCCCGGGGTGATAATGAATATCAAATTGGTAGTCTTTCACAAATTCCAACCAACGGCGCTGGCGCATGTTCAAATCCTTTTGGGAGAATAAGTACTGCAGCGATTTGTGGTCGGTGAAAAGACTAAACTTTTCCCCCAAGAGGTAATGCCTCCATATCTTCAAGGCAAAAACAACGGCGACGAATTCCAAATCATGTACCGGATAGTTCCTCTCGTGAGGCTTCAACTTACGAGAAGCGTATGCAATGGGTTGTCTCTCCTGTTGAAGAACACCTCCTAACCCCAGAAGAGATGCATCGGTAAAGACGAGATATTCTAATCCCGGCTTTGGCAATGCCAGGACTGGAGCTGAAGTCAGTCTATCCTTGAGCTCATCGAAAGCCGCTTGACATGAACTGTCCCAAACAAATCTTACTCCTTTCCGGGTCAAATTTGTCAATGGGCTAGCAACCTTAGAAAAGTCCTTAATGAATCGACGGTAATAACCCGCCAAGCCCAGAAAACTATAAACTTCAGTGGGCGTCGTGGGCTGACCCCACTCCTTCACCGCGATCACCTTACTCGGATCCACAGACACGCCTTGGGATGACACCACATGCCCCAAAAATTGAACTTCCTTCAACCAGAAGCCACACTTCTCAAACTTTGCGTACAGTTGATGATCTCTCAATCTCTGCAGGACCATCCGTAGGTGAGCAGCGTGATCCGACTCTGTCTAAGAATAGACTAGGATGTCATCAATAAATACAATGACAAACTGGTCAAGGAAATCCCGAAACACCCTATTCATAAGGTCCATAAACACTGCAGGGGCATTGGTTAGCCCAAAGGGCATAACTAAGAACTCATAAGATCCGTAACGGGTCAGAAAGGCCGTCTTGGACACATCTTCCTCTCGTAACCTCAACTGATGATACCCTGTCCGCAAGTCGATCTTGGAGAAGTAGGAAGCTCCCCTAAGTTGATCAAACAAGTCGTCGATGCGAGGTAAAGGGTATTTGTTCCGGATGGTGACTTTATTCAACTCTCTATAGTCCACGCATAACCGGAGAGAACCGTCTCTCTTCTTCACAAACAATACCGGAGCGCCCCACGGTGAAGTACTACGCCGAACAAAGCCCTGCTCCATGACAAACTTTTTTTTTTTGCTAAACGTATAACTTTCATAAAAACTTCATTTTAAATCCGATTTTGATTCCGCTTGAAATTTTATTCTTCTAAAATTATAACCAACATATTTAACCAACAAAAATAATTTTAACCCAAAATTTATTTTTTCTCTTTATTTTGATAATATCCCAAAAATTACGCGGGTTGTTACACTTCCCAACTAACAATGGATTTTCGCCCTCGAAATTCGCCGAATACCAAACTCTAAAAAACCTGGCCAACAATCTATAAAATAATCTCGTATCCAAAAATTATTTCCTCACATCTAATCTAGATGCCTAACGTAAAACGATTCTCTAAAAATTTCTATCTCCAAAAATACGCGCCACAAAAACGTAACAGTCCCAAAACCCAAGCCCCGAGGATGGTCGTATAGCTAAGCTCTGATACCATTCTGTAACACTCCGCCTGCCCCCGGGGAGAGCGAACGGAGCACTACTCATCTATAAAACTAACCAAATCCACAATATAACATCGATGAGTAGCGCTCCGTTCGCTCTCCCCGGGCGGGCGAGGTGCTACAGAACGGTATCAGAGCATCTAAAAACCCACAATTAAAATAAGAGAGAATCCACTACTCTCAATCTTCAAATTAAATATAAACAATAATCTCTCGAAATAAAATAACTATCTATCTCGAAGTAAAATAAATCTCCAATGCTCTATACATAAAAAATAAATACAATTCTTCCCACTTGTATTCTCGAATAATCTTCCCAAAATAATCCATTCTAAAAATCCATTCTCCAAATCAAATCCATAGCGCCCAAATCCGCGCTAACCTGCCAATAAAAGAAAATATGGGGAAGTACACAATATGACAGGAAAGATGCTCAACAATTATTAGCGGTGAATGAAACGTAATAATAAGAGTACGAATATTCAAATCAAATGCGAATCTCATAAGCAATTATATCAATATAATTTCTCAACAACACATTAACCGGGTCACCAGGCCTCACCACCATACCGCACCTATGCTTTTTTAAGCATATCTGGAAAAATGAATATTGGCGGGTGCCCAACCTTAATGCCATATTAAAATCTCATGACAACATGCTCAACACCAAATATAATACCACGTGAAACGAAATTATATTCCAACAAATATTTCTGGATTTCTAAATGAATTTATCAATTCAAATACGAGTCAATTATCATAAGAAAACAACGAGAATAATACTCTCGAGATTAAGGAGCATATTGTGCAAAACCCCATACCTCAAACTGCTAAAAGAACCAGCATAATTCTGCCCAAAAATCACAAAACAAGCCATCAAAAAAATCTTCTCCAAATATCACCAAAAGCTCCGTCAAGAACAACCTCAAAACTGCCCCAAAAACACCTCGAAAAATCTAAGGTTGAATGCATAAATCAAAGGGGAAAAGAGAGGAATTAAAAACATGTTTGCTGTCAAAAAGTTTTACCAAAAAGGGTCTCCCACGACCTTATTTTACAAGGCAAAAACACAAGAGTTGTAAACAAAGCAATCTTCTCAAAGTTACCTGCTGCGCAAGTTTTCTGCTGGGGTCGATCAATCCACTCCCTAGGTCGATCGATCGGTCGAACAGGTATGCCGCGACTTCCCTTCTCCTTCGTTTAATACCATTTAACTAAAAATCAATTTTTTTATTACTCACGGACTAAATCCATGACAAACTTTTTTTTTTTGCTAAACTTATAACTTTCATAAAAACTTCATTTTAAATCCGATTTTTATTCCGCTTGAAATTTTATTATTCTAAAATTATAACCAACATATTTAACCAACAAAAATAATTTTAACCCAAAATTTATTTTTTCTCTTTATTTTGATAATATCCCAAAAATTACGCGGGTTGTTACACTTCCCAACTAACAATGGATTTTCGCCCTCGAAATTCGCCGAATACCAAACTCTAAAAAACCTGGCCAACAATCTATAAAATAATCTCGTATCCAAAAATTATTTCCTCACATCTAATCTAGATGCCTAACGTAAAACGATTCTCTAAAAATTTCTATCTCCAAAAATACGCGCCACAAAAACGTAACAGTCCCAAAACCCAAGCCCCGAGGATGGTCGTATAGCTAAGCTCTGATACCATTCTGTAACACTTCGCCTGCCCCCGGGGAGAGCGAACGGAGCACTACTCATCTATAAAACTAACCAAATCCACAATATAACATCGATGAGTAGCGCTCCGTTCGCTCTCCCCGGGCGGGCGAGGTGCTACAGAACGGTATCAGAGCATCTAAAAACCCACAATTAAAATAAGAGAGAATCCACTACTCTCAATCTTCAAATTAAATATAAACAATAATCTCTCGAAATAAAATAACTATCTATCTCGAAGTAAAATAAATCTCCAATGCTCTATACATAAAAAATAAATACAATTCTTCCCACTTGTATTCTCGAATAATCTTCCCAAAATAATCCATTCTAAAAATCCATTCTCCAAATCAAATCCATAGCGCCCAAATCCGCGCTAACCTGCCAATAAAAGAAAATATGGGGAAGTACACAATATGACAGGAAAGATGCTCAACAATTATTAGCGGTGAATGAAACGTAATAATAAGAGTACGAATATTCAAATCAAATGCGAATCTCATAAGCAATTATATCAATATAATTTCTCAACAACACATTAACCGGGTCACCAGGCCTCACCACCATACCGCACCTATGCATTTTTAAGCATATCTGGAAAAACGAATATTGGCGGGTGCCCAACCTTAATGCCATATTAAAATCTCATGACAACATGCTCAACACCAAATATAATACCACATGAAATGAAATTATATTCCAACAAATATTTCTGGATTTCTAAATGAATTTATCAATTCAAATATGAGTCAATTATCACAAGAAAACAACGAGAATAATACTCTTGAGATTAATGAGCATATTGTGCAAAACCCCATACCTCAAACTGCTAAAAGAACCATCATAATTCTGCCCAAAAATCACAGAACAAGCCATCAAAAAAATCTTCTCCAAATATCACCAAAAGCTCCGTCAAGAACAACCTCAAAACTGCCCCAAAAACACCTCGAAAAATCTAAGGTTGAATGCATAAATCAAAGGGGAAACGTGGGTATAAAAGAGAGGAATTAAAAACATGTTTGCTGCCTAAAAGTTTTACCAAAAAGGGTCATCCACGACCTTATTTTGTATGGCTAAAACACAAGAGGTTTAAACAAACCAAACTTCTCAAAGTTACCTGCTACGCAGGTTTTCTGCTGGGGTCGATCGATCAACAAGAATAGGTACGCCTCCACTTCCCTTCTCCTTCGTCTAATACCATTTAACTAAAAATCAATTTTTTTATTTGTCACGGACCAAATCCGTGTCAAATGTTTTTTTTCCCAAACTTATAACTCTCATAAAAACTTCATTTTAAATCCGATTTCGATTCCGCTTGAAGTTTTATTCTTCTAAAATTATAACCAACATATTTAACCAAAAAAATAATTTTAACTCAAAATTTATTTTTCCTCTTTATTTTGAAAATACCCCCAAAATTAGGCGGGTTGTTACACTTCCCCACTAACAATGGAATTTCACCTACGAAATTCGTCGTATACCTAACTCAAAAAAATCAGGCCAACAATCTCCAAAATAATCTCGTCTCTAAAAATAATTTCATCTCATCTGATCTAGATGCCTAATGCGAAACGATTCTCTAAAAAATTCTATCTCCAAAAATACGCGCCACAAAAACGCAACAGTCCCAAAACCCAAGACCCGACGGTGGTCGTATACCTAAGCGCTGATACCATTCTGTAACATCCCTCCCACCCGGGGAGAGCGAATGGAGCCCTAATCATCGATAAAACTAACCAATTCCACAATATAACATCGATGAGTAGCGCTCCGTTCGCTCTCCCCGGGCGGGCGGGGTGTTATAGAATGGTATCAGAACATCTTAAAACCCACAATTAAAATAGGAGAGAATCCACTTATCTCAATCTTCAAATTAAATACAAACAATAATCTCTTGAAATAAAACAACTATCTGTCTCGAAGTAAAATAAATCTCCAATGCTCTATACATAAAAAATAAATACAATTCTTCCAACTTGTATTCTCGAATAATCTTCCCAAAATAATCCATTCTAAAAATCCATTCTCCAAATGAAATTCATAGTGTCCAAATCCGCGCTAACCTGCCACTAAAAGAAAATATGGGAAAGTACACGATACGACAGGAAAGTGTAATAACCCGAGGCCTTGGAGACGAATATTTATTTATTTTGGGAGAAATAAATATTATTTTATTTGGAGAATAATAAAATTGATTATTAAAGTTAAAATTTGGAGTAGTTAGAAAGTGTGTCAAATGGAAATTATGAGGGTACCATCATTTCCGGAAGGGTCAAGAAAGTCGAAATGACTGTACTTGGGGTCTATTTGGGTTCCGAAATAAATTAGGACCGTTTGACTCGAATTAAAGTCACCGAGTCATTTAAAGTGTGTATTATCATTTAAAGATGTGTATTTTGGGATTTAGGCTTAATTAGCCTACGGGAGATAATTCTCCAAAGAGAGAAATAGAAGAAAGAAGAGAGAAAGAAAGAAGAAGAAGAAAAGGAAGGAGAAAAGGAGGGAGGAAGAGGACTTCCGGGCCAATACGCGATCTCAAGGCGGATTCAGACCCTACGAACCCAAGGCAAGTGATTAAACTTGCTAAATAATTGTTGTGTACTAATTATTGCATGATTTGTGGATTGAATTTTGGGTTTTAGGTTTAAATTGTTAAAACCTAACTTTTGGGAAAAAACCTTAGATTTGTAGTGTATAAGATGGATTGAAGGTTATAAATTTGTTTATAAGTATTCTAGAATGAATATTAATGTTATATATGTGATTGGGTTGGATGAAAATGGTTGGAAGATGATTAAAATGATTTTTGGGTATTTTGGGTAAAGAATAAAATTGCCCATTTCGTAGCTTGCTGCACTTGCCGAATCGATTCTCCCCTACTGAATCGATTCGGTCTGTTGCAGATTGCCAGGTCGTTAGGGCCGAATCGATTCGCCCCTTGCGAATCGATTTGGTATGTAGCAGACTCCCAGGTCTATTGGACCGAATTGATTTGGATGGACTGAATCGATTCGCTTTTCTGGGCCGAATCGATTCGGAAACAGGGGATTTTGGAGATGTTTTTCTAGGAATAATTTCATCCCGTTTCGTCTAAAGTTATCGATTAGGAACTTCTATGGGAGTTATTTGGAGTATGTTTTGGAGACTTTTAGATAGTTTCCCTTATAGGAAATGATTGGAGTCATATTGACTAAATTTGAGGAATACCGATTGGATATTATGGTTTATTCTAAGTGGGGAATCCCACCTTGAACGAGAGGTTATACTTGGAGATTATAAATTCAATTCATATGAAAGAATGTGAATAATTTAGAGATAATGGATTTTAAAATCCAATCCCAATTGGGATAACTTTAAAAAGGTTCATAAACTGAATTGAACCCTATAATGGATGGAGAATCAAAAATGCTATTTGATGTGTATACGGATATAGAAATATCCTTATTGATGATTGATTTGGGAGATATCTCATACAATGAGAAATGCTAATTGAGGTGTATTAGGATATAGAATATCTTTAACTTAAATAGAATTGAAAGACAATTCATACTAGAAGCGACATGAGAGCTTCAAGCGAGAATTAGTATAGTATATACTAAGTGGGGAAAATTGGGTGAGTTTTGACGATTGGTGTATCAAAAGAGAGGGATATACTAAACAATGATGTTAATCAAATTGCGCCTAAGAGCGCATAATGAAAATAAATATGTTGTTGCAGGTATACCTTATATAATGGTATATCTTTATTATGTGGGATGTATGTATACCATATATGATGGTGTATGTAGATGGTAAGCATACCCCCTCCTTGCTATCATTGGGAAGTTTCGTGCGTAGAGGGTGAGCATTCTGCTAGAAAAGCAGGATGTGGATATTCCCCAGGTTATAGTCGTCCTTTGTGGTCAGCAAATGACACACACACACACACACACACACACACACACACACACACATATATATATATATATATATATATATGTATATATATATATATGTATATATATATTTATATGTATATATATATATTTATTTATTTTGGGGGTGCGAGGTAATGGGTATGTGTCGCTCTCACTTGCCGGTTAGGAACTATGACCTCTTCCCGGACGTTGTGTGCGTGAGTAGATCATGAGGTGGGTGTCATTGAACCCCACCAGGTGGCCCCAGTTTGTTACGTATATGGGCAACTGGAAGATGATATCATGTGATCCTGCGTCCTTCGAGTTATAGCTCGGTTTGATGGTTATTATTGCTTGTGTTTATACTTGGGTATCAAGGGCATAATGGACCTCAACGACCTACATTGCCAGGATTAGTGTATCGGGGGGGTTCCTTGTTTGGATTTCGCCTTGGCGAGATGTCCCACGCACAAACCGCAGTGTAATGTTGGAACTTGGGGATAAGTTTAGTCCTTAATGCTCATAATTATATATATATCACCTATCCCGACGATCAACAGTGCCAGGAGTAGTGTAACGGGGGGGTTCCTTGTTTGGATTTCGCTTCGGCGAGACGTCCCACGCATGAAATGTCGTGTACTGTTGAGAATTGGGAATATTAATTAATTAAAATTGGATAATAATCATTTGGGTTACATGAATCTTGCATTGAGGGCACAATGAGCCCCGAGGACCGATACGGTCAGGAGTAGTGTAACGGGGGGGTTCCTTGTTTGGATTTTGCTTCGGTGAGACGTCCCACACACGAAACGCAGCGTCGTGTTGAGAATCGGGAGGAGTTTAGTCCTTAACTCTTGATGCTAATAACTCATATTATAATTATATATATGGTTTCATGCCTTATAAGGGCATCTATAGAATATAAATTCTAGTAAATGAGATTGTTGATGTATTGTGATGATGTGGACATGATTGGATCATGTAACTTTATATGTTCAACAAATGAACATTATAAAGATAAATATAATGATTATATTAAAGTTAATATTTATAACTTTTAATTATGGAAACAAATGTATTGGGAGATAGGTTAGATGATTTTCACTTAAATACTTCTTTTGGGTTTAAGTTAGAATCCTCTTACCTAAATTAGAATCGGACATCCATTTGGAGATCACGTGCATACGCCTAGTGCGCGCTTTAGATGAGAGGTGAGTTTAATTATTATGGAGAGTTCGATTCCAACTAAATCATGTAATAATGCATTTATAATTAGTATGCATTTTAATACACTTGCTATAAAATGTTTTTCAAACTCGGGCTCTGACCCGTTTATATTTCCTCTTCCATGTATATATATTGTATTACTTCAGGTGTTCCTCCGCAAGGACGCCTTTGATGTTCATCCATTCAGGATTCGTGGAGCTGTGGCAGTAGAGGACTGTTGCGGCACTTTGCTTTAGTCGATTCCTATCTTTGTATATTTAGATTAGGATTCAGTTGTATTGAGTTCGTATTCAAGTGTTGTAGATCAACACTTTTATATTTCCTTTATCATATTATTGTATTCTCTACTACCCGACAGCATATTCGGGTATTTCATTATTGATACTTTGTTGTACATTGTATTGTACTCTTGTATATATCTTTAGAGTTTTCACATTTCACTCATCATAGTTAGATGTATATTGTTGGTTGTGATTGCACTTGGTTTTGTTATTGTTGTTAAATAAAAAGTTTTAAATTTTTTGACAATTCGCTTTTTATGATTATGGGTAGTTATCCTTATATTATAGTGTTGTATGTTGATGTTGAGACTGTGCCATCTGGGATACCTGATTTATGTAGTATAGGGATGGCCACCCGTTATTATTTAGAGCGGGTTGTCACAGATGGTATCAGAGCATCAGGTTCTAGTGTCTTTAGGATCTGTGTGCGTTACTATGATCTTCCGTAAGCGTTCTTGTTGTAGAGCCTTATTATTAAGACGATTACATTCATACGTCCATATCTTTCTGTGATTTGAAAATATTTGAAAGGCGTTCTGATACAATTGTTCTTGTTTCAGATGCTGCCGAAGGGAGGTCGTTCAGTCAGGGCAAACAAAGGGCAACCCCAAATGCCTCAAAGGAACATGACTACGGATGATGTTGCCAATATTGTGGCACAAGCGGTCATTTCTGCCATTTCTACGATGGCTCAGCAATCTGCCGCTCAAGCAGCCCCACCCCATTTAGGATTATCTTTATGGGAGAGAGTGAAGGAAGATTTTAGTAAGGGGCATCCTTTCGAGTTTGCAGGGGGAGTTGATGCAATGGCTGCAAGTCAATGGAAGAATAGTATGCAGAGGCATCTTCATATGGTTGAGTGTAGTGAGGTGCAGAAACAATTTTTAGCCACCTTTAGGTTATTGGGTGCAACTCTTCAATGGTGGGAGTTTGTCACCACATCTGAACAGAGAGATACTTTACCTATAAAAGAATTTTGGGAACTTTTTGATCGAAGGTATTTTCTTTCCCCTACTCAGGATATGGGGATTTTTCAAGGAAATAGGACGGTGGCAGAATATGAAGAAGATTTTTCTCTATGGGAGAGATTAGTACCTAATGAGGTAAATACGGAAGAGAAACGTATATCGAAGTTTGTTCGAGGTTTAGATTGGAAAATCCGACAATATTTATTAGAGAGTCATAAGTTAACAACTTTTATCGAGGTAGTAAACGCAGCACTATTAAAGTGTCAAGAATATCATTTTCGTTCGCAAGAGAGTAAGAACTTTGGAAATTCGAGTTCATCAAGTAAGTTTGTCAAAGAAAGTGCCAGTAATGTGAGTGGGCAGAAATGATTTATGGGTAGGTGTTTCTTTTGTAAGGAAATAGGTCATAAAAAAAGAGATTGTCCTCAAAGAGGTAAAAGACCACAGTTTGATGAAATTTTGGAAGTGCAACCCCTACAGGAGATTCGAGGTCGCTTTAGACCGGGGGACTATGTTTGGGAGCCCATTGATGAGGAAGGGCAATCAGACTAGAGATGGATGTTGTAATTTAATCTTCCTTTATTAATAGAATAATTATTAAAATGAGTTTGGAGAATATCGTATGGGAGATAATTGTAATTGGGCAGTACTATAGCCCTATTATGTATGGTATGTAATGACCCTAAGGGGAATTTTTAGCAAGATAGGCTCTTATTCTATTATGTTGTAATAGGAGAGATGATTTTGCAAGGTGCTCAAAAAGAGCTTTAAACCTTATGGTAAATGTAAGTATGGTTATGGGGATAAGTAGTAATGATAAAGCTACTTCTTTTATATAGTCATGATAGACTATTATGATTGTTGTATTCCAGATATGGATGTGCCTTATAAAAAGGCTATATATATTGAAATGGTGTAAGATGTTGTTTATGAATGAAAGTTGAGATTGTGGTTTGTTGGAACGCAGGTAAAATTTTAGCTCATGATTATGATAATATTTGTGAGCTACATATCGTTATATACATGATGATTTAAAAGACCTTGTGTTGGACATAAGGCATTTTATATTATATTATTATAGATAAACCGTTTTCAAAATAAACTATTTTCAGAATAAAACTTTTATCGGCCTTCGGGCCCTTTCAAAATAAATTTTCCACTAAAATATTTTCAAACTCTAGTCCGGATTTAACAAACTCTCAATCCCCGATGTCGCCACATAGTAGTGTATTGGGAGGGTTCCTTGTTTGGATTTCGCTTTTGCGAGACGTCCCCCGCACGAAAGTGGCGATTGTCAGGAATTGAGAGGAGTTATTTCTTTGGACCATTCAAAATTTTCACACTATTAAAATATTAGCATTATTTATATTTATGGAAATGTGGAACTTTCGAGGCAAATAAAGCCTCATTATGATTGTTGTGAGCACAAAGCTCAATTATGAAGGGTGTATGGGCGCCCTTGTTGTGGAAATTGGTTCTATTTAACTCATAATTAACTTAATAATAAAAATAATTAAATAAATTCGTCGTGGGAAGTTAGAAGTTGGAGATAGGATTAGTGAGTATGGGTATATTAGAACTAGTTGAGTTTTGGAGAATTAGGCTTAGCTAAATTTCGAGGACGAAATTCTTGTAAGTGGGGATGTTTGTAATAACCCGAGGCCTTGGAGACGAATATTTATTTATTTTGGAAGAAATAAATATTATTTTATTTGGAGAATAATTAAATTGACAATTAAAGTCAAAATTTGGAGTAGTTAGAAAGTGTGTCGAATGGAAATTCTGAGGGTACCATCTTTTCCGGAAGGGTCAAGAAAGTCGAAATGACTGTACTTGGGGTCTATTTAGGTTTCGAAATAAATTAGGACCGTTTGACTTGAATTAAAGTCACCGAGTCATTTAAAGTGTGTATTATCATTTAAAGATGTGTATTTTGGGATTTAGGCTTAATTAGTCTACGGGAAATAATTCTCCAAAGAGAGAAATAGAAGAAAGAAGAGAGAAAGAAAGAAGAAGAAAAGGAAGGAGAAAAAGAGGGAGGAAGAGGACTTTCGGGCCAATACGCAATCTCAAGGCGGATTCAGACCCTACGAACCCAAGGCAAGTGATTAAACTTGCTAAATAATTGTTGTGTACTAATTATTGCATGATTTGTGGATTGAATTTTGGGTTTTAGGTTTAAATTGTTAAAACCTAACTTTTGGGAAAAAACCTTAGATTTGTAGTGTATAAGATGGATTGAAGGTTAGAAATTTGTTTATAAGTATTCTAGAATGAATATTAATGTTATATATGTGATTGGGTTGGATGAAAATGGTTGGAAGATGATTAAAATGATTTTTGGGTATTTTGGGTTAAGAATAAAATTGCCCATTTCGTAGCTTACTGCACTTGCCGAATCGATTTGCCCCTACTGAATCGATTCGGTCTGTTGCAGATTGCCAGGTCTTTAGGGCCGAATTGATTCGCCCCTTGCGAATCGATTTGGTATGTAGCAGAATCCCAGGTCTATTGGACTGAATCGATTCGGATGGGCCAAATCGATTCGCTTTTCTGGGCCGAATCGATTCGGAAACAGGGGATTTTGGAGATGTTTTTCTAGGAAGAATTTCATCCCGTTTCGTCTAAAGTTATCGATTGGGAACTTCTATGGTAGTTATTTGGAGTATGTTTTGGAGACTTTTAGATAGTTTCCCTTATAGGAAATGATTGGAGTCATATTGACTAAATTTGAGGAATACCGATTGGATATTATGGTTTATTCTAAGTGGGGAAGCCCACCTTGAACGGGAGGTTATACTTGGAGATAATAAATTCAATTCATATGAAAGAATGTGAATAATTTAGAGATAATGGATTTTAAAATCCAATCCCAATTGGGATAACTTTAAAAAGGTTCATAAACTGAATTGAACCCTATAATGGATGGAGAATCAAAAATTCTATTTGATGTGTATACGGATATAGAAATATCCTTATTGATGATTTATTTGGGAGATATCTCATACAATGAGAAATGCTAATTGAGGTGCATTAGGATATAGAATATCCTTAACTTAAATAGAATTGAAAGACAATCCATACTAGAAGCGACATGAGAGCTTCAAGCGAGAATTAGTATAGTATGTACTAAGTGGGGAAAATTGGGTTAGTTTTGACGATTGGTGTATCAAAAGAGAGGGATATACTAAACAATGATTTTAATCAAATTGCGCCTAAGAGCGTATAATGAAAATAAATATGTTGTTGCAGGTATACCTTATATAATGGTATATCTTTTTTATGTGGGATGTATGTATACCTTATATGATGGTGTATATACATGTTAAGCATACCCCCTCCTTGCTATCATTGGGAAGTTTCGTGCGTAGAGGGTGATCATTCTGACTAGAAAAGCAGGATGTGGATATTCCCCAGGTCATAGTCGTCCTTTGTGGTCAGCAAATGACATATATATCTATATATGTATATATATATATATATATATATATATATATATATTTTGGGGGTGAGAGGTCGTGGGTATGTGTTGCTCTCACTTGTCGGTTAGGAACTATGACCGCTTTCCGGACGTTGTGTGCGTGAATAGATCACGAGGTGGGTGTCGTTGAACCCCACCAGGTGGCCCCAGTTTGTTACGTATATGGGCAACTGGAAGATGATAGCATGTGAGCCTGCGTCCTTCGAGTTATAGCTCGGTTGGATGGTTATTATTGCTTGTGTTTGTACTTGGGTATCAAGGGCATAATGGACCTCAACGACCTACATTGCCAGGATTAGTGTATCGAGGGGGTTCCTTGTTTGGATTTCGCCTTGGCGAGACGTCCCACGCACGAACCGCAGTGTAATTTTGGAACTTGGGGATAAGTTTAGTCCTTAATGCTCATATATATATATATATATATATATATATATATATATATCACCTATCCCGACGATCAACAGTGCCAGGAGTAGTGTAACACGGGGGTTCCTTGTTTGGATTTCGCTTCGGCGAGACGTCCCACGCATGAAACGCCGTGTACTGTTGAGAATTTGGAATATTAATTAATTAAAATTGGATAATAATCATTTGGGTTACATGCATATTGCATTGAGGGCATAATGAGCCCCGAGGATCGATAGGGTCAGGAGTAGTGTAACGGGGGGTTCCTTGTTTGGATTTCGCTTCGGCGAGACGTTCCACGCACGAAACGCAGCGCCGTGTTGAGAATAGGGAGGAGTTTAGTCCTTAACTCTTGATGCTAATAACTCATATTATAATTATATATATGGTTTCATGCCTTATAAGGGCATCTCTAGAATATAAATTCTAGTAAATGAGATTATTGATGTATTGTGATGATGTGGACATGATTGGATCATGTAACTTTATATGTTCAACAAATGAACATTATAAAGATAAATATAACGATTATATTAAAGTTAATATTTATAACTTTTAATTATGGAAACAAATGTATTGGGAGATAGGTTAGATGATTTCACTTAAATACTTCTTTTGGGTTTAAGTTAGAATCCTCTTACCTAAATTAGAATCGTACATCCATTTGGAGATCATGTGCATACGTCTAGTGCACGCTTTAGATGAGAGGTGAGTTGAATTATTATGGAGAGTTAGATTCCAACTAAATCATGTAATAATGCATTTATAATTATTATGCATTTTAATACACTTGCCATAAAATGTTTTTCAAACTTGGGCTCTGACCCGTTTATATTTCCTCCTTCATGTATATATATTGTATTACTTCAGGTGTTCCTCCGCAAGGATGCCTTTGATGTTCATCCATTCAGGATTCGTGGAGATGTGGCAGTAGCGGACTGTTGCGGCACTTTGCTTTAGTCGATTCCTATCTTTGTATATTTAGATTAGGATTCAGTTGTATTGAGTTAGTATTCAAGTGTTGTAGATCAACACTTTCATATTTCCTTTATCAGATTATTGTATTATCTGTTACCCGACAACATATTCGGGTATTTCATTGTTTAGACTTTGTTGTACATTGTATTGTACTCTTGTATATATCTTTAGAGTTTGCACATTTCACTCATCATAGTTAGATGTATATTGTTGGTTGTGATTGGACTTGGTTTTGTTATTGTTGTTAAATAAAAAGTTTTAAATTTTTTGACAATTCTCTTTTTATGATTATGGGTAGTTAGCCTTATATTATAGTGTTGTATGTTGATGTTGAGACTGTGCCATCTGGGATACCTGATTTATGTAGTATAGGGTTGGCCACCCGTTATTATTTAGAGAGGGTTGTCACAGAAAGATGCTCAACAATTACGAGCGGTGAATGCAACGTAACAATAAGAGTACGAATATTCAAATCAAATGTGAATCTCATAAGCAATTATATCAATATAATTTCTCAACAACACATTAACCGGGTCACCAGGCCTCACCACCATACCGCGCCTATGAATTTTAAAGCATATCAAGAAAAAGGAATATTGGCAGGTGCCCAACCTTAGTGCCATATTAAAATCTCATGATAACATGCTGAACACTAAATATAATACCACATGAATCGAAATTAGATTCCACAAATATTTCCAGATTTTCAAATGAATTTATCAATTCAAATATGAGTCAATAATCATAAGAAAACAACGAGAATAATACTCACGAGATTAAGGAGCATATTGTGTAAAATTCCATACCTCAAACCACCAAAATACCAACATAATTCTGCCCAGAAATCACAAAATAAGCCATCAAAAAAATCTGCTCCAAATATCACAAAAAACTCGTCCAAGAACAACCTCAAAACTGCCCTAAGAACAGCCCCAAAAACCTAAGGTTGAAAGTATAAATCAAAGGGGCAAAGTGTTTATAAAAGAGAGGAATTAAAAACATGTTTGCTGCCAAAAAGTTTTACCAAAAAGGGTCACCTACGACCTTATTTTATAAGGCAAAAACACAAGAGTTTTAAACAAACCAAACTTCTCAAAGTTACCTGCTGCGCACGTTTTCTACTAGGGTCGATCGATCGACTCCCTAAGTCGATCGATCGATCGAACAGGTACGCCGCCACTTCCCTTCTCCTTCGTTTAATACCATTTAACGAAAAAACAATTTTTTTATTAGTCACGGACTAAATCCGTGACAAACGTCTTTTTTTGCTAAACTTATAACTTCATAAAAACTTCATTTTAAATCCGATTTCAATTCCGCTTGAAATTTTATTCTTCTAAAATTATAACCAACATATTTAACCAACGAAAATAATTGTAACTCAAAATTTATTTTTCCTCTTTATTTTGAAAATACCTCAAAAATTATGCGGGTTGTTACACTTCCCAACTAACAATGGAATTTCACCCTCGAAATTCGTCGAATACCTAACTCTAAAAAATCAAGCCAACAATCTGCAAAATAATCTCATCTCCAAAAATAATTTCCTCACATCTAATTTAGATGCCTAATGTGAAATGATTCTCTAAAAATTTCTATCTCCAAAAATATGCGCCACAAAAACGTAACAGTTCAAAAACCCAAGACCCGAGGATGGTCGTATACCTAAGCTCTGATACCATTCTGTAACACCCCACCTACCTAGGGAGAGCGAACAGAGCACTACTCATCGATAAAACTAACCAAATCCACAATATAGCATCGATGAGTAGCACTCTGTTCGCTCTCCCCAGGAGGGCGGGGTGTTACAGAATGGTATCAGAGCATCTAAAAACCCACAATTAAAATAAGAGAGAATCCACTAATCTCAATCTCCAAATTAAATATAAACAATAATCTCTCGAAATAAAACAACTATCTATATCGAAGTAAAATAACTCTCCAGTGCTCTATACATAAAAAATAAATACAATTCTTCCAACTTGTATTCTCGAATAATCTTCCCAAAATAATCCATTCTAAAAATCCATTATGCAAATCAAATCCATAGCGCTCAAATCCACACTAACCTGCCATTAAAAGAAAATATGGAGAAGTACACAATATGACGGGAAAGAGGCTCAACAATTATTAGCGGTGAATGAAACGTAACAATAAGAGTACGAATATTCAAATCAAATGCGAATCTCATAAGCAATTATATCAATATAATTTCTCAACAACACATTAATCGGGTCACCAGGCCTCACCACCATACCGCACCTCTGCATTTTTAAGCATATCTGGAAAAAGGAATATTGGAGGGTGCCCAACTCAATGACATATTAAAATCTCATGACAACATGCTCAACACCAAATATAATACCACATGAATCGAAATTAGATTCCAACAAATATTTCCAGATTTCTAAATGAATTTATGAATTCAAATACGAGTAAATAATCACAAGAAAACAACGAGAATAATACTCGCGAGATTAAGGAGCATATTGTGTAAAACCCCATACCTCAAACTACCAAAAGAACCAACATAATTCTGCCCAGAAATCACAGAACAAGCCATCAAAAAAATCTTCTCCAAATATCACCAAAAACTCCTCCAAGAACAACCTCAAAACTGCCCCAAGAACACCTCCAAAAACCTAAGGTTGAATGCATAAATCAAAGGGGCAAAGTTTGTATAAAAGAGAGGAATTAAAACTATGTTTGATGCCAAAAAGTTTTACCAAAAAGGGTCACCCACGACCTTATTTTATAAGGCTAAAACACAAGAGGTTTAAACAAACCAAACTTCTCACAGTTACCTCCTGCTCACGTTTTCTGCTGGGGTCGATCGATCGACTAGAACAAGTATGCCGCCACTTCCCTTCTCCTTCGTCTAATACCATTTAACTAAAAATCAAATTTTCTATTAGTCATAGACTAAATCCGTGACAAACGTTTTTTTTTGCTAAACTTATAACTTTCATAAAAACTTCATTTTAAATCCGATTTCGATTCTGCTTGAAATTTTGATATTCTAAAATTATAACCAACATATTTAACCAAAAGAATAATTTTAGCTCAAAATTTATTTTTCCTCTTTATTTTGAAAATACCACCAAAATTACGCGGGTTGTAACACTTCCCCACTAACAATGGAATTTCGCTTTGGAAATTCGTCGAATACCTAACTCTAAAAAATCAGGCCAACCATCTCCTAGATAATCTCGTTTCTAAAAATAATTTCCTCACATCTAAGCTAGATGCCTAACGCGAAACGATTCTCTAAAAACATCTATCTCCTAAAATACAGCGCCACAAAAATACAACAGTCCCAAAACCTAAGACCCGAGGGTGGTCGTATACCTAAGCTCTGATACCATTCTGTAACATCTCGCCCGCACGGGGAGATCGAATGGAGCGCTACTCATTGATAAAACTAACCAATTCCACAATATAACATCGATGAGTAGGGCTCCGTTCGCTCTCCCCGGGCGGACGGGGTGTTACAGAATGGTATCAGAGCATCTAAAAACCCACAATTAAAATAGGAGAGAATCCACTAATCTCAATCTTCAAATTAAATACAAACAATAATCTCTTAAAATAAAACAACTATATGTCTCTAAGTAAAATAAATCTCCAACGCTCCATACATAAAAAATAAATTCAATTCTTCCAACTTCTATTCTCGAATAATCTTCCCAAAACAATCCAGTCTAAAAATCCATTCTCCAAATGTAATCCATAGCACCCAAATCTGCGTTAACCTGCCACTAAAAGAAAATATGGGGAAGTACACAATACGACAGGAAAGATGCTCAACAATTATTAGCGGTTAATGAAACGTAACAATAAGAGTACGAATATTCAAATCAAATGCGAATATCATAAGCAATTATATCAATATAATTTCTCAACAACACATTAACCGGGTCACCAGGCCCCACCACCATACCGCGCTTATGAATTTTTAAGCATATCAAGAAAAAGGAATATCGGCGAGTGCCCAACCTTAGTACCATATTAAAATCTCATGGCAACATGATTAATACTAAATATAATACAACATGAATCGAAATTAGATTCCAACAAATATTTCCAGATTTTCAATTGAATTTATCAATTCAAATATGAGTCAATAATCACAAGAAAACAACGAGAATAATACTGACGAGATTAAGGAGCATATTGTGTAAAATTCCATACCTCAAACCACCAAAATAACCAACATAATTCTGCCCAGAAATCACAGAATAAGCCATCAAAAAAATCTGCTCCAAATATCACAAAAAACTCGTCCAAGAACAACCTCAAAACTGCCATAAGAACAGCTCCAAAAATCTAAGGTTGAATGTATAAATCAAAGGGGCAAAGTGTTTATAAAAGAGAGGAATTAAAAACATGTTTGCTGCCAAAAAGTTGTACCAAAAAGGGTCACCCGCGAACTTTTTTTATAAGGCAAAAACACAAGATTTGTAAACAAACCAAACTTCTCAAAGTTACCTGCTCCGCACGTTTTCTACTGCGTTCGATCGATCGACTCCCTAGGTCGATCGATCGATCGAACAGGTACGCCGCCACTTCCCTTCTCCTTCATTTAATACCATTTAACTAAAAAACAGTTTTTTTTTATTAGTCACGGACTAAATCCGTGATAAATGTTTTTTTTTTTGCTAAACTTATAACTTTCATAAAAACTTCATTTTAAATCCGATTTCGATTCCGCTTGAAATTTTATTCTTCTAAAAATATAACCAACATATTTAACCTTCGAAAATAATTTTAACTCAAAATTCATTTTTCCTCATTATTTTGAAAATACCCCAAAAATTACTCGGGTTGTTACACTTCCCTACTAACAATGGAATTTCGCCCTCGAAATTCGCCGAATACCTAACTCTAAAAAATCAGGCCAACAATCTGCAAAATAATCTCGACACCAAAAATAATTTCCTCACATCTAATCTAGATGCCTAACGTGAAATGATTCTCTAAAATTTTCTATCTCCAAAAATATGCGCCACAAAAACGCAAGTGTCCCAAAACCCAAGACTCGAGGATGGTCGTATACCTAAGCTCTGATACCATTCTGTAACACCCCGCCTGCCCGGGGAGAGCGAACGGAGCACTACTCATCGATAAAACTAACCAAATCCATAATATAACATCGATGAGTGGCGCTCCGTTCGCTCTTTCCGGGCGGGCGGGGTGTTATAGAATGATATCAGAGCATCTAAAAACCCACAATTAAAATAAGAGAGAATCCTCTAATCTCAATCTTCAAATTAAATATAAACAATAATCTTTCGAAATAAAACAACTATCTATCTCGAATTAAAATAAATCTCCAATGCTCTATACATAAAAAATAAATACAATTCTTCCAACTTGTATTCTCGAATAATCTTCTCAAAATAATCCATTCTAAAAATCCATTCTCCAAATCAAATCCACAGTGCCCAAATCCGCGCTAACCTACCACTAAAAGAAAATATGGGGTAGTACACAATATGACAGGAAAGATGCTCAACAATTATTAGTAGTGAATGAAACGTAACAATAAGAGTACGAATATTCAAATCAAATGCGAATATCATAAGCAATTATATCAATATAATTTCTCAACAACACATTAACCGGGTAACCAGGCCTCACCACCATACCACACCTATGAATTTTTGAGCATATATGGAAAAAGGAATATTGGCGGGTGCCCAACCTCAATGCCATATTAAAATCTCATGACAACATGCTGAACAACAAATATAATACCACATGAATCGAAATTAGATTCCAAAAAATATTTTCATATTTCTAAATGAATTTATCAATTCAAATACGAGTCAATTATCACAAGAAAACAACGAGAATAATACTCGCGAGATTAAGGAGCATATTGTGTAAAACCCCATAGCTCAAACTACTAAAAGAACCAACATAATTCAGCCCAGAAATTATAGAACAAGCCATCAAAAAAATCTGCTCCAAATATCAACAAAAACTCCTCCAAGAACAACCTCAAAACTGCCCCAAGAACACCTCCATAGACCTATGGTTGAATGCATAAATCAAAGGGGCAAAGTGTGTATAAAAGAGAGGTATTAAAAACATATTTTCTGCCAAAAAGTTTTACCAAAAAGGGTCACCCACGACCTTATTTTATAAGGCTAAAACACAAGAGGTTTAAACAAACCAAACTTCTCAAAGTTACCTGCTGCGCACATTTTCTGCTGGGGTCGATCGATCGACTAGAACAAGTACGCCGCCACTTCCCTTCTCCTTCGTTTAATACCATTTAACTAAAAATCAATTTTTTTATTAGTCACGGACTAAATCCGTGACAAAAGTTTTTTTTGTTTGCTAAATTTATAACTCTCATAAAAACTTCATTTTAAATCCGATTTCGATTCTGCTTGAAATTTTATTCTTCTAAAATTATAACCAACATATTTAACCAAAAAAATAATTTTAACTCAAAATTTATTTTTCCTCTTTATTTTGAAAATACCACCAAAATTACGCGGGTTGTTGCACTTCCCCACTAACATTGGAATTTCGCCTTCGAAATTCGTCGAATACCTAACCCTAAAAAATCAGGCCAACAATCTCCAAAATAATCTTGTCTCTAAAAATAATTTCCTCACATCTAATCTAGATGCCTAACGCGAAACAATTCTCTAAAAATTTCTATCTCCAAAAATACGCGCCACAAAAACGCAACAGTCCCAAAACCCAAGACCCGAGGGTGGTCGTATAACTAAGCTTCGATACCATTCGGTAACATCCCGTCCGCCCAGGGAGAGCGAACGGAGCGCTACTCATCGATAAAACTAACCAAATCCACAATATAACATCGATGAATAGTGCTCCGTTCGCTCTCACTAGGTGGGTGGGGTGTTACAGAATGGTATCAGAGCATCTAAAAACCCACAATTAAAATAGGAGAGAATCCACTAATCTCAATCTTCAAATTAAATACAAATAATAATCTCTTGAAATAAAACAACTATCTGTCTCGAAGTAAAATAAATCTCCAATGCTCTATACATAAAAAATAAATACAATTCTTCCAAATTGTATTCTCGAATAATCTTCCCAAAATAATCCATTCTAAAAATCCATTCTCCAAATGAAATCCATAGCGCCCAAATCCGCGCTAACCTGCCACTAATAGAAAATATGGGGAAGTACACAATACGACAGGAAAGATGCTCAACAATTATTAGCAGTGAATGAAACGTAACAATAAGAGTACGAATATTCAAATCAAATGCGAATCTCATAAGCAATTATATCAATATAATTTCTTAACAACACATTGACTGGGTCACCAGGCCTCACCACCATACCGCGCCTATGAATTTTTAAGTATATCAAGAAAAAGAAATATCGGCGGGTGCCCAACCTTAGTGCCATCTTAAAATTTCATGACAACATGCTGAACAGTAAATATAATACCACACGAATCGAAATTAGATTCCAACAAATATTTTTAGATTTTCAAATGAATTTATCAATTCAAATATGAGTCAATAATCACAAGAAAACAACGAGATTAAGGAGCATATTGTGTAAAATCCCATATCTAAAACCACCAAAATAACCAACATAATTTTACCCAGAAATCACAGAATAAGCCATCAAAAAAATCTGCTCCAAATATCACAAAAAACTCCTCCAAGAACAACCTCAAAACTGCCCTAAGAACAACTCCAAAAACCTAAGGTTGAATGTATAAATCAAAGAAGCAAAGTTCTTATAAAAGAGAGGAATTAAAAACATGTTTGATGCCAAAACGTTATACCAAAAAGGGTTATCCATGGCCTTATTTTATAAGGCGAACACACAAGAGTTGTAAACAAACCAAACATAGTTACCCGCTGCGCATGATTTCTACTAGGGTCGATCGATCAACTCCCTAGGTCGATCGATCGATCGAACAAGTACACCGCCACTTCCCTTCTCCTTCGTTTAATACCAATTAATTAAAAAATATTTTTTTTATTAGTCACATACTAAATCCGTGACAAACGTTTTTTCTTGCTAAACTTATAACTTTCATAAAAACTTCATTTTAAATCCCATTTCGATTCCGCTTGAAATTTTATTCTTCTAAAATTATAACCAGCATATTTAACCATTGAAAATAATTTTAACTCAAAATTTATTTTTCCTCTCTATTTTCAAAATACCCAAAAAATTACGCGGGTTGTTACACTTCCTAACTAACAATGGAATTTCGCCCTCGAAATTCACCGAATACCTAACTCTAAAAAATCGGCCAACAATTTGCAAAATAATCTCGTGTCCAAAAATAATTTCGTCACATCTAATCTAGATGCCTAACGCGAAATGATTCTCTAAAAATTTCTATCTCCAAAAATATACGCCACAAAAACGCAACAGTCCCAAAACCCAAGACCCGAGGATAGTCGTATACCAAAGCTCTGATACCATTTTGTAACACCCCGCCAGCCCGTTGAGAGCGAACGGAGCACTACTCATCGATAAAACTAACCAAATCCAAAATTTAACATCATTGAGTAGCGCTCCGTTCGCTCTCCCTGGGCGGGCGGGGTGTTACAGAATGGTATCAGAGCATCTAAAAACCCACAATTAAAATAAGAGAGAATCCACTAATCTTAATCTTCAAATTAAATACAAACAATAATCTCTCGAAATAAAACAAGTATCTGTCTCGAAGTAAAATAAATCTCCAATGCTCTATACATAAAATATAAATACAATTCTTCCAACTTGTATTCTCGAATAATCTTCCCAAAATAATCCATTCTCCAAATCAAATCCATAGCGTCCGAATCCGCGCTAACCTGTCACTAAAAGAAAATATGGTAAGTACACAATATGACAGGAAAGATGCTCAACAATTATTAGCGGCGAATGAAACGTAACAATAAGAGTACGAATATTCAAATCAAATGCGAATCTCATAAGCAATTATATCAATATAATTACTCAACCACACATTAACCAGGTCACCAGGCCTCACCACCATACCGCACCCATGCATTTTTAAGCATATCTGGAAAAAGAATATTGGCGGGTGCCCAACCTCAATGCCATATTAAACTCTCATGACAACATGCTCAACGCCAAATATAATACCACAAGAATCAAAATGAGAATCCAAAAAATATTTCCAAATTTCCAAATGAATTTATCAATTCAAATACGAGTCAATAATCATAAGAAAACAACGAGAATAATAGTCGCGAGATTAAGGAGCATATTGTGTAAAACCCCATACCTCAAACTACTAAAAGAACCAACATAATTCAGCCCAGAAATTACAAAACAAGCCATCAAAAAAATCTGCTCCAAATATCACCAAAAACTCCTCCAAGAACAACCTCAAAACTGCCCCAAGAACACCTCCATAGACCTATGGTTGAATGCATAAATCAAAGGGGCAAAGTGTGTATAAAAGAGAGGAATTAAAAACATATTTTCTGCCAAAAAGTTTTACCAAAAAGGGTCACCCACGACCTTATTTTATAAGGCTAAAACACAAGAGGTTTAAACAAACCAAACTTCTCAAAGTTACCTGCTGCGCCCATTTTCTGCTGGGGTCGATCGATCGACTAGAACAGGTACGCCGCCACTTCCCTTCTCCTTCGTTTAATACCATTGAACTAAAAATCAATTTTTTTATTAGTCACGGACTAAATTCGTGACAAACGTTTTTTTTGTTTGCTAAATTTATAACTCTCATAAAAACTTCATTTTAAATCCGATTTCGATTCCGCTTGAAATTTTATTCTTCTAAAATTATAACCAACATATTTAACCAAAAAAATAATTTTAACTCAAAATTTATTTTTCCTCTTTATTTTGAAAATACCACCAAAATTACGCGGGTTGTTGCACTTCCCCACTAACATTGGAATTTCGCCTTCGAAATTCGTCGAATACCTAACCCTAAAAAATCAGACCAACAATCTCCAAAATAATCTCGTCTCTAAAAATATTTTCCTCACATCTAATCTAGATGCCTAACGCGAAACAATTCTCTAAAAATTTCTATCTCCAAAAATACGCGCCACAAAAACGCAACAGTCCCAAAACCCAAGACCCGAGGGTGGTCGTATAACTAAGCTCTGATACCATTCTGTAACATCCCGTTCGCCCAGGGAGAGCGAACGGAGCGCTACTCATCGATAAAACTAACCAAATCCACAGTATAACATCGATGAGTAGTGCTCCGTTCGTTCTCCCCAGGCGGGCGGGGTGTTACAGAATGGTATCAGAGCATCTAAAAACCCACAATTAAAATAGGAGAGAATCCACTAATCTCAATCTTCAAATTAAATACAAATAATAATCTCTTGAAATAAAACAACTATCTGTCTTGAAGTAAAATAAATCTCCAATGCTCTATACATAAAAAATAAATACAATTCTTCCAACTTCTATTCTCGAATAATCTTCCCAAAATAATCCATTCTAAAAATCCATTCTCCAAATGAAATCCATAGCGCCCAAATCCGCGCTAACCTTCCACTAAAGGAAAGTATGGTTAAGTACACAATACGACAGGAAAGACACTCAACAATTATTAGCGGTGAATGAAACGTAACAATAAGAGTACGAATATTCATATCAAATGCGAATCTCAGAAGCAATTATATCAATATAATTTCTCAACAACACATTAACCAGGCCTCACCACCATACCACGCCTATGAATTTTTAAGCATATCGAGAAAAAGGAATATTGGTGGGTGCCCGACCTTAGTGCCATATTAAAATCTCATGACAACATGCCGAACACTAAATAGAATACCACATGAATCAAAATTACATTCCAACAAATATTTCTAGATTTTCAAATGAGTTTATCAATTCGAATATGAGTCAATAATCACAAGAAAACAACGAGAATAATACTCATGAGATTAAGGAGCATATTGTGTAAAATTCCATACCTCAAACCACCAAAATAACCAACATAATTCTGCCCAGAAATCACAGAATAAGCCATCAAAAAAATCTTCTCCAAATATCACAAAAAACTCCTCCAAGAACAACCTCAAAACTGCCCTAAGAACAGCTCCAAAAACCTTAGGTTGAATGTATAAATTGTGACAACCCGCAATCCGAAAAAGGGGTGGCCAAAGCGATACTCCAATCATAACGGGATCATGGATGGAAATCATTCTCAGCATCACAATAATAAAATAAGTATACGGGAAAACCACCCAATAATTCAGAAAACGCGTCGCCAAAATTTTTAATTTAGTTTGATTGCAAGTAAAAGAAAACAATTTAAACAACCCGAATCTGAAGAGAAAGTGGAATTTCAAAAGGGCTATATATTACATCAACAACAAATATACAATAAAGGACCGAATATGCTGTCGGTCAACAGGTACATACAACGTGTTACAACAGTTTAATAATTTACATAATACATCCATTAAGCAGTTACAAAGTTTGGGTCACACGCCCGAGTGAAAGACCCGATCATATCTAGAATACAAAAGAAGAAAACGTCTAGTAACATATCCTGTAATATCCGTAAAATCTTACAGCTCCTCAAAATCATAGGAGTAGGAATATCATAACGGGAGCCCTTGCGATGGAGCACCTGAGCGGATAAAATTTCATGCACAAGACAAAAGAAATGAACGGGTCAGGGCCCGATTTTTATGTAATCACCAGATGAATAAGAAGAATAACATTTATGAAATATTAATCAGGAATTATAAGGATAATAGTCTAAAAACATAATCCCAAAGCATAATAAAGAAATTTAAATGATTATTGTCTTATATTAAATTATGCAAGAGAATAACCCAGAAATTGCACTTCTCGTAACCAAAAACCACATTTCTCGAACTTAGCATACAATTGGTGATCCCTCAACCTTTGCAGGACCAACCTCAATTGAGTAGCATGGTCTGATTCCGTTTGAGAATACACAAGAATGTCATTGATGAATACAATAGCAAATTGGTCCAGGAAGTCCCGGAATACCCTATTCATGAGATCCATAAATATGGCAGGAATTCATAGGACCCATACCTCGACATAAAAGCAGTCTTGGATACATCCTGCTCCCGTATCCTCAACTGGTGATACCCCGTCCTCAAGTCTAGCTTAGAGAAGTATGACGCTCCCCTAAGTTGATCAAACAAATCATCAATACGAGGCAAAGGGTACTTATTCCGGATGGTGACCTTATTCAATTCTTCATAGTCAACATAAAACCGGAGAGAACCGTCCATTTTCTTCATAAACAACACAGGAGCACCCCATGGCGATGTACTACGCCTAATGAATCCCTGCTCCAACAATTGTTGTATTTGATCTCTTAACTCCCTCATCTCAGTTGGAGCCATACGATACAGAGCTCTCGCAATCGGTATCATTCCGAACACTAAATCAATCACAAATTCAATCTCCCGACTCGGAGGCAAACCCGGTATTTCCCAGAAAATATCCTCAAAATCTCTAACAAACGGAATAGAATCCAAGGGAACAACTACATCCCGAGAGGTATCTTTCGCAATACAATACAAATAAGTACTAGTATCTCCTTCTATACGAGGCATAACTACCAACAATATTTCTTGTCCCAGAACGGCAAAGACTATACTCTTCCCGTAATAATTAACTATTGCATGATACTTGACAAGCCAATCCATGCCCAAAATCACATCATACCCGACCATGTCTAGGACGAGTAAATCGGCCTCAAAGCACAAATTACCAAGAGTAATTACTATATGTTTACAAACAAGGAAAATGAGTGAACCATCACCCATGGAGGACTCAACGCTAGTGAAAGTGCTCTCTGCAGATTTTATTAACTCTTTAGACTGAGTAAAACTTCTAGAAATGAATGAATGTGTCGCACTCGTATCAAACAAAATACGACCCATATGTCCCTGAATAAGGAACTTACCCTCAATCGCTGGGGGCGATGGTGGAGCAGGAGGATACATAACATCTTGGATATGATAAACTCTCCCATACTGCAGCTGACCCTGCTGTAGAGGAACAAGCGGATTTGGTGCCTATGGTGGAAACTGAACATATGGCTGCTGAGGGACTCTAGGAGGCTGACCTCTAATCAACTGGGGAGACTCCTTCTTGTAATGACCCGCCTCCCCACATTGGAAGCACTTCCCCAACATATTCTTCGGAACACGACCCCGGTTGTTTCTAAACTGGTTAACACCTTGGCCCGGATGGCCCCTACCTCCTTGACCACCCCGACCGATTTGCTGCTGTTGCGAGGTACCCTGACCGTGCCTAGTATTATTGCCACCAGAATTAAACCCACCAAAGCATTGTCTTTTTGACGAGTCCCCTTACTGGGGATCCCTTTCTTTCTGCTTATTACCCGGAGATTGGGACGAGGAAAAAGCTCCTCCTCCATTCCAACTGCCTCCAGGCTTTCCCTCTTGCCCCACTACGGTATCTTTCTTGCTACTCTACATGTACAACCGATGTTCTTGGCAATGGAGCAATGCTGCATTCATTACCTCACCAAAAGTTTGCAAGGCTGGATTACCCAGTAAATGTTGTCGTATTCTCCAGTTTAAACCTCCCATAAATTTTGAAACCTTCCTCTCTTCCGGAGTCACCTCATCCGGTACAAAACTTGCCAACCAGGTGAACTCCTCTTCGTATTCGGCAATGGATCGCTCCCCCTGTACCACATCCTGAAGTCTCCTTCTCATCTCCCTTTGAACTGCAGGAGGAAAATACTTTTGGTCAAATAAGACCTAGAAATTAGTGATCATCATGGTATCCCTCTGTTCTGGTGTAGTCATCGACTCCCACCAGTGTAACGCGGCCCCAATAAGTTTGAAAGTAACAAGGACTTGTTTCTTCTCCTCACTACATTCCACCATTCGTAGATGGCGTTGTATGTCCTTATTCCATTGGTTTGCTCGAATAACGTCAGAACCTCCGTCAAATTTCAAGGGATGGCCCTTTAAAAAGGACTCTCTAACTATCTCCCACGGAGAAGGTCCCGTAGGAGCTTGTGCATCTTGTGCTCGTTGTTGAGCTTGTGGCATTTGCTCAGCCACTGCGCTCATAGTCGCATTAACCGCTTGAGCCACTATATTTGCTACATCATCAGCATTAATTGTTCCTTGTGGCGGCGGGGGACCAACATCATCTTCTACAACTCTATTACGTCTCGTAGGGCGACCTCTCTTTGGCGGCATCTGAGATGAAGGAATAATAAAGTTAGAATACTATTCAAAACAATCTATGTTGTAGAAGATCACAAATATAAGCAACAAAGCAGTCCTAACATTAGGCTCTATATTAAAGAACGCTACGGTAGAACGTGACAAGTCCGCAAAGATCCTAAAGACTCTAGAACCTGATGCTCTGATACCATCTGTGACAACCCGCAATCCGAAATAAGGGGTGGCCAACCCGATACTCCAATCATAACGGGATCATGGATGGAAATCATTCTCAGCATCACAACAATAAAATAAGTATACGGGAAAACCACCCAATAATTCAGAAAACACGTCGCCAAAATTTTTAATTTAGTTTGATTGCAAGTAAAAGAAAACAATTTAAATAACCCGAATCTGAAGAGAAAGTGTAATTTCAAAAGGTCTATATATTACATCTACAACAAATATACAATAAAGGACCGAATATGCTGTCGGTCAACATGTACATACAACGTGTTACAACGGTTTAATAATTTACATAATACATCCATTAAGCAGTTACAAAGTTTGGGCCACACGCCCGAGTGAAAGACCCGATCATATCTAGAATACAAAAGAAGAAAATGTCTAACAACCCATCCTGTAATATTCGCAAAATCTTACAGCTCCTCAAAATCATAGGAGTAGGAATATCATAATGGGCGCCCTTGTGGCGGAGCACCTGAGCGGATAAAATTTCATGCATAAGACAAAAGAAATGAACGGGTCAGGGCCCGATTTTTATGTAATCACCAGATGAATAAGAAGCATAACAGTTATGAAATATTAATCAGGAATGATAAGGATAATAGTCTAACAACATAATCCCAAAGCATAATAAAGAAGTTTAAATGATTATTGTCTTATATTAAATTATGCAAGAGAATATAATTAGACATCATAAATTTAAAAGCCTCCATCATTATTTACCATTTCACTCCAATTTCCATTCCTTAACAGGAATATAATACCATCATATGTTCTTATGGCATTTTACATATCTCAAGTCCCACTTGATTTAGAATGGTCATATTCTTGTACATATAACGATTCTAATACCTCCCCTCCGAGTTTCCCCACTGGGCGCGCCCCTAAATGACTATCATCTTCCAGGCCCATCAAACAAGACAACCTGGGTACCTAACGCATGCCGAGAAGTGGCCATATGCCTGCGAGTGAGTCATAACCACACCCGAAATTACCTCACTAGCGCAGAATAAAACATATAACAACCCGCATATGGCCGAGGGCTATAGTCTCCCTGCATTCACTAGCCAGGGGACATCACCTCATGCGCGAGCTTCCATTATGATAGCATTTAAAGAGGTGTGTTTAAGTAAATTAGCATTTACCATTTAAATCTTAATTTCATTTCCATTATTCATATTTGTTTCATTTTATCCAAAACCACAATCATTGAATATTCTCATTAATATTCATCATATTTTAAGTCCCGAATTAATCTCCAAGTGATCACAATCATGCTACAAGTCCCAAGGTCTTATATACCTCATTAGATCCCCTAGAGTCTCCAAGCATGAGCCTACAACTCCAAGACACTTAACGGATTTCTAAAGAAAAGAAAAACCCTAGCCTCACTTTGTACACATCCGGAATAAGCCCCATTTAACCCAATCCTAATGTAGGGTAGTGACTTGACTCAACTAAAACTCTAGGACTCTAAGTTTACTTCATTCAAGAAGGTTCCTAGGTCCTAAGCCTAAAGAAAAAGAATAAAAATTGAGTTGGAAAAATCAACTCAAAACTGCAGGGTCCGAATCGATTCGCCCAAAAAGAGAATCGGTTCGAAAGATGAACCCAACTTTCTGCTTCAGCCGAATCGATTCGGTCTTAACCCAAATCGATTCGAGTTTGCAGACCTCGAAACTGCCCCTTGGGCGAATCAATTCGGACATAGCCGAATCGATTCGGCCCTGAGAATTTGCCAAGTTTAGTTATGGAGTCTTGGACTCCTAATTTCTTCCAACACCAATCTACCCAAACCAAGATCATTTATTGCCACCAACTGATTATAAATTCATCCAACAACATTGATCTACACCAATAAATATCCAAATCACTTCCAAAGATTCAAAACCCATAAATCCAATAAAAACCCTAACATTTTCAAACCAAAACTAATACACAACTATCATACTAATTATTCATCTTAAATCACATAACAGCAAGTAGAAAACTTGCCTTAAGCTTGCAAATTCAGATTTGAGGAAGATGAATACAAGATCAATCTCCAAATCTTCAATCTCTCTCTTTCTCCACAAGTTCTCTTCTTCTCTCTCTCACTCTAGGTTAACAAATGCTCTTAAGAGAAATAAAAGGGCTTAGCAAGACTAAATCGTGGCCTTAGTCTAAAATTTCCACTTAAATGATTAATACCGCGATAAAATGAGTCGCAATTACACATTTAAGCTATAACCAGTCAAAAGTGCTCGAAACATCAAAATGCAATATGACACTTATTTCGACTATCTCGCACCCATCAGGACTAACTACACCCTCCACATTATCATTTGGAAATTTTATAACTCATTTCAAGTTCCGGTTTCATTTTAAACCATAATGTCATTTTAAATCTTATGACGCAATAAAACACCACATGGTGACATTTACCCACATATAAGGTAAACATACAACATTTTAGTAAATATTAACTTATCTCATGAAATTAATACAGACTCCACATTCCAACATTTTATATATAATTACTTCACATAGTAAATAAATATAAAATAGGGTCTCAAAAGCGAGGGTTGTTACATAAATCAAAGGGGCAAAGTGTTTATAAAAGAGAGGAATTAAAAACATGTTTGCTGCCAAAAAGTTGTACCAAAAAGGGTCACCCACGACCTTATTTTATAAGGCAAAAACATAAGAGTTGTAAACAAACCAAACTTCTCAAAGTTACCTGCTGCGCACGTTTTCTACTAGGGTCGATCGATCGACTCCTTACGTCGATCGATCGATCGAATAGGTAAGTCGTCACTTCCCTTCTCCTTCGTTTAATACCATTTAACTAAAAATTAATTTTTTATTAGTCACGGACTAAATCCGTGACAAACGATTTTTTGGCTAAACTTATAACTTTCATAAAAACTTCATTTTAAATTCGATTTCGATTCCGCTTGAAATTTTATTCTTCTAAAATTATAACCAACATATTTAACCAATGAAAATAATTTTAACTCAAAATTTATTTTTCCTCTTTATTTTGAAAATACCCCAAAAATTACGCGGGTTGTTACACTTCCCAACTAACAATGGAATTTCGCCCTCGAAATTCGCTGAATACCTAACTCTAAAAAATCAGGCCAACAATCTGCAAAATATCTCGTCTCCAAAAATAATTTTCTCACATCTAATATAGATGCCTAACGCGAAACAATTCTCTAAAAATTTCTATCTCCAAAAATACGCGCCACAAAAACGTAACAGTCCCAAAACCCAAGACCCGAGGATGGTCGTATACCTAAGCTCTGATACCATTCTGTAACACCCCGACGGCCTGGGGAGAGCGAACGGAGCACTACTCATCGATAAAACTAACCAAATCCACAATATAACATCCATGAGTACGGCTCCGTTCGCTCTCCCCGGGCGGGCGGGGTGTTACAGAATGGTATCAGAGCATCTGAAAACCCACAATTAAAAGAAGTGAGAATTCACTAATCTCAATCTTCAAATTAAATACAAACAATAATATCTCGAAATAAAACAACTATCTATCTCGAAGTAAAATAAATCTCCAATTCTCTATACATAAAAAATAAATACAATTCTTCCAACTTGTATTCTCGAATAATCTTCCCGAAATAATCCGTGCTAAAAATCCATTCTTCAAATCAAATCCATAGCACCCTAATCCGCGCTAACCTGCCACTAAAAGAAAAATATGGGGAAGTACACAATATGACAGGAAAGATGCTCAACAATTATTAGCGGTGAATGAAACATAATAATAAGAGTACGAATATTCAAATCAAATGCGAATCTCATAAGCAATTATATCAATATAATTTCTCAATGAGACATTAAACGGATCACCAGGCCTCACCACCATACCGCGTCTATGCATTTTTAAGCATATCTGGAAAAAGGAATATGGGCGGATGACCAACCTCAATGCCATATTAAAATCTCATGACAACATGCTCAACACCAAACATAATACCACATGAATCGAAATTAGATTCCAACAAATATTTCCAGATTTCTAAATGAATTTATCAATTCAAATATGAGTCAATAATCACAATAAAACAAAGAGAATAATACTCACGAGATTAAGGAGAATATTATGTAAAACTCCATACCTCAAACTACCAAAAGAACCAACATAATTCTGCCCAGAAATCACAGAACAAGCCATCAAAAAATTCTGCTCCAAATATCACCAAAAACACCTCCAAGAACAACCTCAAAACTGCCCCAATAACACCTCCTAAAACCTAAGGCTGAATGCATAAATCAAAGGGGAAAAGTGTGTATAAAAGAGAGGAATTAAAAACATGTTTGCTGCCAAAAAGTTTTACAAAAAAGGGTCACCCATGATCTTATTTTATAAGGCTAAAACATAAGAGGTTTAAACAAACCAAACTTCTCAAAGTTACCAGCTGCGCACGTTTTCTGCTGGGGTCGATCGATCGACTAGAATAGGTAGGCCGCCACTTCCCTTCCCCTTCGTTTAATACCATTTAACTAAAAATTAATTTTTTTATTAGTCACGGACTATATCCGTGACAAACGTTTTTTTTGCTGAACTTATAACTCTCATAAAAACTTCATTTTAAATCCGATTTCGATTCCGCTTGAAATTTTATTCTTCTAAAATTATAAGCAACATATTTCACCAAAAAAATAATTTTAACTCAAAATTTATTTTCCTCTTTATTTTGAAAATACCCCCAAAATTACGCGGGTTGTTAGACTTCCCCACTAACAATGGAATTTCGCCTTCGAAATTCATCGAAGACCTAACTCTAAAAAATCAGGCCAATAATCTGCAAAATAATCTCGTCTCCAAAAATAATTTCCTCATATCTGATCTAGATGCCTAAAGCGAAATGATTCTCTAAAAATTTTTATCTCCTAAAATACGCGCCTCAAAAATGCAACAATCCCAAAACCCGAGACCCGAGGGTGGTCGTATACCTAAGCTCTTATACCATTCTGTAACATTTTGCCCGACCGGGGAGAGTGAACGGAGCGCTACTCATCGATAAAACTAATCAATTTCATAATATAACATCAATGAGTAGCGCTCCGTTCGCTCTCTTCGGGCGGGCGGGGTGTTACAGAATGGTATCAGAGCCTTTAAAAATCCACAATTAAAATAGGAGAGAATCCACTAATCTCAATCTTCAAATTAAATACAAAAATTAATCTCTTGAAATAAAACAACTATCTATCTCGAAGTAAAATAAATCTCCAATGCTCTATTCATAAAAAATAAATACAATTCTTCCAACTTGTATTCTCGAATAATCTTCCCAAAATAATCCATACTAAAAATCCATTCTCCAAATGAAATCCATAGCGCCCAAATCCGCGCTAACCTGCCACTAAAAGAAAATATGGGTAAGTACACAATATGACAGGAAAGGTGCTCAACAATTATTAGCGGTGAATAAAATATAACAATAAGAGTACGAATATTCAAATCAAATGCGAATCTCATAAGTAATTATATCAATATAATTTCTTTACAACACATTAACCGGGTCACCAGGCCTCACCACCATACCGCGCCTATGCATTTTTAACCATATCAAGAAAAAGGAATATTGGAGGGTGCCCAACCTCAGTGCCATAATAAAATCTCATGAGAACATGCTCAAGACTAAATATAATACCACATGAATCGAAATTAGATTCCAATAAATATTTCTAGATTTTCAAATGAATTTATCAATTCAAATATGAGTAAATAATCACAATAAAACAACGAGAATAAAACTCGCGAGATTAAGGATCATATTGTGTAAAACCCCATACCTCAAACCACCAAAAGAATGAACATAATTCTGCCCAGAAATCACAGAATAAGCCATCAAAAAAATCTGCTCCAAATATCACCAAAAACTCCTCCAAGAACATCCTCAAAACTGCCCTAAGAACACCTCCAAAAACCTAAGGTTGAATGTATAAATAAAAGGGGTAAAGTGTGTATAAAATAGAGGAATTAAAAACATGTTTGCTGCCAAAAAATTGTACCAAAAAGGGTCACCGACGACCTTATTTTATAAGGCAAAAACAAAAGAGTTGTAAACAAACCAAACTTCTTAAAGTTACCTGCTGCGCAAGTTTTCTGTCGGGGTCAATCGATCGACTCCCTAGGTCGATCGATCGATCGAACCGGTACGCCGCCACTTCCCTTCTCCTTAGTTCAATACCATTTAACTAAAAATCAATTTTTTTATTAGTCACGGACTAAATCCGTGACAAACGTTTTTTTTTGCTAAAGTTATAACTTTCATTAAAACTTCATTTTAAATCCGATTTCGATTCCGCTTGAAATTTTATTCTTCTAAAATGATGACCAACATATTTAACCAACAAAAATAATTTTAACTCAAAATTTATTTTTCCTCTTTATTTTAAAAATACCCCTAAAAATTACGCGGGTTGTTACACTTCCCAACTAACAATGGAATTTCTCCCTCGAAATTCGCCGAATACCTAACTCTAAAAAATCAGGCCAACAATCTGAAAAATAATATCATCTCAAAAAATAATTTCCTCACATCTAATATAGATGCCTAACGCGAAACAATTCTCTAAAAATTTCTATCTCCAAAAATACGCGCCACAAAAACCTAACAGTCCCAAAACCCAAGACCTGAGGATGGTCGTATACCTAAGCTCTGATACCATTCAATAACATCCCGCCTGCCCAGAGAGCGAGAACGGAGCACTACTCATCGATAAAAGTAACCAATTCCACAATATAACATCAATGAGTAGGGCTCCGTTCGCTCTCCCCGGGCGGGCGGGGTGTTACAGAATGGTATCAGAGCATCTGAAAACCCACAATTAAAATAAGTGAGAATTCACTAATCTCAATCTTCAAATTAAATACAAACAATAATCTCTCGAAATAAAATAACTATCTATCTTGAAGTAAAATAAATCTCCAATTCTCTATACATAAAAAATAAATACAATTCTTCCAACTCGTATTCTCGAATAATCTTCCCTAAATAATCCGTGCTAAAAATCCATTCTTCAAATCAAATCCATAGCACCCTAATTCGCGCTAACCTGCCACTAAAAGAAAATATGGGGAAGTACACAAAATGACAGGAAAGATGCTCAACAATTATTAGCGGTGAATGAAACATAATAATAAGAGTACGAATATTCAAATCAAATGCGAATCTCACAAGCAATTATATCAATATAATTTCTCAACAACACGTTAACCAGGTCACCAGGCCTCACCACCATACCGCGTCTATGCATTTTTAAGCATATCTTGAAAAAGGAATATGGGCGGGTGCCCAACCTCAATGCCATATTAAAATCTCATGACAACATGCTCAACACCAAATATAATACCACATGAATCGAAATTAGATTCCAACAAATATTTCCAAATTTCTAAATGAATTTATCAATTCAAATATGAGTCAATAATCACAATAAAACAAAGAGAATAATACTCGCGAGATTAAGCATAATATTATGTAAAACTCCATACCTCAAACTACCAAAAGAACCAACATAATTCTACCCAGAAATCACAGAACAAGCCATCAAAAAATTCTGGTCCAAATATCACCAAAAACACCTCCAAGAACAACCTCAAAACTGCCCCAATAACACCTCCTAAAACCTAAGGCTGAATGCATAAATCAAAGGGGAAAAGTGTGTATAAAAGAGAGGAATTAAAAACATGTTTGCTGCCAAAAAGTTTTACAAAAAAGGGTCAGCCATGACCTTATTTTATAAGGCTAAAACACAAGAGGTTTAAACAAACCAAACTTCTCAAAGTTACCTGCTGCGCACGTTTTCTGCTGTGGTCGATCGATCGACTCGAACAGGTACGCCGCCACTTCCCTTCCCCTTCGTTTAATACCATTTAACTAAAAATTAATTTTTTTATTAGTCACGGACTATATCCGTGACAAACGTTTTTTTTGCTGAACTTATAACTCTCATAAAAACTTCATTTTAAATCCGATTTCGATTTCGCTTGAAATTTTATTCTTCTAAAATTATAAGCAACATATTTCACCAAAAAAAATAATTTTAACTCAAAATTTATTTTCCTCTTTATTTTGAAAATACCCCCAAAATTACGCGGGTTGTTAGACTTCCCCACTAACAATGGAATTTCGCCTTCGAAATTCATCGAAGACCTAACTCTAAAAAATCAGGCCAATAATCTGCAAAATAATCTCGTCTCCAAAAATAATTTCCTCATATCTGATCTAGATGCCTAAAGCGAAATGATTCTCTAAAAATTTTTATCTCCTAAAATACGCGCCTAAAAAATGCAACAATCCCAAAACCCGAGACTCGAGGGTGGTCGTATACCTAAGCTCTTATACCATTCTGTAACATTTTGCCCGACCGGGGAGAGTGAACGGAGCGCTACTCATCGATAAAACTAATCAATTTCATAATATAACATCGATGAGTAGCGCTCCGTTCGCTCTCTTCGGGCGGGCGGGGTGTTACAGAATGGTATCAGAGCCTTTAAAAATCCACAATTAAAATAGGAGAGAATCCACTAATCTCAATCTTCAAATTAAATACAAAAATTAATCTCTTGAAATAAAACAACTATCTATCTCGAAGTAAAATAAATCTCCAATGCTCTATTCATAAAAAATAAATACAATTCTTCCAACTTGTATTCTCGAATAATCTTCCCAAAATAATCCATACTAAAAATCCATTCTCCAAATGAAATCCATAGCGCCCAAATCCGCGCTAACCTGCCACTAAAAGAAAATATGGGGATGTACACAATATGACAGGAAAGGTGCTCAACAATTATTAGCGGTGAATAAAATATAACAATAAGAGTACGAATATTCAAATCAAATGCGAATCTCATAAGTAGTTATATCAATATAATTTCTTTACAACACATTAACCGGGTCACCAGGCCTCACCACCATACCGCGCCTATGCATTTTTAACCATATCAAGAAAAAGGAATATTGGAGGGTGCCCAACCTCAGTGCCATAATAAAATCTCATGAGAACATGCTCAAGACTAAATATAATACCACATGAATCGAAATTAGATTCCAATAAATATTTCTAGATTTTCAAATGAATTTATCAATTCAAATATGAGTAAATAATCACAATAAAACAACGAGAATAAAACTCGCGAGATTAAGGATCATATTGTGTAAAACTCCATACCTCAAACCACCAAAAGAATGAACATAATTCTGCCCAGAAATCACAGAATAAGCCATCAAAAAAATCTGCTCCAAATATCACCAAAAACTCCTCCAAGAACAACCTCAAAACTGCCCTAAGAACACCTCCAAAAACCTAAGGTTGAATGTATAAATAAAAGGGGTAAAGTGTGTATAAAATAGAGGAATTAAAAACATGTTTGCTGCCAAAAAATTGTACCAAAAAGGGTCACCGACGACCTTATTTTATAAGGCAAAAACAAAAGAGTTGTAAACAAACCAAACTTCTTAAAGTTACCTGCTGCGCAAGTTTTCTGTTGGGGTCAATCGATCGACTCCCTAGGTCGATCGATCGATCGAACCGGTACGCCGCCACTTCCCTTCTCCTTAGTTCAATACCATTTAACTAAAAATCAATTTTTTTATTAGTCACGGACTAAATCCGTGACAAACGTTTTTTTTGCTAAAGTTATAACTTTCATTAAAACTTCATTTTAAATCCGATTTCGATTCCGCTTGAAATTTTATTCTTCTAAAATTATGACCAACATATTTAACCAACAAAAATAATTTTTACTCAAAATTTATTTTTCCTCTTTATTTTAAAAATACCCCTAAAAATTACGCGGGTTGTTACACTTCCCAACTAACAATGGAATTTCTCCCTCGAAATTCGCCGAATACCTAACTCTAAAAAATCAGGCCAACAATCTGAAACATAATCTCATCTCCAAAAATAATTTCCTCACATCTAATATAGATGCCTAACGCGAAACAATTCTCTAAAAATTTCTATCTCCAAAAATACGCGCCACAAAAACCTAACAGTCCCAAAACCCAAGACCTGAGGATGGTCGTATACCTAAGCTCTGATACCATTCTATAACATCCCGCCTGCCCAGAGAGCGAGAACGGAGCACTACTCATCGATAAAAGTAACCAATTCCACAATATAACATCAATGAGTAGGGCTCCGTTCGCTCTCCCCGGGCGGGCGGGGTGTTACAGAATGGTATCAGAGCATCTGAAAAACCACAATTAAAATAAGTGAGAATTCACTAATCTCAATCTTCAAATTAAATACAAACAATAATCTCTCGAAATAAAATAACTATCTATCTCGAAGTAAAATAAATCTCCAATTCTCTATACATAAAAAATAAATACAATTCTTCCAACTCGTATTCTCGAATAATCTTCCCGAAATAATCCGTGCTAAAAATCCATTCTTCAAATCAAATCCATAGCACCCTAATTCGCGCTAACCTGCCACTAAAAGAAAATATGGGGAAGTACACAAAATGACAGGAAAGATGCTCAACAATTATTAGCGGTGAATGAAACATAATAATAAGAGTACGAATATTCAAATCAAATGCGAATCTCATAAGCAATTGTATCAATATAATTTCTCAACAACACGTTAACCAGGTCACCAGGCCTCACCACCATACCGCGTCTATGCATTTTTAAGCATATCTTGAAAAAGGAATATGGGCGGGTGCCCAACCTCAATGCCATATTAAAATCTCATGACAACATGCTCAACACCAAATATAATACCACATGAATCGAAATTAGATTCCAACAAATATTTCCAGATTTCTAAATGAATTTATCAATTCAAATATGAGTCAATAATCACAATAAAACAAAGAGAATAATACTCGCGAGATTAAGCAGAATATTATGTAAAACTCCATACCTCAAACTACCAAAAGAACCAACATAATTCTACCCAGAAATCACAGAACAAGCCATCAAAAAATTCTTCTCCAAATATCACCAAAAACACCTCCAAGAACAACCTCAAAACTGCCCCAATAACACCTCCTAAAACCTAAGGCTGAATGCCTAAATCAAAGGGGAAAAGTGTGTATTAAAGAGAGGAATTAAAAACATGTTTGCTGCCAAAAAGTTTTACAAAAAAGGGTCACCCACGACCTTATTTTATAAGGATAAAACACAAGAGGTTTAAACAAACCAAACTTCTCAAAGTTACCTGCTGCGCACGTTTTCTGCTGTGGTCGATCGATCGACTCGAACAGGTACGCCGCCACTTCCCTTCTCCTTCGTTTAATATCATTTAACTAAAAATCAATTTTTTTATTAGTCATGGATTAAATCCGTGACAAACGTTTTTTTTTGCTAAACTTATAACTCTAATAAAAACTTCATTTTAAATCCTATTTTGATTCCGCTTGAAATTATATTCTTCTAAAATTATAACCAACATATTTAACCTAAAAAATAATTTAACTCAAAATTTATTTTTCCTCTTTATTTTGAAAATACCCCCAAAATTACGCGGGTATTTACACTTCCCCACTAATAATGAAATTTTGCCTTCGGAATTCGTCGAATACCTAACTCTAAAAAATCAGGCCAACAATCTATAAAATAATCTCGTCTCCAAAAATAATTTCCTCACATCTAATCTAGATGCCTAAAGTGAAACGATTCTCTAAAAATTTCTATCTCTAAAAATACGTGCCATAAAAATGCAACAATCCCAAAACCCAAGACCCGAGGGTGGTCGTATACCTAAGCTCTGATTCCATTCTGTAACATCCCATCCGCTCGGGGAGAGCGAACGGGGAGCTACTCATCGATAAAACTAACCAATTCCATAATATAACATCGATGAGTAGCGCTCCATTCGCTCTCCCCGGGCGGGCGGGGTGTTACAGAATGGTATCAGAGCATCTAAAAATCCACAATTAAAATAGGAGAGAATCCCCTAATCTCAATCTTCAAATAAATACAAACAATAATCACTTGAAATAAAATTTCTATCTATCTCGAAGTAAAATAAATCTCCAATGCTTTATACATAAAAAATAAAATCCAATTCTTCCAACTTATATTCTCGAATAATCTTTCCAAAATAATCCATGCTAAAAATCCATTCTCCAAATCAAATCCATAGCGCCCAAATCCGCGCTAACCTGCCACTAAAAGAAATATGGGGAAGTACACAATATGACAGGAAAGATGCTCAATAATTATTAGCGGTGAATGAAACGTAACAATAACAGTACGAATATTCAAATCAAATGTGAATCTCATAAGAAATTATATCAATATAATTTCTCAACGAGACATTAACCGGATCACCGGGCCTCACCACCATACCGCGTCTATGCATTTTTAAGCATATCTGGAAAAAGGAATATGGGCGGGTGACCAACGTCAATGCCATATTAAAATATCATGACAACATGCTCAACACCAAATATAATACCACATGAATCGAAATTAGATTCTAACAAATATTTCCAGATTTCTAAATGAATTTATCAATTTAAGTATGAGTCAATAATCATAATAAAACAAAGAGAATAATACTCGCGAGATTAAGGAGAATATTATGTAAAACTCCATACCTCAAACTACCAAAAGAACCAACATAATTCTGCCCAGAAATCACAGAACAAGCCATCAAAAAATTCTGCTCCAAATATCACCAAAAACACCTCCAACAGTCCCAAAACTCAAGACCCGAGGGTGGTAGTATAACTAAGCTCTGATACCATTCTGTAACATCCCGTCCGCCCAGGGAGAACGAACGGAGCGCTAGTCATCGATAAAACTAACCAAATCCACTATATAACATCGATGAGTAGCGCTCCGTTCGCTCTCCCCAGGCGGACGGGGTGTTACAGAATGGTATCAGAGCATCTAAAAACCCACAATAAAAATAAGAGAGAATCCACTAATCTTAATCTTCAAATTAGATACAAACAATAATCTCTCGAAATAAAACAACTATCTGTCTCGAAGTAAAATAAAGCTCCAATGCTCTATACATAAAATATAAATACAATTATTCCAACTTGTATTCTCGAATAATCTTCCCAAAATAATCCATGCTAAAAATCCATTCTCCAAATAAAATCCATAGCGCCCAAATCCGCGCTAACCTGCCACTAAAAGAAAATATGGGTAAGTACACAATACGACAGGAAAGATGATCAACAATTATTAGAGGTGAATGAAACATAACAATAAGAGTAAGAATATTCAAATCAAATGCAAATCTCATAAGGAATTATATCAATATAATTTCTCAATAACACATTAACCGGGTCACGAGGCCTCACCACCATACCGCGCCTATGCATTTTTAAACATATCCAGAAAAAGGAATATTAGAGGGTGCCCAACCTCTGTACCATATTAAAATCTCATGACAACATGCTCAATACTAAATATAATACTACATGAATCGAAATTAGATTCCACCAAATATTTCAAGATTTCCAAATGAATTTATCAATTCAAATATGAGTCAATAATCATAAGAAAATAACGAGAATAATACTCGCGAGATTACGGAGAATATTGTGTAAAACCCTATACCTCAAACCAGAACCAACATAGTTCTGCCTAGAAATCACATAACAAGCCATCAAAAAAATCTGCTCCAAATATCACCAAAAACTCCTCCAAGAACAACCTCAAAACTGCCACAAGAACACCTCCAAAAATCTAAGGTTGAATGCATAAATCAAAGGGGTAAAGTTTGTATAAAAGAGAGCAATTAAAAACATGTTTGCTGCCAAAAAGTTGTACAAAAAAGGGTCACCCACGACCTTATTTTATAAGGCCAAAACACAAGAGTTGTAAATAAACCAAACTTCTCAAAGTTACCTAATGCGCACATTTTCTGCTGGGGTCGATCGATCGACTCCCTAGGTCGATCGATCGATCAAAAAGGTACGCCTCCACTTCCTTTCTCCTTCGTTTAATACCATTTAACTAAAAATTAATTTTTTTATTAGTCACGAACTAAATCTGTGACAAACATTTTTTTTTGCTAAACTTATAACTCTCATAAAAACTTCATTTTAAATCCGATTTCGATTCCGCTTGAAATTTTATTCTTCTTAAATTATAACCAACATATTTAACCAACAAAAATAATTTTAACTAAAAATTTATTTTTCCTCTTTATTTTGAAAATACCCCAAAAATTATGCGGGTTGTTACATCTTTCTCTTACAATTATTATCAATTGACATTTGGAAATGCAACAAAACAAGAAAAGTATTCTTATTTTTTCATAAGAGAAGGTATGTATCCATACAATTTACAAGATAAAGCACATGAATACAAGTAATGCAAATGATATGCGTAAGAAATCTCACCAAAATTAAAAATAATCTATGATATATTAATGAATTTCTCTACCAATGCAATTTCCTTAATGCATAAAAGATCACCTAAAATGGGACTAACCGCCTACAAAGCATCCGTAGACAACCTAACAACTACTTATGTAGGTAGAAGGGATGCGAACTCTTCCTTCCTAACCTTAGGAACATCAACCTTCTCAATACTTGGTCTAGGAACATGTCTAAAATACATTATTCTTCTCACAACTCTAGGAAGCCATATTTCATCTCCAAAAGGATACTTATCTTTTCTCTTTCACATTGATTGATAAGATTGTCAACATTGTTTGATGAAATTATTCAATCTCTCATTGTTTGATGAAATTATCCTTTAAATCTCTCATAGGATATTTCCTCTCAATAACCCAAATTCTAGCAATAAACCTAATAATTCTATCAACTAACCTTTGGAGATTTTGATTCAAATGTCACTTAAACTTTCAGAAAGAACAAAAAAGCAGTTACCTATTAAAATTTGGTCTAGGTTTTATTTTTTAAATAACATTCTTCTCTTTTTCTTAAGATTTATGTTCTTTAAGAAAAAATGGTCACGTGGTTATCTTTACCATAAAATAATCATCGAGAAAACTTTAATGAATTTTGATCTCTTTGATTTTGAAACGTTTGATTAAATTTTTTTCTTAACATTTGATGAAAACTTAGGGACAACTTCCAATTTATGTTTTTCCTTGGAAATGTGTTCCTTAGTTAATCTCTCAACATAAACATGATTATCAAAATGTGAACAAACTTTTTCTTTCATTTTAACAATTGAGTTGGAAAATTTAATTCTGAATTATGTCTTTTAACCTGTTCATGTTCAAAATATACTTTTTTTCAAGTTTGATGGATCTTTCATCCAATTCTAATTCAATGGTGTCTTTATATTTAAACTCGATTTATAACTTTTGAAAATCAACCTTGAAAATTTTATTTCCCATCTCAACACCATATTTTTCTTCTTAAGAATATTATTATCTTTCTTCAGATAAATAAGCTCAACATTTAACTTATTCAATAATTAGATGCTTATGTTATTTTTGAGTTGAAATTCTACAAAATTCTTCTAACATTTTTATTTCTCAAGATTACAAAATTTGAATTCTGAAAAAGTTTAATGATTAGATCCTTCATATGGAGATATTCTAGATAAATCTCATCAAACTCTTTTCTTTTATTTTCAAAACCAATTCACTCACACTTTTACAAGAAGAATTAGAACAAGAAATGTGAGAATCTACACAATTGAAAATATCATCATTAAATTAAATGCTATATTTATCATGTAAACGCCTCTCAATATGTTTAGTGACTCACATTCACATCCTTTATGTGAAAATAACTATTATTTATTCACCTTCACTTGTCTTTATCTCATCTATCGTTTCCAAGATAACAATGACATTCTCACTATAATTACTAAAATAATCCGATGAGGATTAATGTGACAACCCGCTCACCCAAAATAAGGGGTGGCTAGCCCGATACTAAAATGAAAACAGGAATCATCGATGGATCATCCTCAACATCACAATAATACAATAAGAATATGGGATAACCACCCTATATTTCAGAAAAACGAGTTACCAAAAATTTTGTTTTACAAGTTAAAATAAGAATTTAAACAACCCAATTTGAAAAGAAAGTGGAAACCCCAAAGAACTTATTTTACATCAACGACAAGTATACAATAAGGGGATCGAATAAGCTGTCGGTACACAGTCCTTACAATCCAAAAGTAACAAGTTCATTAAGTTACATAATACATTACATTAGACAATTACAAAAGCTTGGGCCACACGCCCGAATAAAATAACCCGATCGTAACTAGAGTACAAAAATGAAGGCGTCTACAATAAAATATCCCGTAATATTCGCAAAGTATCACAGCTCCCCATAAACACCGGAATAGGAAAGTCAGTACGGGCATCCTTGCGGTGGAGCACCTGAGCGAATAAGATTCATGCACAAAAGAAATATGAACGGGTAAGGACCCAGTTTTATATGATCACCAGATGAATAAAGAGTATGACGGTTATGAACAGTTAATCGTGATGAATATAGATAAGAATCTACCTATACAATCTCAAAGCATAAACTACGGCAAATTAAATGATCTTGAGTTTAATTCAATTATGCAAGAGTATATGAATAATTAACATTAATTAAAAGCCTCCATCATTTACACTTTTTCATTTCATCGTTCCGTTCCTTATCAGGAAACATAATCACAATTTTATGCTCTTTGTGGCATTTATCATAAATCAAGTCCAACTTGATTAAGAATAGTTATATTCATATACATATAACGATTCTAATACCGCCCGTGCGGGTTTCCCCACTGTGCGCGCCCCTAAATGACCATTATCTTCCAGGGCCTATCAACCAAGACAACTTGAGCACCTACAACGTAAGACGTCGGGAAGCGGCCATATTCCTGCGAGTGAGTCATAACCACACCCGGAATTACCTCACTAGCGCAGAAGAAACATATAATAAAAGGTCATATGGCCTAGGACTATATTCACCCTGCATTCATTAGCCAGGGGACTTCACCTCACGCGCGAACTTCCCTTATGATGGCATTTAGAGAGGTGTGTTTAAGTAAATTAACATTTACCATTCTCATGATTTAATAAATTATCATTTATCATTTTCATTTCCATTTTAATAGATACATCACATATTATCCAGAGCTATACGTAATTCATATTATCATTATAACCTCAATGAATGAATAAACTCTCAATTTATTCTCCAAACATTCTTTTGTGGTGTTATTATAAACCATCAAGATTATCATAACTCAATTAAGCTTCTAAAGTCTCCCAATACGACCTAACAACTCCTAGACTCATAATAGTTAACTAGAGGAAAAGAATGCCCTAACATCACTTTGTACACCCCCGGAACAAGCCCTATCTAGACCATTTCTAACCTATGAGGATTAACTATCTCATATAAAACTCTAGGACTCTAAGTTTACTTCATACAAGAACATTCCTAAGTCACTATCTTAAGAGAAAGATACTAAAAGACATTTAGGATTTATGGGTGAAAAACAGAGGACCGATCGACCGGTCAAGAGACCGCGATTGACCGCGTCTCAAGATTTTATCTAAGAAGAAATGCAAAAAGCTGAGTTCAGAGGGGCCGGTTGACCGATCAGAGGACCGCGGTCAACCGCGCACAAAATTTATACTTTTATGGGAAAGAAGTGGGCTCTCCCTCGATGGCCCGATCGATCGGTCCTGGGACCGCGGTCGACCGCGCTTAGCAAACCTAGAATTCCATTCTCTTCTACAAAGATAAAACCAAAGCCTAACTTCATATTCTTGCCTCCATTACCTTGAACCACATCAATAACGTAACCATAACAATTCTAAACTTCAACAAACCAATAGAACCCATTTAGATCCTACAAATTCAAGATCTAGTGATTTAAACACCAATATATGTATCAAAACCTAATATTTGCCCAAATCTCCCAAATATACAACTATCATTGCAATTTATCCACAAGGAATCATATATTTGCAAGTAGAAAACTTGCCTTAAGGTTGGAGTCTCGAATCTTCCTTCCGGTAGCAATGATCCCAAGCCAAACTCTTAAATCTCCAATTTTTTCTTTTTCTCCTCTTTTCTCCCCAATTCTCTTCTTCTATCTTTCTCTCTAGGTTAGTAAATACACTTAAGAGAAATAAATGGGGTGCAAGACTTAAATCATGACTTTAGTCTAAAATCCCAACTTAAATGGTTAATACCACATTGAAATGATTCACAACTACACATTTAAGTTAAAACCAGTCAAAAGTGCCCGAAACGTAAAAATACAATATGGCACTTATTTTGACTATCTCGCACATTTTGGGACTAACTACGCCCTCTAAACTGGCATCCGACAATTTTATAAATCATTTCAAGTTCCGATCTCACTTAAACCATAAATGTCATTTAAAGAATATGACACTATAAAATGCAACATGATGATATTTACATACACATACAGTAAATATGCAACAATCTAGTAAATATTAACTTTCAACTCATGCAATTAATATTTACTCCAGGTTCCAACATTTTATATAATTAATCCACACAGTAAATTAATATAAAATAAGTTCTCAAAAGCGAGGGTTGTTACATACTCCCCGCCCTTATGAGGGAATTTTGCCCTCAAAATTCAGGCGTACCTTGTATAAAGAGATGCAGATACTCTTCCCGCATATCATCCTCACGCTCCCACGTCGATTCCTTGGCGTTGTGATGACCCCATTGAACTCGCACCAAGGGCACCACTCGTGATCTCAATTTACGCTCTCCGTGCTCTAAGATTGCAACTGGTTGTTCTTTATACGAAATATCGAGTTGCAAATCAATATCCTCCAAAGGAATATGCCAAAGGTCTCCTTCACACCTCTTATAGTTCTTCAAAGAGGAAACATGAAACACATCATGGAGTTGTTGTAAGTGTTCCGGTAAGGCAAGTTGATACGCCACTGGACCTACCTTGGCAATAATGGGAAAAGGTCCCACATAGCGCGGCGCAAGATTTCCTTTCTTCCCGAAGCGCTTTATACCTTTCATTGGCGATACATGCACTAAGACTTGATCTCCAACTTCCAACTCTATATGCCTTCTATTCGCATCAGCGTATCTCTTTTGGCGATCTTGAGCTATTCAGATGCGATTTCGGATGAGCTCAATCTTAGAAGAAGTATCCTGGATCATTTTCGGTCCAAGAAACTTATTATCCCCCACCTCCAACCAACAATTGGGTGATCTACAAGGCCGTCCATAAAGAGCTTCATAGGGCTCCATCCCAATAGTAAATTGGTACGAATTATTATAAGCAAATTCGACCAAAGGGAGATATTGTTCCCAACCACCTTTGAAATCAAGCACACACATTCGGAGCATATCCTCCAACATTTGGTTGACTCTTTCGATCTGCCCATCTGTTTGAAGGTGATAAGAAGTACTCAACTTCAATTCGGTTCCTATAGCTTCTTGGAAACTTCTCCAAAAGTGGAAAACAAATATCTTATCTCTGTCGAAGACTATATTTATTGGCACCCTTTGGAGTCTAACAACATCCGTAATAAATAGCCTGGAATAACGAGCAATATTATAATCGGTGCATACGAATAGGAAGTGTGCTGACTTAGTCAAATGATCCACGATAACCCAAATAGAATCATGACCACTTTGCGATGTTGGCAAACCCGTGATGAAATCCATCGAGATACTCTCTCACTTCCACACCGGTATCTCCAAGGGTTGCAACAAACTCGTTGGTCACTGATGATCTATCTTGACTAATTGACAAGTAGCACATTGGGACACAAACTCAAAAATATCCCGCTTCATGTCCGCCCACTAATATTGACGGCGCATGTCTTGGTACATCTTATCCCCACCAGGATGCACTAAAAATTTAGACCCATGAGATTCTGTCATCACGGCCTGTCTTAAATCCCATTCATCCGGGAAGATGAGTCTCCCGTGGAAACGTAATCCACCCTTCAAACTTATGGAGTAGGATTCCACTCCCTCGGCCAACAATTGGCGTATACGGTCCTGACAGCCTTTATCCCTTCCTTGGGCTTCTACAACCGTTGTCACAATAGTAGGCATAACGATCAACACCGACATAAATGCCCTAGCAACCGCATCCTCCTGACTAAGCTCCTTCCATTTAGCTTTCCATACCTCCGCTAACTCCCCCTCGGGCTTTCGACTTAAAGCATCCGCCACCACATTCGCCTTGCCCAGGTGATAGTGGATGTCAAATTGATAGTCTTTCACAAACTCTAGCCATTGGCGTTATCGGATATTTAAATCTTTCTGTGAAAATAAATATTGCAATGATTTGTGGTCCGTGAAAAGACTAAACTTCTGCCCCAGAAGATAATGCCTCCAAATCTTTAAGGAAAAAACAACTGCGACAAGTTCCAAATCGTACATCAGATAATTCTTTTCATGGGGCTTTAGCTTGCGAGAAGCATAAGAAATAGCCCATTTCTCTTGTTGAAGTACATATCCCAATCCTTGTAGAGATGCATCGGTAAAGATTAAATATTCCAATCCTGGCCTTGGTAATGCAAGGACTGGAGCAGAAGTCAAACTATCCTTGAGCTCGTCAAAAACTGACTGACAAGAATTATCCCATACAAACCTCACCCCTTTCCGGGTTAAATTTATCAAAGGGCTAGCAATTTTAGAGAAACCCTTGATAAGCTGGCGGTAATAACCCGCCAATCCCAAAAAAATACGAATCTCGGTAGGTGTCGTGGGCTGACCCCACTCCCTAATCGCAAAAACTTTACTTGGGTCTATCAAAATACCCTAGGCTATCACAATGTGACCTTGAAACTGTACTTCCTGCAACCAAAAACTTCACTTCTCAAACTTGGCATACAATTGATGATCCCTCAATGTCTGCAGGACCAAACGCAAGTGAGTAGCATGATCAGCTTCTGTTTAAGAATATACTAGGATGTCATCAATAAACACAATGACAAACCGATCAAGGAAGTATCGAAACACCCTATTCATGAGGTCCATAAAAACTATGGGGGCATTGGTTAACCCAAAAGGCATAACCAAAAAATTTGTAGGAACCATACCTGATTAGGAAAGAGGTTTTGGATACATCTTGCTCTCGAATCCGCAACTGGTGATACCCCATCCTCAAATCTATTTTTGAGAAGTAAGATGCTCCCCTAAGTTGATCAAACAAATCATCAATTCGAGGCAACGGGTATTTATTCCGGATGGTGACTTTATTTAACTCCCGATAATTCACACACAACCGAAGAGAACCGTCTCTCTTTTTCACAAATAATATCGAAGCACCCCACGGCGACATACTACGCCTAATGAACCCTTGCTCTAACAGGTCCTGAATTTGATCTCTTAACTCCCTCATCTCAACAAGATCCATACGATATGGGGCTCTAGTAATCGGTCGAGTTACCGACACTAAGTCAATTATAAACTCAATCTCCCTACTCGGAGGTAAACCCGGTATTTCCCAAAAAACATCTTCAAATGCCCCAACAATGAAATATAATCTAAGGGAACAACTACATTTCGAAAAGTCTCCTCCACAATACAATACAAGTAAGTGCTAGTACCTCCTTCTGAATGAGGCATAACCACTAGAAACATTTCTTGCCCCGGAATGGCAAAAACTATACTCTTCCCATAGCAATTAACTATCGCATGATACTTCACTAGACAATCCATACCCAGTATTACATCATACCCGACCATATCCAGGACGAGAAAATAGGCCTCAAAGAACAAATTACTAAGATTTATTCCTATTTGTTTACAAACAAAGAAAATGAGTGAACCATCACCTATAGAAGACTCAACACTAGTGAAGGTACTCTCCGCAGATTTAATCAACTCTGTAGACTGGGCAAAACTTCTAAAAATAAACGAGTGTGTCTCACCCGTATCAAACAAAATATGACCCGTGTGCCCCTGAATGAGAAATTTACCCTCAATAGCTGGCGGCGTCGGCGGAGCCGGAGGAAGAATAGCATCCTGAATATGATAAACACACCCATATTGTAGCTGTCCCTGTTGTGGAGGCATAACCGAGTTAGGTACTTGCAGCGGTAACTGAGCCTGTGGCTGCTGTGGAACCCTAGGAAGTTATACCTCAATCAAGTGAGGACATGACCTCTTGAAATGGCCCGACTCTCCACATTGAAAGCATCGATTCATCATATTCTCTTGGTTTTGGCCCCGATTGTTTCGAATCTGCCCGAAGCCTTGGCCCGGATGGCCTCTACCCCCGTTTCCACCTCTACCTGCTTGTTGCTATTGTGGGGTACCTTGACCCTGCCTAACATTACTGCCACCCACATTAAACCCACCAAAACGTTGCCTTTTTGACAAGTCCCCTTGTTGGGGATCTCTTTCTTTTTTCTTATTTCCCAAAGTTTGGGACGAAGGAAATATTCCTCCTCCTGCCCCATTGCCTCCAGTTTTTCACGCTTGTCCCATCACTGTAGCCTTCTTTCTACTCTGTACATACAACTGATGTTCTTGGCAATGAAGCAACGCCTCATTCATCACATCTCCAAAAGTACGCAAATCTGGATTACCCAGCAAATGTTGTCGTATCCTCCAGTGCAAGCCTCCCATGAACTTCGATATTTTCCTTTCTTTTGGAGTCACCTCATCCGGTACAAAGCTTGTTAATCGGGTGAACTCCTCTTCATATTCCGCCACTAATCGCTCCCCTTGCACCACATCTTAAAATTTTCTTCTCATCTCCCTCTGAACTGCGGGAGGGAAATACTTTTGATCAAACAAAATTCAGAAATCATTGATAGTCATGGTATCTCTCTGCTCTGGTGTAGTCATCGACTCCCACCTATGTAGTGCGGATCCAACGAGTTTAAAAGTTATAAGTATTTGCTTCCTCTCCTCGCTACACTCCACCATCCACATATGGCGCTACATATCCTTCTTCCACAGATTAGCTGTAATAACCTCAGAGCCTCCATCAAATTCTGAGGGATGGCCCTTTAAAAAGGACTCTCTAACTCTCTCCCACGGAGAAGGTCCGGTAGGATATTGTACATCCTGAGCCCATGCTTGCTGGGCTTGTGGTAATTGCTGAACCAAGGCGGTCATAGCAGCATTGACCGCTTGGACCACGATGTTTGCTACATCAGCAGCATTTATAGTTCCTTGCGGTGGCGGTAGAGGACCAACATCTTCTTCTACAACTTTATTCCTTCTAGCGGGGCATCCTCTCTTAGGCGGCATCTGAGATAAAGAAATAATAGAATTAGAATACTATTTAGAACAATCTATTTCACAGAAGATCATAAACATAGGCAACAAAATAGCCCTAAAATTAAGCTCTATATCAAAGAACGCTACGTAGAACGTGACTAGTTCGCATAGATCCTAAAGACTCTAGAACCTGATGCTCTGATACCATCTCTGACAACCCGCTCACCCAAAATAAGGGATGGCCAGCCCGATACTCAAATGAAAATAGGAATCATCGATGGATCATCCTCATCATCACAATAATATAATAAGTATACGGGATAACCACCCTATATTTTAGAAAAAACGGGTTGCCAAAAATTTTGTTTTACAAATTAAAATAAGAATTTAAACAACCCAATTTGAAAAGAAAGTGGAAACCCCAAAAAACTTATTTTACATCAACGACAAGTATACAATAAGGGGACCGAATAAACTGTCGGTCCACAGTCCTTACAAACCAAAAGTAACAAGTTCATTAAGTTACATAGTACATTACATTAGACAATTACAAAAACTTGGGCCACACGCCTGAATAAAATAACCCGATCGTAACTAGAGTACAAAAAATGAAGGCGTCTACAACAAAATAACCCGTAATATATGCAAAGTATCATGGCTCCCCAAAAATACCGAAATAGGAAAGTCAGTACGGGCGTCCTTGTGGTGGAGCACCTGAGCAAATAAGATTCATGCACAACAAGAAATATGAATGGGTCAGGGCCCGGTTTTATATGATCACCAGATGAATAAAGAGTATGACGGTTATGAACAGTTAATCGTGATGAATATAGATAAGAATATACCTATACAATCTCAAAGCATAAACTAAGGCAAATTAAATGATCTTGAGTTTAATTCAATTATGCAAGAGTATATGAATAATTAACATTAATTAAAAGCCTCCATCATGATACACTTTTTCATTTCATCGTTCCGTTCCTTATCAGGAAACATAATCACAATTTTATGCTCTTTGTGGAATTTATCATAAATCAAGACCAACTTGAATAAGAATAGTTATATTCATATACATATAACGATTCTAAGACCGCCCGTTCGGGTTTCCCCACTATGTGCGCCCCTAAATGACCATCATCTTCCAGGGCCAATCAACCAAGACAACCTGGGCACCTACAATGCAAGACGTCGGGAAGCAGCCATATGCCTACGAGTGAGTCATAACCACACCCTAAATTACCTCACTAGCGTAGAAGAAACATATAATAAACGCTCATATGGCCTAGGACTATATTCACCCTGCATTCATTAGCCAGGGGACTTCACCTCACGCGCGAACTTCCCTTATGATGGCATTTAGAGAGGCGTGTTTAGGTAAATTACCATTTACCATTCTCATGATTTAGTAAATTATCATTTACCATTTTCATTTCCGTTTTAATAGATACATCACATTTTATCCAGAGCCATACGTAATTCATATCATCACTATAACCTCAATGAAGGAATAAACTCTCAATTTATTCTCCAAACATTATTTTGTGGTCTTATTATAAACCATAAAGACTATCATAACTCAATTAAGCTTCTAAAGTCTCCCAATACGACCTTACAAATCCTAGACTCATAATAGTTAACTAGAGGAAAAGAATGCCCTAACATCACTTTGTACACCCCCGGAACAAGCTCTATCTAGACCATTTCTAACCTATGAGGATTAAATATCTCATCTAAAACTCTAGGACTCTACGTTTACTTCATACAAGAAGGTTCCTAAGTCCCTATCTTAAGAGAAAGATATTAGAAGACATTTAGGATTTATGGGTGAAAAACAGAGGACCGATCGACCGGTAAAGAGAACGCGATTGACCGTGTCTCAAGATTTTGTCTAAGAAGAAAAGAAAAAAATTGAGTTCAGAGGGGCCGATCGACCGGTCAGGGGACCGCGATCAACCGCGCACAAAATTTATACTTTTGTGGGAAAGCAGTGGGCTCTCCCTCGATGGCCCGGTCGACCGTTCCTAGGACCGCGATTGACCACGCTTAGCAAACATAGAATTCCATTCTCTTCTACAAAGCTAAAACCAAAGCCTAACTTCATATTCTTGCCTCCCTTCCCTTGACCCACATCAATAACATAACCACAACAATTCTAAACTTTAACAAACCAATAGAACCCATTTAGATCCTACAAATTCAAGATCTAATGATTTAAACACCAATATATGTATCAAAACCTAATATTTGCCCAAATCTCCCAAATATACAACTATCATTGCAATTTATCCACAAGGAATCATATATTTGCAAGTAGAAAACTTGCCTTAGGGTTGTAGTCTCGAATCTTCCTTCCGGTAGCAACGATCCCAAGCCAAACTCTTCAATCTCCAATTTCTTCTTTTTCTCCTCTTTTCTCCCCAATTCTCTTCTTCTCTCTTTCTCTCTAGGTTAGTAAATACACTTAAGAGAAATAAATGGGGTGCAAGACTTAAATCGTGACTTTAGTCTAAAATCCCAACTTAAATGGTTAATACCACATTAAAATGATTCACAACTACACATTTAAGTTAAATCCAGTCAAAAGTGCCCGAAACATAAAAATACAATATGGCACTTATTTCGACTATCTCGCACATTTCGGGACTAAATACGCCCTCTAAACTGGCGTCCGACAATTTTATAAATCATTTCAAGTTCCGGTTTCACTTAAACCATAAATGTCATTTAAAGCATATGACACTTTAAAACGCAACATGATGATATTTACATACACCTACAATAAATATGCAACAATCTAGTAAATATTAACTTTCAACTCATGCAATTAATATTTACTCCAGGTTCCAACATTTTATATAATTACTCCACACAGTAAATTAATATAAAATAAGTTCTCAAAAGCGAGGGTTGTTACAATTAACTCTCGAAATCACTAAGGCTATAGTTACAAGTAGGGGTGGTAAACGGATGGATACATATCCGAGATGATGTTTTTCATATCTGGATGCACTATTTGTATCAGTATCCGTATCCGTATCCGTATCTGTATCCTTCCGTTAAAAGAACTATCCATATCCATATCCAATGGGATACCTCGAATTTGGATAATATCCATATCTGTTTACATTGTTTAGCCATCGCAAAAAATAACTATTAAAATATCCAATCCAATGAAATTCAATCAAATCCAAATAAATATATAACAAAATTACTACCTCCGAACAACAACATTTATGGCTTCCATAATAATAGTAGCATTCCATTATGATAATATGGCTTAAAGCCATCTATACTTTACAACCATATAAGCTTAAAGCCATAAAAAATAACAATAGCATTCCATAACAGTAGATATAAATATGCACCTTTTAGATTAAATTAAATTTATTGAAAATGATAACCTCATGAACATTTTAGTCTTCAAAACGTACTGATATTTTTATGTTAATTAGTATACATTTTTATTTTGTATATAATATACTTGTTGTTAACTTCAGTTCTCATCACAATCAAAATCATCTCTTTACTTTTTTGTTTCTCTCTTACATTTATTCATAATTAAGGAAACTAAAAAACAGCCACATGAACAATATATACATATAATTATATATTTGTAAGTTTATTTTGTATGTACCTGGTGTTGCTAACTTTTTATTGCAGGAGGAGGGGATGTACAGCGATGGAGCGATGGATTTGATGCGCAGCAGGAGGGGAGATGAGAAACGGTGGCGGGGTTGATGAGCAGCGACGAGCTGATGCAGTGGAAGGGGAGGTGGCGGAATGAGGTTTTTTTGTGGAGTGAAATGAGGGTTTCTTTGCTCTTATTTTGTACAAAAGATAAATGAAATGAAATTAGTTTTTTTTTTAGTAAAGTATATGTTCTTTCGTGGGTGCATGTTGTGTGTGAAAGGATGTATTGTAACTTTAGTGTAACTCCATGATAATATACCTAATAAAATAATAATACATGGCATTTATAATATACCCAATAAAATAATAAATTTAGGGTATTTTTATTTTGAGTGGAGTATGTGTTTGTTTTATTTTAGGGAATAAATAATTAAGGTTTTTTTTAAATATTATATTATTAGTATTACTAATATTAATATGATTAGTAATATTTTAAACATATGTTTGACGGATACGGATATCCGATAAAACGGATATCTTGTAAAATGGATACTCCGCATCGAATACAGATTACTCGTGTCGGATACTAGTACTATTCGTATCCATATCCGTTTCTATTTTTTGGATAAATATCCGCAAATTCGGATTCAAATATTGAACAGATGTGGATTTCCAAATATTCGTTATAAGCTGTATTCTTTTCAAATGCACGTTCTTTATCACTTTTCATCAAATGTTTGGGGCAAACATTCATGTAATGAACAATACCTCCACATTTATAAAATGTATCATGTTTTCTCACCTTACCTCTCTTGGAACTTTATTAATGTTTCTCAAAATGACCTTTATGTTCATTCTTAGAGGTTTTGGCAAAACGTTTCTTTCATTTTGAAAACCTTTTTTGCTATTTTGCAAAAATTTGATCAATATCTTAACAAAAATATCAAAATCCTCATTAATATTACCATTATGTTTCTTTTCACTTTGATTCACAACTTCTCCCTCACTGCATTGGATTGAAAATCAAGGCCTTTCAAAGATTTCACTTCATGAGCATTCTTTTTCTCACACGTTTGTTAAAAAAAATCAACTCCTCCAACTTACAAATTTCATTATTAAATATCTCATTTGCAAAGGCCACCTTCATGTTAAACCAAGAAAATAATGAACTCCAAAGTTTCACTATACAAACAGACTCAAAATGTTACCAAAATCTGACCAGGTATTGCCACGATCAAGAACCGTGAAAAAAAATGCGTGTGTTGTCATGGTCCTTAACCATGACAATAACCGTTCGTACGATAAAAATTAACCGTTCACATTGCCATTTGTTTTTAATTGGTCCTGTGATAGTCCTTGACTGTGACAAGGACCATGACAAAAAAGTACAAAAAAATAGGCTTGTGTTGTTAGGTCTTTAACCGTGACAAGACCCGTGCGCATGGACACTTATTTTTTATTGGTCTCGTCAAGGTCTTTTACCATGAGAAGGACCATGACAAAAAAAGTCTTGATTCCAACCCTAAAATCCCTCATTTTCCCCCACAAAACATACTCTTTCCCTCATCTCTCTCATCGACTCGGTTGCCCCTCTCACCTAGATAAAAAAACCCACTGTTGTTTTTCACCCAAAAGGTATGATTTACACATTTTTACTTCTCTCTCTATATATATATGTGTGTGTGTGTGTGTGTGTGTTTACATATAAATGTTATTGCAGTTGTTGAATATATGTGTTTGTTTTTTGTAAAATAGTTGTACTTACATGTATGTCTTTGACATTGTTAGAAAACAACTCGTGCAAAACCTAGGCTTGAACAATTTGACTTTGATATTTGTTTGGGATTCAATATACCTGTTTGTTTGTTATAAAATAGTTCTATTTATTGCTTGATATTGTTATAAAACAACTTGTGCAACACCTAGGTGTGAAGGTTTGATTAATTTGACTTTGATATTTGTTTGGGCTTAAATATATGTGTATATGTAATCGTTTTAGTTAAAAAATTAATTTTAACCATCCACTCTTCATCATTGAGACACATCTTTGTTAATTTTACAAACTCGTTAGCACCTTTACGGTGCACCTAGGCTTGATATTTGTTGTAAATGTAATCATTTTGGTTAAAAAAATAAATTGTGGGTCTATTTAAAAATGTGAAGGATTTTGGAATTTCTTACGTATAATTTGCGGGTTTATTATAATTTGGGGGTTTATTTAAAAATAATTTGTGGTTCCATTAAATGTAATTAGGAACACATTGAACGTTCTACCATAATTTTCAACCTTGGTTTTGAAAATTGGATCCGATTAGGTTATAAAGTATAATTAAAACCAATTCGGTATGTATACGCTGATTAGGGTTTCAACGTATGTTTTAAAAATTGGATTCGATTAGGTTGTAAAGTATAATTAAAATTAATTTAGTATGTATAAGCAGATTAGGGTTTCAACATGATAGTATTTCAACATTGTTTGTGTTAAATAATGATTCAATTACACAAGGGGATAAACTAACTTGTAGAAGCATACAGTTTGTTCACACATGGTAGTTAACAATTACTAAAATTTATTATGGGGATATGCTTTATACAAAGAGTATTTGGGTGAGATAAATAGACTCGGGGATGTGTACCGTAAAGGTGCTAACGAGTTTGTAAAATTCGCAAAGAGGTGTCTCAATGATGAAGATCTCTTCCGTCCTCCCACACATTATACAAATAGGAAAGTCTTTGAGTGGAAAACTATTAAATTACATTTGCTAAGATGTGGTATGTAATACGATTACTGGCTGTGGATTTTTTATGGGAGAATTACATTATCCCTTTGTTCCCAAACAACCTCCACTATAACCGTCAAGTACCACAGTGGTGGAACGAAAAGAGGATCCCTCGGAAGAGCATAATATGTTAGATTATCTAATAAATTATTCTTACGGAGTTCATCGGGTGGAATACAGTGAGGATTTTGATAGGGAAGGCAATGAATCTTGTGGTGGAGGTTCTAGTGCTTATGACGGTATTGGAATAAACCTTGACAATGACTACCAAAGTTTGAAAGTCAAATCAACCCAACCGTTGTACCCTAATTACATAAAATATCAAATAACTTTGAATGTCATGGTTGGTTTACAGTTTGAATAGTTATTTGATATTTTCTAACAATAGTGTGATCAGAATTCAAAATTGGGTGAAGGGTCTGCTCCCAAAGAAAATACGCTTTCAAATAACTATTCGAATATAAAGAATAATTTTGAAGGTTTGGGAATGAAGTATAAATCAATTTATGCTTTCAAGTATGATTGCATATTATGTCGTAAGGAGTACAAAAATCATAATCATTGTCCCGCATGCAGGGAGCCTGGATATGTGCTAGAAAATGGTTCTAATAATGTGAGAGGCGCACTCTCAAAATTCCTAAAAAAGTATTTAAATATTTACTCATTGATCCCATGTTGAAGATATTATTCACAATACCAATGACAATGGAGGCAATGACTTGACACACTTGGGAATAAGTAGAAAATACTCTCATGCTCCATCTTATGGACTCAACCATTTGGAAAAACATAAATTTTAACTACCCAGATTTTGCCAATAATCATCTTAACATTGGTTTATCAATATCAACCTATGGGTTCAATTCGTTTGTCTATTTAACCACCAATCAAAGTGTATGGTTAGTGATCTTAGCACCCCTAAATCTCCCTCCTTTGTTTTGCTTGAAACCAGAATTCTCGATGTTTTCTTTGTTGATACATGGGCCAAAGGCACCAAGTGACGACCTTGATGTCTACTTCCCATCGTTGGTGGAATAATTTAATGAGTTATGGTTAGAGGATGTTAAAGAATTTGACTCTAGCAAACATGAAGAGTTCATGTTAAAAGTTATATTGATACAATTCATGATTTTTCAGGTTATAGGACTTCATCGTGCTGTAATGTTCAAGATTACTTTGGATGTATAATTTGTGGAGAGGAAAGTAGATCTCAACATCTCAAGGATAATGAAAAATTATATATCATTATCATATGAGATTCTTGCCTCCCGATCACTATTTAGATCTGATAAAGGTACTAATTTTACCCGTTGGGATCGAACATAGTCTACCTCCAAGAAAGATTTTAGGTTTAGAAATTGAAAGGAGCTCTTCTAAATGTAGAGATAATGCGTAGGTAAAGAATCTTAAATTTAAGAATGTCAAGCATAAAAAGACCATTGTTGATAATGAAGCTTAGAAAGGGAAGGCATGATTTAGGAGTTAAATATTATTTGACTTACCGTATTGGAAGGGTAACCCCATGCGCCATGTATTAGATATCATGCATGCCGAGAAGAACATCATTGAACATCTTGTGAGAAAATGTCTAGATGGAAGTCATTAGAAGGATGGAGAAAAAGCACATTGCAATCTTAAAGTGTTGAAAACTAGGTCGTAATTATGGTTGAAAGAAGATGGTAGCGGGAGGAATGTAGTCCCACCTGGGGCATATACTTTGACGAGAGAAGAAAGAGAAGTGCTTTTAGACACACTGTATAATTTTAAATTTCCCTATAATATTTCATCAAATTTGCAGAGGATTATGAATTATGATGCACATGATATACAAAAGTGAAAGTCTCACAATTGGCATATGATCATGCAACTAGTCCCTTAGTTGTTAAGCATTATTTCTCTAAGCATAAGGATTTACGAAGGGACATTATGCAGATTAGACTTTGTTTCACACCTTTGTGTGTAAAAGTAATCAACCAAAAGCACATCGTGACTGTAAAAAAAACTCTAGCTAAAGTAACTTGTGTGTTGGAGAAGTATTTCCCTCAGCATTTTTCAACGTGAGAATTTGCTTGTTGGTGCACTTATGCGATGAGGGGCTTCTTTTTGGACCAATAAGATATCGATGGATGTACCCATTAGAAAGGTTGATGAAAGTTTTCAAAGAGTGTGTGAAGAATACGAGGTAATTGAAGGATCCATCATGGAGGAGTACATTACTATAGAAGCATCCGTGTTCTCTAGGGAATATATGCTTGACCCTAACATTGTAGATGATGGAGATAAGTTCATCGATGAAAGTGGTCAAGTCATTGAAAAATAACTTAAACTGATAAGTTTACAATATGATTTATATGTTTGCAAACCATGAAAATGTCGACGAATGAAGAGAGTAATTTTGTGTTATAATTTGCTTTGTTATCTTATATACGTGTTCACCTTCATGATAAATTTTGTTATTCAATGTATAAAATATAATGCGTATGGGAAAAATAAAAAATAAAGGATGATTTCACAATTGGGAAATGAATTTACACTTTGGGAGTCAAAGGACGTTATTATTAGTTCAAACATCCCTTATTACATGATAAATAATTACGAGCTTTAAACTTATCACATTAACTTATATAATCCATAATTTCAGTTGTTGAATATGGGTGATGCCATGTCAAGGCTTGATCGTGGACCATATTTCATGGCATATGAGTATAAGAAGTATTGACTGAACGGTTATGTATTATGTTCAAGGTTGTACAAGAAAATATGTTTTTATAAAATAATGGCATTTCATATAGGGCTCTTATATATTTCAAGTCAAGTGCCAAAGATAAAAACCTCATTTAAGCATAATTGACTTACTATGGTTTCATTCAAAACAATTTTGAATTTGACAACATATAATATAAAGAGGTTTTGTTTTACTATAATTAGGTAAGAGATGAGCACAAAAATTCTTGTGAACTCGATTCGGGTAACAATTCGATTCGGGTAACAATTAGGTAAGAGATGAGCACAATAAGATGAAGATCAAGGAGAGCCATCTATTTGTGATTAAAAAAAAGGTCAATGAAGTGTTTTACTCGGTGTATATCAACAACGAACCGTGGTTAGTCATCTTATATGTGCCAAGGAATCTAACTAGTAATGTGGATGACCTGGCTACCCATACTGAATATCAATCCATTTTGGATGACAACCTGAATATGAAAGAATTTCTAGATACTTTACATGGGTATAGGTTGTAAAATGTATTGAGGATTCCAATTTTTAATTTTTAATATGTATTTTGAATTAATATCAATTAATTTATTATTCATTAACTCAAATGTTGGTTGTTATATTAAAACAACCATGTGAGTATTTCCATTATATTATTATATACCAATTGAGTATTTCCATTGGATTCACTAATGAAAACAATCGGGTGGAGTAATTTTGTTTTATTTACATTCTTATATCCTGAACTTGATTATTTCCATTTGATTTATGTTACATGTTATGCACTATAGCCTATTTGTTTTTACAGAATATGACTTCAACATGCCATCAAACCCCGGGAAAAAGAGGGGGTGACAGGAGATCGTCTAACAATATGCCCATCAAGTTAGAAAAGTTTGGGACCATAGTTGACAAAAAGACTAGTCTATAAATGAGGGTGTTAGAGTTGGTGAAATGAGTAATTGGTACCCGATATGAAGATTGGAGGATCGTGCCCATGAAGCAGAAGATAGTCGTTTGGGGGGGACTTAGACGTGTGAAAATATCAATATTTATATTAAATATTTTAATTTCGCATAAGATTTTATTATTGCATTTTTTAATTTTAATTTACTAACTATCTTATATTATATGTTTATTGGACAACAACAATTCAACTTGACCCCAGAAGCACGGGACAATGTATTAGCGGGTGTAGGTGGCCAATGGATGACATCGAAGAAGAGCTTGCATGCTCATTATTTTGGGAAAGTCCGAGAGTATGTGCTTGCATGTAGGCACACCGTTCTGGAGAAGGATCCATTCATGTTAGCCAAATGGCAAAGGTTTGTTGACAACGAGGCATTTGAGAGATAATTCTCTTCCCATGGCTTGGGGAGGACTAACCGATCAAAGATGGTGAATGTGCACTACTCTGGGGTGACATCTTATGCGGAGGTGGATCATAGGATGATGAGTAATTTGATTCAAATTATATTTTTTTTAGTGGGAAGTAAACTACTTTTATTTTGTCACACTTTGCTTTAATTTGGTCGCATTTTGTAGGATTTTGGGAGTGTCGAGGGGAAAGATACATAGGATCAACTCCTATATCGATATTTGGATGAAGAAGGGAGAGCCTACACAGATCACTAAGACTGTCCTCGTAAGTTATAATTGAAATTATATTGTCAATTTTGGACTGTTTATTAGTAGTCTTTTTCAAATTTAATAACGTGCTTTATATTATTTCAGGAGAGACTAAATGAGGTGCAGAACACTCAGAGTGATGGAAACAAGGCATCTATGAGTATGAATGGACTGAGACAAGTTCTAGGCTAAGATAAAAAAAATGTCATACTCTAGTTTCCAGCTCTTGGATAGGAAATTCAAAACTGAGGAGCATCGCTTATAGTAACAATGGATTGTACTCCAACTTTGACACGTACCAAGCAAACACATAATCAAAATTAGAAAGTCTCCAATAAATGATGAACCGATTGTTCGAATGGGTCAAATAAACAATCACAAATTAAAGGTTGGGCAAGGCGAAGTCAAATTATAAAGGAAAAGACAAGGAGAAGGTGGTTATGGGGACCACTAATCCATCCCCATTACTTACTCCGGCCAACTCATCCTCCTTTTATAATATATACTCTACCGCCAACTCAACAATCCAGACTCCATTTGAACTAGTTGGGGAGATACTATATATCCTTGAAACATGTGGCCTTAATTTCGAAGGGAGTGAATGACATGAGCATCACTCCTGGTACCATGGTGCACAACCATCCACTGCAAGATTTTTAGTCCCAAGTTTGGGTCACGGAGGTTATGGTGGGGAAAGAGGAAGAGGTATTATGAATGGATGATCAAGTTAGTGTTCGACAGATTGACAACACATTAGGGGATTACATCATTTAGCCAAGTTTTCTCATCAAGCCTTACTAAGTCTTTTATACAATGTTAAATTCGGTAAAACAAAATGGATGTAATTAAACTTGTGATTCATTGATGTAATTATCCCAAAACATTAATTTGGTTTGATATATAATGTTGGTGTTTATTGGTTTTAATTTTATACTTATGTCACATTATATTATTGAATGTGTCGATGTTAAAAAAACATGACTTTTTTTAAACAGGTTTATTGTTGGGCAATAGCTATGTTGAAATAATTTTTTTCATTTCTACAGTGTTGTCATGGTCCTTGTCCGTGACAAATCATTGTTATCGGGTTGACCATGATAAAATTGAGGAAAAAGTATAGGCCCATGCACATTACCTTAATTTTTAGTCGTGTGCATGACCTGAGATACATTTCATTTTGCTTCCGTCCATGCGCATGATTAAAGTAAATCGTACAAACGACCTTTCTCCGTGCGCACAGCTATAAAGTAAGCATGTGCAAAAAAATTGACATACATTTCAAAGATCTTATCACAATCCATGATCGTGACATGATCGCGATAAGTGATTGTTTATCACGGTCCTTGATCATGAAAAGGATAGATCACCCTGAGTTAATAGTGATATTGAATGGGTATAAATGACCGTGAAAAAAGGTGTGTTATCACAGTCCTTGACCGTAACATGAATTATTGTCACCACCAGAATTGTCACGATCATTGATCATGACAACGTTTTATTATCAATGTCATTGATCATGACAAAAGGTCCAGAATGGTGTATTGTTTCTTCACACTCTATTCTCGGGGATCCTATCACCTACATTATATGAGGAATTAACCATTCACCTCAAACTCGTATAATAATGATGAAAACAAAAATTCCTTCATCATCATGATTTCAAACGAAGTTATAAGACTTTGAAACTTTGATTTCTTCACCATCAAATACCCTCATGAGTAACAATAAGTATTTCCCAATAATTCTTACTAGTTTTTCAATTTAAATCCTAATATACTCTTGAGTACTCATGGATGTGAAAATTTCATTTAATGTAATCGAAGGAAGATGGAAAATACTCTTCGAACCAATCTCCCATAAGATTTCAATCTTGAACACAATTTACTTACATAGTGTTCCAAGTCCATTCGTCTTCAACACCCATCTATACACTCATGTTTAGACAACAAATGAGCTGTATCCTAGAATGGGGGTGAATAGGATACAATACCATTTTATCCAATTAATTTCAATTTTGACATGATTATGAAGGCTATCAACCTAATTTTGACAAAAATTATTGAAAACGTATTTTAAAATTTTAATTTGAAATTGAACATGTGTGTAGGTAATTTTGATTCACAAAAATATATTAAATAGTATAATTTAAAACACACATACATAAGGTAAGATCTAACTTAATTCATATCAATCAACTAGGTTAAAGCCTTTAAACGTCCAATTCACTACCAAGTTATGTACAAACCCTAGATCTAATGTGCAAATGCGTGTGATGTGATATAATCAATTCAAACCAAAATTGACACATAATGTTAAATCTATAAGGAAAAATCTATTTCTATTTTCTCTCTCTTCTTTAACTTGAAAAGGTAATTTTATAAAATGCAAAAAATCATCTCTGACCAAAATCCCTTATATGTGCTCACCTATGCACATCTCAACTTTCTCCCATTGACCGTGATTCAAGATTGGAACTCCACCAAGAATGAGAACATCAACACATTGATCAATTCCACCAATGAACTATACAATCTGACTGTATCTAGTTTTAATTTGAAATTATAGCGAACTTTGTTATTCAATGATAACGATTATGACATTTTGTGGTTTGAAAAGAAATCCACTCATAAAAGGTCCTCATAAGTCATCGATAAACTATAGATCACAACAATTCTCTCAATTTGGAATGCTAAAGAATAGTTGAAACCGCTCCAAAATGAGTAAGATAAATACTCAAATTCATAAATTATGATATTCGAAGATAGAAATTCTATTTACATGAATTTCCAAAGAGTTGGGTAGCCGTGAGAAGGGTGAAGATCTCATCGTCAAGGAATAAGCCATGTGTGATCTACCCCTGTTTATTAAAATTGCATGCACGGTTACAAATTAGTGTCGTGTGCACTCTTTTACAAAGAAAACCAATCTTGTAATTTTTTTGAATCAACAAATACCTTTATAAAAACCATACATGATTTTCTATTTCATTCTAAGTCTAAAAATCTTTTAATAACATGCACGTGTGCAAAGCTTAGATGTCAAAATCATAACCCAACAAAAGGATATCAAACTTGTGTCGTATTGATTATTTTATAGATGAGTAGAGTCAGTGATGCCTAAGCAAAGGAAACAAATAGGCACACGTCTCTCACCTACATCGTTTATATAAGATTTATGCTATTTGGACACAAGATGTAGACAACGTTTATATTATGAATGGATGCAATAAATTTATATATTTTAAAATTTTATTTTTAATTTTTCATTAATATTACATAGGAAATATGTGTTCTTTTGTTAAGACGGACTGTTGTGCACAATAAATGTGATAATTGGGGAGGATGTCAAAAGTTACAAATATATGTTCATTGCAGAGGTAATTTTAATTTTCCAAAACTACATTTGATGCATGTATTAATTATTAAGAGTATAGAGGAGGTCATTATAATTATCAATTGTCTTTTAAAAAATAAAATGCATGAGTAATTTTCTTAAAGAAGTTTTGAACTAATCAACTTGACTGAAAAGTAAATCAACAACATACTTATCTTCCTCTAATGTTTAAAAATTACCAATATCATATAACTTATTTATAATTGTTGGAAATTTACAAACCATTATCTCATATTATGATAAAATATGTGTAGGAAGAAAGTTTTGGGGGAACCAAATGAATTTACACTTGAATATGGATATTACCTAAATAACCATATCTAAATTTGGAGCAAAATAGCAACAATTTGTAACACCCCGCCTAATTAAATACCGGGTGATCAGTCCTTTATTAAATTAAAAATCAAGGTGAACGGTGTGGTTCATTCTTAGCATCACTGTCGAAAACAATTTTTCTTTTTAATCACCCTAATTAATTAAGATAAGTGTTAAATCAATTTAAAGTATGATTCCATTTATTAAATCCCAACGTGAAAACCTTTTTAAATAACAGTTTAAGAATAACATAAATGCTAAGGATAACAATCAACCAAAATAAATAAACCAACTAGATTAACCAAACCAAGTCAATGACCATAAGTGAAATCATCATGACAAGAAATAACTCCCAATGAGTACTGAATGCTGAAAACATAAATAAATATAAAATATCTAATAAGTCTAAACTGAAATGGGAAGTAGGGCGACACATTCCCTAGCTATGAAGTACTAAATCAAGAGTTGAATCAAGGAAGAGGTTGTCTAGAGCATGGGCCTACAACTCCCATATAAGCTCCACCATGTCCAATTCAAATAGCCTATGCCTGACGCCCCTGTTGCTGGGCACCTGTAATATATACATATATATACAAGAGAGAGAAAATGATAGGAAACGAGTCAGAGCCTCAGTGTAAAAATAGCTTTAAAAAGTGTTTTAGTAAGTAATTAAATTCTCACTAATTGATAAGACATCCACGTTAACACATGACACTCTCTTGAGAATTCTCACCTCTGATCTAGTGTGCATGCCTAACGTACTACTAAATGCCTCATAAGTTTGTCTAACTCATCTCCCATAAATTTTATTTCGAGAAGCCACAAGATTATGATTTTAGTTTAGAGATTAATCTCTTAATGATTACTTGCGTTACTTAGTATTTCTCAGTACTGTTATAAAGTTCCCGAACACTTACTATAATTTTGGAGCATTTGTTGAATATTTATCTACTTATACGCACAGTAGAAGAATTCTATATATACGTATATATATTAATCACTCATATAATATATATGGTAATGGCACCCCACATAAAATCTATGATGTTGGCATACTCTGCTATCAAGTCCCCATATCTCTTGTACTAAGGGAAATACTAGTTCGGAATCTCTCTTGAACTGTATTAACACAGAACACACAAAAATGGAGGCGAAGCATAGTTCCAAGTCACTAAGAGGTCAACACTAACCCCTCACATCTCTTAGGACCGTCTGACTATCATTCTCAGATAGCCTGTACCAAGGAATCCTATATTCTAAGGTACAAGTCAATATCCCCCATAAAAGTCCCATCGAGATAAGACTGTCCTGGCGCGGCAACCTCTATGATAGCAAGTAGCGCGGTATGTGAGAACGTATGTGCTTGCGTTCAAATGGGCAAATTATATATTAAACACCTTTTAACTCAAATAAACCCCAAACATGCAATAGAATGTGATTGAATAAGATAATGAACTAAGAAAGAACATTCAAACACATGCTTGTGAGGAAAAATCCCCCAATGGGGAAAAACCATTTATTTCCATTATAATATTGTAACTGTACAATTTCGGATTACAATGAAAATACAAGTGACTAAGAATTACCCTCAGGTGTCGGATTCTGTAGTCGGCGACTGGAGTTATTCCTTTCCAGTAGGGTTGTAATGAAGAAGAAGAACGGTCTTCTCCACAATGGTATGAACAGCAAAAGTGCGTTCCTGGGTTGCAAAGAGATTCACAAATGTTTGGAAATTTGTGTGAATAAAAAAACCTAGAGTCTAGGGCTCAATAGGTGAAGACTTAGAGTTTTTTGTACTCTGAAAATCGTGTATGGAAATCTTGGAAAACCACTTCCCGTAGTGGGTTTATAAAGGAATAACATGGCCTAAAAAATCTCTGCACGATCTGTTTGAGATTATCCCAGGCGGACCGGTCCGGGTCTGAGGCGGATCGGTCCGGGTAGGCGGATCAGTTATTTTTATTTTAGGCTTCTTCGGTTCGCTTGCGGTCCGGGGTGTACTGACTTTCAGTAGGCGGACCGGTCCGCAGGCGAATCGGTTCTTTTATTCTGGGCGGACCGGTCCGTCCTGTCATACTTTGATTCCTCTTCTTCTTTTTGATATTCGGATCCGTTGATGACTGTATGAATCTTGAATTTCTTCAACGGTGTAACGACGTGTGACATAATAAATTGATAATGGACAAAAATGTCCTTACAAATCTCCCCCTATGTCTATGTCGGTACATACAACCGAATTATCAAACAACTAAAGATGCCTATACAAATCTACCCTTCCATGAACCCAAAATTGGAAAGATACAATTGAATAAGACTTCAACGTTTGCTCTTCAACTCTTCAGGAGTCTCAGCACTTTTCTCATAAGGGTGTGCAATCCAATGATAATCCATGTAGTACCTACACACATGAGAAAAGACAAAATACCAAGTGACGTATCGAGTTTGAAATGAGATATATATACCAATTTATGAGAAAACTCAAACTTTCAAATCTCCCCCATAATAAGATAATTCATTCTCCTCCTTTTTATGATGTCCCTAAATAGGCAAATGAGAGAAATAAATCAAATAAGCAATTGTGGAGTGTCACTAGGATAAAATCACACCATGAATGATCACAAAAACAACCAAGTCGATGATAGCGTAAATGAAGTGGTGTGATCAAATTCGATAGGAAAATCAATGCATACAAACATGACATATGTGCACGATGAATATTGGATACTCCTAGCGAATGAACTCAAATGCGTCCTTTGGTGAAAAAGAATGACAATATAAGATATTGACTCAATCAAATCAAAGCTCAAAGAGATTTTCACACTAATAACGTCCAAAAAGATTTATGCTTTTTCAGGACTTTCAAGGAAGTGCAAACCCGTTTAAAGATTCTCCAACCAAACTCCCTCAGATATATATTTTGAATAGAGGTATTCTAAATTCTCAAACTTTGGAGAATTGATGGTGAAACCTAAGTGGCCCATATTTGGCATGAAGTGATTGTTATTGCCTTTAAATTTTTTCGGGCTCTTTTAACCTCTTTGGACCTCGGATATTAAAATTCCTCCATTTTTTAGGTCCTTTTAACGGTGTATTTTGCGCAAAGGATAGATGATTACCTTTCGCAGCCCCTCCCCGTTATAAAAAAACACACAGTCTCACCAAAACGGGTTTTACATGCATTCCAATCTTGTCAAGTTTTATCGCATATTGTAAGTTGTATAGACAGAATTAAGATGGAAACACTCAAGCCAATATGAGATAGACCAGTGCAATAATGAAATATAGTCGTGCATGTGTGCAATAAAGGATATAGGAGTCAAACATGTAGGAAGATATCACTAATTACATCTCAAAGACTCCAAACAATGTAAAGAACATGGATGAAATGATGTAGCCTTTCAAATCTCTATCAAACAGTCACATGGATATATGGAATGAAGTTGTGACTTGGCTATCTTAAATGCTCATCCATAAAAGGAGCAAAAACAGAAATCTTTTTGGATTTTTCAAAAATTTTAGTAAAAATAAAATCTTTTTGTATTTTTCTTAAAGGAAAATCTTTTTGGAATTTTTGTTTTAACGAAATAAAAAATGAACAAAAATAAACAAACTAATGGTACATGCTAGCAATAGGCAAAAGAAACAGCATGAAAATCAACCTATGCTAGCAACCAAGACAAGATCTCAACCGGGAGTAACGGTGGAGTTTTCCAAAGATGGTGACATCTTTTGAACACACTCCACTAGATCATGTGTTGTCTTGATAAAAAACTTCACTTGCTCGCGAATATGTGCAAACTCTCTATCATAATGTGCAGGCAAAATGTCATGAGTGGGTGTATGTGCATGAATGTGTGAAGTGGCATGATATGGTAAAAAACCCAACTTGGAACAAAACTCCCTAAGATGTCCTCGCTTCTTGCAGTGGGAGCAAACATAAACCGGTCTAGGAAGTAATTTGTCAACAATTTTGGGAAGAACATTCCTAGACGGGCTCCCATGGGACTCACTCACCAAGGTGGATATAGGCTCGGGTGCATTAAAAATAGTGAATGTACTGCCATTACCTTTTCCAAAATCATTCAGAACGGGATAGAGAACCATCTTATTAACCTTCTCAGATGCATTCTCTAATGTGACTTGGACCTCTCGTGCTTGTTTGAGAACATCCTCGAAATGTGATACACGTGTCGTCAGACTAGACACCGTGTTGGTCAAGTCACCTTTTCCCTTTTTAGCTCAGCATTTTCTTCCTTTAACTCACAAATCCGAAGACCTAGAATTCTATTTGACCTTTTTGTTTCCATGGTCTCGATAAATAACTTTTGAAAAGCTTTTTGGATCACACTTTCATCACCATCCTCATCCTCACTATCACTTAGAGAGGTGGGCATTGCATCTTTCTTACGCTCTCTCCTAAGTTTAGTGGGACACTCAAATTTCTTGTGCCCTGTCCCATCGCACTCAAAACATCTTATCTTCTAAAGTTCTTTCTTTCTTTCTTTTCCACTCTCATCACAACTCTCTCTTTCTCCAAACAATCTTAAATCTCTCTCTAAAGCGGTGATCCTAAGAGCTAACGCTTTATAACGCTTCTTGGTATCAAAAGACTCAGAATATAACTCGGCGTAAGCGCGTGGGAGATCACACTCGCTCTCACTTGCCTCATCCTCCCCCTCACTCTCATCGCTCTCACTTTCGAGGTGTCCTTGTGACGTAGCATCCTCATTGTCGTGAGAAGCATTGGAGTTAGTCACATGACTTGCCATGAGTACGGTGATGTTATGCTCATGCGGTGACTCATCTCCATAGTCCACCGACTCAACCTCACTGTCGTCACTAAGGGTAGCATTTAGGACAGCTTTCCCTTTCTCTCTGTTCAGACGTGTGTCACACTCAAAAGCTCTATGACCCTTACCGTCGCATTCAAAGCATCTCTCATTGTCTGTCTTAGGAGGATCTTTAAAATCTTTTTCATTATTTTTCTGAAAATTCCTTTTATCATTGAAATTTCCACTTTTCTTGAATTTGAGAATTCTTTTGAAATTTTTTGCAAACAGGGCCAAGTCATCTAAGTCCAAATCACACTCAGAATCGGACTCAAATTTTTTTTCTTTCTTTTTCTTAAAATGAGTCTTTAAAGCAATGCCATTATCCTTAGCCTTAATGGTTTTTGGAAACATGTCAATCTCATAGGTCTAAAGATCTCCTACAAGTTCTTCCAACTTAAGTGATTTCAAATTTCCCAAAGAGTTCAAAACAGTGACTTTAGGAATAAAGCGTTTTGGGAGAGATCTCAAAATCTTTTTAATGACACGCGTGTTATCAATCACTTCGCCCAAATTAAAACTTATGTTAACGATGTCTGACAAACGAGCATAAAAAATATCAAAGAATTCAGACTCAGACATGGTAATAGTCTCAAATTGGGTGGCCAAATTTTGTAATTTTGATTCTTTAACCACGTTCGTACCCTCATGTGTCAATTTCAAAACATCCCAAGCCTCTTTAGACGTGGTGCACGTCATAATTCGGCGAAACTCATCAGGAGTTATGGATCCGGAAATAGCACTCAAACCTTTAGAGTTAAAAGAAGACCATCTAAATTCATCTTCAGTCCAAGAGGTGACAGGTTTTAAATTAGTCACATTTTCCACAGTGACGGAAGGAGGTGTCCACCCTCTTTCAACTAAAATCCAGACACGCTCATCAAAGGCTTTTAATGCAGATCTCATACGGGCTTTCCAATAGGCATAATTTATCCCGTAAAAAACTGGCATTTTATTATATAACTTCTCCATTTGAACACGCACTTTTTCAAAAAGTACAAAAAGTACATGTCACAACGCTAGCAAACATATAACAAAAAGCATAACTAGTGTATGACAAACATGCAAACACAATTATCTATATGATATGGCAAGAGAAGAATCATGTGCAAGCAAACGGGAATCAACTTGTCTAAAATCTAGTGCTTCTAACAAAGTTTTCCTAACCCAAATAGATGTGAAACGACGTGTAGGGGATTTGGGAACCACGGGAACACTAGACATAGACTTCCAAGGACATTTTCCAAGATTGAAACAAAATCTCCTAAGGTGACCTTTCCTACCACAATACGAACATGTGTAAATGGGTGGAACGACACCTATGGGATGACCTTTTCTAATATCCTTAGAATTGGTTGACCCTCTAAAATAAATAATGGTTTTGGCTTTAGCATTAGAAGCATGAGAACAAGATGAGCCATTACCATCATTATCAAACCTACTTGAGTCAGTCAAATAATTTTTTAACTTCAAAATTTTTTACTCAAGCAAAGAATTAGACGCTTCCAAAGACAGGGATTTCTTTTTCAAATTTTCAATTAAACTTAACAGTTTATCACCCTCACCCTCAATTAAAACAAACTTATCCCTAAGAGTCTTTTCACGTGCCATAAAATCATCGATTAATTTTTTATCCTCGACGGCACAAACGGGAACCCTAGAATTTTTTAAGTCCTTTAATTCCTTCTCTAAAACAAGGACTCTCCCATCACTCTTCTTTTTGGCAATTTTCAAAGAATCAAAATCAATACACAAATTGCCAAAGTGCTCACGACAAATATCACTTTGAGTTTGAAACGCTTGCAAATATTCAATCTTACTTTTAAAGAGAGAATTTTCTTTTTCCAAAACTTTAATTATTTTACAAAGTTTCAAATTCATATTTTTTAAATTTTCAGCATGGTCGTGAACTTTTTCAAAAATAGGCTCCTCTTTAAATGGGTGTTCCATTGGAAAAATTGCGATTTTTCACAAAACTGATTTTTCAATAAAAAAAAAACCAATATCACACTATTTTGGGGAAAATAGGAATACGCGATAAATTAGCGCAACCTGCTCTGATACCAATTTGAGAACGTGAGTAGACAAATTGTATTAGAAAGTAAATCCTCGAAAAATCAGGATCATGCGATAAATTAGCGTAACCCGCTCTGATACCAATTTGAGAACGTATGTGCTTGCGTTCAAATGGGCAAATTATATATTAAACACCTTTTAACTCAAACAAACCCCAAACATGCAACAGAATGTGATTGAATAAGATAATGAACTAAGAAAGAACATTCAAACACATGCTTGTGAGGAAAAATCCCCCAATGGGGCAAAACCATTTATTTCCATTATAATATTGTAACTGTACAATTTCGGATTACAATGAAAATACAAGTGACTAAGAATTACCCTCAGGTGTCGGATTCTGTAGTCGGCGGGTGGAGTTATCCCTTTCCAGTAAGGCCTCAGGTGTCGGATTCTATAGTCGGCGGCTGGAGTTATCCCTTTCCAGTAGGGCTGCAATGAAGAAGAAGAACGGTCTTCTCCACAATGGTATGAACAGCAAAAGTGCATTCCTGGGTTGCAAAGAGATTCACAAATGTTTAGAAATTTGTGTGAATCAAAAAACCTAGAGTCTAGGGCTCAATAGGTGAAGACTTAGAGTTTTTGTACTCTGAAAATCGTGTATGGAAGTCTTGGAAAACCACTTCCCGTAGTGGGTTTATAAAGGAATAACATGGCCTAAAAAATCTCTGCACGATCTGTTTGATATTATCCCAGGCGGACCGGTCCGGATCTGAGGCGGATCGGTTCGGGTAGGCGGATCGGTTCTTTTTATTTTAGGCTTCTTCGGTTCGCTTGCGGTCCGGGGTGTACTGGCTTTCAGCAGGCGGATTGGTTCTTTTATTCTGGGCGGACCGGTCCGGCCTGTCATACTTTGATTCCTCTTCTTCTTTTTGATATTCGGATCCGTTGATGATTGTATGAATCTTGAATTTCTTCAACGGTGTAACGGCGTGTGACATAACAAATTGATAATGGACAAAAATGTCCTTACAGTATGATTATACACAAATATAGGATAGATATATACACATGCACTCAGTCATATATAAACGTTCTCATTTTCCAATTAGGTCCTCGCTTGGAAATTAAGTGATGCAGAACATCAAGAGTATATTGCTGAGCTGAAGGCCGCGGCTGAAGAAAGAGCAAGGCTGAAAGCCAAAGCAGACGCAGAGGCAGCGGTGAGGACGGGGAGACAGAGACTTTCGCGGGCGGAGAAGAGGATGACGATGATGATGACGCGGCCTCTTAAATTCTCAATTTTTGTTACATCTTTTTGTAATCTTAGATTTCCGTTGTGGCTGCGGCCATCTATGACTATTAATACAAAGGCTGCGGCCATATTTTTATCACCGATTGCCTACTTAATATTCCTTCCCTTTCAATATTTCATGTTTTACATTACCTGCCATAATGAATGGTTGCGCGTTACTGCCTCATATTTGCAACTTGCTTTCTGTATTGAATGAACTTGTAGGACTTGTAGCTAGGTCCGCGATAGCATAGTATAATTCGATGCAATCTTGCTCTTATTAATGATCCGCGGTGTCCTTGTCACTTTGGCCCTTTTTTGTTTTGCCCCTGCACCTCACTGTAGGGCTGTGATCCCCCAAGCCGCGGTGCCAATGAAGTATGGTTTTGGGGCTGCGGTTTAATTTCTTCAATTTTTCGTAGAAGCCGCGGACCCTTTGGTTATCTACTCGTTTGCCATGTAGAAATAATGAATAGATCGATGCCGCGGTAATTTTGAACGAGAGAAATGTTGCCATCCAGTGCTAGGGCAGTGGTGGATGGGGATGCCGCGGCATCTACTTGACTGCTGACAAGATAATGAGGCTGTAGAACCTTTCCCTTGGAAAATCGAGGCCATCCTTCTGTAGGTTTGACATGCTTCATGATCATAGTAACAGAGCCTTCTATAGCCGCTTTGATTGTCTTTCATGGCTTTCCTTTAGTCGATCTTGGGACACTACGAAGCCTCCCAGGCTGGGTTATATTATTAAGCCACCCACAGCTAATATGCGAGACACTATCAAGCCTCTCCAGGCTGGGTTATGTTGTTAAGCCACCCACAGCTAATATGCGAGACACTATCGAGCCTCTCCAGGCTGGGTTATGTTGTTAAGCCACCCACAGCTAATATGCGAGACACTATCGAGCCTCTCCAGGCTGGGTTATGTTATTAAGCCACCCACAGCTAATATGCGAGACACTATCGAGCCTCTCCAGACTGGGTTATGTTATTAAGCCACCCACAGCTAATATGCGAGATACTATCAAGCCTCTCCAGGCTGGGTTATGTTATTAAGCCACCCACAGCTAATATGCGAGACACTATCAAGCCTCTCCATGCTGGGTTATGTTGTTAAGCCACCCACAGCTAATATGCGAGACACTATCGAGCCTCTCCAGGCTGGGTTATGTTATTAAGCCACCCACAGCTAATATGCGAGATCCTATCAAGCCTCTCCAGGCTGGGTTATGTTATTAAGCCACCCACAGCTAATATGCGAGATACTATCAAGCCTCTCCAGGTTGGGTTATGTTATTAAGCCACCCACAGCTAATAATATATATAAAGCCATCCTTGGCTAGATATTGTAAGCCTCCTGGCTCGATGACGAGTCCCAAAAGCTAAGAATGGGCGTTATAAGCCCCCGTGGCTAATGTCGCACTCCGAGAGCAGAGAATTGGCGTTGTAGGCCTTGGTGGCTGATAAAAGCTCCTTGAATCCTCAGATGCTTCTGCGAATATGGTCATCATATGATAAGATGTAGTTGCACATTGCGAGGGAAACTTCTGAGCTAATGAAGGCCATATCCCATCCATAAGTGCATCCCGAAGTAGAATAATCCTTCGAGATAATTTTGTTATATTTCCTCTTAAATCTGTTTGAGACAACAAGTCTTTTTGTGCGGTAGCAGGTTATGAAACCAAGAGAAATATCAGATATAGCTAAACTTTCTAGTTCATATACTTATATATGTATGCTGCAGCTAATGACTTTGTTAACAAAATATAAAGTCTCGAGTATTTAAGGCTACAGTGAGCTTCATAAAACATAAACAGAAATAGTTGAAATTAGAAAGACTAAGGATGAGATGCGGTAGGCAGCCTCTGCTAGGTCTGGCTGAATCCCTTATGCATTCTTCAGGAATCGCTGCAGCATCCCTTGCCCGATTAGCCTTTCAATTTCATCCTTCAGAGCATAGCATTGCTCTGTGTCGTGGCCATGGTCCTGATGGAATCTGCACCAGGTAGCTTTGTTCCTCTTGTGGGGTGGAGCTCTCAATTTTTCTGGCCACCTCAAAATCTTGTCCCCTTTGATGACTTCCAAGATCTCTTCAATTGGGAGGCTCAACTGAGTACAGACACCCGACTTTTTTTGCCTTTTTTTACCTCTGACGGTTGACTCCGCGGTTTCATTTACCACCGCGGCAGGCATGGTTGGCTTTGCTATTTCCTCCACCTCCGTGCCTATGTTTTTAGATGCCGCGGACTCCAGCATTAGCACCCTCTGAGTGAGAAAATTAACCTGGGTCTGAAGCGAGGCGTGGCTGTCATAGAGGTGATTAAGGTGATTGTATAGTTGCACAATCTCATCCTTGACTTCTGCACTCCGGATGGATTCTCCCTCCATCTCTGCTTTTTTTAGTCTTTACAATGTAAATATATAATCTGAGAGCAAACTAATAGAAGTGAGAAATCTCAGAGATACTGAAGTAACCAAGTAGGAAATGGGGATGCAGCACACTACTACGGGGCACCGCGGCCGCGACCATAAGGCACGTAGCAAGATGCACTGCCGCGGCCTCATATGATACACCATGGTAGAGCTAGAGCCCGACTGATTACGCTCCTCAACGTTTGAAGCTTTTGTAACTACCCTAGTGGAGGCCACGGCCCTAAGACATATTTACTGTCTGGCCGCATCCCCTCCTAGGCAGTAAGGAGCAATCCCAAACCTGAAGCTCGGGAACTGAGTTTCTCTCCCGAAACTTATGGGGAGCACACCTACTAGGGTTTGTCCATGAGTAAATAACCTCTCGGTGCACACACGACACAGTTTCAATGATAACCCTAGATCATAGGCCAAGAACAGCAAAGAAGGAGTAGATACAATCCCTCCCTAATCATTCATCTTTTTGAGGCAAAAGCCCACCATGCTTTTCGATACTAGCTAGATAGAATGATATCACAGGGGTATGCAAGATGGATCTAAAGCCATAAGATGGAGTATATCTGGATATAAGAAATACCCACCTATGGGTGTGAATATGATGTGGAGTCCAATAACTAGTAACCGACCCGTGAGGAGATGATCCAAAGGACCCCCCGGGATCGAATAAGGTGTTTGAAGAACTCATATATGCAGAGAAACAAGATTGAAGTATCTCGTTCCCACAGACGGCGCCAAATTGATGATACGAGAAATCGTACACATGTAGATCTCGTGTACACAAATCAAGTATGAAGTGTAGAATAAATAGATAAAGCAAGCAAATAGAGAGTAGACAAGATATAGAGTGGTTCAGCCCCTAAAATGGGCCTACGTCCACTATGTTGCTCCCTTCTCATTATGTGCATTGCATTGTACAATATTATCGTGCCTATAGAGGCGTACAAGTATGAGAATAAAGGAGAGTACATGATAGTATTAGAGATTCCGGTGAGCCCGTGAGGTGGCTGTGATGTGGATTCTAGGCCTCCAAAGCTTACGTTGGGGTGATGTAGAGAGAATTTGTGTTGTAGTGCCTCGGGTGTGTCTGGAACCGATCTCTCCCTTTCGGGTGTGATCCTCTATTTATAAGGTAGTGTGTTGAATCACGTGCCCTGAGCACGTGGCGTACACCAAGTCTGTAGTAGATGTGGATGAGGGTATGCGGCCCAGAGCAGCAGCGCTGAGCTGTTGGAGGGGGCCCGCGAACCCTGAGCTTGGGTGCCGTGGCCTCTTACGGAGAGGGCCGCACCCTAGAGTTCTGGTCGCGCCTCGAGTGAGATACCAGACGCGGACTGTATGGCTTGAATGCGATTGTAGAAGTACTGCCACAGCAGGGTGCTATACTTGTACTATCACCCATGACCCATAATAATATTTTTAACTGTACGTAATATAATTTTACCCAATTCTTACGTATAAAGAACTCATCTCTTTTTATTCTTAATTATAATCATTTCATCATTACTTCTCGTCCCTCGAGTATTCTCTCATCCTAAAGGTAAATTCAATAGGTATACCCTCTCTAACATACTGGTCTAAGTCATTCATGAATCTTTTAATTCCTTAATTAATGTATGCACGATTTCTAATATGTGTCAAACCCCCGTTAACCCACGGTTACATCCCATATAAAATTACATTGAACGGAATCTACTTAGACCCTTATGGTCCTCTTCATGACCCATTATACTCTTTAAATGATATTCAAGGGTTTTTATGCATTTTATCCGAATTAAACAAAAAGAGGAAAAACAAGCAGTTTCCAGGAGGGATCGATCGATCGATCAGTTGATCGATCGACATTCTCGAGTCGATCGATCGATCAAACAGGTATTCCGAATTCTGTCATTGTTAACTACGAGTTTTCTTCATCAAACTCAACCAAAACTCCATACTTGAGTCCCAAACTCCCAACCAATTAAACTAATAGTTATATTAACCTACCTACATGATTTTCTACATAAAGCATGTATGAATTTCATCAAAAGTATAGGATTAAAGGCCCAATTCCTAATATTTATCAAGTACCCTAGTTTCATTATAATTTCCAATCTTCTAATTCTTTTTTCAAATTTCTCTCTTCCAAACCATTACAATTTAATGGGTAACCCTCTACACATGATAAGGTTTTCCTGAATATACTTATTTATTCTAAAGCATGTGATTTAAATTCCCTAAATCATCAAATTCTTCGAACAAACATATATTATTTAATCATATTCTAACATGGTTGAATTACCCACTAGAAATCTGTAAGAAAATTACTTTCCATAAGATAGTAGGTATGATTCCACGAGTTTTACAGGTATAGGCTTAATCCCCTAACTCCAATATACTTTTTGGTGGTGGTGGTGCAATTGGGTTGGTTCTTGGCCTTTGATTCTTGGAAGACTTTTCTCCGTCCTTTCTCTCACTGTCCTTCTAAACTTTTTGGAATGTTAACCCTAAAAGAATCTCCTAATATCTGATATTAATTTCCAATTTTTGTCATTTAACCACGGACTAATTTGGAAATGACTAAATCGCCCTCCCAGGGTGTCGGTTAGGCCTAAAAATGCCCCGAGACTCAAACTAAACCCTCGGGTACACTTTTCTGACTATCTCGACCCATCCGGACACGTTGGTGCATTCGAAATGAATATATGGTAGACTTATAATTTATTCACTTTTTATAATAGTAATATAATCCTGACATGACACAGGCGTGTCCCGACTTAATTTCCATAACTGTCATATTATTCACTCGTGACAATTTAAATAAATTCAATTCTACATATTACTTTACTCATTAAGTAATATTCATCAAATTCCCAATAATTACTAACTCTCATCACGCTAGTAAATATTTAAATAAATATTTGAGTTAATATTAAATTAATTTATCTCAACTATATTTAATAAATCCCCAATTTAAAAGCCATAAAAATACGGGGTATGACATACTTCCCCCCAATAACGGAATTTCATCCCGAAATTTAGAAAATAAGGCATACCTGGTAAAAATAGATCTGGATATTTTTCTCGCATATCTGCCTCGCGCTCCTAAGTGGACTCCTCCACATTATGATGCTCCTACTGAACCCGTACAAGTGGAACTATCTTCGACCTAAATCTCCTCTCGCTATGGTCTAGGATTGCCACTGGTCTCTCCTCATAAGAATTATTAGGTTGTAAGTCAATCTCCTTTATCGCGATGTGGGTGTGGGCCATATCATCCTGAAGATATCGTCTCAACGACGAGATGTGGAATATATCATGAATATGGTGCAAGTGCTCTGGCAAACCCAATCTGTATGCCAGTAGCCCTATCCTCTCGATAATGGAAAATGGTCCTACGTGCCTCGGAGTCAACTTTCCCTTCTTCCCAAATCTCATTACTCCTTTCATAGGAGACACACGCAATAATACTTGGTCCCCCATGCTAAACTCTCTGAAGGATCGCTTTGAATCGGTGTAGATTTTCTGCCGGTCCTAGGCTACCCGAATACGACTCCTGATAAGATCAATCTTAGATGACGTCTCCTGAATCACCTCTGGTCCAAGCAACTTGTTGTCCCCCACTTCTAGCCAACAAGCGGGAGAACAAAAAGATCTGACATACAAAGCCTCAAATGGGTCCATGTTGATCGTGAACTGATAGGCGTTATTATAAGTGAACTCCACCAGTGGAAGATACGGCTCCCAACCCCCTCCAAAATCAAGGACACACATGCATAGCATATCCTTCAGCATATAATTGGTACGCTTTATCTATCGATCCATCTGTGGGTGATAAGATAAACTCAATCTCAACTCTATACCCATGGCCTCCTGAAAGCTCTCCCAGAAGTGCGACACAAAAACTTGTCTCTATCATACACAATATCATGGGGCACCCCATGTAACCTAACTATCTCGACAATAAATAACTGTGCATACTGGCTCGTGGTGTAGTCTGTCCGCACTGGCAAAAAATGAGCTACCTTCGTAAACTAATCCACTATAACTCATATGAAATTCTAACCCCCCTATTATGTAGGCTGCCCGATAATGAAATCCATGGAAATGCTTTCCCATTTCCACGTAGGTATCTCCAACGGTTGAAGTAATCTTGGTGGTCTCTGGTGGTCCACCTTTACCATCTGATAGGCAGAACATTTGGACATGAACTCCGCAATGTCCTTCTTCATCCCACTCCACCAGTACTGTTGCCTCATATCCTGGTACATCTCATCCCCTCTGGGATGTACCATAAATCTAGATCCGTGCGACTATGTCATCACTGCATGATGTAAATCATCTCCCTATGGGACCACCAATCTCCCATTAAACCTCAAAACCCCATCAGAACTCACTGAATAGGATTCATCACCCTCAGCTAAACGCCGTATAATCTGATCCTGACAAAAAGTATTCGCTTCTTGTGCCTGTATCACCTTCGTAACAATCTCGAGTGTGACTGATATAACAGATATAAAGGAACGGGCTACCGCATCCTGGTGTCCCAACTCTTTCCACTTCACTCTCCATACTTCTACTACGCCACCTACCGGTCTACGTCTTAACGCATCAGCAACCACGTTAGCCTTCCCCGGATGGTTCTATATCTTGAACTGGTAGTCCTTCATAAACTCCAGTCACCTGCACTGACGCATGTTTAACTCTCGCTGAGTGAACAAGTATTGTAGTGACTTATGGTCTGTGAACAAGCGAAACCTATCCCCCAACAAGTAATGTCTCCAAATCCAAAATGCGAACACAACCGCTGCTAGCTCCAGGTCATGGGTGGGGTAATTCCTTTCGTGAGGCTTAAGCTTGCAGGAGGCCAAAGCTATAGCCTGCTCCTCCTGCTGAAGTAATCCTCCGAGTCCCTGTAAAGAGGCATCAGTATACACCAGGTACTCCACTCTCGGCCTGGGAAAAGAAAGAACTGGCACTGAAGTCAGCTTATCTTTCAGATCATCAAAAGCCAGTTGACAAGCATCATCCCATACATACGGTACTCCCTTGTGAGTTAGATTCGTCAATGGACCCGCTATCTTCAAAAAGCCTCTAATGAACTGTCTGTAGTACCCGGCTAGCCCCAAGAAACTACGCACCTCTATCGGTGTCGTTGACTATACCCACCCCCTCACCGCTGACATTTTTCTCGGGTCAATTGATATCCCCAATTTCGACACAACATGCCTAAAAAATTATACCTCCCGTAACCAGAATTTTCACTTCTCATACTTAGCATACAGTTGATGCTCTTGTAGAGTATGAAGAACCTATCTCAAGTGCTCAACATGCCCTTCCTCAGTCTGTGAATAAATCAGGATGTCATCTATGAAGACGATGACAAACTGATCCAAGAACTCTCTGAACACTCGGTTTATCAAGTCCTTGAATACGGCAGGAGAATTTATCAGCCCAAACGACATGACTCTGAACTCATAGGACCCATATCTCATTAAGAAATCAGTCTTCGACACATCCTGCTCCCTAATCCATAGTTGATGGTATCTCGATCTCAAATTTATCTTTGAAAAGATGGTTGCTCCCCTCAGCTGGTCGAACAGGTCATCGATTCGAGGCAGCGGATACTTATTCAGTATCATGACCTTATTCAACTCTCTGTAGTCCATGAACAACCTCAGTGAACCATCTCTCTTCTTCACAAATAACATCGGAGAGCCCCAAGGTGAGATGCTCCTACGAATGAATCCCTGGCCCAATAATTGCTCTATCTAATCCCGTAACTCCCTCATCTCCGCTGGAGCTGTACGATACGGAGCACGTGTTATCGGTCGAGTGCCCGACATTAAGTCTATGACAAAATCTTATCTCTCAACTGGGAGGTAGACCCGGTATCTTTTGGAATACATCCAAAAGCTCATGAATAATTGGAATCGAATCCAGGGGAATCACAATCTCCTTAGGGGTATCCTCCTCTATGTAATACAAATGGGTGGAAGATCCCCCCTCTGGGCGAGGCATAGCCACCAAAAACATCTCCTGACCCGGAATGACAAAGATAATACTCCTACCGAAGCAATCTATCATGGGTCTTTATGCAGCGAGCCAATCCATATTAATAATGGCGTTGTGATCACGCATATCTAAAACTAGCGTGTCTGCAGGTAAAATCAAGCTACCAATCTCTATACCTACACCCCCGGCATATAAAGAAAATCAAAGGCCCATTCCCCAGTAGTGAGTCTACACATGTCACTGTACTCTCTGCTGTGTCTAATAACCCTATGGCCCATGAAAAGTGGGTAGCTATAAAATAGTGCGACGCCCCAGTATCAAATAAGACTCAGCCCATAGTGCCATGTATTGGAAATGTACCCTCAATCATGGGTGGTGCCTGAGGTGCTATGGCCTGGTGGATGTTATAAACACGTCCATAATGCAATTTTCCCTGCTGAACTGGGGTTGCTGGGATGGCTGGTAGGGCTGGCACTAGGAGGACGACTGGAAAGAGTGGCCTCTACGATTTATTATGTCCACCCTGCTGCTGTGGGGCCCTATCCCCCTCTAGGAAATCCTGGCACCTATGTCCATTCTTGACACCTTCAAAACACTTACCCCTGAAGTTTCCTCCCCTCTGTCCCTGATGACTACGGCCCTGTTGGCCGTTACCACCCCGCCACTAGACCTGCTGCTGACCCTGCTACTGACGATGTTGGCCCTGTTGTCCATGATGACTAGACTCGCCCTACTAGCCCTGTCTAAACCCCCAAAATCCCTATCTGGAATCACCGGATTGGAATCTCTTAGCAGGGTCCCACTGATGGGAACTCTGACCACTGTGACGAGTCTTCCCTTGGGATGCTGGTGCCCGACTAGTACTACTGCCCATATCATGCCCTACTGGCTGGACTCCCCTGCTCATTTGCTTCCCTGCTGATGAAAGCGATGATCCTAGTAGTGAAACAAAGTGGCGTTAAGTACATCAGTGTAAGTAACCAATGATAGATTACCGATGAGGTGCTGACGAATACTCCAGGCCAATCCATCTAAAAATAACAATTTCTTCTTCTCCTCAGTGGGTGCTTTATCCGACATTATAGTGATAAGTCTCGTGAACTCCTCCTCATACTCACCAGTGGTCATACTCTCCTGCTTAATATTCAGTAACCTACGCCTCATCTCATTTTTCACGGCGGATGAGAAATATTGGCGGTCAAACTGCACTCAAAACGACTGAATCGACATGCTGTCCCTCTCCTCCAAGGTGGTGGTGGATTCCCACCACTACAAAGAGGCCCCCACTAGCTTGAAGGAAGATAATAACTGTCTCTGTGCGTTAGTGCACTCATACATACACAGATGCCTCTGGATATCCTTCTTCCATTGGTTGGCGATCATGATCATCGACCTACCCGAGAACTTCAGGGGATGAGCCTTTTGAAAGGCATCTCTGACCCGTTCCCATGCAGTGGGAAGTTATGCTAGTACTGGAGCTACTGCCTGAACTTGGGGTGGAGCCTGCTGCACCACTGCTAATGCAGCATTCACCGCCTGAGCAATAATGCCGTCTACTTCGGTTGCATTCATCATTCCCTGAGCCGGAGTTACTGGCTGCTCGGGTTGGGCATTCCGGTCTCAGGGAGCTCATCTCGGAGGCATCTTAAATAAGAAGGAAGTTTATTAGTCTATAGTTATTATTAAATCTCAAATAGATGAAGACGTAAGCGTAAATACAAGAATACAACAGTCTTAAAAATAGGGCTCTATATCAAAGACGCTAAGATGAAAGAGAAATAAGCAGTACAGATCCTAAAGGACACTAGATACTGGATCTGATACCACCTATAACACCCCGCGTAATTAAATACCGGGTGATCAGTCCTTTATTTAATTAAAAATTAAGGTGAACGGTTTGGTTCATTCTTAGCATCACTGTCGAAAATAATTTTCCTTTTTAATCACCCTAATTAATTAAGCTAAGTGTCAAATCAATTTAAAGTATTATTCCATTTATTAAATCCCAATGTGAAAACCTTTTTAACTAATAGTTTAAGAATAATATAAATGCTAAGGATAACAATCAACCAAAAGAAATAAACCAACTAGATTAACCAAACCAAGTCAATAACCATAAGTGAAATCATCGTGACAAGAAATAACTCCCAATGAATACTGAATGCTGAAAAGATAAATAAATACAAAATCTCTAATAAGTCTAAACTGAAATGGGAAATCGAGCGACACATGCCTTAGCTATGAATTACTAAATCAAGAGTTGAATCAAGGAAGAGGTCGTCCAAGGGCCTCCAACTCCCAGATAAGCTGCATCACGTCCAATCCAAAGAACATATGCCTGACGCCCCTGTGGCTGGGCACCTATAATATATACATATATATACAAGAGAGAGAAAATGACAGGGAACAGGTCAGAGCCCGAGTGTAAAAATAGCTTTAAAAAGTGTTTTAGAAAGTAATTAAATGCTCATTAATTGATAAGACATCCATGTTAGCACACGACACTCTCTTGAGAATTCTCACCTCTGATCTAGTGTGCACGCATAACGTACTACTAAATGCTTCATAAGTTTGTCTAACTCATCTCCCATAAATTTTATTTCGAGAAGCCACAAGACTATGATTTTAGTGTAGAGATCAATCTCTTAATGATTACTTGTGTTACTTAGTATTTCTCAGTACTGTTATAAAGTTCCCGAACACTTACTATAATTTTGGAGCATTTCTTCAATATTTATCTACTTATATGCACAGTAGAAGAATTCCAAATATACGTATATATATTAATCACTCATATAATATATATACTGACGGCACCCCACATAAAATCTATGGTGCTGGCATACACTGCTATGAAGTCTCCATATCTCTCTTACAAAGGGAAATACTAGTTTGGAATCTCTATCGAACTGTATTAACACAATACAAACAAAATGGAGGCAAAGCATAGTTCCAAGTCACTAAGAGGTCAGCACATACCCCTCACATCTCTTAGGACCGTCTGACTATCATTCTCAGATAGCTTGTACCAAGGAATCCTATGTTCTAGGGTATAAGTCAATATCCCCCATAAAGGTTCCATCGAGATAAGCCTGTCCTGGAGCGGTAACCTTTGTGATCGCAAGTAGTGCGGGCATGATTATACACAAATATAAGATAGATATATACACATCCACTCGGTCATATATAAACATTCTCATTTTCCAATTGGGTTCCCCCATGACATATAATAATATTTTTAACCGTACGTAATACAATTTTACCCAATTCTTACGTATGAAGAACTTATCTCTTTTTATTATTAATTTACTTCTCGTCCCTCGAGTATTCTCTCATCCTAAAGGTAAATTCAATAGGTATACCCTCTCTAACATACTGATCTAAGCCATTCACGAATCTCTCAATTCCTTAATTAAGGTACACACAATTTTCAATATGTGTCAAACCCCCGTTAACTCACGGTTACATTCTATATAAAATTACATTCAACGGAATATACTTAGACCCTACTGGTCCTCTTCATGACCCATTATACTCTTTAAATGATATTCAGGGGTTCCTATGCATTTTATCCGATTTAAACAAAAAGAGGAAAAACATGGAGCTTCCAGGAGGTGTCGATCGATCGATGAAAGGGTGTCGATCGATCGATTCGATCGACATTCTTGAGTCGATTGATCGATCAAACAGGTATTTCGAATTCTGCCATTGTTAACTACGAGTTTTCTTTATCAAACTCAACCAAAACTCCATAATTGAGTTCCAAACTCCCAGTCAATTAAACTAATAGTATATTAACCTACCTACATGATTTCCTACATAAAGCATGTACGAATTTCATCAAAAGTATAGGATTAAAGGCCCAATTCCTAATATTTATCAAGAACCCTAGGTTTCATTATAATTTCCAATCTTCTAATTCTTTTTCCAGATTTTTCTCTTCCAAACCATTACAATTTCGTGGGTGATCCTCTACACATGATAAGGTTTTCCAGAATATACTTATTTCTTCTAAATATGTGAATTAAATTCCCTAAGCCATCAAATTCTTCGAACAAACATATACTATTTAATAATATTCTAACATGGTTGAATTACCCACTAGAGACCAGCAAGAAAATTACTTTCCTTAAGATAGTAGGTTTGATTCCACGAGTTTGATAGGTATAAGCTTGATCCCCTCGCTCCGATCTATGTTTTGGCAGTGTTGGTGGTGCAATTGGGTTGGTTCTTGGCCTTGGATTCTTGGAAGACTTTTCTCCTTCCTTCCTCTCACTGCCGTTCTAAAGTTTTTGGAATGTTAACCCTAGAAGACTCTCCTAATATTTGATATTAATTTCCATTTTTTGTCATTTAACTAAGGCCTAATTTGGAAATGACTAAATCGCCCTCCCGGGGTGCTTGTTAGGCCTAAAAACTCCCTGAGACTCAAATTAAACCCCCGGGTATATTTTTCTGACGATCTCGACCTGTCCGGACACGTTGGCGCATTCGAAATGACCATACAGGTGACTTATAATTTATTCACTTTTTATAATAGTAATATAGTCCCGACACGACATAGGCGCATCCCGACTTAATTTCCATAACTGTCATATTATTCACTCGTGATAATTTTAATAAATTCAATTCTACATATTACTTTACTCATTAAGTAGTATTCAAAAAATTCCCAATAATTACTAATTCTCGTCACGCTAGAAAATATTTAAATAAATTTCTGGATTAATATTAAATTAATTTGTCTCAATTATATTTAATAAATTCCCAATTTAAAATCCATAAAAATATGGGCTATGACACAATTTAAAGTAAACAAATGGGTTTCACTATTTTGACATGTCTGGTTTTAGTTTGTCAAGGAAATATTTTTTCATAAGGATGTAAGATGGTATTATATCACCCAAAGATAATTTTTATATTAAAAGTATTTCAATGTATAAGTTTATTTTATATTTTAGTTAGTTAAATACCGAATATCAATCAACTATCGCTTTAAATAAGTAAAGGCATATTGTTGTGTTACGGGACCCCAGCGAGTGGTGGTGCTACATCCTATGGGCGGGGGATCTCTCTAGTGTAAGGGTGATGTGGTAGTGCTTGTATCCCGGTGCCTCACGTCCCCCCGAGGTCGGGTTATCAGTTTCACGTTTAGGTGTCAATAACTTTTTCCCTGGATGTACTTTGACACCATGTCCAGTTTTAGTGGATGCCCCTTTAGCAAGTGTGGATTTCGTGCGTAGAAGAGGGGTTTTTATATTAGCTAGTTGTTTTGTATAAAATCAAACAAAAAGCTTCGGGCTAATCCTAGGGGTTGTTTTAAAGTCTACCGTTGGTTAAGAGATTCTTGTTGTTCGGGTTCGGGAATTGAGTTACAAGTGGGGAACGTGTTAGGAACCCCACTTGTTCTATATGCTTACTTAATTCTATGCTTATCATTTCTTTTTACATTAATTAATTACTTTTTAGTTATTTTAGAATGTGTTTATAATGTGAGGATCCCTAAAAATGTAGATAGGTGCTTAGGTTTGAAAATGGTATCAGTAAGAGGTGTAGAAACGTCACTTTAACTAGTGCCGGTACACAAGATTGCTTGTGTATGACTCCATGATTCATATTTGTATGTAGTATGGACATTATTATGAACGTAAGTGATCCAGAAAGCTCGACTTTAAGATAGTCTAATATCTTATTTGAGGTTTGAGGAGAGATAGAAAGGTGAGGAATGGGTGCATCTCTATTATGATTAGTTTATAGTTGTTTGTACATTTGTATGTAAGAATATGCTTAGGAGGTCCTGCCTTGAGATAGTTTGATATCTCATTTTAGTTATTTGATAGAAAAGATATCGGCGATGGGAGATAGGTGCATCTCGATGGGAATAATATATCAAGAGACATATTATCGAGGCTAGAGCTCACGAAAAGGACTCAATATTGCACCTACGTATCCAAGAGGGCCTAAGATAAAATCTTACATCGTATGTTCATTCACATGTTCCAACTTGATATGTATGCATGTGTGGGACTTGCTTTAGGAGGTGAACGGATGGTTTATGGAATATTCAAATGGTAGTGGTTCCTAAAATGTATGATATTAGCACATAACCTTATAATGGTCGGGTGATTACTAGTCAAAAGTTGTTATCCTTTAGAATAGTTTGGCTAAGAAACAGGGAGGTTTCATCAAGGATGTAATATTCTATTGCGAAGAATCATAGATGAATACCACAACTTGGTATTGGGGTAACTGGGAGAAATCGAGGGAGTTCAAGACTGGGGATAAATGCATACCTAATGGATAATATGCCAAGAGACATATTATAAGGCTTGGGTTTCATGAGTTTAGTTTAGTTTAGCACATACATACCCAAGGAGAGTTGGTATCAAATCCCACATAGTTTTAATTAATGGGGTTAAGTAATAAATAGGGGTGTATGAATAGAGACAGAGGCATATTTAAGAAATAATACACCAAGAGACATATTATGAGGTTTGATATCCATGAGTTTAGCTTGGTATAGTTCCTACATACCCTAGGGAAATTAGGATTGTAAGGACACAAATTTCCAATTGAGTCCTTTGTAGTTTTGGCTCAATTCCGAACAAAAACGTTTGAGTCATAGGATAGAGTATATTGATCAACCTTCAAGCCTATGACGTATTTGTTGAAGACGTAGCGGCCAAGTTTATTAAACTTTATCAAAATGTCGAGTTTAAGTGCCTCGTTTCTACGTCATTAACAGTGGTTCCATGCTTCCAAGGTATGAAGGCATTACATATATATATATATAGGAGCTTGGAACAGTTTATATTAGGTGAACGTTTACTTAAAACTGTTATTTATTTTCAGAAAGATTTTTATTAAAACTTTAAACATAGTTTATAAAGTTTCTGGGCTAAAAATGAAAATTTCCAACTTTCAGGAAGTTCGTTCGATATGTCGTTCGAACGACTTTTTCGTTCGAACCAAATGTCGTTCCTAGTTTGGCCTCTGTAACTTCGTTCGAAATGTCGTTCGAACGAGATGGATGTTTGAACAAGATTTCCAATGAGATTTCTAAAAAGTTCATTTTTAAAAACACTGGAACTTCGTTAGAATGTCGTTAGAAGGCTGTTCGAACAAGGCTTCGTTTGAACGATAAATCTCGTTCGAACGAGATTTAGCGGGAACAGTTAAATGGTAGTTTTTGACAGTTTTCACCCACTTTCCCATTATCTTTCCCCACTAACTTTTGACTGATTACCTAAGTACGGAAATCAACTTTGGAAAGTTAACTTTTTCATACACATCTATCTCCAAGAGAGAGTTTAAGAGCAAAAGAGAAAGAGAAAGAGAAAAAGTTCATGTTTTAAAGTGTTTATTTTTCAAAGAAAAATTCATTTACACTTTAGTTTTCACCCATATTGTTTATCCAAGCTTCCATATATACATACATTGCTTGGAGTTTTGGCACCGATTTCTCATCTCTACCGTTTTGAAGAGACGTTTGGGTTTGCTTCTAAATCCCACAAAGAAGAAGATGTTTGTGTTGATTTACCCACTTGGAGAAAGGCTCCTTGTACGGGTGACAATGACCATATAAAATCCGATCGGTGGATTCCGAGATCGTGATGGAGATCCGTGGTTATTCTCTAGGCAGAGGTTGATACAAGAAGATGCATCGGGGCTTGAGAGGGATCGAGTCGAGTGTTGTAAGTCATCTTTCTTGTATTTATAAATTCCGTACTTAGTGGATTTGAGGCTAGGGTCGTCCGAAGTTTTTTCCCGTTGTGGTTTTTTTCTCGTACATCGCGGCGTAGTGATTTCTTGTTTATTGTATCTTGCTATACTCACTTAGAACGCATGCTTAGGTAATTCAAGATAAAATTTGGTTTCAATCACTACATGTTTAATTTGGTGCGAAATTAATTTTAGGTAATGTTTAATTAATTCAAGTCATTAATTTAATGTGCTAAAATTTGGTTTGGCCTAATTTGTTAAAATTGAGAAATATGACTTAGGCAAATTTTCTAGGACTTGGTTAAATTGGTTTAAGTGAAATTTAAATTAGTGTTTGTTCTTAATCATATTTCACTTGGTTTAATTTTAATTTGAAGTAAATTAAAATTTGGTGTTTTTGTGAACCATCCTACGCTTCCGCATATCTCAACAAGGAAATTACTTTTAAAATTTTAAAATTAGGGGCCTACTCCGTTTCAAGGATCAAAGCCAACGTATTTATAATAAACGGGTATTTATGTGTGTAGGTTACGAAATACCGGGTATAAAAGGTACATAAGTGCAGTGTTTATGGAGCCTAGTCTTTAATATAATATTTTTGTTATGTTAGATTGATATATTTATAAGTTAAAAAAATGCGTTGATCAAATGCGATGATTGAAAAGTATTTGCATTAAAACACATATTCGAGGTGCCTCCACCTTGACGAGCTTAGTTTGCTAGGAAAAGTGGGGAGAGTAACTGGATTTTAGACTTTGGCCTCAAAGTTTTAGTTTGACACAACTAAATGGAACTTTCCTAAGCACATATTTTGAAAAGTATGTTTTCATGTTGATTTATTTAAATCATAACATATGACTAGAATTTGTTTAACATATGAGCATATCAATACAGTACACCTGTATAGGTGCTGGATCGAAAATGAGGCTTTTGAAATATAAATGCTATAAATTTCATACCCTGTTTCCTAAATAGGGGTCGAGCTAAAGAATATAAATAGGTATGTACACTTTGGACATATATAATTTGATTCTTGGTGTTTTTGACACTTTGAACTTTAGTGTAAGTGTCAAAAGTTTTTTTTGTGGATTCTTTAGAGGTTCATGCCCGAGCTTATTTGTGATGGGACAAGGCATCTTTTAACCTTGATTATTGATCGAGGTAACCACAAAGGTGATCAACAAAGATTGTACACGTGCAGACACTCTTCGTCGAAATTGAAAGGATTCCAGAAATGGGTTTGCCTATTTTAAAAGATATATAGGGTTTAGGGATGATAGCTTTAAAGTTTTGGGGAAAATGTGGGAAATTTTGTCAAGTGTCAGGCGGATAAATGATCAGTTATTAGTGGTATGGTAATAGTTAACCGATCAATTAATTATTAGGGAATGGTTAACCGATCCGTTAACCGTTCCGATAGGCCAAAGATATTTAATGCAGTTTGAGTTTGCTATTTTGGGAAAGTATCTCCCTCACATTTTCAATGATGCTTACTTCGGTATTATCATAATTTGCATTTACTCGGCACCTATGTTTGCTAGGTTTGTTAGTCTTATCCTGCGGGATCATGGATCATAGGAGTGGTTCGAGCTTTGTGAAGCTAAATTCCCTCTTTTGTTATGTTTGTACGGCAGTCTTCCTCCGAGTACCAGAGCTTCTTCTTTGGTACCACTTACTTAGGAGATAACGGAGGACACGATATCACTTTCGTTGGGCCTAGTTGATCCTTATTGACCTCAGGTTAGTCTTTTCCCACATTTGGATATATCGTGTTCCTTCAATGTGGTTTCTCATGATGAGGACCAGTTTTTCACATCCAGCGAAAGGACGCTACTTTTGGTATACTAGAAGAGTTTGTAGTGTCTCTCTAACTTTATTTTATGTTTGATGGTTTTTTCAATTTATTGATATTTTAGCCGATTTTTGTTGATACGGCCTTGTTGTGTGAAATACTTATACGCCGATCGTTTGCTCATATGTTATTACGCCCATTGACTTTAGAAGTTAATCATGATGCTACGATCAATTATCTTCGAATGTCCACCGAATTAGTTCAGTGCCTGGTCAGTTTTTTTCCTCCCACAAGTTCACATATTCCCATTGTGGGATTTATGTCAAAAGACTCAAAGGCTCTAAGCGGGAGCTATGAGGGAGGTCATCTAGGTAAGAGGCTCCATAACTAATGGATGGGTGGTGACATTGTTTTTGTTGGTTCTTTTAGGTGGGATTTGATGTAACTTCCTAAAACGACATCCTTTTGGTGTGTGTTTTTGTATTTTTTGGGTATACTTTAGGTATATATGTAGTATTTCCTCTAAAAGGAACATGAGAAATCGCCAATACATCTTTTGTCTTGCATTGGGATTCTAGATGCATGCATCTTGTATATAGATAAGGATACCTCCTCTTTCGACGGGTTGTTTAAGTATATATTATTTATGGATTTTCTTTATTCTATGCCTGAATGATGTGAAATGAGGACAACATCAGGCTGAAGTTGTAATGACCCCACTTTTATATGCTCATATATAGTTATTTTATAATTGTGCCTCACTTACTATCTGATAAATGGTGTGTTATTACAAATGTGATATTATATGTTCTTAATATGAAAAAAAAATCTATTTTTAAATATTAAGAATCAACAGAAAACTAGATAAAATTGAAGTTTTATGACACATCCTCAGCTAAACGATAAGTTTCGGGGTAGAAAATATAATTTTATGAAACTTTAGGGACTTGATTTTAATTATTTTAGGGACAAAAATGAAAAATAAAAGGGACCTTTTCATAAATAAAATATTTTCAAGGACCTCTAAGAAATATTAAATATATGTAGTGTGAAATTACCAAAATGACCTTCATGTGTAAAAAAACCCTTATACTCTTAATTGACACCTCGTTCTTACACGTGTCATCGATATAGCTAAAGATAAAAACACGTGTTGTTGTTCCGTAAAATAAGACTACAAGACCTCTCTGGAAGCCTACACCTCGACGCTCACTCGCTGTTGTAAAAGCTTGGTCAACTAGACACGTGTGAACGCCGTGATATCTTTGGAAAATTTAAGAAGTTCTTTTCATCTTAAATACGGACTTTTGGATCATTTGAATTCACACCAATTCCTTGGGAAATACTGATAGAAAGTGTGGGAATGTTTAAAAAGAAGTTCTTTTCATCTTAATATTAACGTGTGATCGAAGACTCAATATCTATAATTTCGAACTCTGTTTTAGGTGAGTACTATAAGACATTCCTTGCTTATTTTGATTATATGATATTATGCAAACTATGTATATTTTGTGAAACTTCTTTTATTCTCAAAATACATCTGATACTGATGATTTCGTTGTTTGTTATATGTGTATATCTCTCGATATAAACATCTGATTTGAATTCTAAAATTATTGATTTGGCCTATGGAAACACTCAGCTTTTAGAGCTTTTTTTGTTATTTTAAATAAATTGTTTGTTTTATCATATAGAGCATGTTTGGATCTCTTTTAATAAGTTTTAAATTTTGTCTTAAGTTGTAACTCGTTGTTACGTTTAACATAAATGAAGTTTCCTTTAGAAAGCTCTAATAACGTAATTCATTCACTTTCAGTGTTTTGCGATTCATAACCATGTGATTGTATTTCCTTTCCATTCATTATAAGTAATATTTTAATAACAAGAATATTTGTTGCCTTGGTGGCATGTCAAGACACTCTCTCCCTACAAATTTTTTGCTGAGGTCGTGACAGAGGTGGTATCAGAGCATAGGTTATGAACCCATGGACTACTGAGCATATGCTTGGAACATGTAGATTTTAAGTTTCCATACATAGGATATAGGATTAATATCCGACTTATGTGATAACCCTCCATATGTTTTACATTATATACAATTGTTTATAATAAGTATTCTTCTAATTTGCAATCTTGATATAGTAGGATACATCTTACGTTTGGCAATGACTGTAGAAAATGACCAAGATGAGATCAACTGCGGGAACTAGCAATTCGAATATGGAACGACTAGAAGGTGCATAAAAGGCGATTTAAAGTTTAGAAAAGATTGTGGAGCATCAGGTGAATAATGGAGTGCCAAGAAATCTTGAACTAAGTAGCTGACTATTGAACAATTCAAGGAGTTGAATCTTCCATCTTTTAAAGGTACTCCTAACCCCACTGAAGCAGAAAGTTGGGTGATGCAGATGGAAAAGATGCTCAATATTCTTAGGTGTACCGATGAACAAAAGGTTTCATTTGAAACATGTATGTTAGAAGTTTAAGCCGAGCATTGGTGGAGGATGACTAAGAGAATACATGAGGAGAGGAATACTTACATAGGTTGGAATAACTTTTTAATGATCTTTTATGAGAAATATTTTCCTGAAACGGTGAAAGATAAAATGGCAGCTAAGTTCATGAGTCTAGTTCAAGGGAATATGACGACTAGTTAATACAAAGCAAAGTTTACTGAGTTATCCCATTTTGCATGACTTATTGTGGTAACTGACATTTTAAAAGACAAAAAGTTTGAACCTCCATTAAGGTTGAATATTTGCAGTTGAATTTCAATCCTAAAGTTGACATCATATAGTAACGTCGTGGCTAGGGATATGATAGTTGAGAGGGATGGTGAGGAGTACAGTCGAATTAGAGATGGTAAAAGGAATTTTGGGGAACAAATAGGGAAGAACCAAAATAATAGAAATGATTTTAAGAGTACATCCAATGTTGGGGGAGCTAGTGATAACAAACAGTTTAATAACAAGGTATGTTAGCGATGTGGGAAGATGCATGGAGGACGACCTTGTTATAGGGATTCAGGAGCTTATTTTAAATGTGGGCAGAAATGACATTAGATAAAAGACTGTATAACCCCAACAAGGGTTTCGATACATCCTTTAGGAGAAAATAAGGACCAAGGCAGAAAGGGTAGAGTTTTTGCACTTTCTAATACCCAAGCTTCTAACGCAGTAGTGTCAGACACACTTTCTATAGGTGCACAACTTTTTTAAGTTTTAATAGATACTGGTTTTACCCATTAATTTGTGTCTTTACATTTTGTTAACCATTTTCCTAATATTCCTAAACCCTTGAATTATATCATACACGATTCTACTCCTTTGGGTGAGTTATTGATGGGAACATTAGTATATAAGTCTTATCATATAGATGTTAGTAGTCATAAGCTAATTTTTTATTTGATAGTTTTAGACATAAGATATTTTGAAGTCATTTTGGGGATGGATTGGTTAGCATCGTATCATGCTAAGGTAGATTGTTTTAATAAGAGAGTTACTTTCCAAATTCCTAACCAACCAGAATTCAGTTTTGAAGGAACTGGCATCCTATCTCCCATGCGTATTATCTCTGCAATGCAATCTTGTAGTTTTCTCAAGAAGGGGTGTTAAGGATTCCTTGCAAGTGTTATTGATTTGCAAACAAAACATCCTAGTTTAGAATATATTCCTATATCTAACCATTTTCCATATGTTTTTTCATATGATTTACCCAGTCTTCCTCCTAGTAGAGAAATAGAGTTTACGATTGACCTTATTCGTGGAACTATACCAATCCCGAAACCACCTTATAGTATGGCACCTTTAGAATTAATGGAATTAAAAGTTCAATTACAAGATCTGTTAGACAAAAGTTTTATCAGACCAAGTGTATCCTCTTGGAGTGATCGAGTGTTATTTGTTAAAAAAAAGGATAGGACGATGAGGTTATGTATAGATTATCGTGAACCAAATAAGGTGACCATTAAGAATAAATACCCCATACCTCATATAGATGATTTGTTTGATCATCCTAATATTGACCTTAGATCAGGCTATAACCAATTGAAGATTAAGGAAGATGATATTTCAAAATAAGATTTTCGTACTAGATATGGTCACTATGAATTTCTTGTGATGCCATTTGAACTAACTAATGAACCAACCGCTTTTATGGATATGATGAATAGAGTGTTTAGGAAATATTTGGATCAATGTGTGGTTGTTTTCATTGATGACATCCTTATTTATTCCAAAAGTATTGAAGAGCACAAAAAGCATTTAGAGACAATGTTACAAATTCTCAAGAGGGAGAGATTATATGGGAAATTAAAGAAGTGTGAGTTTTGGTTGCCTAGTGTCTATTTTATAGGACATGTCATTTCTAAGGAGGGAGTGTCAATTGATCCTCAAAAGATCAAGGCTATACTAGATTGGCCTAAACCAACTAATGTGACGGAGATTCGTAGTTTTCTTGGATTAGCAGGTTATTATCGAAGATTTGCTGAAGGATTTTCTAGTATTGCCAAACCTCTATCTAGATTAACACAAAAGAAGGTGAAATATGAATGATTTGAGGAAGTTGAGAATAGTTTTCGAGAACTTAATAATCGATATGTAAGTGCCCCAATTTTGACTATTCCTTGTGGGACAGGGGGATTTGTGATTTATAGTGATGCTTCAAAAAATGCTTTGGGATGTGTACTTATGCAAAAATGGAAAAGTAGTAATTTATGCCTCGAGACAATTAAAAACCCATTAGCAGAATTATTCAACCCATGACCAAGAATTCCCAGCTATAATTTTTGCTCTCAATATTTGGAGACATTAGTTATATGGTGAGACTTGTGAGATTTATACCGATCATAAGAGTTATAAAAATATATCTTTACCCAAAAACTAATGGAACATGAGACAAAGGAGTTGGCTAGAATTAATGTAGTGAGAGTGTGATTTTGTTGAAAAAAAGAAATTATTTAATTAAACTCGATTTTTCAATTAAATCCTAAAATATGCATCTAGGTGTGATTGAAGACAAGATGATAATGCAAGAACATTCAATCATAAACAAACACACAAATGAGAAAAAATCCCCCAAAGGGGCAAAACATTTTTTATTTTCATTATAATTTGTAAAAACGGTTTACACGGATTATACTAAAAATAAAAGTGACATACGAAATACCCTCAGGTATCGGTTCCGATGTCGTCGGCTGAAATCTCCCGCAAGAACTCCAGATGGTCAGTAATGGAAAAGAGTCTCCTTCTCCACAAGTTACTCCAGATGAGTAAAAATGATCCTTTTAAGGTTTAAAGATTCACAGACATATTTAGGAATGGTTTTGTGAATCAAAAGGCATTAAGCCTTAAAAACTTGAAGTCTATTTTCTAGCCTGTAAATCGCAGAAACGTGTACGAAAAAGACTTCAAGTTTTTAAGGCTTAATGCCTTTTGATTCACAAAACCATTCTTAAATATGTGTGTGAATCTTTAAACCTTAAAAGGATAGTTTTTACTCATCTGGATTAACTTGTAGAGAAGCCGACTCTTCTTCATTGCTGCCCATCTGGAGTTCTTGCGGGAGATTCCAGCCGACGCCTGGGGGTATCTCGTATGTCACTCTTGTTTTCAGTATAATTCGTGTAAATCGTTCTTTACAAATTATAGTGAAAATAAAAAAGGTTTTGCCCCTTTGGGGGATTTTTCCTCAATTGTGTGTTTTTCTGTGATTGAATGCTCTTGCATGATCATATTGTCTTCAATCACACCTAAATGCATGTTTTAGGATTTAATTGAAAAACTAAGTTTAATTAAATAATTTCTTTGTTTGAACAAAAGTGCACTCTCAAATTGGTATCAGAGCCAATTACACAATTATACAGTATAATTTTTCGCAAAATTTTTCTAAAAGATATCAATTTTTTGAAAAATTGATTTTTGTAAAAGGGCATGTTCAAAATGGAGAAATTATATAATAAAATGCCAGTTTTTTATGGAACAAATTATGCTTACTGGAAAGCCCGTATGAATTCTGCTCTAAAATCCATAGATGAAAGAGTTTGGATTTTGGTTGAAAGAGGGCGGACACCTCCCTCTATCACTATTGACAACGTGACAAATTTAAAATCTATGACTGCATGGACTGAAGTAGAATTTAAATGGTCAGGTTTTAACTCTAAGGGTCTTTGTGCTATTTCTGTATTCATCACACCTTACGAGTTTCGGCGAATAATGACGTGTACCACGTCAAAAGAGGCATGGGATGTTTTATAGCTTACCCATGAAGGAACTAATGCCGTGAAACAATCAAAATTGTAAAACTTAACAACTAAATTTGAAACTATCACCATGCTTAAGTCTGAATGTTTTGATGAATTCTATGCTAGATTATCTGATATTGTAAACACTAGATTTAATCTTGGTGAACCCATTCCTAATGCTAAAGTTATTAAAAATATTCTAAGATCCCTACCTAAGCATTTTATCCCTAAAGTCACTGTGCTAAATTCTATGGGTAATTTAAACACGCTTAAATTAGAGGAATTGGTTGGAGACTTGCAAACCTTTGAAATTGATATATTTCCTAAGTCTGTTAAACCAAAAGATAAGCGAATTGCACTTAATGCCCATGATAGGAAGAGCGAGGGGTCAGAAAGAAAGAGAGTAGAGTTATATAGAAAAAGGGAGATAGAAACGTCAGATTCTGAGTGTGACCTTGATTTAGATGATTGGCCTAGTTTGCAAAAAAAATTAAGAAAATTCTCAAATTCAAGAAAAATGGCTCTGATACCAATTTGAGAGTGCGCTTTTGTTCAAACAAATAAATTATTTAATTAAACTCAGTTTTTCAATTAAATCCTAAAACATGCATCTAGGTGTGATTGAAGACAATATGATCATGCAAGAACATTCAATCGCAAACAAACACACAAATGAGAAAAAATCCCCCAAAGGGGAAAACCTTTTTTATTTTCACTATAATTTGTAAAGAACGGTTTACACGGATTATACTGAAAATAAGAGTGACATACGAAATACCCTCAGGTGTCGATTTTAATGTCGTCGGTTGGAATCTCCCCCAAGAACTCCAGATGGGCAGCAATGGAAAAGAGTCGACTTCTCCACAAGTTACTCTAGATGAGTAAAAACGATCTTTGAAGGCTTAAAGATTCACACACATATTTAGGAATAGTTTTGTGAATCAAAAGGCATTAAACCTTAAAAACTTAAAGTCTATTTTCTGGGCTGTAAATCGCAGAAACGTGTACGAAAAAGACTTGGAAAAACGTGCAGAATGGGTACAGATATTAATACAAAAATTGAGGCAGTGTCGTCATTCGAATGACATAGGCATGTCGCTCGAACGAGACACACGTTTCGCTCGAACGAGATCGCACGAAATGCTCATGTCGTTTGAACGACAGCGCGATCTCAACGACCAAAAAAGTCTGCTTCTACTCTTAGAAAAAATTCTGCTTTTGTGTTAAAAATAAATCAGACTTCAAAAAATATTTTTTAAAACATTCCCAAATATTTATGCAAATATTAAAAACTCCAATAAACCATTTTACCAATAACGCAAAGTGGAGTAGTGGGAATGGTTGAGCAGCACGTCGCTTGTAACATGATGCACGTGTGAAGATGGTGGATGCATTTATTCGGATCAAGGCCATCGTGGATGATCGTGTTGACGTGCCGAATGTAGCGGTATCAGACATACATACTGTGATCTAGGAAAAATAGAACATTCCTAGATTCTACCCCAGAAATTTATACAATTATGTCCTTATGAAGGATTATGATTTAAATATTCATTATCACCCTGGGAAAGCTAATATAGTAGCTGACGCTTTAAGTAGGAAGTCTATAACAAATTTAGCATGTCTCATTACAAATCAGGAACCTTTGTTAAGGGATTTGATAAGTATGGAAATAAATGTACATATTTATAGCAAAGGTGGAATAATCGCAAACTTACAAGTACAACCCATGCTGGTGGAAAGGATCAAAATTGCACAAGTAAATAACCCACAACTGAAGAAGATTAAAGAAGAAGTTATTGAAAGAAAGAGGATTGAATTTTTTATACAAGATGATATATTGAGGTTTGGAAATAGAGTGTGTGCGCCATGTGATGCCCAACTAAAGAGGCAAATTTTGGAAGAAAGTCATTACTCAAAATTCACATTTCATCCCCGATGTACAAAGATGTATTGGGATATTCGAGAAGAATTTTGGTGGAATAACATGAAGAGGGAGATAGCAAAATTTGTATTTGAGTGTTTGGTTTGTCAATAAGTAAAAGATGAACATCATAAACCATCAGGATTACTACAAACCGTACCTATCCCTGAATGGAAATGGGAATATATTACTATGGATTTTGTGACAAGTTTACCAAGGAGTTCAAATGATAATGATTTTTATTTTGGGTGATTATTGATAGGTTAACTAAATATGTTTATTTACTTGCCATTAAGATTACCTATTCTTTAGAAAAGTTAGCTAAGTTGTACGTATGAGAAATTATTAGGCTTCATAGAACCCTAGTTTTAATTATTTCTGATCGTGACTCTAGATTCATTTCTCGCTTTTCGAAAAGCCTACAAGCTGCCCTGGGAACACAATTGAATTTCAGCACCGCTTTTCATCCTCAAACAGATGGACAATTTGAGAAAAGCATTCAAACCTTAGAGGATATGCTTAAGGCATGTGTACTTAATCTGAAGGGAAATTGGGATGATCATTTACCATTAGTGGAATTGCATATAATAGTTATCAAACAAGTATTCAAATGGCTCCATATGAGGCACTTTATGGTAGAAGGTGTCATTTCCCTACATGTTGGGTAGAAGTTGGAGAAAGAAAATTATTGGGACCAGAAATGATTCAGATCACAATAGAGAAAGTGAAATTAATACAAGAACGACTTCGAATCGCTCAAAGCTATCAAAAGAGTTATGTCGACAATAGCCATCGACAGCTGGAATTCCAAAGAGGAGATTATGTGTTCTTGCGAGTATCACCAACAAAGGGAGTAATCCGATATGGGAAGAAAGGGAAGTTAAGTCCAAGATACATAGGACCTTTTAAAATCCTTAAAAGGATAGGAGATGTTGCGTATAGAATAGCCTTACCGCCTGAACTCTCTAGTGTGAATAATGTATTTCATGTGTCAATGATGAAAAAATATGTCCCAAATCCAACTCATATCTTAAGTCATGAACCTCTTCAAGTTAAAGAAGATCTGACCTACATTGTGCATCCAGTAGAAATTTTGGACCATAAAGACCAAATATTACGAACCAAGGTAATTCCTCTGGTCAAAGCATTATGGCAAAATCATTTCCTTGAAGAAGAAACATGGGAGCGAGAAGATGAAATAAAGGAACGATATCCATACCTATCTAAAAATTAATGTAAGTCAAGTTTGGGAACCAAACTTTTTATATGGGGGGTAGGATGTAATAACCCCACTTTTATATGCTCATATATAGTTGTTTTATAATTACGTCACACTTACTATCTGATAAATGTTGTGTTATTAAAAATGTGATATTATAGGTTCTTAATATGGAAAAAAATCCATTTTTAAATATGAAGAATCAACTGTAAACTGGATCAAATTGAAGTTTTATACACATCCTAAGCTAAATGATAAGTTTCAGGGTAGAAAATATAATTTTATGAAACTTTAGGGACTTGATTAAAATTTAAAAAGTTTTAGGGACCAAAATGAAAACTAAAAAGGACTTTTTCATAAATAAAATATTTTCAATAACCTCAAAGAAATATTGAAAATATAGTGTGAAATTACCAAAATGCCCTTCATGTGTAAAATGACCCTTATACCCTCAATTGACACCTCGTGCTTACACGTGTTGTCGATATAGCTAAAGATGAAAACACATGTCATTGTTCAGTAAAATAAGATTGCAAGATCCCTCTGAAACCCGACACCTCAATGTTGACTCGTCGTTGTAAAACCTTGGTCAGCTAGATATGTGTCAACGTAGTGATATCTTTGTAAAATTATAAATATGGCCTTTAGGATCATTTGAATTCACACCAATTCCTTGGGAAGTACTTACAAAAGTCATGGAAAAGTTTAAGAAGAAGTTATTTTCATCTTAAGACTAACTTGTGATTGAAGACTCAATATCTCTAATTTCGAACTCTCTTTTAGGTGAGTACTCTATGGCATTCCTTGCCTATTTTGATTATATGATATTATGCAAACTATGTATATTTTGTGAAACTTCTTTTATTCTCAAAATACATATGATACCGATGATTCCATATTTTGTTATATGTGTATATATCTAGATATAAACATCTATTTGAATTCTAAAATTATTGGTTTGGCCTATGGAAACACTCTTACTATGTTGGCCTTGACTACCGGGTGGAAATATTTGGGTGATACCTTGCCAGTTGGTTTATCAATGGTGTTCCCTAAACAAGGCATTGTTCTAGAGATCATGATTTTCTGTCCGTGATGTTACTAGGTGGAAACATTTGGTGACACTATCTGTCTGTCTAGGTATTAGAGCATACATGGCCATTAAAATAAAATTGAATAATTGACATATTGATCAATTGTTTTATATGTTCTGTTACGCACTATTTATTCTGAAAATATATGTTGTCAGTTACTTTATATATATTATTGCAAATTCCTATCTCTCTGTATATGCCTTATATTCTAAATTGAATAGGTATCCATTTTCTGAAAAACGCTGGAATGTCTTGAGATTGAATCTCACTCGGCTTTTAGCTGATGTTGTGTAAATAACATTTTTTAGGAAATAAGTAGGCTCGCAGAGGGAACGTAAAAGGACTATATTGAAGATTCATCTTTTAGATCTCTTTTTTGTTATTTTAAATAAAATGGTTGTTTTATCATATTGAGCATGTTTGTCTCTCTTGTAATAAGTTTTAAATTTTGTCTTAAGCTGTAACTCGTTGATACTTGTAATATGAATGAAGTTTCCTTTAGAAAGCTCTGATAACGTAATTCCTTCACTTTCAGTATTTTACGATTCATAACCATGTGATTGTATTTCCGTTGCATTCATTATAAACAATATTTTAATAACAAGAATATTTGTTGCCTTGGTGTCATGTCAAGACACTCGTTTGTTACAAATTTTGGGTCGGGGTCTTGACAGAAGCTCCTTTTATAAAAAAATGGCAATAAAATAGAATGCAGATAATAAAATAACATGAGGAGAAATGGAGTGAGCCTATGCTCTTTTTATTAAAATAGTAATGACATATTTACATACACCTTTTCATGCTAGGACAATAAAATTAAAGACGAAAAGGTGAAGATAGTAAAACAAAGGAAATAAAGATGTGGAAACAAAGGTGACCCATATTTTTTAGACTTTTCTTTAGAGGAGAGAGACAACTTTATCTACTTGATGATGGGCCACATCTTTTTGAATGAATGTCGAACCGAAGAATGGATGTCCGACTTTTTTTCTGTTTGTGATAGGGAGAGAGATTTTTGTCATAGCCTTTTGAAAGCGGGGTTTCGTCCTTCTGCCAAAAATAGGATGTCATTTTATGGGGTCCCTTAGGCAATCTTCATGTTTTGATGATCAATGTCTTGGGATGCGGGGTGACTTGAGGGCAGAGGAGAGTTTTGGTGTTTATTTTTTTAGGAGAAGTGTATATGGGTAGTGTATTTTTCCTTTTGAGACTTCTTTTTATAACTTCGTAATAGCCTTTGTGTGTAGCTTAAATGATGATGACCCCGCGGAGTCTTTAAAATGTCTTAGAGCATTGTTTTGTTATTGATGATCTATCCTATTTAGTTACGCCGACTCTTTGAGGGTAAGGGTACAATGACCATAGATATGATTTTCTTATAACTTGGTTTTTTGGGTGTGTATTTAAACCAGGCCTGAAGTTATATCTTAAGTTGCCTACGTATCTCTGATTTAAGGACAAATGGGTGTCTATGAACATCCGCGATAAAAATATAGCGTAGAATTTTGTCTATGTAGTTCTCTCTAAAAGAAAAAAGGCAGGGGATTAAAGTATTTTAGATTACTTCAAGTGAAATATTAGTGGCACAAGTGGGATTTTTTATATAGGGCTCGGAATGTGTGTGGGCTTGCATGGTCTTCGATTCCCCTGGTGACTGATTGCCCAGAACTTTTCATTTTTTTACCCTAAGTAGGTTCAAGGAAATAATTTCTTCAATCAACTAATATTTAAGGTTTGGGAAACATGACACTGTCCATAATAACTAAGGTAGTTGCCCCACCTGAGTTTATATTGGTGACTAGATAGGGTCCTCCTCGGTTGGGTTAAAATTTACCTCCGAAAGTCGGGTCAGGTTTGATATTTTCCTTCAGGACTAGAACGCCCTCTTAAATGCTTAGCTTCTTGGCTCGTTTAATTAATGCCGGAGTGATATGCTGTTGGTATCCCTAGTTGTCGTAAGCGACTTTTATCCTCCTTTGCAAGGAGAGCTAGTTTGTCGTAACTTGATTGAACCCACTCAATTTCAGATACTTATCTTTTGAGTATGACTCTTAATGAGGGTACCTCGAGTTCGATGGGTAGGACTACTTCCATGCCATAAACTAGTGAGTAGGTGGTGGCCTTGATAATATTTTGCTCTATTGTTTGATATCCCAAGAGGGCATATGTGAGTTTGTGACACCAATCATTGTAGGTTTTGGAAATCTTGTTGATAATGTTTTTGACATTTTTATTATCAGCTTTGACTGCTCCATTGGTTTAAGGTCGGTAGGAAGACAATTTTTGCAGAGCGATCTTATACTCATGTAATAAGTTTGAAACCTCTTTCTCTAAGTGATACCCTTTGTCTGATACCAACCATTGAGGTATGAATTTGGCCACTTTATTAGCATTCATAATTGCATAAGATTTATCATTGACCTATTTGGTGAAGTATTCAATGGCAACTAGGATAAATTTGTGACCGATAGAGGCATTAGGGGTTACTTTCCATATGATGTCTATCTCTCAGGTGGAAACAATACAGGGTGAGGTCATGTAGTAGAGCTCTTGGGGAGGCAGGTGATGTTATGGGGCGTACAACTAACATTTGAGGCACTTCTTGACGTACTCAGGTTAGTCCTTTTATAGGGTAGTCTAGTAGTATGCTTTTTGGAGTATTTTTCTTAAAAGAGTATGTCCACTCATGTGTGGGACACATTCGCCACTATGGATTTTGTCCATAATTTTGAAGGTCTCATCCTCTGTGATGCATTATAAGTGGATCCCATCGAACCTCTTTTGTAGAGTTGGCCCCCACATATGATGAATTGGGTAACCAATCATCTCAAGGTAAGTCGATCATTAGGAGAGGAACCTAATGGTAATTGGATTTTGTAAGGCAAGTTCCATATAATGTAATACCATACTCTGGGTCCTATTATCATTTACCTGATCATGTCGACCTCAAAGCACTAGAAAGGGGTGTTTATAATGGTAATGGTGAACATAATTTATGTAGTCCCCTCCTATATTTATATGATAGAATCTAGAGTGGAAAGCGCATATGCGAAGTTATTTTTTGGCATTGGGAGGAAGCCAAATTCTAGGTTTTAAATCGAGCGGCTACCTACCTCCTCTAAGAAGACATGGTATAGCTATCATCTCAAATCTTCCATCTACCAAGTATTTTTTTGATGACTAAAATGGATTCTTCATAGGCCTTGAGGTCGGTGATCTCTATTACTAGGGAAATTTCGAGCCCAGTGATGCAAGCCTCGTATTTAACTATGTTACCGGTGCACTCATATGTAATTTTGATAGAGATAGGGAGTTGTTGTGAGTCAAAAATATAAGTAGAATTCCTATGCCAATCCCATTTGTTTCATGCCCCGAAGAAGTGTAATTCCTAAGTTTCTCTATCGTTTAAGGCATAAATATCCTCGTTAGGAATTATGCCTCGTATTATCCTTCATCTGTCAGGGGTTACCCCGTGAGGAGGTCAGAGATGACTCGCCCTTTATTGGACTTTTGCATGACATACGTGATCTCTAACTTGAATAGTAATACTAGCCATTATGCCATTCAGCTAGAGAGAGAAGATTCTTTCGAATAGATATTTGAGGGGTTCCGTTCTCAAGATGAGTCTTATACTGAAAGACATCATATAGTGGTGCAGTTTGCGAGTAATCCATATGAGCTATACATAATCCTTTTCTAAGGCAATGTATTTGAGCTCATAGGATACCAACATTTTTTTGACATAGTAGATGGTACATTCTTTTCAGTAACTTTCCATGTATTGTGCCAATATTATTTCGATAACCATGTCAGTTATGGTTATATAGAGCATGAGAGGTTGTCCTGGTTGGGGAGGTACTAGCACGAGGGGTGACTGTGATACTCTTATATTTTCTCAAATGCTTCTTGGCATTAAGTGTTCCACTCTTTTGGTGCATCTTTATTGAGTATTTGGAAGACGGGTTTGCAAATTGTAGTAAGATGCTTTATTAATTGACGTTTGAATTGTATTTATCCTAGTGATCCTCAGACTTCCTTTTTAGTTATGGATGGTAGGATTTCCCATATGGCTTTGGCTTTGGCTTTGGTATGGTTTACCACGATTCCATCCTTGTTGATGATGAATCCGAAAAAATTTCCTTTCGTGATTTCAAAGACATATTTCTAAGTGTTTAGCCTCATTTTGCAGTAGCATAATCTTTGGAAGAATTTTCATAGTGTCACAATGTGCCCTTCGCAATCTTTGAACATGATAATCATATAGTGCACGTGTACCTCCACTTCCTTATGCACAAGTTCGTGTAGGATGGTCTTGGCTACTCTATAATAAGTTTCACTTGTGATTTTGAGACCGAAGAGCATAACTGTATAATAGTACATCCTATAGGGGTAATGAACCTAATTTTATCCTGATGGTTAAGGTTCATTTTGATTTTATTATTACATGTGAATCTGTCTATGATGGATTTGAGTGCATTGATGGTTGTACTTTCTATCGATAAGTCGATGTGTGATAAAGGGAAATCATCCTTGATACACGCCCGAATGAGATGTATATAGTCTATGTACATTTGGACTTTGTTATTGGATTTGGTTGTTGATACGATGCTACCTAGATAAGTGGGGTAATCCATCACTCGGATGAAACCGATGTTGAGTTTTTTCTCCACTTATTACTTAACTTTTAAGGACCATTCAGGTATAAGCTTGCAGAGCCTCTATTTTACGGGTTTAGCATCAGGGAGAGTGTGTATCTAATGCATGACATTAGAGGGGTCGATACAGGTTGTGTCAGGTAGGACCAAGCAAATACATATATAAAATTGATGAGGAGATCTATGAGTTCTTTTCGTTCATTATTATTTTGGGAGGACCATATTTGTAATTATTTTGGGTTTTATAGAAGTTTATATTAATTGTGTCATCCTTGTTGGGAGACATGCGATTATTTTGGCTTTGGTCAAGATTTTATAAATATTTTTAGTATTTTAAGTCCGCAGAGTCATCATTATTAGGGGTGACTTATAATCCATCGATGTATTTGTAATCATCATATATAACACACAAATGCAAAGACTGAAAAACACAATATATTATGACATCAAAGGGAGGAAGGATAAAATTGATAAAAGTAAAAAAGTCAGCTTTATATAGGTATATATTGGGAGAGGGGATAAATGGGGACTCTTAAGCCAGGACAGAGTCATGGGCCTCCGTATGACGGCGTTGGGGTGCATCTGATAGAGGTCTAGTTTTTAAGTATTGTGGTTTCTTTGATATTGGTGATGTGGTGAGAAGGATTCCATAGAGGTACCTTTAGAATGGACTTCGGGTTCTTGGTGAACTTGGTATTAACCGTAGTCTATTGGAAACAGTGTTTCTCGAGAAATGCCCTCTTTCCCTTGGGGTCATCTTTGGGTTTATAGGTGGACCTGTGAGAGGATCTCTTTAAGGGCATGCCTAAAAGAGTGTTTTTAGCAAGAGCTGGAGATTTTCCTCATTCAAATGATAATCCCATGTGTGTTCGTTGGTCGTGTCTTAAGGCTCGACCGAAGGTGATGCTTCAGATGGGAGGGTTGTAGAGTTTTACACATGGAGGTAGAGATTGATCTTAGGGATACTGACTAATCATCCTTTCTATGTAGTGGTATCTAGGTTATTCGAGGTGGTGTACCAATCATGGAAGCAACTAATAAGGGTCAAGTCCATGGATATCAACATGGGTATTAGGGTGGTTTCAAAGGAAAATAATGCGAGTACTCCCCATTCGAGATCTAGATGAAGGGGTTCTTTGTCTTTAGCGGTAACCCATGATACCTTGAGTTCACCTGATTGAATTTTAACATTTTCACGTAGTCTACATATTCGTAGAGGATTTTCATTTCGGGATATAGGGATATTTTTGTTTCATCGCACCATGGATCAGGGAGATCATGATAGGGGAAGTACTCTCCCTGTAGATGGAAGTGTACATTCCACCCTTGATGGGTTTTTTTAGGTTATTGGCAATGGATTTTCTATTGGGGATATACTTATTACTATGTTTTGTAGTGGAAATAACTTTGAGTGTTCCCTTTTGATTCTTTTCGAGTTCAAACCTCGGCATGTATCCAATCTTTTGGATGATTTGGTCTAATATCTTGTGAGTAATTAGTTCCTTCTTTTTCTTATGAGCAAGTGAGATGACTCAAAATCTGTTAAGAAAGATATCATTGCTATCATGATAGGTGTCTACGAGAGGGATGGCTAGTATTGTCTGTAGTGGACGAAACATCGTCCCCCTGGATGGTGATGTCCTAGGGCACGAACAAGAACCTGACCTCTATGTGAAGTGATGAGGGAAATGCCCCCATGGGGTGTATCTAGGTCCTCTCGAGTAATAGGTTGAGTACTTGAAATTCGACATCACATTTAATAGGCCCTATTATGAGAGTGGGAATGATGGACTCAAGGACCTCTCGGCCATTAGGCTCGAATGTCCATGGAAGAAGGTGAAAATTCTGAGGCAGTGTATCCTATTCCAATAGCTATATAAAAGGGCCACACATTATTGGGGGAACCATTGTCCACCAATTCCATGGGTATAATTTGTCCATGGGCCATAGTGGTGATGTGTAACACAAATGGGTGATTATGGCCTTACATGGGAATGTCTTCATTAGGGAAGTTGGTGTATTATTTCATGGTGATGGAATCGATGGTGGATGACATCTCGGTCGAGGTTAGATTTGTGGACACAAAATCTTAGGATAATAAACAAACGAGGATAACTCGGTGTTCCCGGGATATAGATAGCAACTCCTAGCTAGTGATATTAACTGAGGCTCATCGGAGCTATTCTTGGATCTTATTATTCTCTAGGGTAGGGGGTAAGGTGTCACGGTGGGGGACCTTTCTCTTTGTCAGCGTGGATTAAAGGAGTAGAGTGTCATCTAGACCTATTGAGGAAGTTGACCTCTATATTTGGAGTGAGTAAGTATTTTTCCTGGGTTTCTCGTTTAACTTTCTCTAGGCGTAGTGGGAGATCAATCAAGGATGTGGGGTTGAAGGCAGGTGGTGTTGGATTTGGATCCATGACTTACATCCAATCTAAGAAAGAGGTTTGCTTTGTGATTTTAGGAGCCTCATTTTAGGTTTTAGAGAGTGAATTGTCTATCCATCGTATGACTACATATGAGTTTAGAGTAGGGGTGGGGATTTCTGCCACTATGGCCAGGACTTAGTAATCTATATAGTTTGGTGCCCTTGGTGAGAGTTCTATGGACATTTGAGACAGCTTTTTTGTATTCTTTATCCTCCGAAGGGGGGTCCTTTCAAGACAATTTCTTAGTGCTCTCTATCAAGGGGGATCTGATTCCCCTAGATCCATTTATTTAATGACACTGGAGAAGATGTCCCCAAAATAGTATTGATACTCTGTGTATTCGGGCCCCTGGAGTGAGATTTCATAGACAAATCTGGAGAGAGTTAGTGATGATACCACGTAGTGCAGACTATCAAATTTTTACTGAGCATGGTCATGCGGAGCAGGGTGGACTAATTATATTTCGATTTTGTAGGACTATCTCCGTGAGGGGGGACCTTATGGAGGGGGGATGACCTCGGTGGGTCATCTCATCTTATAGTTTAATAATACCAACTATGTGGGTTGCACCTAAGTATGAATTCCCATAACTGTATCCCGTGCTAGTTTAATGATGGGACCAATGAGATATCTTTATGATGAAGAGATCATAAGCTAGTTACGAGACGAGAAGATCTACCTCGCTGTTGGGATCAACATGGTCTTCCTCGGACAAAGTTATCTCACGGTTGCCATGGAGTTACACATGGTCTATCGTGTTTCAATGGGTAAATCGTCCCATCCAATAGCTCAGATGTTATGATATATACAGATACTAGAATGCTAGAGTTCTCCCTCATTTTTGAAGAACTGGAGGGGTAGCCCTCTGTATAAGAGGTTCGGTTGTATATTATCTATAATGTGACCTCTTTTTTTCAAGAAAAAAGCCAATGTTCGTGTGGCTCAAGTTGATGCAGCTCCTCTATAGTGGTTTTTTATGCGATCCCAAATTTGTAGTCTCGAATGTTAGGGGCTTTGAAGAATGGGGGTCCTTATTCATGAAGACTAAGACTTTTTCCTAAAGGGTAGTGCCATCGTTTCACCATATCATAAACCTATGGGTTGGAGGAGAATTCGCCTCTGAGTCCTTGGGATGTGTTTCCTTAATTGAGTAGGAGATGCTTGAAGAAATCGGTAATCCCTTGTTCAGGTAAGTCATTATAGTACACATGGTCAGGAATAGATAATTGATATCTCGAAGTATGTTTTAGTTGTCCAAAGGTGGTGTTTCTTGCAAAGGGAGAAAGTATGGATCTCGAGATTTTTCGACGCGAGAGGTCAATATAACTCTCGTTATCGGTTTGCATTATGTGGATGGTCCTCAATGTGTAGACCCGTGTCTCTTGTTCTTGGAGAGGTGCTCAGGGTGAGTACTCCATGTTGTAAGTCGTATTCAGACTACCCTTTGGTTTTCGCAGAGTCGGTTCCATGTAATACCCCACACTTTTATGATTATTTAATTTATGCATACATTTATTTATTAATTAAATATGATTCGATAAATATTAATTAGCGAGAGAAAGGATTAATATTTATTATTAATATTATTATTTTTATTTACTTACGCTCAATAAGTAAATAGATATGTGATTCATTATATGTCGCGTCTCAGTGAAAAGCGACGGTCTATTATATTATGTCGATAGAGAATTACATCGATGAATTGGACGCGTACTATATGTATGTGTCGGCCCGATTAATGGGATGTTGGTATATTTATAGATGGGTGACTCGGCTGACCTTTCTGAGTGTAACGAAGATCCGAAATGGGTAGAAATAGGCCAAAATAGGTACTCGGGTGTTATAATTGAGTTTTGGGGGTTGTGTAAACATAGCAGGACCCGTATAAGGGTAGGGTGGTATTTTTACACCAATCATTTAATGTAAAAACAGTATTAGGTTTAAACATGAGGTATTTAAGGTTTATAGGAGTGGATCACAGCCCCACTTTTCATTCTCTGCAAAATTATGATTTAGAGAGAGTTTAAGAGAAGAGAGAGGAAGAACGGGAAAGAAGGACTTGGAGAAGAGAAGAGTAGACAAGATAAGAAGCCACATCCGGATTCAATACATCCTTATAGTCAAGACTTCAAATTTATATCTTCAAAGGCAAGTAATTACTTACATTAAATTGCACGCTAATGTAGTTAATTACCTTCATACTTAATTGGGACAAAATTTGATATTTAAAGATTGAAACTTTGAGACTATAGGCAAGAGATGTAAATTGTGATTTCTAATTGATTGAAAATAATAATTAATTAATGATGATTCTGTAGAAATTTCGTAATTAGATCTGGATTTAGAGGATGAACATGTTAAACATTGATAGGATGGTTGAAATAATGAAAATTTAATTTGGGATAATTTTGGGTTTGATAGAATTGAAAGTTATCATGGATTCAAGGTCAATTCTATGATATAATACTTCTAAGATGTTAATATAAGGACGTATGATGAATTTTATGTTTGGGGAGGCTTGGGACCTCCATTGGAGGGTTTGGAGGAGAAAAATCTGAGCACGAAGATGTTAGGTAGACCAGTGACCAGAATTGTTCGCTATGAGAGCGAATCGGTTCGGTTGACCAAACTGGTTTGGTTTGTCAAGAGAACCGGTTCAGTTTAATAACCTACCCAGATTTTGCTTACGCGTTGTTTTGACCCGTGAGAGATTGGGGGATGAGATCAGGGGCTTCCAGTGTAGAGTGGTACTACTAGGGAATAATTCCACGATTTGGCTAGGGTGTTAGGCCAATGGATAGATGGGTTCAGGTGAGATGAACCAAGAATTCAAGTGAGTGAACACTTATATATATGATCGGGAAGTCGGTTCGGACTTCGATATTGGTAGATTAGTACGAAGTGGGAATTATGTATGATGTCCATACTATATATATATATGATTGATTCTTGTTTATATTAAACATACCCACTCGGTGGTGTTATCGCTAGGAGGTTGGGCGTAGTGGGTAGTCCACCCTAGCATTGACCAGCAAGTGTTGATTCGATTCCCTAAGTCATAGTACTGTTGGATCACCACTATCCATGTGTGGGGATAGGTGTTGGTTTGGAGACCGACTGGGTGCATCGTGGAATGGTCGTGACCCCAGGATGAATGTTTTGATCGTTTATGTTGTATGTGTTTATGTTTGAGTTCGATGGTGAGATTCCGACCCGGTGGCTCAATGTGATGCGTGATGCTTGGAGAATGGTAGCACACGAGGGATGTTTTCGCGAGGTCCATGCTTTAGGGATATGTTTGTACGTATACAGTGACCGATATATATATATATATATATATATATATATATATATATATATATATATATATATGTTTGTTTATACGATATAGTATGTATATATATTTATAGAACGAGTTTAGCTATGTTATATTTATTGTGTGAATATTCATCTATAGTATGTGTGTCGCTATGATATTGTTTATGAAGATGTACCTAGTCAGGGTAGTATACACTTAGCTAATTTATGACTATTAGTGGGATTGGGCTTAGATAACGGTTATTGTCCTAGTTAGACTAGGTTGTGTAACTAGTATAATAAAATGAATGCGTTAGGTGCGCACAGTTGATGAGAGGTGAGGTTTTATCTCATGTATTGTGCGGTAGGTTAAGTAATTATGAAAGTGTAGACATCCCATTCTGTTACCCCTTAAACTCTCCTTAGGTCCCTAGCACCTCCCTTCATCACCACAAACCAAGGTCATACCCCCCGAGTACTGACCTAAAAGTCATCGGGCACTCCCAGGCTTCATTTGACCAAAAGTCAAAATCTTTAGCTCGACCGAGACTGAATGAATCTTCAAAGGGCACTAAAATCCCTTTCCAACGGTCCATCCGGTGCACGATTCCGACTTACCATGCGGATAAACGATCTGTTTTCCACCGAAACTCAATCAGGAGGCCACCGGACAATCCCGGGCTCCGTTTGACTTAAGTCAACTCTTCAGCTCAATCGAGACTGAATGAATCTTCAAAGTTCACTGAAACCCCTTTCCAACGGTCTGCCCTGTGAGCGATTCTGACTTACAGTACGGACGAACGATCCGTTTTAGTCCAAGAGGTCACCAAATGCTTTCAGGGCCCGATTGACAAAAGTCAACTCCCCAAACCGGATAACACTCTTTATAATGTCAAAGTACATCTCCTAACCTTTCCAACGGTTCGTATCGTGCGCGATTCTGACTTACCATGCGGACGAACGATCCATTTGTGTTCGAGGATTCCCCGTCCAAAGGACCGACGAGCACTTTCGAGTCACATTTGACCCAAAGTCATCTCCCGAACTTGGGAGCGGTCCAAGGACTTTCTAAGGTCTCTGAAATAAATTTCCAACGGTCCACCCCGTGCACAATTTGGATCAACGGTTTCCACTCTATGGCCGATTTTCCGAAAAGGCCAGAAAGACACTGCCAAACGGTAAGTCCCAGGCCCTGCCTATCGGTAATGTGCCTAAACACACCTGCCGATTGGCAGGACCAGGGCTATGCCGATCAGTAATGACCTGGGCCTATAAAAAGGAGGCCTTTTCCTCATTGCAAAGGGATCCCAGATCTAATAGACATCACTCTCAGAAAATCCAGAACACCTTTCTCGAAGTTGGCGTGATTTCCACATCCAAATCCCTTTCCAAACTTCACATTCCATCGTCCTTTTTATCAAACTTGGTGAATTCAATACCCTCCATCATCATCCAAGTTCAAGGATTGCTCTCCAACATTCAAGATTAAGCTCAACATCTTCAAGAAGGTCCAATTTTCTCAATTCTCTCCTCAAATTCTCATAAATTCGCATTGACTTGTTTCATTACTTATCACTTTTATTCTCTCATCTCACATATCTTTATATACTTTTTACTTAGTATTATTGCACATCTCTTATTTTCATACAAATAAAAACCCAAAAATAAAAAGAAAAAGAGGGTTTGCTCATAAATTCCAAACAGGAACTCTCACTCTTTTCTTACACTTTTCTCACAACTAAAACACTTTTTTACACACACGAATAAGAGAATCCCCCGATTGGATTTATGGGATAAACCCCACCCCTCGTTTTGCATACGACCTACGTGGACTTTGATGCCTCTATAGGCTACGTAAGCGTCTTGGGGCAAAACCCGAGACTCGAGTCCTATTCTTACTTTTTCTCTCTTTTTTTTTTATTTTTTCTCTAATCTCAATTCTCTTATATTCTATATATTTGTTCTTAGTAGCGTATTATCCCATATGCATTATCGTTCCATCGTAACGATCAACATAAGAATAATCGTGTAAATCCTATTTTCTAATATTATTTTTACAATCCTACGGATGACTCGCTTTATCTCTTCCATGGTACAAGTCGATGACTCCTATCTCCATTATATATACATATTCACACATATCACGGGGAAAATAAAGGAAAATAGCAAAAACCCATGAGAGATCGTAAGGGCCTAATAGGTGCCTAACACCTTTCCATTTCGTAACATAGCCTCCGGACCCTTTTCGAATCATTTTGGTTTCATATGCATCAGTATGTCTTTGGATGCTGTCCTTCGGGATGACCCCCTTTCTTTTGTTTGTTTTAAGTAAAATAGACTGGCGAATCCATCTCTCTACATTTTTTACCTCACCCAATGACGCCGGTCGAAGCGCTCCCGAGAGGGATGCGCGGGACCTAGGATCCTCACTCCACCCTCCCGTCGCGAGGATCGGGGATGGCCACAGTGGCGACTCCGCTGGGGACTTTATTTTGAGGGCTAGACTCTATTTACATGGATGTTATGCTTGTATATATTTTCCCCCATTTTGCATGTTCGTCTTTTTTCCATGCTTATTCTTTTATTCACACACTTGTAGAAAAATTCTCCATGTACACTTCACACCACATGCACCAAGGATCACATGTATCCATATACTGCACGTATCACCCATCCATACTTGGTGTACCATTTGTACTTGTACTTTGCTCCCTGTTTGTCATAATCAAGAAAGACATTCTTGTAAGATACTAATAAGAGAATCATGAATGATTCGCACACAACATCACCAAAGAGCATTGTTATTGACCAAATTTTGTCAAGTAGCTGGAGGGTCACTTCGTGATGGGCGCTAGTCCGACAGGGCGAAGTTAGCCTAAGCGATATGACTCTCACCTTCCATTGGCCAAGTACCTTCGACGCATATCAAATGGTTCCACTGCATCGTACCGCTTGATCGAAGTCATGAAGGGAGGTATATCGCAGGGAACTCATTAACGTACGCCGAGTATATCGAATTCTCTCTCACACGTATCGTCCCCACGAGGTATATGGTGAGGCAATTCACGTACACTCAGGTATATCAAATGGCTTGTACACACGTACCGATTTCTCATAAGAGTAAAAAGTATATCGTGTAAGTCACGTAAAATGGGGGAACCCTTTCCAATTCACCCAACCAAATTGCATACCCGCATATAGGTGTCAAGCCTAGTACACACATGTTAGATTACCGATTTCTAATAGAAACTCTGCCAAAATTCTAGGTCGGACTACCGCCTGAATTTTTCGTGCATTTTTAAAACGGGACCCTGTCCGTGAGCCTGGTCACAAGTCCAGCCATAGCTTTGCATATATTACAAACCCAACTTTTCTAGGGTCGGGTACCGTCCGGCATTTCATTTTGCATTTTGGATAATTTAATACAAGTGAGAACATAATAATTATAATAATCATACTGAGGTCCATCTCCCAAAAAAAATCCAAAAACATTTCTCCCTTATCTATCAAAAAGCAAAAAAAAACATTTATACTCTCTTTATCGAAAATTCCAAAATTTTGTCTTTTCATCTCAAAAAGAAAAAAAATTAATCCCTTTTTCTCAAAAATAGATCCCATTTTTACGCCTTATCAGGTCGATCGCAAACCCTTAGCCTGGCTACTTATTGGCTTCGGTCTTCAGTCAAGTCACCTCGGAGTTCCGTTCGTTCCCCTGTTACTCCTTCTGAGTTCAGAATCCATTCGCTTCCATGGAGAACACAGATCAAGTACCCGTTGTGCAGCTGGATCTGATGACAGTCCTAGCTCGTGTCCAAGATTGATAACCTCCAAACTAAGGTCCGAGAAATGCAACGAAAGCAGTTTCACGTTCCTCAAGAGCCCGAGGCCCTATTCTCTCATGCTATGGATCCACCCGAGCCCATCTGGGTTCCCGGAGAGTATCAGCATGTTCCACGTGCCCCTCCTGTTAATGGGCCATCGCCTTCCCAGCTTCCAATGTCGAACCTTGCCCAGCTTGGGGCTAACTTACCTATGATCATTGATCCGAAGGAAGAAGAGATGAACAAAGTCAAAAAGGAACTCAAGATGCTCACTAAGAAGTTTGACCAAGTCAGAATCTCGGGGAATTACATGGACTACACCAATATGTCTCCTTATCCTAAAGCGAGGTTATTCGAGAAGTTCAAGATGCCAAATATCGAGAAATTCGGAGGAAGTGGACCCCCGATTGTTCATCTCCACAGTTATCACCGTTCCATGACTCTACTAGGGGATTTTGAAGAAGTGATGGCCCAATTGTTTCAGTAAACTCTGAAGGATAGCGCCCTCCGATGGTTTTTGTCTTTCGAAGAGTCCAGGATTCGTAGTTGGGAGGATGTAGCCCGGGAATTCATGTCGCAGTGTAAATACGATGAAGAGCTTGAGGTCACCCGCCGTGATTTAGAGCTGCTCAAATAGAACTCTGGGGAATCAGTCGGTAACTTCATAGCCCGATGGAGGGAAAAAGCAACAACCATGACCAATCGTCCATTCGTGGAAGAACAAGTCAGCATAGTGAAGAAGAATTTCTTACCCCATGTCCGTGCAACGATGGGAGGATAATACTATCCCCACTTCTGAGCTCTCAGAGAAGCAAGAGTAGAAATCGAGGAAGGTCTTTCTAAAACAGATGTTGAACCAAAGAAGGTGTCCGGACAGTTCACCCCCCAGGAAATATGATAAGCCTGTTAGTGCTATAGTCTCAACCATCAACAATATCTCTCAACCAACCACACTATGGGAACCAAAAATCCGCCCTGTCCCAATTGGAAAGGAATACACCGAGCTCCATGCTCCCCTCTCCAAAGTTTACCGAGCCCTATTAAGCCGAAACCTTATCAAACCCTTGTACCCTCGTCCTTTACCAAATCCATTCCCAAGAAACTTCAAGGCAGATGCCCATTGCGCCTTTTACCAAACCGCTGGCCCTAACACTGACCAATGCTTCCACTTCCGAAATGTAATCCAAGGTCTAATTGACCAGGGTACCATCGGCCCACCAACCAATCCTAAGCCAAACACTTCTCACAACCCACTCCCAAATCATGTCAATGATATTTTCTTATAAGAGAACCCAAAATTTAATCCCTCAACTCAAATCACACCCATATACTCTCCTAAACCTCTCCAAATTTGCCCATATTTCCTCCTACACCCTGCTAGCCTCGTTGATTAGGCATGTCACTCCTTCCCAGAGCATGCATCGTCGTTCATAACCATTCCAAAAATGGAAGTATGGAATTATCAAAAGTGTTAAACCAAATCCTAGAGTTCGGGCTGAAATTTCCCTCACAGATGATCATTGATTGCCAAAGGTTCAGTACGCTATTTTTGGAAGCAAGAAAATGGACCCGAGAGTCAGACAATTGGGTAGTACCAGCCGATGAAGTCAACTTAGATGATGTTGTCCAGGTTATGGCAGAGATATTCAGGTAAACCAATGATATTTGTAATATGCCTGAGTTACTTGATGCTCTGAAGCTATAAGGGCACCTGGTCCCTTCACCTTCACATATCCCCACTGAATAGGAAGACCTGTATGAAGAAGCCGTTGAAGTTGTGGAATGCATCGACTTCACATGGAAAGGCATAATTATTTCCACCGAATGGAGGAATAGTTCGAGGACTCAAATAAAGAACAGGCTTCAGAAAAAATTGGCCCAGTAGCATATGTGGAATGATATCATTTGAAGAACTCCTCGAAGAAATAAACAAGGTAGTAGAACAACCTGAGGCTGACGACGAAAAGGGATTCATGTTCTTCCCTTCTTCAGTAAATCACATGACCAAAGCAGGGAGGCATTACCAGATCCCAAACTCACTACTAGCCAATGACAAGGGCAAGGGCATGGAAAACCTTCCTATGCCAGATATGACCCTCGAGGAGAGCAAGATGCTCGATCAACTAAAGAAAACTCAAGCTAACATCACTATATGGGGGATTTTCATGTCTTCGCACCTACATAGAAACGCTTTGATCAAGTTGCTCACTGGACCCACAGTTCCTTCTTCTACCACACCAGAAGAAGCAGTAAATTTGGTCGGATCCTTGACCTCTACCCGAATGCTATCCTTTTTCGAAGAAAAAATCTCCAAGATTGGGCCAAACCACAATCATGCACTCAACATCTCCGTCGAAGCTATGGAGAAGGTTGTACCACTCTCTCTTGTCGATAATGGATCTTCCTTGAATGTCTGCCCACTGAGAACCTTCAAATGTTTAAGACTGAAAGAAAGTGACCTCGCTCCAACTTTTGCTGCTGTACGTGCCTATGATAATACCCGTCGGGAGGTGATGGGGTCCATAAAACTTATAATAGGGGTTGTCCCTATAAACCCTATCGTCGAATTCCATGTCATTGACATCCTAGCTTGTTATAATATATTGCTAGGATGACCTTGGCTTCACAGTATCAAAGGTGTATCTTCCTCGCTCCATCAGAAATTGAAGTTATTTGCCAACGGACGAGTCATCACCATTTTGGGCAACGAAGACAATGCCGAGGGTGCAAGTACCAACAGTCCAATTCTTAAGATACAGTACGGATCAAATGATATGCTCCTATCAAGATTCCGAGTTGAACCACCTCTACTCCCGGTAGGGGATGACTTCAAAGAAAGGGTTTGTCCAGAATACGACCCTCATAGCAACGTCAATGTAATTTAGATGTTCAGAAACATGCACTTCATGCTCGAACTGGGGCTAGGACAAAGACAACAAGGGATACTTGAGATAATTGAACTAAAGAAAGTTTTCCCTCCTTATGGTTTGGGGTATCAACCATCAGAACAAGAGCTCAGAATGATACGCCAGTCTCGACCAAAGAGAGGACTAGACTGCATCCAGACTATCCCAAGTGACTCCTTGAATGGACGATTCATCAAAGAGGGCTAAGACTTCCCCTTTTCCGGCTTTACAGAACCATGGTATGACCATACAGACAAGAAGATAAAGCCTAAAATGGAGATCTTTTTCCAAGATAGCTACCATGGGTCGAGAGTTCCCAACACCATGTAGAACCGCTCATCAAAGATACTGAAGAGACGAAGGAAAGTGACTCTGAGGACTCTTTCAATTTACAGACACTGGGGCTAACACTCTGCATGGTTCATTCAGGCACTACATCACTGAATCCATCCAACCTGATTAAAGCTGTTAATACACCTCTCCTCAACTGGCATGTTGAGGCAGTTCTACCTGCTAAAATCTCCCCTAATCCTAATGTTTACCCTATTTCTTCTTCTGTTGTCTATCATTGCTCAAATGTAATCGAGTCCTCCTTTAACGAGGTTCTCAATGATGTTTTTACTATCAATGAAATAAACGAAGGTTTTAAGTATCTTGTTATGGCTTACATTAACTGTTTGGATTCTAATAAAACTTTTGATGATGATGATTTTGCAAATAAAAAAATCTTAACTGGTCTAAATAAGGTTAATAATAAATAACATAATCGCATTCAAGTTAATGAAGAAGAAACTGTTGTTATTAACCTCGGTTCTAGTAGCCGACTGCACGAGATTAGGATAGGGGATACCCTTGACGAGCATAAGCGTGCACAACTAAAAGAATTGCTAAAGGAATTCGTGGATGTCTTTGCATGGTCCTATGACGATATGCCCGACATTGATACTGAAATAGCTCATCATGAGATTCCCACTCTCCCAGATTATAAGCATGTTAAACAAAACTTGAGAAATCTCTGCACCGAATGGTCGCTCAAGGTCAAAGAGGAGGTGGTCAAACAGTTGAACGTTGGCTTCATTTGTGTGATAGAATATCCCACGTGGCTAGCCAATATAGTGCCTGTACCAAAATTAAGAGGGAAGGTTCGGATGTGTGTAGACTATCGGGACTTGAGCAAAGCCTCTCCAAATGATGATTATCAGTTACCTAATATTGACATGATCATGGACAACACACCCAGTCATGCCCTCAAGTCATTCGTCGATGGGTTTGCCGGATACAACCAAATCAAAATGCACCCAAATCACCAAGAAAAAAACCACGTTCATCACCCCATGGGGAACCTTTTGCTACACTTTTTATGCCATTTGGTCTTACGAATGCTGGGGCTACCTATCAAAGGGCTGCCACAACCATCCTGCACGATCTGATTCACAAATAAGTCGAGGTCTATGTGGATGATATGATTATCAAATCCAAAACTAGAGAAGGTCATGTTCCCGCTCTCTGAAAGTTTTTCGAACGACTGCGACAGTATCAGATGAGACTCAATCCGTAAATATGCGTCTTCGGAGTTACAAAAGGAAAAATCTTGGGATTCATGGTTAGTGAGAAAGGGATAGAAGAAGATCCCACCAAGCTTAAAGCCATACTTGAGATGCCACCTCCCCAAACAGAGAAAGAAGTCTAAGGTTTCCTTGGGAAATTGCAATACATCAGCTGGTTCATCAACCAGTTAACGTCCATCTGCGAACCTATCTTCAAACTCCTCTGAAAGGATTCAACGAAGGTTTGGAATGAGGCCTGCTAAGAAGCTTTTGACTGAATCAAATAATATCTTACCCAACCTCCGGTACTCATTCCACCGCAACACGATCTCCCCTTGCTCCTATACCTAACCATAACTGACACTGCAACTAGGGCTTTACGAGCCCAATACCTTGAAGATTCTCTCAAAGAAGGAGCCATCTATTATGCCAGTCACAAATTGGTCGAATACGAAGTTAACTACACTGCTTTGGAAAAGGCATGTGTCACGCTTGTCTGAGTCACCCAAAAGTTGCGGCACTACATGCTCGCCTTCCCCATCAAACTTGTATCCCGAATAGACCCCATCAAATACCTGCTTGAGAAACCCGCTTTATCCAGCCAAATGGCCCGATGGTTGATGCTCCTAACTGAGTTTGATATCATGTACTTTACATAGAAAGACATGAAAGGAAGGTCCATCTCTGACTACCTCGTCGATTACCCCATGAATGAGGTCGATGTCTGGATCTATGAATTCCCAAATAAAAACATCCTCTGCACTGCCCAGGATAACCTTCGATGGAAAATGTTCTTTGACGGTGATGTAAATAAAAAGGGATATGTCATTAGGATACTTCTAATCGCCCTAGATGCCTCCTACACTCCCATCGCCATCAAGATGGATTTCCCTTGTACTAATAATATGACTAAATACACGGCATGCACGATAGGCCTCAAAGTTGCTCTCGAGAAAGGTATTCAATCCCCAGACGTCTACGGGAATTCCGCCCTCATCATCGGTCAAGTGTTCAAAAAATAGAGAATTAAGGACGAGAAGCTCCAACCCTTCCATACCCACTTGGAAGAACTAGCCTTCTAATTCCAAGACATCACCTTCCATTACCTACCTCGAGCAAAATATAACCTAGCTGACTCCCTTGCTACCTTGGCCTCCTTGGTCGACGTGCTCAAAGGAATAACAATGACCCCCTTCTTGGTTCAAAAACAAAACAAACCAAACCACTATTACCACATTAAGCTCATCACCACAGAAGATCCCGAGCTAGCCAATTACTGGTACTATAATATATGGCGCCTCCTCAAGCATGGTAGGTATCCCTAGGGTTCCAACAAGAAAGATCGAGAAACCCTTCAAAGACTAGCTGCCCAGTACATCATCTGTCACAAAACACTGATCAAAAGGAACTTCGATGGAACTCATCTTCACTGTATCGCATGGGCTGACATTAAAAAGATAATGCAGAAGATCCACATCGGGGAATGCATACCACACATGAACGGTCACATGCTTGCCAAAAAGATCATCCTACAAGGCTACTACTGGACCACCATGACCCACTATTGCATTGCCTATGTCCGAAGATGCCTCCAATGCCAACAATTCTCTAACCTTGAGCATCTGCTTCAGCGCGAATTATACAACATAACTTCTCACTGGTCATTCTCCACCTGGGGTACCGACATTATAGGGAAGGTTACACTAAAGGCTTTCAACGGGCATGAGTTCATCCTAGTTGCCATTGATTACTTCATCAAATGGGTCGAAGCTGAGTCATACACAGTGCTGAACGCCAAGAAATTGGCTAAATTCATCAAGAAAAACATCATCTACCGATATGGGGTCCTGCACGAGTTAGTGTCAGATAACGGGTTGAATTTTGAGGTAGAAGTCATAGAAGTGGTCAATGAATATGGGATACAGAGACACAAATCTTCTCCCTACCGACCTCAAACCAATGGTGCAGTCGAAGCCACTAACAAGAACCTCAAGGACATCATTAGCAAGATGACCGAAAGATATTGAGATTGGGACGATCGGATCCTATACACCCTCTGGGGCTATCGATCCTCAATTCAAACCTCTAATGGGGCTACCCCTTACTCTTTAGTTTATGGCATGGAAGCAGCCTTTCCTTTGGAGCTGGAAATACCCTCGTTGCGTGTCATGCTTGAAAGAAAAATCAGCAAAGAAGACTAGTGCCAAAGCCTTCTTGACGAGCTGACCCTCCTAGAAGAAAGGATATTAAAAGTGTTATACTACATACAAGGGTACCATCGCCGAATAGAGCGATCATTCAATAAGAGAGTCAAGGACCGTGGTATCCGAGAAGGGGATCTAGCCCTCAAAGAGATAATAGAACCCATCTGGGACCCCAGGGGGAAATTCAAGCCCAATTGGAGTTATAGACACCCCATTTTGTTACCCCATAACTCTCCTTAGGTCCCTAGTACCTCCCTTCATCACTGTAAACCCAGGTCATGTCCCGAGTACTGACCTGGAGGCCATCAGGCACTCCCCGGCTCAGTTTGACCCAAAAGTCAAACTCTTCGTCTCTACCAAGACTGAATGAATCTTCGAAGGGTACTAAATACCCTTTCTAATGGTTTGCCTCGTGCGCAATTCTGACTTACCACGCGGATGAATGATCTGTTTGCGTCCGAAACTTGACCTAGAGGCCACCGGGCGCTCCCGGGCTCTATTTGACCTAAGTCAACTCTTCATCTCAACCGAGTCTGAATAAATCTTTGAAGGGATCTAAATACCCTTTCCAACGGTCCATCCCGTGTATGATTTCAACTTTCCATGCGAACGAACGATCTGTTTAACTCCGGGAGGTCACCAAACGCTTCTCGGGCCCAGTTGACCAAAGTCAACTCTCCAAACTAGGTCAAACTCTTTGGAATGTCGAAGTACATCTCTTAACCTTTCCAACGGTCTGCCCCGTGCATGATTCGGACTTACCATGCGGACGAACGATCCATTTGCGTCCGAACGATTCCTCGTCCAATGGACCGACAAATGCTTCCTAGCCATATTTGACCCGAAGTCAACTCCCGAACCCAGGAGCAGTCCAAAGTACTTTCAAAGGTATCTAAATTACCTTTCCAACGGTATACCCCGTTCGCGATTCTGACCAACGGTTTGCCCTCGGCGGTCAATCAGGAACAGATATATGCCAATCAAAACTTACCTGGGCCTATAAAAGGAGGCCTTCACCTCATTTGCAAGGGTGGCCAGATCTGATAAAAATCTCTATGAACGAATCCCAGAAACCTCTCTCGAAGGCAGCGTGATTTCAACTTCCAAATCTCTTTTTTACTTCCACTTTTCATCATCCTTTTCATCAAACTTGGTGAATTAGCCACTCTCCATCACCATCCAGGTGCAAGGGTTGCTCTCCAACATTCAAGATCAAGCTCAAGATCTTCAAGAAGGTCCAAGTTTCTCAAACTCTCTCTTAAATTCTCTTAAATTAGCAATAACTTGTTTTCTTATTTAGCACTTTTATTATCTCATCTCACACATCCTAATATACTTTTTATTTAGTATTATTTTACATCTTTTATTTTCATAAAACCCAAAAAGAAAAAAAAAAAAAGAGGGTTTGCTCATAAATTCCGACTAGGGATTCTCACATTTTTTTCACACTTTTCTCACCACTAAAAGACTTTTTCTACACACACACACTTACAAATTAGAGATTTCCCATTTGGATTTATGGGATAAACCCCACCCCTCGTTTTGTATGCGAACTACGTGGACTTTGATGCCTTTATAGGCTATGTAGGCGTCTCGGGGTAAAACCTGAGACTCGAGTCCTTTTTCTCACTTTTTCTCTCATTTTCTATCTTCTCTAAATCCATTTTCCTGATATTCTATATACTTGCTCTTAGTGACGCATTACTCCATATGCGTTATCGTTCCATTATAACGATCAACGTAGGGGTAATCGCATAAATCTTATTTTTCTAATATTATTCTTATATCATCCTACGGATGACTCGCTTTATCTTTTCCATGATAAAAGTCGAGGATTCCTACCTCCATTCTATATATACACATGCACACATATCACGGGGGAAAATATAAAGGAAAATAGCAAATATCCATGAAAGACCGAAAGGGCGGAATGGGTGCCTAACACCTTCCCATTTCGTAACTAAGCCTCCGAACCCTTCTCGAATCGTCTTGGTTTCGCACGCACCAGTATGTCTTTGGATGCCATCCTTCGGGGTGGCTTTCCCTTTTTCTTTTGTCTGTTTTGAGTAAAATAGATTGGTGACTCTGAATCTCTCTACATTTTTACACCACATCTTAAATGACGTCGGTCGAAGCGCTCCCGAGAGGGACGCGCTGGACCCGAAGGATCCTTTCCTCCACGCTACCCGCCCGCACGGCGAGGATCGGGGATGGACACAGGAGCGGCCCCTACATTGTCAAGAAAATCTTGTCCGACGGTGCTGGCATGCTCACTGACTTAGATGGGGAAGAGATGGCTCGTCCAGTTAACGTGGACCATCTCAAGAAGTTCTACCCCTAGTCCGAAATCTCGACGCGCTACGACTCTTCTCATCTCCTTTCTATTCTAAAAAAATCTCTTCATTTCCCTCCACCCAGAACTACGTGGGACTGATCCTCTACAAAACCATTTTCAAACAATTTAAAAATCTTCAAAATCCCAGAGGTACGTAGGCAGCTCATACATCTTACATGAGCACCACCCTTTCTTTTTTACAAAATACTATTATTTTCTTATCTCTGAGAATGACAGACCATTTTAACATATACTTAAACAAAAGGATTATGTGTGCCTTAGCGATCAGTATAGATAATTCAAAAACACAAAACTCATCAAAAGGCACAACTGGATGATCAAAAACATATTTATTTCACTAATAAGAAAATTCGGTACAGATTACATAAGAAAAGGAATGGATAACTCCCTTCCCCCTACTTTCCTAAAAAGCCAAATTAAATTCCCACATTTATCCCCCATTACAAAATAAACTCTCTAAGAGTCCTATCCACAGCTGCCAGAGGAACCCAGCCCGCTCCATCATCATCATCTTCATCCTAGGATCCCCAAGCTTCCCCTGCCTGAATAGAGTGTCGCAGGCGCTCCATGGACCGATAAGCCCGAACCAGCTTCGAAAAACCACAACACCTCCCTCCATGGTATTAAATAAGACAAGCCACCTTTGTCCAGTCTCCACTGCTAACATCTTGCTGACCACTCTCCTCTATAACCACTTCATATAATCCTTGGGGATATGCCAAACTCTCCCAATAGACTGAGAAGGATGGGTCGATGGACGCCGATTCTACCACATAGAGCCAAGCCACATGCACAGACGCTCAGTCAAATCTTCTATCGGAAAGAAGTTTAGTGTCCGAGGTGGCATGACCTACTCCCAGCCAAATTAACGTAGAAGCTGCTAAGGGAAATAGAAAGAGGCCTGTCTGAGACCAACTAGTCGGACATACGGGTATTCTCCCAGCTCCAGAATAGGCAGAAACTGTCCCCACTAAGGCACTAACCAGCACAGATTTAGAGCCACATGCTCCACAAACTAGTTCTCCCAACTCTCGATGTCCAAGCTAATGTTGATGAAATAGCGCAAAAAAAAGTTGGGTACAAATGACAAAGGGTATTCCGGAGGAGTCACTAGGTGGAATCTCTCAGACAAACACATGAACAGCATCACGGGGCTACCCCTCAAGAAGTCAGAATGACCTTCTCGCCAGGTATCCATGCCATTCAAAGTCTCTGCCAGTATCACTGCCACAGGATTGCGATGGTATGACATCCAGGAAATAATAGCTGCAAGTTGCGGGTCCACTAGCAGTTCCCCAGTCACCAGCAGTAATTTTGACACTAAGCCTAGAACAATGGCTCCGATATATCCCGCATTGCCAGCCTCCTGTAAATGCATGGACTATAACACCGCCAAAAGGGATATCATTCCCCCAGCAACTAGTGGTCTAACTGCCGACGGCAAAATACGAAGAAGCTCGACCAACAAATCCATAGGAGAACGGGAAAACTCAGGCAGAGCCGCGATAACACTGGGATTTATCCCCTACATGGCAGAAAATTCCACGTAGGTAGGACAAAATTCATCCAACCCAAAGAGGAATACATGGTCTTCAGGGTACCAGAATTGTACCGCCGCCATCAACATATTCCACTCAATGGTAGTTGGCAAACTCAATGCTACCAGGGAGAGCCATGTTGCAAGACTAAGAGATAGTAGGCAAGTAAGTAAGAATGTGAAGGTGTGATGAAAACGCTCCACCCTTACGCCTTTTTATACTTGAAAACCCTCACAAAAGACATGACCCCTGTAGAAATCGGAGGGAATCCTTCCCCACAAAGTACTAAAGGCTGAAGAGGGCACTAATCAAAGTTTTGAATTCATGGGACTGAACTTGACTACCAATAGGCAGGACAAGGGGCTTGCCGATCGACAACCCCCTATTTTTGGAAATTCTCCTTTTTCCTTTTTTGTCAAAATTAGAAGCTCAATAAAAAAAATTGATATTCTCAAAATGATGTCAAAAATCCTCTTCCACCCCTATATAATTTCTCATTTTTAAAACTTTCCTTCAAAATACCAAAAATATTTCTTTTTACGGTCTCAGCAGCAAAGTAAAAAGTGCATGTTCATTCATTCATCATTAACAAAAGATAATAAAAAAACTCCATTTGCATTGCATATAAATATTCTTCTATGTTACATCAAATTTTGCAGGAAATAAAGAAAAGCAAAAAACGACGGGACTCAGACCGAACCCACCTTCTTTCTCTCTCACACACCTACCCTTTACCCCCCTCTGGGAGCTTCCACCCCTACGACACGCTCTCTTTCCCCTACGACGAGATGATGCACCACCACTACTCGAGCCAGAGTTCTCCCCGGATGAAGAAGATGGCACCAAACAAGAAGGAACCAGGACCGCATCCCGAATTTGGGCAGTCACCGAATATATCCAGTCTCTAATGTCCCTCATCCAAGTGGTCGACACCCGAACTTGCTGCAAGTAAAAGGCAAAATTAGTATCAAAGAGGGATCAAAATAGAAAAGGAACCAAAAAGAGGAAGAAGGTATATCACAGGATGAAGAACCTCCTCTGTCAAACCCAGCTCCTTCGGATCCATCGCATGAGGACGGTGAAATATGGGGACCATCCCTCCATCAGCCCACCAAATGTTGTACGAAGGGGTATGCAATCGAACAAAAGGAGCTTTCGAAATTGTCGCTGCCAGAGAAGCTGATGGACCGCCGCTGTGGGAAGACCCCATCATCCAACTCGGACCCGCAGGAGGGAAAGGCAAGGCATCATATATACTGGGTGCCATCAACCAGCTCGTCACAAAGTCCATATAGTCATACAGCGCAACTGTATCAGTGTACAACAAGTAGGACTCACCGATCATCACTGTGATCCTCGCATCCTCCGACATCAGCCTCTCCCGCCTCATAGACATAGGAGGTTGTACAGGTGGCACCACCACCTCCTCAGTAATGTGTCGAACCACCATATCCCCGAGATACCAAGAATGGTCGAACTCACGCGCCAACAAATGCCTCATCTATGTGTTCACGCCAGTCTCCCCCGTATCTTGAATGGTTGTCCCCGAAGAGTAAAAATTCACCTGAAAATCCCCAGTGAAACTCTCAAGAGCCAAGTAAATCCCCTCCCGATAATTTCCCAGGAGAATCTCTAAGGATCACCTCCTATACCCCAAAGGTCTCAAACCTCCTCGAGTAATACGTCCAATACCTGGACCACCTAATCACTTCCCCAGTGGAGTTTAAGGCATCAAACTTGCCTTTCCTCCTCAAAATCCCAAAAATCACAAGGATTTCCCCAGAAATCGGCTCCCCAGCTCAAAATAACATCACGAGGTTATTTCCCCAGTGAAACTCCAGAAAGTCATCAATGTCTCCAAAGGACACTCCACATTTTTCCCAACTCATTCACTATTCCCCTACGGAACACGAAATCCAATCTTTATCCTTTCTTAGTTCAAAATTGACCTCGATCTTGGATCGTCACCTTAGTTAGCTCAGAATTAATCTCGGTCCTCGGTCTTCACCTCTCTTAGGTAAGAATTGACCTCGATCTTGGATCATCACCTTAGTTAGGTCAGAATTGACCTCGGTCCTCGGTCTTCACCTCTCTTAGGTCAGAATTGATCTCGGTCTTGGATTGTCACCTTAGTTAGGTCAGAATTGACCTCAATCCTTGATCGTTACCTCTGTTAGGTCAGAATTAACCTCGATCTTGGATCGTCAGCTTAGTTAGGTTAGAATTGACCTCGGTCCTTGGTCGTCACCTCTGTTAGGTCAGAATTGACCTCGGTCTTATATCATCACCATAGTTAGGTCAGAATTAACCTTGGTCCTTAATTTTTATCTCTGTTAGGTCATAATTAACCTCGGTCTTCATTCATCACCTCTGTTAGGTCAGAATTGACCTCAGTCCTCAGTCGCCACCTCTGTTAGGTCAGAATTGAACTCGATCTTGGATCTCACCTTAAGCCCTCAGAATTGGCTTCGACCTGCAGAATTGTTCATCTCACCTTAAGACCTCAGAATTGGCTTCGACCCGCATAATTGGTCATCTCACCTTAAGCACTCATAATTGACTTTGACCCGCAGAATTGGTCATCTCACCTTAAGCTCTCAAAATTGTCTTTGACCCGCAGAATTGGTCATCTCATCTTTAAGCCCGCAGAATTGGCTTCGACCCACAGAATCGGTCACCTCATCTTCAAGCTCACAGAATTGACTTCGACCCGTAAAATTAGTCATCCTCATTTCCTTAGGTCCTTAGAATCGACCTCGACCCCCTGAATTGGTCATCCTATTTTCAGAAGCATCATGCGGTGTCTATTCGATGGCTATCGTTTGTTCCACACTCACCCGTCGAGGGGCTCTGTAGACACCCCATTCTGTTACCACTTAAACTCTCCTTAGGTCCCTAGCACATCCCTTCATTACCACAAACCCAGGTCATACCCCGAGCACTGACCTAGAAGCCATCGGGCACTCCCAGGCTCCGTTTGACCAAAAGTCAAAGTCTTTATCATGATCGAGACTAAATGAATCATGAAAGGGCACTGAAATCCCTTTCCAACTGTGAGAGATTTTGACTTACCATGCGAACGAACAATCAGTTTTCCCCAAAACTTGATCAGGAGGCCACTGGACACTCCCGGGCGCCGTTTGACTTAAGTTAATTATTCAGCTCGACTGAGACTGAATGAATCTTCAAAGTTCACTAAAACCCCTTTCCAACGGTCCGTCCCGTGCGCGATTATGACTTATGATATGGACGAACGATCTGTTTTACTTTGAGAGGTCACCAAATGGTTCCAGGGCCCGATTGACTAAACTCAACTCCCCAAACCGGATCAAACTCTTTGAAATGTCAAAGTACATCTCCGAAACTTTCCAATGGTCCATCCCGTGCGCGATTTTGACTTACCATGCGGATGAACAATCCGTTTGCGTCCGACGATTCCCCGTTCAAAGGACCGACGAGCGCTTTCGAGCCACATTTGACCCAAAGTCATCTCCTGAACCCGGGAACGGTCCAAAGGAATTTCTAAGGTCTCTGAAATAACTTTCCAATGGTCTACCTCGTGTACGATTCGAATCAATGATTTTCACTCTACGGCTGATTTTCCAAAAAGGCCAGAAAGACACTGCTAAACGGAAGGTCCCAGACCCTACCTATCGGCAGTGTGCCTAAACACACCTGCCGATTGATAGGACCAGGGCTATGCCGATCGACAATGCCCTGGGCTTATAAAAAGGAGGCCTTGTCCTCATTGCAAAGGGAGCCTAGATCTGATAGACATCACTCTCAGAAAATCCAGAAAACCTCTCTCGAAGTCAGCGTGATTTCCTCATCCAAATCCCTTTCCAACCTTCACTTTCCATCATCCCTTTTATCAAACTTGGTGAATTCACTACCCTCCATCATCATCCAAGTGCAAGGGCTTCTCTCCAACATTTAAGATCAAGCTCAAGATCTTCAAGAAGGTCCAATTTTCTCAATTCTCTCCTTAAATTCTCATCAATTTGCATTAACTTGTTTCATTACTTAACACTTTTATTCTCTCATCTCACATATCTTAATATACTTTTTACTTAGTATTATTGCACATCTCTTATGTTCATACAAATAAAACCCCAAAAAATAAGAAAAGGAGGGTTTGCTCATAAATTTCAAACGGGAACTCTCACTCTTTTCTTACACTTTTCTCACAACTAAAACACTTTTTTACACACACACACACACAAATAAGAGAATCCCCCGATTGGATTTATGGGATAAACCCCACCCCTCGTTTTGCATACGAACTACGTGGACTTTGATGCCTATATAGGCTACGTAGGAGTCTTGGGGAAAAACCCGAGACTCGAGTCCTATTCTTACTTTTTCTCTCTTTTTCTATTTTTTGTCTAATCTCAATTCTCTTATATTCTATACATTTGTTCTTAGTAGCATATTATCCCATATGCGTTATCGTTCCATCGTGACGATCAACGTAAGGATTATCGCGTAAATCCTATTTTCTAATTTTATTTTTACATTCTTACGGATGACTCGCTTTATCTCTTCCATGGTACAAGTCGATGACTTCTATCTCCATTATATATACACATGCACACATATCACGGGGAAAATAAAGGAAAATAGCAAAAACCCATGAGAGACCGTAAGGGTGGAATGGGTGCCTAACGCCTTCCTATTTCATAACTTAGTCTTCGGACCCTTTTCGAATCATTTTGGTTTCGTATGCATCAGTATGTCTTTGGATGCTGTCCTTCGGGATGGCCTCCTTTCTTTTGTCTATTTCGAGTAATATAGACTGGCAACTCCATCTTTTTACATTTTTTATCTCACCCAATGACGACGGCCGAAGCACTCCCGAGAGGGACGCGCAGGACCTAGGATCCTCACTCCGCCCACCCGCCGCGAGGATCGGGTATGGCCACAGAAAGCAGTACACTACGTGTTTATCTATTTAAAACATTTAATTACTTGCAAAATATTTCCAAACTTTTTGAGCTTTGAACCATGGGAAAATTTATTTTTTTTATTTTCTTTTAAAATCCCGAGGTGTCCAGCAACGGTAGGTGGGACAGCGGGGATAGATCCTTCTTGCCATTACAGTCGTTGTAGACGCTACAAGATTGATTTATCCACCTCAACTCCTTCTATCTAGATATGGTCTTATTTCATTCTTCCTTTTTCGGCATGTTTCCCGTAGTTGGGTGGGATATTACATTATTTTGAGGATGTTATTTCAGTATTCATTTTCATTTCAGCGAATGATTACTGTTAGTGACCAATGGGTTGTTCGATTTGCACTTATTTATTTATTCATGATGATTTATTTTGTTCATTTAGTTGTACGGTTTTAGTTTGTTATATTTATATTACTTGTTGTGACAGTAATGCTTAGAATGAAACAATAATGGATTCTTATTTTATTTTAGTAGAGTATTGGACACCCGATATTAAAATAGGTCGGTTGTCACAGTTGGTGTTAGAGCATCAGGTTCTAGTGCCAGTGTTGCGTTTCATTGATATAGAGTCTTATGCTTAGGATTGGGGGTAGCGGCACTAGTGAGTCACTAGGATTGGGGGTAGCGGCACTAGTGAGTCTTATGCTTAGGATTGGGGGTAGCGGCACTAGGATTGGGGGTAGCGGCAGCAGGAATGGGGTTCCCAATAGGGGGACTAGGCTAAGAGGTTCAATCCGGGTAATGGAAGTTTCAAGCAAGGCTATTATAAGATGTGGGTTCTTCAAATATCATTAGTATTAAGTGAGGCATAACCCATTATCAAGATCGGGAGTAACACCGTTAGATATAAAGTATAGGTCAGATCCACAGGTGAATCAGAGACAGAGAGATTCAATATTCAAAGTTGCATTAAAGAACATATTTACATGAGCAGCGTATGGCAAACATAATAAATGAATGGGACCAGCAGGTAGCGTGGTCGGAGGGAGAAATAACAAGTACTCTAGGCATAATAAAGACAAGGCAGGAACTTCAAGCTCAGTTAATGCCCAAAGAATAGGTGCATTGAATGTGTATGGGAGTTAATGCTCTCACGAGGGTTCTCTGGTATAAGGAAATCCGAGAAGTAATTATGGGCTCCAGAATATCTCTCTTTAGTTTGGTCGTTGTCTTATTTATATGGGGGAGAGGTTGCTCGAGTCAGCATGCCCTCGATCCCTCTGGTGTGGTGCATTAAATTCATGAGTTACTCCATTGAATGCATAGGATCTGGTAGTTTTAGCGGGAAGACATTCTATTGGTTGGAAGTATAGAGGGCATTAATGAGGGATATGACTTGTCATCTTGAAGCGTACTCTAGGATGGCTATATGGTCAGATTTGGTGAACTAGACCTACCATCCTAAGGGTAAAGGCACTTGAGTGTTACGCTCTTGATTCCCTGACCGTTAGACATCGTGACGTCAGGAAGTGGTTCAAACAGTGGCTATGTTAGGTATTTAGTCACATCAATCAAACGAGTTGGCGCCCAAGGAACCTAGAGGAGGTGATCTCGAGGGGGTAAGTATTGAGGGAGATCGAATGACTCGAGGAGGTTCACTCGAATAGGTAAGCAATTAGTAGGCTCGAGTGACATTTGTCCTGGGTGAAGTTTTGTCCAAGTGTGCCAAGAGGGTTGGTAATATTTACGAACATTGCTTTGTTCTCAATCCTCAAAACCATGTCCCTGCGAAGTTCCCAAGAGGAGGTTGCTTAATAGAGCATGAAATCCCTCACATGCCCTACCAGGCATGGTCCCTCATGGGTACCAAGAGACCTCACTCAACATATACATTCATAAGATAAAATACATAATACAACATTTTATTTCTTATTACAAACTATTGTCATCCGGGTGACCTTTGTTTTTCGAACTGGGTACTTCGAGCCAGTTCTGTTGAAGGCTCTTCGAGGTAGAGCGCTGCGAGCTACTTCATGGAGAATCTTTGAAGTGTGTTTATAGGACATCTTTCTTTGTAAACAATGAAATATCTTGGGTAAGTTAATCATTCATGTGGGGGTACACCCCCTGCAGCCATCATCATGCTCCTTAGGGCTAGCAGGGCTAGGGTAACTAGACTAGAGGCCAGCATGGTCACGGTTATCAGGGCTAACAGGGAAGGCTCACTAGGTCCAGTATGGCCAGAGGCTGACAAATTTTATGGAAAGATGGTTCATATGTGAGGTGTAGGGTGACATGCGACGTACCTGTCCGAATAGGGTTAGGGGTCAGCAACAGGATGTCCAATCGGGGCAGCAGTTACCGCAACTTCCAGCTCCACCAGCATTTCCGCCTCTGCAGGGGCAGTTGTAGTGTGGGTGCATGTATAACGTCCATGGGCCAATTTTTTTTGCATGTACCACCAGCATTTGAGGGTATGTATCCCATCCATGGACACGCGAGGAGGGTATTATTTAACATGGGTGCATCATATTCTTTTGTTAGAAGTATATTCGCGAGTGAGACTGGTGATTTGTATCGAATATTGCTTATATATACCCTCGAACTTAGGCATCTTATACCCCTCGGGTACTTTAATGCCTATAGTTATGCTCATTAATCAGACAACCTCGTTTTATATGCTAACATTTTAGCCCCCTACTACTTCGCAGGTAATCTCCCATTTCCCCCTAGGGGCAGTTATATCTAATACTTCGTGTGAGTCTAGTAGCGACTATTCTCCTAGTCCGTCTTTTTTACGCGAGTAGGCTGGCCTCGAGAGGGAGGTGCTTTCTGTGAAAGTTGTTGAAGCTGTGCCTGTGCCTGTTGTTGCTGTAACGTCGATACCTCTAGTAAGCCTTCAATTCCTGCACTTATCTCCCCCTTTTATTGCTCCCTGACTTTATTCTTTCCTTAGGCTCCCACTCCCGTTTCAACCGTCTTCGTGGCGCCTCCACCTGCAAATGATCAAATGCTTGTTACTTTATTCAGGCCTTCAATTTCAAACCCAAAAGGTGCTGAGACAGCTGCAGTTGCCCAAGGAGAGGGTTAACCAGAGCATGTTGTTGAGGCGGTGTAGAATAGGAAGGAGCGGGTTACTGAGGTTGGGGAGAGTGTGATTTACCCCAAAGTCATCCCCCATTGGTATCTCCCGGGGTGATTGAAGAGGAGGACATGGTCCATATGTCCACTCGCGAGTTTGTAGATGAACGACGCCCTGAGCTATTTCCACTCTTCTATCTATCTTCTGCATGTAAATATGTTATCTTTAAAATCAAAATTTCCCATAACCGAGGGTCAAGAGGGCCTAGTAATGTAGGACTTTATATTTCAAAATCTCCCATAATCGAGGGTCAGGCGGGCCTAATTTTATAGGCATAAATCTCCCATAACCGAGGGTCAGGCGAGCCTAGTCTTATAGGCATAAATCTCTAAGTTAGCATAGTGTTTTTATTCATGATTTCCTTTGTCTTTTTTGCTAACTTCAACTGTTTGTTGCATTTCAGGTGGAGGTCGATCAATTAGAAACTCATAGGCTCGAAGTGGAGCATGTCATTAAAGAGTTAGTTCAAGCACCGATAGTAGCTTCAACTGCTTCTTTGGGCGGGGCACATGTCCATGGTGATACTCCTGCACCACGTGCTCCTCAAGTACAAGAGAGTAATAGTTCTTCGCATACCCGACGATCATCTGCCAGTGATAGCATTTTCAGTATACATCCGCCTGAGGCAGCCCCCGAGGTGGTTGTGCGGCAAACTTTAGCCAATTTCCCCTATGTTCTGACTGAGGGTCCCTAATTATTAATCGAGTAATTATTGGCCCACTTTCCTTCAACCTTTACTGTTCGTTGTCTGCAGCCAATTCCTGGGATGATGACCTACCGATTGCTTGGGCTCGTGATGGTATTAGAGGAAATTTTCAGCACCCCTTTATGTTCCTTAGCCCTGACACTATCAAAACTTTATTATGTAGGGTTAACATGTTAACCAATGATGGTTTTTCCATGACATGGTTGGTGGATCTACTGAGGAGTTTCAAGAAGAGTGATCTTCCCAGCGTCTATGATCGCCTCCAGAATTCCCATCGCGAGCAGGTGGCTATATCTGAAGAACTTATGGGTCTGGAATACCAGTTGCTGGTAACTGAGAAAGAAGTGCAAGAGGCTCATGAGGAGGTTGCTCATGCAGAGGCACAATTGGTTTAAAAAGAGCAGGAGTTAGAAACCATCTACCATACTCGAGAAATTTGCCAGAAGAATCTAGCTGACCGTGTTGCAGAGCAGAGCCAGCTTGAGCAGAATCTTCCCCCGCATCACCACTGGCTACTTGGTTCAGAGAATCTTCGCTTTATAATTTACGACCCCTAGCTTCATTATCCATTATTTCTTTTGTTGGTCTTGCCCATTTCTGTGAACTTTTGAATTTTTCTAACTTGGTTGTAACCACAATGCTATTGTTTATTTAAAATAAAGAAACATTGGCAACTTTAGTGTTTCCTTTCCTTTTTGTTATTTTAATTGAATATTGGCTACACTTATACATCAATGCTAAGTACATAATGTATAAAAAAGGATCAATCAGTGAACTTTTGAAAATAAACTATTGATCTAGCATATGCCCCGTGAATTTTGCTTCAGACTATATTAAATAGGCGAGCCCGATTGCTTTAAAGCATACATCTATGGTTTAAACAAAAAAAATAAGTCATTGAACAGGAGTGACAGAACATACATTCAGACATAATAAATCTTCAGCCACTTGTTGTTCAATTTGAAAGTCATATTATTTTCCAGCTTAGATATCTCAATGTTGCCCGAATCGTGGGTTGCTCGAACAATATAAGGCCCTTCCCAGTTTCCTTCGAACTTTGGTAGCAACAAGCCTCTTATGTGTCTCGTGCATACTTTTAGAACTAAGTCTCCTTCCTTGAATTTCCTTAGCCTCACCAATTGATCGTAAGATCTGGATAACTGCTTCTTATATATCTTGAAGTGCCTCGCGACATTATCCCTATGTTCTTCCAAGGCTTCGAGTTGTACATGGCAGCTATGTAGGAGCATAGCATTTCATAGGTTGAAATGAGCAGAAGGAACCTCGAGTTCAACTGGCAGCACAACTACTACCCCCGCAGTGGCTTTCTTGAGCAGTATGGCCTCCGCCCACTTTGTGAAACATTATGTGGCTACTTAAATCCATATTTTTCCCCGTGACAAAGGGTTGATGGCTCCGACCAGGTCAAAGGCCCAAGTATTGAATGGTAATGGTGTGGATAGAGAGTGTTGTTCCACTGAAGGGGCGTGGATTATATTCCCGTGTAGCTGACAAGCTTTGCAAACTTTCTAACAAAATTAGCTGAGTCTTTCTCCATCGAAGGCCAGTAATAGCCTAAGGTCATTAGCTAATCATAAAGTTTGTCTCCCCCAATATGATCTGGCTCGTGAGCTTACTTCAATACCTCTTCGGCCTCTTCACCTCTTATGCATCTTAGGGTCCTGCCATGATAGCCTCGTCGGTATAACTTCCCATCTTGCAAGAAGTACCTCGGTGCTTGCCTCCTTATTTTTCTATTATCCTCTTTATCTGCTGGCATTACTCTGTCTATCAAGAAGTCCATGTAGGTCTGTATCCAATCTTTTGGTTGGTCAATGAAGTTGCACTCTACCGCTTGATAGAAAAGATAGCACTTCGAGCACTCTCTTTGTATTGTGACGGCTTCTTATCTCATCGAGGGCCAGTAGTACCCCACCTGTTGTATCCTTATGTATAGAGGGATCTCAGTAGTCTCACAACTATTTTTATGTACTTCAATCAATCTTCTCCTAGCCTCTTCAAGGTCCACGGACCTGGACAGCCAACCTCCCTTATTCTTGTAATATAAGTTGCCCCTGGAAATAAAGTATTATGCCAAGTCAGCCAAGTTAAGTGGTCCTTCCCCTCTCTCTAGTTGCATTATGATTTCACCTCTCCAGTCATCTTTGTCTTCTAACGGCAGCATCTCAAAACACCGTCGAGGGGGTCGTTCTCTTTGTGATTCAGACCACGGTTGATTCTCCCTCAAAGTAAATCTTTTATACGATGGTGTCATAGGTATCCACATGCATGTTCATCATTTGGGGGTGCCATTTTATCTTTACCACCTCAAACTGGCACAGGAGTCGCTGGATGATCGTGTAGTAACGCGCCAAACTCATGTGCTTTAATGAAAATTCCCCCGTTACTTGCTTCACCACCAAGATTGAGTCCCCTTTGATCGTTAAAACCTCTAAGCCCCTCCTCAGTGCTTCTAGCAGTCCCAATACCAAGGCCTCGTACTCAGCTTCATTATTCGGACATTCAAACTCCAGTTTGAAAGACATGAGAATCTTTTCACTGCCTCTTTGCATAATGACTCCCACTCCTCCTTTTTTCTTGACTGAAGAGACGTCGAACTCCATACTCCATTCATCTTGGCTGAATGCTACGAAATTGGCCAGGAGGTCATCACCCGGGAGCTCTTCAATAGGCGGTTCGAATGTCCCAGACGGGAAAATGGCCAACAGATCTACATACGCTTTTCTTTTGATAGCTCAAGAGACCACACACTTCAGATAATACTCCGAGAGGATTAAGAACCATCTAGCTACTCTGCCTATTAATACAGTTCTAGCAAGCAAAAAATTTATGGGGTCACATCTAGTTACAATATGAATCATGAATGATAACAGGTAGTGCCTAAACTTTTGCGCCACAAATACGAGGGCTAAACAATGCCTCTAAATGCTGGTGTATCTGGCCTCAAGGCCATGTATAATTCTACTTAGATAATAAACAGGTTTTTCAATGCCTTCGCTCTCTTGGGCCAATAAAGCCCCAATAGACCGCTCTATTGACGTAAGATATAAGTGTAAAGGGGTACCTACCTTCGGTGGAATCATTGTCTTAGGAGACATAAGGAGTTCTTTCAGCTTGTCTATGGCTTTTTGATGTATTATTTCCCATGCAAACTTCACGCCCTTCCTTAGCAGCTCCATCAAAGGATGTGTTACCTCAGCCAGCCCCGGGATAAATCGCCTCAAGTAGGACACCTTGCCAAGGAAACTCTTTAGATCTTTCATTGATTTTGGCCTTGGCATATCAAGGTTGACTCGTCATTTATCTAATTCCATTTGTACCCTTGGCGGTTTACCACGGACCTCAAGAATTTCTCGCTCGTTACTCCAAAGGCGCATTTGAGAGGGTTCATCTTTAACTTATACTTCTTGTAGCGAGTGAATACCCTCCTCAAGTCGTCTAGTGGGATTCTTCCTTCTTGGACTTAATCACCAAGTCGTCAACATAAAACTCCACAGTCTTATGGAAAAGGTCGTGGAATATGGCCACCATCATCCTCTACTAGGTGGCCCCTACGTTCTTCAATCCTAAAGGCATGACCTTGTACATGAAATTGCCCGAGGGCGTTCGAAAGGAAGTCTTCTCCGTGTCAGCTGGGTTCATTTTTATCTGATTATAGCCTACATACCCATATATGAAGTTATACATCTCATGGCCCGTTGTCGAGCCGATCAAGCTGTCAATGGAGGGCATTGGGAATTCTTCCTTCGGGCACACCCGGTTCAGATCTCTAAAATCTACAAATATCCTGATTTGGATTTTATCTTTCTTTCCCACAGGTACAATACTTGATAGCCATATCAGGTGCTGTATCAGAATTATAAACCCCACCATGAGCAACCTCTGTACTTCTTCCTTGATCTTTAAATCTAACTCTGCTTTGTATGGTCGAGTGGCCTTCTTCAATGGGATTGCTGAGGGCAAAACATTCAATCTGTGGCAACTTACCTCCGTGTCAACCCTAGGCATCTCGGTGTACTTCCATACAAAGACATCTTTGAACTCTATCAGAAGTTTGATTAACCCCTCTCGAGGGTCTCCCTCCAAGTCTTTCGAGATAAAGATGGGGTTCGAATCCCCACCTTCCCTAGCCAAATCGATCTTTTCCAATTCCTAAATCTACGGCCTAGGGCCATCTTTCATACATTCTGGCTCTTCCTCTACTTCTTGTACAAACTCTTAGATCACAGAGTGAACAATTACTAGGCATTGCCCCTAGTTATCCACCAGGAAGCATTCATAAACTGGCTCAGCTTTATTGTCCAGTCTCTCGGCTACCCGCTCACACCTTCATAGTCTTATATAATTTTTTTCATTAGGCAAAACCACATGCTTGCACTGTCGGGATGCGTCTCTTTGGAAAGGTTTCTTTCTATGATTTTCATCCACCTCCTTCACCGTTCACCTACTAAGAATGCTCTGTGTCTTAAATTGGTGCTCAATGGGATCAATTCATGGGGTCATCCGATCACGAAGCTGCCTTGACAGGCTGAGGGCCTTACTACCCCTAGATCATGTTCTTATTTAAAGTCACAATCGTTCGAGCAGGTGACCGCACCTTCTCTCGAGTTAACAGGATCCTTATCCCCCCCAGTATATCTTATCACCATAGTAGCTTCTTCTGCCAGATCGGTATAAAAAGTTACATACACCACATGGGCCTCTTCCTTTGCAAAAGGTTTCTTGGTAGCCCTTATCACCACCTCCTTACCCTTTATGTTTGCCTTAGAACATTGGTGATAGGTGGAGGGTAACAACCCATGGTTGTACATCAGTACCCTACCTACCAACAGCTGGTATGACAGCTCACAATTTATGATATGGAATTTAATATGGGAAGTGATGTTCCCCATCGTAATTCCCACATTGACGTAACCTGATATTGCCAATGAATGGGGAACTATCCTTGTCTTCGGTAACCCAGTGGCATAGAAGGACCCCACATGCATTATATTGATGGATGCCCCTCCATACAATAATACTCGTGAGAAAACACAGTCATTCACCGATACAGTAACATACAAAGGTCTATTATATGGGTACCTGATTATCCTATCCGCCTCCGAGAATGTGACTTCCGAGAGACATATACACACCAACTTAGCCATAGGCCCCTTCCATTTCAAGTGTGGGGCCATGTTTTTCTTTACAAGCTCTAGAATGGCCCTAGTAACTTCCAGCTGGGAATCTTCAGGCAGGTTAACCTGGTTGAAGAAACAGCCAAACTTTAACGAGGGAGCCATAACTGCACACTCGATCCACGGATCCGTTCGATCATCCTCAAGCTCATAAAATTCTTCCACATCTCTATATGCAGCCTCATCATATGCTATCACTACGCTGACCTCTCCCAGAGAACAGGCTTCCATCTGTCTACTGAGTATCTCAACAGCATCGTACGCTTCTCCTTCTTGGTCCTATCCATCTTTAGTCTCGTCATCTAAATGCAGGCAAGCCAACTCGAGAGTGAATTCTTTGAGATAATCTTCGAAGACACTATTCGGAGTGCCTTCAGAGTCATTCCCTCCGAGCCACTATTCCATCATTGATCGCTTGGCCTCCTCATCAAAGGAACTAGACATATGGGCCCTGTGGGGTGGTAAAGGTTTGTTGTTTACATTGGTCTATAGAAACTCAATGTATCTATTCTTCACATGATGGTTAATCAACCTTCTTAATGAAAAACACACTTTAGTAGGATGATTTACCCTGTAATGGAGTGCGCAATAATGGGGTTTCTCTCTATCTTCTTAAGTGAGTGGTACGGTGTGGACATTAATCGGCCTGCAAACTTTAATACGGACCATGAGATCGTAGAGGTTCAAAGCTTGCTCCACCGTGCAAGGTAGCTCAGGAGGATCCTCCTCATCTTTAAACCTTCTCTTGTTATTTCTACCCCTTCTACCTCCTCTGCCGGAATTACCTCCTTCTCTACCCCCATTGTCTGCGTAATTGATCCTCGAGGGTATTCCCCTCCTTGAGGTAACTGTTGGCCTCATAAACAAGCTAGGCAAAGCGGGAAGTGGAACTATGGGTTTTACCACTAATGCGATATTCCTTGTTGCCATCAAAAAGGCTACAAACATACCTTCTCTTGTCTCGTTAATCAGGTGACATATGTATTCGGGCATCAAGCCCTCTGCACATACTTGTAAAATCTTTTCCTCTAGCGTCCCCTCCCTCACGTCTAGGGAGTGATTGCGGAACCTTCGGATATAGGCCACAACATCCTCTCTTGGCTTCTGCTTCTCACGCACAAGCTGGGTGAGTGTGAACTCGTCCTCAGCCAAGAAAAACTTTTGCACAAACAAAACATATAATTCCTCCTAAGAACTTACACTACCTGGAGCTAAGTGGGAATACCACGTGTAGGCTTTCTCTGTCAGGGATTTTGAGAACTCCCTTGTAATGGCCCCCTAGATTCTCGATGAACCTCTTCATATGCTCCTTGGGATTTTCACCTTTCCCCATGTACTTTTTAAAGATTGGGGGAATATAACCCATTGGGTAGGGTTCGTTATTATACTCCTCTGGGTAAGGAGTACAAAAGTCATCGTATATGGAGGAGTTCTCCCATTTAGACACAACTATGAACTTCAGAAGCTCCTTCTTCATATTTTCTAAGATGGCTGGCGAGGGGCTAGTTAACAACGGTGTTGTTGTTATTGGGGTCATTGAGGCTGCGCGCCTACCCCTTGACTTACCGCGACAGCTGGAGCAGCTGGAATTACTCCTCCGATTTATGATTTCAATCCCATTATCACAGGTGGGACCGTGGTAGGATACGCACCACTTGAGGGTGGCAGAACCATAGGGGCGATGTTAATAGAAGCAGGCGTTGCCACCCCTCCCGTAACAATTGGAGCTGGTATATTAGTTGGTGGTGTGGTAAAGGAACTCGCCCCCGTGGGGGCTCCCAATATTGCTTGGGCTATCGGAGTCTTAATGAACTCTATGAATAGTCCCATTAGCCCATGCATCTCCACCTAGCCTATTCCCCCTTGTGTGGCCATCGTCTCCATGACACCAACGCCAGGTGATCTAAGCTTTATCCTTGTCATTCTCCCCACTTCAGGCAATGCAGCGTTATTTACCTCTTCTTCACGCTGTATGGCATCAAAATTAATGTTTCTAATGGTGTTATCCTCTGGCATATTTTCAAAAGAGAATACCTCCCCAGTGGAGTCACCAAATGTAAGATGTGGGTTCTTCAAATATTGTTAGTATTAAGTGAGGCCTAACCCCTTATCAAGATCGGGAGTAACACCATTAGATATTAAGTATAGGTTAGATCCATCGGTGAATCAGAGACAAAGAGATTCAATATTCAAAGTTTCATTAAAGAACATATTGACATGAGAAGCATATAGCAAACACAATAAATGAATGGGACCGGCAGGTAGCGTGGTCAGAGTAAGAAAGAACAAGCATTCTAGGCATAATAAAGACAAGGTAGGAACTTCAAGCTCAGTTAATGCCCAAATGATAGGTGCATTGAATATGTATGGGAGTTAATGCTCTCACGAGGGTTCTCTGGTATAAGGAAATCCGGGCAGCAATTTTGGGCTCCAGAAGATCTCTCTTAAGTTTGTTCATTTTGTCTTATTTATATGGGGGAGAGGCTACTCGAGTCAGCATGCCCTCATTTCCTCTGGTGTGGTGCATTAAATGCATGAGATACTCCATTTAATGCATGGGATCTGTTAGTTTTGGCAGGAAGACATTCTATTGGTTGGAAGTATAGAGGGCATTAATGAGGGATATGACTTGTCAGCTAGAAGCTTACTCTAGGATGGCTATATGGTCAGATTTGGTGAACTAGACCTACTATCCTAAGGGTAAAAGCACTTGAGTGCTATGCTCTTGAGTCCCTGACCGTCAGATGTCGTGACATCGGGAAGTGGTTCAAATAGTTGTTATGTTAGTTATAGGCCTGTCAACGGGTCGGATCCAAGTTGGCTTTAGATATGTCCAGATCCGTGTAATCGGGTCTTCACCCGGTTCGGGTTTGGGTCTTCATCGAGTCTACACTATTGGATTCAGACCCGGATCCGTTCGGGTTTCGGGTTCGGGTCCGGGTCTTGCCAAATATATACATTTATTTTATATTATCCCCCTTCTTTATTTTTTAATCTTAAATTAAAATATTTTGTAATGTATTATAGAATATTAGTAGTATAAATAAAACATATATTATTTATATTTATTATATACATAAATATATATATTTATATATATATTACTTACATGTTATATTGATAAGATATATTTATAAATATATATAAATTTATAGTATATGTATATATATTTAAAAAATAATAATGTACAATTCGGGTTGGGTCTTTGTGTCCGGGTCTTGTATAAGATCCAGACCCTACCCGTTTAATAAATGAGTCTTCGGGTCTCGGGTCCCAAAAAAATGCTCAAGACCCTATTATACAGATCGGGTCCGGGTCGGGTTCGGGTCCAGATCCGATCCATTGACAGACCTAGTTAGGTATATAGTCACATCAGTCAAATGGGCTGGCACCCAAGGTACCTCGAGGAGGTGATCTCGAGGGGGCAAGTATTGAGGGAGATCGAATGACTCAAGGAGGTTCACTCGAATAGATAAGCAATTAGTAGGCTCGAGTGACATTTGTCCTGGGTGAAGTTTTATCCAAGTGTGCCAAGAGGGTTGGTAATAATTCCCAACGTTGCCTTATTCTCAATCCTCCAAATCATGTCCCTACGAAGTTCCCAAGAGGAGGTTGCTTGATAGAGTATGAAATCCCTCCCATGCCTTGCCAGGCATAGCCGCTCGTGGGTACCAAACGACCTAACTCAACATATATATATTTATAAGATAAAATACATAATGCAACATTCTATTTCTTATTACAAACTATTGTCATCCGGGTGACCTTTGTTCTTCGAACTGGGTACTTCGAGCCAGGTCCGTTGGAGGCTCTTCGAGGTAGAGCGATGCGAGCTACTTGCATGAAGAATCTTAGAAGTGTGTTTGTGGGACATCTTTCTTTGTAAATAATCAAATCTCTTGGCTAAGTTAATCATCCATGTGGGGGGACACTCCCCTACAGCTATCATCATGCTCCTTAGGGCCAGCAGGGCTAGGGTAACTAGACTAGAGGCCAGCATGGTCAGGGCTACCAGGGCCAACAGGACAGCCTCACTAGGGACAGCATGGCCAAAGGCTGAAAAATTTTATGGAGAGATGGTTCATATGTGGAGTGTAGGGACACATGCTACGTACATGCTCGAATAGGCCTAGGGGTCAGCAACAGGATGTCCAATTGGCACAGCAGTTACCATAGCTTCCAGCCCCACCAACAATTTTGCCTCTATAGGGCCAGTTGTAGTTTGGGCGTGTGTATAACGTCCATGGGCCAGTTTTTCTATCGGCACCGCCAGTAATTGAGGGTATGTATCCCATCCATGGACACGCGGGGTGGGTATTATTTAACATGGGTGAATCATATTTATGCCCTCGAACTTAGGCATTTTAGCCCCCCTATGTACTTTAATGCCTATAATTATGATCATTAATCAGACATCCTCCGTTTTATATGCTAACATATTATTTGAGGTATTATTGAGATTTTATAGGTGTTATGGTACTTAGTATGAAGTTTGAGCACGTTCCGATAAAGTTTCATCGCGATTCGCACGTTTAGGGGCATTTTTGTACTTTCCCACTTAAGTATTTTTTTACCAAAGTCTTCACAGAAGTTGTAGACCTCGGGCCAAGCTTCGCTTGGTCATGAATGGTGCGTGAATAGGAGTCCGACCGAAGGAAACACGGACCCCTAATCGAAAAAGAATTATAAGAAAAATATCAATTTCATTAATGACCTCCATGTCCCTTTTCTCTTTCATTAACAATTCATATAATACCCATTGTGTCCCTAAATCGTTTTTTACATCAAACCCATTTTGGACATGGCCATTTTGGCCCTAGGCTCAGGTTTTGCTCGGGTTTTGGGTTCGTCCCAAATTGGGATGCTTTTGGCCAAATTGAACACACGATTATGGAGCTTTGGATTGCACATCAAAATAGGTCTTGGCTCATCATTAATAGAGGTGGAGATTTTGGCCATTTTTGGACTTTAAAAGTGGGTCTTTGGTTTTTGAGCATATCACACGCACATATGATTTTGGGTTTTGCCGAATTCAATAGCAGGTCCATGATTGTGGGTTTGTACGAGGTTGATTGGTGCAGCGTGGTAGAGTGGCTTATGGTTGGTCTCGGTTTCCAGTTAGTTGAGATGGTTGTTGCGAGTTGGCTTGGCTAGCAACGTCGGTCAACCGGCCTTGACCCCCCAGTCGACCGTGTTTTGTTATTTTTCCTTGCATTGGGGACAGTGGGTTGCTTCCTCTCTCACCGATCGACCAGCTGCCACCCTCGGTCGACCAGTCCCTTTCTTTTTTTTTTCTATTTCTTTTTCTTTTTTTTAAATGTAACTTATCCGCCTTTTCTATTTCTTTTTCCTCTCCTTTTATTTCTTTTTGCAACTTGGTATAAATACCATACTTGGTGTTTATTTGTAAGACACACAACATAATATCTAGTTTCTCTCTCTCTCTTAGTTTGGGTTAGGGTTTGTAATATTTGGGGATTTTAAGGAGACCTCCTCTCCTTCATGTTTGTTGTGTAATTCCTCTATTAATGTAAGCTTACTATTCATTGTCACTTTTGCCTACTTTTCTTATCTTTGTTTACTTTTATTCCATGCTTTATTTATTATTTCTTGCCTAGATTAATTGTGAAGTTAATTTAATTAGTGGCAATTTAATTAGAATGCTTTAATTAATTGGTTGCATTTTATTTAATGCCATTTAATATGCTTAGGGGCTAATTTAAATTAGGTTGTGTTGGATTGAACTCACCTAGGGTTGACGTGTTGCTTTGCTTTGGTGATGGAGTCTATGTATTTATTTCGAGTGTGTTGTCCTAGTTATTACGCCTAGGAGATTTTACAGGGTATATCATATATGCTCCGTATTTACAACCTTGCGTGCGTAATTTTTGGAGTATTTTTTTACGCCAAAATCTTATTAGACTTTTATGCGAATTTAGGGATGTGACAACTCTGGGTTTAATTAACTGTCAAAACGAGACGCAATCTTAATAACTCGTTGACCTATGTAACCACTTTATACTAATTAGCTCGGGTGAGGGATATTTGACGCAACCTATAGTTTTTATTCACTTTGTTAACGTAGTTTAAATACACTCGCCTAGTATAATCTTTTCCTTTAATTATCTTTCTTTTTAGTTAGAAAAATATCTTTTACACTTTTATTTTAGAAGTATTAAATCCATTAAATTCTAGCAACTCATCTCTGTGGATTTTTTTATACCCGGACTTGGCCGCTATACTCCCTTACAAGAGTGTAGTCATAAGTTTAGGTTTTTGTATTAAGGCAGTGAACAGAAAACAACGATCGGCGTTTGACATGCGCTACTTTTCACCCTTGATCAAAATGGCGTCATTGCCAGGGATGTGTTTGTTTTAGAATTTATTTGATTTAGTATTTGGTAGTATTTTTTTTCTATTTGTATTTTTGGCCTAACATTGTTGTAGGAGTTCTACATTTTAGCGCCAATAACCGCTTGAATATTTCACACGCGCATCACTTTGTGGAATTCTCCACTTTGAGCCATCTTCAGGGTAAGCATGTCTTATTCCAATCCTTTCAGTAATCATTATGATAATTCTCAAAATCCTCGCAAACCTACGACTTTTGGTCAATACTTAGAGTCCCATAAAATTGCAAATTCAAAAATGACTTTGGGCGAGTATTACAAAAGTCAAGCTTTAGAGTGCATGTATTTTGAGGATGATGATAACGATTTTGGGTCTCTAATTCCTTATAATAGGAATTTTAAAACAAATTGCAATAGCTTTCAAAATTCTTATAATAATGAGTTTGAGTATTGATGATACGGAAAATCGCCCATAAGTCATTCTCGTATCTGCAAGTCAAGTACGGAATAGAAATAAAGTAAGTAAAGCAAGTAAGGAGACATGAACACAAGATATAGAGTGGTTCGGCTATTATAATGAGCCTACGTCCACTTTGGTGCTCTACTCTCATTATATTCATATCTTTGATGTACAAGTTTACAATGCCATAATGGGCGTACAAGATAAATGAGAGAGAAGAATACATGACTGTAGCGGTTCCGGGAGTGCCGAAGATATGACTACGATGTAGGTGATTATCCCTCATGCTATATGTTGAGGTTGTATAGAGAGAATTCGGCAAGGCTTCACCGGGCATTATAGAATCTGAACCTGCCCGGGTGAGAGGAATCGATCCCCTTAATTCGAGGTGTGATCCTCTATTTATAGGAGATATGTGAGTTGTGTCACGTGCCATGAGCACGTGACGTATATCAAGTCTGGTGTTGCTGTAATAGAGATGGATGCAGTCTGTAAGGCAAGCATATTGAGTGTTGCATCCTGCATGAGGCTAAAGTTGTGGGTGCCACACCTCGTAGTATATGGCTGCGACATGTATATAAGGCCAAGTGGTATGTGTCGCACCCTGTGCTGAGTAGGGCCTCACCCTGTGCTGAGTAGGGCCGCACCCTGTGCTAAGTAGGGTCACGGCCTATAAGCTTTGGTATGTCTGAATAACGTCCACGGCAGGTGGTGCAATATCTGTACTATCAAGTATAGTTCCGATAATAATTTTCAAACTTCTCACTTCCAAGAATCCTCATCTCGACCTATGAATTTGGGAGAGGGTTTGCTCATGCTTGAGAATGAGAGGTATGAAGACCGTTATCGGAAAGAAAATTGTTTGGCGGAACATGAATTGGATTTATTATTTGAATTCGACGACGATTTTTCTTTCGAGACTTTTGAAGTCGAGGAATGTTTCGAACCAAATGAGGATTTTATGTCTACTTTGGAACAAACATTTCTTGACTTGGCCCATGGTTTAATAAAGAATGAAAGTGAGGATGAAATGGATGTATTATCCATTTACAATGAAATGATTTCGTCTTTGGATCCCAAAGAAGAAAGTTTCATTGAAAATGATTATATCTCCTTTGAAATTCTAACTTTGAGCGATGATAACTCATCTCTTGAGTTTGGATTTCTTTCCTTCCCCTTTTCATTCTTCGTTATCACACTATCACAAGTACCCGATGAATCGGTGCCAAACTTTAAAACATTCACCCCTTTCACCGACGAGGATTACTTGCTCGAGGTGTTTTCCATGAAGGCATCTTTGCCTCCTTGTGTGCCCCATCCAATTCCAATTTCAAAATATTTGGGAGATGATTCAATTTTTCTTGGCCCCCATGTGTATTTGTCACCAGTCATATCCAAATCCCCCATCCTCCCGCCAAAAATTTTAATTGGAGATGGTTTATTTCTTACGCCTTACACATGCGTTCCGTTGTTTAAACGGAATTACTATTTTTCGGGACACATGCATGAGAAGGAGGGTCCGCCGTGGATCTTTCAAAGACAAATTGCATTTTGGGTGGACCCTTAAAAATTTCAACTTCTAGTGTATAGTTAATTAAAAGTTAAAATTGTAGGTTCTAAATAGTTAGTTGTTATTTTCTTTATTTTTCTTCTTTATTCTTACTTATAGTCTAGTGTAATTAATTAAAATAATTTATTCTTTCTTTTTGTTATGCTTTGGTACAAACAAGTTTTGTAGAATCATTGGACTTATACTTTCACGAGATTGCTCATTTTTGGGTAACATCGCTCTTTTCCTCTCTTGAACTCGGTTCTTAATTTACATTGAGGACAATGTCAGGTTTTAAGTTAGGGGGTGTGGGATAGTTTATCCATTCACTGGTAATTTCTTTGATTTGATTACATGTTATTTCCAAGCAGGCTTTTCTTGTAAAAATTAAATTTTCAAAAAGATTTTCTTTCTTTTTTCTCCTTTGTTGGGCATTTTGCCTTTGTTTTCAATGATAAATTTTAATAATTGCCCGATCCAGTAGACAATTCAATGATGCATGTTCTCGATTTTAGAAGTTATTAGACTTTAGTCCTAAATTATTGATATTATGATAAATTTCATGAATTAAACTTTAATCCCATGAGCACATGCACTTTTCTTGCTTTATTGATTTGGTTTAAGATTTTTATAACTCGGTAATCTTTTGTTGCATTGTATATACTTACACCCAGTAAGCTTTGTACCTTTCGTCGTTTGTGAGTGTATACACTATTCATTCCTCATTGAAAATGATAAATTCGTCGGTAATCTCTCTATTCTTTCATTGATCGTTCATTAATTGAGTTTATATCTTGAAATGTGTTGCTTGAGCAGGATTTTTATATATTATTTTGACTCGAGAATTGCATAAACTTTATGAAATGATCATAGGCCATCTTTGTTATATCACCCATATTAGCCTTGACCTCACCTTATATGTTTCCCTAGTCAACCCCTTTAAGGCTAAATATTAGCATTTCATTTCATTACCCAAAATCCCATAACCAACTCCACATTGGAGTGATAAGCCATACATATCTATACCTTACATACTTTTGTTTGGAATGTTACTTGGGATTGAACGATGCTTTTGTCTTGTGGTTCCAATTTAGGCATGTGAGAGTGAGAAAAGTAAAGAAAAGAAAGAAGTGAAAAAGAAAAGAAAAGAAAAAGCATAAAACAAAAGAAAAAGTGAGAAAAAGAAGAATAGAAAAGAAAAGAAAAATAAATTTGTATATGTTGTGTAAGTGTTCGAATAAGCTTTGTTTACTCTCCCCATTGTTATATTCAATGCCTTTTATGGATTGTATTTTCCAATTTTTTATATTGCCTGCATTCTTCCCATTATTCTAAGTTTCATTCCGTACACTTTGAATCCGTACATACATATCCTTCGTTTCATACCCTAGCCCAAACCTACATTACAACCCTATAAAGTCCTATGTGATCTTAGGGTGAATTTAATTTAAAAGTCGAAATAGTTTTGATAATCTGTGAAAATGAATTTCGCCTCTTTTAATAAGAGGTATCTTTCATTGAGATTACAATTTTTAATTTCCTTTATAGCGTTCTTCATTTGTGACATGTGTGCGGCCTAGTTTCCATTTACATTTACTCTTTATGGCCACATGTTTCGTGTGTTAACTCCCTATTTCGAGTGAATTCACTTGATGAGTGTAATGCACGTGAGGATTGAATATATACTTTCTTTAATTTTTATCCAGTTTATTTAAGCTTTTGACAAATCACACTTTGCATGTTCCCACTCCCCTCCCACTTTTTAAGGTTTCAATTTAACGAAGTTCATTCTATAATGTTAATAATACGGACTTTTGTGTGAATTCATTCACTGTGCTGATAATGTGTATAAAATCTTGTTCGTATTATTGGGATTGTCACATGTTGATTGGGCATATTTTGAGGAAATCATATGATGTTTGTGGGTTTTATCCCTGAAAACCCTCACGAGAGGACACTCATCCAGTAGGGTAACCTAGGGGTTTAACGGCTTATTACATATGTTGATTGCAATCGTTCGCCCGCGAAAGTGGCCTTATCCCTTTTATGGATTTTGTATATATCTCCCATTTTGCGTTTTTCTTATAGTTCTTCTTGCATTGAATTTCATTACTAGGGACTAGCAATGTGTAAGTTAGGGGGTGTGATTCGTATCGAATATTGCATATTTATACCCTCGACCTTAGGGATTTTAGCCCACTCGGCTTTAATGCCTATAATTATGGTCATTAATCAGAAAACCTCTGTTTTATATGTTAACATGTTATTTAGAGGTATTATTGAGCTTTTATAGGTGTTATGGTGCTTAGTATGAAGTTTGAGCGCGTCCCAATAAAGTTTCGTTGTGATTCGCACGTTTAGGGGCATTTTCGTAATTTCACACTTTAGTATTTTTTACCAAAGTCTTCATGGAAGTTGTAGCCCTCGGGCCAAGCTTCACATGTCCATGAACGGTGCATAAATCAGAGTCTGAACGAAGGAAACACGGACCTTTAATCGGAAAAGAATTATAAGAGAAATAACAATTTCATTAATGACCTCCATGTCCCCTTTCTCTTTCATTAACAATTCATATAATACCCCTTGTGCCCCTAAATCGTTTTTTTACACCAAACCCATTTCGGACATGGCCATTTTGGCCCTAGGCTCATGTTTTTCTCGGGTTTTGGGTTTGTCCCAAATTGGGATGTTTTTGGCCAAATTGAACACACGATTATGGAGCTTTTGATTGCCCAAAACACTCACGAGCTCGAAATGGGTCTTGGCTCACCATTAATGGAGGTGGATCTTTTTTACCATTTTTGGACCTTAAAAATGGGTCTTTGGTTTTTGATAATATCACACACACATGTGGTTTTGTGTTTTGCCAAATTTAACAACAGGTCCATGATTGTGGGTTTGTGAGAGGTTGATTGGTGCAGCGTGGCTTATGGTTGGTCTCGGTTTGTAGTTAGTTACGACGGTGGCTGCGAGTTGGGCTTGGCTGGTAACACCGATCGACCAGCCCTGACCCCCCATCGATCGCGTTTTGTTATTTTGCCTTGTGTTGGAGACAGTGGGTTGCTTCCTCTCTCACCGGTTCACCGGCCACCACCCTCGGTCGACCGATCCCCCGTTTTGTGCGAGACCTGTTACTTCCCCTTTCTTTTTTTTTCAATTTCTTTTTCTTTTATTTTAAATGTAACTTATCCCCCTTTTCTATTTCTTTTTCCTTTTCTTTTATTTCTTTTTGCAACTTAGTATAAATACCATACTTGGTATTTATTTGTAAGACACACAACATAATATCTAGTTTCTCTCTCTCTCTTAGTTTAGGTTAGGGTTTGTAATATTTGAGGATTTTTTGGAAACCTCCCATCTCCTTCATGTTTGTTGCGTAATTCCTTCATTAATGTAAGTTTACTATTCATTATCACTTTTGCCTACTTTTATTATCTTTGTTTATTTTTATTCCATGATTTATTTATTATTTCTTGCCTAGATTAAATGTGTAGTTAATTTAATTGGTGTTAATTTAATTAGCATGCTTTAATTAATTAGTTGCATTTTATTTAATGTCATTTAATATGCTTAGGGGCTAATTTAAATTAGGTTGTGTCGGATTGAACTCACCTAGGGTTGACGTGTTGCTTTGCTTTGGTGATGGAGTTTATGTATTTATTCCGAGTGTGTTGTCCTAGTTATTACGCCTAGGAGATTTTACAGGGTATATCATATATGCTCCGTATTTACAACCTTGCGTGCGTAATTTTTGGGGTATTTTTTTACGCCAAAATCTTATTAGACTTTTATGCGAATTTAGGGGTGTGACAACTCTGGGTTTAATTAACTGTCAAAACGAGACTCAATCTTAATAACTCGTCGACCCATGTAACCATTTTATAATAATTAACTCGGGTGAGGGATATTTGACGCAACCTATAGTTTTCATTTGCTTTGTTAACATAGTTTAAATACACTCGCCAAGTATAATATTTTCCTTTAATTATCTTTCTTTTTAGGTTGAGAAATATCTTTTGCACTTTTATTTTACAAGTATTAAATCCATTAAATTCTAGCAACTCATCTCTGTGGATTTTTCGATACCCGGACTTGGCCGCTATACTCCCTTAAAAGAGTGTAGTCATAAGTTTAGGTTTTTGTATTAAGGCGGTGAACAGAAAACAATGATCGGCATTTGACACACGCTACTTTTCACCCTTGATCGACAAGTTTAGTGGATACAATGTCTAATATCATTATAACCGTAGATTTATCGTTAAGTAGCGGGGCTCTCATTAATTCCATCTACAAGGGAGTGGGTGTGGGCGTTATGAGGTTATGCTAAGTAGTGGGTTTATTCATTTTATAGATGTATGAGTATGATGTTATTCTGGGTATGGACTGGTTAGAGAAGTATAGAGCGATGGTGAACTGTTATAGTAGGACTATCATGTTTACTATTTCAGGGCAGGATATGTTTCTTCTGGTGATGCTTCGTCCGAAGGGAGGGTCGAGCACACATTTATATTATATCGAGAATGAGACTTCGAAAGGTATAGTCATCTCTTAAGAAAGATCTTTATGGTTAGGGACTCTGTTAACGTGTTCTAGGAGATATTGGGATTACCATCGAGTTGGGAGAGTGAGTTTGTGATTGACTTAGCGTTGGGGACTGGGCCGATAGTGCGAGTGCCATATCGTATATGGCTTATTTAGAGATGCGGGAGTTGAGAGATTAGATTCAGCATCTTTTGGGGCAGAATTTTATCCACATGAGTACATCACCTTATGGTGCCACTGTTATATTTATGAAGAAGAAAGACGGATCGTTGAGGTTGTGCATCGACTATCGAGAGTTAAATAAGGTTACGTTTCAGAACAAGTATTTGTTGATGCATATCAATGACTTGTTAGATCAGCTCAGAGGAGTATTCTACTTCTCTAAGATTGATTTGAGATTAAGGTACCATCAATTACGTATCAGGGAGTAGCATGCCCCTAAGATCTCATTTTTGACAAGGTACGGGACTTATGAGTTCAGGGTTATGACGTTCGGGTTGACCAATGTGTCAGTAATTTTGATGGATCTCATGAATAAGGTGTTCAAGGATTTCTTGGATCAGTTTGTCATTATGTTCATAGATGACATCTTGGTTTATTTTCGGATAGAGGACGAGGACACAAAGCATTTTCATGTGGTTCTTTAGACTTTGCAGGACCACCAGTTGTATGCCAAGTTCGCGAAGTGTGGATTATGTTTGTAGGAGGTGCAGTTCTTGGGTCATATAGTCTCCAATAGAGGGATTTATGTGGATCTGAGTAAGGTGTTAGTGGTGAGGGGCAGGGCCATCCCACGACACTGATAGAGGTTCGTAGCTTTATGGGGTTAGCATGTTACTAATGCCAATTTCTCAGAGGATTTTTGAAGATTACGGGTTCCTTGATGAATTTTACTCATAACCCCTTTGTTTAGGATAATCAGTGTCACTTAGATTTCGATGAGCTAAAGGAAAAGTTGACTTCATCATCAGTACTCGCATTTCCTAGGGGAGGAGTGGAGTAATTTATTTTTATCGATGTCTCCTTATAATGACTTGGGGGAGTTCTACAGTAGGAGGAGCGGGTTATAGCTTATGCATCTCATAATATTAATCCATCTGAGAAGAACTATCCCACGCAGGATTTGGATTTAGCTGTAGTTATTTTTTTCCTTGAGGATTTGAAGGCACTAACTACAGGGGGATAAGTTTCGATTGTTAACACACCAGACGTCACTACAGTATATGCTCATGTAGAAGGATCTAAATATGAGGCAGCGCAGGTGTCCTGAGTTCATGAAAGATTTCAATTTTATATCCAGTACCATCCGAGGAAGGCTAATATAATGGTAGATGCATTAAGTCGTATGCCGATAGGGCAGTTAGTAGCAATGTGGAAGGCGACGTGGGCTGAGCTTTATCAGGAGGATGAGGTAGTTCGGGACTATATAACTGTGATGATTGTCACATCCGAGATCATTTTGAGGGTTATAAAGGTACACCCAGGGGATCTTTCTTATCACGAGAGGATTCAATAGTTATTAGCTAGTGGATTGTATTCTTACTCACTCAGTTCTGAGGTGGCTTAAGCTTCAATGGAAGGCTAATTATTCTAGATGATGAGGATCTATGACGTACAGTTATGGAGGAGGTGCATGGGTCATGATTCTTAACGCATCCCAAAGAGGATAAGATGTACAAGGATATGAGGAGGTAGTATTGGTGGATCAGTATGAAGCGGGACATAGCAGAGTTTATCTCCAGGTGCATCACTTAATCGGATGGTAAAGGTTTATCATTAGATACCTGTAGACACCACATTCTAGGACCCCCTAAGTTTTTATTTAGGTCCCTAGCACCTTCCCATTTCACAATAAACCCTAGGTCGCACTCCGAGTATCGATCTAAAGGCCATCAGGTGCTCCCGGACCATGATTTTCCCTTAATCGACTTCATCGTTAGAGTGAAAGATTTTTAAATATTCAAAGGGTACTAAAACCCCTTTCTAACGACCCACCCAGTGCAGGAAATAGCATAACTGTTCGGACGAACGATCAGATTTCTCCGAAAAATAGATTCGGAGGCCATCGGGTGCTCCCGGGCTCCATTGGACCAAAGTCAACTCTTCATCTCGAATGAGACTAAATGAATCTTCGAAGGTCACTGAATACCCTTTCTAAAGGTCCACCTCGTGCGTGATTCTGACTTACGGTACGGACGAACAATTCGTTTTACTCGGAGAGGTCACCGGGCGCTTTCGACCCTCGGTTGACCAAGGTCAACTGCTTCAACCAAGAGAAACTCTTTGGAATATCTAAATACATCTCCTAAAATTTCCAACGGTCTACACCGTGCACGATTCTGACTTACCATATGGACGAATGATCTGTTTCCGTCCGACGATCTCCAGTTCAAAGGATCGACGTGCGCTTCCGAGCCACATTTGACCTGAAGTCAACTCCCGAACTCGGGAGTGGCCTGATTATGCGTGAAAGTTGTGCTCATGTAAGGGCATAGTCGTTGTTTTTGTTTCACCGCGATAATACAAATAAACCTAAATTATGACTACACTTGTGATACAAGTATAGCGGTAAGTCGGGTATCGAAATCCATAGGGACGAGTTACTAGAATTTATATGATTTAATATTCCAGAAATAAAAGGGAAAAAGGTGAATTACAAACTAAAAAGGAAAATATGCAAAAAGGGGAAACTAGATTAACAAAGCGAGTAAAACTATAGGTTGCATCGAATATCCCTTATCCGAGTTAATTAGTATAAAACGATTACACGGGTCGACGAGTTATTACAAATGCGTCTCGTTTCGAAAATTAATTAAATCAAGGGTTGTCATGCGCCTAAATCTGCATAAAAGCCTAATAAGATTTTGGCATCAATAAATACCCCAGAAATTACGCACGCATGGTCGTAAGCACGGGACATACATGATATGCCCCGTCAAATCTCCTAAGCACAATAACTAGGACAACGCACTCGAAATAGACCCGTAAACACCATCACCAAAGCAAAGCAACATGTCAACCCGAAATGAGTTTAATCCGGCATAACCTAGACTAATTTAGCTAGAAAGCATGTTAAAAATACGATAAAGAAAGCGGTAAATAAACGCGATAAATCTACCTAGAAAGCATGTGAATCTAATTAACAAAGCATGTAAATTAAACTACAAAGCAAGAATTAAAGGAATACAACTATATTAATGGAGAGCGTAATGAATAGTGCAAGATACAAGCCCAATTGGGTGTCAATCTAAAGAGAAATGAAGAAGAAATCTTCAAAAACCCAAACCCTAAGCTAAACTATCCTAAAATATATTCTATCACTTTGTATCTGATATTTATAACAAAATGGGTTATATAGTAAGTTAGAATACAATTAGAAAAGAAAAGGAAAAAGAAAATAAAGGGCAAAGTATCTGCAGAAAACAGGGCATCGACGATCGATCGATGGTTGAAAGTCATGCCCTATGTCTCCCCACGATGACCAAAATCTTAAGGATTGATAGATCGATGGTTTTGATCGATCGATCGATCAATCAGGTGTGATCCCCCAGCATTCCTTTTTCCTCTCTTCTCCCTTCTTTTGGTTTCATTATTCTTCTCTTTTGTCGAAAGTGTCGTCACTTCTTCGTTCTGAATCGGAATCGGGCACCGTTCGCGGCCACGCGAAGCTTGCGATGAGGGATAAAACTTCCGTGCAGATGTTGGGATAGGTGCCCAAGCTATGAAAAGACTAAAATGCCCTTGAACTTGCGATCGTGTACGGAAATCGAGCGGAATGAGTCCGAACTTCACACTTAGCATCCAAATACCAATAAAAGCTCAATCAACCCCTGCAAAATATGTGAACATAGAGATCCGAGGTTGTCTGGTTAACGAGCATAAATATAGGGAATAAGATAACAGAGGGAGCTCAAATGTGTCGGTTCGGAGGATGAAATAAGCCATATTTGCGTATTATCACACCCCCTAACTTACACATTGCTAGTCCCTAGCAATGGAATAGGATGCAACAAGAACTACAAGCAAACCAAAAGCAGGAGATAGTGCAAAATTATGGTATAAAAGCAAAAGGCCACTTTCACAGGCGATTCGATTGTATTTAGCATATGCAATAAGCCATGAAACCCCTAGGTTACCCTAGTGGATGACTGTCATCTCATGAGGGTTTTCAGGGATGACACCCACAAACATCACATGGTTTCCTCAAAATAAGGCCAACCCAACGTGCGACAAGCCCAACAATTGCGAACAAGATTTCATACACATTATTATCACATTGAACGAATTCAAACAAAAGTCCGAATCATTAACATTATAGAATGCACCTCATAGAATTGAAACCTTAAAATGTGGGAGCACATGCAAAGTGTGATTTGGCAAAAACTTAAATAAACTGAATACTAAATAAAGCAAGCATATATTCAATCCTCATGGGAATTACACTCATCAAGTGAATTCACTCGAAATAGGAGGTAACACACAAAACATGCGGGCATAAAGAGTAAATGTAAATTGAAACTAGGACACACACATGTCACAAATGAAGAACGATATATATGAAATTAAAAATTGTAATCGCAATTAAAGGATACCGCACATTAAAAGAGGCAAAATGCATTTTCATAGATTATGAAAACTATTACGACTTTTGAATTACATCAACCTAAGATCACATAGAACTTTAATAGGGTTGTAATGTAGGTTTGGCTATGGTAAAAAATGAAAAGAATGTATATACGGATTCAAAGTGTTCGGAATGAAAACTTGGAATAATGGGAAATAGCGGGCAATATCAAAAATTGGAAAACAAGTTAAAAAAAAAGCATTGAATATAACATTTGGAGAGTAATTAAAGCTTAATGAACTATATACACAACATTTAAAACTTTCTCTTTCTTTTTCTTTTTCTTTTTCTTTTTCTTTTTCTTTTTCTTTTTCTTTTCTTCTTTTTCTCATGTTTTCTTTTGCTTTTTGATTTCTCTTTTTCATCTCTTTTTCACATCTCTTTTCTTTAATTTTCTCACTATCATATGCCTAAATTGCAACCACAACACAACAACATCATTAAATCCCAAGTAACATTCCAAACAATGGTATGGAAAGTGTATATATGGGCTAAAACTCCAATATGGAGTTCATTATGGAATTGGGGTTATGAAACGAAAGGCTATATTAAGGCTCAAATGGGTCAAATAGGGTAAACATAAATGGGTGAGGTCAAGGCTAATATGGGTGATATAACAAATATGGCCTATGATCATTTTCAAAGTTTACGCAATTCTCGAGTCAAAACAATATATGAAAATCATGATCAAGTAACACATTTCAAGTATGAACTCAATTAATGAATGATCAAATGAAAGAATAGAGAGATTACCAACGAATTCAACATTTTCAAAGAGGAAATAATAGTGTATACACTCATAAACGATGAAAGGTACAAATCTTACTTGGTGTAAGCATATACAATGCAACAAAAGATTACCGAGTTATAAAAATCTTAAACCAAATCAATAAGCAAGAAAGGTGCATGTGCTCATGGGATTAAAGTTTAATTCATGAAGTTATTCATAATATCAATAATCAAGGACTAACATCTAATAACTTCTCAAATTGAGAACATGCATCATTGGGTTGTCTATTGGATCGGGCAATTATTGAAATTTATGATCGAAAACAAAGGCAAAATGCCCAAAAAAGGAGAAAAAATAAAGAAAATCTTTTTGAAATTTTTGAATTTTTTTAAGAAAAGCCTACTAAGTAACTAACATGTGAGCAAAAACATGGACTAAATAAAGAAATGGATAGAATATCCGACACCCCCTAACTTAAAACTTGACGTTGTCCTCAATGTTAATTAAGAACCAAGTTAAAGAGAGAGAAAGAGTGATATTACCCAAAATTGGAGCGATCCCCATAAGAACAAGTCCAAAGAATCTACAAAACAAGTTAGTACCGAGCATAGCAAAAAAAAATTACAAAAAGTTAACTAATTACATTTAACTAAAATAAAAAGAAAGAAAGAATAAAAAGCTAACTATATACAACCTACTATTTAGGCTTCACACTAAATGTACACTAGAAGTCTAAATAGCTAAAGGTCCACCATAAAAATGATTTGACTTTGGAGGATAACCGGTGTACCCTCACATACAAGCATGCCTTCTGAAAAATATGAATTCCATTTGAACAACGGAAGGCATGTGTAAGGCGGAAGAAAGGAACCATCGCCAACTAAAAATTTTCGAGGGATGATGGGGGGTTTGGATTTAACGGGTGACAAAAATATGTGGGGACCGAGAAAAGCCGAATATCCTCCTAATGATTTTGAAATTGGAATGTGAGGTGGCGCACACAAAGGCAAAGATGCGATTGTGGAAGGCGACTCGAGCAAGTACTCCTCATCGACAAAAAGGTTTAAAACATTAAAGTTTGAAACCGAATCATCGAGTACTTGTGACGGTATGATAACAGAGAATGAAAATGGGGATGAAAGAAATTAAAACTCATGAGATGAATCATCATCACATGAAGATTGAGTTTCGAAGGAAATATTATCATTTTCAATGAAATGTTCTTCTTTGGGGGCCAAAGAATAAATCATTTCATTGCAAATAGATATTACATCATTTTCATCCTCACTTTAAATATCTATTACGCAATGGGCTAAGTCAATAATGGTTTGTTCAAAAGTAGGCACAAAGTCCTCATTTGGTTCAAAACATTCCTCGGCTTCGAAAGTCTCAGAAGAAAAATCGTCGTCGGACTCAAATAATAAATCCAAGTCATGTTCCCACAAATGATTTTCTTCCCGATAATAATTTTCAATTTTCTCATTCTCAAGCATACGCAAGCCCTCACCGAATGTCATAGGTTGAGGTGCAGATACTTGAACATGGGAACTTTGAAAAGTACAATCGGACTTAAACGAAAACTCATTATTATAGGAATTTCGAAAACTATTGCAATTTGTTTCAAAATTCCTATTATAAGGAGGTAAAGGCCCAAAATCATTATCATCATCATCAAAATTCCAATAACCCAAGTTTTGACTTTCGTAATACTCGCCCAAAGTTATATTTGAATTTTAATTTTTGGGACTCCAAGTATTGACCGAAAGTCAACGGATTACGGGAAGTTTGAGAATTATAACAACGATTGCCGAAAGAATTGGAATAAGACATGCTTACCCCAAAAATGGCTCAAAGTGGCGGATTCCACAAAGAAGATGCGCGTGCAATAAATTCAAGCGTTTCTAAGTGCTTAAATGTAGTAGTCCTGCAAAAATATTACCAAATAATACAAATAGAAAGAAAATACTACTAAATACTAAATCAAATAAAGTCTAAAACAAACTCATTCCCGGCAATGGCACCATTTTGATTACGCGTGAAAGGTGTGCTCGTGTAAGGGCACAATCGTTGTTTTTGTTTCACCGCGATAATACAAATAAACCTAAATTACAACTACACTTGTGATACAAGTATAGCGGTAAGTCGGGTATCGAAAATCCACAGGGACGAGTTGCTAGAATTTATATGATTTAATATTCTAGAAATAAAAGGGAAAAAGGTGAATTACAAACTAAAAAGGAAAATATGCAAAAAAGAGGAAACTAGATTAACAAAGCGAGTAAAACTATAGGTTGCGTCGAATATCCCTCATCCGAGTTAATTAGTATAAAATGGACACACATGGGTCGACGAGTTATTACAAATGCATCTCATTTCGAGAGTTAATTGAATCAAGGGTTGTCACGCCCCTAAATCCGCTTAAAAGCCTAATAAGATTTTGGCATCAACAAATACCCCAAAAATTACGCACGCAAGGTCGTAAGCACGGGACATACATGATATGCCTCATCAAATATCCTAGGCACAATAACTAGGACAATGCACCCGAAATAGACCCGTAATCACCATCACCAAAGCAAAGCAACATGTCAACCCGAAATGAGTTCAATCCGGCACAACCTAAACTAATTTAGCTAGAAAGCATGTTAAAAACTCGATGAAGAAAGCGGTAAATAAATGCCATAAATCTACCTAGAAAGCAAGGAAAGAAAGCATGTGAATCTAATTAACAAAGCAAGTAAATTAAACTACAAAGCAAGAATTAAAGGAATACAACTATATTAATGGAGAGGGTAATGAATAGTGCAACATACAAGAGCAATTGGGTGTCAATCCAAAGAGAAATGAAGAAAAACTCTTCAAAAACCCAAACCCTAAGCTAAACTATCCTAAAATCTATTTTATCACTTTGTATCTGATATTTACAATAAAATGGGTTATATAGTAAGTTGGAATACAATTAGAAAAGAAAAGGAAAAAGAAAATAAAGGGCAAAATATCTGCAGAAAGCATGGCATCGATCGATCGATCCCTTTGATCGATCGATTGATGATTGAAAGTCATGCCCACGGTCTCCCCACGATGGCTAAAATCTGAAGGATCAATCGATCTATGGATTTGATCGATCGATCGATCAAGCAGGTGTGAGCCCCCTGCATTCCTTTTCCTTCTCTTCTCCCCTCTTTTGGTTTCATTATTTTTCTCTTCCGCCGAAAGTGCCGTAACTTCTTCGTTCTAAATCGGAATCGTGCACCGTTCACGACCATGTAAAGCTTGTGAGGAGGGATACAACTTCCATGTAGATGTTGAGCCAGGTGCCCAAGCTGTGAAAAGACTAAAATGCCCTTGAACGTGCGATCGTGTATGAAAATCGAGCGAAATGCGTCCGAACCTCACATCCAAATAACTATAAAAGCTCAATTAACCCCTGCAAAACATGTTAACATAGAGATCTGAGGTTGTCTGGTTAATGAGCATAAATATAGGGAATAAGATACTCGAGGGGGCTAAAATGCGTCGGTTCGGAGGATAAAATATGCAATATTTGCGTATTATCATGGCCCAATGGACTCTTAAAGGTCTCGGAATTACATTTCTAACGGTATTCCCCGTGCACGATTCGGATCAACGGATTACATTCAACAACCATTTTTCTAGAAAAATTTAGACGAGACTGCCAATTGGCAGGTCCAGATCCCTGCCTATCGACAGTGTGTCTAGGGTCACCTGCCAAATGGTAGGACAAGGGTTATGTCGATCGAAAACCCCCTGACACTATAAAAAGAGGGCATGACCTCACTACCAAGACACCTACAGCTCAGATCCATCAGCATCACTGATCTCAGCAACATTCCCTCGAAATCAGCAAAGTTCTTTCATGTGAAGTTCCATTCAAGTTTACATTCTCATCCTTTTTATACCCAATTTAGTAAATAACATTATCCCTCTTCCAAAATCCATCTCACATTCAATGTAGATCACACAAGATCAAAGATCAAGCTTCAAAGAAGGTCATATTCCTTCCCTCTCTCTTTAAATTCCTTATTTTTGCATAAGTTTCATTAGATTCATAATCTAGTTCCTACTTTAGTTCATACCCATTTATATCTACAATTTTATTAGTGTATTGCACATACTTTTATTTTCTATAAAAAAAGAGGTGAAAGACCCCGGATTTTAATAATGTCAAATTAAAATAATAATTTCCTTTTTCACTTAAAACAAAATAGAGATGATGCGGAAGCGTATATAAGAGATGGTGATGGTTCAACAAATAAACAAGGCAGAGTTTTAATATCTTAAGAAACAAATTAAAACAAAATTCAAGTTCTAAAATTTGCCTAAGTCATGATTATTTATTTGAACAAAGTTAGGCGAAACCAATTTTAGCAAATGACTTGAATAAACCAAATTTACCCAATATTTAATTTAAGTTCCAAATTAAATGAGTGTGATAATTAAACCGAATTTTATCTTGAAATTATCCTAAAGCATGGATTCTAAATGATGATCAAGATAAAATAAACAATGTCACACTACACCGCGATGTACGAGGAAAAACCCACTAACGGGAAAAAACCTCGGGACGGCCCTAGCCTCAAATCCACTAAAAACGGTATTACAAAATACAAGACAAAAGACTTACTTCCTAAACTCGAACCCTCTCAAGCCGTGATGCTCCTTCTTGTATCAACCTCCAATTAGAGGATAACCAACGGAGCTCCACCGTGGTCTCGGAATACACCGATGGGACTTTATATGGTCACCGTCACCCAAGCATGGAGCCTATCTCCTTGTGGGTAGAATCTCAACAAAAGTCTTCTTTGTGATGGGGTGTAGAAGCAAACCCGAAATGTCTCTTGAATTCGGTAGAGAAAACTGGTGCCAAAAACTCCAAGCAATTAATATAAATATAGAAACTTGGATAAACGATTATTGGGTGTAAACTAGAGTGTGTATGAATTTTTCATTGAAAATTAACACTCAAAACTTGAACATTTTCCTAAACTAATTTTGCTCTCAAACTCTCTTTTGGAGATAAACAAATGTTGGAAAAGTTGTCTTGGAAAATGTGTTTCCCGCACATAATAATGTATGAAAAAAGTTGGTTGAAAACCAAGTGGAGGAGTGGGGAAAAACTGCAAAAAACTGCCAAATAACTGTTCCCGCTGGAATCTCGTTCGCACGAACGTGATTCTCGTTCGAACGAGACTTCTAATGAGTGACCAGCCTGGGCCCGTTAGAAGTTCGTTAGATACCTCGTTAGAACGAACATTCGATCGAACGACATATCGAACGACTGACCAGTTAGGGTCGTTGGCAAAACTCGTTCGAACGAACCTGGTTCGAACGACAAAACTCGTTCGAACGAACCTGGTTCGAACGACAAAACTCGTTCGAACGAAACTGGTTCGAACGACAAAACTCTTTCGAACGAAATCTGGTTCGAACGAAAAAACTCGTTCGAACGACATTTCTAACGAACGTCCAGAAAGGTTGTAAAATTCGATTTTGGCCCAGAAACTTTTATATACTTATATTAAAGTTCTATTTGATTCTTTCTGAAAATAAAATGCAGTTTGTATTTCACTAACACCCAATACATATTGTTCCAAGCTCCTATATACATATAATTACATTCATACCTTGGGAGCATGGAACCTTAGTTGATGACGTAGAAACGAGGCATGCAAACCGGCATTTTGATGAAGCTTTAAATTCTTTGCCGCTACGTCTTCAACATACACTTCATAGGCTTGAGAATATTACAATAAATACTATCCTATGAATAAATGTTTTTGTCCGGAATTGAGCCAAAACTATATATGGACTCAATTGGAAATTTGTGTCCTTACAAATCTCCCCCTTTGGCTATTCCGGGACAAAAACCAAACAAAAATCCTTAAGGGCCGTCAAGCTCTACTAGACTCAAAACATAACCCGCCCAATCTTGACTCAACCCAAGGATCAAACGCTTTGTCATAGAAAGATGCCGCTTTAGAATAATTCCTGCACACTTAAGCAAACTCATCAAATGCATAGGGAATATCAAAATATTAAATGCAATTAATTAATTACTCCCCCTACATTAATTCTCCCTTTAAACACATGACCTACTTAGAAAGACGTCTCCCCCTAAGATAAATCTCCCCCAAACGAAGATACGATAAGAATAGGATTAGATACCATTTCTCCCCCTATCATCATTCTCCCCCTTTTTGTTCGGGAATAGGCAAAGGATAAAGAACTAATAAAAACATGTGAAAGCTTAAAGTGATAAGACATGAAAGCATATGGGCAATAAAAGCAGGGCAAAGACAAACAAATATCATATATACATATACTATAAATATACCAATAAGTACGTTGCATATATAGATAGATATGAACACACACATGACACAAAATACAATAAGTTTGCACACTCGTATGGCAAAAAGTGTCATATGGAAACGGAAGTGTAGGGGTGTGTACTAGCAACAATTAAATTTAGACCCAAACACTTAAGAAACGTTCACGGAGTTCTCATTTGATTTCAAACTTCATCACAGTTAAATATAACCTCATGTGACAATATAAAGATTGAACTCAATGAACAAACATACACAATGCATACAAGCCTAGCATGATGATGATTCTACAAATCAAATAGAGTCATGACATTAAAGACAACTAGGATAAACAGACATTGTGCAAACCGTTGATATACCATCCAATTCTCCCTCAATGAGCATATATATTCTTTTGTTTTTGAATGAATATATCATACAAACATAGGCCTTGGCAATTGCTTACGGTTTAATGCCAAATATACTGTTTTTAGGCCTTTGGATCACGTATTTCTTTTAGATCCAATCAACGGTGGCTTACTATCGCAAAGGATTTAATTCATCCTTTCGGAGCCCTTCCCCGTGCATATATTAATTTATCATGTTTTCATTTTTCACACAAATCTCACATGCAACGGATTTTGACATGCACTAGTCCTCCTAGGTCATAGATATGTAGATGACTAGATTGATAGGAGAACACCTCAAAAAGCTCAAATATAACATGTGACATTAAGATTTCAAAAGAGCTCGTGCATGTGTGAATAGAGGCATATAGAAATAGAATCCATTTAAACAATACAAAATCCAACTACTCCATAAAATATGGTAAAGAACATTTTAAGGATTGAAACTCTAAACCAAAAGTTCTAGCCACGTGGGAGCGTAAAGGATGGGATTCAAACATAAGTATATGCCACTTAAAGTGTGTCAAACTAAAATACACACAAAACAAAATCTTTTTGAGTTTTTAACATTTTAATCAAAAATAAAGATATATACTCAAAAGACTAAACAAAAATCATTTGTATTTTTCATTAAGCTTAAATGAAATAAATAAAACACAAATGATAAACAAAAATCTTTTTATATTTTTCAGTTAAATCAAACACAAAATATAATACAAAAAGATAAACAAGTCATGATTTCTAGCATGAGATATGAAAATAGGCAATGACTAGAAAATGACTAAACAAGCATACATTTAGCATATGAATATGGCATGAAGTACAAAAGCTAAAGTATGCAAACACTAACACATTCATCCTTTAGATTTAGCAAGGGAGGAAGGATGTGAAAGTAAATGAGAATCAAAATCCCTATTTTGTAAGGCAACCAAGTCGGATTTCCTAACCCAAATTAATGAAGAATTACTATCTTGGGGTGTAGAAACATTAGCTATCGTGGTTACTTTACTATGGGATTTTCTACGAATTCGTTTAAGATCTAAACAAAATTTCCTAAGATGACCTTGTCGACCACAATGTGTACAAGTGAGAACATGTCGAAAAGATTTACTTAAGGAGTGATCTTTAAAAGTATTCCTAGTTGATTCTCCTAAAACATTGGTTTGGGCATTATGAGTAAATTCATTACAAGGATTGAAGCCTAAACCACAAGTGTCATTTTTAATTTGGACCATTCCTAACATTTTATCTAGTTTTTCCGAACGACACTCCAAATCAAATTTGACAAAACTAGAATCTTTTAATTTATTTTCCAATTCAACAATGTTAGATTCTAGTAAAACATTTCGCTCTTCAAAAGCAAGAAGCTCCTTTTTCAAGGATTCCATTAAACTCCTAAGGCTATTTCTTTCGCCTTCTACATAATCAAGCTTCTCTTGAAGAGTCCTCACATGTGTCCTAAGGTCTTCTATTAAGGCACTATCATCAACGACCTTGACACTCTTTCTTAAACAAGCTTCTAACTTCAAATTAGTTCTTTTCAAATTAATAGATTCTTTATATAATTCATGAAAAGCATTTTGAAGTTCACTCACATCAACCTCTTCTGCATTTTCACTCTCACTTTCTTCTTCACTCTCACTATCATTAAAAATAAGGGAATCATGAACAATGACCTTGGAAGTGGCATGTGCAATCGTGTCATCAATCGATGAGTTCTCATTATCACTCACATGACTAGCCATAAAAGCCACAAAATTTTTCTTAGTGGGGGAATCGGGCTTTTCTTCCTTATCACTATCACTAAGGGTTGCATTATATGAAATAGGTCGCTTACCATCTTTCCTTAGTTTAGTGGGGCACTCATAAGCCCTATGGCCATAACCTTCACAACCAAAACACTTATTAGACTCGTCCCTATCTAAATGTTCATTACAAGGTTTAGGGATTTTCTCGGCTTTAGAAATCTTCTCGCTTTTATCATGTTTAGAAGTATCAAATTTCTTAAAATCATTTTTAACTTTATCTTTGTTAAATTTAAGAAATTTTCTAAATTTACGAGCAAACAAAGCCATGTCTTCCGAGTCACTATCACTATCGCTCTCTATTACTTGTTTGACCTCTTTTCGGGCTTTTAAAGCAACGCCCTTTTCAATTTTCTTTTCAGTTTTAGAGGGAAACATATCCAGTTCATAGGTTTATAAATCACTTACAAGCTCTTCTAATTTCGTAGAGACTAAAGTGGGTAAAGAATTTAAAACGGTCACTTTAGGAATAAATCTATCGGGTAGGGACCTTAAAATTTTCTTTACAACACGGTCGTCAGGTATTTTCTCTCCCAAGTTAAAGGATGAATTAACAATATCAGAAAGTCTAGCATAAAATTTATCAAAAGTTTCTTTTTCATCCATTTTGATAGTTTCAAATTGAGTGGTGAGGTTTTGGAGTTTTGAAGCTTTAACGACACTAGTTCCTTCATGAGTTAATTGTAAAATATCCCAAGCTTCTTTAGCGGTTTCACACGTCATAATACGTCGGAATTCATCCGGTGCGACAGCGCTAAATAAGGCATTTAAACCACGGGAATTAAAATTTGCAAGTTTAAACTCATTTTCGGTCCATCTATCGATGGGTTTGGGAACACGTTCATTTTCAATTAGATGAGTTGGTGGGGAGTACCCGGTAACAACAGACATCCAAACACGTTCATCGATAGAATTAAGTGCCGATTTCATTCGCGCTTTCCAATACGCGTAGTTAGAACCATCAAAAATAGGAAATTTTGAAAATGGGGAAAAAACCATTTTAGCCAAAAATTAAAGGATATTAACGAAATAATTTATCGTTTTTGGCTCTGATACCAATTTGAAAGACCCCGGATTTTAATAATGTCAAATTAAAATAATAATTTCCTTTTTCACTTAAAACAAAATAGAGATGATGGGGAAGCGTATATAAGAGATGGTGATGGTTCAACAAATAAACAAGGCAGAGTTTTAATATCTTAAGAAACAAATTAAAACAAAATTCAAGTTCTAGAATTTGCCTAAGTCATGATTATTTATTTGAACAAAGTTAGTCGAAACCAATTTTAGCAAATGACTTGAATAAACCAAATTTACCCAATATTTAATTTAAGTTCCAAATTAAATGAGTGTGATAATTAAACCGAATTTTATCTTGAAATTGTCCTAAAGCATGGATTCTAAATGATGAGCAAGATAAAATAAACAATGTCACACTACACCGCGATGTACGAGGAAAAACCCACTAACGGGAAAAAACCTCGGGACGGCCCTAGCCTCAAATCCACTAAAAACGGTATTACAAAATACAAGACAAAAGACTTACTTCCTAAACTCGAACCCTCTCAAGCCGTGATGCTCCTTCTTGTATCAACCTCCAATTAGCGGATAACCAACGGAGCTCCACCGTGGTCTCGGAATACACCGATGGGACTTTATATGGTCACCGTCACCCAAGCATGGAGCCTATCTCCTTGTGGGTAGAATCTCAACAAAAGTCTTCTTTGTGATGGGGTGTAGAAGCAAACCCGAAACGTCTCTTGAATTCGGTAGAGAAAACTGGTGCCAAAAACTCCAAGCAATTGATATAAATATAGAAACTTGGATAAACGATTATTGGGTGTAAACTAGAGTGTGTATGAATTTTTCATTGAAAATTAACACTCAAAACTTGAACATTTTCCTAAACTAATTTTGCTCTCAAACTCTCTTTTGGAGATAAACAAATGTTGGAAAAGTTGTCTTGGAAAATGTGTTTCCCGCACATAATAATGTATGAAAAAAGTTGGTTGAAAACCAAGTGGAGGAGTGGGGAAAAACTGTAAAAAACTGCCAAATAACTGTTCCCGCTGGAATCTCGTTCGAACGAACGTGATTCTCGTTCGAACGAGACTTCTAACGAGTGACCAGCCTGGGCTCGTTAGAAGTTCGTTAGATACCTCGTTAGAACGAACATTCGTTCGAACGACATATCGAACGACTGACCAGTTAGGGTCGTTAGCAAAACTCGTTCGAACGAACCTGGTTCGAACGACAAAACTCGTTCGAACGAAACTGGTTCGAACGAAAAAACTCGTTCGAACGACATTTCTAACGAACGTCCAGAAAGGTTGTAAAATTCGATTTTGGCCCAGAAACTTTTATATACTTATATTAAAGTTCTATTTGATTCTTTCTGAAAATAAAATGCAGTTTGTATTTCACTAACACCCAATACATATTGTTCCAAGCTCCTATATACATATAATTACATTCATACCTTGGGAGCATGGAACCTTAGTTGATGACGTAGAAACGAGGCACGCAAACCGGCATTTTGATGAAGCTTTAAATTCTTTGCCGCTACGTCTTCAACATACACTTCATAGGCTTGAGAATATTACAATAAATACTATCCTATGAATAAAGGTTTTTGTCCGGAATTGAGCCAAAACTATATATGGACTCAATTGGAAATTTGTGTCCTTACAAGAGGGTACGCCTATAAATTCTGAACGGGATTATCCATCACACTTTTTCAAAACTAAAAGCATATTTTTCTACACACACACATGTATAATAAAATTCCGTTCGGATCTATGGGATAAACCCCACTCCCATGCCGCATCTGAACTACGTGGACTTTGATGCCTTTATGGGCTACATAGGCGTTCCGAGTTAAAACCCGAGACTCGAGTCCAATTTTCTAACATTCATAAATCCTTATCATATTCTTGTATTAATATACATATTATGTTAGCGCTTCACCCAACACATATTATCATTTTATAATAACGATCAATATCGCGATAAACACACAAATCATATTTTCTATATATATAATTTTTGGAACATTCCTATGGATGACCTCATTCTACCTTTCCCATTGTATGAGTTGAACGATTTTGATCTCCATTATACTCACACACACCCTTCATGGAGAAATAAAGGAAAACAACAACACTAGCCCATGAGAGACTGAAAGGGCAGGATGGGTGCCTAACACCTTTCCATTCCGTAACTTAGCCCCTTAACCTTCGAACTATTAGTTTCGTTTGCATCAGTTTGTCTTTAATGCCATCCTCTCGAAGCGGCGACATGTTCTTTTGTCTGTTTTGAGCAAAATAGACTGGCGACTCCATCTCTTTACATTAACCCCACACCGACGACGATCGAAGCACCCCCGATCGGCACGCGAGATCTCTTCGAGCAGCCCCTAAATTCAGGATCGAGATGGCCACAATACCAGCCAGAGTTTTTCACCCATTAGAGATTCCGGTATGGAAATGGGAGAGTACATCGATGGACTTCATCATGGGATTACCGACATCACAGAGGGGTCACGATTCCATGTGGGTTATTATGGATCGGTTGAACAAGTTAGCTCATTTCTTTCCAGTTTGGGTGGATTATATGATAGGGTAGTACGCACAGCTTTTCATAGCAGAGATAACGAGATTGAAGAAGGTACCGCTCAACATTATTCCTGATCGGGATAAGATCTTCGTGTGCCACTTCTGGTAGAGGAGATTAACCTATAGTTGGATATTTCTTATAAGTAGAGACATGTTTCCATTTTTGGCCATAGTGAGCGGAAGCTTTGGTCAAAGGTCGTACCGTTAGTGCGTGTATAGTGGGGACACCACAATGTTGCCAAGTCGGCGTGGGAGCCTAATTATGGCATGCGAGAGAAAAGTATCCAGAGCTTTTCCTGGTAGGTAAATTAAAATTTCGTGGATGAAATTCCATTATTATGGGAAAGAATGTAATACCCCAAACTTTTATGATTTTTTAATTTTCATGTACATTTAATCCTTATTTTAATTAGGGAAATTGAATTGGATTCAGTAAATATTAACTAGTGAGATAAAATATTAACATTTATTATTATTATTTACTTGCATGTGATAAGTAAATAGATATGTGATCTATTATATGTCGCGTATGAGTGAAAAGCGCATCCTATTATATTATATCGATAGAGAGTCAGATCAGCACATCGATATATTTTATGGGCGATGCGTACTGTACGCACGTATCAGGACCAATTAATGATATATTGGTATATATATAGTTGGATGACTCGGATGAATTTTCTTAGTGCACCAACGATCACGAATGGATCGAGATGTTCCAGAATAGGTATCAGGGTCTTATGATTGGGTTCCAAGGGCTTTTTAAACATAACAGGACCTGTATAAGGGTAAAGTAGTCTTTTTACACCTAGAGTTTAATAGAAAAATGGGATTATAGTGTAAATAGGAGGTATATAAGGTTTAGAGTGGTGATTGATAGCCCCACTTTTCATTCTCTTCAAAATTATGAGTTAGAGAGAATTTAAGAGAAGAGAAAGATGAAGAAATGGAAAGAAGGACCTGGAGAAGAGAAGAGAAGAAGCCACCTCCAAATTCAATCCATCCCAATAGTCGAGACTTCGAATTTTGATCCTTATAGGAAAGTAGTTACTTTTCTTTAAGTTTCATGTTGATGTAGTTAATTACCTTCGTATTTAATTGGGACAAAATATGATATTTAAAAATTAGAACTTTGAGACTTTAAGCAAGATATGTAAATTACGATTTCTAATTGATTAAAGTTGATAATTAATTGATGATGATTATGTAGAAATTTCGTAATTAGATATGGGTTTATAAGGATGAGCATGTAAAACATTGATAGGATGGTTGAAATAATGAGATTTCAATTTGGGATCATTCTGGGTGGATAGAATTAAATGCTAATTTAGAATCCTACGGTTTCGATGATGGATTTGGGTTAATTCTATGTTATAATAGTTCTGAGGTGTTAATATAGTGATGTATGATGTAAATTTTATGCTTGGGGAGGCTTAGGACCTTCATTGGAGGGTTTGGAGGAGAAAACCCCGAGGAAGAAAATGACAGGCACCCCAGTGAACTGAATAGAGTCGTTGGGGGAGGGAATCGGTTCCCTTGACCGAATCGTTTTGGTCAGCCAAGCAAACCGATTCAGTTTGCTGACCTACTCAGATTTTACTTATATGTTGTTTTGACCTGTTAGAGCTTGGGGAATGAGCGTAGCAGCTTCTGGGGTAGAGTTAGATTACTATGGAATATTTCTAGGATTTGGCTAGTGTGTTAGGTCAACGGATAGATGGGTTCGGGTGAGATGAACCAACAATTCAAGTGAGTGAACACTTATATGTACGATCGGGATGTCGATTCGATCTTCGGGATGGTAGATTAGTACGATGTGGAAATTGTGTGTGTATATATATATATGTATATATGCGTATTGTTATGTGATTGATTCTTATTTATAATGGACATACCTACTCACCAGTGCTATCATTAGGAGATTGCGCATAGCTGGCAATCCACCCTAGCATTGACCAGCAAGTTTTGGATTGATTCTCGAGGACATAGTATTATTACATGACCATTATCCATGTGTGAGGATAGGTGTTGGTTTGGATATAGGCTAGGTATGATGTGGTACGGTTGCGACCCTCGTACATATGTTTATGACCGCCTCTCTTGTATGTGTTTATATTTGGGTTCGGTGCTGAGATTTTGAGGGGTGATGTGTGGAGCCTGATAGCACACGAGGGATGTATCCTCGAGGTCCATGCTCGGGGGATACGGTTGTATGTATATAGAGAGCAATATATATGTTTTTTATACGATATAGTGCGTATATCTATTTATAGCACGAGTGTATATATGTTATATTTATGGTGCGAATATCCATCTATAGCACGTGTGTCACTACGATATTTTTTATGAACATGTACTTAGTAAGGGTAGTATACACTTAGCGAATTTGTGACTATTAGTGGTATTGGGCTTAAATATCAGTTATTGCCCTAGTTAGATGGGGTAGCATTAGGTGTACAGTGTAGATGAGAGGTGAGGTTTTATCTCATGTGAGTGCGACCGGTTATTAATTATAAAAGTAATACACTACGTTTTTTATCGATTTAAAACACTTAATTACTTGCAAAATATTTTCAAACTTTTGGGACATTGACCCAAGGGAAAATATATTTTTTTATTTTCTTTTAAAAGACACAGGTGTCGAACAGCGGCAGTCGGGACTGCAGGGATAGGTCCTTCTTGCCAATGCAGTAGTTGTAGACGCTACAAGATTGATTTAGCCACCTCGTCTCCTTCTATTTATATAGGATCTTATTTCATTCCAGTTTTTTCTTTTGGGGTATGTTGCCCGTAGTTGGATAAGATTTTAAATTATTGTCAAGATGTTATTTCAGTATTCAGTTTTTATTTCAGTGGATGATTATTATTGGTGATCGATGCGTTATTCGATTCGCACTTATTTATTTATGCATGATGATTTATTCTATTCATTTAGTTGTATGTTTTTAATTCGTTATATATGTATTACTTGTTGCGACGGTGATGCTGACAATGAAACCATACTGTATTCCAGTTATATTTTAGTAGAGGATTGGCCACCCGATATTAAAATATGAGGTTTATCACATTCCACCTCTCTTTTGTGAGACTCAAGTGGAGAGTATACTCACTAGGTCAGGGATTGGCCCTGATTTTAACTTCACAAGTGACGTCCCTTCAGATGAAGTGAAAGCTCAACCTCTCTTCTTCGTTATAGAGAAATTGGTGACGAGTTCGGTATCTCCAGGTAACATGATTTGGGAAAATATACAATATCGTATCTACATTGTAAGGGACTTTAAAACTAAGGACGTTAAATAGTTTTAAATGTTACGAAAAGTAGTCATGCAAGAGAGAGATATTAAGCATATTAGGTAGGAAGCATAAAGATAGTTCGCTTATTTTGATTTTTCCTCTATGGAGTCGCACTGCAGTCGTCATCATCATCATCATTATCCTTGCCTTGGTCCCATCATATGGGGTCATCCACATGGATTCTCCTTTTCCATTCTAATCTATTATTAGCAATATTATCATTCAAATTTAATTCCTTAAGATCTCTCTTAATAATTTATTTCCAAGATAGCTTAGTATGACCCCTTTGTATTTTACCCTTTATTTTCAGTAGTCTTCCTCCTATTATAGGTGCATATAATGGTCTACACAAACACATGTTTGTACCATGTAAGTCTACTTTCTCTTAATTTATCACTAATGGGAGTTACTCCTAACTTATTTCTCACATACTGATTATTATTCTTGGCCCTTCTAGTAATTCCTATCATCCATCGAAGCATCGTAATCTCACTAACATGGATATTTTTCTCACATTTTTTCTTTAAATCCCAACATTCCTCTCCATATAGGGTCCCTGGCCTGATAACCGTTTTATAAAATTTTTCTTCTAATGTATTAGTTATTCTCTTATTGCATAACACCCTACTCGCTTGTCTCCATTTCATCCATCCAGTTACTATTCTAGTCGTAACATCCTCATCAATATCCCCATTAATCTGTATCACTGAACCTAAATAACAAAAATTATCAGTTTGTTTTATCACTTTTTCTTCAATCTTTAACATTATGCTATCAGACGACTCATTATTAAATTTACATTCCATATATTCAATTTTATGTCTACTGATTTTCAGTCCTTTAGACTCTAAGTCATCTCACCAAGTATCTACTCACATTGTTAAGACCTCCTTTTAAGTGTCTACTAAAGCTATATCATCCGCAAATAACATACACCATGGGACATCTACTTGTATGTCCGTAATAATCTCATCTAATACTACGACAAATAAGTAAGTACTTAAAGATGATCCTTAATGTAGTCCCACTCTAATCGTAAAATAATTAGTTTCTTCATAAATAGTTCTTACCCTAGTCTTTGGGTTATCATACATATCTTCAATAACTTTAATATAACTAATAGGGATTAATTTCTCCTTAAAGCCCGCCATATTATATCCCTAGGTGCTCTATCATATGCATTCTCTAAATCGACAAAGACCATGTGTAAATTTTTATTCTTACTTCTACAATTGTCCATTAGTTGTCTTAGTAAGTAAATAGATTCCGTGGCGAAACACCATGGTATAAATCTAAATTGGTTGTCTGGAATAGTTGATTAATTTCTTAGACTTTGTGTTATAACCTTTCCAACTAATTTCATAGTGTGATTCATCAGTTTGATTCCTCTAAAATTGCTGCAATTTCTCGTATCCCTTTTATTTTTATACAAATGCATTATGGTGCTTTTCTTCCACTCTTCTGGAATACTTCCTTCTTTTAAAATTTTATTAAATAAACATGTTAACCACTCTACCCCTAGACTTCTAAGGGTTCTTCACACCTCTATAGGTATTCTATCTGATCTAACCGGTTTATTCCTACCATTTTTTTATTAATATATCTACTTCCTTTTCAGTAACCGGGAACACTATCCCTTTGTTTGGTTTTATGTTCTCTACATCTTTTTTAGGATATTCTTCATTCAATAATCCTTAAAAATACTCTTCCCATATATCCAAAACTTTTTTATTATTAATTAATATATTTTGGTTGATGTCTCTTATACACTTAACTAAACCCATATCCTTTGTCAATATATCCATATTCCTTCTCAATTTATATATCTCCTTCTCACCTTCCTTGGTACCTAATTTATTATACAGATTATCTAGTGCATTTTTTTGCATATTTCTAACAATATTTTTTGCTTCACTTTTTAATTTCTTATACTTTCTAAGTCTTCTTGGTTTTTACTATTTTGCCATTCTTTATAACTTATTCATTTCTTTTGTATTATTTGTTGAACTTCCTCATTCCACCACTAAGTCTCTTTTTCAATTAATTTTTTACCTTTAGTCCCATTTAAAAAATTTCTACCTGTTTTCTTAATATCAGTCTTTGTTCTTGACCAAATGCTGTTAACATTGTCATCCCAATTTCACTTCATGTTTAACAATAACTTCTCCTAAATTCTAAATCTTTGCATCCGATTAAATCCTTCCAATTTATATTTTGATAACATATTTTCTCTTTTCGGTACTTAAATTGTTTAAAGGCCAAATTTATTACTAATAGGCGATGTTGATTTGTTAATCTTTCGCCTGGTATAAACTTACAATCTTTGCAAGTCTTCAAGTCTCTTTTCCTAAGTAATCAATAATCTATTTGAGTTTTATTCTCACCACTTTTAAATGTTATTAAATGTTCTTCCCCTTTTTTTTAAATATATATTTTTTATCGCTAGATCGTAAGCCTTAGCAAATTATAAACTAGTTTTCCCTCTTATATTTCTCTCACCCAAATCATAACCCCCATGTATCCTTGGATAATCATCTCGTTCTAATCCTACATGTCCATTCAAGTCACCTCCTAAAAATATGTTTTCATGCGTAGAAATTTGATATAATATTTCATCTAATAATTTCCAAAATAATTTCTTTACATTTTCATCTAAAGCTCCTTAGGGCGCATAAGCATTTATAACATTCAACATTATTTTATCTAAGACAATCTTAATGTTCATTAATCTATCTCTCCGTCTTTTAACATTAGCCACTTTATCTTTCATATAGTGATTAACATCGTTACCTACCCAATGTTTACGATTATCCCTCCCTCCCGAATAAAATAATTTATAACCTTCACCTATCTCTCTATCTTTTTATCCCTTCCATTCAGTTTCTTGTAGACATGCTATGTTGATTTTTCTCCATTTCAAGGAATCCATAAGTTCTTTACACTTTCCAGTCATTGTTCTTAAATTCCACATACAAAATATAATTTTATGTATGTTATTATTATTTATATTTGTTTTTTTAACTAGAGAATACATCATCAAGATTTGACATAAATTTTACAGTCAGCTGTCTACTTGACACTAACCCATCTCGTTTCACATCCCAACTTAGGTACTGGCAATGGTAGAGTCAAAAAGATTAATTAGTTATTTAATTAATTATATTCTCTATAATTATATTCACAAAATAAGTGTGCTAAATGTAAAGTCACAAATAATCTCACAAAAAAATATGCACACCCCACGTATGTTAAAATAATAATCACATTAGCCCACATAATTAAGAGATATAAAATAATTAAGGAAGAAAATTAATTTAACTAAACATCAATGGTATCTAATTACTCACAAAGGACAATAAAGCATACTCACATAAAAATCATAAATGCATACAAATGCAAGAAAACTCCAATAGATATATTAAACGCGTACATAAAAAATATGTAGAAATGCATACAATTTCATTACTAACAAACCAATTAAAATGGGAATAATGGAAATGACACACCTGGGTAATACACACTTTGTGATAATGAGTTTTTGTAAGGACAAAATTTCCAATTACGTCCGTTGTATAGTTTTTACTTATTCCCGGAATAAAACACGTTTGAGTCATAGGTCGATTTTTTATTGTCACGATCCTACACAGACTATGACGTGTTGAAGTTTACTGAAGACATTGCAGAAATGATTCAAGGAATTAATTATGCTAAAGGTTTAATTGGTGAAAGTTTATTCGTCTTCAATTTCAATTGCATTCCGAGATCACTCCGGTATGAATGCATAATTTTAATGGAACTCGAAATTTATTTTAAAATGTTTAAGGATGTTATTTTAATAAGAAAATGTTTTTAAATGTTTTTAAAAGTGTTTGAAATAGTTTACACTTCATTTTATTCAGATCGGGACGGATTAGAGTTGTGTTTTGTTTGAACTCTAATTCGTTGCGTCGCTCAAACGACCAGACCAGTCGTTCAAGCGAGATGACGTGTCATTCAAGTGACATGTACATCTCGTTCGAGCGATAGGCCAAAGTCTCTTCAATGAGAAGCCATCTCAAGAAAATTATATAGGCGTGTTTCCTTTAGATTTCATAAGTGTGCATTCCGAAAAAACTATTTACGAACCTGCACTTTTCTGCACATAATTTTCTAAGGTTTTCCAAAGCAAAACACATCCTTAGTGTTTTTAAGATCTGAGTTTTCATTAGTATATGCAATAATGATCTTGTTGGCACCAAGAAGAGTTGTTCTACACTAGTACATTATTGGTTTTGCGGTGAAGAAGCGAAGGAGTTCATGTTCTAATTCCATAGACGTTACAAGCCATATCGGTGGACACCAAGACACAAGTAGATGCGTGTGTTGTGGACAGGTATCATGGAAGAAGGACTTTCTACGTGAGTATTGTGAGAGGAGTGGTTAAAGATCAGAAGAGCATCATATCTCGTGGGGAATCGATTCACTGAGTAAGACTTGTGTTTGTTCATTGTAATTCCACATTCATAGTGATTGTCAGACTTGGGTCGTCCGAGGTTTTTTTTCCCATTGTGGTTTTCTCGTACATCCGGTGTTGTGAGTACTCTTTACTTTATTTTACTTGCTTTAATAACTAGATGGATGTTTGGGATTAATCAAGATAAAATTTGGTTAAGTTAAAATCGGTTCACAACTTGGTGCATATTAAAAATTGGAAAAAGGGTTTTCATAAAAAGAGAAATTATTTTGTCATCCTTAAAACACTTTTCGCTTATGAAATAAAAAGAGACCCATAAATTGGTATCAGAGCTAGAAACATATTTTTATTGTATTTGATCCCTTGTGTTTTTCGGAATGAATTTTGGAGGTTTTGAAAGTTTTCGTGCTTCTATTTTTTGTGGAACAAATTATGCTTATTGGAAAATGTGAATGAGGAGTGCTTTAAAATCCATTGATGAGCGTGTGTGGTTAGCGATTGAAAAAGGTTGTACACCACCAGTCACACGAGAAGGTGAGGTCCACTAGTTTGAAACCCGTTGAGTTATGTATTGACTCTGAACATAAGCTTGCACTTTACAACTCTAAAGGACTGCACGTAATTTCCTCGAGTGTCACACCTGAAGAGTATAATAGAATCATGACTTATGAAACACCAAAAGAGGCTTGAGATACACTTTCACTTATTGACGAGGGAACTAGCATGGTTAGGGCATTTAAGTTACAAAACTTCACTACACAATTTGAGACGATTAAGATGTTAGATAGTGAGTCATTTGATGAGTTTTATGTTAGGTTGTCTAATATCGCCAACTCGTTGTTTAACTTAGTAGAGAGGATTCTCGACAACAGTGTGATAAAGAAAATTTTGAGATCTTTGTCGAGTAGGTTTGATGCAAAAGTGACCATTTTAAACTCCTTAGGTATACTTGATTCGATGAAACTTGAAGAGATTGTAGGTGACTTACAAACCTATGAACTCGATATGTTTACCTCCAAACAAGTGACAAAGAAAGAAAAGGACATTGCTTTGAAAGCTCGGAAGGAGGAAACTAAAGTTTCAGATGACGATTTAGATTCCGATTTTGAGGATGTCACCTTGTTGGCTAAAAAGTTCAAAAAATTTCTTAAGTTTCAAAAGCAATCAAATGCTGCCAAAAATTTGAGAAATTCAAGAACAAAAAGGTAGATTCCACCCCTAAAGATAAAAGTGATAAATTTAATAGGGATGAGTCAGATGGGTGTTTTGGATGTGAGGGATATGGTCACAAAGTTGCCTAGTGTCCCACTAGACTTAAGAAAAAGGGCAAGAAACTAATATCTTATAGTGCCTCTTTAAGTGATAGTGAATCGAAAGAGGGAGATAGTTCCCCCAATGAGATCAAGTTTGTTGCTTTCTTGGCATGTCATGTGACCGACGACGATAAATCTTCCCACGAATATTCTCATGTGCATGACACTTTCGAGGATGTTGAGAGTTCTTCCAAGTGTGTGAGGGTGATGAGAGTGACGAGGAGGAGGTTGATGTGAAAGAATTACAAGTTTCATTTAATGAGTTGTATGCCGAAGCGGTGAAGGTAAAAAGGGAAAAATCTAAATTGCAAGTTAGGTTTAATGAGCATGTCATAGAAAATAACGATGCTTTGATTGAGGATCTTAGGGCATGGGAGAAGATATTTAGGGAGAAGCTAGAATATGTGTAGAAAGAGAGAGATAATCTTCGTGGTTTGATGGAGACTTTGAAAATTGAGTTACTAGAGTTTGAGGAGTCTAGGCCTGTGCTTAAGTCTATGATTAGTGAGTTAGAGGAGAGATTGAGAGACTCGAGTAAGGTTGAGTTTGACTTGGAATCTAGGTTGGAGAAGTTAGATAGGATGTTAGGCACCATCCAAGTCAAAAGTGATAGGTGTGGTATAGGCTACGATGATAGAGTTATTTCCATTCCCAAAGCTAATACCAACCATTTGAGAGAGACCACTAGGAACGTGAGGAGAGGTTGACATTTTGGTAATCATTCCTGCCGTCTTTACACTTGCACACATTGTGGTAGGAAAGTTCACCTTAGACGTTTTTTCTATGACCTTAGGAATGCTCCTAGAAAGTTTAGGAATAAAGTCGTGTCGGTTCCCAAAAACCCCACCCGTTATGTCACACCTAGTTGGGTTAGGAAATCGGATTTAGAGGATTTAGGACTAAAACTTCATGGTTCTCATTTGGTTGCACTTGATTCTTCCCATGCTAGATCTAATGGATAATCGTGTTACCATGTTTGTCATACTCTAGTCTTTGCATCATGATTTATATCTTGCTAGTGTTATGACATGTGTATCATTTTGTATTATATTTTTCATTTATTGAGTCTTATTTGAAAAATACAAAAAGATTTTTGGTTTATTATATTTTTGAGAATATACAAAAAGATTAACATTTTTTGTGTCATGAGTTTACATGTTTGATGTGGCATGTTGGTGTGCTTGGACCCCCTTCCTTTCATTATCCATGTGGCTAGGACATTTCGTCATAATTATTGATGCTTAGAATGATTTTAACCATTGTATTATGGGGTTGTTTCGAAATTGATATGCATTTTGATTCGACTTTGTATATATGCCATTTTTGCGCACATGCACGAGTTTATATGAATGTTTGACATCGCTTGCATATTTGAGTTTGGTGAGACGTTCTTATCTCAATTTTGTCATCTATGCGTAAGTAGACATAAGAAGGAGGTATGCATGTAAGAACTGTTTACCGTGAGGATTGAAATTGAAAAAATGATGAGTGTTCACGGGAAAGGGTTGCGAGAGTGTAAAATTGACTCGTCGTGAAAGCCACCATTTAAAAGAGATTGAAAAAAAACTAAAGGCAATAAAAAGAATCATATGCCAATATGGGCCAGATTAGTTTATGTTCATTCAAAAGAAAAATATGATATCTATATTTGAGGGAGTTTGGATTGATAAATTAAACGGCTTTGCACCACGAATTCTAACGTTGAAAAATCGTGCCATGACACTATTGTTTGTAGAATTGCCAAAATTTCAAATTTGCGTGCATGTTTGATTAATTAGTTCATTTAGCTCACACTTTAATTGTTACCTATGGCTAAAATAAAGTTTGATAATTTATAGCTATCAATTAGAGCTTCTTGGTCGTTTTGATGTGTTGGAATTGTAGTTCACACCCATATATTCCATGTTCATGTTTGAGAACATTGATACTATGTTAGCATCAAAATCATATTGTTTTCATTTGTTTCTCTACTATTTTTGTACTGTTTTGTAGTTTTGAGCCCCTTCCAGCTAGTATCTTTACGAAATTTTTTCACTAGGCAAAACTGTTTGTTTTTTGGACTGGAACTGGGAGTTTAGTTTTCTCGTTCAAGCGACTTACTACTGTCATGTGAAGTTTATCTTGCAAGATGCCTATGCCATTTGAACGACAAGGCAGTCTCATTAGAGCGAACATCCTGGAATTTTTTTCCTTGATATTTCCATACCCTATTGCTTATGGCTATATTTTTTGGTACTGGTGGTTGCTCCTGGTTTCATTTTATGCAGTTTCCTTCAATAGATTACATATTTTACTACATTGTGTTCGTTTAGTCACACCTTCTTAGATGTTTGATTCATATTCTGTGATTAATGTTTGCTAGCTATGGATTTGATATTGTTGATCATTATTAGCTGGTTGTTTGCATGATTATCTCGACATAGTTCATTAATTATGCTTGTTCTAGATATATTGCTATATTGGTATATTTTCACCGAGTTGTCTATTCGAGACAAAAGGGGGAGAGATGTATGTGATGTAGGGGAGATTTTGAATGATGAGCTTTGTATCCTGATTTAATTATTATTTACATATTGATATCATGTTTTGTTCTTATAACAAATGATTTAGATTTATTTTTACATATTGGTTTATATCATTTGTTCCTCCATACTTCACTGGGTATTTGTCTGTTTCATGTATGTAGGTATGCTTTAAAGAGATTCGAGATTTCAAGTCTACATCACATTCAGACATTCAGAGACAGTTCATGCTTTTCGAACCATCATTTACTGGTTTTGGGCATTTCATTGTTGGTTTTGTCCCGAAATAGTCAAAGGGGGAGATTTGTAAGGACAAAATTTCCAATTAAGTTCGTTGTATAGTTTTGACTTATTCCCAGAACAAAACATGTTTGAGTCATAGGTTGATTTTATTATTATTATTACGATCCTACACAGGCTATGACGTGTTGAAGTTTACTGAAGACATTGCGGCAAAGCTTCAAGGAATTAATTATGTCGAAAGTTTAATGGGTCCAAGTTTATTAGTCTTCAAGTTCAATTGCATTCCGAGATCACTTGGGTATGAATGCGTAATTTTAATGGAACTCAGAATTTTTTTTTAAATGTGTAAGGATGTTAGTTTAATAAGAAAATGTTTTAAAATATTTTTAAAAGTGTTTGAAACAATTTACACTTGATTTTATTCTGATAAGGACGGATTAGAGTTATGTTTTATTTGAACTCTAATTCGCTATGTCGCTCAAAAGACCTGACCAGTCGTTCAAGCGACATGTACATCTCGTTAGAGAGACAGGCCAAAGTCGCTTGAACGATCAGCCGCCTAAAGAATATTATATAGGCGTTTTTACTTCAAATTTCGTAAGTGTGCATTATGGAATAACTGTTTACGAACCAGTACGTTTTTGCACATAGTTTTCTAAGGTTTTCCAAAGAGAAACACATCCTTAGACTTTACAAGATCCGAGTTTTTATTAGTATATGCAATTGTGATCTTGTTGGCACCAAGAAGAGTTGTTCTACACTTGAACATTGTTGGTTTTACAGAGAAGAAGAGAAGGAGTTTGTGTTTCGATTTCATAGATGTTACAAGCCATATCGGTGGACACCGAGACATACGTGGACGCATGTGTTATGGACAGGTATTGTGGAAGAAGAACTTTCTGCGTGGGCACTATGAGAGGAGTGGTTGAAGATTAGAATAGCGTCAAGTCTCGTGGGGGACCGAGTCATTGAGTAAGACTTGTGTCTGTTCATTGTAATTCCACATTCATAGTGATTGTTTGGCTTGGGTCGTCTGAGGGTTTTTTACCGTTGTGGTTTCCTCGTACATATGTTGTTGTAAGTATTCTTTACTTTATTTTACTTTCTTTAATCACTAGATGGATGTTTAGGATTAATCAAGATAAAATTTGGTTAAGTTAAAACTGGTTCACAACTTGGTGCGTATCAAAAATTGAAAAAAGGGTTTTCATAAAAAGAGAAATTATTTTGTCATCTTTAAAACACTTTCCTCTTAAGAAATAAAAAAGGAGCCATGATTTTCTTAAGGTGTTGCTCCAACAATGCACACTCCTGCTACGAACCCCTTCTTCCACCATTGAGATGGATTGCACAAATCCCCTATTTTTCTACTAAGGGTTTAAAATCTTAAATCTCTAAAATTATTCGACCCGTACAGGACATTCACGAATTGTGAGTCCAAAAATAGACTTCTTAGAATGAAGATAACCCTATATCCCCAAATGTTTAAAAGAGATAGTTGATTAGATTGTCTAAATCGCTCTTCTGAAAATTTGGAGTCACCACTGCAGTGTATTTGGAAATCCAGTTACGATAAGAAATGTAGATTTTTGATTGTATAAAAATTGTCCCCAGCAGAGTCATCACTGTTATGTTATGGGTCCTGAGTAAATGGTGGCATTTGCGCCCCAGGTGAGCTCTCTAGTGTAATGACGGACGCGGGATTTTTTATCTCAGAAACCTCCGCACATCCCCTTGAGTCCATGCTATCGGTTCAATGTTTGGATGCCGATGAATTTGTCACTGGATGTAGTTTGACATAATGTCCAATTTTTAGTGCACGCACCCTTTTCAAGTGTGTCTTTTTTGCAAAGAAAAGGGGGATTCATCGGGTGTTCAGAGTTGCCAATTTATTTTATTTTTAAATATAAAGGTTCGGGAAAATTCTAAGGCGGGGTTTACAGTTTTCGGTTGGTTCATGGATTCTTATTGTGCGGATTTGAGAACCAAGTTACGAGTGGAGAAGGTGTTATGCATTCCACTTATTCTGTATCCTTCCTTAATTTAATGCTCATTATTACACTTGACATTAATTGATTAAATTTTATATATTTTAGAGCGTGTTTACAGACTTTAGCACAAGTGTCCCTAAAAATACAGATAGGTTTTTAGGTGGGAAATGGCATCAATGAGAGGTATATAAAGTTTACTTCCACTAGTGCGGGTACACAAGATTTCTTGTTCATGACTCTTTGCTTCATATTTGTATAATGGATCACCATTATTATGTGCATAAGTGTGAAAGAGACGTATTATAAGAATTGGGCTTCAAGAGTTTAGCTTAGTATAATGCCTATGTACCCATGGGGTGTTGACAAATAAGCCAATATAATTTCAATAAATGGGGTCATGTTTATGGTGTAGGCTACGGGATACCGATTATACAAGGCACATCAATGTGGTATTTATGGAGCCTAGTCCTTAATATAGCATTTTCGTTATGTTGCATTGGATTGAATATTTATATGTTAAGAAAATATGTTGATCAAATACCGACGTTTGAAAATTATTTGTATGATAACACATATTCAGGGTGTCGTCGCCTTAAAAGGCTTACCTTGGTCAAAGAAGTGGTGAGAGTAGCTGAATTTTTGACTTTGTTCTAAAGAAAATCGTATTGACATAGATCAATAGAAATTTCTTAAGAACGTATTTTAAAAATTATGTTATCATGTTGATGTATTTGAATAATGGAATTTCAATAACATTTTTTTAACATATGATCATGTCAATACAGTACACAAGTAAAAGTGTTGAATTAGAAAGAGTCTTTTGAAATATAAACTTTGTAAATTACATATCCATCCCCCTAAATAGGTGCCAGGATAAAAAAAGGTAAACATATATGTACCGTTTATCATAGTATATAAATTTAGGGTATTGCCCTAAAATTTGGACAAGCGTTCTTTACCCTCGCGGTGAAAGAAAACTTTTTTCGGTGGGTGTATCCCTTTTTTGGTATTTTTCAGTCGGGTTGAGTTTCGGTTTGAGATGGTGACTTTTGAGGAATTTTTACAGAGGTTTGACTCGATTTATTTTTTGGAGGCGAATTTTTATAAGTATGACCTTTTTTATGACTTGAAAGATATTTCGAGGAAGTACTAGCCTTTCCCAAGGGAAAACTGGCGTTTTTGAAGTACTAGCTTATTCAGGACTTTTAGAATGAGCTCAAGTATCTTGGATGCTCGTGGGAGTAGAAGTTAAAGAAATAGAATCGAGTTAGGGTTTTGGGATGCTTTCAAATGGTGGGTGAGAACCTATATTTATAAGGGTATGTACCCATCGATTAACAGATTAGTTAACCTTTTAGGACCCATAATTTTTTTTTATCGCGATACACGTGTAAGGCTGAGATGAGAATGCGTAATGATTACTTTTTGGGATGGATAAATGAACGGTTATCCGTTGAGAAATGGTTAAACGATCGGTTAACTATCCCATAGGGCTTGTTTGTTCGGTGTTTTAATGGGTTATTTGATTTTTGTTGTTTTGCACTTTGGCCCTATATACTTTGGTTCTTGGCATTTTAGACATTTGAACTTAATGTAGATTTTGAAAGTTATTATTTTATGGAATCTTCTAGAGTTCTTTCCCGGGGATTTCTTTTGACAGGACGAGGCATCCTCAGACCTCAATTGTGGATCGAGGTGTCCACATATGTACATTAAACCCTTAACTATACATTTTAATAACACCACTTCATGCGAACATTACAATAATAAAAAGGGCTGCCGTCAAAGCCTTTTTGTGTCTCGCGTAGTTATTTTGTACTTATATAAAAAGAGGCTTGAACAATTAATAACTTATAAAAGTGGAATCAATAAGAGGCAAATAAACTTTTTCATTAATAAGAAAGGATACCGATGTGACACCTCGCCTAATAAAATACCGGGTGATCAGTCCTATACCAAATTAAAATAGGGATCCCGGTTGGTTCATCGTTAGCATCACTGTCGAAAACTTTTTAAAACATACTAACCACCTAGTATTCCAAAAGCTGGTGCCAAATTTTAACTTTTTAATTAAACAAAACAGTACATGCGGAAATAAATATAAACCATTCACACAACTGAATAAAACTCAACTGAAATAATTAATTACACAACTTGCCGAATAAACCATCGGCCACCAAAGTGAAATAATCCAATACAATATTCAACACCGGAATAAAACAAATCTGAAAACTTAACTGAAAGTCTGGGAGACATGCCCTAAATAAAGCTCGAACTAATGAATGATTCCTACTTTAGGAATGAGTAAGCGATGCGTCTAATCCAAATTCCTGCTAGCATCCATATAGGCCGCAGCTCCATGTCCCTGAAATAGAATATCAATCATGGCGTCCCTGTGGCTGGACACCTAAAAGGTTTTGAAAATAGTTTTATAGCAAGGGTTAGAACCCAAAATATTTTGAAAATATTTAGCAAGTGAATTAACTGGAGTAATTAAAATGCATGAATGCGCTTCATATATAAGTTAGTGTCGCACTCCCTTGTGGACATTCTCACCCCTCCACTATTGTGCACACCTATCGATTACCTTGACCCCTCACCTGTTGTACTACCCCGTCCAACTAGTCCTGGTATAACTTCCACCTTGCCATACTACTCTAACCCGAGTACAATGATTCTTGAATTAAAAGTTATGTCACAATTAACTTAATTAATTCCTTCTTAAATAGTAGAATATAACCGTGTCACAAGTTATATAAAGTAAATACATCACACACTGTATTATTACCCGTATATAATATTAAATACCATTATATACGTACCTTTACTAAAACATCCTCACATATAACATACGTATATCCATCCCTCCGAGTATACCCTCGTCGGATGATTTCCTCTAAAGTGCTATCTCATTAGGTGTGCTCACAAAACCTAGTTCCCTAAGTTGGAAATCGCTCACCAACTTGTCCCAAACTATAAACGTAGTGGAGACGGTCTTATTCCTTCCGTGAAAGTGAGATAATCCCATCACCAATATACCAGACGCTATGACCTGGGGATATACTCGCCTTACTCCTCAAGCTAGGGGATTTACCCACATCGCGCAACCTCCCTTGATAGCACTAGAGTATATAAATTGAATAAATATCTAGTCACTGATATTTAATATCACAAATAATATATATACACGTATATATATACTATCACTACACCGTATATATATATAATATAAACCCCGACTTTACCGTGGACTCAAAATCTCGTACACTAGCCTGTAATTTCCTGAGTCTGTGGCCCGACTCAACATAATTAATTTTTTCACTTAATAATTTATCATCTTCCCGAGTCTATGGTCCGACTCTAATATAATTAATTTTTTTCACTTAATAATTTATCATCTTTCCGAGTCTATGGTCCGACTCTAATATAATTAATTCACACCTCAATTAATATAATACTTTCCCCGAGTCTATTGTCTGACTCTAAATAAATTAATTAACACACTTATTCATTTAATACCTCCCCGAGTCTATCATCCGACTCTAATTAAATTAATTAACACACTTATTAATTTAATACATGTCCGAGCCTACAATCCGACTCTAATTAAATTAATTATCACACCTATTAATTTAATACCTACCCGAGTCTACAATCCGACTCTAATTAAATTAATAATCACACCTATTAATTTAATACCTACCCGAGGCTACAATCCGACTCTAATTAAATTAATTAACACACCTATTAATTTAATAACTTGGTGTCACTCAACCATTATCCCCGGACTCGCTCACTTGGCCCATAACTTAATATTTCCCGAGTTATGTTCCTATCACAAGGAAACACACAATAGGCATTCCCAACCCAAGTAATCCTATAAAACAGTAGGTATTTACACAACCCAATTATTCATACTTGTACATAATATATTTCTCTCTAATATTCACCGTACTTGTTTGCTTTACGAATTTATTTCACTTTCGTATTAATTCAAGTATTCACACAACTCTAAGGGTTATAGTTACCCCTTGTTATATTAATTCAGTAGTTACCCTTGTTAACCCACTGACCTAACGAATTTAAGCTTGCTCACGCTTTTCCGTAGTTATATTTTTATCATCTCGAATTAGAGTACGTCACAATCAAGCATATGAATCTCCACTTTAACTCTCTCACAAAATTAAAGTCCAATACTCAATTATAGACCTAATTCCATATCATTATTCCATCAATATATTTCATCAAGGTCCCAAACACTTCCCCGATAAAATTTTAGACATTTCAGGCTTAAAAAGAAAAATCTCAAATTTTCTGGCAGATTAAACACCCTCTAGTAAAATTTTGATTTCTCCCTCTACAGAACTCCGATTGACCTGATTCTAAGTTCATTGGATAGCTAAGAGAAATACCTTTCCAGTAATGTATGGTTCACACTCTAATTCGAAGTAAAATTAAAATCGTACACGTTTAAATTCTGGCAGATTACTATGTTGACAGATCAAACACCCTGTAATAAAATATCGATTACTTCCTCTACAGAACTCCGATTGATCTGATCCTAAATTCATTGGATAGATAAGAGAAATCAATTTCCAGGCATGTATGGTTCACACTCTAATTCGAAGTACAACTCAAATGGAATACGTTTAAAGTTATGTCAAAAATTCTGGCAGATTGACCTCTTGTGTTCATCAAATAAACCCTAAGTCATTCAAGATTCTTGTTCTTCATCCAAGAACTCATAAAGATTCCATGTTAATCATCAAATATATTCAAATTTCATTTTATCTTTACTTAGGGATATATAATACACCTATTTCTTACTTTGAATCTCAACCAAGTATTCCATTAACAAAACCCCATTTTGTACCCATTTATCCCCAAAACGAATTTTAGTTTCACATCACTAAAATATGAATTGGATATCACCCCATTTACACATTACCGCAAAATAACCACTTGCCTGAAATTGTTCGTATGGTCTGATTCCGTTGGTGTAGAGAATGGTTGATGAAGAACATCCCAAATTAGTCCCTTAATTTGGCTCCAAAAGATCCCCCAACTGACTGCTTCATTAGCTTCCTCTAATCCTCTCTCAAACCCTAGGTTTAGGATTTTCTATCTGTCGTTCATAGTCCCTCAATTAGGTTAAAACACTAAATCCCAATTTTGGCCATCTGGGCCTAATTAAAATGGTAACTCACCCCGTGTGGGCCCGGCTATGCCCAAAAATACCTCGAGACCCAATTACTACCCCCGAGTACTCTTTCATGACTATCTCGACCCATTCGGACGTAACCGCGCACTCAGAATTGTCATCAAAAATACTTTTTGTCATTTTCAAATTACGACCTCAAAATGTGACACACAAGATTTCGAACCATTAAACTTAAAAATCGCTAATTATAAAAAATTCGGCTCACTCAAATAAATTCTCTAACTCATGAATTTAAGTTTTTCCAATTTAAATATTTTTATAACTCTAAAAAATAATTAAATATTAAATCCTCAAAATTACGGGGTGTTACAACCGATTAACATATAAAGACTATAAGGTTATCCCGGGAAAGAGCTTAACCTCACAACATAGGATAATGGTGTTGGATATAAATATTAAAAATCAATCACGAGTGCAAAAAGAGAAGATTAACCCATGAACTAAGTGATGGAATTTAAAAGGAGGGAAATTAGAACTACTTAAAGATAAAGTATTAAATGAAGCGTCATGGAATATCGAAGAGGAGACAAACATAATGTGGGATAAGATGGCCACATGCATTAGGAGAATATCAAAAGAAGTTCTTGGAGAATCAAAAAGCAAGGGGACACAATCTAAAGAAACTTGGTGGTGGAATGAAGAAGTACAAAATATAGTAGAAAATTAAAATGGAGTGCTTTAAATCTTTAAAACCAACTAGAAACAAAGAAAATTTTGAGAGCAATATAAATGGGATAAAAAGAAAGTTAAGAAAATGGTAAAAGATGTTAAGTTAAGGCGTATGATGATATTTATAAAAAAAATTAGGAACAAAAGAAGGGGAAGAAAGTATTTATAAGCTTGCTAAACTTAGGGACAGAAAAATAAAATATTTTAATAACGTTAAGTGTCTTAAAAGTGATGATTCTAGATTCCTAGTCAAGGATGATGAGATTATGGAAAGCTGAAAAAACTACTTCAAGAGGTTATTGAATGGAGATAGTGGGAGTAGATTAGTGAGAAGGTGGTGTGATATTGATTTAAACTATTTCGTAAATTTCTAATTTAAACCTATTTAATTGGAGTCAATTTTTAAACTAATTTAATTCAGCCCTAAAACATACAACTACGTGGGTAAAATCAAACCATCACAAATAATTGCTGACACGCAAATTTCAGGAAAAAAAACAAAGGGAAAATCTTTTTTATTTCACTATGTAAAATTAATCGCAACTTACATACACAATAAAATATGTAATGAATATCCGCAGATACCCATAAGAACACTCAGTTTTAAATCATCAATGGAATTCCGCAGCAACTCCACAAGACAGTAAGGATCACCTACGAGTACTCCCAAAGATCTCAATCGTAATCAGTCCAGCACCTCCCTCAAGCAGTACTTAATCAGCAGTAGGAAATCTTCCCTATAATAGAAACTCTATCAAAGATGTATCTCGAGTTCCAAAATAATTCACTAAACTATTGGGATTTTTATGAATTGAAAAACAAAGGTTGGAACCCTAAATTGAAGAAGACAAAAGTATTCTGTTGGTTTGCATTTTATGCAGAATGAAAAATTCCAGGTTTCCTTAAGAAACAATAACTCATTTAACATGCTTTATATAAAAAACTTGAGTCGGAAACCCGCTCAAACGAAATAACGACCTCACTCGAACGAGAATACGTGTCGCTTGAACGACATCTCGCATCAAAAAAAATTCGATTCAACACTTCGAAAAAATTCCATTTGACAAAAAATAAAGCCTCAACTGATTGAAAATAGTTTAGAAAAAATTTCCAACACTTAGAAAAAAATATCCCAAAACTTTAAATGAACCATAAAGGAACTAAAATACAACCTTACCAAAATTCATCTCGTAGAGGCTTTCCTGTTGAAAAACGTTGATATTCGGATCCGTCTTGATGCATGATGGGTCTTGAATAAATCTTCGACGGTTGTAGCAGTATACGATATATACTAATGTAAATCAGGACTTATAAAATATGTCCTTATAAATCTCCCCATATGTCTATGCTGGTACAAACTAAAGACATCTAAATTATCAAATTAAAATGCCTATACAAATCTAATACCTTCCCATGAATCCAAAACTGAAAAGGTACTAAAAATGCAAGTCTATAAACTTTCTTCAAAAATCTTCAAATCTTCATGTCATCATCAGGGTGTGTAAATCAATCTTCATTTTTTTTCCTTCACACATGAGACAAGAAACAAATACCTTCGTGACGTATCGAGTTTGAAATGATATAAACATAAATCAAACAAAGATCAAGTCTCAATTCTCCCCCATGATTAAAACTCCCCATAAAATCATAATTTGTTCTCCTCTTTTTTAGTTGTCCGAAATAGACAAGGAAAAGAATAAACAAAAAAACATGGAGTATCACGACAAGCAAAGAAAACAACTGCGGTCATCCAAGATATACTCAAAAGCATTCCACAAACAATTTTTGATTTTTTAATTTTTTCAAACAAAAATGCTAAAAATAATTTTACAAAAATCACACACCATGGATTTACACTAAGATAACCAAATCGTGGAAACGGAATGAATGGGTGTGAACAAATTCGATAGGAAAATCAATGCAATCAAACATAACATATCTGCACGATGAATATGGATGCTCGTCACGAATGATCTCAAAATTGTCCTTAGGTGTCAAAAAATGAATTTATATGACATCGACTCAATCTAATCGACACATCAAAGTCTAACAAGATTTCCACACCAATAACGTCTAAAACTGTGTAATGTTTTTTTAAGACTTTGTCAGGACGTGCAAACCCGTTGTTTACATATTTCCATCTGAACACCCTCATGAATAATAATGCATTTATTTTTCTTTTGAGGTGATCTTTTTTCTCTCCTTGGAGAAATCCTATTGGCCCCAATTTGGCATGTTTATCATTTTATTGCCTTTAAAAAAAACAGGTCTCTTTTCAAACGTTGGCCTTCACGACAAGTTAATTTGTACTCTCGCAGCCCTTTCCCCATCATTTTCTTAAATTTAAACAAATTTCTCACGGGCAACGGTTATTACATGCACTACTTTCATTGTCGAGTTTAATCGCATTGGGTTCATTTTACAACAGGATTGAGATCGAAACACTTCGACCAACATGTGATAGACAAGTACAATAATCAAACAAATCCATGCAAGTGTGCATTAAAGGAGACTAAGAATCAAATATGTAGGTAGTAATATCAAATTACATCTTAATGACTCCAAATATTATAAAGCACAAAAATGAAATGATGACGCATATCAAAAAACTATCAAACAATCACATAGATATGGAATGAAATTGTGACTCGGTCATCCTAAATGTCCATCCATAAATGGTGTATGCAAAATACAAAACTCTTTTTGTCTGTTTCCAAAAAAATTACCAAAATAAAATATTTTTGGCTTTTTCAATTTTTTCTCAAAAAATAGAAAATCTTTTTGTATTTTTCCAAAAATTTTCAAAAACGAAAGATTTTTGGTTTTTCAAAAAAATATATCAAAAATGTAAAATAACTACAAACATGGTACACACTAGCAATAGGCAAAAAAAATACCATCAAGAAGGTCATTCTATGCTAGCAAACAAATCTAAACCTCAACCGTTAGGTGCAGAGGAGTTTTCCAAAGGTGGTGACATCCTATGAAAAACAACCATCAAATCAAGTGAAGTTTTGACCAAAAACTTTGCTTGCTCCCTAATATGTGTAAACTCTCTCATGTAATCATCCGGAGTATCCACCATATCATGTGTGGGTGCATGTGTCGTAGAAACACGTGTTGTAGCAAAACGTGACACATTACCCAACTTAAAGTAAAATTCCCTAAGGTGTCCTCTCTTCTTACAATGGGTAAAAATGTACACGGGATTAGGAACACCCCTCTTAAAACGTCTATGGTGCACTCTCCTATCTGGTATGGATGCCTAGGTGGGTTAGGATGAGAGCCATTTGGATCCATCACAAACTCGGAAATCATCTCGGGTGAAACATGAGAAGTGGACGCACCATCATGACCTATTCCTAGTCTCTCAACATTACCCAAAGCAAGAACAATGAGCATCTTTCCTACCTTCTTAGATGTATCCTCTAAAGTGACCTTTACCTCCGGGCACGTTCAATATCTCTCTCTAATTGTGACACATGGGATATAAGTTCACTTTTCTCCCAATTTACGACGATTAACTGCTCACTTGAAGAAACCTTCACCTTCTCGAGTTGACTCGCCTACGCCTTAAATCCCCTCAACCTCTCTATCTCTCTCTCCAAATCTATCACCCTAAGGCCTAACTCCTTATTCAATTTTTTAGTCTTTAAGGTATCGTCATACAAATCTCTAAACGTAATCAGGAGCTCACCTTCACTAGCGCACTCACTCTCACACTCGCTAGAAACACTAAAACCATCATTGATACGACGCAAATATTGCGTATTTCATCCTCCGAACCTACGCATTTTAGCCCCCTCGGGTATCTTATTCCCTATATTTATGCTCGTTAACCAGACAACCTCGGATTTCTATGTTAACATATTTTGTAGGGGTTAATTGAGCTTTTATAGGTATTTGGATGCTAAGTTTGAAGTTCGGACGCAATTCGCTCGATTTTCGTACACGATCGCACGTTCAAGGGCATTTTAGTCTTTTCACAGCTTGGGCACCTGGCCCAACATCTACACGAAAGTTTTAGCCCTCCTCGCAAGCTTCACGTGGCCATGAATGGTGTGCAATTCTGATTTAGAATGAAGAAGTTACAGCGATTTCAGTGGACGAGAAATGCAAACAGGCCAAAGCAGCAATGTAGTGTGTTGATACCTTCTTGATCGATCGATCGATCAAAAGGATTGATCGATCGATCCTTCGCGATAGTGGGCTGATTTATTCATGATCGATCGATCGACGGTTTGGGTCGATCGATCGATCCCATGTTTCCAGGAGATATTTTGCCTTTTATTTCCTTTTCTCTTTTTTTTCTATTTCTTTTCCCACTTAGTATATAAGACTTTTTTTTGTAAATATCATATATAATTCATTTTAGGTAGGATAGGTTAGGGTTTTGGAGGTTTAAGATCTCTTTTCTTCTTTTCTTCTTGGATTGACACCCATTTGGGCTTGTAAGATTGTGCTACCTTCTTCTATCTCCATTAATATAGTTGTTTTCCTTTAATTCTTGCTTTGTTAATTAGGTTTACATGATTTTGTTAATTAGTTTACATGCTTTTATTTAATCGCTTTCTAGTGTAGTTTTATTGCTTTTATTTATCGCGTATATAATATACTTTCTAGGTAATTTAGATTAGGTTGTGCTTGAATTGAACTCACTCGAGTTGACGCGTCGCTTTGCTTTGGTGATGGTGTTTAGGGTCTATTTTGGGTGCGTTGTCCTAGTTATTGCGCCTAGGAGATTTGACGGGGAATATCATGTATGTCCCGTGCTTACGACCTTTCGTGCGCAATTTTCGGGATATTTGTTGATGCCAACATCTTATTAGGCTTTTTTTGCAGATTTAGGGGCGTGACAACCCTTGATTCAATTAACTATCGAAACGAGACGCATTCTAAATAACTCGTCGACCCATGTATCCATTTTATATAAATTAACTCGTGTGAGGGATATTCGACGCAACCTATAGTTTTGACTCGCTTTCTTAATCTAGTTTCATTTTCCCTTGCCTAGATTAATAATTCTCTTTCATGCATCTTTTCCTTTTTAGTTGTAATCATATTTTACACTTTTATTTCGGAGCACTAAATCCTATAAATTCTAGAATATCGTCCCTGTGGATTTTCGATACCCGACTTACCGTTGTGCTTGCCTCGCAAGTGTAGTCATAATTTAGGTTTTTGTATTATCGCGGTGAAACGAAAACAACGACCGTGCCCTTACACGCGCACGCATTTCACTGGTAATCAATCATCCCCGAGGGTATCACATGCACAAGTATCCTCATAGTTGTGAGAAAAACTCGGTGTGCTCACGTGACTAGCTAAAATGGCTACACACATCCCATGTGAAGATTTATCCCCGGAATTCTTCACTTCTTCCTCACTATCGCTAAGAGTGGTTGGCATGGAAATCTTTTTTCCCTTTCTCTTTAGCCTAGTAGGACACTCAAATGTCGTATTCCCCTTGTCCTCACATTCAAAACATCTATCCTCTTCCTCTTTCTATTTCTCACCGTTCTCTTTGGCCTCATCCTTCTTATTATTTTTCTCAAAAATCTTTTATTGGAAGAATTTTCTTTGAAAAAATTGAGAAACTTTTTAAAAAACTCCGCAAGCAAGGCCATATCAAAAATAAATTCGCCTTCAGACTCGGACTCACAAACTTTTACTTTTTTTTCTTATCTCTCTTGGACACTTTCTCTCCCTTCCTAGACTAAGCTCTAAGTGTTATCCCTCTATCCTTAAGCTGGACAGTGGCAGGAAACATGTCAATCTCATATGTCTGGAGGTCTCCTACCATCTCTTCTAATTTTAAATTGCTCATATTACATAACGAATTCAAAATAATCACTTTAGGGATAAAACGTGTTGGCAGCGATCTCAAAATATTTTTAACCACTCGTGCATCAGGTATGTGCTCACTAAGATTGAAAATATTGTTGATAATATCAGATAAAAGTGTGTAACAATCATCAAAACACCCAGATTCAAGCATGGTCATTGTTTCAAATTAAGTAGTTAAATTTTGAATTTTAGACTCTTTGGCCGTATTTGTGCCTTCATGGGTAAGTTGTAAAGCATCCCATGCTTCTTTCGACATTGTACACGTCATGATTCGTCGAAAATATTCAAGAGTGATGGCACCAGAAATAGAACTAAGCCCACGAGAATTAAAAGTACTCCATTTAAACTCATCCTCAGTCCAGACTGCCATGGGTTTTAAATTAGTAACATTATTTTCGGTGACAGTGGGAGGAGTCCAGTCTCTTTCACAAATAACTCGAACATGCTCATCGATTTCTTTTAAATGGGATTTCGTACCCCAGTAAGCATAATTAGACCCATCAAAAATTGGCAACCGATTATATAAGTTTTCATTCGAAAACATTGCGATTTTTCAAAATCATATTTTTTTTTCAAAAAAATCAAAATTACAATTTTTTTTGCAGAAAAAGTAATACTCAATAAGTTAGAGTAACCTGCTCTGATACCAATTTGAGAATGCGGTGCGATATCGATTTCAACTATTTTGTAAATTTGCAATTTAAACTAATTTAATTGGAGTCAATTTTTAAACTAATTTAATTCAGCCCTAAAACATACAACTACATGGGTAAAATCAAACCGTCACAAATAATTGCTTGAACGGAGATTTCAGGAAAAAACTCCAGAAGGAAAACCTTTTTATTTCACTATGTAAAATAAATCGTAACTTACATACACAATAAAATTTGCAATGAATATCCGCAGATACCCACAAGAACACTCAGTTCTGAATCAGCAATGGAATTCCACATCAACTTCACAGGACAGCAAGGATCACCCATGAGTACTCCCAAAGACCTCAGTCGTAGTCAACCCAGCACCTCCCTCAAGCGGTACTTAATCAGCAGTAGAAAATCTTCCCTACAAGAGAAACTCTAGCAAAAACGTATCTCGGGTTCCAAAATAATTCACTAAACTATTGGGATTTTTATGAATTGAAAAACAAAGGTTTGAACCCTAAATTGAAGAAGACAAAAGTATTATGCTGGTTTGCAGTTTAGGCAGAATGAAAAACGTCAGGTCTCCTTAAGAAATAATGACTCATTTAACACGCTTTATATAAAAAACTTGAGTCGACAACTCGCTCAAACAAAATAACGACGTCACTCGAACGAGAACACATTTCGCATCAAAAAATTTCTCCTCAACACTTAGAAAAAATTCCATTTGACAAAAAATAAACCCTCAACTGATTAAAAAGAGTTTAGAAAAAATTTCAACTCTTAGAAAAAAAATATCCCAACACTTTAAATGAACTGTAAAGGAACTAAAATACAATCTTACCCAAATTCATTTCGTAGAGGCTTTTTTGTTGAAGAACGTTGATATTCGGATCCGTCTTGATGCATGATAGGTCTTGAATAAATCTTCGATGGTTGTAGTGGCATACGACATATACTAATTCATCCAGGACTTATAAAATATCTACTTACAATTAGATATAAAGGAACTTAAGGAGACTCAAGAAAATATATTTTTTCATAAAATTAAGACAACAGAAGTCAGGATTGCTCTAAAAAAGATGAAAATGGGGAGGGCTTTAGGACAAGATGGTATCCCTATTGAGGTTTGGAAGTGTTTAGGGAAGAAAGGAGTATCTTGGATTACGAAATCATTTAATAGAATTATAATGACTAATAAGATGGCCAATGAATGAAGAAAGAGTGTTTTAGTAACTATTTATAAAAATAAAGGGAACATACAAAGTTGTTTAAATTATCGTGGTATTAAGTTAATGAGTCATACAATGAAACTTTGGGAGAGAGTGATTGAATATAGATTGAGATTGAAAACAAGAGTATCTGATAATAAATTTGGATTTATGGCTGAGAGGACATTAATGGAAGCAATTTACTTATTAAAGAGATTAATAGAGAGGTATAGGGAGAGAAAGAAGGATCTTCATGTGATTTTTATAGATTTGAAGAAGGCATATGATAGGATACCCAGAGATATAATTTGGTGGGTTCTACATAAAAAAGACTGACTCGTAGATATATTGATGTGATTAAGGATATGTATGATGGGGACATGACTACAATAAGAATATCTATTGGAGAAAGTAATAAATTTTCAATCATTATAGGTCAACACCAAGGTTCAGCACTAAGTCCTTATATCTTTCCTCTTGTTATGGATGAGTTGACTGGATAAATATAAGATGACATTTGTATGCTATTTACATATGATATTATTTTAGTGGATGAGACTAAGATGGGGATTAATGCTAAATTAAAATTATGGAGAGAAACTTTAAAAATAAGAGAATTTAAAATAAGAAGGACTAAAATAGAATATGTGGAGTGCAATTTTAGTAGTAATCGGAGGACAAACGTGGATGTGGTGAAATTAGAGGGTCAAGAGATACCTAGAATTGATCATTTTCACTACTTAGGCATGATTATATAAAAATATGGAGATAATAGTGATGATGTTACTCATACGATTACAGCAGGTTAGGTAAAGTGGAGAAGGGCTACCGGCGTATTGTATGATAGGCGTACCTTTGACGTTAAAAGAAAAATTTTATAGGACAACCATTAGAGCCTCCATGTTATATGGTACAGAGTGATGGGCAACCAAGAAACAAAATGTGCAGAAAATGAGTGTGGTGGAGATGCGAATACTAAGAGGATTTGTAGTAAAAATCAAAAGGATAAAATTAGAAATGAACAAATTCGTGAAATGGTAAAAGTAGATCCTATAGAAAATAAATTGAGAGAAAATCGACGAGCTGGTTTTGACACATTAAATGTAGAAAAATGGATGCTCCCGTAAGGAAGAGTGATTTATTTAGTGTTGATAGCAATGCAAGGGGTAGATGTTGGACTAAATTGACTTGATGGAATATTGTATAAAAGGACATGATATCACGTAGTTTAACCAAAGATATTGCACTGAACAAAATGGAATGGAAAAATAGGATTCATGTAGTTGATCCCCAAATGATTGAGAAAAGGCTTTATTGATTTGAGTTGAGTTGTGTTATTTAAGATGTATATACACAAGTCCTGTTTATACAAATTTATATATATGTAACAATAATGTTTTTGAGTAAGACTATGTTATATATCATATATCATGTTTTATTTTACATTATTAAAAATGAAATTTTATTTATTTAAGATGTGAAAAAATGTTATTATTTGATCTAATGAAATGAGAAAAAGAGGAAAGTCAAAGGTGTTTGGTGAAACAGTATTTTATTATTAATATTCTTAAATAATCTTTCTTGTCCATCTTAAGTTTTTTAAGTAACCTTGTCATCTATAATATTTATTGTTGCACATGTACAACTCATTATCTTATTCTACAATTAAATAAATAAAAAAAGAAAGTTTTAGGACAAGAAAGTGAGTTGTCACCCGTGAAATATTGTTGCCTAGATCGCCATATCCAATTTTTTAGCAATATAGATATAATTTTAGTTCAAAATGGGTACCACATATTTAGATAAGTGGTTTCAATTTAGTTTGGAAGGGACACATACTTTTTAAAGGTTTGGAGATGATCTTATATTTTCCAAAAGTCAATTATATAGTAAGATCGTTTCAATGGGTAAGTTTTGTTTGGACTTTAACAAGTTGAATATAGAATACAAACCAACCATCCACTTTAATGGTAAAAGGGTAATGTACATTAAACCCCAACCCCCAAACTACTATAGTTTTAATGCTACCCCTTCATGCATCTAATTGGATAGAAAACAAGATAATAAAAAGTACACAAATTATTTTACAAGAAGATTTTCATGCAAATATATATTAAGAAAATCAAATCCTAAATATTTTTTGTATAAACATTTCTCAAAGTTTATAACACTTGAGAGAAAATAGAAAATATATTATGAACCATAAGTCTTCTTTCCAAATAAAAGGAAAAGCGGTCAAAATTGGCCATTTTAATATATAAGATATAGCAAGGAGTTATCATCTGAACAATATATGAATGAATGTATCTAAAATCGTTTCATGGAAAGAAACACAATCAACTCTAAACTAAAATAAACATATCATTTGATATATGTAAATCATTCCAAGCATCTTAAATCTAGACAAGTTATAGATCATTCAAGAAACAACAAAAATATCTAATGATGATATACGAAACTCATATCTAGTCCAATCAAGAGGTTTAGTTAAGACATCCTATAATTGAAGATTAATTTAAACATAACTCAACGGCACCACATTTTCTTAATAAGATCTCTAATAAAATAGTGGAGAATGCCAATATGCTTTCTTCTACAATGTTTAATGATTTTTTTGGAAACAAGAATAGCACTAGTATTATCATAATACATAATCATGTAATCTATATTAATGAAATAATCTTTCAACATTTGTTTCATCCACAACAATTGAATACATCAACTACCCTTGATAATATGTTCTTCCTTGATCATAGATAGAGCGCACAATTTTGTCTCTTCGTGTGCCAAGAGACCAAAGTGTAAGGACATATTTTTCATAGTCCCTAGTTTACATTAAGTATGTCGTATCCCATTACAACCGTCAAAGGAAGTTCACGTTCACACGTTCAAGAAGATAGATCCGAATATCACGCATATTCAACATCTACACGACTTGAGGGTTATATTTTGGTATAGATTTTGTTTTAAGTTGTTTAGAATTTTTACTAAGTATTGGAATACTTTTTATAAAATGTTTTTTACCAAAAGAGGGATTTTTTGAACTTAAAATGATTATTGAAATACCAGTAGGCGGACTTTAAAAAATATTTTTTTTGCTCATATCGTTCAAATGGCATGCTGATGTCGTTAGATACATCGTTCGAAGCCCTGATCGATTTTGGATCAAACGACAGCACACTTTTGATTTTTGAAAGGTCATTTTTATGGTCGTTCAAATGACATCTTAATGTCATTCAAACGACGTGTGGAAGTCGTTCGAACGACAAGCGCCGCCTCAAATTTTTTTGTTAGCCTATAAATAGTTGTTTCGTGAAGCTTTTCAATTAAGACTTTTCATTTACGCAAACTACAGAACTACTGCAATTAAGCCTTCACTTTTTAGGGCTAAAACACATTTTAGATTCACCAAAACATTCCCATATACTTTCGTGAATCTTCTTTGGATCCCAAACACTTCTATCACGAAGTTTATTCTTGTGGAGTGTTGTCTCTCCTGCTGGACTTGGGGATACTAGAGGGTATTCACTACTGAAGGGGGAATTACGGTTCTTATGATTCTCGAGGGATTCATTGTTGGTTCAAGACTGTGGTCTTTGTGGGTTTCTGTAAAAATTCATCATAGTGTTTCACTTGCAAGTTTGTAAGTTGCGATTTACATATTATTAGTGAAATAAAGGTTTTGTCCTGTGGGGATTTTTCCTGAATTGAATTTTTCCTAAAATTTGCATGCTTGTTGATTTAATGCTTTTAATCACCTAGTTGCATGTTTAGGGTTTAATAATATTGGAATTTGGTGTGTTAGAGATTGACATCTAATTAAATAAGTTTAATCCATTAAAAATTTGCGAAATCTCAAATTGATATCACATCCAGCTTTCTCAAACTAGTATCAGAGCTTTTAGCTCGGTTTAACCATTTTCAAATTGGTATTCGAGCAGGTTTGACCAAATATCATAAGATCCTTTTTTCGCAAAAAAAATTGTCATATCAATCGTTTTGAAAATTCGTAATTTTTCTTAATGGATAATTTATATAATCGGATGCCTGTCTTTGATGGCACGAATTATGCCTATTAGAAAGCTCGCATAAGATCTTTTTTAAAAGAAATTTATGAAAGATTTTGGCTGGTATGTGAAAGAGTGCGCATTCCTCCAACTATCACCGTAGATCTAATTGGAATGAGGATGAGTTTAAGTGGAGTACTTACAACTCCTAAGGCCTTAGTACTATTTCTGGAGTCGTCGGCTCTGATGAGTTTTAACATATTATGACATGCACCAAGTCAAATGAGGCATGGGGTATCCTCCAATTGACACATGAGGGTACCAACGCGGTTAAGGCATCGAAATTATAAAATTTGTCCACCCAGTTTGAGACTATCACTATGTTAGAGTCCGAGTGTTTTAATGAGTTTTATGCTAGGTTGTCGGATATACTTAACACGAGTTTTAATTTGGGTGAGAAAATTGAGGAGTCGATAGTTGTTAAAAATATTTCGAGGTCACTTCTGTCCCGTTTTATTCCTAAGGTCAATTTCTTAAGTTCAATGGGGATATTAGATCATTTAGGTTAGAAGAACTCGTAGAAGACCTTCAAACTTATGAAATCGATAAGTTTCCTAAAATCGTTAAGCCTAAGGATAAAGGGATAACTTTAAAGACTCAAGTTAAGAAAAAGAAAAAAAAAAGAGTTTGTGAGTCTGATTCTGAGGGTGAGATTGATTTAGATGACTTGACCGTATTTACGAAAATTTTAAAAAATTTCTCAAATTGACCAAAGAAAATTCTTCCAATAAAGAGATTTTTTAGAAAAATGAAAAGAAAGATGAGGTCAAGGAGAGCGGTGAGAAAGAGGAAGAGGTGAGATGTTATGAATGCAAGGGCAAAGGTCACAAAGCTTATGAGTGTCCCAATATGCTAAAGAGAAAGGGCCAGAAAGTTGCTAACACGGCCGCTCTTAGCGATAGTGACATCGAGTTGGAAGATTTCAGGAATCAATCACCATATAAAAAGTGCCTTGGTTTCCTGGTCAGTCGCATGAGCACATCTAGTTTGTCCCACGACGATGAGGACACTTATAAACATTGAGATCCTCGATGATGTTTCGAGTCGTTCGGTGATAGTGAGTGCGAGGATGAGATAGCAAGTGAGGGATAAAGGCATCTCCACAAGGCGTTTAGATAATTAGAATTATTACGTAAAATTCCTGCAAAAGTGAATCTAGTGAAGTCGTTTAAAATCACAACTACATATCTTCTACCACCAATGTTTTCCATGCAGATTGGACCCATGACGTACATATATGTGTGTGTGTGTGTGTGTGTGTGTGTGAAAGATCTAAAACACGATAGGTAACCATAACATTTAATTTCAATAGTCGGTTTTGAATTTTTTTGCGCATTTGGCAAGTGAAACAAACATAGGAAGAAATCGACTCAAGGGAAGGCAAGTCACAATTAATTTCATTCATAAAAGGTCTAATAAGATCTCTCAAGTTAACCTAACCTAACTGTTTATGCCAAAGATCTTATGCATCTTCCGTAACACTAGTAGGATGCAAATTTTGGATTGCAATAGTGATCTAAAAATGCTCCAATGTTCCAGCTTCTTTAAAAATTAATTTGCGTATGGTATTAATAACTTGACATTAATTCATGATAAATGTAAATTATGATGATCATCATGCATTTGACTTGTGTTAAGTAAGTTAGCCTTCAACCAAAATGACGTTGTCTAACCTAAGAAAACTGACTAATTCAATGGTATCCCTTCCTATAATATCCTAAAGTAAATGTACCAATTTCGTTCTCGGTAAATTTTGAAAATAAAGCTTTATTTTTGGTCACATGCCTAGAATATCCACTGCTAAAGTACCATTGTGAAATATTTTTGGCAACTAAATCAACGTGAATAACAATACATTTAACATCCTTCTTTTTAGTCCAAGTTGGTTTCTCATTGATCTTAGTTTTGGTATTCTTACCTAAATCTTTCTAACTATGATCAATATTTCTAGTTTTTGAAATTTTTTCAATAGTAGACAAAATTATTTTATAGATAGGGATTATAATAACACTTTAACAATGATACATCATTCACATGATATTTTTTAGTCACCTAGAATGTTTTTGAAGGTTATAGCATAAGTATTTTGGATGACATTTGTTATTTTAAAAAGTAAATTAAAACACAAGTTATTGATCATTATCCTTTAAATGATTCAAACCATTTTTCTTTTCAGGAGGTGAAGAAGACTCTTTAAACTCATGAATCCCATGAGAGGGTTTCAGAAATGTAATCTTGACCTTTAAACAAGGTGGATCATTATCTTTGTCAAAGAAATTACAACTCTTATCATTAGAAGATTGTGTATTTTTCCCAATTTCTTAAACTTATCCACCCAATTTATTTTCACACTCTTAATAAACTGTAAATAATTTTCAAGAGAGATGGTATTATCATTCAAAGAGTTATTGGAAATTTTATATTCTTCCAACTTACTTAATAAAAGTTTGAATCTCTCTTGTAAATCATTTTTCTCCTTCTCCAAAAAAAAGGAAACTCTCACTAGGAGTGAATCGTCGAGCTTCAACATTGCTCAAAAGAGAATCTTCGAACTTTAAAGAGATAATTTATTTTCATCATTTCTAATTTTTAAGGACAATATTTCTTAAGTTAAGCGTCATATGTATGTTTTGGTTCATAATCTTCTTCATCGCATGATTCATCCCTAAAATAAGCATAAAAGAACAAAGTATCAAAGGACAAAGTACCAATATTAGAAGAATAAACATTGTCAACGGATGAAGATTGATGCGTATCATTTTCATTTTGTATAACACCATCCAAGGAGACAAAAACATATAAGGGACAATATATTCAAAATTTCTATACCTATAAACATAACAATGTTATCCATATTAACAGAAAACACGGTCTTCTACTAGGTCTTTTAACTAAAGAAAAAGAGCACAAGCTATTACCTATTGAGAGTGTGTTTTGCGTAATGAAATGGAGAACTACCATTTAAAATAGTTTACAAACATTAACATTGATAAAAATTTATGTCACACCTAAACTTATATGCGATAAAATCTACAAATGTTTTACAAGGAAATCCTAATTTTAATTTTGATTAAGAAATTGAATTAAAAAATTTATGGAAAAAGTAAATCAACACATAACACCAAATGTACGAGGACAAAAATCCACTACTGGAAAAAACCTCGAACCAAAGTAACTATCTAACTAAGAGCTTGGTAAAGTCTTGAAAGGGGATTAATGACCAAAAATCCTTCTGTGTTAACTCACACTTCACCATTTTTCCACCAACCCTTAGAAAAATAGAGATCTCTACAGACCGATAGAAACACTCAACATAACTTATGCCTTGGTAAACCTAAAAATGTTGATTCAAACCTCTTCAAAGTGTTTTCTTCTATTAAAATGAACAAATATTTTGATTCCAATTGTATGAAACTCGAAATGATCCACAGAGATTACAATAATCTATTTGGAAGATAGACCATAAAAGTGTATTTAAACTAAGTGATTTTAAAAGATTGACTCGTGAAGTATCTTTTTCTTCATTGATATTAACCAACCTCAAGATTAAAGGTGATTAAATGGAAAGAAAGGATGATATGAAAAGATTAACAAGATTGGATTTTAGGTTTCTTTTTTCCAATAATGTGTTCTTAGCTTTTTAGAAAGGAAAATGATAAAAGACATGACAAAATCTCTCTCTAAACTATTGTTCTTGAAAAATATGTGTCTTCTTTCCTTATTGTTAAAAAATGGTGATGCAGATCCAGCAACACTACACAACAAGCTCCACTTTCCTCAATTTTCACCAATCAGCCTCGGGAAACTGTATTCCTATCTTGAGCAATGGATAATTAACTCCACATGAATATGAATATGGTATGTGTTCTTATAAGGTTTGATAAAATGCTCAACAAATCATTAAATGGGTTTGGATTTAAAAACAAAAGTGTTTTTATAAAACTAGGGTTTGGAGACCTTTTGGTATTGTATGGGAAGGTGATTTTTTCCAAAAGTTCTATGTAAAACAGATCCCATGACCCCTTCATATTGAAAACATGATTTTCGAGTCGACATAAATTTTGATGGCTCTTTCGAATGAAAACTGGAGTTTTTTCGAACGAAAATGCATAAATAGTTTGAATAAAAATAAAACTCGTTTGAATGAACAACCAATATCATTTGAACGACTTCGAATGACATTTGTTCTGCTAACAGAAAAATCTCGTTTGATGTTCATTTGAAGTTCGTTTGAACGAACTGCCAATCTCATTCTAACAAAGATTAACGTCATTCGAACGACTTAAAAATAAAAAAATATTTTTCGGTGAAAATGTTTCTAAAACTATCCCTCAAACATTTTATAAAACAAAACCTGAATAAAATCTGGACACATACTCAAAACCATATACCTTTTTCGATGATTAGAGTGATTATCTCAACTCTTTCGATCTTAAATTATTGCATTTGATCAATAACATATCTTCACTTGGGGGTCTTGAGAATGTCCATAATGATGAAGGTGTAACAGAATATGCCAAATTTAAAAATGTGATGAGAAATTATCAATCTCTCTCTTACAAATGTCCCCCTTTGGGTATTCTGGTACAAAACACAATACCAAAAAAATACCCCTCTACGACAAGTTTAACTAATGTCCCTCCCAAAATAGAAAAGGAAAAGACACTTGTGCCTTTGTCTTCAACTGAAAATGTTCATTGTGTCATCCATGATATCACCAAGGCGAAAAAGACCTACACACATGAAGCAAAGGAAATATTGTGACGCGTGGAGTTTAAATAAAATGAAATTCCCCTTCAATATTTTCTCCACCTTTTCGTCCATAATAAACAAAGGTTTAGAAGTCAAACCTAAAAAATTAGCATCACGAGAATCCAAATATGAAATATCATCATAAAGAATAAATAACTAAGCATATATGATGAAACTTTAATAAGCCAATGAACTATTTTTGAAATTTATTGAGTATATAAATATACATATAAGTATAATAAGCAGTCACGCCATAGAGTAGCACGAAAATATCCAAATCATGGAAATGGAATGAAATTTTATGAACTCAATGCACAGGAAAGTCAAAATACGCACACATAGCGTTGGTGCACGAAGTCAAAGAAACTCCTAAAGAAAGAACTCAATTCAGCGTCTGGTGTAAAAATATTGAACAAAACGAAATTGACTCAACTCATACAAAATGTCATGAATTTCAATGTATTTTAAGTCAATAACGCCAAAGTATTTAATATTTTGAAGGAATTTTATTGCGCAAATTCCATTAATCTTCAACTTATAACACTCCCAAAATCTCACATTTTAGGTATAAACTATCAAAAAAAATTTAAAGGAATCATATTGCTCATGGGAATGAAGCACCAATGAAAGAGAGAAAAAATTGGCCTTGGCACTTCTATTTTTATGTGCCGAAATCATCTTTTAGGCTTTTGACAATGGTGGCCTTTAACGCGAAGAAGATTGCTTCTTTCAGAGCTCATTTCCATCGCTTAATCAAAAATCAACTTCTGGAAAAAAAAAATCGAGCAATGGTTCTTACAAGCACAATTAGTACCTAGTATGTTTTGTTCATTATTAAGAACAATTGAGATGAGAACATCATATTTGACATATAACAAGCAAAAAATATATTCAAAAGTTCATGCATGTGTGCAATCAAGGTGATATAATGAGCCAAGCATGAAGGTAGTAATCAACAATGAACGATGCAATGTTGAACATACATAATCAAGCACACAATAAAAATGTACCCAAGTCGTAGAACACCATGATTAAGTCACGCGAATGGATGAAATTAAGTTATGATTCGAACATCTTAAATGTGAATCCATATATGGTGAAAAAAAATACAAAAATTGAAAGTAATCTACGGACACAAAAGCATTAAGACTAAAATCTCTTTTAACTCTTTGGTAAAAACCCCTTAAACTTCAGTGGTTGGATACACACAAACATAAAAATAATTTAGGCTAGTTTGATGATCAAAGTTTAACAAATAGAAATAAAAACATAACGAGATAATGATAATAGAGATGAACACAATATTTGTTATCGAGGAACCCATCGTACTGGTAAACCCTGAGTCTTTTAGTTTCAATACCACACGCCACAAATCCACTATAACAACAGTTTTGGTACAAATTATAGTTTACAATGTGTAAATAAACTAGTACTCCCAATACACCTAGTATTATAAGGCAAGTACTAAACAACCCCACAAACTATTGAATCACACCAAACAGAATAGTAGACAATTTGATCAACAAAACTTCACATTCAAAGACAGAGTATCCAGTGGAGAGGTAACAAAAAAAAATCATAAGTTCTGAAATTTATTAAATCTTGATAGATTAATTCCAAAGCCAAGAACATAAATTTCTTGCTTTATGAATTGATATTTCAACCTCATGAAAAATAGTTTGTGTGATAAGAACAATAGGATCATGAGTTTTATAAATAGTCATAAAAGGATCCACACAAACAAATGACAACTAAAACCATGTTTAGAGTATGTATATGATTAATACAACATGTTTAGTTTTAAAACAATATATATATATATATATATATATATATATATTATAACATGTTAATAGATTAACACTAAAATGGATATTTTCAAAACTAGGGTTCGTAAAATTATAAAAATCAGTTGTCACACACCGCCCATTCTAATACAGAGTGGTCAATCCTTTATTAAAATAATATAAGAATTTTGTATGATTTCATTCTCGGCATCACTATCGTAACAAGTAATAAAATATAAAACAGAATAAAACAATACATACAACTGAACAAATAGAATAACTAAATGCATAAATAAATAATCGTGAACCGAATAAACCATCGGCCACTACAAATAACTATCCAATGTAACTGAATACTGATAAATAAATAAACATCTTTGATATGAATAAAGGCCTATTGAACTACGGGCAGCACGCCCAAAAGGAAAATACGAAAATGAAATTTCATCCTATCTAGAGAGAAAAGACTGAAGCAGTTATAATTAAATCTAGCAGCTTCCATAACTACTGCTCGCAATGGCATGAAAGATCTAACCCTACTGTCCATGTTGTTGCTGCACACCTGGGGTTTTGAATAACAAGAAAAAAATTATCGTGGGTCAAAGCCCGAAAATGTTTGAAAATATTTTGCAAGTATTTAAATGCTTTAAATAATAAAACACGTAGTCTATTACTTTCACAATTAATTCACCAATATCACTCACATGAACTTATCATCACCTCTCATCTACAGTGCGCACCTAACGCATTCATTTTATTATCCTTATTATGCTAGCCAGTCTAACTAGGACAACAACTACTTTCAAAGCCCATCCCTTTAATAACCACCATTAGCTAACCAGATGCTACCCTCACCAGGTATACTTTCATATGCAATAACATAGTCACACCCTTGCTATAAATAGAGGCACACACGATACAATAACATAGCTACACTCGCGCTATAAACCAATATACTCACAATATAACAACATGGATACACCCCAACTATAAATAACTTTACACCAATATCCCATATACATATACATATACATATACATATACATATATATATCACTCGTTATATACATATAACCGCATCCCCAGAGTCAGAACCTTGTGAATGCATCCCTTGTGTGCAATCAGGCTCTAGGTATATCACGCATCATACTGAGCCACCGTGTAAGGACAAATTCTAATGTAGTCAATTTGTATGTATTGGCTTAATTCCGGACAAAACACTTTGCGTCATACGATGGAAGTTGAGTTAGCTACCTTTCAAGCCTATGACATGTTTGTTGAAGACATAGCAGCCCTGTCAAAGAGATCACATTCCTATGTTGTGTTTTGTGTCTCGTTTTGTCATCAACATTCCAAGGATCTTTTAGGTATGAATGCATATTTTATGTTGAGCCTTGGATATTTTATAATTGGGTGTTAGAACTTTGTTAAATTGTTTCTAAAATCAATTTATATTGTTCGTAGAAAAATATTTTAATTCTATGTTGTCGTTATAATGAGTTTTTCACGTCGTTCAAACAAGTTTGCAGCCTCGTTCGAACGATTTCTAACGATGTACATTTTTTGTCTGCACTGACATCTCGTTAGAAGGCTTCTTTATTTCTCATTCGAACGAGAAGACTATGTTGTTCGAATGAGCCTATATTTCGTTCGAACGATCGAGATTTTTTTAAAAAATGCAATTTTTCTTGGCATCTTTTTCCTCAACTTACCACTACTTCTTTCCATCCATTTTAGCGGTATGAGAGTGGAGTTTTCCAAGATAACTTTTTCAATCCTTAGAGAAAAAATTCTCTCTAAAAAAGTTCATCAATGTTTGTTAATCATTTGCGATTAATTTTTATCAAACGCAAACCCATGTTCACACCTAATTGGTTTTGATCCAAGTTTCAACATACATATATGTTTTGAGATCATATTTTCAGTAACGTGTTTATTCTCTACACTATTGAGAATTGTTGCTTGCGAAGGATTCCTTGCTCGTTGGTTTACATACGGTGGACTCCATACGCGTGACGATGGTTGTGCCCTATCGGTGGACTCCAAGACGTAGGTGGAATCATGTGTTGTCATTAAGCAGAGGTTGAAGGAACAAAGAGTGTCAAGCCTTGCAAGGGCGTCGAGTTGTTGTGTAAGTTTTCTGTCGTGTCCTGTTTGTGATTTCGTACTTAGTGGACTTTGTGGCTGGGTCATTAGAGGGTTTTTCCATTTGGGTTTTTCTCGTATGTCGGGCATAGTGGTTGTATATTTTATATTACAATTCACCTAGATGCATGCTTAGGCTAAAAAGATAAAACTGGTTTAACCACAAAAATGGTGTAATTGGTGCTTAATTAATTTGGGTAATTTTAGTTTACTTTAATTCAATCTTGAATTGAGTTTAAATTTGGTTTGTGTAAATTTGAACTTGAATTAATTCTTGTTTAAGAGAAAATTAATTTATAAGAATTAAAAATCTCGAATTCTCCTGCACTCTCAAGTGGTGTCAAAGCTTATTCGCACTCTTAAGTGGTATCAGAGTGAGTGCTCTAAATTATTGTGTTAGATCCATTTAGGTTTGAATACAAAAAATTTATAATTTTCTAGGTTTTTTGCTTTTGATGGTTCTAACTACGCATACTGAAAAGTGCATATGAGTTTAGCACTTAAATCATTAGATGAACGGGTTTGGCAAGCGATAGTTAGAGGGTGGTCCCCCCAACGTGTTTAGTAGGAGAAGTTCGTGTTCCTAAACCCGTAGAGAGATGGAGTGAGGATGAGCATAAGCTAGAAAACTATAATTCACGTGGTTTAAATGATATTTTTAATGTGGTCACACCGAAGGAGTTCCTCCATATCATAACTTGTGAAACGTCTAAAAAGGCTCAGAACATACTCCAACTTACCCATGAAGGTACTAGTGTTGTTAAGGAGTCCAAACTTTAAAACCTCTCCATTTAGTTTAAAACCATTAAGATGTTAGAAAGTGATCCATTTTATAAGTTCTACTCTAGATTATTCGATATAGTTAACTCGTCTTTTAACTTGGGAGAGAAGATACTCGACAACCGTGTCATAAAGAAAATCTTAAGGTCGTTGCCTGAAAGATTTTATCTAAAAGTAATTATTTTGAATTCTTTGGGCATTTTAAAATCTACAAAACTTGAAGAGATTGTAGGTGACTTACAAACCTATGAGCTTGGCATGTTTATCTCCAAGAATCTGAAGAAGAAAGATAAGGGCATAGCTTTGAAATTCCAAAATGAGGAAACATTTGTTTTGGATGATGAGTTTGACATCAGCTCTGATGATATGGCTATGCTTGCTAAGCAATTCAAAAAAATTCTTAAGTTCAATAAAGAAAAATTTAATAATGATTATAAGAAATTTGAGAAGTCTACGTATAACAAGGCCGATAAACTCCCTAGAATTGTAATAATAATCTTAAGAGGGATGAGTCGAATAAATATTTTGGGTGCGAAGGGTATGGCCATAAGGCAGCTGAGTGTCTCGCTAAATTAGGGAAAGAGGGAAAGAAACCTATTGCTTACAATGACACCCTTAGTGATAGTGAATCGAAAGAGGAACCCGATTCCCCCATTGAGCACAACTTCACCGCATTTATGGCTAGTCATGGTCGTTTTGATGATGAATCTTCCCATGAAGATAGTTCTTTGCATGACACTCCCAAGGCCTTTGTTTCTGAATCCTAAGTGTTTGATGGTAGAAAGATGGAGAAGATAATGATAATGAAAAGAGGTTGAAGTGAGTGAGCTCCAAGTTGCCTTCCTTGAGTTATATGCAAAATTGTTGAAATTGAAAAAGGCAAACTTGAAGTTGGAAGCTAGGATGAAATAACGTGACGTAGGTAATGATGAAATTATTTTAATAGAAGATTTTAGAACATATAAGAGGACTCTTCGAGAGAAGCTAGAGTATATTGAAGGTGAAAGAGATAGTCTTTGAGTTTTAATGGAGGCAATGAAGAAAGAGCTTTTTGAGTTTGAAGAGACTAGGTGTTTACTTAAGTATAGGATAGTGAAGGTTGAAGAGAGATTGAGAGACTCGAGTCATGTCAAGTTTGATTTGGAGTGCAGGTCGAAGAATTTGGATAAAATTTTAGGCATCATCTAAATTAAATATGACAATTGTCGAATTGGCTTCGATACTAAAGATGCTTCCACAAACAAAGCCAATACCATACATTTGAGCAAGTCAGTTAGGAACGCTAAAAGAGGTCAAACCTTAGGTAATACTTCACAGCGTGCTTTCACTTGCACACATTATGATAGGAAGGGTCACCTTAGGAGGTTTTGTTTTGATCTTAAAAATGGTCCTAGGAAGTCCCGGGGTAGAATCACTAAGGTCACCAAAACTCGAGAGCATCACGTTACGCCTAGGTGTGTTAGGAGATCCGATTTGAAGGCTTTACATGATAGATTTTATGATTCTCATTTGCTTGCACATGATATTTTCCATGTTATATCTAAAGGTTGATTGTGTTAGCTTTGCTTACATACACTAGCATTTGTACTTCTTGATATATGTGTTTGCTAATTGTATGTGTTTTGGGTCTTTTGTATTTTACTTTTTCATTTATTGGGTATTATTGAAAAATACAAAAAAATTCTGTTTATCTTTTGAGTTGTCGTTATTTTTAAATTTTTCTTTAAAACTCAAAAAGAATTATTTTTTTGTGTATTTTAGTTTTACACATTTTGTGGGGCATATCCTTGTGTTTGAATCCTATATCATTCCCCATATCCATATGGCTAGAACTTTTGGTTATAAATATTAATGCTTAAATTGTTCTTTATCATGCTTGCATGGATTGTTTGATTTTGATTTGCTTAATGAATTCTCTTTGTATATGCCTCCTCACATACATGTACGAGATCTTTTGAACTTTAACTTTACGGGTTATATTTAAGTTAAGTGAGATGTTCTCCCATCAATTTTATCATCTACCTATTTTGTGACTATGCGGGATTTATGCATGTAAGAACTGTTGCATGTGAGACTTATTTGAATTATATTGAAAATAGATGAGGGTGCATAGGAAAGGATTACGAAAAGAGAAAAACTCCTTTACAAAAAATCCACCGTTGGCAAGAGCCTAATGAAAAGATTAAAGGTAATAAAAAAAATTGCCAAAAGCCAGCTTAGTTTAGTTTGTTTGATCTTTCAAAAGAAATAGCTTCAAAAGAATTGAGAAAAGAAAAAAAAATATGTAATGTGTTTATTTATTTTTTGAGGGTTTTTGTTGAAGATCAACGGGTTTTCACAATGAATCTTAGTTATGCTTATTTTGTCATGACGCTATTAATTTATAGAATCATCAAAATTCTAGGTTTGTGTACATTGTGCTTATTTGTTCCTTTGAGTTCACTTTATCTTATCACAATGAGGCTAAATCTAAGTTTGATAAAGTTTTGTGATCAAATAAAACTCCTTGAACATGTTTAATTGGTTGTGTCATAATTCTTTTGTATCTAGTTCACACCCCTTCACTCCATTTATCCCATATTTATTTAGACACATTTATGCCATATAAGTGTGAAAAGCTTATTGTGTTTAGTGTTTTGTGTGGTGTTTCTACCTATATATATATATATATATATATATATATATATATATATATATATATATATATATATATATATATATATATATATATATATATATATATATATATATATATCTGTGTGTGTGTGTGTGTGTGTGTGTGTGTGTGTGTGTGTGTGCGCGCGCTTCATTGATATCTTTTGCATATTTATATATATGGTATCATATGTTTTGAGTATTTGTTTTTACATCTAGTCCGTGTATGATATTGGTTCATATTGGTATTTATCTTGTTGCGACTTTTCATTGATATCCCATACTTATGTTAGTACATTCTAGTTGTTCTTGTGCTTTATGTGCTTTATGTGGATTAGTTGTTCTTGTGGTTCATATTGTGCTTTATGTGGATTAGTTGTCCTTGTGGTGACAAGTTGCTTTGTTATTGCTTGTATCTCTATACACCATTGCATAATATACTTATTTTTCCTTTATGCTTATCCCTTATTTAATTTAGGGGATATTTGATTTAACCGGAGAGAAATTAGTTATTTTATGCACCTTAATCTTTATTTATTTTTGAAAAAAATGGGAGAAATGATATCTAACTCTTTTTATTTGGGGAGATCTATTACTTAGGGGGAAACGTCATTTCTTAGATAGATAGTGTTAAACAAAGGGGGAGGACTTTATTATGCAATTTATATTATTGTATTCTCTATGTGTTTATGGTGTGTTTAAGTGTGCAGGTTTGCAATCATGCAATAAAGTTTTAATGCAGGCAAATCTACTCAGAGTATGTGTCGATCAAGCATTTGTACTTTTTCCTTTGGGTTTAGGATTAAGTCTTTTAGATAAGCTTACCGATCCATAGGTGTTTTTATTTTTGATGGTTTCCCGGAATAGCCAAAGGAGGAGATCTGTAAGGAAAAATTTACAATTGAGTCAATTTGTATGCATTGACTTAATTCAGACAAAACACTTTTAGTCATGGGATTGAAGCTGAGTTAGTGACCTTTCATGTTTATGGCATGTTTGTTGAAGACGTAGCAGCCAAGTCAAAGAGATCACATTCATATGTTATATTTCATGCCTCGTTTAGTCATTAACGTTCCAAGGATCTTTCAGGTATGAATGCATATTTTATTTTGAGCCTTGGATTTAATTATTGGGTGTTAGAATTTTGTTAAACTGTTTTTAAAATCACTTTACATTTTTTGTAGAAAAATATTTTTATTTTCTGTTGTCATTAGAACGATTTTTTCAGGTTGTTCGAACGAGTTTGGAGCCTCGTTCGAACAACTTCTAATAATGTACATTTTTAGTTTGCACTGACATGTCGTTAGAAGTCTCATTTCTTTCTCGTTCGAACAAGCCTATATTTCGTTCAAACAACCGGGATCATTTTTTCAAAAAATGCAATTTTCTTGGCAGTTTTTTCCTCAACTTTTCACTACTTCTTTCCATTCATTTTAGTAATGTGGGAATGCAGCTTTGCAAGACAACGTTTTCAAGGCTTAGAGAAAAAATTCTCTCTCAAAAAGTTCATCAATGTTTTTTAATCATATATGAATATTTTTTATCAAACACAAACCCATGTTCACACCTAATTGGTTTTTATCCAAGTTTCAACATATATATATATATTGAGATCAAGTTTTTGGCACCATGTTTATTCTCTACACTATTAAGAATTATTTCCTATGGAGGATTCCATGCTCGTTGGTTTACATACGGTGGACTCCGAAATGTAGGTGGACTCTTGCGTTGTCACTAAGCAGAGATTGAAGGAACGAAGAGCTTTAAGGCTTGGAAGGGCGTCGAGTCATTGTGTAAGTCTTCTATCTTGTCCTGTTTGTAAATTCATACTTATGGACTTTGTGGCTGGGTCATCCGATATTTTTTTCATTTAGGTTTTCCTAGTACATCAGGCGTAGTGGTTGTTTATTTTATCTTGTAATTCACCTTGATGCATTCTTAGGCTAAAAAGATAAAAATTGGTTTGATCACAAAAATGGTTTAATTGGTGCTTAATTAATTTGGATAATTTTAGTTTACTTTCATTCAATATTGAATTGAGTTTGTTTAAATTTGGTTTATGTAAATTTGAACTTGAATTAATTCTTGTTTAAGAGAAAATTAAATTGGAAGAATCAAAAATCTCGATTTTTTCGGCGCTCTTAAGTGGTATCAGAGCTTATTCACACTCTCACACCGGATCAGAATCTCACCACAGATCCCAAAATGTAAACACAAACAATGAAGGCAGTCATAAACGTATGTACAGGGGATCGCAACCATACCACATCATACCCCACCAATCTCCAAACTAAAACCTATCGCCACACGCGGATAGTGGGCATGCAATGGTACTATGACCTGGGGAATCAATCCAAAACCTGTTGGTCAATGCCAAGGTGCACTACCCACTATGCGCAACCTCCGAATGATAGCACTACCGAGTAGGTATGTTCAAAACAATCAAGTAATAATTGCACGCCCCCCCCCCCCCCCGCGCGCACACACACACACACACACACACACACACACACACACACACACACATATATATATATATATATATATATATATATAAGTCACCACAATATGTATATGTATAAATTACTGACCTCGAACGCAAATCCCACAGCGTACCAGTCTACCAATCCCAAGTTCAAACCGACTTCTCGATTATACATATAAGTGTTAACTCACTTGAATTCCTAGTTCATCTCACCCGAACCCATCTATCTTTTGGCCTAACACACGTATCAAACCTTGAAAATATTCCTTAATAGTCCCACTCTACCGCGGAAGCCCCTATGCTCAATCCCCAAGCTCTAACGGGTCAAAACAGCGCGTAAACAAAATTTGGCCAGTCCAGTAAACCAAACCAATTCGCTCCCCTAATGAACCGATTTAGTTTTTTGGGCTACCAATCGTCATCCAATGGAGGTCCCAAGCCTCCAAAAACTTCAAATTGATAACTCACATCAATACCTAACCAACCCAGGAGTATTCTAACCTCAAATTAAACCAAACTCCATTATTAAAACCCTAGAATTACTAATCATTCATCAATTCAATCAAACCCATAATTCATCAAACTTGTATTTTCATTGATTCTAATACCCTATCAATGTTCTAAATGTTCATACTTATAAATCCAAAATTAAATCACAAAATTCCTACATATTCATCATCATTCAATTATCAAATACAATAAGATGTTATTCACAACTTAAATCTCTTTACTTTAGTTCTCAAAGTTTTAATATTTTAATCTCAAATTTGGTCCTATTAATTATGAATGTAATTAACTACAAAATTTTACAATCTAAAGCAAGTAAATACTTGCCTTTCAGGATTTGAATCCGAAGTCACGTTATGTAGGGATGATTTCGAATCCGCAGATGCTCTTCTCCTCTCTTCTCCAAGGTTCTTATCTCTTTTTTACCCTTTTCTCTTCCCTTATACTCTCTCTTAAGCACAATTATGCAGAGATTAAAAAGTGGGTTGTCATCCACCACCCTAATCCTTACATACTCCCTAATCACACATATATCCCTTTTTAGGTGTAGCCTTAGGTGTAAAAAGATCACTATACCCCTGTACGGGTCTTACTAGGTCTAAAAAGCCCCCGTGACACAACTATAACACCCGAGTACCTATTCTAAAATATTTCTGCCCATTTTGAATTACCAGTGTACTCAAAAGGTCATCTAAGTCACCCAACTACAAATATGCCATCAGTGGTGATCGCTTAAATAAGCTCTGATACCAATTTGTAGAATCGCTACAGCGAAATATTGCGACTTCTCAAATAAAATCCAATTTTAATTAATCCCAAATTTTAGTTAAACCCTAAAACATGCATCTAGATGATTTATCCAATACAATAAAGCATGCAGGATAAAACAAACAATTTCAGAAAAAAATCCCCCAAAGGGGCAAAACCTTTTATTTCACTATAATTTGTAAGAAAACGGTTTACACGGATTACAATGAAATAGGGTGACATACGAAATACCCGCAGGTGTCGGTTCTGATGTCTCGACTGGAACTTTCCCTTTCCAGGAGGGTATCAATGAAGAAGAAGACGGCTCCTCCACAAGTTACGGCTGGAATTTTCCCTTTCCAGGAGGGCAGCAATGAAGAAGAAAAATGGCTTATCCACAAGAGTGAACTTTATAAGGACTCCCTCCACAATAGCATGCAACTGTCGGTTTTAGAGATCTCCCCACAAAGTATAAACAAGAGCAAAGTATGTTCTTGAAAACCAAAACAATTCACTAAAGCATATGGGAGTTTTGTGAATTAAAAACCAAAAAGGGATTAAACCCCAAAAGGAAGAAGCCTAAAAGAATTCTGCTTTCGCAGTTTTTCTGTTCGTCAAAACGCTGTGACTTCTTAATAAAAATGGAACCAAAGAATGAGATTTTATAGAAAATTATGCCGCCTCAAAAACAGAGCTCGTTCGAACGAGATCAGCAAGTCACTCGAACGAAGGACAAATGTCGTTCAAACGAGATCTAACGAGAAGCTATGTCGTTTGAACGACAAAAGCAGGTCGTTCGAACGACCTATCAAATGAGATTTCACGCGAGCCAGTAGAAAATTTCGATACGAACGCGTGGCCGCCAGTTTCGTATCTTTCTGATTTTTTATGAATTAGTTATGATTTTTCTACGAAAAGGTGTCCGAGAACAAAATCTTTAGAAAAATATTTTGTAAAAATATCCCAAAAGATCTAAGTGAAAAGTTAAGGTATTTAAAACATAACCTTACCAAAGTAAACTTTGCGGAGTCTTAAATGATGAAGAACTTGAGTAATTTGGATTCGTCTTTGATGTAGATGTCTCTTGAATGCTCTTCGACGGTGTAGCGGTATATGACATAATAAATTGATAATGGACCTATGAAAATATGTCCTTACAAATCTCCCCCTATGTCTATGTCGGTACATACATAAAAAATCCGAATTATCAAAAACCAAAATGCCAATACAAATCTACCCTTCCATGAATAAATTTGCAAGATCTCAAAACTGTTTTTCAATCATCTTCGTCAATTCTCAAAGCTTTTCTCATCAGGGTGTGCAACATCATGATCTTTAATCTTCGTAACTATACACATGAGATAAAGAAAAATACCTTCGTGATGCATCGAGTTTGAAATGATATAAGATTAAAGCATTAACAATCAAATCTCCCCCATAATGCAAAAACTCCCCCATAACATGATAATTCTTTCTCCCCCTTTTTATGATGTCCCCAAATAGACAGATAAGAAGAAACAATCAAAACATGGAGTGTCACGATAAAATTTCATAACAAATATGAATCAATCAACGCACATGCAAAGGAGTATCCCAAAAACATTCACAAACTATTTTTGATTTTTTAAATTTTTCATACAAAAATAGGATACAAAAAAAAAATCACACCATGCATTTAAACTCAAACAACCAAGTCATAGAAACGTAATGAATGGATGTGAACACATTTGATAGGTAAATAAACTCAATCAATCATATGTGCACGATGCATACGTGTACTCCTAACGAATGAGCATCAAAAGTATCCTTAGGTGTAAAACTTTGTTGAATTTAAATGATATCGTCTTAATCAAATCAACAAATCAAAGTTTAAATGATTTCCACACCAATAACGTCCAAAACTATTTAGTGCCGTTTCGAGAACTTTTCAAAGCACGTGCAAACCCATTGATATATCCATCCAAAGCTCCCTCATATATAATAATGAAATTTTTTATATCTAAAGAGGTACTAAATTCTCAACTTAGAGAAAACCTATTGGCCCAAATTTTTGGCATATTTCATCTTTTTATTGCCTTAATTTTTTGTGTGGGCTCTTTTCAAACGATGGCTTTCACGACGTGATTATTATTCACTCGCAGCCCTTTCCCGTGTTGACTCATCATTTTTTCAAACTAAACAAATTCCTCACGGGCAATGATTTTTACATGTACTACTTTTATTACTCTTGTATTATTCCACTTGGTTCGTTTTAAGGATAGGATTGAGATGAAAACACCCAACCAATATGTGATAAGTCAAGAACAATAATCAAACAAATCCGTGCATATGTGCAATAAAGGAAATTATGAGTCAAACATGTAGGAAGTGACACTTAATTACATCTTAATGACTCCAAATATTATAAAGCACATGGATGAATTGACCTATTGTCGCAAATCACTATCAAATAGTCACGTGGATAAATGGAATGAAATTGTGACTCGGTCATCCTAAGTGTCTATCCATAAACGGTATAAACAAAATACAAAAATCTTTTTGGATTTTCAAAAAATTTATCAAAATAAAATCTTTTGTATTTTTTTTTTAAATTTTCAAACAGAAAAAAATATAACTACAAAATGATACAACCAGCAATAGGCATATAATATTGATATGCGCAACATCCTATGCTAGCAAACAGTAATCACACAAGATAATCCACAATGAAAGTATATGTGATAAATGAGCAATGCAGTGTTATCAATTAAGCATGGATACCAAGACTAACTGCATATAAACTGACCAGAAGCAAACCCATCAGTACCAAAAATCTAAGCATATACCTGGAATCGGAAGGGAAGCAAAAACAAAATTTTCAGACAAGTCGCTCAAACGGTGTCGCTCTGTCGCTCGAACGACAAGGGCATGTCGCGAGATGCGACTTCGCGCGAGATAGAGATGTCGCTCGAACGACAATATATCTCGCTCGAACGAGAAAATAAAAAAAAATCCCAGTATTCCCAAAAAATCATACAGTTTTGCCCAGTGCAAAAATTTTGTGAAAACAATACCTGTAAGGGGCAAACAGATCCAAAACAGTGCTAAATCAGTAGCGAAACACACAAATGCAAAAAATATACCAATGTGCACTACATCAGAGTGAGTCATAACACTAGAAAGAGTATAGCATGATGCGTCGCTAGTGTATGACAAACATCCAACACAATCAACCAAAAGATTTCACATGTGGTGAATCACGTGCAAGCAAACGGGAATCGTGGAAAAGTAAACCATAAGCCTCTAAATCCGATTTCCTGACCCAAATCGATGTGTAACGTGGTGTGGGGGTGTGGGGAATCGAATTTATTCTTCTATTAACCTTCCTATGTCCATTTAAAAGCTTGTAACAAAAGCGCCTAAGATGACCTTACCTACCGCAATGTGTGCAAGTGTAAATCGGGCGGTGTGTGTTACCTAAAGGTGGCCCTCTCCTCAAATTTCTCGGTTGCTCTCTCCGAATTTGCCTAGGTGGGTCTCTCCTAATGATCCTAGGAGGTTCTCTCACGATGTTCCTAGGGGGCTCTGTCCGAACAAACTTAGGTGCCTCTTTCTTAACAATCCTAGGAGGCTCTCTCACACGTGTGGGAATTGGTGCAACATATTTTTCAAGACCAATCCCACCTCTATCCTTTTTTATCTCGACGGTGCCTAAAATCTTATCAAGTTTTTCAGGCCTAGACTCCAAATCAAATTTCACTTTACTTGAATCTTTCAATTTCACCTCAATTTCACCTCAAGTTCACCTATCCTATATTCAAGTACACATCTAGAATCCTCAAACTCTAAAAGCTCCTTTTTCATAGTCTCCATCAACCCTCTAAGACTGTCTCTCTCACCCTCGACGTATCCTAATTTCTCTTTAAGCATCTCCTCACGTGCCCTAAGATCCTTAATCAATGCATCAGTATTATCATTATCAAAAGCACGTTTCTTTAATTCAGCTTTAAGTTTCAAGTTTGCCCTTTTTGTCTTTAAAGATTCAAAATACAAATTATTGTAGGCAACTTGCAACTCACTCAATTTTTCTTCTTCCTCCTCACTCTTTTCACTCTCACTCTCATCACTAATCACATGGATGGGAAACTCTCTCCTAGAAGCATAAAAGACTTCTTCTTCTGAATCACAATCACTACGGGTAGAAACATGAGAAACCGATTTATTTAATTTTTCTTTAAATTTGTGGTACACTCATCTAACGTGTGACCAAAACCCTCACAACAAGGACACCACTCAGAATCGTTTTCAACAGAAGATTTAAAACAAGAGTTCGTGTGAATTTTCCAATTTACTTTTTTTAAAATTTGACATCGAAGATCATCAAAACCATCAAAAGCCATTTTTGTGCAAAATCAGGATCAAAACACAATAACTTAGTGCAACAGGCTCTGATACCAATTTGTAAAAGTGGTGATCGCTTAAATAAGCTCTGATACCAATTTGTAGAATCACTACAGCGAAATATTGCGACTTCTCAAATAAAATCCAATTTTAATTAATCCCAAATTTTAGTTAAACCCTAAAATATGCATCTAGATGATTTATCCAATAAAATAAAGCATGCAGGATAAAACAAACAATTTCAGGAAAAATCCCCCAAAGGGGCAAAACCTTTTATTTCACTATAATTTGTAAGAAAACGGCTTACACGGATTACAATGAAATAGGGTGGCATACGAAATACCCACAGGTGTCAGTTTCGATGTCTCGGCTGGAACTTTCCCTTTCCAGAAGGGTAGCAGTGAAGAAGAAGACGGCTCCTCCACAAGTTACGGCTGGAATTTTCCCTTTTCAGGAGGGCAGCAATGAAGAAGAAAAATGACTTCTCCACAAGAGTGAACTTTATAATAACTCTCTCCACAATAGCATGCAACTGTCGGTTGTAGAGATTTCCCCACAAAGTATAAACAAGAGCAAAGTATGTTCTTGAAAACCAAAACAATTCACTAAAGCATATGGGAGTTTTGTGAATTGAAAACCAAAAAGGGGCTGAACCCCAAAAGGAAGAAGCCTAAAAGAATTCTGCTTTCGCAGTTTTTGTGTTCGTCAAAACGCTGTGACTTCTTAATGAAAACGGAACCAGAGAATGAGATTTTATAAAAAATCGCGCCGCCTCAAAAATAGAGCTCGTTCGAATGAGATTAGCAAGTCGCTCGAACGAAGGACAAATGTCGTTCGAACGAGATCTAACGAAATGCTATGTCATTTGAACGACAAAAGCAGGTCGTTCGAATGACCTATCAAACGAGATTCCACGCGAGCCTGTAGAAAATTTCCATACGAACGCGTGGCCTCCAGTTTCGTATCTTTCTGATTTTTTATGAATTAGTTATGATTTTTCTACGAAAAGGTGTCCGAAAACAAAATCTTTAGAAAAATATTTTGTAAAAATATTCCAAAAGCTCTAAGTGAAAAGTTAAGGTATTTAAAACATAACCTTACCAAAGTAAACTTCGCGGAGTCTTGTATGATGAAGAACTTGAGTAATTCGGATTCGTCTTTGATGTAGATGTCTCTTGAATGCTCTTCGACAGTGTAGCGGTATATGACATAATAAATTGATAACGTACCTATGAAAATATGTCCTTACACCATCATCTCATAAACCAGGCCCGACAAGTGTGTACATTACGCATCGCTCACAAACTATATAAATCTGCAGATGTAACTCTCTATCGACATAACATAATAAATCGTCATTTTTCACTCATAAACGACCTTCTTAGATGTGTCCTCTAAAGTGACCTTGACCTCTCGAGAACGTTCGAGATCACTCTCGAATTGGGATACAATGGCTTCAAGTTTCTCATGAGTTTCTAATCAAGATTGAAGATCTCTCGTAAGACTAGCCATGGTGTTGGTCAAATCGGTCTTTCTTCGGCCTAAAACGATCAACTGCTCACATTAAAAAATCTCCACCTTCTCGAGGTAACTCACCGACGCCTCACACTCTCTCAAAACTTTCACCTCTCTCTACAAATATAGCACCCTATGAGAAAAATCCTTATTAACCTTTTTCATTTTTAAAGTCTCAATGTAAATATCACTTAACGCCTTTTGGAGACCACCTTCTCCCTCACTCAAAATCTCATCCTCACTCTCACTAGAATGGCTCGAAACATCATCGAGGCTTTCACGTTTAATTATGTCCTCATCGACGTGAGAAAAACTAGAAGTGCTAACGTGACTAGCCATGAACGCAATGCACAGTTCATGTGGTGATTCTCCCCCTGAATCAACCGACTCAACGTTACTATCATTAAGAGTGGCTTTATTCGCAACTTTCTTGTCATTCCTCTTAAGCATGGTGGGCCACTCATGTGCCTCGTGACCTTTCCCCTCACATTCATAACACCTAATATCTTCTTATATCTCTCCCCCATTTGTTCCCTCATTCTTATTTTTATTTTTCTCAAAAATCTTTTCTTTGGAAAATTTGAGGAACTTTTTGAAATTTTTCGCAAAAAGGGCCAAGTCGTCAAAATCACAATCAACCTCAGATACGGACTCACAAACTTTCTCTTTCTTCTTTTTCTTAGTTTGAGTCTTTAAAGCAATCCCTATATCCTTAGGTTTAATAGTTTTAAGGAAAATCAATTTCATATGTGAAAAGATCTCCTACAAGTTCTTCTAACCTAAGAGTGTCTAGGATCCCTAACGAATTTAGCACGGTGACCTTAGGAATAAAGCGGGCAGGGAGCAACCTCAAAATTTTCTTAACAACTCTTGTCTCAAGAATCTTCTCACCCAAATTAAAAATAGAATTAACTATGTTCGATAAGCGCGCATAAAGCTCATCAAAAGACTTGGACTCTAGCATGGTAATGGTCTCAAATTGGGTGGTCAAATTTTGAAGCTTAGATACCTTTACAGCATTGGTACCATCGTGAGTGAGTTGGAGGGTATCCCATTCTTCCTTAGACGCCGTGCACGTCATAATGCGGTGGAACTCGTCATAGGTAACAGCTCTAGAAATAGGACTTAAGTCGCGATAGATAAAATTACTCCACTTAAAGTCGTCCTCTGTCCATTGAGAGACAGTTTTAGGGCCAACAACATTATAAACAGTGATTGTGGGAGGATTCCATCCTCTTTCACAAATTAACCATACACATTCATCAATTTCTTTTAAGGCCGACCTCATTCTAGCTTTCCAATGTGCATAGTTGATACCATCAAAGATGGCAATCGATTATACAAATTATCCATTAAAATCCTACCTTTTTTTCAAGATCAACAATTTTTCAAAACAAATTGATAGCTAAGAAAAAAAATTACGAAAAAAGATCATACAGAATTTTGTATAACCCACTCTGATACCAATTTAAGAGTGCCTGCGCAATCTTAATGGAGTAACTTATTTAATTTCATGCCTCCAAACACATATTCAATTTTATCTTATTATCCTAAGACATCCATCTAAGTGATAAAACAGATATATAGAACATGCAATCACACGACAACTGAGAAAAAAATTCCTTTTTCAGGGCAAAACCTTTTATATTAGCACTTTAGAAACATTACAAGATAGTCCACTTACAATACTACTTGATATAACCCACAAGTATAATGCGCGGTCTTCACAGAATCTCTAAAGAATACGCTTGTTCCTAAGCAGGTGGCGGTCTATTCTCGGTATCCACTGATCAACCTCCAGTCTTCAGCCGTGATCCCTCCGGATTCACAAGTCAGTTGTACAGATGATCTTTCCACAATTAGTATAACCCATCTAAGGTTCAAAACGATTCACAAAAATATATTTTGGGATGTGTTTGTGAATCAAAATATGTTTTGCAAACAAAAATGTTAAAAACTTTTGCAACAGATATGCAAAAATCGTTTTGACAAAAGTCTCACGAAATTTGGAGACGAAATAGATATTTATAAATCGTATACAAAATTTAAGGCAGTGGATTCGTTCAAGCGAAAACTAAGCTCCTTCGAACGAGAAAGGCATTTCATTTGAACAAAAACATAGTTCCTTTGAATGAGACTCCAATCTCGTTTGAACCAGCTTCTAATGAGCTTCAAACGAATTCAAACAGAAGACATTTGTTGGATGTTCATTCAATTTAAGATGTAACGACGAAAATCCAAAGTCGTTCGAATGAGAACCTAATCTCGTTTGAACAAGGTTAAAAAAATGTTTTTAAATTTAAAAATCCAGCCTCAATTTTTATAAAAAATAAACATCCCAAAATAAAGTTTATGAATAAATTTAAACACCAATTGTTTTATACCTTTGTGGGATGTAGGGAAGTTTTGAATGTTGGATTCGGTTTGTCGTGACGATACGTGACGGTTTGTAATGGGATACACCAAAGGTGACATGGAGCAAATAAAACGAATAATAAGCCTATGCTAAACTATTTGCCCTTACCATATTGAAATACGCATTTTCCTTCTTTAAATCTGAATTTCTCTTCTTCGACGTTTCATATTTATTATTATCTAAAAATTCTAATGGAAGTATCGATTCTTGACCCCGCCAAATCATATATGGTAGACAAACACTTGGGTGAATAGTTGAATAGAAAATGAAAAGGTTGAAGAAGAAAATTTTAGATTTGAAGAAGGAAATTGTATGTTTCAATATCCACATTAATATTATTCGCCTAAGTGGAAATAAAATAAGAGTGCAATCAGTGGCTATAGCGTTAGGAAAAAAAGGTTTCTTGGCCTAAGTGAAAAAAGCTGCAAAGTTCGTTACCCATATGTGTAAATAACTCTTTCCTTTACAATAAAATAAAGCAGAATACATTGTCGTCGATTTGCTTATGTGTTGAGGAATGGTAGTGTCACCTTATACTGGATATTGGGGAATAAATTTCGTTTGATCAAGATGCCTAAAACGTGTCAGATGTAAGAAATGTGAGTGTCTAATATGTTTCTTACATATATGTTGCTCTTAATTTGAAATGGTAATGCAGAATTATGCATAAGAGGACCTCTTTATGTGTAAAAAAATGTAATGTTAATCATACACACTTTGGTGTCTTAGTTAATTTTCCTTCAACAAAAAAGTTTTAATAGAGAATTAAGGTAAAGGTCATGTTCCTTCCTATATTTGGATTTTTAGGACAATGCTTTTCAAGTTTATAAATCTAGTCCCTGTGTAGGGCTGTAAACGGATATTCAAAAATTCGCATCCGTCCGATATCCGAATCCAAATTTGCGGATATTTATCCGAAAATATGGAAACGAATACGAATATGGATACTCTTTAAAAATATCCGAGAAAACGGATACGAATACGGATAGTACTAGCATCCGACACGAATAATCCGTATCCGATGCGGAGTATCCGTTTTATCGGATATCCGTATCCGTCAAACATATGTTTAAAATGTTGCTAATAATATTAATATTAGTATTACTAATAAAATAATATTAAAACAAATCTTAATCGTTTATTTCCAAAACAAAAACACCGTAAAGTTATTGTTTTATTGGGTATATTATAAAATGTCATGTATTATTATTTAATTGGGTATATTATCATGGAGTTACACTAAAGTTACAGTACACCTTATCACACACAACATACACCGACTAAAGAACATATACTCCACTAAAAAAAACTAACTTTGTTTCATTTCTCCTTCGTACAAAATAAGATAAGAAACTCTCATGTGGTTGTTCGTTAGTTTCCTTAATTATAAATAAATGTAAAAGAGAAACAGAAACAGAATGTAAGAGAGAAACATAATAGAATGTAAGAGAGAAACATAAAAGTAAAGAGATGGTTCTGATTGTAATGAGAACTGAAGTTAACAACATGTATATTATATACAAAATAAAAATTTATACTTATTAAAATAAAAATATCAGTATGTTTTGAAGACAAAAGGTCTGTGAGGTTATCATTCTCAATAAATTTGATTAATCTAAAAGGTGCATATTTATTTCTACTATCATGAAATGCGACTGTTATTTTTTTTTGGATGACTTTAAGCTTATATGGTTGTAAAGTATGGATGACTTTACGCTATATTATCATTATGAAATGATACTATTATTATGAAATCCATGATTGTTGATGTTAGGAGGCAGTAATATTATTACATATTTATTTGGATTGGATTGAATTTCATTGGATTGGATATTTTAATTGTTATTTTTTGCGATGGCTAAATAATGTGAACGGATACGGATATTATCCAAATCCAAGGTATCCGAGCGGATACGGATATGGATAGTTGTTTTAGCTATCCGGGCGGATACGGATACGAATAGTACATTTAGATAGCGGATATGGATATGAAAAATATGGTATCCGATCCGTATCCGTCCGTTTACCACCCTTATCCCTGTGGTAGAATAACATTTATAAATCTAGTCCCTGTGGTACAATACCTTTATTTTTTTTATCCGTGCCAGCGGCACTATTTTTCACCATTTTTTATGGTAATTTTAGTACAGGGACTAAATTTATAAAATTATATGGAGTGTTCCATTTTTATACACTTTGACCACTACGAGGACCTTTTTCCCAAAACCCCCAAGTTTTAAATCAAGACCCTTAATTGCCTTAGTTACTTGAACATGTATAAAGACAAGACTATGTTCATAAGCAAGATCATTTAGCTGTTAGTCTCCTCTTTTGTCCTAAAAAAGCATCTAAATTTGACATCTCATGCCGCATAATCCTCCCCAGAATGCAACTAATTTCTGTAAACACTGGAAACATTAAAGGATACCAGAGATGGATGACAGAAAATCTCATAAACTATCATACTAGTTACAAATAACCTCCCTAAGTTACAGTAGACATCAGCATTTAAAAGGGTCAAATTTAGAAAATCTCTTAAACTATCGTACAAGTTACAAATGTTTTTTTTAATGAATCGTAACTCAGTGGTTTTGTATGATGAATCATACTAGTATACCAGCATTTAAATAAGGGTGTTACTGTTCCATTAAATTAGGGCTTTATTTTCCCTCGCATTTTTCTCTATATTTTTCCAGATCCAAAGATAAAAGAATAAAATTTTGCTATCAGGGATCCCAAACACCAGCAAAACTTACATTACAAGCTGGAAATTCATTTATTCCATTTACAACAGGCAGACTGAAGATGTTAAATAAATCCACCATAAATGCAATGAAAATGCACTACAACAAAAGGCTACAAGAGGAAATACTACAAACACTCGAGGTTTAGTGTGAGTGGGTGTTGTGGTGGGGGGTAAGAAGTACCAACAAGAGGAACAAAAATAAGGAAACAGCTACCACTTGGCACTAGTACACGCTGAAATATGTCATCATAGTGAAATAGAACCCAGGTATTTCACTGTTAAAAGAAAACAAAATATACTATACACAATTCTTAAAAGTGTGTAGTTATTACTGCCATCTTCTAATGAATTATGATGCTTTGTTACCACCCGCCTTAGCAGCTTCTGTTTTGCTTGTTGTCATGAAAGATTCTCCACAGCCACACTGCCCTTTAGAATTTGGGTTAATAAATATGAATTCTGATCTGCTCCGAAAATCAAAAAGAGATGTCAGAGGTAGTGTCAAAGAAAAAACACTGAGAAACGGTAAAGATGACAGGTAAAAATAAGCAGCCCACCACAGGGCCCCAACTGATCTATGTGAATATAAGCCGCTATATTTTAGGGTCCAAATTCTTGGCAATGATTATTTTATTAAGTATTATGTATTGAAAAATACCTGCCTTAGAAGGCGCCCATAAAAAACCATTATAAAGTGAGGACCACATCCCACAAACTCCTCGCCACCCAGCAAGATGATCTACCGTCTCCTCCTCGCCAGATGCCTAGCCATTGGCTGCTGTACGAGAGAAGAGAGCCACTTGGCCGGAACATTAATTTGCCACAGTTGCTTCTGCGGAAATGGACCGCCTTCTCCCTCTGCCAACACTGAATAGTATGCTTTCATTGAGAATAAACCTTGTCTACCTCCTTTCCACCTCAAGCATACACAACCCCTTGAGGTGTCCACCACCCCTAACCTCAAAGAATAAGTCAACCTCCTCTAACTCCCTGAAATGGCCTCCTGAACCTAGAGTTCCAAACATCTACCCCCCCCCCCCCCCCTCCCCAGGTTGGTTGGCCACCGAACCCTCCTTATCCTTCTACAATACGGAAAAGACGGAGAACTCTTCCAGCAACGATACCACTCCCCACCAAATATCTCGCCAAAACCTAATCCTTTGGCCATCCATCCCCGGCAATATAACGAGTGTACTAAGAACACCACTCATAAGGATTAAGGCCGAATCTCGCTACCACCTCCATAACTACTTTGCCATCAATGCCTTATTACAAAGTGCTAAACTCTTAGTACCGATCCCTCCTCCTTTACCGGTTTGCAAACCTCCTCCCAATTCCCTAAACAATATTTAAAGCATTTGGTGGCAAGTTAAATAGTCTATTTACACAAAAGGATCAGCATTTTTTAGGTCCAACGCTAATACTCCCTCCGCCCCAAATTACAAGTCCGATATTCTTTTTTGGTTCCTCCAGAACTAAGATTATTCTAAAAGTAGTGCGTAAAACTAGGCAAGATACCAAAGTTACCCGCCCCAGTGGTACCCATGGGAGAACAATTATCTGATTGCATGGATATTTACAAGGCAATCAAGGCCTTGTAAACTTAATCATCAAGACGTTCATTAAGCTTAGGGGTAGCAATTCGGGTCAACGGGTCGTGTTTCGGGCCGACACGACAAGGTTTTTTCTGACACGAACACGACATGACACAAATTCGTATTTTTTTTAGTTGACACGAACACGATCCGAATAAAAAACAGCACGGCATGACACGACATGAATACCAGAATTTCTTAAATTTCACGCCTAAAAAACATGATAACACGACACGACTCATAATTCAGACACGAACACGACACGCCTTCGTGTCAAAAAAACACGACACGAACACGACATATCGGGTCAATTTCGTGTCGTTCCGTGTCGTTTTTTCTTGTCGTTTCTAAAATTGTCACCCCTAATTAAGCTTATGGATATTTAGTGGTCACTAAAACAAAAATCACAGGTCGTTAGAGGTGTGAACTTGGGTTGAAGTGGAGTAGATCAACTACTTTCAGAATTATTCGGAATTTTAAAGGAATACAGGCAAGGGGAAGTTTCAATTTTGACACAGAGAATCATAAAGACGTAAATCACTTCAGATATATATATCATAATTCAGAAATTGCGAATTGTAATCTGGCACACAGTCTGATACACTAATTCAAAAATGTCATTAATCATAACATAACTTTCTTATAAAATATAAAATAAAAACCATTACTTAACCTAAACAGTCATGATAGATTAGTGCCATACCTGAGTTTGTCATCAACAAAATCCATCTTGGTTCCAATGACATGCATAAGGGCCTTTGGATCAATCAATATCTTCACACCCTTGTCCTCAATCAACTCATCAAACTTCCCTTTCTCATCTGTACATGCAAGACATCAGAACATCAGGAACTTCATAAACTAAAATAATTTCAGCTTCTGAACAAAATAAATGGAAAAATTATATAAATTACAGAAAAATGTTGAGACACATTTAGCAATGTTGCATACCCCAAGTGCAGAAGACTGGTCACAAATAATTGTACCAAATAATGAACAAGCAGACATACTTTTGGAGCAATAAAACTGACGGGTTTAACAAAATGCATAATGATATGGGGAAATAATTGTAGTTCTATTGTCGTACAATTACTGTGAATTAGGATGAAATTTTTAGGCCTCAGAACAGGAGTTGATTTATCAATTTGCCACAAAATATAACTAAAGATTTAATATAATAATTTAAACAGTTCCATTGCTGACAAACCTAGGAGAATAACATAACTTGCCTGTGTGGCCATCTAGATGGCACCAGCTCTGATTGTGATGGGGGTACTCGAACCTACGTGGCTACGTTAGGCATGGAAGTAGTTGACAGCGCAGGAGAATGGTAATAATTTTTTCGTGTCTTTTATAAATTTTCTAATTTTGGCAGGATTAGTTTTGTACCCTGTGGGGAATATGAAGTTCAATGTCAGAAGATCAAAGCCTTTTCCATCATATATAAGATCTTGAAGCCCCTCTAACCATTGCCAATTGGTTTTGGGTTAGATGCTCCAATATCTAACATACCCATTGTCAGGCCGCTAGCTAACCATCGCCAGGCCAAAACCCACACTATCGCTATTTTTCTAATTGGTCACTCCAAAACGTAGACTTGAATGCAGTTAAGTTAAACATGTGAAGTGAGATTGTACTGTAAGTAAGAATTTCAAGTACGGTAAGCCATAAAACTGCTTTTGTCTGATGTCGGTATGATTGGATGCCAAGGTTTAGCTCAAGATTCGAAGGGGACCCAAACTATCGCTATTTTTTTTTTGGGTCAGTCCCAATAAAGTGGAGTCGAACGCAGTAAAGTTAAACAAGAGAAGTGAGATTGTTCCTGTATGTAAGAATTTCAATTATGGTTTGCCATAAAATTGCTTTGGTCTGATATCGGTCTGATTAGATGCCAAGGTTTTGCTCAAGATTCGAAGGGGACTAACTCAAACTTGATGCCGTTCTTCCTCGGAGCCTTCGGCCTCAGCTTCCAAATGAAAGAAGTTTATCAGCGTGACCTAACCCAAAACTACCAAGGCAGGATGATCGGAATAAAGAGGATGACCTGACGACCCAGTCTTCTTGGGCATACCGGACTTGTGGTTGGCCTCCCGCGCAACATAGACAATATTGGTGTTTTCTTCATATCCACTACATGACTTCTGTAAAAACTCCACACAAGCTTTGATATAATAAAATTGAGATTTTGAGACCTTAGAGATACTGTAGCCATCTTCAGTCATTAAGGGAAGAAGCAACTCCAAGCACCACTATATTTATTGTTAGGGTGCACTGAAGTGTACAACTCAAAACATCTGAAGATATCAATCAGAAGTTTGGGCTGAGGCAGGGAAAAAGACCTGCCTGATTTTAAAAGGAAAAGAAAAAAAAAAGATATGTTGCAATCAACTTCCCGTTTGATAGTTCATATATTGCCTACATGACTATTGCCACAAAGCCTAACAGAAACCTGCCCATTGAGCGGGTTACATGTGGATGTGGACACTTGAACTCTGAAATTGAAGGATGACGAGCCTACAATCCTAAGTTGTCTTTTCACTAGTTTTCCCTCGTCCAAAGCAGTGCCGGCCCTAGCCATGTGCCAAGTGGGCAGTGGCACAGGGCCCATTTTAGAGTAAGCACTAATATTATATATTAGGGGTCCAAAAATATTTTATGTATATTAAAAATGTTAATTTTTAAAATGAGTTTAATTTTTTAAGGGCCCATTTTATCAACTATTAAAAAAAAATTGTATAAAGAATGATTCAACTACCCAAAAAAATCTCACCTAACTCATTTAAGATTCCAATTTTTCTAGGGGCCCATTCTTTCAACTACCCACAAAATCTTTTTGGTGCCCACTCTCTCTTTCTTTTGCACCGCCCCACTCTCTCTCTCTCTCTTCTCTCTCCAACATCCCTCTTTCTCTCTCTCTCTCTCTCTCTCTTTGTGCAAGTGTAGACGACTGTTTCTATATTCTTTTTTTTTTTTTTTTGCAGAAGGCCTGTTAGACTGCTACTAAGATAACCTAATTCCTATTTTGCTGATTGTTGTTGGCCCACCCACGCAAGGCAAAGGTAAGATCACTTGATATCTTTTCATATCATATTTTAATCTATGAAAAAATAATAGATTATTAAAACTATGAATAGTTTTTTAATCTATTATTTTTTTTTAAACTATGAATAGTTTTCGAAGGCAAAGGAATAGATTGTTGTTGGCTATATTTTTTTTATTAATTTTTTTTTTTACATCATCAAGGTCTTATTAATCTGTTTTTTTTTATGTAATTATTTTTTTGTTACCAGGTTCTTACTTTCTACATTAAGGTAGTAGATGAAATTGGAGAGGGAATAATAAGAGGCTCAAACCAGGTGACATTCTTCCATATTTTTTTATATTCAATCAATTAAGATATTTGTAGAATAAATTATCTAATAGATTCATTGTTTATTGCGTGTTCTATTTTTATTTATAAACTTATAATTTTCAGAAATGTTACCGAAAAATTTACTTACGATCAACTATGTCACAAGATAGGCAAAACGGCTTAGCTTTATTATCTATTGAACATGAATTGCTAGATAAACTTGATTGTAAAAGTGTAATTAGTGATTTTGCAAGTAGAAATGCTAGGAGAACTATTTTTAATGAGTTTTTAGTATTTAATACTTCTGTACAATATTTTTTTGCAAGGGCCCTAAATTGAGTTTCACACAGGGCACTCCCAATCTCAGGACCGGCCCTGCTCCAAAGGCAGCTATCACGTGGAGGAGAGAAGTGAAAGCTAAGGGGAATTGATGGAGTAAAAGTAGCTGACCAACATACAAACAACATGTCAGTGATCTGACTCGAGAGAGGGCTGCTGATAAAAAGAAGGTCCAAAATCTACAAATAGGTTTGCTCAGTCAGACAGGCGAGGACCCACGAGCAACTTCCTGATAGGAGGCAACGACCATAAGTGCAAGCTAATGGGCCAAAGATAAGGCAAGGCCCAGGCATCTGGTGATCAGATTCAATGACCACATATTAGAGCTCGGGGTCAAAGAGCTCGTTGGTTGACGAGTAACTCCATAATATATTTCTGACCACATGGAGAAAACGAGGACAGTACAGGAGATCCAACTAGTAACTAATTACTGACCAAAAATGCAGTGACTAGAGACTTTCCAGGTAGAATATATGTGGATCAAGGAATCAGAACAGAGTCCACAGTCAACCAGCTTTTTAAGAAAATGAAAGACGCAGTCAAGAACTTCCACACATGCTATTTGACTAGCTAAAAAAATGGGTCCACTACATGAAAGAGAGTACACCCAATACCAAAGTCCATATGTTCAACCACTGTTGATGTAAATCTACAAATGCGGAAGCATTACACAACAACAACATATAAATTAGACTGGGTCATTACAAATGATGGCCAAAAGGCCTAATTATAGGAAGAGTTAGCTTGCCCAAAATGACCAAAAAGGACAACTAATACCTAAAAATGACTCGTTAGCTCCAAACATGCTTGAAGACTAATTTAAACACTAAAAATAAAAATAAAAATTATAAACCCTAAACTAAAAAATGGAAAATAAAAGATAGTCTTCTCTCGGTGGCACAACCACGCGTCACGTGTCGCTAGAAATCCCATACACATCATTTTCCCCGTCTTCGAAAAAGCTCATCCTCGAGCTTGGAGGGGGTGACTCATCAACGCCAAATGTACACGAGTCGCCACAAGTATTAGCTTCCAAAGTAAAACTCAAATCAAATCTAACACGCAAATGGATCGGCCGAACTTCTGTTAGACCCATATGGACCTTCAACAATAGGGGTTAATATACCCGAATCTCAACGATGCCCCCCTACGGAATCCGAACAACCAAAAATTGACGACTATATCCGCCTTTTCAACACCACAAGCACATGGTTGCAACTTGGCTTGGTGGACCCTTGAATCTGACCGTACGGTAACTCCGGCGACAGCACCTTTGCGAGTACGATGGCGAAATAAGTGGACTGAAGACGGCGACATTGTAGAAAGTCGGGTCTCAAAATGGCAAACAGTCTGAAAATGGATCCTGGGTGGATACATTTCTCATGGAAGTCATGTGTTGTGTCAAAGATTGACCGGATTAGAGGTCAATAGGGAGGGTGAATGTAATACCCCGTAATTTTATTGATTTTATTTAAGGGATTAATTGAATTAAATGTGAATTAATTGGGAATTAATCCGGATATAAATACTAGCGAGAGGTGAGTTGGTATTATTGATTATGATGTTAAAATTGAATATTACTGAGAATATATGGTAATATATGAGTATTGAAAATATTTAAATTGTCAAGAGACAGAAATACGACAATTTGGGAAATTTAGTTGGAACGCGCGTGTCAGTCGCGTCAGGAATGAATTTATTTAAATTAAAAAGTAAATTATATTTTTATCAACCGAATGATCATTTTGAGTGCGCCAACGCATCCAGCAGGGTCGAAATAGTCAGAAAACACTAGCCGGGGGTTTAGTTTGGGTCCCGGGGCATTTTTAGGCCAAACCGGCAACCTAGAAGGGTATTTTGGTAATTTTAAATATTGAGGAATTAAAACCCACGAATTTTAGAGTTTATTTTTATATTTTTAAAGAGGCCACTAAGGCCATTACCAGCAAAAGGCAATAGAGTGGGCTACGGAGGTTTTGAGAGAAGTTAGAAAGAGGGTAAAAGGGGTTTCCAAACCAAACCATCTCCCATCACCAGGAATTGGAAAGGAATTGTGACCGGAAAGAAGAGAGAAAGCCAACCTTGATCATCAACAACGAACCAGAACATCGGATTTAAGGCAAGTGATTTGATATTATTAAGTTCAATGAATATTTCTTCCATGTTTTGTGTAGAAACTGTTTTTGTCTTGAAAGTTTTGAGGAAAACCTAATGAAATTGTTATAGAAACTCTAAAGTTGGGTTAGGGATTGCATGTAGAATGACTATGGACGAATTTGGTATCCAAAAAACTTAACTTTGATGATTTAAAAACGGATTTATGATGGGTAATTAGGCACAATAAAATTTTGGGTTCATGTTCATAGGGTTTGGGGTAAAATTTGGGGATTAATGATAATTGCATGTTGATTAGAAGGATTTGACCCCAAAAATATGTTAAGAAGCGACCTAAGAGGACTTAGAGTAGTTTAAGAACATTAAAATGTTATTGGGATGATCTTAGGATGAATTTAGAGAAGAGAAAGATGTAGAAAAACGAGTTGGAAAATTTCTGGGTGTATTCTGCCATCTCGTTAGAAGACCTGCCCAGGTCGTTCGAACGACCTCGTTCGAACGAGCTTCTAACGAGATGACAGTATCCCTTCTAACGAGTTCGTTCGAAGACTTCGTTCGAACGACCCTCGTTCGAACAATCTCGTTCGAACGAGATTTCTAACGAGTTGACAGAATGGCCTTTTTAGGCTTGATTTTATTTCGAACTCCCAGTAGACTTATTTAATCGAGTGTTAACCTTCCCTTGTTGATTAGTGGGTATAGTTGTGAGATTGGAGTACGTTGAGGAGTAAAACTTAGGATTTTATAGGAAACCGGATGACATTTATGGGTTAAGAAATAAGTACCAAATATTTCGACGTGAGAAGGATTGACAACTTTAATGTATATTATTCGGGGATTTGTAAACGTGCATCATTTAATGACGGTATAGGAATGTAAAATATACCTCTATTGATATTATAAGATATCTAAGATGTGTGAATGCTTAGTATATGTGGTTATCTGTGTATGACATACCTACCATACTTGCTATCACGGGAGGTCAGCGTTCGATCAGGGCCATCTAATCTTTGTGTGCCTACGGGGAGATTTAAATTGGTACCTCGAGGACATAGGTCAGAGAATGACTTATTAAGGAGTTAATAAATCAGCTGATCATGGGAGCGTAGGTATGTGCGTGACCCATGTGATGTGAACTATGTTCGCCTCCATTATGTGTGTTTGTTACTTGTCGAAACGATTCCTGAGAGATTCGGAATACGTGATCCTTACGTACGTGATGTACCGGAATTTGATAGCAGAGTATGTGTGCACCGCAGCTTAGTCCAAGGGTGCCATTATTGTATATTATGATGAGATTGATATACTGAATTATTGAAATGAACTGTTTATATAAGTATAAATGTGAATTAATGTAACATCTTTTGTAGAGTTAAAAATGGGAAAACTCTTAGTAATTATTGCAACTAATCCTCAGGAATGAAAGTAAGACTATGTTTATATTAAAATGCCGGTAATTTAAACTACGAATAGTATAGTAAACTCAGATATTGTATTAGACTAGTTAGTTAGTTAGTGGAATAACTAGAATGGGTACGGGTACGTAGGAGTGCACACTTAGTTGAGAGGTGAGGAACTCATGTGAGTGCACGCACTATCATGTATTTTATATTCACTGTTTAATGATATTAAACACTTGCTATATTTTAAACTGTTTTCACAATCGAGCTCTGACCCGTTTGCATTCAAATCTATTTTCTTGTAAAAACATTTTAGGTGCCCAGCCACAAGGACACCAAGTGTAGGAGTTCCATTCCAGTGACGTGTTGTAGCTGCTGTTGAAGTTACAGGATCTCGATAGTAGACGCCTCCACTTTCTACCTTGACTCTATTTTACTCATCTGTAGGGCATGTAGCCCCTTTCCTTTTAGAGACATCCTACCTACTCAGTTTTATTTCAGATTTTGGGTTGTAATTAATTTGTGATTCAGACTTTGTATTTGGTTGTATTCAGTATTTGGATTATTAGAGGAGTATTCCTCCAGATTCATTGTCATTCCATTATTATTCTATTGTGACTGTGTTGTGGTTATGGTATTAGTATTTCATAATTTAAATGGATCGTATGTTAATCGGATTTAATTAAAATTGACAACTCACTTTTTAAATATTAGGTGGCTAGTAATTATTAAAACGTTTTTCGACAGTGATGCTATGAACTGAACCAACTTGACATTTTGTATTAATTTGAATAAAGGAGTAGCTACCCGGTATTTAATTAGTCGGGGTGTCACAGTGAAATCGGCTCAAAGTAGGGCAAGCCCCCTTTTGGGTCGGATTTGCTTGTGGTTGGGCATTAATGAGTGTGGAAAGGGTGAAAATAGGGTAAAGAGGGGTAGGGCAGTTTGAAGTTAAGAAAAAGGGGGCTAGGGTTTTATGTTTAGGGTTTGAGGTAAAATATGGGTTTTCTGTATAACAGGGTAGCGGGTCGGGGGTTGAAAAATTGTCCAACCCCTGTCGGCAGGGGTGGGAGGGGTTTGATCTGAGCTCGCGAGGACCTGTGACTACCAGATCTGACCAAACTACTCACAGGTGCTGGTCGGAGGTTGGAAAGAGGTCGGATCTGCTCCAGGGGTTCCACCGGAGGGGAAAAAGACTGGTTGGCCCTGTTCGGCAATCGGCCAATGTTTGGCAGGAGGTTCCGGCGCTGCAAGGGTATTTCCGGCCATTGGGATGTGGTCGGGGTGGGTCATGGGTGATCGAGGAGGGTCTTTTTGGATAGGAGGGGGTTCGGCAGGACTAGAGGGGTGCTGGGGTGGTATGGCGGCAGGGGGAAGGGGCGGAAAAGGTGTCGGGGCGAAAAAGGTGTCGGGTGGGGGTAAGGGCGTGGGGTTAGGGTTTCTTGGGTTTGGTGGGTTCTTTGTTAGGGTTTGTAGGTTCTTGAGTTCTTGTGGGTTAGGGTTTCAATTTTGGGTTTGGTGGGTTTCTTGGGTTAGGTTTGGGTAAAAAAATTGAAGGCGAAGATTCATGTAAATGAGGTGGTGGTTGTGTGGCGGTAGGAGATGGAGGTGGAGGAAGGTGGTGGTGGAGATGGAGATGGAGGGTGGAGTAGGCTAAAAGGGTTGGTATCCCCCCTTTTAGCGGTGATGGAATTTAGGGTTTCCATCCACCTGATTCCCATTTCAACAGTTAGCAATCTTTTGATTGAAAGATTACCGGAGTTGGAATCACAACTCGTGACCCGCTTCAAGCACCCCGACGAACACCAAGAACAAACCTCGCTCTGATACCAATTTGCTGTAAATCTACACGGAAGCGTTACACTACACAACAACAACAACAAACAAACAAACAAACAAACAAACAAATTAGACTAGTGAAATGGGTTTCTTTCTTTCTCTCTCTATTCTCAATTCTCAATATTCAAGGTTGATTACAAATGAGGGCCAAAAGGCCTATTTATAGGAAGAGTTAGCTTGCTAGCCAAGCTAATTCCCAAAAAGACCAAAAAGAACAACTAATACCTAAAAATGACCCATTAGCCCTAAGCATGCTTGGAGACTAATAAAACACTAAAAATAAAAGAAAATAACAATAAACCCTAAACTAAAAACGGAAAATAAAAGATAGTCTACTCCCGGGGGCACAACCACGCGCCACGTGTCACTATCAACTGTATTACCTTAAGTTTATAAATAGTTAAAAACAACCCCAGAACTACATTTAGGGTTCTGCTAAGGGAACCGTAACCCTCCTGTCCACGCACCACATGTATCGTCATTTAAGCACAATGTACAATAATTTTAAAATATGTCATGGCGCTTGTTACGATGACTTCGGCAGCAACATTTATTTACCAACACGTAAACTCTCATCATTCAAGTGTTTTGGGGGCTATTCTCACACTCATAAACAGTCTTAATGTTATGATCTAGCTAGTCTCTCCTCGGTATTTATATAGGGGTGTAAACAAATATTCGAAAATCCTAATCCGTCCGGCATTCGAATCCGTTTTTTTGCGGATATTTATTCGAATAGAAATACAAAAGAGCAGATTCGGATACTAATTCTAAATATCCGGAAAAAACGGATGCAGATACTAAGGTATCCACCATGGATAATCCATATCTGACACAGACTATCCGTATTTACGGATATCCGTTCTGGATATTCGTATTTTGTAATATTATCTATTATAAAGGTCGTACCCAGTGCACAAGGCTCCCGCTTAACTGCAGGTCTGGGAGAGGCGGATGCCGGCTGGCCTTATCCCCATATATGGAGAGGCTGATCCCATGTCTCGAACACGTGACCAACCGTAGCTTGGATGAGGGCACTTGCCATCACACCAAGGTAATATTATCTATTATATATTGTTTTAATTATATATGTTTGGAATTTGATTATTTGGATGATTTTTTAGAAATAGTTAAACCATTATATATCTAATGTATGAACACAAAAAGAAAATTGTATCCCTCTGTCTTTTGTCATTGATGCTATCTTACACACTATCTATCTATTTTACATTGATCGTCTTGTTATTTAAAGTCATTATTATAACTCTACATATTGTCTCATTCGATTGATATATTCACAATGATTCGTGGTCTTGCCAATTAATGTAGTTAAGATCCAATCTTTCTTATTTTATTTATTCACTAAAATGATTTTTCAGACTCTCATTGATCACATATGACATGTAATCAGGTCAATGAAGGGTCACTTATACACACTAAATGTTAACACTTTTTTTAAGCTTCCCAAAATTTGATTCTCTATTTTTCTCTAGTCATATTTAATAAAATAAGGGGTAGTGGGGGGTTGAGAGGCTGTTTCCGCGACTCAAACCTGTGACCTCCAGAACACAAGTGGGGAACCTTACCGTTGCTCTAGGTTCACCCCTTGTATTTAACAAAATATTTTATCTTATTTATAATGTTGTGTAAAATATATTTTTCGTAAGTTTAGAAAATTTTCAAATCAATGCTTGATAACAACAATGTATGTATATTAAGTAATATAAACGGATACGGATATTAACCAAATCCGAGACATCTGAAAGGATAAGGATAATTGTGTATATTATCCGAGCAGCAACGGCTAATGAACTTGTAAACGGATACGAATCCGTATCCGTCCGTTTTACACCCCTAGTATTATACTAGTGCCGACGTCAACATTATCCAGTCTTCTCCCTTTTCTTTCCCTAGGGTTTCCTTTGATCCTGATCTTGCATTTTTAAAGGGAGCTCTCATTGACAGTCTATTTCTGATACTGTGGTCCCTTCATTCCCAATTCCCAATCCTCCGCTTCAAGTTTATTACAATCCAATAATGTGCAGTGTACTTTTGCAGACACTGCTCCTAATCTTGCTCCAATGTTAGCACCTGTTTCTCTGAGAAAAGGTATTCATATTTGCACTCAACATCCTATTTCTAATTTTATCTCTCAAGTCTCATCATCATTTACATCTTTTCATTAAATTATTTCATCATTTTCCTTTATCTTTATTTGACTCGGGCAGTTGCATCCTGTGCATCCCCTGCTTGGGAAATTGGCTTTGGATGAGGAGATCGTTGCTTTGCATAAGAACCAAGTTCGTTCGATAGCATGGAGTGGCAAAATTTATCATGGCAAAATATACAGGGAAAATTTTGCCTCACCCACCATCAAAGAAAATTTTGCCATGGAAAATCATCAAAATGTGCAATGGTGTGTGGCACTTGAGTGTTAGTTGAAAATATTTTTCATGGCAAATGAAGCCTATCAAACATGCCAAAAAGATGGAAAATTCAAAAGATTCTCTATATGCTATGACAAAATTTGCTTCGTCATGCTATCAAATAGTCCCTTAGTTCTAACTTCCATTTCTCATGGAAACGGCATGTTGGTTATCGCAAAATATACACTTCTAAAATCATCATGATGTGTCTTTTGAAGGCTCAGCTAGTTGCTTAAGGATACATTCAAACTTATGGTGTCACAAATTGTAAAGTTTTTCTCCAATGGCCCATCATTGGCCAATCATCAACTAGTCAATATAAAATGTTTCTTACATGCGGACTAATATAAAATTCATATAATTCAACCACCTAAATTTGTTTCTCCTGCGAATGAACAGTTAGTACGTCTGCGGCGAAAGCCTTTTATGGTTTGAAACAGTCTTCAGTGCTTAGTTTAACAAATTTGATTTTATGGTCATTCCGTTTGACTTTTATCTCTCTTCCTCGTATCATTATGTTTTCACTCATTGATCTTCTCAAGATCATAATTTTTTATGTGAATTGAGAAGCAAAGGCAATTTAATTTACACTACACAACAACATTGATTCAAAAGCCAATGGCCTAGTTTCTTTCTACTTCAGGGTTAGCCAAAATAACCCTGAAGTGTAAAAGACTAAATCGGGCACATTAAAGACATTAGATGGCAATGTAACCCTCTAACCTAATTGTGAAACCATATGTATTTCAACTAAAAGAATTTTTTGTGATGACAACACAATTGATATAAGATCATAACTTCACTATCTTCTCTCTAATGTACTAGAGATAAAAACAAACTTAATACATTATAAGATATGTTACCAGAAAAACACAGATCCATGCAACCATACAACATTCCCAATCAACACAATGAAGATCCCAATCAATACAAGATCAACATCAACCTTCATACAAGCTTGCTCAACCATACATACAAGCAAGCCCATCATCACATCACAAATCACAAGCATCAAGAGAAGCTCAAACATCCAACCAGGAGAAGTTTAAAGCTCAACCATACAAACATCATCACAAGACCAAGCATACATGCTCTCCAAACATCACACGTTATAACATAAACAACTCTAAAGAAAGTGCAAAAGACAAGATGATCATTACTTTATTTTTGTTGTACTTTAGAAACCATTGTACAAAAGTAAAGTAACATATTTTCCTATGTATATGCTCAAAATTTACCCACCTATACCCACCCTAATGATCCTTAAACCTTCCCTAAAGCTTGGACCAAAGCCAAACAACTTTTAGACTAAAATTTGAAAGGCTTAGTAAACTAAACTTGAGGTATAGTTGACTAAAATCCCGGGAAAAAGTTTAGCCAGCTAAAATTTTGACGACCCACTAAACCTTTGAAAACAACCTACTTAAAGGAGTTTTAGTCGACTAAAAGCGTCAGATCTCACCAATTTTACTTGGTACAAATCTCCAACCTTTTATCCTTACCCTAACCTTTTCCAAACTTATTACCAACCTTATTACTAACATTTGGTTACCTTTGAACACTATAAATAGAGATGCCAACCTACATCAAAACTCACAAACCCAGAATCGAAGCTTGTGTCATCCTACTAGCTTTCCAAGTTCCTTAAACCCCATTTCCATTGATATGAGATTCAAAACCCAAATCTCTATTATAGCCAAAGTTCCATTGAAGTAAAGCTTCAAATCTCAAACATATCCAAGTTCCAAACCAAATGAGTTCCAAGAATCAAAACCCATGTTATCCAAGTTCCAAACCAAACCCCATAAGTTCCAAGAATCAAAACCATTTCATCCGAGTTACACATCCCAACCCCTTATAAGCCATGTTCTTGATAAATGCTAGAAATAATCCATTTCTAGAGAGAGTGTTCCACCCACCTTACTAGATTGTTTTTAAGCAACAAACCCATCACAATCTAAAAAAACACTTGTGTTTCAAAGTGATTTAAACACAAAATCACTCTTGAACTATGATACCCATTTGTGCTTAGAGATTAAAACACAAATCTCCTAAGAAAATATCCATAACCCAAAAACCCATTTGTGTTTCAAAATTGTTTAAACACAAAATCATTCTTGAACCAAGATACGCAAACCAATATGTGTGCTTAGAGATTAAATCCCAAATCTCCTAAGACATAGACCACAACCCAAATACCCCCTGAGCAAAACACATGGGATTACTTGTTCATTTACTTTTCTAGAAAAAGAAAGTAAACCCATTTCACCCTTGTTTTACTAAAGCACTTGCTTTACGCTTTGGTTACAACTCTTGTATTATTGATCGCGAAAAAATTCATTGTATTTTCACGGTCAGTAGCGCCGTTGCGGGTAGTCGAGGCGTTTAAAGTCCGTGGGCTATTGCGTGGGTACCTCTTGGGCAAGGACGAAGGTACCGTCTTGTTAGTTGCGGTTTTGCAAGGGGGTGTTCCTTGTGAGATTTTGGTTCTACCATAAGTGAACCAGAGATAGTGAAGTTCTCGAGTACCATCTCGAGCATGGACGTAGGCAAGGTTGAACCACGTTAAAACCTTGGTTTGCAAAGCTCCTTTAAACCCTCTCTCCTCCCTTACCATATTTACATTCCTACTTTACTTCGATATGCTTAATACTTATTGACGTAAACTATGCGTCAAAGGCCCAAAACAAAACAAACAACAAATTTTAGAGAAAGCGAATCTAAAAATGTATTGTATTCAAAAAATGAAGGTACCTTCTAATTGAGGCTTACATGGGTATTTATAAGAGAGGAGGGGAGATTCTAGAAGGGGTCTCCTAAGCTCCTATTGGTTGAAAGAGTCTTGACCCATGTGATGTCACATGGTTCATTAACTACCTTCAATTACATCACATGCTAAAAAATAACCTTCTAGAAGCTTCCTCTTAACCCTTACTATAATTAAAAATGTAACAAAAATACCAAACAACTAACAAAAGGAAAAATACAATGAAATAAAAAATTATATGAAAATACTAAAATAAGCTCTAATTTCCATCATTCTCCCAGGCTTCAAAAAGGTCATCTCGAGCGTGAAGGGTGAGCGGTAATGCGGCTAGGCCTCCTTCCATGAATTCTTCTATTTGAAACGGGAGGGGACCTCGTACGCGACTCGCGTACCTACTTGCAAGAAACCCCAAAAAATAGGCAAGAAATTCAAGGGGAACTAGGTGTGGGTTGATTTGGGATCGAGGGTTTTGATTTGGGGTTGAGGAAGTCCGTCGAAGGTCTCGGTATTGACGGCGTCGCGGGGATCTCCGAGAGGCTCGAAAATTTCGAGGAAGTTTGGTATTTCGCCGGGTCCGGGGGTCGCGGGTTTAGGGATGGGCGGCTCTAACGAGATACTCGAAAATTTTGAGGGGGCGGGAAGACCGGGAATTCCTAGAGGGCCGGGGTTGGGCTCAGGATTTTCACCGCCGAGGGTCACGGGATTGCCGAAGAAGGTGGGTTCTGGTGGTTCGAGTGAGGTGGTAGGTGGCAAAATTTTGGTGAAGAGGTGGAAGACGTTATCGATTTTTTGGTTGAGTTCTTAGGGCATTAGGGTTTGTTGTTGTGCTTGTCGTGCTAATTCGTCAAATTTTTGTCTCAATTCTTGATTGATCTCCTTTGATGTCGATTTGATTTCTTCGGGACCATCGAAAGTGTAGCGTATAATTTTCTTGATAATCAATACACCAATCGGGTAACGACACCTCATACTGATACCAATTTGACGTAAGCTACACGCCAAAGGCCGGAAAAAAAAAAAAATTTAGAAAGAGAGAATCTAAAAATGTCTTGTATTCTGAAAATGAAGGTCCCTTCTAATTGAGGCTTACATGGGTATTTATAAGAGAGGAGGGAAGATTCTAGAAGGGGTCTCCTAAGCTCCTATTGGTTGAAAGAGTCTTGACCCATGTCATGTCACATGGATCATTAATTACCTTCAATTATATAACATGCTAAAATATAACCTTCTAGAAGCTTCCTCTGAACCCTTACTACAATTAAAAATGTAACAAAAATGCCACACAACTAATAAAAGGAAAAAATACAATGAAATAAAAATAATACAAGAGAATACTAAAATAAGCCCTAATTTCCATCACTTATATTGCTTAAATGTGAATATGAATGTGAATGGATGCAAGACAACATATGAAAAGTAATTTTATCAATAAGTTAAGGCTTTTACTAAGTTGCAAAGTTCATAAAACGACAATGAAAGAAAGAAAGAATTATTAATTCGAAAAATGTTAAATAAATGTCATAATCCCAATTCACCCCCACCCCACCCCCACCCTCACCCTATTGGGATTATTCTGGGCCAATACTAATATAGCAACTGAAAGAGCGAAGTAACCTAATAAAACATGAAAAATAATATAAACAAAATTACAAATAAATCCCTTAACCCTCATATATGTCATTCTCCCCAACTAAGAAAAGCTCACCCACACGAATGTGAAGGCTGGAGAGTCGGACATGGGAACCATACGAACGTCATCGTTCTTCCCAACGGAGAATGGGAGGTGTTCATGAAGCCGCCTAGCGTATAACCTAGCAAAAAAAGTGGGCACCAATAGGAAATAACTCAATCCGCGGCCGAAAAATGCAAAATCTGCCCCGAGATTTTTCGAGAGGGGAACCAAGTGCCGAAAATTACATAAACGGCGGGACCACACCTTGGTTGGGTCAGAAAATTTCACCTATCGAACGAGAGCAAAAAATATGAAATCGGGCCAACATACCCGTGCTAAGGCAAATCCGCACAAACCAACGATCCAATATCAGAAGAAATGACCCCATCAATATTACCTTTTGTCCCAGCGAGTGGGAAAAAGTCACTAACACAAAAAGACTTCACATGTCGGATACGAGTGCGAATCTCCCAGCCAACCTCTGCAAAAATATCACAAAAATGCCAACACGGAAACCGGCATCCTCCTCACTATAAATAAAATAGCAATCCAAAATATCAAATACCTCCGAGTAGTGGTACTTGGTCCGAGTGACCCCACAATTTTCGACGAAGATGTCGAAGAAATCCGCAACCGAGATATCCTCTATAACCATCGGTACACCTGAAATGGCAACCGGTGTCTTCGTAAAGGATGGACAGGACTCGCCCAAGGACACACAACTAGCTATAGTATCGACGGATGAAAGGAGCTCGGAGAGATGTGCCTTACGCTCACGCTCTTGCTCCTCATATCCAGATTCCTAATAAAGGACTCCATCCTCGCACTCCTGAACTCATAAACGACATTCTTCATACCAGGTCCACCCTCCAATTGCTCACTCTTTACCTCAATTTCCTTAGAGTTTCTCGATATTAATCCTCAAAACACCTCATATTCGGTCCCGATTGGCTCAATATGGTCCAACCCATCGTACATGGCCTCTAAATCAAGTTAACGGTGGGTGGGAAGTTGTTCAAAGGAAGTTAGGAGGGCTTTTCAAGAACTACGAAAGGTTAGGAGGATGCTTCGTAATTTTCAAAAAATCTGGCAGCTGATTTTGGAATATCAGAAGATATGGAGGCTGAAATGTAAATTTTATAAGTGGAGAGGGATTCCTAATAATTTTTTCAATAATTTTTAGGAGTAAGGGGATGTGGATTTGTAAATGAATCCATGATTGGTTTAAGGGAGTAAGGAAATATAATGGTGGGGGTGTGGCTGAAATTTTGTGGGGGAATGTTTGAAAATATTAGAAATCCAATGGGAGGGAAGTGGAGGGGTAGAACAGTAACTAAAAGAGGGAGGAGTGGTATAGGTATTAAATTTGTAATAACCCAGATTTTTAATAATTAATTAGTGAGATATTAAACTTAAACATGTTATTGATGTGCATTGGTGACATTTGATTGGGTTAATTTATAATGTATTGAGGTGGATGTCGGACTATTATGGACACTTTAAAGGATTTATTAGAGTTATGAGATTGGTATCAAGGTACAAATTCAAGAATATGAGGTCAAATAATTTTGCATGAGAGGAATTTATTATGTGAGAAATTATTTGAGTATTAGTAATTTTATAATAGGCAAATTTAAACAATTCGTAATTAAATTAAATTAGTTGTGTTAAAATATTGGTTTAGGGTAATAAAGCAGTAGTTAGCATTATTAATTTATGTGGAGAAAATAACCTTTTACTGAGAAAAATTACTTAATTGAATTACTCAGTGGGGTTATAAAGGAATTATACAAATTTGAACATCAATGGTTTAGGAGGAATAAATAAATCTATAGCTTGAATCGGAAAAAAAAAAAAACACTACAGAGGTGGCGCTAGGCAGCTAGGGCGGGCTACCAAACCGCTATAATGGTGGCGCCTGAGCGCTAGGGCGGGCTGCCCAAACCGTTATGGCGGCATTGGGGTGGAGGGCAGTATGGCGAGCCACTATGGCGGCATAAGGGGATTAGGCATGGTGGTTTTACCGCTTTAGCGTTTAGAGAGAGCTCTAGCGGGTTCCTTTTACCACTTTGGCGGATGGAAATCAGTCGAACAAGTAATATGTCTAAGCCTTTCAAACAAAACTGCAAAACCTATTCCTTATACCAATGCGCTTGCGTGGTGTTTTGAGACCCACTTGGTGCTTTGGCTTCTGATTTGAGAACATCCGGCAGAAGCAATTTTCGATCATTGCCTCATAAATTTAATTGCACTTGTTACGTAGTCAAACTCAGTGGTTCACCTCATTTTATCCCTTATATTTATTGTCTCCATTTTAACTCTTCCGGCATATTATTTCCACACAAAGACAAGGTTAAAATCACTTCCGTTGTATTCTCACCATTTTCACAATCAAAAATATATCCCTGAATGAATGAGTAAACTTTGAGTATTTTTCAAGCAGTCTTTGGAGTGCTTGGCAGCCCCTTGAGGTCACCTTTGGAGGTGGGGGCTGCCACTCATCATCAACTAATACTTCATTGTTGGTCTCCAAATAGGTAGGGGTATTGTATTATTTAGTATTTTGCATGGTTAGGATGCATTTAATAAATAATACACATATTGAAATATATGTATATGAAAAGAGTGTTAGCTATTTCAGATTTAAATGTGTATTCAAATTGTTTTACATGGGTATGAATATGTTAATAGTGTTTGTAAATTTTCAGCATATCATGTAGATCAAAAATAATTTATGTATGAGTTGCAAACACACATTGTGGGTTGTTCAACATTAAAAATTGTGAAAGATAAAAATAATGGCAAGGTTATGTGTTTAAAACAATACCCTGAAAATATTATTTGAACCCTAGAATTTTGAGTAATTACTTTTTAGAATCAAAGGGTGTTATAAAAATTGTGTTTTTACCCCTAAACCAAACTTTCAGGAAATTACAGTTTTAAACCTTAACTTGTTAAACGTGAGATATTTTGGCACCAGATAAGTATTTTTGGAAATAATGGCAAAACAGCCCTGAAGTTTGGATATTTACGAAACAGACCCTGGATTTTAAAATGGTGCGAGCCAACCCCGGATTTTGAAAAGTTAACAAAAGTGAACTTAACTGTAAAACAGCCCTACTGTGTAAATGATTATTGGACTTGAAATCATAAAGGAATTATGATGCAACCCGATACTTTAGAAATTACGAAATGGACCTTAATATTGTGTTAAATGAACTTTGTAAGGACACAAATTTCCAATTGAGTCCATATATAGTTTTGGCTCAATTCCGGACAAAAACATTTATACATAGGATTTTATTTAATTGTAATATTCTCAAGCCTATGAAAAGTTTGTTTGAAGGCGTAGCGGCAAAGAGTATAAAGCTTCATCATCATGCCGGTTTGCGTGCCTCGTTTCTACGTCATCAACTATGGTTCCATGCTCCCAAGGTATGAATGCAATATTATATATATAGGAGCTTGGAACAAGTTTATTGGGTGTTAGGTTTAATTAAAACTGTGTTTTATTTTCAGAAATAATTAATTAAAACTTTAAAATAAGTTTATAAAGTTTTCTGGGCTAAAATCGAATTTTCCAAACTTTCTGGAAGTTCGTTCGATATGTCGTTCGAACCAGATGTCGTTCGAACGAGATTGCCAACGACTTCCCATTAAGGCATACTGGAACTTCGTTCGAAATGTCGTTCGAACGAGATTGTCGTTCGAACGAGATTTCCAACGAGTTCATACTGGAACTTCGTTAGAAGACTCGTTCGAACGAGATGCCAGGCGGGAACAGTTTTTGGCAGTTTTAAGCAGTTTTTCTCCCACTTCCCCACTTGTTTCTTAACCAACTTTTCTCAGACTTTATTATGTGCGGGAATAACATTTTCCAACTTAACTTTTCCATTCTATTCCATCTCTTAGAGAGAATTTGAGAGCTAAATTGCTTAAGGAAAATGTTCTTGTTTTGAGTGAGAGTTTTAAAGAGAAAAAATATACACCACTCTTGTTCACACCCAAATTAGTTTCTTCCAAGTTCCCATATTCATATATCTTGCTTGGAGTTTGGCACCGGGTTCATCTCTTCCGTTCAAAGAGAAGTTTCGGGTTTTCTTCTACATCCCATAAAGAAAGAAGAAGAGGTTGTTGCGGCATTACCCACTTGAAGAAAGGCTCCTTGCTCGGGTGACGGTGACCATATAAAGTCCGATCGGTGGATTCCGAGACCGCGGTGGAGCTCCAAGGTTATCTACTAGGAAGAGGTATCTACAAGAAGAAGCGTCGGGACTTGAGAGGGATCGAGTCGTGTGTTGTAAGCCTTTCTGTCTTGTATTTGTAAATTTCGTACTTAGTGGATTTGTGTCTAGGGCCGTCCGAGGTTGTTTCCCGTTGTGGGTTTTTCCTCGTACATCTCGGCGTAGTGTGATTGATTTATTTTTATCTTGCATAATGAATTAGAACTCATGCTTAGGGTAATTCAAGATAAAAATGGTTTTAATTGTCACACTTAATTTAATTGGGTGCTAATTAAATTTGGATAATTGTTTATTTAATTCAAGTCATTTGCTAAAATTGGTTTGGCTTTGGCCTAACTTTGGAATATTGATAATTATGACTTAGGCAAATTCTAGGACTTGAATTAATTGGTTTAAGTGAAATTTAATATTTGCATGTTTAATTCATTTTCACTTAAGTTTAATTTGAAATTAAAATTAAAATTTTTGTTTTAACTGAACCATCACACTTCTTTAGGCTTCCGCATCTTGATATATATATAAAAGGAAATAATATTTTAATTGAGAAAAGTGAAATCGCTTCAAATTGGTATCAGAGCCAAAGCGATAAATTATTTCGTTAAGATCCTTTAAATATTTTTGGCTCAAATGGAATTTTCCCCATTTTCTAAATTTCCTATTTTCGATGGTTCTAACTACGCGTATTGGAAAGCGCGAATGAAATCGGCACTAAAATCTATCGACGAGGGAGTTTGGATGTCTGTTGTTAACGGGTGGTCCCCACCAACTCACTTAGTTGAAAATGAACGTGTTCCCAAACCAGCCGATAGATGGACTGAGAATGAGTTTAAACTTTCTAATTTTAATTCCCGTGGTTTGAATGCTTTGTTTAGCGCTGTCACACCGGATGAATTCCGACGTATTATGACGTGTGAAACCGCTAAAGAAGCTTGGGATATTTTACAACTAAACTCATGAAGGAACTAGTGTCGTTAAAGCTTCGAAACTCCAAAACCTCACCACTCAATTTGAAACTATCAAAATGAACGATAATGAAACTTTTGATGAATTTTATGCTAGACTTTCCGATATTGTCAATTCATCTTTTAATTTGGGAGAGAAAATACCCGACAACCGAGTTGTAAAGAAAATTTTAAGGTTCCTACCCGATAGATTTATTCCAAAAAGTGACGGTTTTAAATTCTTTACCATCTTTAGCCTCTACGAAATTAGAAGAGTTTGTAGGTGATTTACAAACCAATGAACTAGATATGTTTCCCTCTAAAACTGAAAAGAAAATTGAAAAGGGAGTTGCGTTAAAAGCCCGAAAAGAGGTCATACAAGTAGTAGAGAGCGAGAGTGATAGTGACTCGGAAGATATGGCTTTGTTTGCTCGTAAATTTAGAAAATTTCTTAAATTTAACAAAGATAAATTTAAAAATGATTTTAAGAAATTTGAAACTTCTAAGCATGACAAAGCCGAGAAGATCCCTAAAGCCGAGAAGATCCCTAAACCTATTAATGAAAATTTAAATAGGGACGAGTCTAATAGGTGTTTTGGTTGTGAGGGTTATGGCTATAGGGCTTCTGAGAGCCCCACTAAACTAAGGAAAAAGGGTAAACGACCCATTGCATATAATGCGACCCTTAGTGATAGTGATAAGGAAGAGGGACCCGATTCCCCCACTAAGCCTAATTTTGTGGCTTTTATGGCTAGTCATGTGAGTGATAGTGAGAACTCATCGATTGATGAAACGTTAACACATGATACTTCCAAGGTTATAGTTTATGATTCTCTTGTTTTTTATGATAGTGAGAGTGGAGAAGAAAGAGAAAGTGAAAATGAAGAAGAGGTTAATGTGAGTGAACTTCAAAATGCTTTTCAAGAATTATATAAAGAATCTATTAAATTGAACAGAGCTAATTTGAAGTTAGAAGCTAGTTTGAAAGAACGTGTTAAGGTCGTTGATAATAGTATGTTGGTTGAAGACCTTAGGACACGAGAGAAAGCTCTTCTAGAGAAGCTTGAATATATAGATGGCGAGAGAGATAGTCTTAGGGGTTTAATGGAATCCTTGAAAAATGAGCTTCTTGCTTTTGAAGAGCGAAATGTTTATCAACATTTTAGAATTACAACATAAATTAAAAGACTCTAGTAATGTCAAATTTGATTTGGAGTGTCGTTCGGAAAAATTAGATAAAATATTAGGAACGGTTCAAATTAAAAATGATACTTGCGGTTTAGGCTTCAATACTTGTAATGAATCTACTCATAAAGCCAAGACCAACGTTTTAGGAGAATCTACTAGGAATGCATTTAGAGATCACTCCTTAGGTAAATCTTTTCGACATGTTTTTACTTGTACACATTGTGGTCGAAAAGGTCATCTTAAGAAATTTTGTTTTGATCTTAAACGAATTCCTAGAAAATCCCAACGTAATGCAACCAATGTATTTAAAATTCCTACACCCCAAGATTACTCTTCATTAATTTGGGTTAGGAAATCTGACTTAGTTGCCTTGCACAATAAGGCTTTTGATTCTCATTTACTATCACATGCTTCCTCCGTTGCTAAATCTAAAGGATAAATGTGTTAGTTGATTGCACACTTTAGCTTTTGTACTTCATGCTATATTCACATGCTAAATGTATGCTTGTTTAATCATTTTCTAGTCTATACTCCATGCTTATCACATGCTAGAATTATGATTTTTGTTTATCTTTTGTATTATATTTCCTTCATTTTGTTTGCATTAAATGAAAAATACAAAAAGATTTTTGTTTATCATTTGGATTTTATCTCTTGGTAATTTAAGCTTAAAGAAAAATTCAAATGATTTTTGTTTGTCTTTTGAGTATATATATTTTTTTATTTTTGGTTAAAAATTTCAAAAACTCAAAAAGATTTTATTTTTGTGTGTATTTTGGTTTGACACACTTTAAGTGGCATATACTTGTGTTTGAATCTCATCTTTTACGCTCTCATGTGGCTAGAACTTTTGGTTTAGATTGTCAATCCTTATTATGTTCTTTACCATGCTTACATGGAGTAGTTGGATTTTGTGTTGTTTAAATGGATTCTATTTTTATATGCCTTTATTCACACATGCACGAGCTCCTTTGAATTTTTAACTTCTTATGTATATTTGAGCTATGTGAGGTGTTCTCCTTCCAATCCTGTTATCTACATATCTGTGACTTAGGAGGACTAGTGCATGTCAAAATCCGTTGCACGTGAGATTTGTGTGAAAAATGAAAACATGATAAATAAAAATGTGCACGGGGAAGGGCTCCGAAAGGACTAAGTGATCCTTTGCGATTGTAAGCCACCGTTTTGAATGGACCTAAAAGAAATACGTGGTCCAAAGGCCTTAAAAACAGAAAATATGGCATTAAAAGAAAAATAATTGCCATGGCCTATGTTTGATTGATATATTCATTCAAAATTAATATATGCTTATTGAGGGAGATTGGATGGTATATCAACGGTTTGCACAATGTCCGTTTATCCTAGTTGCGTATCTCATGTCATCACTCTATTGATTTGTAGAATCATCAATATGCTAGGCTTGTATGCATTGTGTATCTTTGTTCATTGAGTTCAATTTATATTGTCACATGAGGTTATATTCAAATGTGATGAAGTATGCAATCAATGGAGAACTCCGTGAACATGTTTTAAGTGATTGGGTCTAAATTTAATCGTTACTAGTTCACACCCCAACACTTCCGTTTCCATATAACACATTTTTGCCATACGAGTGTGCAAACTTATTGTATATTGTGCCATGTGTGTGTTTATATCTATATATATGTGCATGTGCATTATTGATATATTTCTAGTACATATATATATGATATTTTGTTTTGCCTTTGCCTTGCCTTCTAGTCCTTCTATGCTTATACTTTAGTTTTGGTCTCTATCTTGGATTAGTTATATTTTTGTTGTCCATCTGCTTTCATGTCTTATCACTTTAAGCTTCAACATGCTTTTATATTTGTTCTTTATCCTTTGCCTATTCCTGAACAAAAAGGGGGAGAATGATAGGGTGAGAAATGGTATCTTATCCTATTATAATTATAATCTTATCTAAGTTTAGGAGATTTAACTTAGGGGGAGTAGCTAACTTCTTGGGTTGATCATTTTGATAAAGGGGAGAATTAATTTTAGGGGAGTATTTATTTTAATTGCTTTAAATACTTTGATATTCTCCATGCATTTGATGAGTTTGCTTAAGTGTGCAGGAATTCTTCTAACGCGGCATCTTTCAATGGCAAAGCGTTTGATCCTTGGGTTGAGTCAAGTTTGGGTGGGTTATGTTTTGAGTCTAGTGAGCTTGACGGCCCTTTAGGATTTTTGTTTGGTTTTTGTCCCGGAATAGCCAAAGGGGGAGATTTGTAAGGACACAAATTTCCAATTGAGTCCATATATAGTTTTGGCTCAATTCCGGACAAAAACATTTATACATAGGATTTTATTTAATTGTTATATTCTCAAGCCTATGAAAAGTTTGTTTGAAGGCGTAGCGGCAAAGAGTATAAAGCTTCATCATCGTGCCGGTTTGCGTGCCTCGTTTCTACGTCGTCAACTATGGTTCCATGCTCCCAAGGTATGAATGCAATATTATATATATAGGAGCTTGGAACAAGTTTATTGGGTGTTAGGTTTAATTAAAACTGTGTTTTATTTTCAGAAAGAATTAATTAAAACTTTAAAATAAGTTTATAAAGTTTTCTGGGCTAAAATCGAATTTTCCAAACTTTTTGGAAGTTCGTTCGATATGTCGTTCGAACGAGATTGTCGTTCGAACCAGATGTCGTTCGAACGAGATTGCCAACGACTTCCCATTAAGGCATACTGGAACTTCGTTCGAAATGTCGTTCGAACGAGATTGTCGTTCGAACGAGATTTCCAACGAGTTCATACTGGAACTTCGTTAGAAGACTCGTTCGAACGAGATGCCAGGCGGGAACAGTTTTTGGTAGTTTTAAGCAGTTTTTCTCCCACTTCCCCACTCGTTTCTTAACCAACTTTTCTCAGACTTTATTATGTGCGGGAATAACATTTTCCAACTTAACTTTTCCATTCTATTCCATCTTTTAGAGAGAATTTAAGAGCTAAATTGCTTAAGGAAAATGTTCTTGTTTTGAGTGAGAGTTTTAAAGAGAAAAAATATACACCACTCTTGTTCACACCCAAATTAGTTTCTTCCAAGTTTCCATATTCATATATCTTGCTTGGAGTTTGGCACCGGGTTCATCTCTTCCGTTCAAAGAGAAGTTTCGGGTTTTCTTCTACATCCCATAAAGAAAGAAGAAGAGGTTGTTGCGGCATTACCCACTTGAAGAAAGGCTCCTTGCTCGGGTGACGGTGACCATATAAAGTCCGATTGGTGGATTCCGAGACCGCAGTGGAGCTCCAAGGTTATCTACTAGGAAGAGGTATCTACAAGAAGAAGCGGCGGGGCTTGAGAGGGATCGAGTCGTGTGTTGTAAGCCTTTCTGTCTTGTATTTGTAAATTCCGTACTTAGTGGATTTGTGTCTAGGGCCGTCCGAGGTTGTTTCCCGTTGTGGGTTTTTCCTCGTACATCTCGGCATAGTGTGATTGATTTATTTTTATCTTGCATAATGAATTAGAACTCATGCTTAGGGTAATTCAAGATAAAAATGGTTTTAATTGTCACACTTAATTTAATTGGGTGCTAATTAAATTTGGATAATTGTTTATTTAATTCAAGTCATTTGCTAAAATTGGTTTGGCTTTGGCCTAACTTTGGAATATTGATAATTATGACTTAGGCAAATTCTAGGACTTGAATTAATTGGTTTAAGTGAAATTTAATATTTGCATGTTTAATTCATTTTCACTTAAGTTTAATTTGAAATTAAAATTAAAATTTTTGTTTTAACTGAACCATCACACTTCTTTACGCTTCCGCATCTTGATATATATATAAAAGGAAATAATATTTTAATTGAGAAAAGTGAAATCGCTTCAAACTTAACTGTAAAAAGGGCAAAAGGGGGGAAAATGTGTGTTTGAATAAATAATGGGGATAAAAAGTGTAAATTACGTATAAAGTATTTTGTGTGGTTTAGCCGGTAAAAAGAACCTAAAAAAGGTGTTTATACAAGTAAATAATACGGTGTGAACCGGGTGCTTTTTTAAATACAGCTTGAGCCGGGAATTCAGTTAAATATGACGTAAGCTGTGTATTTTGCTAAAAACGACGGTTGGGCAGCAAGAAAAAGAACTTAATGAAAAGTGAAAGTTTTCACAACGGAGTAACCGGAAAAATTTACGAAGGGCTCGGAGCACTAGGGCTTCGGCTTAGGCTTAGACCCAAAACAGCTGACAAGTAAAGCAATCGCTGCAACATTTATCGCAGACGGTGTAAGTTCGTAAACATAAATGGGATTCGGTGAACTCCAAGATAAATGGTAATTATGAAAACGATAAATGATTACGAAGTTGGTATTCCAAGATTGAGTAACTCAATTCTAAACAATGAATAATAATGAAAAAACATGGAATTAATGAACTCTTGAATATGAGATAAGATGATAAATTTAGAATTGTAAATTTAAAGGAATAAAAAGGTTACAACTGGGTGGGGGCACTCGGATTTGACACATATATGTGTGGATACTTTAATATGATCTTAAAAGGATAAAAAGATATAGAATTGATTACTAGTGGGTAAGCAACTCCATAGTTTGGCATAATCCCAGGTTTGACACGTGTGTGCATGGATAATTTGATGTAAAGGTAATAATTGGAGGTGCGAGTAAATCAAGTGAAAGGTACAATCCTAAACTTGACACATTTATGAAAGAAAAATTGTTTTCAAACATCGGGTGCGTGAATTGAAATGATATTTAAAGGAACACCAGGCATGTGTTAATTTAAGCATAAATTGTTATTTTATAAAGAGGAATCATATTATTTAAAGATAGTCCAAGTGTTTGATTTTTCCAAATTGAAAAGATAAAGATTAATGATATTTAACCCAACGTAAAGATGTAAAAATCAAACACTTCGACTCTTTTTTGAATTAAATGGCTACATCGAAAAGATAAAGATTAATGATATTTAACCCAACGTAAAGATAATACTTTGAAAGTAAAACATGGTTAATGCACATGCACATATTATATAGTATAATAGTTGCATGTAGAATTCGGTAGAATTATAATAGTTACAGTATTGCATTCATTCTTTCTTCTGTTCATTTCTATATTACTTTTTGTTAGGAACTCCTATTGGGCATTGGCTCATCTCATTCAATTTGATTAATATTTCGCCTTTTGAGAGCGTTTTACAGATAAGTAATTTCTTATTCTTACGCTAGTAGCTCTAATCATTGGAACTCGGGACATTGCCCAATGGGTTCCACACTTGTCATTATTATGCTTATGTATCTTGAAAACGGAATTGCTTGCTCACTTGGTAATTTTAATCACTTAAAAATGGACTAAAAATATTATTTAGGTTGTTTCACACTTAATGCAACCAGATAGGACCGGGTTAACACCAATAAAGTACGAACACTCTCCCGGAAGCCACGAGTCGTCTTTGACACGAGTCTGACGCGCGACGCTCTGACACGTTAGGGCATGTTGGGACACGCTGGGACACGTAAAAAGACACGATGGGACACATAAAAAGGCACATTTTTTTATTTTTACACTTTTTTTTCCTTATGTGATGGTGATTCTGCTTTATTTATGATTTTTAATGTTAAAGTGTGTTGGAATTTTGTTTTGTATGGTCCATTTTCTTAATTTCATGCTAATAATGTATTTTATGGGAAAAATCTGTTTTATTTCATTAATATATATTTTGTATTATACGTATCCTAGCGTGTCGTATCCTAGTTTTCGAAAAAATCACGTGTCGCATGTCATGTCGAAACACATATTACGTGTCGAGTCCGTGCTTCATAGGTTGACACCCACGGGTAACCCCAAATTCCTGGTCAAGGCGTTACATAACTGGAGCCACATTTTGCAGACTTTCTGCTCTCTACTGCTCATTGGAGGTTACTAGTTGTCAGCCACCATCGGATGGGTTCGTCGGTGACCGACAAAGGAACCCAGTTGCTGCCATCACAAATCTTGGGTTTCAGCCCTTGGGTTTCATCAATGGTAATGATTCTAAGAAGCTTCATTTAGGTGAACAGTTCCATATGAAGCACTTAGTATCCTTGCTTATTTCTTGCCCTTAGTATCCTTACTTATTTCCTTGTGGCGGAAGTTACATGATCCAAAGAAGGTATCAATTTCTGTTGGCTGAAATATGTTCTTGACTTGCTCATTGAGACTGGTGCTGTTGTTCCAGTCCACTTCACAATGCAACGGATACCTCCATAAAGTTAGATGCGACCATTAGTGAACTATTTGAGAACGTGAGTTGATATCAGAGGTTCGTTCGTAAGTTTATCTACCCCGTTGTCACTCATCCATATATTGACTACATTGTTTTGTTGAGACAGTTAATCAATTTATGGATGCTCCGCGGAAGACTCGTTATGGGGCTATTAATCATATTTTTTAAGTATCTAGAAGGGAGCTTCAGGGAAAAGGTTGTCATATAGGTTGTCCCAACTTTCTAATAATAATAATTAGGTAGGTAACCGTTATGATCAACAATTCACTTTTTGATATTGTACCATTGGGGGTAATAATGACGTAAACTACACGTCAATGGCTAAAAGAAGCAAACAAACTCTAACTTTTAGAGAGAGACTCAAAAGATGTCTTATATTCAAGAATTGAAGAATAAATACAAATGAGACTACACTAGGTATTTATATGAGAGGAATTACTTGCTAATCAAGTGATTAGCTAAAATGACTAAAATACCCAACTAAAAATTAAAGAATGCCTAATTAGTCCCAAACATACTTGGAAACTAATTAAGGAAGAATAAAGCCTAAAAAGAACTAAATATAGAAAATACAATGAAAATAAAAGGAAAATAAAATGGATTCCCATCACTCTCCTCCCCTCAAAAATAGTTCGTCCACAAACTCAAAGGGGGAGTAAACTACAAGTCAATGGCTACACGTAGCAAACAAACTCTAACTTTTAGAGAGAGACTCAAAAGATGTCTTATATTCAAGAATTGAAGAATAAATGCAAATGAGACTACACTAGGTATTTATATGAGAGGAATTACTTGCTAATCAAGTGATTAGCTAAAATGACTAAAATACCCAACTAAAAATAAAAGAATGCCTAATTAGTCCCAAATATTCTTGGAAACTAATTAAGGAAGAATAAAGCCTAAAAAGAACTAAAAATAGAAAATACAATGAAAATACAATGAAAATAAAAGGAAAATAAAATGGATTCCCATCACTCTCCTCCCCTCAAAAAGAGTTCGTCCACAAACTCAAAGGGGGAGGCCAACAGAGTCACCCTCTAAAACTGTAACAGTGCATGGCCAGGAAGATGCTCGGCCTCGTCGAGATACTCTGGTGACTAAACCATCGCTAACAGGGCCCGGCGACGTGGCAGAGGGCAATCTGAAGCTCGATGTCCCACGGTGCTGCAATTAAAGCACCGAAATGTGGGAGGCATGTATGGATCGCAGCCATGGCCGGCCTGGCCATGTGCCAAATGGGCAATGGCACAGGGCCTATTTTAGAGTATGCACCTATGAATGTCTATTATAGGGGTCCAAAAATATTTTATGTATATTAAAAATGTCAATTTTTAAAATAAGTTTGATTTTTGAGGAGCCCATTTTTTTAACTATTCAAAAATAATCTGTCCAAAGGATGATTCAACTATCCAAACATCTCACCATTTTTTTAACTATCCAAAAACAATCTGTAAAAAGGATGATTCAACTACCCAAAAATCTCACCCAACTATGGGCCCCTAAAAAATAAGTGAAATTTTTTAGAGGCCCATTTTAGGTATTTAATATCTTTGTACAATATTTTTTTAGAAGGGCCCTAAATTGATTTTCGCACAAGGCACTCCCAGTTTTAGGACCGGCCCTGATCGCAGCGGAAGTGGTGGTAACTGGAGTAGTGGCAGAAGAAGTCAAGGCTAATGCTGCAGGAGTAACAAAACTCAAGGAAGATGGAGGTCGGGATGCTGAACAAGCTGCCAGGGCTGCATAATAGGCCTCGACCGTAGTAGCATACTCTACCGCCTTTTGGAAGGTCGGTATCTTTCTCAAGCCAAGGTCGCGCTGAATATGTGGCTGGAGTCCCAGAATATAGCGGCTAATCCGCTAATCCTCAGTCTCGGGTAGGGGAACTCTAGTGCAGAGGAGCTGGAACTGCTCCGTATAGTCCACTACCGAAGACGCGTAAAGAGATCTCGCTCGTATGTCAGGGGGTATAAAGGAGTCTCAAGAGCCAGTCCTGGATAGGAAGGAGTACTGCAGTCGTCCTACGATAGCAAAGGTCATTCCACCAAACTCGGGCAAAACCCTGAAATTTGGTGGCAACTAGAAGAACACATGAGCGGCCCTGAACCCGCTTGTAATCCAAAATTGTCTCCATAGCGCCGAGCCAATCGGTCATATCATCCGGGAAGAATCTACCATCGAACATAGGAATATCTATGCGAATATCCCTATTGAGACTCCGAGAAATAATCTGAAGTGCTAATGAAAGCGAGTCTCCATTCTGATGAGTGCCTAGACCCATCACATCACGGCACAGGTGTAACATGGTCGGCGGGTATCAGTGGTACCTGGGCAGGTGGTGGATGATGAGGATGATCACGAGGCGCTATGGGAGGTACAGGGGAGCCTCGAGGGTGATGGAGACATGTACCAATCAAATGGCCACGTTCCCCACAATAGTAGCACTGACGGTCTCGTAAAGGGACAAAATTAGGGCCACCGGGTGGGAGAATCCAATTCAAGATGCTATGGTGGGTGTCCCTCGTGCCGGAAGATGAAAAGGAGTCCGAATGGGATATGGAAAAGTCATAGTGGGACGGTACATGATGTGACGTTGGAGGGGGTGGTCGGGGATTAGGAATACCAAAATGCACACCGGGGGTATAAGATGGGTCGAGGAGCTTGAAATTTTGCCAAAGGGTAGGTGGGCCAGAAATAGGTTCAAGGCTTATCATGTGCAGGACATGATAAGGGATTGCATGATATTGGGCGTGGTTGGAAAACCCTAGAAAATCAAGATTGGGGTTTTTTCCACTGAAATTGTTGATGTTTGGTAAGTTTTCTTGAATATTTGGTGGTTCTTGAATTGGTCAGGGTTGGTTCTTGGGTTGATTTTCAGCATTGGACGTGATGGCTACAGTTCGGGGCGGATTTGGTGGAAATTCAGGGCTGATTTGACAGCGGATGGTGGTTGGGAAATCGCCTGGGCCCACTGATTTGTTGATAGCTGCTAAAATGCCGGCGGGGGATGGCAATGCCCTGGGCAGCGGCTGCTGCTTGGAAATTTGAAGATTTCTGGAAGCCTACAGCAGTAGGTGGGGTGTCCGGTTGACCCACATGGGTCAAATTATGTTCGGCATTGGCAAACAACTGCTGCTTGGAAATCCAGAAGCTATCTGCTTCAGTCGGAAATTGCGCCAAGGCTATGAGCAGGCCAGCAGCTGTCTTGCAACATTGGATCGACGGGTGTTCACCCGGACTGTCGACGGGGTTCTCAAGTTCATCTGGGTTTATTTGCGTTGCCTTTTTGCTGTATTTGATGGACTGAACAGCCCTGGGGCTGAATTGGTTGTTCTCAACTGCCATAAATTTCGGATTGGGCCAGATTGGTTCTTCTTGATGTTGACAACATCCTTCTTGAATTGTCATTGTGGGTTTGACGACTAGAGTTAGGGTTTTCGTTTTGCAACATAGAAAATTGTTGCATTATGGTTTCAAATTGGTTTGCATTAGGATTTGTTGTTTTCTTGAAATTTCAGTCAATTCTTCTATTCTTCGATCCATTTGATCTTTCAATTCTTGAATCTCTTCAACTTGAGGTTTGAATTTTTTCGGAGCCATCGAGAAAGTAGCGTACGATTTTTTCTTGATACACTACACACACCGATACAAACTAACAAACGAACATCAATGTTTGGAGTGATACCTGCTCTGATACCAAATTGACGTAAACTACACGTCAATGGTTAAAATAAACAAACCAACCCTAACTTTTAGAGAGAGACTCAAAAGATGTCTTATATTCAAGAATTGAAGAATGAATACAAATGAGACTACATTAGGTATTTATATGAGAGGAATTACTTGCTAATCAAGTAATTAGCTAAAATGACTAAAATACCCAACTAAAAATAAAAAAATGCCTAATTAGTCCCAAACATGCTTGGAAACTAATTAAGGAAGAAAAAGGCCTAAAAAGAACTAAAAATAGAAAATACAATGAAAATAACAGGAAAATAAAATGGATTCCCATCACTTAACATGGTTACTTGATGGAGTAAGAAATAACAAGTGGTGACTAGATCTAGTTCAGAAGCATAGTCCCTTGATATGGCTCAAATAACGTGTGTTGGAGTATAGGTTTTGATGTCATGGATCATGCGTATACATTGTGCAATAATGTAAACTAAGCACATTGGGGTTGATTGTCACTTAATTTGGGATCGTGTTATGCAGAAGAAGATTTGAAGCTCGTGTGTCAAAAGTTCAACTGGGTAACACTTACCACGTCATTGGATTAATCAATTTTTAAAAGTCTATTATGTTTCAAACTGAGCATATTTGGTCTAGATCACAGGAATTCCTCAATGATAATGCTGATCAATTCTCCCCTGATGCCTGGGAGAATCTAATTGATATTCAGGATAACATCAATTCTAAATTGCATGACAAGTTGGTTTGGAAATTAACTTCTAATTGTAATATACTACAAAATTAGCTTGGGATCATATTAGATTCCAAATGGTCTCGTGTGGATTGAAGTCAAACTATTTGGAATGCATTTATTCCACCTTAAATAGGTGGATTTATGTGGAAATTGATGTATAATGCCCTTCCTTTTGATGTGAATGTCAGGTGTTCTGCTTCTCCTAATATCGAGGGCAAGTTCCATGTCATGGTGGACAGTGATGTTGCTAAAGCTGTGTGGAGTTGGTTTGCTGTAAAATTTGGTCTATATCCATATATTCTTCCTTCCATAATTTGTATGCAATTTGGTGTAGAGGATCAATCTCAAAAGTCAAGCAGGTATGCTCAGAATATTTTCTTTTATTTTATAGCTGCTGAAATTGGGGCTTGCTAGAAATGGACTTCTCAATTGAGCTCACACCTCTCCCAACAGTCATAAATAAGGTAGAGAAATAAATTGCAGATTTAAACCCCCTTTGTAAGCCAAAAATCAATTACTCCTTTCAGGATGCTTTTAACTATTCAGAGTCTTTGTGTTATGCCTCACAAGATTCATTCCAAACGGGAGATGTGGTATAAGTGGGATCCTTTGCCACAAGATCATAAAACTAAGCGTGGAAGGGTCTTCTAAAGAGGGGTAATGCTTCGGGAGGGGGTATCCATGATCATGAAACCAATATCACAGTTGCATTTTCAGCTTACTTCGACGAAGGGGAACAACATGAAAGCTGAGATCATGACGCTCTTAATTGGTTTGGAGCGAATTAGGGACCATAATCTAAATGTTAGCCTCATAGCTCCCAGGTGCTTGTTGAGGCCTTTCTCGGTAAGGCTGCTGCGGGCTGGGACAATAAATATTTGGTGAGAAATTTCAGAGAAAAAAAGATGGTTGTTGACTCTGTAGCCTCTATTGCACATACCCACCTTCAAACTTTTTATTGGAATATCCATGCTTTGGATCAGGAGGTGCGCCAGAAGATGCTTCAAAACGTGAATGGTATTTTCTTGTACATGGGGCGTTTATCATAAAACCCCTCATTTTCTATTTTTGAATGCTCCTTTTGTATAAGGGGATCTGTTATAAAGCTCCTCATTTTTCACATTCTTTATCATTGTATTGGTGTCTGGTTTTATGTCCCCGATGGCAAATTTTCGTGGTTTGAATATTTTATTGCAATAAATAAAATAAAAATAACAAGGTTTGTGTGCTATAACTTAAGGGCGAGTATTAGAATTCCTAATTTTGTTGTGCTCAAGACTATATTGCTTTAAAGAGGGGTGTGGTATTACAAATTTCAGGGTTTTGTTTTACGTTTCCCCCCCGAAGTAATGTTGTATTTAGACATAACACCCCACACACACCCCGCGTGCGTGTATGCATAAGGTACAAGCAAGATTATGTCTAATTACGACATTATCTCAAGGGACAAAGGAAAAAAAACTAACTTTAATGGTTCTCTTACTAATAAAAAAATGTTATGGGTCTGTTTAGCACGGACACAACCCTTGTTCACCAAAATCCATCGTCTCACTAACTCAAACACCCATTTATTATACAACGCGCGAAGGCAGATCAACAGACTTCTGTGCTATTGTCGTATTCATTCCTCATCTAATTTGCAATTACTTTTTTCTACTGGTTTCACTTAATTAACAGTAATGATCTTTCCTTACAAGCTCCAACGCATCTCTTTGCCCTACAACAAACAAGGAAGTTTGACATGTACAATGCAAACGATATTTGAAACTGGAAATGCAAATAGACCTCCAAAAGCCATAAAAGGAACCTTAAGTCTTCCAAGTGCTCCAAATCCCTTACCATCACATGTCGGTTATATATATTAAAGGGGCTTTTGGGGAAAGGTCCAACCCAATCCAAAAGTGTGTAAAAATAGGACGGCCCACACAATTTTATAAATTCAATCCCTGTACTAAAACTATCATTAAAATGACCAATATACCATTTGACAACTCATACAGAAAAAATCCCATCAAATCTTTGAAAGTCCAGAACTTCAAATGACGTAAACTACACGTCAAAACGCTCCTAAAACTATCTAACACACCTTTGGAGATAGAAATACTCGTTTCTATTCAAAATTCAAGTCTATCTTCAAATGAGGATTACAAGGGTATTTAAAGGGGAAAAGTAGCTTAGGCTCTAATCTACTATTCTAATTACAAAAATGCCCTTAATAGCCTTTACCACTCCCACCTCTAAGTATTAAAGCAAAAGAAAATACAATGACATAACAAAAAAAATAACAAAAAAGAAATAAAAATGACGAATAAACCCTAAAATGGGATCCATTTCCATGACTCTCCCCCTCTTAAAACCAAGCTCGTCCTCGAGCATTAAAAAAAATTAGGGACTCATGTGGAATTCCAAAAATACGTGCAAAACTTGTGGGGAGCCTAAAATTAATTTATGAAAGTTGAGGAGTGCCCATCCCACAATTTCTCTTCTTCATTTCTCTGGTCAACCCTAAAAACTTCCACCCGGATAAAAATCAACCTTTTGGTGCTGTTATGAGGGTCTTGGGGTGGTTCGGCCTAGGCAGTAGGGTTTTGGCTAAGAGAAAGTGGCCGAAAGGGTTTTTCGGTGGCTGGAGGTGGGATTTGGCCAAATCCGAGTGGTGTGAGGGTGAATCTGGGTTGTTTTTGGGCTGGGGTTTGGATCGGGGCACTAGGGATTGGGTTTTGGGTAGAGGCGAGTCGGGTTATGAGGTTCTTGTGTTCGAGTAGCCTAGGGTTTTGGTCGGCGGCGGGTGGAAAGGTCTTTGCGTTCTGGTCGGGGCTTTTTTGGGGGGTGAGCTGACTGGGGAAGGAGTCGGGTAAGGGGTAGGGGGTCTAGGGTTTGATCGACGGGGTGAATGGAGGCAGTGGGGTGGTCGGCGACAGCAGGGGGGTCACTGGGGTGGTGGGCGGCGACCGGTAGGGTTAGGGTTGGGCGGGGTGGACTAGGGTTTTGAATTTTGGAGGAGATGAGTTGGAAGAGTAGGTCAAACTTCTTGTTTAACTCCTTCCTCAACTCTTGAATCTCTTCAGCTTATTTGATTTTTTTGGGAGCCATTGATTATAGCATACGATTTTATCAAAAAAATACACTGATACACCACACACTAATTTTGGAGCGACACCTGCTTTGATATCAATCTGACGTAAACTACACGTCAAAACGCTCCTAAAAATATCTAACACACACCTTTAAAGAGAGAAATACTCTTTTCTATTCAAATTCAAGTCTACCTTCAAATGAAGATTACAAAGGGTATTTAAAGGGAGGAAGTAGCTTAGGTTCTAAGCTACTATTCTAATTATAAAAATGTCGTTAATAGTCTTTACTATTCTCACCTCTAAATATTAAAGTAAAAGAAAATACAATGACATAACAACAAAAAGAAAATAATAATGACGAATAAACTCTAAAATGGTCCCAAATTCACAAAATTAATATATTTGAAATCGACATCTATCAAACAATACCCATATTCGATATTTTTTGACAAAAAAATCAAAACGAATAAATTTACTATTTCACTAAAATCTCCATTTTTTCCGGCAAAAACTCCATTATTTTCTACGAAAAGCCTTATCCTCCAGCTCCGATAATGATGCCATTGGCGCGAACCAAAAAAAAAATGGACGAAAAAGAAAGAAACGAGGGAGAGAGAAACAATCGAGCAAGGATTCCGACGGTCTCTACTGGATTCTTGAGACGAGGATTCTGGTTGGTGGGATAGAGTGAGGGTAAAGTTATGTACTATTTAGTTTTAGAAATAGAGTAAGATGAGTAAAGATATAAATATCTTTTTCAATTAAAATAAATAACAATTTACCTTACTAGTTTTGTATACTCCTATTTATAAAGAAACGACACAAATAAATATTATTTGCACCATATGGATTACATTTATAAACATAAAAAAATGTCCTATAAATCCAAACGATATAGAGGGGAAGATGATATTGGGCCTAATTCTGTGTCTCTATTAAATTAGTTGAAAAGCATCATTTATATGATAGGCGTGAATGAAAACATATATAGAGGGATAGAGAGAGATGTGGGTATTATCTCAAAAGAACCTGCGTAATTGAGGGTGTAGGATAAGCCGTTGCAGCCGCGAGCTTTGACGCCGAGCTTGAGAAAGGGGCGTTGGCGTTGTTGTAGAAGTTGGCGTATCCTACCAGCCGCCGCTTCGGTTAGGCTTACGGCCTGGCGCCGGAGAGCAGGGCCCGCCCTCTCCGCTGCTGCCTTTACAATTGAAGAAGAAGCTGTCATCTATTTCGATTTCGAATTCGATCTCTATTTCTATTTAGAATTGCAGAGCTTTTCTATTATGACCCAACCAATCGACTTTAGTTGCTTTTCAAGCTTGTCATACCCTTTTAACCGCATCAAACGAAATACCGCTCAACGGTCGTAAATTGTAAAATCTGTAAAAAAATATATATATATATCTTATAGTATATACGTATGTAGTAGGAGCATTGAGAATCCTCAAAGGTGAATCCTAAATTCTCAGATTTTTGAGTTTTTTTTAATCAAGAAAATACACATGACTACATATGATGTTTCCACATAAATTCTAATAAATCATACTCACCATCAAATTCGTAACTTCTGAATACCCGTTTACCCACGTCTCTTTTAAAACTTCCACATACCACCCCTCTTTTAAAACTGTCACATACCCTCCGTAATGCTTGCATCATCTCTTTATGCATCCCCCATAAGAGAAAAAACTCTCGTATCTCTGCTCTCATATACAAAACCTTCCATGCCCTCTCAAATAAGTCAAGTGAGTTATTTTCTGTAGTCACCTTCCTTTCTCTCTGCCTTTCATTTTTTAGTGACTTCTTTCGAATTTTTTTTTACACTCGAGTATAAACAACTAATCACAATTAAGGTGTTATTTGTGTCATTCTAAATCTAGCATATTGTCCGACAAGTTATCGTTTAACTTCTCTTGGTTTTTTATACGATGACAACTTTGAGTAGATATAACAAACAGGTAACACATGAAAAAATTGTGTCTGTTTATATCACCTTTCTTTACTCTCGGGTATGTGTTTTCTTGACTTTCGTCTTTACCGAGTTCAATTATCCGTTTGGTTCTTTGTTTTGAAAACATTTTTCGCGTTCTGGTGCTTTTATCTGTACGTGTACGTATGTTTTGAATTCTAATTTATGAGAATTTTTAATTTTTTAACTCAAATAAATACACGCTTAGATACACACCCTCCAAAATATATTCTTGCACGTTTGAAATTAAACTGACAACCTTCCACGCTCATTACAGTTATTTACTCCTACGAATGCTCAACTCATAATTTTTCACTCTCATTGTCGTTAAAATCTCTAGGACTGCCCAACTATATTTCTCTTCAAAATCCAAATGGAACCATGTCTCTCTTCCCCAAGATACCCACCAATAAACATTATTACTTTTGAACAGTACCCAATTTGGAGGACAAGGTATTTGACGTTCCTGGGGTGTAGTCCTTCGATCAAACAGGCTCAGCCATATCTGATCCAGTGGAATGGTGCTGGTGGATGTTATGAATATGTGCAAGGATATGAGGCCTACGGATATGCACCACCTCTTCAAGAACCAAATGCATATTAAGGAGGCTATCCTGGATATGAGGCCTACGGATATGTGTAACTTATATACATGTTATATACGTTTTACATATATACTTATATATATATATATATATATATATATATATATATATATATAACAAAAGAAAATACTGTATTCTATATAATAACAGAAAACATAAAAAAACTATAATTTATATATTCTTATATAACAGATATAAGTTATATACAATATATCTGTTATATATATATTAGTATATAACTGTATATATTACATATATGTGCTTTATTAAATGTATATATGGTATTTCCCACCATTATATATGTATATCATCAATATTTGTCACTATTATATACACCGTATGTGCGAGTTAAACATATATAAGATTGTGTTTGTGTCATAACATTTACATGACATGATATTTTTGGAGTGTTACCGCAATTAAACAAGTGATTCATTACGTGGCCCAAGTGATTTAAAATTGATGTCCATCTATCAAACTACACTTATGAGCAGTCCGATTGTAATTTCGTGATCGTCGGGATGAGTTTCAAATAGTTCAGATTCTGTTTGACACTAATCGTAATGAAGTGGCGGCTTTGTCGAGCAATATTTGGATTAATTTTCGGCATGCTTCGGGTAATTAAAAATATTACCGAGCTAATTGACACGTAGTTCGTACCATGGATAATACATACGGGTTGTTGCGCACCTGTGTGCTTACCGAGGTGCGTGTTCGATGTGTCAAAAGTTTGACAAAAATAACTAAGTTTACGAAAGTGAAAATTTTGAGCTATGTTTGGGCTAAAATTTAACACGTTTCAGGTGCTTGAAAGATTAATCCGACTTCACCAACATCGACTCGAGACATCCAAGAGTCTATACGTATGATCGAAATCATTTACTTAGGAAAAAAAATATATATTATTATCTGATGTTACACACTTATATATAACAAATATATGTGATTCCATTTGCTGTAACAGATATATGTTACATACAAGTATATATGTTATATATATAAGTATATAACTGTATATATTAGATATATGTGCATTTTGAAATATATATATATATGGTATTTGCCACCTTTATATATTTATATCATCAATATTTGTCACTATTATATACATGGTGTGTGTGAGTTAAACATATATAAGATTGTGTCTATGTCATGACATTTACACGACATGATATTTTTGGAGTGTTACCACAATTAAACAAGTGATTCATTACGTGGCCCAAGCGATTTAGAATTGATGTCCATCTATCAAATTACACTTATGAGCAGTCCGATTGTAATTTCGTGATCGTCAGGATGAGTTTCAAATAGTCCAGATTCTGTCTGACACTAATCGTAATTAAGTGGCGGCTTTGTCGAGCAATATTTCGACTAATTTTGGACATGCTTTGGGTAATTAAAAATATTACCGAGCTAATTGACACGTAGTTCGGACCATCGATAATACGTACGGGTTGTTGTGCACCTGTGTGCGCTTACCGAGGTGCGTGTTCGATGTGTCGAAAGTTTGACAAAAATAACTAATTTTATGAAAATAAAAATTTTGAGCTATGTTTGGGCTCAATTTTAACACGTTTCGGGTGCTCGAAAAATTAAGCCGACTTCACCAGCATCGGCTCGAGACATCCAAGAGTCTATACGTATGATCAACAGCGTGTTCGAATTAGCTAAGACATACGTTCTACTAGACTCAAATTGTGAACAAAAAATTGTTATTTTATCAAAAAAATAAATTAGGATTTTTTAATATAAATGCATAAATTAATATATATATATATATATATATATATATATATATATATATATATATATATATATATATTTATTACAATTACGTATATTAAGTCTTTCAAATAATTTTTAATATATACATAAATATTCATATATTTACATACTCTTTTAACTTAGTTTAATATCAAATAAAAGTTAATAATTCATGATTTTTTTTTTTTTTGTAGAAACCCGAAAAACTATTGGAAAAAAACTGAATAAAACTTAAATTTTATTCGAACACTTAAAATGCTAATACGCTATGTTTTGTCATTGAAAGTAATGTAGTACGTAAACTTTATCTTATTTTGTGAGAATAAAGTAAAAATATATGATTTTCAGCATTTTGTATTTTAATTGTGCTGTATTTGTGTGAGGTTAAACAATGATTTCGTGTAGTATTCTATATGTGTCATGTTCCAGTTATATGGTGCATAAAACGTAAATATTTAATATTTGATGTATAAAACGTAAAGAGACAATTTTTTTATTCTATACAAAAGAAAATTAATTAATAAAAAAAGTATAAAAGGGCTTGCCACATGCCCGTACATTTATTAACAATTTTGAACAATTATTCGTAACATGCAATTCCATTAATTTTTAATCAAATAATAAAGTATGTCAATAACATAAGTAAAATGCCATTATTATTTGTAGTAAAATAAAAATTAAGGATGAAATAATTTAAGAACATAATTATTTAATATAAAAGTATAAAACTTAAATAAACAGTTATTTGTTTATGTACAAAAATCAAATTAATTAGTAATAAAATGATTTACAAAAAAAATAGAAAAGCTTGACTCGGGCCCGTGCATATGTTCACGATTTTGATCAATTATTTGCAACGTCCCATGCCATTAATTTCTAATCAAATAATAAAGTACGTCCATATCATAAGTAAAATATCATACTTATTTGAAGTAAACTATAAATTAACAATGAAATAATTTAAGAACAGAAATATTAAAAACAAGAGCATAACACGTAAATAGACAACTATTTATTTCTATACAAAAATCAAATTAATTAATATTATCCGTGATTGATTAATTAAACCTAGTCTAGTTTTTTACATCAACAGATTGACGCCGTCTGTAAGAAACGTATTGCTAAACGTTTTTCACTCATTCATTCACTAAACATGACTCATATTCCTGAATTTAATATCAGGAATGATGGCATCCCGCCTGTTCCGTCCACTCCAGTAATAAATAATGATCTAACTGGAATCCCAAATAGCCTCGCTAGAGGTCAGGAGGCTATCCAAGATACCATAAGGCAGTTAGCCCAAACGCTGCAGGCCGAGTCCCCTGCCTTGTCTACTCGTGGAAATATGCCACCACCGCCTCCAAGAAACAGCAAACATAGCCAATCCGGGACTACTAGAGATACTTCTTACTGTCCAGGAGAAAGTTCTTCACTTAGAACTTCGGAACCATATAATGAACAATCTTTAACTTCCGAACGATTGAGTGCTTTGGAAAGGTTGAGTGGACCATCTCCCTTTGATCGTTTAGAACACAGGGGGAATAGAAATGTTCCCAGGGCATTGTCGAGAAATACTCGATGACCAATCGATCAACGTGAAAGCTCAGCCCAATCGAGATAAATGCCCGACGAACTGCCTGTGCCGAACAGACTTCGAGAAGATTTCTGTATAAATAATTGGTCGGAACAGTCGAGCTGCAACACACAAATCTGATGATGGTAATGATGCTGGTAATAATGCACGAAAGGGCTTTATTCAACGATTGAAAGATAGGTTGGGATAAATGGCGAAGGCAAAGAACCCTTTTACAGAGAAATTTTGTGAAGGGATCTCTTTTTGTGTAAACTATTATGGATTTTTCCACTCCTTCAAAGTTTAAGGCTCCTGTGGTTACGCCCAAGTATGATGGAAAGACTGATCATATTCTTCACATAGAATAATTCCAAGCAGCAGCTCACATTTACGTCGTCCCCGACGAAATGAGATACAGGGCATTCTTAGGAACAATTACAGGTCCTGCACAAATTTGGTATAATAGCCTTCCTCGAGGATAAATCTCTAGTTTTAACCAGCTCACCGAGCTATTCATTGGCAACTTCTGCTTTGGAGCCAAACCTGTGAAAAGAGTAGCTCACTTGCTTAGTGTAAGACAAAAGGTGGGAGAAAGTACTAGAGATTATATTACTCGCTTCAATAACGAGAAGCTGAAAGTCATTGATTACGGGGAAAAAAATTGCTATTACAGTCCTCATGAGTGGATTTATCCCTGAGAAGTTCTACTACACACTTACCAAAGATCCTTCGAAGACGATGACAGAGTTGATGGCTAAGGCAACCAAGATAATGAACGCCGAAGAAGTCATGGCAGCCAAACAAAACTCGGGAGTAAAAACTGAAGCTAAAACCAAGAAAAGGGCGCAAAAATAGCATAAGGAGCATAAGGATTCAAAGCAAAAGGGGAATACTGATAGACTTAAGAAATACAACAATTACACTCCACTAACAAAAGGCATCCACCGTGTCTTGGAGGAGATAAAACATAGTAATGAGGTACACTGGCCTAAAAAGCTAAGAACACCTACTAGAAAGAAAGATAGGTCTAAATACTGCGAATTTCATAGAGATCGTGGGCATACGATAAATCGCTGCATTGCTCTTCAGAATGAAATTGAAGCACTTATTCGGAGAGGAAATCTAGATAGATTTGTTAATCAGCGGGATAATAGTGTAGCTCGGCGAAGGTCAAAGTCTCCATGCAAGCCCAGAGATGAGAAAAAGAGAACTCATGAAGACGATCAAAAAGATCCCGACCTACCTAAAAGGCCTAGACAAATAGAATGTGAGGTATTCATGCTTAGCTTTAGATCGTTTGATTGTCAAAAGATTACAGGTGGAGATATAGGAAGAGTAGATCATACCGCTGAAAGTAAAGCTTACCTCAATGAGGCTCAAGCTTGCTCCTATATCCAGAGAATTAATCTGGCCGAGGAAGATCGATCGAGGAAGGTTAACAAAGATAAGTTGGTGATTGGATTTTCTGAAAATAACCTTTCAGGGGTACTATATCCCCATGATGACCCCTTAGTAATCAAAGTCAGAAGGCAGGATATAATTATTTTCGGGATATTGATTGATAACGGCAGCTCGACGGACATCATGTTCTACCCATGATTTAATAGCCTGGACTTGAAGCTCAACCAATTGGAACCTTATCACATGCCTTTAATAGGATTGTCTCGAGAAAAAGTATTTCCATTGGGCACAATCAAGTTGGAAGTATTGATCGACACCTGGCCAACAAGTCAGACAGAGAAGATACGTTTCTTTGTAATGGACAAAAATATCCATTATGCCTATAATATGATCATGGGAAAAGTAGGATTGAAGATATTTGAAGTTGTGTCATCTACATTCCATCAATGTTTGAAGTTCTCAACCAACTTCAGAGTAGGCGTCGTAAAAGGCGACCAGAAAGTAGCTCGGGAATGCCATTACTCCTCTGCTGAAAAATAAAGTTTGGAAGAAATAAAGAGAAAGACCACCACTTACCAAGTGGATATTTCTGAGCCCAATAGCGAATATGAGGTTGAAACCCTAGATTCGAGGAAAGAAATAGAATTAGTAAAAGGTCAGATAGTAGAAGCAACGGAGAGCATTGTTCTAGATGAATAAAAGTTGGAACGAACTACTTAAATAAGAACAAAACTGGATCCTATTTTTAAACAGGAGCTAGTGACGTTCTTGAGATGGAGAAAGCACGTATTTTCTTGGAGTTGCGAAGATATGCATGGGATTGACCCTAATTTTCTTTATCATGAGCTCAACGTCAATAAGGATGCCAAGCCAGTAAAGCAAAGGCGTAGAGTATTTAGCCCCAAGAAGAACCAGGTTATCCAAGAAGAGGTAGAGAAACTTCAAAAAGCCTAATTTATTGAAGATGTGAAATATCCAGATTGTTTGGCCAACGTGGTTATGGTCAAAAAGAAAAACAACAAGTGGAGAATGTGTATGGACTTCACAGATCTGAACAAGGCATGCCCAAAGGATCATTTTCCCTTACCACGGATCAATCAACTCGTTAATGCTACATCAGGGCATGAGCTATTAACTTTCATGAATGCGTATTCTGGTTATAACCTGATTAATATGAAACCTGAAGACGGGAAAAGCACTTCTTTTATTACTCCCCAAAGAACTTATCGCTATAATGTTATGCCATTTGGTTTGAAAAATATAGGTGCTGCTTCCAGAGATTGGTGAATAAAGTCTTTGATGAGAAAATAGGCAAGAATATGGAAGTATACATAGATTACATGCTGATAAAAAGCAAAAAAGCATTTGACCACATTGTCGACCTCAACCAACCCTTTAATCAGCTGAAGAATCACTAAATGAAGTTGAATCCGACCAAATGTTTATTTAGTGTTCAGGAAGGAATGTTTCTTGGGTACATAATAAACCAGAGGGGAATTGAAGCAAACCCAGACAAGATCAAAGCATTAATCAAAATGCAGTCCCCTACTTGCAAGAAGGAGATGCAGAGGCTAACTAGGCGAGTAGCAACCTTGAACAATTTTGTGTCCCGAGTTACTGACAAATATCTCCCGTTCTTGAAGTTGAAAAAGTATTTAGGATCACCCGTATTACCCTCCCGACTAATTTTGGGAGAAAAGTTATACTTATACTTGGTTGTTTCTGAGTCAGCTGTGAGTTTTGCCCTGATACGAGAAGATATTGGAGTTTAAAAGCCTATCTACTACATGAGCAAAGCCTTTCGAGGAGCATAAATTAGATATCCACGCCGGGAGAAATTAGCGTTGGCATTGATTGAGGCATCCAGACGGATGAAACCTTATTTTCAAGTCCATACTATTGTGGTGTACACTGATATGCCTCTTCGACAAGCCTTGCATAAACCGGAGAAGTCTGGGAGATTAATGTATTGGGAAATAGAATCAGGAGAATAGATATAGTGTATGAGCCAAAGTCATCATTAAAAGTCCAAGTTGTTACAGATTTTATTATTGAATTCACTTATTCGGAGATACCCGAGCAACGAATAACTCAGGCAGAGCAAATCCAAATAGGGGATAACCCAAATGGTCTCATCAATGACTAATACCCCGATCAGACCCCATTAGGGAAACCTCCGAAGAAATTATTGTCAATTTACCAGAGACGTACATCGGAGAATGGAGTAAGCATGGAGATGGCCAAAAGATATGAGTAATCATGGAGTAAAATATTTCATCATGGGATATTATCAGACTAAGTGTTTGACGACGACATCCCCATATGGAACTTGTATGCAGATGGATCATTTTGTGTAATAGGAAGTGGAGCAGGCACAATACTCAACACTCCTGATGGAATGGATATTGAATATGCTCTATAATTCCAGTTTCAGGCCTCAAATAATGAAGCAGAGTATGAAGATCTTATTGTGGGCTTAAGTCTAGCTCAATCACTGAATGTCGGGCAAGTTGTGGCACAGAGTGGTTCTCAATTGGTGGTGAATTAAATTTTTGAGTTTGTATAGAGCCAAAGGAGAGCTAATGACAAGATACTTAGCCAAGGCGGTGGAAGTCATGACCAAATTTCCAGTTGTTCAGATGAGCAGAATTCCAAGATTGGAGAACGCCTGAGCTGATGCACTTGCTCGGCTGGCATCAGGCACCAGAATTGAGCTCCGAAGAACTATTTTCATTGAAATTTTTGCTAACAGCAGTATTAATGAAGACTTAACGATTAATTTCATCGCAGTAGATATGGGGCTATCTTGGATGGATCCCATTAAAGCGTATATTGAAGAAGGAATCTTGCCAGCAGATCCATTCGAGGCCAAAAAACTTAAGTATAAATCAACAAGATATGAGCTAGAAAAGGGAGTACTATACAAAAGAGGATTAACAGCTATTCTGGATCACTGTGTCCATCCAATGGAGGTTCACTACTTGATAGAAGAAGTTCATGAAGGGTCTTGTGGGGCTCATGTGGCATGCAAATCATTGTTGCAGCGTATTAATACCCAGGGTACTATTGGCCAACTATGAGAGCAAACTGTATAACTTTCTCCAGAAGATGTGACGTGCCAAAGGTACTCCAGTATTCGTACAACTCTATAGGCTATTCTCACTCCAATCACCTTGCCTTGGCCATTGGCTAATAGACTTAGTCGGCCACTGTTGACCACCCGAGAAAGATTCAAGTACTTAGTCGTGGCTGTGAATTATTTCACAAAATGGGTTGAGGTAGAACCATTGATAGACATGCCCTATAAAAAGGTCTATCGGTTTATCTGGAAAAACATCATTTGTAGATATGGTTTGCCTTACGCCTTCATCACAGACCATGGCACACGGTTTGATAAAAAAGAATTTGTCGTCTACTGTGCCCAATTAAACATTCAAAAGCTGCGTCATCCTCAAAGCAACGGGCAAACTGAAGTGATGACAAGACTCTGCTCAATGGGTTAAAGAAAATACTTTATGAGGCTAAAGAAAATTAGATTAATGAATTACACTTTGTTTATGGGCATACTGAATAACTCAATGGACTACCACTGGAGAAACGCCATGCATGCTGGCACTTAGAACTGAAGTAGTGATACCAGTTGAACTGGGTTTACCAACCCACAAAATGTTAAATTTTAATTCTCTTGTTAGTGATTTTATGCGAAGATTAGACCTCGATATGCTCGAGGAAGTGCGCGAGGATGCAGCCTTGTGAAATGTTACTTACCAACAAAGAACAACACGATTTTATAACAAAAGGATGAAGCTGACGAACTTGAAGGAAGGGGATTATGTGCTCAAGAAGGTGATTCAGAGGACCAATAAACTTAAAGCGAGTTGGCATGGGCTAGGGGTGGTAAACGGACGGATACTGATCGGATACCATGTTTTCCATATCCGTATTCGCTATCTGAATGTACTATCCGTATCCGTCCGGATAGTTAAAATAACTATCCATATCCGTATCCGCTCGGACACCTCGGATTCAGATAATATCCGTATCCGTTTACATTATTTAGCCATCGCAAAAAATAACAATTAAAATATCCAATCCAATGAAATCTAATCCAATCCAAATAAATATATAACAAAATTACTGCCTCCTAATATCAACAATTATGGATTCCATAATAATAATATCATTTCATAATGATAATATGGCTTAAAGTCATCCATAGTTTACAACCATATAAGTTTAAAGCCAGTAAAAAAAAATAACAGTCGCATTCCATGACAGTAGAAATAAATATGCACCTTTTAGATTAATCAAATTTATTAAGAATGATAACCTCATGGACCTTTTGTCTTCAAAACATACTGATATTTTTATTTTAATAAGTATACATTTTTATTTTGTATATAATATACATGTTGCTAACTTCAGTTCTCATCACAATCAAAACCATCTCTTTACTTTTCTATTTCTCTCTTACATTCTATTATGTTTCTCTCTTATATTCTTTTCTGTTTCTCTCTTACATTTATTTATAATTAAGAAAACTAACGAACAACCACATGAGAGTTTCTTTTCTCTTGTTTTGTACGAAAGAGAAATGAAATGAAGTTAGTTTTTTTTTTTAGTGGAGTATATGTTCTTTAGTCGGTGTATGTTGTATGTGATAGGGTGTATTATAACTTCAGTATAACTCTATGATAATATACCCAATAAAATAATAATACATGACATTTTATAATATACACAATAAAATAATAACTTTAGGGTGTTTTTATTTGGAGTGGAGTATATGTTTATTTTTTTTTTTGGGAATAAACGATTAAGGTTTTCTTTAATATTTATTTACTAGTAATACTAATACTAATATTATTAGTAATATTTTAAGCATATGTTTGACGGATACGGATATCCGGTAAAACGGATATCCGATAAAATGGATACTCTGCATCGGATACGGATTATCCATGTCGGATACTAGTACTATCCGTATCCGTATCCGTTTTCTCGGATATTTTTATAGAGTATCTGTATTCGTATCCGTTTCCATATTTTCGGATAAATATCCACAAATTCGGATTCGGATATCGGACATATGCGGATTTTCGAATATCCGTTTACAACCCATATCGTATCTCAACAGTTATCCGACCAGGTACTTACAGAATTGAGACTCTAAAAGGAGAAGAGTTCAAAAATCCTTGGCATGCCTAGCACCTTAGGAAATATTACCAGTAACGTAATAAGATAAATCTTTGCAATCATGTCACCTCAGTATCAATAAAATGATGATTTCCTCCATTTTTTTGAATTTTTTTTGGGAGTACTGATGATATACATCACCACATACTTAGTCGGTAAACATGCAAAAATTTCTCGGAACAATAACCACATAGTTGATTAGTGATCACTCAATAGTTGGTCGGTACAAGAACAACAACCACATAGTTGGTCGGAGCTCGAAACAACAACCACATCGTTGATTGGTGATCACTCAATAGTTGGTCGGCACAAGCAAAAGTTGATCGGCAACATACAAAAACCCAAGTTAAGATAGGACTTTAAGTCCTTAATACTTAGTCAACACAATCAGGGATAAAGATCTGTATAAAAATCAACAAGTTTTATCTAAACTGGGCAAAATGGCAAATGAACGTTGTGAAGATTCCTAAATAGGAATGTAGAAATATATTCCACATATGCCTGCTGACCACTCGTAACTAATGCTAAACCTAAAAATTTAGGTGCATTAGTAAAACCTATGGAAATACCATAGGTAACTAGTACTAAACTTGGATTTAAATCCAAGCGTGCTAGTAGAACCTATGATCACATCTAGGGCTGTGTTTTTTTTCCGAACTTTTCGATTTTTCCGATTTCCGATCCGATTTTTTCCGAATTTGGAATGAAATTTTAGTTTTCCGATTTCCGATTTCCGATTTTTCCGAAAAAAATCAGATCGGAAATCGGAAATAATTCTGAATTTCCGATTTTTCGATTTTTCCGAAACTATGCCGATCCGATTTTTCCGATTTTTTTCCGAATTATTTCCGATTTTTTCGGAATTATTTTCCGATTTCCGATTTCTTTTCCGATTTTTTGTAAGTTTCCCATATCCCACATCGGTTGGGAGAGGGAGAGGGCTCCAAAATATGCTCTATAAAAGGAGAGTATCCTCCTAACTTCTACACAAATGAAAAATGAGCCAAATCCTCATGTGTTTACATGTTGGGTTAAGCTATTTTCATTGTTTCTTTAAAATGAGAATTTCGAGTAATCGAAAATCCATAATTTATTTTTTTGAAATTTTGGAATTTCCGAAATTTCTGGATTTTTAATATATTTTGTGAATTTCCGATTTTTTCCGATTTTTGCCGATTTTCCGATTTTTCCGAATTCGGAATTTTTTTTAATTTTCCGAAAAAATCGGATCGGAAATCGGAATAGTTATTTTATTTCTGAAAAAATCGAATTTTTTTTCGAATAGGCATTTTTCGATCCGATCCGGCCGAAACACAGCCCTAATCACATCAAAGGTAACTGATACCAAACTTAGAAATCTAAGTATATCAATAGAACCTATGATAATCTCATTAGCAACTAGTACTAAACTTGGGCAAATGCCTATGTGTATCAATAGAACTGATGAAACAAATAAGTCATTCACATCCAGAAATTGACAAGATAAGTAAATTAAATATCTTTTCATTCATATAAATGATCATTACATGCAAATATTATTCATAGTTGAATTATAGGAGCAAACTACTCTACTAGACGCTTTCCTTCAGCCCTAGAGGAGCTCGGTGTTGGTTCCATGCCTGCTGGAGGATCATTCAATGTGTATGGGGAGTTAATGAAGTTAAAATCTTGAAGCATTATCCTATTGCTGCTGCTCGGAGCATCTAACAAATGAGGAGGCTGAACTATTTTTAGCTCGTCATGCAGACCATAATCCCCTAAGTATTTGGAGATAAGACATTGGGGAATGGTTTTTATAATGATCCAATTGATATCCAGTTTAAAAGGAGGATCTTGACTCTCCAAAGGCCCTGGATCAGCCCAATACCATAGTCTACTATCCCGATCAACCTTCATAACTGTTAGGTAATTGGTTCAGCCCCATTTATAGCCTTCACGTTGAACTTGACTAAAGCGTTCATCAAAATGACCAAGAGACTCATTGTACCCCTCCATCCAAACTTCTCTGGGTTGCTTGTGAAATTATAAATTTAACCTTTTAAACTGGTGTTACAGTTTCTTCAGCACTCCATCCTTGATTTGCAGTTGAGAAGATTGGGTGGCAAGTTGCTCACCTTGGTTTTGAATCTTTTGGGACATCTCAACAATGGTTAAATTTTTTGCCTTTATTTGTGCAGCCTGATTTGTAAGTGTCTCTTAAGTTCTGCTTTCGTCAGTTATAACTCGGTTAGGTCTTGCTCTTGATTGGGAGGAGGTAAAAGGTTTAGATTTTTTTTAAGGCCTCCAGTTCTTCCCTCAGATTAGCATTTTCAGTCTACAAAAATGAGACTCCCTCATCAGCAGCAGCAGTAGTTGAAGAAACCTTCAAAGAGTTCAGATCCTCTCTCAAACTGTTATTTTCTTCCTCCAACAGCTTGGCAATGGCCCTAGCCTCATCCACTTCACACTTGAGCAAAAACTCTTTCTTTTTAAAAGAAGAGGCATGTTTCTCTAATTTTTTCTCAAAACCCCAAGATTCACTTAAAGCTTTGTACTTATTCTCATAATCAGCATCCAGGAGAGCCTTGGCTTCTTAGTGATATTCTTGAAGCTCTTCAATTATTTCAAAGTAAGCTACATTATTAACTACTGCCCGGTCAAGAAAACACTTCAGATACAAGTATGCTTCCTTGGCTCGATTTGAAACGTCAGCCCTGAGCAACTTTGACAGATCTTCCTCAGACAAAGTCATGTGACCAACCTTGAAAAGATTATTGCACCTTTTGAGTAGCTCGAAGTCAATAGAGGAAAGTTGATCCATTTTGGCCATGAACTATAATAGTTAAGAAATGTGACAACCCGAATATAATTATGATTAATTATTCTTTGAATCATGTTTAGCTTATGTGCTATGAGTAATGTGTTATTAATATATATAATTTTATATAATTATGCTTAGTCTAATCCTACTTTAATAAATCATGAAATATCGAATTAGTTACAAACACAAAATTTTGAAGCTTTCGATAGGAATGTTTATGTTTGAGACAAGTTTTGACCGTTATAATATAATAATAAACTTGAGATGAAAACTAAATAGTTGTAAATATATGAATTAGGTTTGTAAACAGTAAGCGGTGTGTAAAACAGAGGTTCGAGTAAAGAGTTATGAACAGGGGCAAATTTGTCCATTCGTTAAGTAGTATTTTGTCTTATTAGTATAACAAATGGTTTGTTTTGATTGGTTGGAGAAGGAGGTGGGTTTTTCCAACTTTAAACACTTTAAATGACCTCCTCCTTCATCATATTTCATCCATGAAAGAGTTTTACCTTGAGGAAAGAGAATCAGTGAGTCTATGAAGCAAAAAGCGAGGAGAAAAAATTGGAGAAAAATTCGTATAATTTACGTAAAAGTCCCGAAGGTAATCCTACCCTTAAATATTGTTATTTTTCTTATATTACTGGTTTAAATGATAGAAATCATCAAGTGTTTATATCACTTCATTGCCTTGGTATATATGTATGGATATATGCGAGTTTAAGCAAGTTGAACGTGTAAACCCTTGAAATTGATTCGTTTAGAAACTTGTGTATTCAAACTTCTATACCTTTTTGTATACTTACTGAAATTGAGAAATTCTAGTTTGATATCAAAATAGACTCATATATGTATAACCTATCATAAAATTATATAAAAATACCAAGAAAGGAATCTTCGGTGACAGTTTGAAATTCAGGTATAGAATCTGCCCCAAAAGTGTAAATATACACACCATGTGTTCGATGTTTTGCTTGACATAGAAAATGAATCTTAAAAATTATGAGACTTTAATTTTTTATTATTCAATATGCTTATTGAAATTTGATAGAATATCATAGAAATTTATTATGTAGAAAAATTATGATAATTTCTGAAAGTTGACTAAACGATAGAGCCTATAGAGCAGATTTGCTATGTAGTAAAGAAATTGACATATCTTGCTCTAGAAAGCTTGAAATGATGTGCCCTATTTTGTGTTGGAACCCTAATATAATAAGTATTGGGTTATTAAGAATAAATTAAAGTATGTTTGGCCAATAATTTGGATATGTTAAATATCATAACAGGAATTTAGATAGAACTTCATTTATGATAAATGGGTTGAACGGAATCATATGATGCTTATGAATTGAGTTACGTTTTAGTTATTCCTTGGATTGTTAATATTATTATGATGACACTAATATTGTAAGAATGATAGGAATAGAAGAAGAACCGACTGAGCAAGTGCCAGATAAAGGAAAAGGAAAAGTCTGTTAAATTTTAAAGGTGAGTGTACTTATGATTGCTTCATATATAGATATGAAAATGATATGATGGATATGGATATAGCTCTAAGAGCAAGATTTGTTTGGATATTAAATTATCCAGGATTGGTTTGAATACTTCGGTATTGAGGATTTGTTTGGATATTAAAATATCCAAGATTTATTTGGGTCTTATGATCCAGGATTAGAATTGGACAAATATCTAATGATTTGTTATTGTCTTATGACAAGGATTTGTTGGAACTTATATTTTAGGATTTGGTATTGCCAACGGGCAGGATTGTTTGAATTTTATATCCTCCGATTTGATATAAAACTGTTACTTCATTGTAGGGAATGAGTACCTCACTAAGCTAAATGCTTACGTTTTATATTTTAACATTTTCAGGTTTGTATACTGCGAGTTAGGATATCACATGATCGGTGATTTTGAGAGTTATACCGTTAGAAAAAGTTAGGGTTAGACATGGGGATTTTATCATTGCCACACTAAAGGTTTTATTACACTCACACATTGTATATATTGAGTTAGCATGGGTTGATCTAATGATTGTAATAGTTAATCACGGTATTGTATGTCCGCTTAATTATGACTCTGATGTTAATTATGTTATGGTACAAAGAACAATATTATGTTCATTATGTACATTATACCTGAAAATATTAATAAATGAATTATATTTCAAATGTGCTAAAGATTATGATTTAATTATTCGAAAAATAAATGATTAGAATGGTTTTGGGTTTGGGGTGTGACAATTACTAGTATCAGAGCGTCAAGGTTATTGATTCTAGACGTGTGTGACAGTTAGGTGGCAGTTATTGAGTTGATTTGATATTTATGAATTGTTTATGTACTAACCAATAGTTTAGTATTGTAAACTGTTTATATTGGTTGTTAGAATTTTATTGTATTATAAATCCTTATAGATGGAACCTGGCAATGAACAACATAGAGAAGAGGGAGTAGCTTCTCGTACACATGAGGATATTGAAATTGAACAGAGTGTTGCGGGAAGGGCTAAAGAGCATGATCAGCCTATAAAGATGCAAATAATGGCACAAGTGATGCTGAGGATGGAAGAACAACAGGAAAGAAATATGTCATTAATGGAAGAATAACAGACTAGATATCTAGAATCAAAGACTGCAGACAGAATCGAGAAAGAGGCAAGGAAGGAAATTAAAGACACCATTTATGAAAAGTTCCTGAAGTTGAATCCTCCAGAATATTCATGGTCAATTGAACCTTCAAAAGCTGAGATATGGGTTAGAGATCTGGAGACTATCTTTGCAGTGACGAAAGTTCCAGATAATCAGAAGGTAAATTTGGTTGTGTTTAGGCTAAAAGGAGAGGCCAAATATTGGTGGGAAACCAGCAACCATTTGGTGCCCAGGACGGAAGGTACTGATATTATTACTTGGGTTGAATTTATTAAATCTTTGTATGTTAAGTATTTTCCTAAAGTTTATAGGAGGGAGAAAATTAGGGAATTTATAAATCTGACCCAAGGGAAAATGTCTGTGAGGGAGTATGAGGCTAAATTTACAACTTGATCTAGATTTGCCACTAAATACGTGGAAAATGAAGGAGAGAAATGTAGTAAGTTCCAAGATGGACTGATATGGCCCATTCAAAATTGAGTGGCCACGTATGAGTTAGAAGATTATGCTTCTCTGGTGAACAAAGCCACGATAGCAGAAAGACACTTGAACCAAGGGGTGGTGAGTAGAGAGAGTTTTAAGAAAAGCAGATTCGACGCATCACAGTCTAAGGGAGGTGGGGTTGGAAGTGTTAATATGGAACCTCATAAATTTCAGAGAGGTGGTGGAGAGTGTGGTAAAGGCCATGGGAGATTTGGTATAGATTGATAAGCACCCAAAAGTGTCTATTTTATACCCCGAATAGAGGCATTTTAGTCACTCGTTTTAATTAATATTGGTCTTATGATGTATTTTATTATTTTTCAGGTCAATCATCAGTCCCAACATCAAATAATGCTAAATCAAGTTAATTGCGACTCAATAGCGATCAAAAGCGTTAAATGAAGAAATTCAAAGCGACCGTGAAGTCAGAAGTCCCATTGAGTTTGCCCAGAAGAGTTTCGATGTCCCGAACCTTGTCCCGAATCAAATCTAAGCCTAGACCGAGCCCAGTCCATACCCCGAGCTCGGTGTGTGTTGAGTTTGTGCCTTTTTAGATTTTCTTAGATTTTTATTTTGAGTCGTTTTATTTTTAGGATTTATTTTAGATTTAGATTTAGATTTTTATTAGAATTTTCTAGGATTTATTTTCTATTTTTAAATTTCTCTATTTAGATTTAGATTTAGATTTTTATTAGTTTTTAATTTTTTATCTTTATTTTATTTTATTAGGATTAGTTTTTTAGTTTATTAGATTTTATATTTTTTTAGGACTTTTATTTTACTTTTATTAGATTGTTAGTTTTTATTTATTTTATTATTTTAGTTTTTTTATATATAGATTAGGATTTTAATTTTAACTAATTTTAATTTTTTTAGTTTGTTAGCCTTATTTTTTTAGTTAGGTTGTTTGATTTTATTTTTTTGGTACAAATTAAACACACATTTAATCCACTAACACCTAACTATCCTACACACACCACACCTAAATTACTCCTCACCTTCACACTCTCCTACACCCTCACACACACAATAAACCTCACCTTCATCTTCCCCATCAAACACTATCTCTTTCTCTCTCCTCACTAACATCCATAACCAAACCATCACCATATCTCTCTCCCTCTAAACCCGTCGACCCTTGCTCCAACCCCACCCATACCAGACCCGAAACCCGCGACCCCTTTACTGCCTTAATCGCGACCTTACTCCTACTCCCTTACCCGATCTACCGAGACCAACACGTCCAGCTCGAACCCACCTGCGTCCCCGATTCGACACAACCAACATGCCGGACAACCCCAAAATCGAGAACCAACCCGCTACCCATCTGGCCGAACCCAACTCAAACCCGAATTCGTCGGACAACCAAAACTGAAAACCCACCTGCCATTGCCATCCCAAAAAAATCGGACCTGCAAATCTCAAAACAAAAGACCCACGTGCATATCTTGACTTGGTCAAATGAATCCCAAAGAAATCTCCCCATCCAAAACTAAAGTTGTGGGTTATAAAAGAAGGCAAGAACTCTCATATCTGCGGACACGGAGAGAGAACGTGAGAGACGGAGAAAAAAAAAAGACTGCAGAGGGTAGAAAAATAGCGAGAAAAAATCATAAAAAAATTAGTTTAGGATTAGAAAAAATTGTTAGGTTCAGTATTTACTTTCAGTTTTGTAATCCAGTCAGTTTTTGTGACGAGTTTTGGATGCGTGTTCATGCACACAGTTGACAGAGGAAATTATTGCGTATCGTATTTCTTTGTCTTTCTCTTTAGTTTCTTGTTTGTTAATTATGCTTGTGCTGAAATTTTAATCATGTATGGCTAAACACCCCATTCAAGGGGTGGGATGAAACGCGTGTGTTGAGTTATTTAATTAACAAATTTTTCATTGATGTGTTCTAGGCTAATTAAATTGGAAAAAAATCACACATTAATTTATGTGACGAGAGTTAATAAATTAATGATGAAAATTGATATTTGATTTTTGGATTTGACTTAGAGATAAGTTCTATTCTTAATTTCAAATATTAATTCCTTGTGTGCAATTTAAAGACCCGTACAAATTTTTATAAATTGATCTTAGCGGATAATTTGTAAGAACAAGTATGAATCTTAACTTTTTATATGTGGTGACAATTCCTGATTTAATTGCTGAAAAATATAAAATTGAATTTAGGATTGTAACGAGAGTTAAGTTTTAAATTCAATATTATTTCGAACTATTCAATTGAATAATTAGGGCATTAAATTAAATTGACTACGCGGTGTAATCCCACCTCTTGTTTTTTCTCATAAATTCTAAACTAGATTACTTTTTAAATTTTCGTAGTCATTTTAGTTGCATAAATTTTCATTTCCTCCCTCGATTTTTTTTTAAATATAAAAAAAAAACATTTAAAAAAAATTTAAAAACACAAAAATATTTTTGATAAAAATTAGAATTACAAGTTTTAACGATAATCGTTTCAACGCTAGAAATTGGATTGATACCCGAATTTGCCACGATACTGAATTTTTAACAAGTTTTGTAGTTGATTATAGGAATTTTGATACTCGAAGTTTGACCTCAATGACATTCCAAATCTATATCCAAGGAAGACACAAATTAAGAGTTATTGGAGATACCAGGGGTGGGGGATCTTCAGGTTTAGTTAGAAATCCAGAAAGGGGTGAGGCCCCAATGTGAGTTGTTACATGTTTATTTTGTAAAGAGGAAGGGCATTATAAATCTGAGTTTCCTAAGCTTAAGGGACTGGAATGATACCATTGTCTTTAAGTGGGCATATTAAGAAGAATTGTTCGTAGTTGGCAGAGACTCCAACAACACCTAGTGAAGTAGCAAGCAAATGTTACCTTTAGGAAGTGGGGAGTGTGGGCAGAGGACAAGCTAGTGGTTATAGGCCAAGTGGGTGAATCTTTACGATAAAAGAGGCTCAGGTTACTCTGAATATGGTGACAGGTACACTTTCTATTACTAATAGTAGTGCTTATGTTTTGATTGATCCTGGTTCCACACATTCTTTTGTGTCCTATAATTTTGCTATATATTTGAATAAAGCGTGTACTCGTTTAGATGGAGTGTTGGGTATTTATATGCTTATGGGGGATATGGTTGTAGCTGAATATGTTTTTCATGATTGTGTTTTGACTGTGGGGGGTAGAGATACAGTTAAAGACCTTCTTCCATTGGATATATCTGATTTTGACATAATTCTGGGAATGGATTGGTCATCTAAATATCATGCATATATAAATTGTTTCCGTAAGGAAGTTGTTTTTAATATGCCTGCTAAGTCTGAATTTTTATTTGTGGGGGAAAGGAAAATTGTTCCCAGTTGCATCATTTCTGATATTCAAATGGGGAAATTGTTGAGTAAGGGTTGTGAGGGTTTTATTGCATATGTTCTTGACACTAGAAAGGGGTATTTACAATTAGTTGATGTTCCTATTGTACGGGATTTTCCAGAAGTGTTTCCTAGTGAGTTACCTGGGGTACCTCCAGAGAGAGAGATTGAATTTAGTATTGAATTAGTACTGGGGACAACCCCTATTTCCATGATACCGTATAGAATGGCACCAGTTGAATTGAAAGAACTCAATTTTCAGTTACAAAATTTACTTGATAGGGAGTTCATATAGCCTAGTGTGTCTCCATGGGGTGCACCAGTCTTATTTGTGAAAAAGAAATATGGTACTATGCGGTTGTGTATTTATTATAGACAAGTGAATAAAGATACAATTAAGAACAAATACCTTTTACCTCGTATAGATGATTTGTTTGATCAGTTGCAGTGTGCTAAAGTGTTTTCAAATATAGACTTGCGATCAAGTTATCATCAGTTGAGAGTGAAGGAAAGTGATATCTCTAAAATTACTTTTAGTACTCGGTATGGTCATTTTTGAATTTTTGGTGATGCCTTTTGGAGTGACTAATGCTCCAGCTGTATTTATGGATCTTATGAACCGAGTACTATATCCTTTTATCGATTCGTTTGTGATAGTTTTTATTGATGATATTTTGATTTACGCACGTGATATGGTTGAACATGAAAGGCATCTCACAACTGTTTTGAATGTGTTGGAAGATAAGTAGTTGTATGTCAAGTTTAGCAAAAGTGAATTTTGGCTATCACAAGTTGTATTTTTAGGCCATGTTATTTTTGGAGATGGTATATGTGCTGATCCCAAGAAAGTATAAGCTATTGTAAAATGGGAGAGTCCAAATAATGTGACTAAGATAAGGAGTTTTCTGGGCTTGGCTAGATATTATAGGAGGTTTATTAAGGGATTTTCTTCGATTGCCTTGCTGATGACTAAATTAACCCTGAAAGAAGTAAAGTTTGAATGGAATTGTGATTGTGAAAATAATTTTGAAGAATTGAAAAAGAGGTTGGCAACTGCACCTGTTCTTACTATTCCACATGGTGGAGATGGTTTTATTATTTATACTGATGCTTCACATTTGGAATTGGTTCGTGTTTTTATGCAACGTGGTAAGGTTATTGCTTATTCTTATAGGCAATTGCGTACACATGAATGTAATTATCCTACGCATAATTTAGAAATTATTGCTATTGTGTTTGCTCTGAAATTGTGGCGTCATTATTTGTATGGTGAAGTGTGTGAAATTTTTACTGACCATCAAAGTCTTAAGTATTTATTTACTCAGATATAGTTGAATTTGAGGCAAAGGCGGTGGATGGAGTTAATTAAAGAATATGACTGTATAATTCACTACCATCTAGGGAAGGCAAATGTAGTTGCAGATGCTCTGAGTAGAAAGGCTTCGGGCAGGTTATCTTTTATTTAGTGTGCTAGAGTCGCCCACGTTATGGAATCGAGATTGATGGGAGTAGAATTGCAGCTAGCAGATGGGGACAAATTCTTTGCTCATGTAAGCGTGAGACCTTTGTTAGCTACCCGTATTCATGAATTGTAAAGTCAGGATCCTTTTCTTGAAAAGAAACGACAAGATGTCCAAGATGGTAAGTATAATGGTTTTTGTATTGTTAATTATGGCACTTTATTACATAAGCTGCGATTATGTGTACCTAATGTGGATGAATTTAAAGCAAAAATTTTAGATGAGGCTCATAATTCAATTTATACTATGAATCCTGGTAGTACTAAAATGTATATGGATTTGAAGGAAAATTGTTAGTAGAATAATATGAAGAAGGAAATAACTGATTTTGTTGCTAGATGCCTTATATATCAGCAAGTGAAAGTGAAACATCAGAAACCTACTGGTTTTCTTCATCCATTGCCAATACCGAAATGGAAATAGGATCATGTAATGATGGATTTCGTGGTTGGGCTCCCTCAATCTCAAAAGGGATCAAATTTGATTTGGGTAGTGGTGGACAAGCTCATTTTCTAGCAATCAAGACTACGTATATAGTTGATAGGTATGCTAGATTGTATGTTAATGAGATTATTCGATTGCATGGAGCACCTGTATCTTTTGTGTCAGATAGGGACCCTACTTTTACATCCAGATTTTGGGATAGTTTACAATATGCGATGGGTACTAACTTAAAGTTTAGTACAACTTTTCATCCTCAAATGGACGGGCAGTCTGAGGTAACCATACAGATTTTGGACGATATGCTTAGAGCTTATGTGCTTGATTTCAAAGGTAATTGGGATGAATATTTACCTTTGATAGAATTTGCATATAATAATATTTTTCAATCTACTATTGGTATGGCGCCATATGAAGTTTTGTATGGTAGACGATGTCATACACCGATATGTTTGATTGAAGTTGGTGAAAGGAAGATAGAGGGTCCAAAGTTGATTGAAGTCACCACTGAAAAAATGAAGATTATTCAAGATAGAATGAGAACAACTCAAAGCAGACAGAAAATTTATGCAGATAAACGATATAAAGATTTAGAATTCCAAAAAGGGGACTATGTGTTTCTTAGGATATCGCCATGGAAAGGATTTATGAGATTTGGAAAGAAAGGGAAATTGAGTCCACGCTACATTGGACCTTATAAAATTCTCGAGAAACTCGGGATGGTTGCCTACAAGTTAGCATTACCGTCGAAGTTAGCCGATTACATGATGTTTTCCATGTTTTAATATTGAGAAAAAATGTAGCAGACCCTTCACATGTATTGGTGGAACAACCTATTGAGTTGAAAGAAGACTTGAGCTATGTGGAAGAACCACTTGTGATTGTGGATAAGAAAGAACAAATATTGAGATTCAAAGTGATCCCACTTGTGAAAGTTGTGTGGAGAAGGCATTCCATGGAGGAAGCTACGTGGGAGAGCAAGGATAGCATGAAGATGCGTTATCCGTATTTGTTTAATGTGGACAACCAAGGTATGTAAATTTTGGGGACAAAATTTTCTAACGGGGGGAGAATTGTGATAACCCGGATATAATTATGATTAATTAGTCTTTGAATCATGTTTATCTTATGTGATGGGATTAATGTGTTATTAATATATATAATTTTAGATAATTATGCTTAGTATAATCCTACTTTAATAAATCACAAAATATCGAATTAGTTACAAACATAAGATTTTGAAGTTTGCGGTAGGAATGTTCATGTTGGAGACAAGTTTTGATCGTCATAATATAACAATTGACTTGATATAGTTGTAGATATATGAATTAGGTTTGTAACACAATAAACAGTGTGTAAAACAGAGGTTCGAGTAAAGAGTTATGCTGAAATTATGAAACAGAGGTAAATCTGTCCATTCATTAAGTAGTATTTTGTCTTATTATTAGTATAATAAATGGTTTGTTTTGATTGGTTGGAGACGAAGCTGGGTTTGGCCGACTTTAAACACTTAAAATGACCTCTTACTTCATAATATTTCACCCATTAAAGAGTTTTATCTCGAGGAGAGAGAATCGGGAAGTCTAGGAAGGAAAAAGTGAGGAGAAAAAATTGGAGAAAAATTCATAGAAATTACGTAAAAGTCCCGAAGGTAATCTTACCCGTAAATCTTGTTATGTTTCTTATATTACTGGGTGAAATTATAGAAACCATCAAGTTTTTATATAACTTTCATGCCTTGGTATATATGTATTGATAAATGCGAGTTTAAGCAAGTTGAACGTGTAAACACTTGAAATTGATTCGTTTAGAAACCTTGTGTATTCAAACTTCTATACCTTTTTGTATACTTAGTGAAATTGAGTTATTCTAGTTAGAGATTAAAATATCTCATATATGTATAAGATATCCAAAAATTATGTAAAAATACGAAGAAACGAATCTTCGGTGATAGTTTGAAGTTCAGGTATAGAATCTGCCCCAAAAGTGTAAATATGCACACCATGTGTTTGATGTTTTGCTTAACATAGCAAATGAATCTTAAAAATTATGAGACTTTAATTTTGTATTATTCAATATGATTATTGAAATTTTATGGAATATCATAGAAAGTTATGATGTAAAAAAATTATGATAATTCCTAGAAGTTGGCTGAAGGATAAAGGATCCGATAGGGCAGATTTGCTATGTAGTAAAGAAATTTACATATCTTGCTGTAAAAAACTTAAAATGATGTGCCATATTTTGTGTTGGAAACCTAATATGATAAGGATTGAATTATCAAGAGTAAATTAAATTATGTTCGGTATATAATTTGGATATGTTAAATATCATAACATGAATTTAAATAGAACTTCATTTATGATAAATGGGTTGAACGGAATCATATGATGCTTATGAATTGAGTTACGTTTTAGTTATTCATTGGATTGTTAATATTCTGATGATGATATTAATATTGTAAGAATCATATGAAGAGAAGAAGAACCGACTAAGAAAGTGCCAGATAAAGGAAAAGGGAAAGCCTGTTAAATTTTAAAGGTGGGTGTACTTATGATTGTTTCATATATAGATATGAAAATGATATGATGGATATGGATATAGCTCTAAGAGCAGGATTTATTTGGATATTAAATTATCCAGGATTGGTTTGAATACTTCGATATTCAGGATTTGTTTGGATATTATAATATCCAGGATTTGTTTGGGTCTTATGATCCAGGATTAGAATTGGGCAAAGATCTAATGATTTATTTTATCTTATGACAAGGATTTGTTGGAACTTATGTTCCACGATTTGTTATTGCCAACTCACAGGATTGTTTGGACTTTATATCCACATATTTGATATAGAACTGTAACTTCATTGTAGAGAGTGAGTACCTCACTAAGCTAAATTCTTACGATTTATATTTTAATATTTTCAGGTTTGTACACTGCCAGCTAGGATATCACATGATCGGTGATTTTGAGAGTTGCACCATTAGAAAAGGATGGGGTTAGACATGCGGATTTTTTCGTTGGCACATTATGATTTATTTATTCTAAAAATAAATGAATATAGTACTTTTGGGTTTGGGGTGTGACAAGAAATATCCAATCAACAACAGAATAAAGAGTTTGAAGCAGTAATCGAAAGAAGACAAGCGCAGAGACAAGAAATAGTCATTTTTAACAGTTTTTATTTTGTTCTCCCAACACTGCTTCTCAGTTTCCAATGCTTGTTGGGATTCAAGCAAGGACTTTCGTAGGCCTTTAAAAGCCTCTTTTACATCTTTTGAAGAAGAACGAAGTGCATCGTCGTTCTCCAACATCTGGTTGAAATCAACCAGGAACTGTAAAAAGAGAAGCCAAATTAGTACAAGAAAATAGTAAAAAAGTACAAGTATAAAGAAGCAAGAATTCTTAGCAAGGCAAGGCTTTGGGCAGTCCTTTCAGAATTTTTGAAACGGGGCATGGCAAAGGCGGCACCCCTATGATCTGGAAAAGTACCAGATTTTATTAACTGTCTGGCTAACCCAGGACCTATGACCATAGGAGAACCAGTGTCAACAACAGATAAATTAACCAAGTTCTATTGGTCGGTAGCACAGCAGTTCCTACAACAAGTCTGCAAGGAAGAACTTTTCTTATACGTTTAAGAAGGGACTCTTCACCCTTCTTAGTTGGGGCTTTCTTCCCAGCATCTTCTTTATTAGTGGCCCCACTAGTAGCTGATTTGGTGGAGCGAGGGGAAGCAACATCTCCCATAATATTGAGGAATTTCATATTTTCCATAGCTGCAGCAAGAGGAATATCAGAATCTAAGGATGAAGAGGGACCAACAGTAAGTTCACTAATGCCTGATTATGTGGACACTAGGTCCTGGTCCAAGTCAAGCACAATGGTAGGAGAAGCAGCAGAAAGTCTGGAAACAAAGGATATGACAGAACTCTTGTATTTCAGCAAGTATGATGTCGACCTAGTATGTTCCTCGCTAATTTTCTGATGAAGACCCTAGAGAAACTTGAGCTCGTTAAGCTTAATGTCACCTTCTTTGGGACATTTCCTCTTCCTGTCAACTGCAAGTAAATAAAAACTACTAATTAAATTAACATTTCAGCAGAAAAGTTGTTAACAAAGTCACATAAGAATTTAAAACAACGTATCCCATGGCCTTCCTGAGGGCATTTTAGCTCACTGTACACTTCACCCATTGTTAGAGGGGCATATTGCCAATTTTTGGCAATCATTCCATGGTCAAAGTAATCCCTATTAGAATCAGGAAGGTTAACAACTAAAGCTATATTTACAGCCCTAGTTTTTAAATAATAAGTATTATCACTGGTGACCCACTTATAACAAAATGTGATTTCGGGAATGCCTATGTGGGTCCCATGAAGTTGATTGAGCATTAGAACACCACTAACAACCCTTCAAGTATTGAGGGCTACTTTAGCAGGTACAATGTTAAAATATTGATAAAATTCCAGAAAAAAATGATTTGGGGGAAAGGTAAAATTGCATTTAGCAACAAATAAGGAAGGGATCCAATGACCCTCGGGCAAAGAAAAACGTCTATAGGGGGATTGGGAAACTCTAAATCTACCCAATCTAGTATGTTCCATTCTTTTCTAAACTTATCTAGAGAAATAACAACGTAAACTATGATTCGATGAGAAGAAAAAAAGAAAGAGAAAGAATTCTTACAAAGACATAGGGATTCGATAAGAACTAGAAGACAGGAGGAACAATCGCACGAAAACTGAAGAAATTACAGTAAAAACTAGAGAGTTTGAGGTAGGAGATGATCGGGATTTTACCTCCTCTTATAGATTGCCTCGAAAATCGGCGAACGTAATGATTAAAATGAAACGACGATTAAAATTTTGGCAGTGTGACACCCCGCCTAATTAAACATCGGGTGACCAAGTCATGATTAAATTAAAATAAATTTCCCATATGGTTCATTCTTAGCATCACTGTTTATACAAAATTCTAATAGCAGAAGAACGATATCGTAAGCACGTAAGAATGAACAACATTCCTAATAATAGGGCTCTATAACAAAATGACGATGAGCTGAATTCGTAGTAAGCATTACAGAATCTAAGGACACTAGAACCTGATACTTTGATACCACTGTGACACCCCGCCTAATTAAACATTAGGTGATCAGGCGTGATTAAATTAAAATAGCTTTCCCATATGGTTCATTCTTAGCATCACTATCGAAAAGTTTTTAATTACTAACCACCTAAGTGAAATTAGACCGGTGCCAAATTTATCTTTTTTTTTAAAATAGAAAAATGAATAATGCGGAGTATCATCCTGGTAAGGCTAACATGGTGGCAGACGCGTTGAGCCAACGATCTACTGGGGATTTAACTGAGGTGTGGAAAATAAAGTGGAGTGAGCTCCAGTAGGAGGATGAGGTGGCCAGGGCGTACATGGCGGTTATGACGATCACTCCCAAGATCGTTATGCGGGTAGTAAAGGCTCAGGCAGAGGACTAGTTCTGTCAGGACAGGGTGCGACGGTTATTAGCTGAGGGTGCAAAGTCTTACTCAGTCAGCTCAAAGGGAGGCCTACACTTTAATGGGAGATTGGTAGTGTCCGAGGATGAGGAGCAGAGGCAGGCAGTGATGACCGAGTCTCACAGTTCCAGGTTTGCGATACATCTTGATGGGGATAAGATTTACTAGGACATGAGGAGAAAATACTGGTGGGTCGATATGAAGATAGACATAGCAGAGTTTGTCTTAAAGTGTGTTACTTGTCAGTTGGTGAAAGTTGACCATCAGAGACCTTTGGGGTTGTTACAGCCACTTGAGATTCCCGTGTGGAAGTGGGAGAGCATCTCGATGGATTTTATTACTGGACTACTTACTTCGCAGTGGGGTCAAGATTCGATATGGGTGATAGTGGATCGGTTGACCAAGGTGGCTCACTTCTTGCCAGTTCGCACAAACTATGACACGATGCAGTACGCGCGGCTATTTATTTCGAAGATTGTAAAGTTGCACGGAGTCCCGATTAATATTGTGTCTGATAGAGACAAAGATTTCGTGTCGTATTTCTGGAAGAGCTTTCAGGTGTCCATGGACACAAACTTACGGTTGAGTACGGTGTACCACCCGCAGAATTTTGGGTAGACTGAGAGGATGAATCTGATGCTTGAGGATATGCTGAGGATGTGCATCCTAGATTTTGGGGGAGGATGGGAGAGATACCTTCCATTGGTAGAGTTTGCGTATAACAACTCTTACCAATTTACTATCGGTGTGGCACCGTTCGAGGCATTATATGGGAGGCCTTATCATTCACCCACATGTTGGTTAGAGGTAGGGGACAACAAGTTGTTAGGGCCCGAGATGATTCAAGAGACTACTGCCAAGGTTGAGTTTATTCGAGAGCGCATTCGAATAGCTCAGGATAGGCAGAAGAGTTATGCAGACGCTGACAGGAGACATGTGGAGTTAGAGGTTGGCGACCAAGTGTTAGTTCGAGTATCTCCTATGAAGGGGATTATGAGATTTGGCAAAAAGGGAAAGTTAGCACCGAGATATGTAGGGTCGTTTCCTATTATAGAGAGGGTGGGACCCGTAGCATACAGACTGGAACTTCCAGAGTATCTTCTGTGGGTACACGATGTGTTCCACGTGTCATCACTGAAGAAATACAGGAGGAGCGAGAGGGCTTTCTAGCGCGTTCCACTCGAGGAGATTGAGTTACAAGCCGATGTCTCATATGAGGAAAGGCCCATGACTATAGATCGTGGTGAGCATAAATTGTGGTCCAAGGTGGTGCAACTAGTGCGAGTTCAATGGAGACACCACAATATTGATGAGTCGACTTGGGAGCGGGAGGATGACATGCGAGAGCAGCATCCAGAGTTATTCACCGCAGGTATGTCCTAATTTTGGGGATGAAATTCCTTTATAAGAAGGGGAGTATTTAATACCCTGTATTTCTGCATATTTTTAATTTAATTAATTAGGAAAATACGTTTTATTTAAATTACGCGAGTGAAGTAATTTAATGTCATTTATTTAATAAATGTGATAATTAAATATTAATCGAGATATAGATACTGATTATTATTTTGATGAAATTTACTGAGTGTGAATAGTAAATAATAAATGGTTATTATTATACGACATAGGGAGTGATATGTGCGTATTTTAATTTATCTCACCGAGAGTCGCGCGTAGACCAGTTTGAGATGAGAAATGAGAAATATTTTTAGTAACTCGTATGATGATTTAGAGGCCACGGATGACTCCGATAGGATCAAAATAGTCGGAATAGTGTACTCAGGGGTTTAGTTTGGCTCCCGGGTCAATTTTGGACCAAACCAACATTTATTAGGTGCATTTTGGTCATTTTAAAAATAGAGGATAAATGACCTACGAAAATTAAAGCCTATAGTTAGGATCGTGGGCTAGGGTTCATAACTCACAAAACTTAGATAGGCCATTAGAGAGAAGAGAATAACCATTCCCAAAAGGCTTAAGGAAAATTCTTGGAGTTTGGAAGGCATTCTTGCACCCTAAGCACATAAGGAGTGGAGATTTGAAGAGGAAACATATAGATTCATTACCTTGTTCACGAAATCAGACTCTACAGTAATCAAGGCAAGTTTTTTTTATTGCAAATTATATGAAGTTATAATACCCATGTGTAGGGATTTAATGATAGTCTTGTTAAATCATCATTTTGTGAGAAAAATAATGATTTTCATGCATGTTGGAATAATATTTACAAGTAAAATGATTTAACATATGTAGAGGATTAATAATTAGAGGAGACTTGATCATTAATACGAATTTAATCTGGGTTTTGATGAATAATAGAGGAAGAACACAAAAACCTAGGGTCTTGAGGATTAGATGTTTAAATCCATTTCTGAATGTTCTTCGTAATGTTTTGATGCAAAAAAATTACGTTAGAAACTGTCCTAATACATGTGGGAAGGGTTTGGGACAATTGGTTTGAAGTTTGGTGGAGAAGCATGGAAGTTATAGGTGTGTTATTGGTGAAAAACGCATTTGCAAAACGAAGAAGATGAAGTGCTGTGAAGGGAACCGGTCCGGGGTAAATCGGTCCGGATAAAAAGAACTGGTTCGGAGAAAATCGGTCCGGGGCAAACTGGTACGGGTCCTAGAAAATATAAAAATTTCCCTTTTTGGCCTAGACTTCCTAAACAGTTATCATGAAAAACTCTTGGAACTTTAGTAGAATATAATAAGGGATTTAATATATTACAGTAGGCTTAAATTGGTCTTGTAAGTTAGTCTTATTGAGAGGATTAAGACAAAAATAAATTAGGATGATTTATGTCATAATTTATCGGAGAGAAAGATAACGAAAACTTCAAATGAATTAATAAGTAGATCAGTGGTGTAAATATTGATTTAACTACTGAAATTAATAAAGGGATGACTATGACCCTTAGAGTTGGGTGAATACTCGAATTAATACGATAGTGAGATAAATCGTGAAAGTAATAAGTACGGTTAGTACGCGAGAGAAAAATACTACGTACTAAAAATAGATAGTTACGTGGTGTGTATACCTACTGAGTTACTTATAGGTGGCGTGAATGCCTAGTATGTACTTGCATGTGAGTTGATTTTTAGGTTCGATGAGACATTCCGAACCAAGTTCGAGAAGACATTTCGAGCTAAGTTCAAGGGGACATTCCGAACTAATAGTCTTTAATGTGTGATACAGGGACGTTACAGTAAAGCATGCACTTACAGTATATATTGTGGGTGAAATATGTACTTTATGATTATTCTACTTATATGTGATAGTAGACTGACAAATGTGATATATAGATATATATCTGAAAAATAAATTAAGTAGATAGACTTAGTTGACAGATTAAATATTGATTGTGAATATCTAAGAGATTAAATTAAGTAGTGAGACTTAATTATAAAGATGGTAATACAACATGTGTGAAATGTTACATGAGAAATAATTAACATATGAGAGATGTTAATAAGATAATGTATTGTATGGGCGGTACAGAAACGTGGACGTGTAGATAAGTTCGTTAGATCCTTTAGTCTAGTTAGCTTGGGTAGTATAGCTAGGAGGGCTAAGTATAAAACGTTAGGCATGCACTATAGATGGGATGTGAGGAGAACTCAAGAGAGAGTGTACGTGAACATGTGTAATCAATAACCGAATTTAAATTGTGATAAACGCTTGCTAAATATTTTTCAAAACGTTTTGAGTACTAACTCTTGCTATCAAAATATTTTCAAAACCTTTTAGGTGTCCAGCCATAGGGACGCCAGACTTGTTGACTTCATTATCGGGATTCTGAGCTATAGCACTGTGGATGATGACAGGATTTTATTAGACGATTCCTCCCTTTCAGATCTAGTGTAGGATCTCATTTTATATTCCATGTATGGACATGTTGTCCGTTGACAGTTATTCAGATATACAGTTCTTTTGTTATTATTGAGTGTTTGGTTTTGGATTTTTAACCGATGGTTTATTCGACAAGAATTTATTCATTTATATATTGTGATGCTTGTACTCTAGTATATTGTGAATGTTTAATTAAGTTTTTCGCATTGTTCATTTTTCTGTTTTAAAGAAGGATAAAATTTGGTACCGGTCTAATTTCACTTAGGTGGTTAGTAATTTAAAAGTTTTAGACAGTGATGCTAAGAATGAACCATATGGGAAACCTATTTTAATTTAATCATGGCCCGATCACCCGATGTTTAATTAGGCTGGGTGTCACAAGCGGCTAAGCATAAAAAGACGTATTTTCCCCAAAACGATTCGTTACACGTTTGGATATTTATAAAAATATCATCAGCGGTACAAGTCATCAACAAAGTTAATAATTTTACAAGTGTGGGAAGTTGGCAACTGACCAAGCAACAAAAATATAGCCCGAGCTACTATCAGAACTAAATGCTTCATACTTTCAAGCAAGCATCAAACATGAAACATTGGGATCTTCGTTGATACAAAAAATTACCCACTTACGTGGACCAATCAGAAATAGAGATGTGTCACCCACTGTGGCAATAATCCTAGTCAGCAAGGAGTAAGACCAAGGCCTGGAATGCCGACCATCATACTAAAATGCCGACCATCATACTGGAATGCCGACCAACGCCAGGAAGCCCGACCAATAGTAGGGAGGCCGACCAACACTGTCAATAAAACGCCAACAACCAGAAACATTATGAACTTTCTGTACTGATGTAAATGCCTAATTTATAAAGGCATTCCATCCTTTAACATTCTATTTCTTGGTCTTCCTACTGGTCTATAAATACGTTGCAATCCTTTCATCAAGGGAAAGTGATTGAAAGGCAAACACAAGGCAATAACAAGTACATTGGACGCAGGCTTTTCTCTATAAGCCGAACCACTTTAAAAACCTTTATGTTTCTTTCTTTTACTTACAAACATTATATGTGATTGATTAATTAGACCTAGTATATTTTTTTACATCAACAATGATATTTGATATCACTATTATATTACAGATCTTTTGATAACATCAAAACCGATATGATATTTGAGATTGGAGAATTAACTGCCAGAAAATGATCGTTTGGTTGTTGATGAACTGCATGCATGGGAGGAGAGAGGAAAGGGGGGGAGGGGAGGAGGGATTCGGGTGTGTATTTAGTTTTTAGTGTGTCCCGATCTGAATTCCAAATCAACAAATGAATTGAAATTATTAATGTATCAAGCGAAAAAAATTCGAATTGGGCCCCCCATTTCTAATTCTAAGGTTTGGAATTGGGTTGTCAAACACATCCTAAGTTTAACTCATTTGACCTAATGGAATAGTAAAGATATGAGTGAGTATAATGTCCCTTAGGTTCATAAATAAAGTTAGGGTTCCTAAATCAAAGTTGTTAACCACATTTGATCCATAAAGCATAAGCACAAACAATAGTAGATGACCCAAGAAAACCATTAAGATACATATAATTAAATTCTCTTACACAAAATTAATTTCCATTTCAAAAAATCCACCCCACCCCTTTACTTTCCTTCGTTATATTATACTTTCACATTCTAGCCATACATAAATTTTTTTGCAAAGAATTCAATCCAACATAATAAAAAAAATACTCAAAAAGTAGTTATGTTGTGACATCCCGCCTAATTAAATACCGGGTTATGAGTCATTTATTAAATTAAAACAAAATATCCAGTTGGTTCATTCTTAGCATCACTGTCGATTTTTTTTTAATATTTACTAACCACTTAGTATTGGTAAAGCTCGTGCCAAATTTTATCTTTATAATTAACATGCAGCCACATAAATTTGTAATATCACATTCAACATTCAACAAGCAAACATATAATGAATATAGTGACAGAATAATACAAAGGTTTCTGAAATACACAATCTAGTTTGAAATAAAAATAAAGTCATCCATAATAAAACTAGCCCAACAGTTTGAGAAATAATATAAAATGAAAGTCCTCTATCTCTGAATGGAGTCTGAATAAAAGGGGAAACATGCCCGGCTGAAATAAGTAGCTCACAAGTAAGTATTGATGAATACGGAGGCGTCTAGAATCAAGGTCCTGCAACTTTCACAAAAGCTGCAACACCTCAATTGCTAAGATCTGCTAAGCCTGGTGTCCTTGTGGCTGTGCACCTAAAATGTTTTACAAAAAATATAGATTTGGAGAAAACGGGTTAGAGCCCGAGTAAAATAGTTTAAAAAGATTTATCAAGTATTTAAAATACAAAATCAACAGATTTTATATACATTTTAGGTTTACGTGCCCTTACTTGAGGTCCTCACCTCTCAATTAATGTGCACACCTAACGTATGTTATCTAACCCATCCTAGTTATGATACCCGCCTAACTAGTCCAAACCAAATCTATTTCTTCACAACCTATCTCATTATGCCCACCCGTTTTGCCCATACTACACATTACCAAAATCTTTATATCAATTAGCCAATTATGAAGTTCTCAATATATGTTTAATTCTCCATATACTAAGGTTATTTTGTATGTCACTATCTTTATCATCTACTAAGCACACACAGTGGATTACATCATAAGTATATATATATATATATATATATATTTATTTATTTATTACTCTATTATATATATACTCATACGGCAACCTTAGGCTGAGTTGCGATGCATGCATACTTTGCTATCAAGTCCCGGTACATCACGTACTCAATAAACGACCATTGGTTCAGTATCTCTCTCGAACCATAATTATAAATCACACATATTGGAGGCGAACATAGTTCTAGGCCTTTGGGCTACGCACATACCTACGAACCCAAATGACCGTGCACATCATCGTTCACACAGATAGTGTTCCAACCTAAGTCCTATGTTCAAAGGTACAAGTTAATATTCCCCCCCCCCCCCCCCCCAAATAGGCTCATCAGAATAAGACTTTCCACGCCGCGTAACCTCCCGTGATAGCAAGCAGCGTAGCTATGTTAATACACATAATATCACAATCAACATAATATATGCATACACTCATCCTATACATAGATAAAGTATATTTCAAGTTTATCCCATAAACTAATAATTCACATTTTATTCCCATTTTCCATTTTTCCTAACATCTCTTGTTAACCAAAAGGATATAAATAATTTAAGTAATTATTTCAGTAGCTACCTTCAACCCATACTCATTGGTCCAAAACCCAGGATCATTATAACAAGCCCAGATTATATTTTAATTCCCAATAATCCTTTTTCTCGATAAAGTTACATTCTGCCTAGAAATATAAAATTACGATTTGAGGCTTTTCTGATCTGATTTTGAAAAAACTTAAAACTACAAAGTTGTTCAGAACATGATTTTATACAAGCAAGCGCGAGAACACTACCAATTTTCGCTTAAAACAGTTATAAAATTATCATACAATATTCGTCCTTTAAAACGATTTTACATGCGTTTGACTTTCGAATTCGTATGAGTTCAGTTCATTTCTGGTTAGATAGTTGAATCTCCAACTTAATCACATGCTTTTCTCATATTTCAAAATCATCAATAAACTATATAATCCTAATCATGAGTTCTAAAATCCCAAATGATGTTGTGTCAAATCAAAACCTTCATTACATAATCCCATACTCCCAACCAAACTTGCCAAAAATCATCGCTACCTATATACATGATTTCTAACGTTTCATAATCACCGAATCATCAAGAAACACCATATAATTGGAATTAAATCAAGAATCATTTCCAAAAAACCTTTGTTTATCATTTATCCTCAAGAACCTCTATAATACCCAAATTTTCTTCATATTTAATCTTCTAAAATTCATCCAAATTCGTCATATTACATAAGGGATTAACTTCCAATATTAATTCAACCCAAAACATGATTTAATCTCCCAATTGAGTCATCAAAACACATAAAATCAAGATATTAAATATCTTATTCTAACATAGATGATATATCCTTCATGAATTAAGCAAGATAAAAACTTGCCTTTGTGTGTAGGTATGAATTCCAAGAAATTGCTGATATGGTTGTGTTCCTCTCCCTCCGATCTATACAACGGTGGTGTTTGATGGTGGTGAAAGGTGGCCCTTGGTGTATGCTTCTATAAGACCCTTCACCTTCTTGAGAAACTCTTCATTTTCTGGTAAAAGCTCTTACACTTTCTCTCTTTTGGTTTCCCCTCACTTTGATTTTTCAATTCCCCATTTGATTAGCCAAAGAGTTGGTTTTAAAGTAGCTAATCCCGTATCTCTTCATAGGTTGGAAATCCAATGGTAAAAACTTGACATTTCACTTGCCGGGTCGACTCAGAAATGACCTGAGACCCTATACATAGGCTTGAATATAATTTTCTGACTATTTCGACCCTTCCAGACACTTTGGCGCACTCAAAATGATCATATGGAACATCAAAAGTAAAAATATCTTTTATTTCCTAAATTAAGTCCCGACTCGACTGGCACTCGACTGGCACACGCGCCCCAACTAAATTTACCGTAACTTCCATATTTTTCACTCAGGATAGTTATAGTATTTCCTTAGCATTAATATTACTCATTCACTAAATAATATTCACCATAAATAAATATTAACCCTTATCTCTCTAATTAATATTTATTTTATCGGTTTAATTTTCCAAATATAATTTAAATAATTCCCAATATAAAAATCAATAAAATTACGGGGTGTTACATACTTTCCCCTAATAACGGAATTTCGTCCCGAAATTCAGAAAAATAAGTGGTATAGATAACTCTAGATATTTGTTGCGCACCTCATTTTTGCGCTCCCAAATAAACTCGTCGGCATCATGATGCCCCATAATATTACCTCAGATTTTTATACACAACTGCGTTTGAACGTGTTTTATATTTACTCGTAATGATCTTTAGCAATTTGCACTAAACCTACACCAATGGTACTATTTCGACCGAAGGTCTACTTACTACAACCCACGATTTAGTTATAAATTCATTCAAGTCGTTACATACCGATATATTTCCTTATACTTAAGGTCTCAATTATATAATGACATGCAAAACTATCGTGAATTTGATGACAATGTCTCAAAAGATGAGCCTATACTTATTGATGGAAATTATGGACACGATAGCCCGTTTATGGTAATAACCCGAATATGACCCTGAAAATAACACGACTAGCCTGAGTTGCCATCTCTGCATATACCCCACTGGCTCTATCATCTCTATATTATAAAGGACCTCACTTTTATAGGTATCAATTTCAGTCATTGCCGTACCAAACCATTTATCCTCATGGGGTACACCATCAATAATGCCTACTTACTCTCATGTCAGGCCTTAAAACCTTGGTTCCCATTAAAGTACTCTCACTACGAAAAGGATATGGATTAATTTAATCCTAGTCGACGGATCATGAATCACTTCGGATCCGAGAAACTTGGTATTTCCCCTTTTTGCAACTATTCAAAGCGTAATAAAAAAATTTCTCCCTATTAAGACTCAGAATTTACTTAGCAGTTAATACCCTGCTACGGGAAATCATATGCAGCCCTACCAGTTGTAGTTAACATTTCTAATTACTCCCCAAATTCCAAGGCATGCATCCTCGTATTTAGCCACATTCCATATCACCCCTTTCGACTATACATCGGCCAACGGTTGACATACCTAGCTCAGGGATCAACTCCACCCCCATAGCCTCCTGATAATCCCTATTTAGGGTGGGACTCAAGGATCTCATCCTGATTTACAACAGTATTGGGAGGCACCATATGCCGATTCATTTCTTCTCTATAATAACATGACGGGCACACTGTCTGGTACTATAGCACACCCCAAACTAATAACGATCATTTTGTTCCTGGACAATCCACTTCACAACCCAAAGAAAATCCTGCCCATTCTGCGATTTTAATAATCCAATAGTGGACTTTGTCAATTTATGTGTCCATTCTGTCCCTGGAATCATCCATCTACCACAACATTCGGGTCGGTAAGATCGGACCAACTTTTTCCTTTTACAAGTGGCGAACTTGAAAATAACTCCACTATGTCTCACTTACCCTGATATCAACACACTCAACTGTGACACCCCAACTAATTAAATACCGGGTAGCTACTCCTTTATTCAAATTAATTCAAAATGTCAAGTTGGTTTAGTTCGTAGCATCACTGTCGAAAAACGTTTTAACAATTACTAGCCACCTAATATTTAAAAAGTGAGTTGTCAATTTTAATTGAATTCGATTTACATACAACCAAAATAAATTATGAAATACTGATACCACAACCACATCACAGTCGCAATAAATAACGATATAATAAACTGAATCTGGAGGAATACACCTCACAACAATCTGAATACTAAAATAAACAAATACAAAGCCTGAATCATTAGTTTAATCACAACCCAAAATATGAAATAAAATCTGAGTAAGTAAGATGTCTCTGAAAGGAAAGGGGCGACATGCCCTACAGATGAGTAAGTCTGAAGTAGAGTCAAGATAGAAAGTGGAGGCGTCTACTATCGAGGTCCTGTAACTTCCACAGCAGCTACAACACGTCACTGGAATGGAACTCCTATGCTTGGTGTCCTTGTGGCTGGGCACCTAAAAAGGTATTTACAAAAATAGATTTGAAAGCAAACGGGTCAGAGCCCGATTGTGAAAACAGTTTAAAATACAGCAAGTGTTTAATATAATTAAACAGTGAATATAATGTACATGATAGTGCGTGCACTCATATGAGTTCCTCACCTCTCAACTAATTGTGCACTCTTATCTTACCCATACCCGCTCTAGATATTCCCATATCTAACTAGTCCAATACACAATCTGACGTTACTATACGATTCACGATTTAATATCCGACATCTTAATTTAAACAGAGAGTTTTACTTTCCTTCTTAGTTCCCAATATTAGTAATGCTAATCACGAGAGACTTTTCCATTTTTAACTCCACTAAAATGTTGTTATTATTCACACTTACATTTATACATGACAGTTCATTTCAATTTAACAGTATATTATTCTCATCATAAATATACAATACTGGCACCCCGAGACACATACTCTGCTATCCAATCCCGGTACATCACGTACATAAGGACCACGTATTCCGAATCTCTCAGGAATCGTTTTTAGTAAACAACAATCACACATAATGGAGGCGAACATAGTTCACATCACATGGGTCACGCACATACCTACACTCCCATGATCAGCAGACTTATTAACTTCTCAATAAGTCCTTCTCTGACCTATGTCCTCGAGGTACCAATCTAAATCCCCCCGTAGGCACACAAAGATTAGATGGCCCTGATCGAACGCCGACCTCCCGTGATAGCAAGTATGGTAGGTATGTTATACACAGATAACCACATATACTAAGCATTTACACATCTTAGATATCTCATAATATTAATAGAGGTATGTCTTACATCCCTATACCGTCATTAGATGTTGCACGTTTATATATCCCTGAATAGTATATATTAAAAGTTATCAACCTTTCTCACGTCGAAATTTTAGGTACTTATCTACTACCCCATAAATGTCATCTGGTTTACTACAATTCTAAGTTTTACTCCTCAGCGTACTCAAATCTTCACAACTATACCCACTGGTCAACAAAGGAAGGTTAACACTCAATTAAACAAGTCTACTGGAGGTTCGAAATAAAATCGGGCCTAAAAGGCCATTTTGTCAACTCGTTAGAAATCTCGTTCGAACGAATGGCTTTGAACAAACTACCAACTCGTTAGAAGGGATACTGTCATCTCGTTAGAAGCTCGTTCGAACGACCTGGGCAGGTCTTCTAACGAGATGGCAGACTGCGCCCAGAAATCTCCCAATTCGTTTTTTCTTCATTCTTCTGTTCTCTAAATCCACCCTAAGACGATCCAAATTACGTTTTGATGTTTGTAAACTATTTTTAGTCACCCTAGGTCGCTTCTTAACATATTTTTGGGGTCAAATCCTCCTAATCAACATGCAATTACCATAAATCCCCAAATCTTACCCCAAACCCTATGAACATGAACCCAGAATTTTATTGTGCCTAATTACTCATCATAAATCCGTTTTTAAATCATCATAGTTAAGTTTTTGAATACTAAATTCGTCCATAGTCATTCTACATGCAATCCCTAACCCAACTTTAGAGTTTCTATATCAATTTCATTAGGTTTTCCTCAAAACTTTCAAGACAAAACAGTTCCTACACTAAACATGGAAGAAATATTCAATGCACTTAAAAATATCAAATCACTTGCCTCGGATTTGTTCTTCAGATGTGTTGCCGGTGTTTCAAGGTTGATTCTTCCCTCTTTATGGTCACAATCTCTTCCAAAAATGATGGTGGCGGGTGTTTTTGGTTTGGAACCCTATGGTAACTCCTCTCTAACTCCCGTAGCCCACTTCTAATGCTTTTTGGCTGGTAATGGCCTTAGTGGACTCTTTAAAAATATAAAAATAAACTCTAAAATTCGTGGGTTTTAATTCCCTAATTTTTAAAATGACCAAAATACCCTTCTAGGTTGCCGGTTTGGCCTAAAAATGCCCCGGAACCCAAACTAAACCCCCGGCTAGTGTTTTCTGACTATTTCAACCCTTCCGGACACGTTGGCGCACTCAAAATGACCATTCGGTTGATAAAAATATAAATTAATTTTTAATCTAATTAAATTTATTCCTAGCGCACCTCACATCGCATGGAATATCTTACTCCCTTTATTTCGAGTTGTACAAAAAATTATGGTCCGTGCGTTTACTACACTTCCTAGGCCTTTTTTCCGTCTATTATAATTTTAATACCCTACATATGAGCAAACCACTCTACGTATTCAACTAGGTGAGACTCCGCTCCCTCTCCAAAAGTTGCGGGGTTCTCCTGTGTTAAAGGATACCTTTTGCATTTGATTCCAACGTCTTTCGACTCACCTCGGTTGTATAGTTTTCTCGTGACATACACACAGTCAGACTATCTCCTTTCCTCGAATGAAGTTTATCCTCTCCTACATTTCCATTTGTTTTTCTGACTGTCCCACAGACACATTTACAGCATCTTTCTAAGCCTCTTTATCACAGACAATACCGAAAGTTAAATAGACCAGGCGCCCATACACCCTATATCCCATGCACAACTGCACAATCATTTATACGTTCCACATATAACATACTTATCTCAAATCCGACCCCGCATTCTCAGTGTGGATTTACACTATGGCTAACCTCAGTTATTTTATTAAAATGATTTACTTCCACGAGATTGCCCCACCCATCAACTAGTGGTGCAAAAAGTTTTTCCTCGGTGCTCCCCACACATAAAATTACTCAACTCACCAGTTTTATATCATAAAATAACACTCAGGTCATGCTTCACCCACATACACGTGTAATAATTTAAATTGATAAACTCATGACCTAGTGACCAATACATCTCTCAACTCCTGACATTCTTACAAACGAGATAACCCACTAAAATATATCCTCTCAGTGATTATACTCACTTTCTTACAAATGGGACCAAAAGCCCCCTATTAAATAGTAAAAATATAGGTGTACAATAACAATACTAACTATACCACCACTAAACCCATCTCACACGCGGATTTAGTGCTAACGAAATATTGTGACTTGCTCGTGTCACACAAACATACCCCATTTACCCTAGGATAAAACTCACACTTTTAATTGTCAATTGATGTGCCTGAAATATACCTGACAGCTCGGAGACACCAACCTCGGCCAGGATAGTGGCCGAGGCAATAAGGGGTTTAGATTGGTGACTGGCGATCTCATCAAACATAGGGTCGATCGCGACCGACGTTATTAGTACCCCAACTATCAGGCAATAGGTGAGGTCTACATGCCTCACGTGGTCAGTTATCCAACAGGTCGTCTACAGCCGACATCACGTCTGCCTCATACATCAACCTCGGTTGGGTATAAGCCGAGGTCAGTAAAGACTACCACATTCATCATAATCAACCTCGGCTAGGAATCAATCGACGTTCCAACTACGCATGCATAACCTCGGCCCAAGCCGATTTTATAACTAAGTTTATCTTACCTCGACTTTCTAATAGGTAGAGATCATCGTGAATAACCTCGGATAAGGCAGTAGTCAGACTTACCCAACCTTGTACTCTTCCAGGCCGAGGTTGTACCTGCCAGGGACAAGGCCGAGCATTCATAAGAATATGCAAGAGAAGGAACACGTGGACAAAATCAGTTGTAACTGGATCAACCCCCTCACGTGGGGGAATATTTCATCATCATTCTCCACATGTGATAAGGACAGATGTCTTCATCAGATTGGCTAGATCAACACACACATGCTCATTGCATGCATGGGAGGTACATTACACCCCCCACGCACTATATATACCTACCCTCCTACCTTGAGAAGGATCCGAGAATTACAACCCTAGCTGAAACTCTGTCAAATTATACAGTAGAGAGAGAAATCTTGAGATATTATATCCATGGCCGTTAGTGCCTTATTTTAGTGACCTTACTCATTCTCTTTCACAGTGGACGTAGGCCTAATTGGCTAAACCACTTATATATTGGTGTTCACCCTCTTCTCCTCATCTCAATATCTTATATTTAGCATACTCCCGTGTTGCCATTGTTATCATTGATTTGAGCTTACAAGCACCTTGACGGGATCATTTTGGCACTGTCTGTGGGAACGAGAAGCTGTCTCTTCCTCTTTTTTGTGCTTAACCTCACCGGAGACTCTGGTGGTGAACCAGGCCTCACCCCTTGCGTAGAGATGTTTCACTATTGAAAGAGGTTCATTAAGGTATTAAGCTCATCTTCTTCACAGTCTCTTTAGTTTTAACGTATAGCACGAGAGTTACCACCACCTCCTCCACCATCTGGTGCTGAAGGACCTAGTTCCAGCCAGGCACCACCCTAGTCAGAAATGGATGAGGTGGCGGCAACCTTGAAGTCCTTGGCTGCAACGCAACAAGCAATAAAGGAGCAATTTGCACAGCTCAGTCAAAATATGATGAGGCCACCTGGGGTCTCACCGAATATGATTACTTCGGTGTCTGCTTAGCCCCATCCTGAGGCCAGGGGACCACCCCAGGCACCATGGAAAGACCAACCTATATCTCAACGGAGGAGGGACGTTGCTGACCCCTAGGCGTTTATGCCTGGGTAGGCAAGGACACCCTTGCCCTGAGGATAGGTATGACGATATGGAGGCAGAAGATGCTCCAAAGGGCTCCTGGGAGCCGTATGAGGTTTCGAACAACACTGTACGTCCTATCCACCAAAATCGAGGTTATGGGGACAGAAGGGATAGTGGTGCCCAACAGAGAGGATCATCTTTTGATCGTTTGATCAGAGGGTCGGCCTTTGAAAGGCTCGACCCAGTAAATGACCTGAGGCAGAGGTTATCCCGGTCAAGAAGTGAACCAGGGTCACAAAGGGAAGATGTGGAACATCGGCCTCATCATGACGAACCCGATCATGGCCGAACCCATTAAGGCCGAGAGAGGGATCAAGAGGAGGTCAACAACCAATGTTGTGCTACAGCTGAGGAACCCTCGGTCCACCCTTTGGAGGTGGCTGGGGATAACCTCGACCAGACCGACGTTACAAGACCATGGAATGACTCCATCCAACATGTTGAAGAGAAAATATAAGATCTTATTAAAATCCGAGACCCACTGCAAAGAGGTTTCTCAGGGGGCTCTCTATTCCTGGCAAAGATAGTGAGGTTCCCAGCCCCTGCCAAGTTCAAACCACCTACGATGTCTCTTAAGTATGATGGTAGTACCAACCCTGTACATCATATTGAAATGTACCAGTCTGCGGTAGACATTTGTTCAATACCAGATGAGATGAAGTGCTGGGCCTTCTCCGGGACTTTGATAGGAGCTGCACATATCTGGTTTACCTCTCTTCCGAAGAACTCAATTGAGAACTTTAAGGGCTTAGCTGAACGGTTCATTCATAATTTCTGTTTTGGGGTAAGACCTCAAAAGAAGACTACCCATATGTTGTATGTCATGCAAGGCAAGAACGAGAGCCTAAGATACTACATTGCTAGATTCAATCAAGAGAAATTGGAGGTTAAATATTATGAAGAGAATATATCCATGACAACCCTCATTGGAGGAATGCATAAGGGGAAGTTGCTGTGGAAGCTTGCGGAAGACCCTCCCAAGTCTGTGGCAGAGCTATTGTCAACTGCAGGAAAGGTCATGAACACTGAAGAGGCTATGGCCGCGAAGTATGCGGATGAGAACGGAAGTGGCAACGATAAGGTCCAAAGAAAGAAAGATGGAAAAAAGAGGTCAGCCGACGATAAGTTTGCACGCTATACTCCTCTAACTGTGAGCTGTGAACACATCCTCAACGAGATCAAGAATGACCGGTCTCTGAGATGGCCAGAGAAGCTGAAGGCTCCTCCGCATAAGAGGAACAAGAACTTGTGGTGTTTCCACCAAGACCACGACCATGTGACAGAAAAGTGCTTCACCTTGAAGGATGAGATCGAGAAGATGTTAAAATCTAAAAATTTGAGGAAGTATGTTGATGGTACGACTCCTAAGAGGGGAAGAGATGACCCTAAAAAGAAGAGAAACGATAAATGCCGAGATGATACCCCAATAAGAAGAGATAATGACTCAGATGGGGATGATGAAGACGATCCAGACCTCCCACCAAAAGATGACAACGCCCCAGTGAGGAGGGTTGGAACGATCTTCTTTGGAGTTAACATCATTTGTGGAGGACTTGCTGGGGGTGGCTCTGAGGTAGCTGATCGAAAAGCTCGTGTGGCAGAGGCAAAGTCAGTGACCAAAGTAGAGGTTATGAATCTAGCATCTTCAGATGCAAAGCAGAAGAGGAAGAAGGTAGATATGGATACTCTTATAGTTGGATTCTCCCGACTCGACTTCAAAGGTATCCTAGCCCCACATGATGACCCTTTGGTAATAAGAACAAGAGTGCATGGATGTGAGGTACAGAGAATCCTCGTAGATGGAGGAAGTTCAGCGAATGTGATGTTCTGGCCCTGCTTTAAAAGCCTAGGCCTTAGTGGAGCAAAGCTAGTACCCTATAATCATTCGTTGATGGGCTTCAGCGGTGAAAAGGTCCATCCGTTGGGCATGTATGAGATGGACGTACGACTAGGAGACGAGTGGCATAAGAGGTTGACCCGGAAGATCATTTTTTTTGTCATGGATGAAAACGTCTTCTCGGCGTATAACCTCATCATTGGACGAGTAACCCTTAAGGAGTTTGAGGCCGTGCCATCGACCGTCCACCAAATGCGAAAATTCCTGACCCCCTATGGGGTAGGGGAAGTGTATGAGGAACAAACGTCGGCAGGGAAATGCTACTTCAACTCGGCGGAAGAAAGAGAGGCCCATAAGAGGGCAATAACCACCTATAACATTGACACAATTGTTACTAGGGATGAAACAAAACTAAAGAAAGGAGAGGCCACGGAGGAGGTAAAATCCATCGTCCTCAATGAGGACGAACCGAAGAAAACCATCCAAATCTGCAAGGCCTTAAAACCAGAGATCAAGGAAGAGCTGATAAAGTTCTTGAAGAAGAGGCAGGGTGTCTTCGCTTGGAGCCACGCAGACATGCCTGGCATCGACTCGAAGGTTATGTGTCACAAACTCAACGTGGCAGAAGATGCTAAGCCAATCAAACAAAGACAGAGTTTACTCTAGGGAAAAATATGACATCATCAGAGAAAAAGTCATAAAGTTGGAAGAGGCAGAATTCATCAGGGAGGTCATATACCCGGAGTGGTTATCTAACGTCGTCATTGTGCCTAAATCCAATGGGAAATGGAGGATGTGCATAGACTTTAACGACCTGAACAAGTCTTACCCAAAAGACAGTTATCCCTTACCTCGAATTGATCATATGGTAGATGTCATGGCAGGGCATGGGCTTATGAGCTTCATGGACGCGTATTCAGGATATAATAAGATCTTCGTGGATGCTGAAGACTCAGAGAAGATAACCTTCATCACATATAAGGGGACGTATTGCTATAAGGTCATGCCCTTCGGCTTAAAGAATGCAGGAAATACGTATCAACGTCTTGTAAATAAGATGTTCGAAGATTAAATTGGTAAGACCATGGAGGTATATGTAGATGATATATTGACAAAGAGCTTGAAGTCCCTTACTCACGTGGCAGACCTAGAGAGAACTTTCAACACCTTGGACTTGTAGATGATGAAACTCAATCTCGTAAAGTGTGTCTTCAGAGTAGGAGCTGTAAAATTTATTGGATTCATTGTCAATCAGAGGGTAATAGAGGCTAACCCTGAGAAGATCGAGGCTTTTCTTGATATGAAGACACTAAGAAGTATAAAAGACGTTCAGAGGCTCACTGGAAGAGTAGCTGCACTCAACAGATTTGCTTCTAGAGCCACGGACAAGTGTCTTCTATTTTTTAAGGTGCTTAGAAAGGCCGTCGAGTGGGATGAAGAGTGTGACAAGGCCTTTAAGCAGCTCAAGTCCTGCCTCGGATCCCCCTTACTCTTATCTTGGCCCATCATGGGGGAGAAGTTGTATGTTTACCTAGCAGTCTCAGAATCATCCATAAGTGCAGCCATAGTACGAGAAGACATTAGGGTACAAAGGCTTGTATACTTCAACAGTAAGGCCCTTCAAGGATCTGAATAGAACTATCCTTGGATGGAGAATTTGGCCTACGCTTTGATACACGCTTCTAGGAAGATGAAACCCTATTTCCAAGCCCACTCTATGGTCATCCTCACTGACTCCCCACTAAGGCAAGTCCTCCACAAGCCTGAGAAGTCAGGCATACTGATGACCCGGGCCATCGAGTTGGGAGAGTATGACCTTATTTATCAACCCAGGGTGGCCATTAAAGGGTAGGCGCTTGTAGACTTTATTACTGAGTTCACGTGGGAAGAGACTGAGGTTGAGAACAAGGCAATGACTGTAGAGGGATCAAATAGTAATGTCTTCACTCACCTAGAAGAGGTTGTGTCCAACAGAGCCAAAAACGGAATAGCTGATAGTGAGGAAGACAGGTACCTCTTCAAGCAAGGAACCTTGTCAGAGGGGAGCTTCTCTTCGAATGAAGACATTTGGAACCTCTTCATTGATGGGTCTTCTTGCGAAAGTGGAAGCGGTGCAGGGCTAATAATGTCAGATCCGGATGGTACCAACGTTGAATATGCACTAAGGTTCAACTTCAAAGCATTAAATAATGAGTCAGAATATGAGGCCATAACAGCAGGCCTCTCATTGGCAAACACCCTTAGGGTTGGACGATTCCTACTTCATAGCGACTCAAGGTTAGTTGTCAACCAAGTGTTTGGAGTTTATGAGGCCAAGGATGAAAGGATGGCCAAATACCTGAATAGGGTAAAAATGATGCTAGAAGGCTTCGAAGAGGTGAAAATGAAGAGGGTACGTCGACAAAATAACAACCATACAGATGAACTAGTAAGGTTGGCTTCAGCAACAAGGATAGGCATCAGAAGGACAGTACCAATAGAGATACTACTCAAACCGACCATTGAGGAAGAAGAGGTTACCAGCTCTTGCCTCAACTTGAACCTAAGAGACTCATGGATGGACCCCCTCATCAGATATATCAGAGAGGGAGAGCTGTCGGAATCAAAGCTAAAGAGAAGGAAACTGAGGTACAGAGATGCAAAGTTATCAATAATAGGAGATGTCCAATATAAGAAAGGATTTTTGTTACCTCTCCTCAGATGTGTTCATCCCACAGAGGTCCCCCACGTCCTACAGGAGGTACATGAGGGTTCTTGCTCCAGTCACATAGGAGGAAGACCTTTGGCCAAGAGGATAATCACGCAAGGATACTGGTGGCCAACCTTGGCCAAGGATGCTGCAGCCTACGTGAAGAGGTGTGACAAGTGCCAAAGATTCTCCACTATCCCCCATCAACCTCATCAACCTAGAACGTCAATCAGTTCTCCTTGGCCATTCGCAGTATGGGGGATTGACTTGGTAGGTCCCTTGCCAAGGGTTGCGAACAATTATCGATTTTTGATAGTAGCGATTGACAACTTCTCCAAGTGGGCAGAGGCTGAACCGATGATTACGATTACAGAGCAAAAGACCTTCCAATTTATCTGGAAGAGCATCATATACAGACATGGCCTCCCGAACACCTTCATCTCGGACAACGGAACCCAGTTCAAGAATTCTTCCTTGGAGAAGTATTGCGAGAGAGTTGGGATCAAGCAATTTTTCTCTTCCCCAGGCTGACCTCAGACAAACGGTCAGATCGAAGTCACGAACAGGACAATCCTCGACGGGATTAAGAAGAGGTTGGAAGAAGCTAAGGGGAGATGGACTGAAGAGGTTTATGTTGTGTTATGGGCCTACAGAACAACGGCTAGGACACCAATGAGAGAAACCCCATTTATGTTAGCACATGGATCAGAAGCCGTCATACCAACAGAGGTAGGACTCCCCATTCACAGAGTTCAGACCTATGACCCCAAGAATAATGGGGAAGAGAGAAGACTTGACTTAGATTTGGTTGAGGAAAGAAAGGAAAACACCAAGATCAGACAGGCAGCCTACCAACAGAGGGCAACAAAGTTCTACAATCAAAGGGTGAAATCAAGACCTATAGTTATAGGAGACCTAGCGCTGAAGAAGACATTACAGAAGATAAATAAGCTTCACCCAAATTGGCATGGCCCTTATAAAGTAATCGAGGAGGTTGTACCCGATACCTACCGGCCAAAAAATCTCAAAGGGAAACCTTTCTCCAATCCATAGAATGCTGATCATCTGAAAAAGTATTACATATGATGTTGCAATGGTTTCTATGTAAATGTATCATCTTATGAAGATATTATTAATGAAAAGATCAGTTCATGTGTCAATTCTTTGTTCATTATACTTTAGTGGTGAAAATTTATGGGGGTAACATGTTAGTTTGATGACCTCAGACCTTCAACATCATAATTTGGTGGCAGGGGCTGAGGTGAAACATCATAGTTAGATGACCTCAGACCTTAAACATCATTAATTTAGTGAAAATTAATGGGGGTAACATCTTAGTTTGATGACCTCAGACCTTAAACATCATTTGTTTGGTGACAGGGTCTAAGGTGAAACATCATAGTTTGATGACCTCAGACCTTCAACATCATAATTTGGTGATAGGGACTGAGGTGAAACATCATAGTTGGATGACCTCAGACCTTAAACATCATTAATTTGGTGAAAATTCATGGGGGTAACATCTTAGTTTGATGACCTCAGACCTTAAACATTATTAGTTGGGTGACAGGGTCTGAGGTGAAACATCATAGTTGGATGACCTCAGACCTTAAACATCATTAATTTGGTGAAATTTTATAGGGGTAACATTTTAGTTTGATGACCTCAGACCTTAAACATCTTTAGTTTGGTGACAGGGTCTGAGGTGAAACATCATAGTTGGATGACCTCAGACCTTAAATATCATTAGTTTGGTGAAAATTAATGGGGGTAACATCTTAGTTTGATGACCTCAGACCTTAAACATCATTAATTTGGTAAAAATTTATTAGGGGTAACATCTTAGTTTGATGACCTCGGACCTTAAACATCATTAGTTTGGTGTCAGGATCTGAAGTGAAACATCATAGTTGGATGACCTCAGACCTTAGACATCATTAATTTGGTGAAAATTTATGGGGGTAACATCTTAGTTTGATGATTTCAGACCTTAAACATCATTAGTTTGGTGACAAGGTCTGAGGTGAAACATCATAGTTGGATGACCTCAGACCTTAAAACATCATAACTTGGTGACAAGGTCTGAGGTGAAACATCATATTTGGATGACCTCAGACCTTAAAACATCATAACTTGGTGAAATTCATGGGGGTAACATCTTAGTTGAATGACCTCAAACCTTATAACATCATAACTTGGTGACAAGGTCTAAGGCACAACATCATATTTGGATGACCTCGGACCTTATAACTATTAATTTGATGACATATTACAAGGGTAACATCGTAGTTTAGTGATGAAGACACCAATGCACTACATAAAACCATTCAAGGAACATTCATCAAAAGAAGCAAAATCCCCTAAAGAGGATGATATAACATGAAGAATTTATGGAATTACAAGTTAATGTGCAAGAGAATGTTATCAGAAATTATGAAGTTACAGATGAAAAACAAAAATTAAAAGTGAAGCTTCTCAAATTATGATCTAAGTGTCTACGGCCACAGGGTTGGTAACCTCAGCCTGATCATTTTTATCGACATTGGTAACCTCGACCCCATCATCTTGAGGGTTAATGTCCTCAGTCCCTGTAGCTTCTGGTTGAGCAGTCTCTGTAAGCGCAAAACCTCCTTCCTTCTCGACCTCTTATAAGTCTTGAGTGAACTGAGGGTCAGCATAGCCCAGACCAACGAAGTCTGAGGCTACCAGGCTCCCTGACTCATTCTCTTTCATTGCAGCCCATTTACCAGTGGCCTTAAAACCTCTTTCGAGGTATTCAAAGCCAAAGCTTATGAATTGGTCAGAGACCTGATAGTCGGCCAACCACTTCTCAGAGGCATCCTCAAGGGCAGCTTTCACTGCATCATCAACCTTTTATTGGAGGACGTTGTCATTGGCCTTCAGGGCAGAGGAGTGGTCTTTCTAAAGCTTTGCTATATCCGTCTCCCCCTTCTTTACCTTGTTCTCAGACTCCTGCAAGGCAGTCTTCAGACGTTCCACTTTAGCATTTAGAGCGGCCTCCACCTTCCGGGCCTCTTTTCCCTTTTCAATCAGGGGTAGCTTCCCAGGGTCCAGTCAATAAACTGGTGCATGGAGAGGACACCCTGCAACACAAAATCAGATGCATGAGATCAAGCCAATGCAAATCAAAGACGAGGTTACACTTGAACTAAAAAGATGAGACTTTACCTGGATAAACCTGTGAAGGCAAAACTCGACCAGTAGAGAAGTATCAATAGAGCGTAGGAAGCGCTTGTCAGTATCGGTCATCGCAGAGTCGATGGAATCCATTGCTTTCAGACTATGACCTATGAGGCTGTCACTGATCTTCAACTGCTCCAAACGAGCAGCCAGTGCATCATCGGACGAGATGGGGATGGCGCGATCACTCTTTTCGGCTTTGCTTTGCCGCTGATCCTCTGGGGCAATAGTGGAAGATTTCCTCTTTTTTATAGCGTCGGCCTTAGAAGTGCCGACGTTCTGCTTTGGTGGGGGAGGAGGAGCATTGAGCCCATCTTTCTTCACTAGCTTAATAAGACTTGGTGCAGACATCTCCTAGAAGTCGTTTGAGAGCCCAACTTTCTTCACCAGCTTAATAAGACTTGGTGCAGACATCTCCTAGAAGTCGTTTGAGACCCCTTCGGGGCATTCTGTTAAAAATATATCTGAGTTAGTAAATCAGAGACATCAAAATATCAGAGATACAACTTGGCAAAATAAACACTTACGAAGTTCGGCTAAAGGCTTCCCCCCGGGTCAATCTCAGAGAGGTAGTAAGGGGTCATCAGGTGTTTGTACTTGACTAGCCGACTAAGATCCCCCTGATCTTGAAGGTCCTTGACCTTTTAAAGGTTATCCTGGCTTAGCCCAGGGTCGGCTTTGGCAACGAGTGACAATTTTCCCCACCTCAAAGGGGTCCTCGGCTCTAGAGATGAAGAGGGGGACACAAGTACCAAATTCTCAGGCGCTAGAAATGAAGAAGTATCATGGTTTCCAATTGTGATTTGAGGTTTGGGTAACTAACAACATCTTCTTATCAAAGTTCCTAGCTAGGAAGTGGTACTAGCTCGGATGGTTTCTGGCAGAGGAGGGCACGTAGCACCCTATGAAGACCCAGACAAGAAGGTCTGAATGATAAATTTCCCTCCATAGGACGATGGCTCCAATCATCACCCTCCAGGCATTGGGAGATAACTGGGAAGGGGCCAGGTAGATATGGGATAATATGGCCCTAATTGTTGGATGGATGGGGAGACGAAATCCTAACTTAAATATCTGCTCATATACGCAGATCTCCCCATCTCGACCACCAAAGTCCCTCTCGTCCCCCAGAGGTCTCCTAAGTTTAATAGAAGGACCGATGGAATAAAGGTGCCTAAAAGCTAAGAGGTCGAATTCATTGACAGTTCTCTCTATCTCGGCTGCCTCCGAGATGCTAACGTCACTTTCGTGACCATCCTCCTCATCCCTGGCGATGTCAGCCTGGGCAGACGTAGGAGCATAATCAGGGAACACTGAGCAAACTCAACCCCTATGACGGTCGACAGGGGAATATCATCAATAGGCGGTGGAACATCCACACTCGGCCCCACAACTTCAATATTAAAAGAAGTCCGTAAAGAGCTGGAACCGTTGTGAGACGAGGTGCGACTTTGGACCTCAGCCTGATCAGGGATCTGATCTTGCCTGATGGAGAAGTCCATCGCCTCCTGGAACGAATCAACAGACATAGGGTCTGAGGTTGATGACTCAGACTCAGACATTAGAGTGGGTTCCAAAGGAGTCTCCGTTGGCTCAGCTGGCTTAGGGTATATCACCCTCATAGGGGGTGGAAAAATTGGTCTGAGAGGGAAAGCCTCAGACCTACGAGCTTCCTCTTGGGCTCCTTTTATTTGCCTAATATTGTCTAAAGTCTTCTCCCTAAGAGAAGGGAATTCCTTTAAGAGCTGATACAGAGGTCTGAGCATATGAGTCAAACCTTACATTTGGGACTCTAAATAAATAAATAAAAAAAGTTGGCAACTTAACTAAGGATCAAACTGGGATTTTAAATTAAGAACAAACAAGAACAGTGAAGAACAAGGACCACCACAAAACTCAATAAGTCACCAGAAAACCCATACGATCACGAGAAAATGATAATAGTTACCGGAAAATACAAGAAATACAGAAATAAGGCTATAAATGGAAGGAAAGATGAACATAGTACCTCAGGAAGTGCGAGATGAATGATAAGAAGAGTAAGGGCAACGAAAATGCAGAGGTCTGAGTGGCGATAAAACTCTTGGAAAAGAGAGAGAGGACACAAGATGCTCAGGCGGGAAAAGGAGAAGAAATGGGAAAAATAAGAAGGAAATGAGGCTTAAAACCCCAAACCCATATGCACGTGCCCCAAAGCCCATCATTTCCTTGGGGGCCTAAAAAGCAACCATCATGGAACTTTCCCAACACGCTATTTACTGCACTGCTTGACACTTGTCAAACGAATATTGGCACACCATGAAGAAAGGTCTCGGAGCTGCATAACCCATTGTCACCCATTCATATAAGTAACTAAGGGTTAGGGGGTGATTGATGTGCCCCAAATATACCTAACAGCTCGGAGACACCAACCTCGGCCAGGATGGTGGCCGAGGCAGCAAGGGGTCTAGATTGGTGACTGGAAATCTCGTCCAACATAGGGTCGACCACGACCAAATTTATTAGTACCCTAACTATCAGGCAACATGTGAGGTCTACATGGCTCATGTGGTCAGTTATCCAATAGGTCGTCCACAACCAACATCACGTCTGCCTCATACATCAACCTTGGTTGGGTATAAGCCAAGGTCATTAAAGACTACCACAGTCATCATAATCAACCTCGGCTAGGAATCAGTCGACGTTCTAACTACGCCTGCGTAACCTCGACCCAGGCCGATGTTATAACTCCGTTTATATTACCTCGACTTTCTGATGGGTCGAGATCATCGTGAATAACCTTGGATAAGGCAGTAGTCAGACTTCCCCAACCTCGTACTCTTCCAGGCCGAGGTTGTACCTGCCAGGGACAGGGATGAGCATTCACAAGAATATGCAAGGGAAGGAACACGTGGACAAAATCGGTTATAACCGAATCAACCCCCTCACGTGGGGGAATATTTCATCATCATTCTCTACATGTGATAAGGACAGATGTCTTCATCAGATTGGCTAGATCAACACACACATGCTCATTGCATGCATGGGGGGGGGGGGGGGGTACATTACACTCCCATGCACTATATATACCTGCCTTCTCCTACCTTGAGAAGGATCCGAGAATTACAACCCTAGCTGAAACTCTGTCAAATTATACAGTAGAGAGAGAAATCTTGAGAGATTGTATCCATGGCCGTTAGTGCCTTATTTTAGTTACCTTACTCATTCACTTGCACAGTGGGCGTTGGCCTAATTGGCTGAACCACTTATATATTGGTGTTCATCCTCTTCTCCTCTTCTCCCCATCTCAATCTCTTATATTTAACATACTCTTGTGTTGCCATTGTTATCATTGATTTGAGCTTACAAACACCTTGACGGGTGGTGCTGTTTCCAGCATCATTATTAATAGCACTGGCGATCCAAATGCTTTTTGGACATAAAACTCTCATCCATACCGATAAATAAGAAACTTTCACAACTATTGCCCTTATTAGGCATTCCTCTCCTGTCCTCTAACTCGTTACAGACAAGGTCGATACATGTGGCCCTACACTCCACACATAGGACACCTCTTGGTGTCATTTCCCTATCTCTGGCACCATTGGCCATATCAGGATTTCCTTTTCTCGGACCTGGTAGTCTTGGCCCCGATTGCTACCCCCGTTGTCCCTTTGACTTGGCTAGCCATGTGGAATACATTATTGTCCCTGGCGGCCCTAATTGAATCCATCGTCACTCGATAGAATTTCCATTTATCTACATCATTTAAATGGATCCCCTACTGGGCATCTCTTTGTGGTGCATTACTATCACCAATTATATTTAGTTTTGTCCTTCTCATTATGCACTCCAACCCTCTTGGCTCCTTTCTCATGGAAGCGTTGATATAAATTTGCAAAAGTGCGTCATAAATGCCATGTGCATAAGTCATCCAAGACTGACTTCCCATAAATAATAGGGACTCCTACTTGTGAGTCCATCATCACCTTTCAGGACCTTCCTTTCCACTACCTATCTCCCCGGGTACAAAGTTCACTTACATAACTAATTAATCATCACAACCAACCTCTGTTCGTCCCTCTCGTGAAAAGTCTATAGACTTCCTTCGCACCTGCGTCTGAGAAGTAAATGAAAGAACTTATTCGATGTACCAAACCCAATCGAACTCGCATATGATTCGTATCAATTATTCTTATTAGTAGGGGAACGTTGACGTGCATATGAAGAGGAATATAACAATCTTATAATAGGTCTCTATATCAAAAAATGCTACGCTGAAACGTAATAAAGCCGCACAGATCCTAAGGACACTAGAATCTGATGCTCTGATACCATCTGTGACACCCCGCCTAACTAAATACCGAGTGATTAGTCCTTTATCAAATTATAATAGAATATCCAGTTGGTTCATTCTTAGCATCACTATTGAAAACTTTTTAATATTTACTAACCACCTAGTATTTGAAAAGTTGGTGCCAAATTTTATCTTTATAATTAACATGAAACCACATAAATTTGTAATATCACATTCAACATTAAATAATCAAACATATAATGGATATAGTGACAGAATAATACAAAGGTTTTTGGAATACACAATCCAGTTTGAAATAAAAATATAGTCATCCATAATAAAACTAGCCCAATCATCTGAGAAATAAAATAAAATGAAAGTCCTCTATCTATGAATGGAGTCTGAATAAAAGAGGCAACATGCCTGACTGAAATAAGTAGCTCACAAGTAAGGAATGATGAATACATATGCGTCTAATATTAAGGTTCTGTAACTTCCATAGCAGCTGCAACACATCAATTGCTAAGATCTGCTAAGCCTGGTGTCCCTGTGGCTGGGCCCCTAAAATGTTTTACAAAAAATATAGATTTGGAGAAAATGGGCCAGAGCCCGAGTAAAACAGTTTAAAAAGGTTTAGCAAGTATTTAAAATACAAAATCAACAGATATTATATACATGTTAGGTTTACGTGACCTCACTTGAGGTCCTCACTTCTCAACTAATGTGCACACCTAACGTATGTTATCTAACCCGTCCTAGTCATGCTATCCCACCTAACTTGTCCAAACCAAATCCATTTCTTCACAATCTATCTCGTTATGCCCACCCGTTTCGCCCATACTACACATTACCAAAATCTTTATATCAATTAGCCAATTATGAAGTTCTCAATATATGTTTAATTCTCAATATACTAGAGTTATTTTAGATGTCACTATCTTTATAATTTACTAAGCACACACAGTAGGGTACATCACAAGTAGATATATTTATTACTCTATAATATATATACTAATACGACACCCCTAGGCTGAACTGTGGTGTATGCATACTCTGCTATCAAGTCCTGGTACATCATGTACTCAATAAATTACCATTGGTTCAGTATCTCTCTCGAACCATAATTATAAATCATACATATTTGAGGCGAACATAGTTCTAGACCTTTGGAATACACACATACCTATGCACCCAAATGACCGTGCACACCATCGTTCATATAGATAGTGTTCTAACCTAAGTCCTATGTTTAAAGGTACAAGACAATATCCCCCCCCCCCCCAAATAGGCTCATCAGAATAAGACTGTCCATGCCGCGTAACCTCCCGTGATATCAAGCAGCGTAGGTATGTCAATACACATAATATCACAATCAACATAATATATGAATACACTCATCCTATATATATATATATAGAGAGAGTATATTTTAAGTTTATCCCATAAACTAATTCACATTTTATTCCCATTTCCCATCATTCCTAACAACTTTTGTTAGCCGAAAGGATATAAATAATTTAATTAATTATTTCAGTAGCTACCTTCAACCCATACTTATTGGTCCAAAATCCAGGATCATTATAATAAGACCGAATTATAGTTTAATTCCCAACAATCCTCTTTCTCGATAAAGTTATGTTCTGCCCAGAAATATAAAATTACGATTTGAGGCTTTTCTGATCCGATTTTGAGAAAACTTAAAACTACAAAGTTATTAAGATCATGATTTTATACAAAAAGTCGCGAGCACACTACCAATTTTCGCTTAAAACAGTCCTTAAATTATCAAACAATGTTCGTCCTTATTCTAAAACGATTTTACATGCATTTGACTTTCGAATTCGTATAAGTTCACTTCATTCCTAATTAGATAGTTGAATCTCCAATTTAATCACATGATTTTCTCATATTTCAAAATCATCAATAAATTATATAATCATAATCATGAGTTCTAAAATCCCAAATGATGTTATGTCAAATCAAAACCTTCATTACATAATCCCATACTCCCAACCAAACCTAACAAAAATCATCCCTACCTATATACATAATTTCTAACGTTTCATAATCATCAAATCATCAAGAAACATCATATAATTAGAATTAAATCAAGAATCATTTCCAAAACAACCTAGTTTATCATTTATCCTCAAGAACCTCTATAAAACCCAAATTTTCTTCATATTTAATCTTTTGAAATTCATCCAAATTTTTCATAATACATAAGGAATAAATTCCAATATTAATTCAACCCCAAACATGATTTAATCTCCCAATTGAGTCATCAAAACACATAAAATCAAGATATTAAATATCATATTCTAACGTGGATGATATATCCTTCATGAATTATGCAAGATAAATACTTGCCTTTGTGTGTACTGCCGTATTTCGACCTTTTCGGACACTTTGGCGCACTCAAAATGACCATATGGAACATCAAAAATAAAATTATCTTTTATTTTCCAAATTAAGTCCCGACGCGACTGACACACGCGTCATGACTAAATTTACCGTAACTACTGTATTTTTCACTCACGGTAATTATAATATTTCCTTATCATTATTATTACTCATTAACTAAATAATATTCAACATAAATAAATATTAACCCTTATCTCGCTAATTAATATTTATTTTATCAGATTAATTTTCCAAAGATAATTTAATTAATTTTCAATATAAAAATCAATAAAATTACGAGGTGTTACGTATGTAGACAAATTTGGTCACTCAGATCAAATCCAATGCACCTATGTTAAAATATCAAACAACAAAGTGATTAAAATAAACATATACAAAATGAAAAATTCAAAGTGGCTGAATCATTATACTCTTAAACTTTATTTTTCTCTTTAAATTCATATTATATAAAAATTCATCTAAAATTTGATTCAACTTTATATAAATGTCTCCTAAGCTACAATAATTACTCCCTGAAGATTGAAAGAGTGTAAACTAAAAGTTTTTTTTTATGATACAAAATGTTTACTGTTATTATAGCTTCGTATCTTTCTTAAAGAAATTATGGAATGGAAACATTTAAGAAAAAAAAAACACCAAAATAATTTTTCAATTTTCCAGGTACTACTGAGTATCCTAAAAAGTTGTGATGACAGAAATCTCCAACCACAAGCAATATAATTACAATTTGTGGGTTGAAAATATATACATAAATGTATACAAAGACTTAAAGGTATAAAGTTAAAACATTTACATGTATATATAATTCCTAAAATCTCACATCATAATTAATACATGCGTAATATGTAGACAACGAAATTGTTTAAATTAAGAAGTGAGAAGTTTTGTTTTAGGGCTTACATACGGAGACAAAAAGGGGGAAGAAGAGAGGGGCACGGAGGGAGAGGGAAGAGGTTAGTTTTCAAGATTGACGGACGGACAATTGATATTTTGTCCAACTGATGGAGAAGACATCCCTAACGGTCGATCGATAATATATCATACAAATCTATATCTATATTTTATATCTTTATTATACCTATAATATGATAGTATTATAGGAATTAATGAACTTTTAATACTTGATATCTCTTTGACATTCTGTTTTTTGAAACAAAATAAATAGATAAATCAAAAGTCTTCTTGAATATTGTGTTATTTGAAACTAAAAAAAAATAGAAATATCGAAAGTCTTTTGAAAATTAAAAAGATATATCTACAGATAGAATTATTTTTTACCAAAATAGAAAAATCAAAAGTCTTCTTAACCATTGTGCTCCTTGAAACTAAAAAAATAGATAAACCAAAAGTCTTTTAAAAACTAAAAAAAATCTCTCTACGGATAGAGTTATTTTTACTAATATAAACTTTTCAAATAAAAACTTGCACTAAGCATGACAAGTATTGAAAAAAATGACATTGTTGAAATCCTGGATATTTCAGTATATATCCTGATAGCTAAGTCTCATATGAGAACTTTCAATTAATATATGAAATTGGGTGGGTATAAAATTTACAAATAATAGAAAATTGAGCATTTATAAACAATTTAAACTGACAAAGTTCTTGGGTGGGTATAAAATTTATATCATAAATTCAATATCAGTATAATTGCTTTAAAATAAGATATTGAATTTATGATATATACTAATTTTATTAATTTTATTAATTATCTTTATATTTGTTTATTGTACATCACCCGTGCATTGCACGGGTTGTATGCTAGTTATACCTCTAATACGATAGTATTCGAGGAGTTAATGAAACTTTAATACTTGATATCATTTTCTCTCTTATTTTGAACATCGTGTTCTTTGAAACTTAAAAAGTAAATTAATTAAAAATCTCTTTGAAACAAAAAAAATGAAAAAATCAAAAGTCTCTTAAAAACCATATTGATGATCCATTCTAGACTCCATTAATTAATCTTTCGATCCAACACAATCTAGATTTAATTAATCTATTTTTATCATTCTCCACTCAAATCACATTACACAATGCTACTAATACTACTACATCTATATAACGATTTTATTTCTAGGAAAAAAGTTTAAAAAAAATCAAAATTTCAAAATTGTTTTTTATATAAATAAAAAAGGTTTTGGTCATAAAAATATTTTTAATGTTGTATTTATAGAAAAAACTTTAAGTTTTTATGTATAAATGACATAAAAAATAAACTAAAAAAAAAATACAAATATGTACAACTTTTTATATAAAATACGTACAGCATTTTTGAAGTTTTTATTTATAAAAAATAGTTTTTAAGTTAAAAAAGAATAGTTTTCAAATTTTAAAATTGTTTTTAACATAAATAAAATGAGTTTTTGCTTATAAAAACATTTTTAAGGTTTTATTTATAGAAAAAACTTTATGTTTGTATCTATAAATGACATACAGTTTTTTAAACTAAAAATAAATAAAAATATGTATAATTTTTTATATATGAAATACGTAGAGTTATTTTGAAGTTTTTATTTATAAAAAATAGTTTTGATATAATAAAAACATTTAAAATAATAGACATATTTTATTTATGAAAAATTAACCTTTTATAATGATTTTAAAATAAGATATTGAATTTATGATATATACTAATTTTTATAATTATCATTTTATTTGTTTATTGTACATCACACGGGTAAATAATTAAGTAAACTAAAGTAATATCAAAATAATTAATTTGCATGAACAAGATTTTAAAAAAATTCTGAACACGAAAAATTTATTACCTAACACGAATGCATCATAATTAAAACAGGACACGACAAAATTTTCTAACACGAACATGATCCAAATAAAAGCGACTGAAATATAAATTCGTGTTGTTTTATCTCCCAAGAAATAGTGAGTAAAGTCCAATTACCAAAACTAAATGGATGGTAAAGTCAAAATACTCCTATATTATTTTACTCAACATTCGCATTACCCAAATAAAACGCGACATGAAATTATATAACTTTACTTAATACGAACACGACAAAAATTAAAACATGACCCACCATTTTTTATCCAACACATACGAAAAATAAAGTGTAAAAATATTTTTTTTTCCCGTTAGTGCGACACAACAAAACCCAATTAAAACAAGCCACAAAAATATGATACCGAACTAAAGCATAAAAATTGTGTCGTGCCGTGTTTTAAATGAATCGTGTTATTGTTAAGTAAAAAAAATAATATTTCACATCATATCATGTTATATTTGGGTCGTGTTCGTGCTAGTTAAAGATAGAGATTTTGTGTCGTATCGTATTTTAATTGGGTTGTGTTCGTGATACGATTTGATTTATTTTTAGCAAAAAAAATAAATAGTACTAAACACAACTTTTTACATGCTCGGGGTCGCAAGTGCGAATATGATTCAATTAAAAAAACAACACGGCACCAAATGAGTTATTATAAGTAGACTTTGTCCACAATTTTGTTTTGCTTTAGACCTTCTTTTTAATCTAGAACTAACATGGTAAGTTAAAACACCATATTATACGGAATAATTTTTTTTTACCCAACATGACACAAAATCGTCTTATTTGGATCGTGTTTGAGTTAGGTTGAAAAAATATTTTTGTCGTTTCACATTTTAATCAGGTCGTGTTCGTGCTAGGAATGAATATTGATTTCCTTGTCGTGTCATGTTCGTGTTAATAAAAAAAGATATTTGAAGTCGTGTCACAATTTATGTGGGTTTAGTTTTCGTGTGGCGTCATGTTAATATTAGGTAAAAAATATTTTATATCGTGTTATGTTTTATTTGGGTTGTGTCCGTGTTTGTATTAGGTAAAAAACAAGATATCATGTGGGGTCGTGTTTTAAATGAGGTCGTCTGTGTTACGTAAAAAAGAAATATCAAGTTGTGTTGCAATTTCTTTGAGTTTAGTTTTTGTGTCATGTCGTGTTAGTGTTAGGCAAACAAATATTTATTGTCGTGTCATTTTCTATTTGAGTCGTGTTCATGTTAAAAAAATTATTGAAAAGTTAGGGTTCAAAATAAATAAATAAAATATTAAAAACACTAGTAAAGTTTGGACGAAATTATATGAATAACATGAACTATTAATTATTAACAAGCCCTTATTTTTATTATTTACTCAAATGTATAAATTAGATTAGTTAAATAGAAATTACTTGAACCAACCGGAAAGTGTGTAAATTTTGAAATCTTGAAGGAAACAAATCTTTGTTTTTTCCCTTTTTAGTTGTTTCTTTATCGGTTTACAACAGTTCATTTAGCGCCTCTTGTTTTCTTTGTCCACTTGTGTTGCCTAGTCATTCAACCAATCGACTTTCGATCGAAAGTTCGAGGGTGATGGAATTTTTCATAGTTGTAATACCAGCACGGAACAGACGCAACCAACTAATTCGTTTTAAACCTTTTAAACATGGAGCAAGCAACCGACCCTTACACATTGGGTAAGGTCTTAAATAGTATTTTAGGGGTCAATTCTTATTAAGTAAAAAATTATGGGATTAAATTAAAAAATTAGTGTACCCCTGGAATTAGTGGGGAGTCTCGAACCAACCGTCGTGTACGTATTTGAATGAGTTTTTTAAATCAATTAAAAATAATTTTGTAAAAAAATAGTTTTTTACTTTAGTCTCATTTTAAAAGGGTAATAGGTAACAAGTCTCAATTACTTGGTCAATGATGTAAGAGATCCTTTGACTAGGTTAATAGTGTCAAATGTCCTATTTAGCCAACATAACGTATTAAAATGACCAACATACTTGTTGCACCATGAATACGGTGTGACCCATGAACCAATCAAAAATCACAGCTGGACTCATTCATCCCTTAAAGGACGTGGGCTCAATTACTTATTTGGTCGACCAGTGCAATTGTGGTCGTCCCTAGCATTATAAGCAGTCTACTTAACTGAGTTAGCTCATAACAGTTAACACTGTTACCTAACACCGTTAGAACAAACATATACCATGTGATAGAATGACATCAACATCAGTCGCACCACGGACACACGTGGGAGATATAAAAATATTCCTCCTCCATGTGCGTGTAACAAACTCATGATTATCCTCCCCACTTGTATGTTGTAAGGGGCTTGAAGGTAATCTCTGAATTAGAGAGAGCTTCCCCAATTAACAAAAGAGACTCGAGAGAAGGAAGCAGCATGAAGGCAGCGAGACAACTCTGCGAGGTTGCTCAGCGAGAAATCTTATCGAGAGAGCTCTTTTATATATTCCGTTCCTACTTAGTCAAAATTGTATCTTTTAATTACATTGATGGTAACGATTGTAATATTGAGTGTGAGGTCAAACGGCACTCGCAAGGGACCAGGACTGGCATGGGAGAGCTTACATGCTCTATCGAATGACCTCGCCGTGAGAATTTCAGAGGGACTTGGTTTAGAGGATTGAGAAGTGAGGCAGCATTAAGACTTGTCTTGACCATCTTAGATACACCTGATAAAACACCGTGAGATCTTTTATCATGGAAGCTTATGTGAAATAACTTTGAGTTCCATCGAATATTGTGTTTCGAGCCAAACAACCCTTTACCAAATGTCAAATCTACTTTAGGTGATGTCGTTAGCCAGATAAACACTGTCCAATCCACACTCGAGTAAACCACCGTGGTATTAGGAATGGTTAGATAGTTGGTGAGCAAACTTTATTGTGACAGTACTCTAACGCACATTGGTTAAGCAAAAGGCATGTCTTGGCATTTAGTGTTTATGGCGTAGGGAAGACTGACCCATCAGGCATTTAATGTTTTGTGACTTAAAGTAGGGGAGGTGTGTCATTCACACGTGGATGATTGAGGGGCTATTTATTGACCCTAACCACTTATGGAACAGGAGAGTTCTTTCTAGAGAAGTTATTACTAGAGATAGAATACATAGAGAGAGAGAGAGAGAGAGAGAGAGAGAGAGTTATTGCGAACCAGAGTTTATTCACCCACCATTGCCATTTATTGTGAAGCTTTTACCATTTACAAATAACATTGATTATTATTGGTGTGTTGGCTTCAAGCCAAGGTGTACCTAGGGTGCTTGCTTCTCTCTCCCTTTGACTGAGTTACTTCTGAAGTTCATTTATTATCATTTAAGTTATACACGAGTGATTTGTGAGTTCAATCCGAGTGTTTGATATATACTATATGGTGTGATTATTTTTTCTTAATTAAAGAGTACTTGGGTTATTATTTATCACTATACCTATATGGGTTACACCTCAACTGGTATTACTATACTCCCAAGTTGAAAGGGGACTACCCTCTTACATTTGACAACTCCGCTAGGGAGGCATTCTTTTAGAAGTATGACGCAAGATAGCGTTAACCGTACACTTGAATTTGACGATGTCCAGCGCAACGAGGAACAAACTGCTAGGACCCTGGAAGCTCTCAGGGATGGGGTTCCTCGAGTGTAGGTTCCCCAAGTTACAATGGCCACAGGAATCCTAGGGGTCACGCAGGCTTCCATAAGTTCTATGCTCGTGATGGGACATGCGCAACTGATGCTTCTCATGGGTAAATTTTATGAGTTCTTGTAGACACCGGTAGCTACAATGGATTTTAGGGGGGATTTGATCCCAGCTCTTTCATAACACCAATGGTGGCTCCGACAGACCCATCGAGAGTAGCTCCAATGGGACTTGTCCCCACAAATATTATTCCCACTCCTGTCCTAACGATGGGAATCCCTGCTACAACGGGTATTCCATTTGTGGTCCCTTCACCTGTTTCCCATCGTTAGGACAGGAGTACAGTGATGAACCATACCCAAAGGAGTACATTCCTCCCGTTTTCAAGAAGTACACCAAAATGGGGGGATACTCGAAGGAGCATATTAAGAGGTTCATCGAGCATTTGGGGGCCCACTGCAATAATAAAAAGTTAAGGTTGAGAGAGTTTTCTAAATCCCTCACCGATAAAGCTCATACTTGGTACTCTCACTTGGCACCGAAGAGTGTCTCAATGTGGGAGGAAATGCATGTTCTTTTCTTTCAGAAGTTCTTTCTAGGCGAAAGATGAGTTCATGTTAACACAATTGGGCAAGAAGAAGCAACGACCAGGGGAGAAGGTGGTGGATTACGTTCGAAGGTTCAAAGAAAGTTCCCTCGACGTGAGGGAGGAAGCAAAGAGTCCAAGCTGCTCCAGCTTTGTGCTGAGGGTTTACTCCCAGAGTACATCTGTTACCTCATAAATGAAACACATGAGGGGACTTTTGTGACATTTTTAAAAGCTACAAGAAATATCTCGCTAGTTATACGACCAAACTCGGTCATAATGCCTATAATATTCAGGTAGTCGATGCTTCCCATTGTGGGACGTGGCTAGCCGCCACTAGTGGGTTATACTGATGGGGGAAAAGAGGCCAAACACTTGAAAAAGGATAATAAGAGGAAGGTTAGCAAAGACAGAGAAGATCCACCACCACTACCTTGCATCATGGAGGAAGCAGTAAGCTATTACAACACAATGTTACGAGGAGGGGCAATTTATAAGCCCAAGGATGCTCTAACAACGGAGCCGGATGCAGAGGTAAGAGCCAAACCCAAGTATTACTAGATCAGTTAGAAGGTTGGTCATCTAAAAATGACTTATTGGATGTTGATGAAGATTATAAGTAAACACGTGAAGGTAGGGACATTGAAGATACCATAAGAGAATGTCAACAACAATCCACTACCGGCTTCCAACCTGGTAGTTAACTATGGTGAGGAGGCAGAAAGGGAAACGAATGAGCTGTTAGTGGAGCAGGAAGAGTCCGAAGAAGCTTTGGAAGATTGTACAAGGGGGATGACAAACGTTGTAATTACCTACGATGGAGCAAGTGCAAGAGACGTGGAAGGCGTGTATAATCTGGAGAATGAAGAAGTTGATCAAGGGATAGAATATCATGCTGTTTCGTAGTCCCTCAAATTTTTACGGTTCTTCGACCAAGTGGGATTGTCGAAGGAGAGCAGGTTGGAGATAACACAAGTAATTTTAGATATTGCCTGGAAGAATATAGTTCTTTCGTTAAGGTGGAGAGGTCCTATGGCCAGTTTGGTTAGAAATTTTTTGTCTGAAGTAACTTTCAGCGACGTCGACAAAACTATTAGGTTCCCTTAAAACAGACCTTTATACGTAACAACGATCATTAACGGGGTAAGCTTTACAAGAGTGTTAATGGATGGGGGAACATCCATAAACATCATGCCTATCATCTCCTTCCATGCATCCAATGTTATATAGGCCAGATTAATACCAATAACATTGGTGATATCTGACTATGATAACCAGTCTTCCAATTCGATTGGATACATAAATATGGGGATCGTTATGGGAAATATCAGTTCACATATTAAGTTCCACGTGATTGAGAGTGCCACATCCTACTACCTTTTTAAAGGAAGGGTATGGATGCATAACCATGTCCTAGTCCCTTTGACATATCACCAATGCGCTAAGGCGAATGTAAAAGGTACTGAGGTCGTTATAAGGGCAACAAAGAAGCCTTTTGCAATGGAGGAAGATCACATGGTAGATGCAAATTTCTACACGGAGTTATAAGGGGATGTAAGGGAGCTAACAAGAAAAATAGAGGAAGTTAGTGTCCACTCAATCAGAGAGAGGATTGGGCCTATGAATGGCCAGAGCAGTGAAGGAGATTGGGGAAAACTAGTGGTAGAGGAAGTCAACTATGTTGGTACCCAACTTCATAGGATCTCTAAAAAACTGAGGAATAGAAGGAGACCAAGGATGGACACGATGGAGCACGAGGTCCAACTCCAGAGTGTGCTGAGCTGGTTTTTTTAAGGAAGGTTAGCAGAAGCCTCTAGGGAGAGAAAAAGGAAAGTAACTGCAACGACAAATACGTAGTGTGAGAAGGTTGTAGCAGAGGATGGTAAGGTGATCTATCGCCTATAAAGGTATGAGCGGGTGGCCGAAGGAGCTGGTACAAATGCTGACAAAGAGTCTGACCCGATATATGAATATTTTTTGGTAGACCAGTAAGGGTAATGCATAGTCATAGACAACTTAAATATACAAGAGTTTGTAGAATTGAAAATGTGAGACTGTGTGATAATTGATTAAATTCGCAAATTTATAATTTGGCACACTTATTTAATTAGTGTCTATTTTTAAACCAAAATAAATCAGCCCAAAATCATTCAACTGCGTGTGTGCGTGTGTCAAACCATAAAATAAATAAAGCATGTGACACAAGCTTAAGGAAAAATCCTCGAAGGGTAAAACCTTTTATTTCTAAAACGTTGAAGAATTTACAAGACCATTGACTTACATACAACCTGATAATCGCCCATAAGTGTAACGCACGGTGTCTTCGTCAAACCTCCAAAGCAACGGCTAGAAATATTGACTCAGCAATACCCGCAAGTGTCGGTTCTGATGTCGTCGGCTGGAACTTTCCCTTTTCAGGAGGGCAGTAATGAAGAAGAGAAACGACTTCTCCACAAGATGTGAACTTTATAAGGACTCCCTCCACAATAGCACGCATCTGTCGGTTGTAGAGCTCTCCCACAAAGTATAAACAAGAGCAAAATATGTTCTTGGGTTCCACAAAATAATTCACATAAAAGTAATTGGGATTTTGTGAATTAAAAACAAAACATTTGAACCCTTAAAATTGTTGGAGAAAAACTTTCTGCCAAAAGGTATTGAATTAAATCTGGGCAGATACACAAAAGTTTCAAAATAATAAGACTCTTAAAAGTTGAAACCGTTCTCCACGTTTTTCTAGGATGCCAAGACCCCTTTTTATAAAAAATTTGAGTTGGTCAAAAGATAAGCATTACAGCAGCGTGTCAGCCTAAAAGTCATCTCGCTCGAACGAGAATGATATCTCGCGCGAACGAGATTGCGTGTCGTTCGAACGACTACGCGCGACTTCCAATGTCGTTCGAACGAGATTGATATCTCGTTTGAATGACCTTAGCGTCGAAACCGAGGTATGTTTACTGCTAAAGCAGTTTTTCACAAACAGTTATAAAACCTCTTTAAAAACATTTTTATATAAAAGCTTTTTAAAACCTTTTAAAAATATCCCAACACTCTTAATATGAAATGTATATGGAACTTTAAAACAATATCTTACCAAAGTTTATATTGTTGGGCTTGAATGTTGAAGACAACTGATAATTCAGATCCGTCTTTTATAGATGCAATCTTCACAATCCTTCGACGACTTGTAGCGGTATACGACATAATTAATTGTGACGGACTTATTAAAAATATGTCCTTACAAATCTCCCCCTATGTCTATGCCGGTACATACATAAAAACATCCGAATTATCAAAAACAAAAATGCCTATACAAATCTACCCTCCCATGAATCCCAAAACTGAAAAGGTAAAATTTGCAAGTTCTTAAATTTTTCTTCAACATCAAAACTCTCAAAGCTTTTCTCATCAGGGTGTGCAACATAATGATCTTCAATCTTGTACCTACTCACATGAGATAAAGCAAAAACCTTCGCGACACATCGAGTTTGAAATGATATAAGAATAAAGCATTAATAATCAAATCTCCCCCATAATGCAAAAACTCCACCATAACATGATAATTCTTTCTCCCCCGTTTTATGATGTCCCCAAATAGATAGATAAGAAGAAAAAATCAAAACATGGAGTGTCACGATAAAATGCATAGCAAATGTGGATCAAACTACGCGCATGCAAAGGTATGTCCCAAAAACATCCACAAACGATTTTTGATTTTTCAAAAATTTTATACAAAAATAGGATACAAAAAAAATCACACCATGGATTTAAACTCAAACAACCAAGTCGTGGAAATGGAATGTATGGGTGTGAACACATTCGATAGGTAAATAAACTCAATCAATCATATGTGCACGATGCATATGTGTACCCCTAACGAATGAGCATCAAAAGTATCCTTAGGTGTAAAAGTTTGTTGAATTTAGATCACATCGTCTTATGCAAATCAACAAAACAAAGTCAAAGTGATTTCCACACCAATAACGTCCAAAACTATTTAGCGCTTTTTTAAGATTTTCAAGGACGTGCAAACCCGTTATAAAATCTCCAACCAAACTCCCTCATATATATTTTCTTTTAGAGGTTAATAAACTAAATTCTCAAACTTTGGAGAATTGATGCAAAAACCTAAATGGCCCATAATTAGCATGAATTTCTTTTTATTGCCTTTAAATTTTTTTCGGGCTCTTTTAAACCTCTTTGGATCCCGGATAATAAAATTCCTCCATTTTTAGGTCCAATTTAACGGTGGCTTAGTATTCACAAAGGCAAAATGAACCTTTCGTAGTCCTTCCCCATTTTCAAACAAAGCACACAAACTCACAAAACGGTTCTTAAATGCACAATTTCCTTATCAAAATTTTATCGCGCTTGGTTCGTTTTAAGGACAGGATTGAAGTGAAAACACCCAACCAACATGTGATAAGACAAGCACAATAATCAAACAAATTTGTGCATGTGTGCAATAAAGGAAATCATGAGTCAAACATATAGGAAGTAACACTAAATTACATCTCAATGATTCCAAACATTGTAAAGCACATGGATGAATTGACCTATTGTCTCAAAACACTTTCAAATAGTCACATAAAAAAAATGAAATGATGTTGTGACTTGGTCATCCTAAGTGTTCATCCATAAATGGTGCAAGACAAAATACAAAAATCTTTTTGGATTTTCTAAAAAATTTAGCAAAAAAAAATTCGAAACAAATATATACAAAAAGTACATGTCATTGCACTAGCAAATATTTATCATGAAACACAACTAGTGTATGACAAACATGTGAACACAATCATCTATATGATATGGCAAGAGAAGAATCATGTGCAAGAAAATGAGAATCAACTATTCTAAAATCTAGTGTATCCAAAAGTGATTTCCTAACCCAAGTGGATGTAACATGTCAACACGGGGTTTTGGGAACCAACAAAACACTAGACTTCGAAATTCCTAGGACCTCTTCCAAGATCAAAAAAAAATCTCCTGAGGTGACATTTCCTACCACAATATGAACATGTGTAAACAGGTGGAACGACACCTAAAGTGTGATCTTTTTTAACATCCTTGGAATTAGTTGACCCTCTAAAACAAATAATGGTTTTGGCTTTAGCATTAGAAGCATGAGAACACAATGAGCCATTACCATCACTATCAAACCTACTTGAGTCTGTCAAATCATTTTTTAATTTCTAAATTTTTGACTCAAGCAAAGAATTAGACTCTTCGAAATTAAGGGACGCCTTTTTCAAGTTTTCAATAATTCCAAAAATCGTATCTCTCTCTCCCTCAATTAAAGCAAACTTTTTCCTAAGAGTATTTTCACGTGCCACAAACTCATTGACTAAAATATTTTTATCCTCTTTGGCACAAACACAAACCATCGAATTTTTAAGGTCCTCCAATTCTTTCTCTAAAAATAGGACCCTATCATCACTCTCCTTCTTGGATAATTTTAAAGCAATAAAGTCATGGTCCAAGGAAACAAATTTTTCACGATAAAAATCTAGTTGATTTTGAACCGTTTGCAAAAGATGCATCGCGGATTTAAAACGAGAATTTTATTTTTTCAAAACTTTAATTCTTTTTGCAAACGTCAAATTCAAACGATTTATATCATCAAAACTTTGACTCGGTTCATCAAAGGAGGGCATCCGATTAGATAAGTGCTCCATCGAAAAAATTGCGATTTAAAAAAAACTGATTTAAAAAAAAAATCAATATCACACAATTTTGCGGAAAATAGGAATACGCAATAAATTAGCGCAACCTGCTCTGATACCAATTTGGAGACGTGAGATTGTGTGATAATTGATTAAATTCACAAATTTATAATTTGGCACACTTATTTAATTAGTGTCTATTTTTAAACCAAAATAAATCAGCCCAAAATCATTCAATTGCGTGTGTGCGTGTGTCAAACCATAAAATAAATAAAGCATGCGACACAAGCTTAAGGAAAAATCTCCGAAGGGCAAAACCTTTTATTTCTAGAACTTTGAAGAATTTACAAGACCATTGACTTACATACAACCTGATAATCACTCACAAGTGTAACGCACGATGTCTTCGTCAAACTTCCAAAGCAACGGTTAGAAATATTGACTCAGAAATACGCGCAGGTGTCGATTCTGATGTCGTCGGCTGGAACTTTCCCTTTCCAGGAGGGGAGTAATGAAGAAAAGAAACGACTTCTCCACAAGATGTGAACTTTATAAGGACTCCCTCCACAATAGCACGCATCTGTCGGTTGTAGCGCTCTCCCCACAAAGTATAAACAATAGCAAAATACGTTCTTGGGTTCCACAAAATAATTCACATAAAAGTAATTGGGATTTTGTGAATTAAAAAAAAAACATTTGAACCCTTAAAATTGTTGGAGAAAAACTTTCTGCCAAAAGGTATTGAATTAAATCTGGGCAGATACACAAAAGTTTCAAAAGAATAAGACTCTTAAAAGTTGAAACTGTTCTCCACGTTTTTCTTGGCTGCCAAGACCCCTTTTTATACAAAATTTGAGTTGGTCAAAAGATAAGAATTACAGCAGCGTGTCAGCCTAAAATCCATCTCGCTCGAACGAGAATGACATCTCACGCGAATGAGATCCCGTGTCGTTCGAACGACTACGCGTGACTTCTAATGTCATTCGAACGATATTGTTATCTCGCTTGAACGACCTTGGCATTGAAACCGAGGTACGTTTACTGCTGAAGCAGTTTTTCACAAACAGTTATAAAACCTCTTTAAAAATATTTTTATATAAAATCTTTTTAAAACCTTTTAAAAATATCCCAACACTCTTAATATGAAATGTATATGAAACTTTAAAACAATATCTTACCAAAGTTCATATTGTTGGGCTTGAATGTTGAAGACAACTGACAATTCAGATCCGTTTTTTGTAGATGCGATCTTCATAATCCTTCGACGACTTGTAGCGGTATACGACATAATTAATTGTGACAGACTTATTAAAAATATGTCCTTACAATAATAAGTGTAAGAAGATCTAGACTACATGATGGATCGTCTAAAACTACAAGTATAGGAGCTGGAGCAGTTGGACTTGGACGAAGAAGGAGAAGACCCAAGGCCCATCTTCCTTTCGAAGGATCTAAGCATGGAGAAGAGAGGGGCCTTGGTTGAGTTGATTCGTGAGTATAAAGATTTCTTCTCATGGAAGTACACATAGATGGAGGGGCTGAACGAAAAAGTAAGTTGCCATAAGCTGAACGTCATGCCTTCAGCCATACCAGTGAAGCAAGCCATGAGGACTTACAAGCCTGAGTTGGATATGAAGATCAAGGAGGAAGTCCAACGGTTACTAGCGACAGGGTTCATTAAGTCGATCCAGCATCCACTTTGGTTCTATCATCCCAGTAGGGAAGAAGGACAAGAACCAGATCCAAATCTGCGTGAACTTTAGAGACATGAACAAAGCATATGCCCAAAGGACGAGTTCCCTCTGACCTCTATTGATAGCTTGATTGATGCAACTGCTGGGCATGAAATGTATAGTTTCATGGATAGGTATGTGGGATACAATCAGATCAAGATGGACCCAACAAATGTAGAGAAGAAAACATTTAGAACTCCTTTGGGTAACTTTATGTACAAAGTGATGCCTTCTGGGTTGAAAAATGTGGGGTAACCTACCAAAGAACGATGATGGCTATTTTTCATGATTTTTTTACAAATTCTTGGAGTTTTATATGGATGATTTGGTCATCAAATCGAACAAGGAGGTAACTCATCTGGATGATTTGGGGAGGTGTTCATTCGGTGCAGAAATTAAAAACTGAAGATGAATCCACTAAAGTGTGCCTTCAGAGTCACCAGCGGTAAGTTTTTGGGTTTTGTGGTAGATCGACAGGGGGTGCATATGGATCAAGACAAATAGCGAGCGATCCTAGAGATGCCATGTCTAAGAATAGTGAAAGAGCTTAAGAGCTTTCTCGAAAAAGTCTCATATCTTTGGAGATTTATGCCTAGGCTGTTTGAGATAACTCATCCATTGATGGAGCTACTGTGAAAGGGCGTGAAGTTCAAATGGGAGGAAGCTCATTAAGAATCCCTCACCAAGTTGAAGAAGCTGCTCACTTCTCCACAAACAATGATTCCTCCAAAGGCTGGGATACCGTTGTAGCTCTACCTCACATCCACCACAAGGTCTGTGAGAGCTCTTTTGGTACAAGAGATCGATGGGCAAGAAAGGTCAGCCTACCATTTAAGTAAGATCATACATGGACCAGAGGCAAGGTACAATAGTGTATAGAGACATTGTTTAGCCTTGGTGTTTGTAGCACAAAAACTTAGACATTATATGCTATCTTTCACAATTCACATTATGACAAGACGTGATCCTATTAAGTTTTTACTGGTAAGAACCATTTTGATTGAAAGAGCAGCTAGGTGGTTCCTCATCCCTTCAGAATATGACTTAAAATGTGTGGTCCCTTGTGCGATTAAGAGCCAGACCTATGCAGACTTGTTGAAATTTTTTCCATCTGGTGTATTTGAGCCACCCCATGAGAGCATTCCTGGGGATGACCTACATGCTAACTTTCTGGATGAAAATGTTAAAGAATGGACTATGCAATTTGATGGTTCTTCGACTAAAAAAAAGGGATGAGCATGGGTTATTATTTCAAAAGGGAAGGGGGAAATTTGCCTTTCCTACAAGTTGGATTTTCCTTGCTCCAATAATAGAGCAGAGTATGAGGTGTTAGTACTGGGGTTTCTAGAGGCCTTTTAGAGGGGTATCCGTTCATTACGCATCAAATGTGATTCAAACTTGGTGGTTCAACAAGTGAATGGAGAATATGCATTGAAGCATCTCAGCATGGCTCCTTACACTACACACACACACAAACATCCCCCCACCCTGCCCCACCCCCTTCCCCCACCCTGCCCCACCCCCTCCCCACCCCCACCCACCACACACACGCACACACACACATACACACATGCGCACATATACACACACACACACACACATATATATATAAATGGAAGAGAGAGAGAGAGAGAGGGAGAGCAACGTACAGAGAGAGAGAGAAAAAAGGAGGGAAGAATCGACAGGGGAAAAAAAGAAGGGGAAAGATTTTTTACTGGGACATTTGTCAAGGACGTGTCACGGTCTTTGACCGTGACAATATTATAAGTATTGTCACGGTCACTGACCGTGACAAGTATAGTTGTCACGACCTTATCATGGTCATTGACCGTGATAAAAAAATGCGTATTTTTTATCACGGTCAATGACCATGACGAGGCTAGCCGCTGAAAGGGTGCCAATTTACCCATTTTGGTGTAGTGATATTCAGGGTACAACTAAATACCCATTACCCCTGAAGACCAAGAAAAAACTACCTTTACTTGTCCATTTGGCACATTTGTGTACAATCGTATGCCCTTTGGCCTTGTCAATGCACCTGCGACTTTTCAAAGGTGTATGACTAGTATTTTCAATGACATGGTGGAGCATTTTCTCGAAGTGTTTATGGATGATTTTTCTGTGTTTGGTTCATCCTTTGAACAATTCCTATCTCACCTCACTATGGTCCTTCAGCGTTGTCAAGAAAAGAAGTTGGTCCTCAATTGGGAAAAATGCCATTTCATGGTAAAAAGGGTATTATTTTAGGTCATGTTGTCTCCAGCTCTGGTATTGAGGCCAATAAAGCAAAAGTCGACTTGATTTCCTCACTCCCCATTCCTAATTTTGTTAAGGACATTCGCTCCTTCTTAGGAGACGCGGACTTCTACCGGCGGTTCATTAATGACTTTTCTAAAATCGAGCGACCTTTAACAACCCTTTTATCCAAAGATGTCCCTTTTATCTTTGATGAAGCATGTGTTGCCGCCTTTGAGCACCTAAAAACTAAACTCACTTCCGCTCCTATTATGCAACCTCCCAATTGGTCTCTCCCATTTGAGCTCATGTGTGATGCTTCTGATTTTTCACTTGGTGCCGTGCTTGGCCAAAGAGTTGACAAGCGCCCACATGTCATCTATTATGCTAGAAAAACCCTGCATGATGCTCAACTTCATTACACGACCACCGAAAAGGAGTTATTAGCGGTTGTGTTTGCTCTTGATAAATTTTGCTCATATATCATAGGTTACCCTATCATCGTATACACTTACCATGCTGCACTTAAGCACCTTCTTCACAAGAAGGATTCCAAACCACGATTGATATGGTGGATTCTCTTACTCCAAGAGTTTAACCTTGAAATTCGCGATAAGAAAGGTTGTGAAAATTTTGTTGCTGACCATCTCTCTCGCATTACTGCCACGTCCGACTGTGATCATGTTCCTATTTCTGAGTCATTTCTCGATGAATAACTTTTTTCCATCTCCACTTCGCCTTGGTATGAGGATATTATCAATTTCCTTGTTATCGATCAACATCCTAATCATTGGTCGAAACAGGATCGATCCAAATTCATGGCGAATGTGAAGTTTTACTCTTGGGATGACCCGTTTCTCTACAAGTATTACTCCGATCAAGTCATTAATCGATGTGTTCCTGAGTGTGAACAACACAATATTCTGTTCTTCTGCCACAATAGTGCTTGTGGAGGCCACTTTGGCTCAAAGAAAACTGTCGCCAAAATTTTACAAAGTGTTTTCTATTGGCCTACCCTTTTCCACGATGCCCATTAATATTGACAGGTTTGTTCCATTTGCCAACACTCTGGGTGTCTTTCTCATCGTCATATGATGCCTCTCACACCCATCCTCATTATTGAAATTTTTGATGTGTGGGGTATCGATTTCATGTGACCATTTCCCTCCTCTCATGGTTTTCAGTATATTCTAGTTTCTGTTGACTATGTTTCCAAATAGATCGAAGCAATTGCTTACCGTACCAATGACCATCGAGTTGTGGTCTAATTTCTCAAAGAGCATGTATTCACGCATTTTAAAACCCACAAAGCTATCATTAGTGATGGGGGTAAACATTTTTGTAATCGAGTCTTTGAACACCTTATCAAAAAGTATGGTGTTACCGACAAGGTTGGTCTCTTTTACCACCCACAGACTAGTGGTCAAGTTGAGGTCTCCAACCGCAAGATCAATAAATTCTTGAAAAAACCGTCAATTCTAATAGGAAAGATTGTTTCTTACGCTTGAACGACGCATTGTTGGCATACCGTAATGCTTACAAGACTTCAATTTTCATGTCTCCTTATCGCTTGGTCTTCGGCAAGCCTTGCCACCTTCCATTCGAGCTTGAACATCATGCTTATTGGGCTGTCAAAACCCTTAATTTAGATATTGATGAGCCGGGTGTCCATAGGAAGCTGCAACTTAATGAATTGGAGAAAATCAGAAATGATGCCTATGATTTGTCCAAAAAGTATAAGGACAAGATGAAGTGGATCCATGACCATAGCATCATGCGCAAAGAATTCCACCCTGGTCAAAAAGTTTTGCTGTATAATTCTCGGTTGTATCCCTTTCCCGAGAAATTGAAAACCAGGTGGTCTGTACCCTTCATTGTTGAGTCAGTTACCCCTTATAGTTCCATCACCGTGCAAAATCCCAAGGATGGTAACCTCTTTCAGGTCAATGGTCAACGCCCGATGCCCTTCTTAGAGCTCGGCTCCACTCACATAGAACGGACTGACCTTGTTGACCCCATTTATAAAGACTAACTGTTCAGTCTTGTTTGGGGGTGATTCTTATCCCTTGATTTTTCTTCCACCCCGTTCTTTCCTCTCTTATCATTTCTTTTTGGGCGAGTTTCGATCGGTCTGGCTGAAGACGTTAAACTTAGCGCTACCGGGAGGCAACCCGCTTTTTTTGAGTATGATTCTTATCCTGTTTCGGGGTGGTGTTTCACACGACCCACTGTTCTATCATGATTATAGACTTGTATATATTTTGCTATCTCACTCATTTATTCAAGTTTCATCTTTGCCTCACATGTCCACTTCATTAGCGGTTGATTCTGGTAATCTCTTTCCTACCTTATGCTCTCAATTTTAAAATTTATTTACTTAACATCAAGGACGATGTTCCTTTTTGTTTGGGGGTGGGGAATTTTATCAAAATTGTACCTCTTTTGAAAAAAATTTAAACCTGATTTTTAAAATTTCGTGCAATTTCTTTCATCTCACTCATTGATGTGAATTTTCAATCATCCATCTTTTAAAGTCTAGGAATCAAGCTAGATACTATTTTTTTTCTAAATAGCTTATGTAATACATAACAAGGCATGTTTCACCGTGAATTTCTAAACTCAACAAAATTTGCACACTTATCACATCACTACGGTTTAGAATTGAAGAGTACTAAAATTATTAAGAGAACCTTAAAGATCACTAGTAGAGACTTTAGCTTGTGAGATTCGTTCTTTTCACCTTTTAGAGAGTTTTATGCAGTCTTCAAGTCACAAGTTGATTCAACTTCTTTTGGGTCCGCACTAAATCGTTGTATGATCTCATTATTCTTCATAAATTTTTTTGGCTTAATCACTGAGATTGACATCACTTTCGAGTTATAAGAAACACGTGTCTTAAAGTTTGTCCCGATCACTAGGTTTTCATCCATACACCTACCACTTTCCCCCCATACACTAACCATTCACTTCACTCATTATATTCCCATGCTTTTTCATATTCCCCACATCATACATACCCCACCACATTCATATACCATCCATCATATTGAGAAAAAGAGTGTTGATTCCAAATGTTAAATGTCTTTAGTGTTTGTTTGAAACGAGAAAAAAAAGAGAAAAACATAAAAATAGGAAAAATAGAGAAAAAGAAAAGAAAAATCGAAAAAAAAATAAAGAGTTTTGTAGTTAGTTTTTTTGTAATAAAGACATTTTTTTCTTCAAGTATAGAACACTCTTCTATCACATCCATCACTTCTCATTCATCCATACATCACCATCCAACGTCATATCCCATCCTTCTCATTTCATTTTCACCTCACCCATAATCATCCATATATTCCCCTAGGTGTTCGGGCAAATGAAAGTCAACGTGGTGAATAACTCGACGTTCTCACAATAGTGATTAGCATTCCTTCATGAGATCACTTTTCTTTGAAAATGTTCGTTCTTTCTCATATGTGTGTGAGATGTTTGAACTTGCTTACATTTACTCACCTCCTCACACACAAGAGCGATACACTTACCCTAATCTCTAGAGTTCATTTGAGAGAGATATATCCGTGAGATTTTGAAGTTGAAGCGTTGATTCCGACAAGGCAATCTAGGAATTACTCTTGTGATACTCGACCCGTTTTGACTGATTCACCCCACACACGTTGTGTTCTAGGAAGGATGTGACTTGTGTATTTACTTAGCTAAACTTTTTACTCTTCTAGCTTGTATTTTTGAAAATATTTTCTTATGATGGATTGTACGATTATTCTACGTCTAATAAGAGATTGACTGCCTTTCAATAAAATTTTACAAATAAGAATTTTGTGGGTATATTCCCTGTAAACCCTCACGAGACACAACTCGTCCTGTAGGGCAACCTATAGGTTTAAAGGCTTATTGCACATGCTAAGTGCAATCGCAAGTGCCCGCGAAAGTGGTACACTTTTGGTTACTTATCTTTATCTTTCTCTCTATCTTATTGCTCGAGGACTAGCAACATTCTGTTTGGGGGTGGTGTGATAAGCACCCAAAAGTGTACATTTTATACTCTGAATAGACGTACTTTAGTTGCTAATTATTGGTAATATGGGTCTTATGTGCTTAAATGTTTATCTTGTAGGTCAAACGTCCGTTTGTGGTGTCAAAAGCTATATATCGAGGCAAATGCGCGTTGAATGGAGCTAAATTCCCAATTCCATAGCCCTAGCCTACCCTAGCCTAAACTTGTTCCGAACCGTGTGTGTTTAGTTTGTCCCATTTTATTTTATTTGTGTTTTTTAGGGTTTATTTTATTATTTTATTCTATTGAGTCATGTATATATTTTTAGGATTTTTATATTTTTAGCGCGTTGCGTATTAGTCTTTATATTTTCTTTAATTTTCGTAGCTTTTAGTTAGTTTATTATTATTTTATTTTATTTCTATTTTTTTATTAGTTTTTATTTTTATAGCTTTTATTTTAGTTGTGTTTATTTTTTTTAGAGTTTGTTTAGTGTGTCATGTTGTGTCATTTTTATTTTAGTTAATTTTTATTTTTTTAGTTTAGTTAAAAATTTATTTTATTTTTAGTTTATTTTTCTTAGGGGTCATAACTTAAACACACACAACATCCTTACACACTCACACACACAAACAACCTCTCATCCCCACCGTATCCCATACACCCTTACTACACACAATCACCACCCAAGTCATCTTCAACCTCAAACACTTTCTCTCTCCTCTCACCAAAACCCACAACCTCCATAACCAACTACAAAACACCACCAACAAAACCCCATTACTTGCAAAAGCTGTGTCCAACCTGGAACCCCTGAAAACTCAATCGTCGCCAGCCACGAGCCCGATTCAACCCCCCCGACCTCCGTCCTCCAACCCGCAAACCACCCATCTGAACCCATCTCTCCATTCAATCTAAACCCAAAGCCAACCTACCCGAACTCTCCACCAAACTCATTTATCCCCAAAGCCTTGACCCATTTTCCAAATACCCACTTCATTTCTCTCAAAGCCAAAAACGTGACCCGCCAAAGATACAAACAAAGACCAAGTCAACCAAATTAACCCACATGCCACTTAAAACCAATTAAACCCCTCTTACTTCGCTTTTCCATAAATACCCCCAACTACCTATTTTAACCAAATCTGTTTTTATCCTCACCACCCCACTTTTCACATGACCTCACACAACCCATGCACATGTGTGCATAATTACCTAAACACCCTCACCTCAACACCTTACACACCTCTTACACATTAAACCTACCCAAACTACCCTCATGCTCTACGCTTACTATTTACAGAAGAAGAAGAAGACCCATTTAATAGAGATCTCAAATTTAGTTTTTAACTCTTATGTGATAAATTTCTCTACACCCCTCTTTAGAGAGTATTTGTATTTTTAGCAAATATCTCAATATAAAGGTGTGTAGTGAAATTTATATCTAGGATGAATTTCACCCCACCCATCTATAATGAATTTTTGAATTTTTAGCAATTATAACATAATAGATTGATGTAGTAAAATTCATCCCTTATGGGAGATAAATTCTAATCCATTACTTTATGTTGAGATTTTGCATTTTTAGCAATTATCTCAACATAAAGTTATGATTTAGAATTTATTTCTTTGGATGAGCTCTAATGTACAATTTTATAATGTTAGGATTTTCATTTTTAGCAAATCTCTTTTATTATTTAATTATCCATTATGAATTCATCCACTATCCTTTTTATTTTTATTTTTATTTTGTAGTTTTTAGTTTAGATTCAATAAATACATTTGTGAGTGATTATGATTGAGAGAGTTTTGATTTATAATTGAAGATTCCATTTCAATTCAAGGCTTAAATGGGTTTGATCTCCTCCTCTTGTTTACTTTTAGTTTAATCCTCACATGCTCTTTTTTGTATACTTTTTTCTTGGATGGTGATTATTGAGGGCTAATCTCCCATTTATGGGATGAAATTTTGAAGCCTTCATGAGTCCAATTTTGTTAGTTTACTAATTAGAACAATTTTGTTTATCTCACTTTTCTTAAATTAGCTTTTACTTCTTAATTAGTAGTTATAAAAATTAGTATAGTTAGGTAGTTAAAAAATATCCCTTGAAAAATCCATAAAAAATATAAATAGCAAAAAAATATAAATATAATAATAAAATTCAAATGAATCTATATATGTCCTCTCCAATTTTGTGTTTCATCCTTTGATGTGGATTGATACCTCACTTGTCGCTATATTCTAGTTTTGTTCTACTTTTATAGGTTTGTGAAGAATTTTGATGGAAAGAGGAGTTGCAACAACGACACACAAACACAATAGAGACCCAATTTTTTTGTGGATGAGTCTTTTCTGGTCCAATTCATCCTAAACTCCCTACCTCCTGAGTATGGGCCTTTCCAAATCAATTACAGCACTATAAAAGATAACTGGAATGTAAATGATTTGCAAAGCATGTTGGTACAGGAAGAAGAAAGACTATGTTGGTACAGGAGGAAGAAAGACTTAAGCAACAGAATTTCCATGTGACTAAAGGACAGGTGGCAAATCCTACAGTAAAAGGAGATAGTTTTAAGAAGAAGTTCGGCAAGGGAATTAAGAAGGGTCCTGGTCCATCTCATCAAGCTAAACCATCAATTGTTTTTGTGAAGAAGGAAAAGAACGACAAGTGTCACTTCTATAAAAATAAGGGCCATTTCCAGAAGGATTGCCATAAACGAAAGGCCTGGTTCAAGAAAAAGGGTAAGCCATTTATTTATGTTTGTTTCTAATCAAACCTTATTAACTCTCTTTATAGAACTTCGTGGATTGATTCTGGTTTTATGTGTCATGTTTCTAATTCGATGTAGGGCTTCACATCAATCCGCAAAACAAATCTAAATGAGCATTTTCTCTACATGGGCAATAAAGCGAAGGCTAAAATAGAAGCTATTGGAGTCTTTCACCTAATTTTAAGCACTGGATTTATTTTAGATTTGCAAGAAACTTTTTATGTTCCCACAGTTTCTAGGAATTTATTTTATGTTTCCAAACTTGCTTTAGACGGTTTTGCGATTAAATTTAAAACAATGGTTTTGGTTTCATTAAAAATTCTAAAATGTTGGTTCTAAATTTTTATCAGATGGTTTATATCAATTGAATCTTGAAAAGAATTTTTCTGAAACCCTTATAACCCTGCATCCTAATGTTAGTACGAAACGTACACTTAATGATGAAAAATCTGCTTACTTATTGCATAAAAGATTAGGGCACATATCCAGGCCGAGAATTGAAAAGATCATTAAAGATGGAATACTCCATAACCTGGATTGATCCAATTATAATGTATGTGTAGACTGTATTAAAGGAAAACAGACCAAACATACAAAAAAGGAGCCACAAGAAGCACCCAGCTACTTGAAATAATATATACAGACATATATGGACCATTTGATATTCCATCCATTGGTGGAGAGAAATACTTCATCACCTTTATAGATGATTTTTCACGTTATTGCATTTTGTACATATTGCATGATAAATATCAGTCTGTGAACATCGTTGAAATATACATTAATGAGACTGAGAGATAACTAGGAAAAAAGGTGAAAATTATTAGGACTGATAGATGTGGTGAATATTATGGTAGATATGATGAGTCAGGGTAACGCCCTAGCCCATTTGCTAAACTCCTTGAAAAATTAGGTATTTGCGCCCAATACACAATGCCAGGATCACCTTGGCAGAATGGTGTAGCTGAAAGGCGTAATCATACCATTATAGAAATGGTTAGAACTATGATAAGTAGGACCCAATTGCCTACATTTTTGTGGACACATGCATTAAAGATCGCTGTACATATCTTAAATAGGGTTCCTAGTAAATCAATTTTAAAACCCCCTTTTGAACTTTAGAAAAGATGGAAATCCTATTTAAGGTATTTACGTGTGTGGGACTGGTTAGCAGAAGCTAGAATCTATAACCCTCATGAAAAGAATTTGGGTCCTAGGACATTATCTTGTCATTTCATCGAGTATCCAGAAAAGTTGAAGGGATATAGATTCTACTGTCCTAATCATACAACTAGAATCATAGAAACTGGAAATGCTAAATTCATTGAAGAAGGTGAAGTAAGTGGGAGTAGGAAAGAAAGGGAGGTAATCATTCGATAAGTCAGGGTACAAATTCCTATACCCAGAGTTCATAATATACTTGTTGTTCCTAATGTAGTTGTTGAACCAGTCATTGACCCAATCAATAACAATGAACAACAAGTGAATGGTCAACCAACTGAACAACCACATAATGAGACTATAACTGATGAAAATTTTTAACCACCACATAAGTGCCATTAAGAAGATCTCAAAGAGAAAGGAGATTGACAATTACGGATGATTATGTGGTATACCTTCAAGAGACCAAATTTAACATAGGGAATATTAGTGATCCATTTTTATATGAAAAAGATGTAAATAGTGATGATTTCGATAAATGGATTAATGCTATGAGTGAAGAAATAAAATCTTTAAATGACAATATAGTTTGGGAGTTGGTCAAATTTCCAGAAGAATAAAAACGAGTTGGGTGCAAGTGGATTTGTAAGACCAAACTTGACTTAAAAGGCAATATCGAATGACATAAAGCTAGACTTATTGCCAAAGGTTTTAATCAACGAGAAGGCATTGATTATAATGAGACCTTTTCTCCAGTTTCAAAGAAGAACTCATTAAGAATCATATCAGCATTAGTGGCTCATTATGATTTGGAGTTGCACCAAATGGACGTAAAAATAGCTTTTCTAAATGGGAGTTTAGAAGAAGAAGTCTACATGGCACAACCACAAGGCTTCATAAAGGAAGGAAAGGAAAACATGGTACGTATGTTAAAGAAGTAAATATATGGTCTGAAGCAAGCTTCTCATCAATGGTACATTAAGTTCCATGATACACTGTTGATCGGTGTATATACCTGAAGATCAGTGGGAGTAAGTTTGTGTTTTTAGTACTATATGTTGATGATTTACTTATCACCAGTAGTGATCTTGATTTATTAAGTGAAACCAAGAAGCACCTTTTTAAAAACTTTAAAATGAAAGATTTAGGTAAGGCATCTTTCGTGATCGGGATAGAAATATCTCGGGATAGATCGCGAGGAACGTTGGGATTATCTCAGAAAGCTTACATTAACAAAGTTTTAGAAATATTCAGCATGCAAAGTTACAATCCCGTTAATGTTCCACTTCTGAAAGGGGATAAGTTCAACTTAAGTCAATGCCTTAGAAGTGATTTAGAAAGGGAGCACATGAAAGGCATGCCTTATGTTTCGCTCGTAGGGAGATTATTATTTGCACAAGTCTGCACTAGGCCGGACATCAGTCTTGCCGTTGGGATGCTAGGCAGATATCATAGCAATCCGGGGATTTACCTTTGGAAATCTGCAAAGAAAGTGCTGAGGTACCTGAAAGGGACCAAGGATTACATGCTCACATATCGAAAGACTGATCACCTTGAGGTGATTGGTTATTCAGGATCAGATTTTGGGGGATGCCTTGACAGTAGGAAGAGCACTTCGGGTTTGGAACGAGCTAGAGTTTATATCAGGGATTGGAGACATGAAATGGATAGTGGGTGGAGACTTTAATGTAGTAGCTAATAGCGAAGAAAAAATTAGAGGTAATGAGGTGAATTGGGAGGGAGTCATGGATTTCAATATGTCTATGATAAATGTTGGGCTTCAAGAAATTAAATTTACTGGTTCTAGTTTTACGTGGTACAAAAATAGAGAGGGTATTGCTCGGATCTGGGCGAGATTAGATAGAGTGATGGGAAATTCAGAATGGAATAATGCAAAGTTTTCTAGCTCAGTGGATCACCTACACAGGGCTAAATCGAATCACAGTCCTCTCCTTCTGAAAATTAAAGATGCAGATAAAGAGAATCCAAGACCTTTTAAATTTTTATCATTCTGGACTAAAAATGACGAATTTATCAAAGTAGTGAAACAAGCATGGGATTATGAAGTTCAGGGTAAGCCTCTAAACATCTTTGCTGAAAAACTTAAAAGGGTTAAATCCTTCCTAAAAATTTGGTCGAGAAGTAAATATGGTGACATTTTTCAAGCTGCTCGTAAAGCAGAGGATGACATGCTTGGGATAGAAAAGGAGTTTGACTTGAGCCCCTCTGTGGGAAATCGGGTTAAGTTTCACAAAACACAAGCGAAATACTTAAGAGCTTTAAAAATTAAAGAGGAATTCTGGGCGCAGAAAGCTAGAGCGAGATGGGAAAAGGAGGGTGATGCAAATTCAAAGTTCTTTTATGCCATAACTAAGAAAAAAAGGTCAGCGCTAACAATAAATAAACTTCAAAACCAACACATGCAATGGGTGACGGAAGAACAGGAGCTGGAAATTGAAATAGTGTCATGGTTCAGAAACCTGCTATGCTCCGATAACACCATGCATAGCAGTGGCAGTGGTACTAACACCAGTTGCCATCATTACTGTCCCGGTCCGAGTGAAGCGGAGTCGTCTAGCATATGGGACAACATTCCCAAATCTGTAGTAGAAGCAGACAATGTGATCATTAGCGCTGTGCCAAATATAGACGAAATTCAGGAGGCAATATCTGACATGAACAGCGAAGGGGCATCAGGACCAGATGGGTTTAACGGTATGTTTTTTAAAACTTGCTGGCAGGTTATCAAATAGGATCTTCATAAAGCTATTGGTTCCTTTTTTATTGGGGAGGAGCTGCCAATTAGTTGGACATCAACTAACGTGGTTTTGATACCAAAAAATGACAATCCAAAAAACTGTGAAGAACTTCATCCCATTAGTCTATGTAATTTCTCATCTAAAATTATCTCAAAATTTTTTGCGAAAATACTGGGTCATATTCTTCCTAAAATCATTTCTCCAACTCAATCTGGGTTTATCAAGGGCCGATCGATACTGGAGAATATTTTACTTGCACAGTAAATGATGACAACTTTTACAAGGAAAGTGAGGGGTTCAAATATTATTTTAAAGTTGGATATGTCTAAAGCTTATGATAGAATGTCTTGGCTTTTCATCATTAAAACTCTAAGGCGGTTCGGTTTCTTAGAAACAGTGATTGACTTATTTTGGAGATTGATTTCAAATTGTTGGTATTCTATAATGGTTAATGGGAAGGCATGTGGTTTCTTTAAATACAAAAATGGGGTCAGACAAGGGGATCCATTATCACCGGCTCTTTTTGTGATAGCCTCAGAAGTTCTTAATCGGGGAATTCAAAAAATGATGGAAAGTGGAAAGATGACACATTTTGCTCTAACAAGGGGGTGCCCTATTATTTCTTGTCTTTCTTTTGCTGATGACACACTTATTTTTGAAAATGGAGATAAACGATCACTCAAGCATCTCATGGAGTTCTTAAAGGAATATGAAAAGGAATCGGGGCAAGTGGTTAACCACAATAAATCTTCCTTTCATCTTCTAGGAAACGAGGCAAAAGGAGCGAAAAAAGTCATTGAAAATATCACTGGGTTCAAAAGCAAAAATCTACCTATTATTTATTTGGGGATCCCATTATTCTCCGGAAAGAAAAAGAAAGCATACTTTTAAGTTTTCATCGACAAGCTGGTAGGGAAACTAAATCAGTGGAATCATCATGGTATTTCTCAAGCATGTAGAGTGACTCTAATCAAATCTGTGGCAAAATCTATGCACCTTCATCTCCTGGCCTCCATCAATCCTCCGGTAAATGTTCTCACCCATATAAATAATTTACTTGCTCGATTTTTATGGGGGAAACAAGAAGAGAAGACAAAATTTCATTGGGTGAATTGGAAAAATATTTGCAAAACAAAAGAAGAAGGCGGGCTAAACCTCAGATCAGTGATTGACCTTTCATCAGCATATGCTCATAATTTGTGGTGGAAATTCTTTAATACAAATTCGCTTTGGTCCCAATTTATGCATGCTAAATACAAAAAACTGGAGGCCCATAATTTAAGGGAACAATTTCACTGTCATCACAGGTGTGGAGGAGAATGCAAAATGTTGGTGAGGATTTCTTGGAAAATTATGATTTAATTTCTGGGAAATGGACATTAGAACAAAATGGGATTTTCACACTCAAATCATCTTGGCACTTGGTGAGAGACAAAGGTTGTATCCAAAAGTCTTATTCTATAATTTGGGATAAGAGAATCCCCCCAAAAATTTCGGTTTTCATATGGCGATTGATTCATAAGGGCATTGCTATAGATGAATTTATAAAGAAACTGCATATTCATTTTGTGTCTAAATGTAGATGTTGTAGTATGTCTTGTGAAGAGGATCGAGATCATCTATTTTGGGAAAGCTAAATTGCCCAATCTCTTTGGAAAAGATTCTATAATATTCTGGGGATAAGGCACAATTCATCAAATTTAAATGGAACTCTGATGAGCTGGTGGATTAATTCTAAAGGAGACAAGATTAGAGGCATTCTTTGTCGGATTATTCCAACATTCACCTGTTGGTACTTATGGTGTGCTCGGAATAAAAGTATGTATGAGGGAGTGCCGATGAAGGAATCGTCCATTCTCATTCAGATTTTTGAGGAGATTAAAGTTGCTTTTAGAAACTTTCCTTTTCAGGGACCGAAAACTAGATATTGTATTGATACTGTAGAGGCTTTTTCTTTGTTAGGTGCTCACATTGCAGAGATCTGATGTAGCCACCGGTGGGGGGCTTTTCCCCACCTGCTGATTTCTAATAAATCCCAGATTTCAATACAAAAAAAAGCATCATTGCATCGTCTATTATGGAGGCTAAGTACGTAGCTTGCTTCGAAGCTACAAATCATGGATGATGGTTACGAAACTTTATTTCAGGACTTAGAATTATGGGATCAATATCTAAGCCGCTAAATATTTATTGTGATAATGTCGTAGCAGTCTTCTTCTCGAAGAACGATAGGTATACTAAGGCAACGAAGCATATTGAGATGAAATACCTATCAGTGAAAGAAGAAGTTCAAAAACAAAGAGTGTCAATTGATCACATTAGTACACGTGATAATATAACAGATCCTCTTATGAAAGGACTATCCCTGAAGACCTTTATGGAACATGTCAAAGAGATGGGTCTCGATTAGTTAGATTATGATTGCTATTTTAGCTTAGTTGTTTGACACTATTACTTGAATTCAATTAAAGTGTTTCTGATTTCAATTATTTCTATCTTTTGTGAATGCATGCATATGATTATGAATTATCGTTGACAGAAATAGTCCTTATTCAAAATGACATTATGAGGCCATTATGATACCCAATATTAAAGGCTTAGTTTAATGAAACATTGGTGATGTGGTACATGGAAGGAACCATGCTCTTGAATATCATGGAACCTCCATGACTCATATCCGTGAATCATTTGATTTAGAAAACTATAGTTATCAATGATTGTGCACCTTATGATACCTAATCTAATTATACAAATCATTAAGACCAAGTGGGAGACTGTTGAAAATTAATATTAAATGTCGAAATTAATTGTTTAATTTCAATTATATTAAATTCCAAATTTATGAATTTCCCATTAACGTGGTCTTGATAAATGTCAGATAATTAATTAGGAATGTGATAAATAAAGATATTAAGATATTGGGTGAATCTTATCCGTTAGCTACATAATGGTTAGTGGCATTAATGGGAGACTTGAAAAGAGTCCTACATTGACTAGGATTTCGGACCTCTTTCCCTTATAAATAGAGACCTCTACACCATCTAGAGTCATCTCATAACACACTATTTCTAAGGAGTGAGAGAAAATCCGAAATTACCTTTAGTAGTATTTTCTCACAAAAATTCTGGGCACATAAGAAAGCAATTCTGGCCTATTCAAGAAGAGATTCAAAGGAAGCTTTAACAGGAGCATTCAAGTCACCTTATTCCAATTCATTGCAATGGACAAATGTTAGTTTTGATCATAGTTATAAAGAACTTATGATTTTATGATTGCATGAAGATTAAACATCCTAGATTCATGACAAAATTTTATTAAACACGATGTAACATTACGATTTATATCCGATTTTATGATTAACAAAATAATCTTGGTTACCACCTGCATCCAAGAATGTATATTTTCAGTTGTAACACCTCCTCAAACCATAACATTTGCACTACAACATGCAGAGGTAAATAAACATAGAAAGAAATCACAATGTTTAGTGACAGTACTTGGGATTTACATTAAACACAAAATGAAACCACAAAGAGAAGCACAAATGAAATAAAGATAATTAGAGAGACATAAGATGTGATGGTAAGTATGAGGAGGAGAGAATCTTTTGAAATCTATGGGTGGTTGCAGACGGGTCCTAGGTAATGGTGTCGTAAAAGGTGACTAAACTGGGTTTCAAATTTTGAAATGAAATATTAGGCGTGAGGCAGATTCAAATTAAAGTTGCGAACTGATTGGGTGGGATAAACTAAAAAATTATATTCAACCACAACCCTCAATTTTTTCTTAGGGTCAGTTTGATAGGGGAAATTTGTCATAACAAATAACAAATAAGTTGGTAAATATGATATTTATCTATAAGGCTATATGTAGTGGAAGCGCTAAATGTGTACATTTAACTCTTTTGCTTTCATAGTGAGTAGCTAAATGTACACATTTAGCTGAGAGAAAATGCATCCGCAATGCAAACTTAGATTGTGAATAAACAATGTGTAGTGGCTAGGTACCACAAGTGGTCGACAACCTTTCATCCACCCAACCCCTTTCCAGAATAAAAAAAATTATTAATGTGGGCTGACAGAGGGGGGGAGCCTGGGCATGGAAGACTTACCCGCCCAGGTGCTGGGCATGTAACAATCACCCGCCCAAGGGCGGGACCCGCACTTACCACCTCATTTTTACACCTTCCCACTGTGAGCAACACACGAAAAATCTAACTCAAAAAATGCACATTTACATTTTTTACACAATCCCACTATAAAAGGCCTAATTTGGTGTGTTTGATAGCAAAATTAGCCTAAAAGATATTTGTCAATATACAACACCTCTTATGCATAAAATGTTGGCAAATTTTGCTTTGCTATATGAGTGAGTAATATTTGCCAAACAATTTGCCACTTCTTTCAAGTGCTTTTTTATTTTTATTTTTATTTTTTTATACTAAAATATTTTAAAAATTATTTTAATAATATTTTAATAAAACTGTTTTAATAATGTTTTACAAAAACTGTTTTAAAAACTATTTTTAATAATGTTTTAATAAAACTGTTTTAAAAATTGGTTTATAAAAAATGTTTAAAACAATGTTTTAAAATGTTTTTGAATTGTTTTAAAAACTGTAAAGATAAAATTGTCTTAAAAATAATTAAAAACCGTATAAAAAATATGTTTTATAAAACTGTTTTATTGAAAAATATTTTTAAGACCGTTAAAACACTATTTTGAAATGTTTAAAAACTGTTTTGATAGGATTAAAAAACTGCTTCAAATGTTGTAAAAATTATTTTAAAAAACTATTTTATAAAAATGTGGTAAAAAAACTGCTTTATAACTTGTTTTAAAAACTGTCTTAATAATGTTTTATAAAAACCGTTTTAAAATTATTTCGAGTGTTGTAAAAATTGTTTTAAAAAACTGTTTTGTAAAAATGTTGTAAAAAACTGTTTTAAAATATTTTTTAAAAACTGTTTTAATAATGTTTTATAAAAACCGTTTTAAAACTGTTTTATAAAACATATTTTAGAAATGTCTTAAAAACTGTTTTAAAATATTTTTAAAAACTATTTAAATAAACTAATTGGATTGACTTTAATTACGCCTAATAGTTGTTTGATAGCTTCATTTGAAAAAATTAGGTAAAATTTGTCATGGCAAATTTTACCCATTGAAAATTTTGCCATCCCCACTTTTGAATCAAACAGACCCTTATTTCTTACCTTGTTAGTTTTAATTAGAATCATAAAATATCTTATTATTTCATAAATAGTAAAAATATTATACTACTTTATTATATATATATATATATATATATATATAATATCGAGATAGTTTTACAAGTATGCCATGAGCTTAAAAAAACTTTGATCACATCTTTTGTAATAGATATCATATATATTATATGCAGTCTAGTGTTAGGAATAAAAGGAATAATTTAATGACACTTTTAGTATATGCATGAGCTATGGAGGATGATGAATAAGGTTGCCACCTCAACTAAACATTATTGCTCACGAAATTTTCTTCTACAAATTATATAATATATATATATATATATATAGATTCATATATATTTAAGTTCTATTATATATATATATATATAAAGGTAAAAAAATGAAACTAATGTAAAAAAAAATATATGAAAGCATATAAAAAATATAGTACAAATTATAATATACAACACATCTGTATAATAATAAAGTATATAAAAGATGAATAAAGATTACAAAAAAAACATAACTAATGTATATAAATATATTAAAATAATTATTATGATATATCATAGAATAAGAAAATTATAAATAATGTGCAAGAAATAATATATAACTGACATAAAAAATATTTATGACAAAGCTAAATAAATTAGTGCGTTTGTATGTATGACTATATATTTTGATGTATATACAAAAAAAGTATTTATATGAAATGTATGTATAGTTATTATTTATAAATATATAAATATGTAACTTACTAAATATGTATAACTAACAACATATGTGTTTAAACAATATTTGTATACAATTAAATAGAACCAAAATTATATATATAAAAAATATTTATGTAATTGCTTAGTAAGAGTTTGCTTGGAATCAACAAAATCAATAAATTATATTAAACAAAAATGTACATAAATTAAGCAATTATATATATATATATATATACAAATTATAATATACAACACATCTATATAATAATAAAGTATATAAAAGATGAATAAAGATTACCAAAAAAAACATAACTAATATATATAAATATATTAAAACAGTTATTATGATATATCATAGAATAAGAAATTTATAAATAATGTGCAAGAAATAATATATAACCGACATAAAAAATATTTATAACAAAGTTAAATAAATTAGTGCGTTTGTATGTATGACTATATATTTTGATGTATATACAAAAAAAGTATTTATATGAAATGTATGTATAGTTATTATTTATAAATATATAAATATGTAACTTACTAAATATGTATAACTAACAACATATGAGTTTAAACGATATTTGTATACAATTAAATAGAACCAAAATTATATATATAAAAAATATTTATGTAATTGCTTAATAAGAGTTTGCTTGGAATCAACAAAATCAATAAATTATATTAAACTAAAATGTACATAAATTAAACTAATTTAGTTAATTAGAGGTGATTTTCATTTAACAAATGTAACTCGCAGAAATCAACCGCGTACTCAGGGGTCTGCCGATTTGAGTGCATGGTAAAAATTTGTAATCAATCACACTTAGGCTTAAAAACATACTGTCGAAGGGTGAAAGCATAAAACATCCACAAAAGGGCCATGCGAGATGCACGAACACCTTGCACGGGACCAATGTAACCCATAAGAATCGATCGCGTACTCACGAGACTCCCAGTTTGAGAGCACAACGAAAATTTACCAACTAATAGATTTAGGCTTAAAAACATACTATCAAACGGTGAAAATGTAAAACAGCCATAAAACGACCCCGTGAGAGGTGCGAACAACTCATACGAGATCGATGTAACCCACGAGAACTAACCACGTACTCACTGGAGTCCCAGTTTGAGAGCACGAGAAAAATTTGAAAAATATTAGACTTAGGCTTAAAAACATGCCGTCATGAGGTGAAAATGTAAAACAACCGCAAAACGGCCTCGTGAGGGGCAGAAATACCTCACACAAGACCAATGTAATTTGTAGGAATCGAACGCGTACTCACGAGACTCCCGATTTGAGAGCACAACAAAAAATTGTAAACTGTTGGACTTAGGCTTAAAAATAGGACGTCGAATGGTGAAAATGTAAAATAAACACAAGACGGCCCCGTGAGAGGTAAAAACACCTCGTATGTGACCAATGTAGCCCGTAAGAGCCGACCACGTACTCACGGGACTCCCGATTTGAGAGCACGATGAAAAATTTTCAACTGTTAGACTTAGCCTTAAAAACATGTTATCAAAGGGTGAAAATGTATATCAGTAAAAAAATGGACCCGTGAGAGGCACGAACTCCTCGCACGGGACCAATGTAACAAAGAGGAATTGACTGCTTACTCACGGAACTCCCGATGTGAGAGCACGATGAAAATTTACAAATTGTTAGATATGGGCTTCAAAATATGCCTTCGAATGATGAAGATATAAAACAACAACAAAATTACCCCGCGAGATGCACGAATAACTCGCACACAACCAATGTTACCCATAAGAACCGATCGCGTACTCACGGGACTCCTAATTTGAGAGCATGATGAAAATTTAAAAACTGTTAGACATATGCTTAAGAACATGTCGTCAAAGTGAGAAATTGTACAACAACTACAAAATGGCCCCATGAGAGGTACGAACACGTTGTACATGACCAATGTAACCCATAGGAATTGACCGCGTACACACGGAACCCCTAGTTTGTGGGCACGAAAAATATTTGCAAACTGTTAGACTTAGGCTTAAAACATGCCATCGAAGGGTTAAAATGTAAAACAATCATGTGAGGGGTAGAAATACATCACACGTGACCAATGTAACCCTCAGGAGTCGACTACAAACTCACGAGACTCCCGATTGGAGAGCACGATGAAAATTTTCAAATTGTTAGACATAGACCTAAAAACATGCCGTCAAAGGGGTGAAAACATAAAATAGCCATAAAATGGTCCCGTGAGAGGTGCGAACACCTCGCACGGGACCAATGTAACCCACAGGAGCCTACTGCGTACTCACAAGACTCCTAGTTTGAAAGCACGACGAAAATTTGAAAAATTATTAGACTTGGGCTTAAAAACATGCCGTCAAAGGGTGAAACCATAAAACAATAACAAAACAGCCCCAAGAGGGGCAGAAATACCTGACACACTACCAATGTAACTCACAGGAACCGACCGCGTACTCATAGGACTCTAGATTTGAGAGCACAATGAAAATTTACAAATTGGTAGACTTAGGCTTGAAAACATGTCGTCAAAGGGTGAAAACATAAAACAACCACAAAATGGCCCCGTGAGATGAGCAAACACCTCGCACGTGACCAATGTAGCTCGGAGGGACTGATTGCGTACTCACGCGACTTTCGATTTGAGAGCACAACAAAAATTTGCAAACCATTAGACTTAAGCTTAAAAACATGTCGTCGAAGGGTAAAAATGTGAAATAGCCACAAAACGGCCCCATGAAAGACACGAACAACTCGCACATGACAAATATAACCCACAGGAACTAACCGCATACTCACGGGACTCTCGATTTGAGAGTAAGATAAAAATTTATAAACTGTTAGCCTTAGACTTACAAACATGCTTTCAATGGGTGAAAACATAAAATAACCACAAAACGGCCCCGTGAGTGGCGCAAACACCTCGTACGTGACCTGTGAGAGGCTTGAACACGTCATTCGAGACCAATGTAACCCGTAAGAGCTGAACGTGTACTCCCAGGACTCCTAATTTGAGAGCATGATGAAAAATTAATAAAATTAGACTTAGGCATATAAACATGCCGTCAAAGGATGAAAACATAAAACAACCACAAACAGTCCTGTAAGAGGCACAAACACCTCGTACCAGATAAATGTAACCCGCAGGAACCGATCGCGTACTAACAGGACTCCCTGATTGAAAATAAGATGAAAACTTACAAACTATAGGACTTAGACTTAAAAATATTCCGCCAAAGGGTGAAAACATAAACCAGTCGCAAAACGCCCTTGTGAGAGGCACGAACACATCGCATGAGACCAATGTAACCTGAAGGAATCGACCGCAAACTCACGGGACTCTCAATTTAAGAGCCTGATGAAAATTTGCAAATTGTTAGACTTGGGTCTAAAAACATATATCGTCAAAGGGTGAAAACATAAAACAACCCGAAAATGGCCCTGTGAGAGGCACGTACACCTCTTACACGATCAGTTTAACTCGCAGTAACTGATTGCGTACTCACGGGACTCCCAATTTGAGAGCACGATGAAAATTTCCAAACTGTTAGGCTTATGCTTAGAAACATGCCGTTAAAGCGTAAAAACATAAAATAGCCATAAACGGCCACGTGAGAGGCATGAGCACCTTGCTTAGGAGAAATGTAACCCGCGAGAACCAACAACGCACTCACGAGACTCCTGGTTTGAGTGCATAATGAAAATTTGCAAACAGTTGGACTTAAGCTTAAAAACATGTTGTCAATGGGTGAAAACGTAAAACAGTAACAAAACGGTTCCGTGAGAGGCACGAACACCTCGCGCCGCAATAAATTTAACCCATAGGAACTGATCGCGAACTCACGATACTCCCGATTTAAGAGCACAATGAAAATTTGCAAAGTGTTAGACTTAAGCTTAAAAATATGTCGTCGAAGGGTGAAACGTAAAATAGCCACAATACGACCCCGTGGGAGGCACGAACACCTCGCACGCGACCAATGTAACCCACAGGAACTGTTAGACTCAGGCTTATAAACATGCCACGAAAGGGAGAAAACATAAACAACCACAAAATATCCTTGTGAGAGGCACGAACACCTCGCACAGGACGAATGTAACCAGTAGGAACGAACCGCGTACTCACGGGACACCCGAATTGAGAGCACAATGAAATTTTGCAAACTATTTGACTTGGGCTTAAAAACATGTCGTCGAAGGGTGAAAAGGTAGAACAACCACAAAACGTCCTCGTGAGAGGCACGGACACCTCACACAGGACCAATGTAACTCACAGGAATCGATCGCATACTCACAAAACTCACGGTTTGAGAGCACGACAAAAATGTGTTAACTGTTAGACATAGGCTTAAAAATATGCTGTTAAAGGGTGAAAATGCCAAATTACCACAAAACAGCCCCATGAGATGCATGGACAACTCGCACGGGACCATTGTAACCTGTAGGAACTGACCGTGTACACACAGGGCTCTCGATTTGAGAGCATAACAAAAATTTGTAAACTGTTATACTTAGGCTTCAAAGCATGCTTTCGAAGGGTAAAATCGTAAAATGGCTATAAAATGACCTCCTGAAAGGTATGAACACCTCGCACACACCCAATATAACCCCCAGGAACTGATCGTGCACTAACGGGATTTCGATTTGAGAGCACGATGAAAACTTAAAAGCTGTTAGACTTATGTTTAAAACTTACTGTCAAAGGGTGAAAACGTAAAACAACCACATAATAGCCCCGTGACAGGTATGACCCTCACATGCGACTAATGTAACCCGCATGAATCGAATGCGTACTCACGGGACTCCCAGTTTGAAAGCACGATGAAAATTTACAAATGTAAGACTTAGGCTTAAAAATATGCCATACAAGGGTGAAAACGTAAAATAGCCACAAAACGGCCCTGTGAGAGGTACAAACTCCTCGCACGGGACCAATAACAGCAGCAGGAACCGTCCACGTACTCACAGGACTCTCGGCTTGAGAGCACAACGAAAAGTTGCAAACTATTAGACTTAGGCTTAAAGACCTATCATTGAAGGGTGAAAATGAAAAATAGCAACAAAACGGCCCCGTGAGAGGCACAAACTCCTCGCACACGACCAACGTAACTCGCAGGAACCAAATGCGCACTCACGAAACTACGGGTTTGGGAGCAAGATGAAAATTTACAAGCTGTTAGACTTAGGCTTAAAAATGTGTCCTCAAAAGGTGAAAATGTAAACGGCCATAAAACGGCCCCGTGAGAGGAACGGACACCTCGTACGGGACAGAATCGACCTCCTACTCACTGGACTCCCAGTTTAAGAGGATGATAAAAAATTGAAACCTGTTAGACTTAGACTTAAAAATAAGCCGTCAAAGGGTGAAAACGTTAAAGAACCACTAAAAGGCCTCATGAGAGGCATGAATACCTCGTACGGGACTAATGTAACCCACAAAAACCGACCAATGTAACCCACAGGAACCAAAGGCGTACTCACGGGACTCCCAATTTGAGAGCACAATGAAAATTTGCAAATTATTAGACTTTGGCTTAAAAACATGTCGTCAAAGGGTGAAAATATAAAACAACCACAAAATGGCCCTGTGAGAGGCACGAATACGTCCCACGGGACAAAAGTAAGTAGCAGGATTTGACCGCCTACTCACAAGACTCTCGGTTTGAGAGGGTAATAAAAATTTGCAACCTACTAGACTTAAACTTATAAACATGTCGTTAAAGAGTGAAAACGTAAAATGAGCCACAAAACGGTCCCGCGAGAGGCACAAATACCTTGAAATAGGGTGAGAAATCTGACAGGAGGCCTGATCATCTGCCTTCTTACCCTTATAAAGACATGAGTAATGTTCAATACGATAGAGCATTGGAGAACGCTAGGAGGTTGAACTTAGGCTTGCAAGATGAAAGTAATAGGTTCAAATACTCCGGATCGTGAGCTGAAAGGTCTTATATCCCAGGGGCGATGCCCACAGTCAGGATAATAGGTTATGATGATGAACAAACTTATTATGTGGAGAGGCCAAATGTGCTAGAAAAGATAAGCAGGGGATCTGCATTTTATCTTATTGGTCCAAGAGCAGTAAGGGCACACTAGCGCAGGGAGTCAAGAGAGATAAGAGCACATGAAAGATCTTAGGAGGTCTGAGACAAGGAGGACAAAGTGATCATCCAGATCTAAGACAAGTGTGTGAGGGTCAACCTTAGCCGAGCAGACTTCTCAGGAAGAGAGATCAGTTGAAAGTCGAGGTCGAGTAGAGAAGTCAATGACTGTGAAAGCCTTGAAGGAAGAAAAACCCTGGAAGGGGTCTATTCAACGGTCCGAAAATCACTTGGTAGAGATCATCAAGACTAATAACCCGCTATAGAGGGGTTTCGTGTAAGGGACACCATTTACTTCATTGACTGTGGGTTATCCAATTCTCAGGAAATTAAAACCATCTTCCATCATTCCAAAGTATGATGGAAAATATAACCCAATGCTATATGTAGAACAGTACCAAGCCACTACTGATATATATTACATTCTCAACTATATGCGTTACAGAGAATTTTTCAGTACGATTATTGGGTCGGCTCAAATCTGGTATAATAGCCTATCGAGAGGGCAGATCTCAAACTTTTAGCAGCTGGCTGATCTCTTTGTCAGTAACTTCTACTTTAGAACAAAGCTAGGCAAAATGGTGGCTCATATGTTAAGTATTCCATAGAAGATGAATGAAAATATCACGGAGTTCATCACCTGTTTTAACACCGAGAAGCTGGAGGTAATTGATTACAATGAGAAGGTCACAGTTACAGTGCTTATGATGGTCTGGTCATCCCCATGGACCTCATTGTCTTTGGCGACAGAGTCGTTACTATCCATTAATTGCTCAGCTACCAAAGCCGTGGCTTCCTCATCATCACCTTCCCATTTACTGACAACGTCTGTAATATCAGGGTAATATTTTACGAGCTTCTTCTTAAGCTCCTCATAACCATTAAGAAAGAAAGTTATGATTTAAACATTGTAGTCAATAGATGATTTGAGCTTTTGCACCTTGATTTCTTCAACCTTAATCAGAGCTTCATTAGCTTTAACAATGTGGCACCCCACATATTCTAATACCGAGTGATGAATCCTTTATTAAAATAAAATAGGAATCCAATATAATTTCATTCTTAGCATCACTGTTGCAATAAGTAATATAAATATAAAACTAAAAAATCTATACACCAAAATGAAATGACAATATGACAAATAATTGAATAAGAATAAATAAAGTAAACCGAATAAACCATTGGTTACCATAAATAATAATCCAGCATAAATAAATACTAATAAGTAATGAATATGTCACATGAATGAAAAGTCGTATCCAACTATGGGAAATACACCCAAAAGAAAGTACTAAAATTGAATCCTATATAGATAGAAACAACCCGAGGCATCTATAATCAATCTCACAGCATCCACAGCTACTACTACTCACAACGGCACAAAAGAACTAACCCTACCACACACATGGGGTTTTGGAAAACAAAATACATTTTTAGTGGGTCAAAGCCCGAAAAACGTTTGAAAATATTTTGTAAGTGTTTAAATGCTTTAAATAAAAAAAAGCATGCAGTGTATTACCTTGATAATTAATTTACCAGTCGCACTCACATGAGACTTATCCTCACCTCTCATCTACGGTGCTCACCTAATGTATTCATTTTATTAATTATAATTATACTACCCAGTCTAACTAGGAAAATAATCGTTATCATGGCCTATCCCGCTAATAATCACCATTAGCTAAATATAAACTACCCTCACTAGATATACTTTCATATTTAATAACATAGCTACGCAGGTGCTATAAATAAATATACACATAATATCTCATATACACATACATATATATCACTCTCTATATATGTATAAACCACATCCTCAGACCAGGGACCTCGCGGATGCATCTCTCGTGTGCTATCGGTCTCCAGGTGTAACATGCACTCCACTGAGACATCGGGTCGGAATCGCACCACCGAACCCAAACGAAAACACAAACATACGGAGACAAGCATAAGTATACGTCCATAGGTCACAACTATACCACATCACACCTAATCGCTCTCCAACTAACACCTATCCTCACACATGGATAGTGTCCATGCAATAGTATTATGACCAGCGAAATCAATCCAACACCTGTTGGTCAACGGCAGGGTGGATTGCCCACCACGCGCAACCTCCAAACGATAACACTATCGAGTAGGTATGTTCAAAATAAACAAGCAAAAATCACACACACACACACACACACACACACACACACACACACATACATATATATATATATATATATATATATATATATATATATATATATATATATAAAGTACTGACTATGTACGAAATCCCATAGCGTACTAGTCTACCGATCCCAAAATCTGAACCGACTTCCTGATTTTTCATTTAAGTGTTCAGTAACTTGTACCTTGATTCGTCTTACTCGAACCCATCTAACCATTGACTTAACACACATGCCAACACTTGAGAAAGTTCCCCGATAATCCCAATCTACCAAGGAAGCCCATATACCCCATTACCAAACACTAATGGGTCAAAACAGTGCAGAATAAAAATCAGGACATGCCAATAAACCAAATCAATTTGCTTGGCAAACTGAACTGGTTTGCTTGATCCGACCGATTCGCTCCTCCAGTGAACCGGTTCGGTCACCTCGGGTTTTTACCTTTTAAACCCTTCAATGGAGGTTCCAAGCCTCCCAAAATCATAAATTAACATCCCCATCGATATATAATCAACCCAGAAGTATTCCAACACCGAATTAAGCCCGAATCCATCATCAAATCACAAGGATTCCTAAACATTAATCAAATTCACTCAACTCAAAATTTATCAAACCTTGAAATTTATTGATTCTAACACCCTATCAATGTTATTCATGTTCATCATCATTCGAATTTGTCACTTGTTCAATATCAATTATGATCATAGGTTAAACACAAACCAAATTCCTTGCAATTAATTACCAGAAGTTTCACCTTTTAAATCCCAAATTAGTCTTTAATTAATCATGAACGTAATTAACCATAGAAAATTACAAATCGAAAGCAATTTTCATTCTCTCTTTTCTTCACTTTTCTTTTCTCTTTGGTCTCTCCCTTAATCTCCAATATATAGAGGCAAGAATGATGATGTCATCCACCTCCCTTAACCTTAAATACTTATTAACCACACCCTAATCTCGTTTTTAGGTTAAACCCTAAGAGTAAAAAGACAACTATACCCCCATAGGGGACCTACTATGTCTAAAAAGCCCTCGAAACCCAACTATAACCCTCGGGTACCTAATCTGGACTATTTTGACCCTTTTCGGATCATCGATGCGCTAAAAAAGGTCATCTGAGTCACCAAAATAAATATACACCATCATATCATTAATCGGGCTCGACGCATGCGTACAGTACGCATCGCCTATAACTATTTAAATCCATCGTTCTAACTTTACAACAACATAATATAATAATCCATCTCTTTTCACTCATAAAATGACATATAACAATTCGCGTCTTTATTTACTTATTACATGCAAGTAAATGATAATAATCATAAATATTAATCCTTAACTCGCTTACTAATATTTATTGAAACATATTTAATTATTCTAATTAAATTAATAATTAAATGCACACACAAAAATTAAATAGTAATAATAAAATTTCATCCCCAAAATTTGAACGTACCTACCACAAAGAGCTCTGGATACTTTTTTCGCATGTCATCCTCGCACTCCCAGGTCGATTCGGAGGCATTATAGTGACTCCACTGTACATGGACTAATGATACCACCTTTGACCGAAGCTTCCACTCTCTATGGCCCAAAATAGCAACATGTCTCTCCTCAAAAGAACTATTTAGGAGTAAGTCTATCTCCTCCAATGCTATATGTCGGTACCACGTCATCCCTAAGACACCTTCCCAATGATGACACCTCAATCACATCATGAATCTGATGCAAATACTCTGATAAGGTGAGCCTATGTGAAACCATCTTGATGATGGGAAAAAGGCCCTACATACCTAGGTGTCAACTTCATCTTCTTTTCGAACCACATTGCTCCCTTCATGGGAGATACTCGCAACAATACCTGATCACCCACATGAAACTCCAAGAATCTATGGCTCACATCGACCTAACTCTTTTATCGGTCCTGAGCTACTCGAATATGACTCCAGATCAACTCAATCTTCACCGACGTCTCGTGAATAAAGTCCGGCCCAAAAAGCTTATTGTCCCCCATCTCTAACTAACAAGAGGGTGAACGATAAGGTCTCCCATATAAAGGCTCAAGAGGTGTAATTCAAATAGTAAACTGGTATGAGTTATTATACACAAACTATACCAACGATAAATACTGCTCCCAACTACCCTTAAGGTCCATAATACACATCCTTAGCATATTCTCCAACTTCTGATTCACCCTCTCTGTCTTCCTATTGGTATGTGGGTAATACGCCATGGTCAAATGCAACTTCATCCCCATTGCCTCCTGAAAACTCTACCAAATGGGAGATGAAGACCTTATCCTGATTCGAAACAATGTTGAGCGACACCCCGTCTAGTCTCACTATCTTTGTAATGAAAAGTTGGTTATACTGCCCTATCGTGTAATCCACTAAAATTAGTAAGAAATGAGCTACCTTAGTCAATCGATCTATAACAATCCAAATGGAATCATGACCCCTCTGTGACGTTGGTAACCCCGTGATGAAATCCATCGATATACTCTCCCATTTTCATACCGAAATATCCAATGGATGCAAAACCCCAGTTGGTATTTGATGATCAACCTTCACCATTTGATAAATGGTTCACCTGGAGATAAACTCTTCCATGCCTCACTTCATATCGACCCATTAATATTTCCTTCTCATATTCTAGTACATATTATCCCCTCCTGGATGCACCAAGAATTTTGATCCATGTGATTCCTCCATAACTGTGCTTCCTAGGTCCTCATCTGGGATAATCAACCTCCCATTGAAGCATAAGACACCCTCATAACTGACTGAGTAGGACTCCTCTTTGCCTACCATTAACCATTGTATTCTCTCCTGACAAGAAGGATACCATGCCTGTGCCTTCACTAACCTCAGAATGATCTCGTGTGTGACGATCATGTAAGGACATATTTTATATAGTCTGTATTTTATATTGCATATATCGTATACAGTTACAATCGTTGAAGATGTTCAAGTTCATACATGCAATAAGACGGATCCAAATATAAAGTTTTCTTCAATAATAAGACACGACAAGATTGATTTTTGTAAGGTTGTGTTTAAAGTCCCTTAATATTTCATTTAAAGTGTTGGGATATTTTTTATAAAATGTTTTTAAAAATCTAAGGCGTCTTTTTTCGTCAAAATAATTTTTCTAAGACCTGCAGGCGAAGTTTTAAAGAACAAATATTTTTTGCTTTGGTCGTTTAAATGATATGCATATGTCGTTTAAATGATATGCAGTTGTCGCTCAAATGAATTGCTTCAAGCGACATGCAATGTCACGCAAAGGTCGCTTGTACCTCGCTTGAAGTCTTTCATCAAACAAGATGCTATTGTTTTGTTTTTTCCTTGTTTGATAGGGTCGCACGATGAGGTCTTCAAACGACATGTGATGTCGTTTGAACGAGATTACAAGTCGTTCAAACAACATATCAACTTCGTTCAAGCGACATTGATATATCGTTCGAATGACCCCGCCGAATCAACTTTTTTATAAATAGTTGTTTTCTATGTCATTTTACTGAAGAAGACCTGAGACTTTTCAATACATGAAACTACAAAACTGCAGAATTTTAGTTTTCTTATTTTAGGGATTTTTAACTTTGTTTTCAATTCACAAATCATCCTAATATATTCATGTGAATTGTTTTGGAACCCAAGATATAAGTTTGTCTAAGTTTCTATTGTAGAGAATATATCTGGACTGCTGACTTGATAGTTCTTGAGGGAGCTACTTGCTGAAGGCGATTGCGATCATTGGGGATGTTTGAGGGTATTCACTGCTGAAGGAACTGCGGTTCTTGTGGATTTTTTTAGGGAAACCATTGCTGACATGGGTTGAAGTCTATGTGGGTTTACTCCGTGAGATTCATTGAAGATTTCATTATAATACTTGTAAGTTGTGATTTACTGTTTATAGTGAAATCAAGGTTTTTCCCGAAAGGGTTTTTTATTTGGATCTAAGACTGACTCAAATTAAATTGGAAATTTTTGAAGGTATTTAAATTAATATCGCATACGCACTGCACACGCACTCCTCAAATTGGTGTCAGAGCAGGTTACTCTAAATTATTGAGTGTTCCTTTTTTCGTAAAATTGTTGTGATATTAACGATTTTGAAAGTTTTGATTTTTGAAAATCATAATTGTTTCGATGAAGAAGTTATATAATTGGATGCTCGTCTTTGAAAGAGGGTGGACTCCTTCCACTGTCACCGCGAATAATATTTTTTCTCTCAAACCCATGTCTGACTGGACTAAAGATGACTATAAATGGAGTACCTATAATTCCCGTGGGCTTAGTGCTATTTCTGTAGCCATCACTCCTGATGAGTTTTGTCGTATTATGACGTGCACCACGTCTAAACAGACTTGGGATGTCCTTTAGTTGACACACAAGGGTACTAACGCGGTTAAGGCGACTAAATTACTAAATTTGACCGTTGAATTTGAGACAATCACCATGTCGGAGTCCAAATGCTTTAATAATTTTCATGATAGGTTGTCGGACATAGTTAACACTAGTTTTAATTTGGGTGAGAAATTGATGATGTGAGAGTCGTTAAAAAGATTTTAAGATCACTCCCAAAACGTAAACGTAAAATATGCTTATTTGGGAGAGGATGAGACATTCCCCATTGTATTCTCCTCAAGCTTAGATAAAGTGCAAGAGGGTAAACTATTATCAATTTTGAGGAAGCACCGTCGTGCTTTTGGTTGGAGTATCGTGGATTTGAAGGGTATAAGTCCCCTAATTTATACCCATAAAATCCACCTCGAGGAGGACGTGAAGCCTTCGAGGGAAATGCGAAGGAGATTGAACCCCACAATTAAGGATGTTGTGAGGGCGAAGATTATTAAGCTATTGGACGTGGTCATCATTTACCCCATTTCGGATAGAAAGTGGGTGAGTCCTGTTCAAGTCATCTCGAAGAAGTCTAGAATAACTGTGGTAAAAAACGTAATGGGTGAGCTTATTCCACTACGTACCACCATCGGGTGGCGCATTTACATTGACTACCGAAAGCTCAATGCCGAGACTAGGAAATATCATTTCCCCTTACTATTTATCGACCAAATGGTAGAGCGAGTATCCGGACACCCATTCTATTTCTTTCTCGACAGTTATTCTGGATAAAACCAAATTTAGGTAGATGTGCTAGATAAAGAGAAGACGACGTTCACATGTCCTTTTGGCACATTTGCTTATAAACGTATGCCCTTTGGGTTATGTAATGAACCCTTGACCTTTCAAAGGTTCATGCTTAGTCTTTTTAGTGAAATGGTCAAAAGGGACCTTGAGGTTTTCATGGAAGACTTTAGTGTCTTCGACCCCTCTTTTGACCTTTGTCTCGCTAATCTTGAAAAAGTGTTTGCCCGTTATGTGGAAAAGAACTTGGTAATAGATTGGGAGAAGTACCATTTCATGGTTACCGAATGAATAGTTCTTGGCCATATAGTGTCGTCCAAAGGTATCGAGGTAGATAGGGAGAAAGTAGATTCCATAGCCGATCTTCCCCCTCCTAAGTCACTAAAGGACGTGCGCTCTTTCTTGGGCCACGCGAGTTTCTATGGAAGGTTTATTAAGGACTTTAGTGCCATCGTTAGGCCTTTGAGTAACCTATTTGTGAAAGATGCCCCATTTGAGTGGAATAAGGCATGCCAAAGTGCGTTTGAAAAATTGAAAATCATGCTCGTGTCTATTCCCATTATGTAAGCTCCGGATTGGTCCCTTTCATTCGAGCTTATGCGTGATGCGATTGCTAATTCTATAGGTGATTTTTTGGGCCAAAAAAAGATAAGAAGTCTCACATCCACTACTACGATAGCCGAACATTAATCGGACCACAACTTAATTACTCCACCATGAAGAAAGAATTGCTAGCCATAGTGTTCACCCTAGATAAATTCCGCTCTTATCTCATTAGTTCTCCTATAGTATGCTTTACCTACCATGCGACACTCATGTATCTCCTTTCCAAAAAGGATGTTAAACCGCGATCCTACTCCTATATGAGTTCAATCTCTCTATAAAAGATAAGAAATGAGTAAAAAACGTCATAGCCGACCATTTGTCCCGGATTTCGTTCGATGTACTAGTGATCCCATGCCCAGAGAAGAATATTTTTTGGATGAACAATTATTCGCCACTTCTTTTATCCCTTGATTTTCGAATATAATGAATTACCTTGTCATAGGGGCCATTCCCTCCGATTGGACACCACAAGATAGAAAGAAGTTCCTAACTTAGTCGTGCTCTTCTATGACGATCCCTATTTGTTCAAGTATTATGCAGACCAAATCATCCGAAGATGTTTATCGAATGATGAGATACCTAGCGTCATTCATTTTTGTCATATGAAAGCTTGTGGATGCCACTTTTTTGATGAATAAGACGACTGCTAAGATTATTTAAAGCGATCTTTATTAGCCCATAATTTTTTGGGATGTTACCGTTTATTACAAATCTTGCGATAGATGTCAAAGGATGGGAACCATCACATGACGAGACATGGTGCCGTTAACCCATGTACTCGTCATTGAGATATTTGATTATTGGGGCATTGACTTTATGGGTCCCTTTCCTCCCTCCTTTGGTTTCTTATACATCCTTATCGCGGTAGATTATGTGTCAAAATGGGTTGAGGCCAAACCTACTAAGACCAATGAGAACAAGGTGGTGACCAAGTTCTTACAAGAACACATACTTTCTCACTTTGAAGCTTCGAAGGCAATCATTAGCGATAAAGACAAACACTTTTGCAATTGTTCGTTTGAAAAACTCATGAGAAAGTATGGGGTCATCTACAACGTTGGGATGACTTATCACCCCCAAACGAACGGGCAAGCCGAATTAGCCAATTGTAAGGTTAAGCACATTCTAGAAAAACCGTCGATCCTAATCGAAAGGATTGGTCCCTCCATTTGAATGATGCGCTATGGGCTTATCGAATCGAATATAAGTACCCTCTCGGGATGTCCCTTTTCTCTTTGTGTATGGAAAGCCTTCCCATTTCCCCATGGATCTAGAGCACAAGGCTTATTGGGTGATCAAGAGGTTGAATTATAACATGGATCTAGCTAGTGAAGCACGCAAGCTTCAATTGAATGAGTTAGAAGAAATACACAATGATGCGTATGAAAGTGCAAAAATATCCCAAAAAAGAATAAAACTTGCATATGATCGAATTATCCGTCGAAAGGAGTTTCATTTGGCTCAAAAGGTGCTTCTATATAACTCACATTTACACTTGTTTTTCGACAAGTTGCGTTCGCGATGGACTGGCCAATTCGTTGTGAGAGATGTGTCTCCCCATGGAGACGTTGAGTTTAAAGATCCTACGGAAGGAGACACATTTAAGGTGAATGGATAATGTCTAAAGCCATAGCTAGAGGCGTGTGTTGAGGAAGTCGACACATTTTGGTTGTCGGGCCCCATTTACGGGGTTGAGTGAGCTTAAAAGGATAGGTCGTTGCACCCCCGATGTGTATGGGGTGAATAGGTGTTGTATGCTAGTGAGTAGAGTTAGTTTTTAAGTAATTTAGAAGTTCATAGAGGTCACGAGTGAGGAAACTCTTGAGCACTACCTTGAGTTTTCATGCACGGGAGAGTATACGCGCAATTCGAGAGGAGATTACGGTGTCCCGGGGTCTCAAAGAGTTTAGGGAGTATTAATATGCATTAGAAAGGAGAGAATGAGGGTTGGTACGCTTAAAAAGTGAAAAACTAGGAAAATTTGGGGTTTGATGAAGAACAGGTTGGTCGAACCGCAGGCCAAACCGGTTCGCATGCGAACCGGTTTGGTTTACTTGTTCAGAAAGTCGTCCCCCTTTTCCATATTTTCTCCTTCCCTCCAAATTCACCCCCCATTATTTTACTTCCCCACCATCCGAAAGTCCTCCCTCCCATTCTTTCCCCTAAAAATTTTTTCACCCCATTTCACTTCCCTCCATCATTTCCCACCATTTCTTCCACATTCCCACCTATAAATATCCCTCCCATCTACCATTTCACTCACACTACTTTCTCCTCTCCTCTCCTACATATCTAAATCTCCCCGTACATTATCCATGGCTCCTCGCCTAAACACCATCTACAAATACAATTCCACCGCCATCCTCGAAGAGGGGGTGGACCATGAATTTCGTTCGAATCAAGAATGTGACAGGCACGCTGAGTACTTTCGAGCCTCACCCACATCCCACATCGAGCATTATGTCTTATGGGAGGATCTGCCTCCCGACGTCACCGCCCTCTTCCACTGTCGAGGGTGGTGCACATTTTTCAATCCACAAATTGATAGGGTCTTTGACGAAGAGGTGCGCTACTTCTATGCAACCCTCATCCGTAAATCCTCCACTCTCCACAAGGCTTACGTAGACCACCTCCGCATCCTTTTTTCCCTTGCAATCATACGACGCAAGATGCGCGATGGAGGCATCATCCTTCCCCAAAATGTCTCTTACCCACACAATGGGGCCCTGCGCACCAAAATCGAGTGCATCACCATTATGGCCCCAATGCAGAGTGGCTCCAAGACACATTTCGGGTGTTTCAAATCTCGAAAGTGGTGTGCCTCTCCCACCTAATCACTTGCGGAAACATTCTCCAAACCACCAATAATTCGATGGTCCGTCAAAGGCAAGGAAATTTTCTCTCCTATTTTCTCGATCCGGTGAGTGACATTGACCTCGCCCAACTTTTCTACCGAGAGATCATCCATGCCGCCAATGACGAAAAGGGTAAGGCCTCTCTCCCATATGCACGTATTATCACTGAGATCCTGTATGATGTCGGAGTGCGGGCCCTCAATGAGAAACCAAAACTTCCAAAACCAATTAGCGGCTCTTCCACCACATGAAGTAAGCGTCCTATTATTGATGATGAGGAGAAAATGGGGCATGACGCCCGAATGAAGGATGTGGGGGATGTTCCCTATGAGGAAGAATATGATGAAGATGAAGACTCCGATTACGAGCCAGAGGGGGAGGGCATTACGAGTTGTATTACTGCACTCGAGTCGCGTTTTGACGAATTTATGAATGAATATCGGGTGGATCGTCAAGCCTATCAACGCGACACTAGCACGATGGCTCGCCTCCAAGCCGAGGAGTATCGATTACAAGTCGGGCCGAATGTCGCAATTCTGACTTATTTCTATGATCCTTGTGACCCAAGTGCTCCCAGTACCTCCCACCCACCACCCGAGTAGCTAGCCCGTTTGTTGATGGTTTCTCGGAGTTACTTTTATATAGTTCTTCTATGGTTGTATTTGCTGAATTTTTTCAAAGAACTATGTAGTTGCTATTCCTTTCCTATCTCATATGTAATTTTTGGGTTGTAATGAAAAATCCGCATTTTAACTATTTGTTTTCTTTCCTTATCGCACTTTTTTTTCTTTTCTTTAAATTTTAGTCCTTTTGATTGATGACAATGCAAAAGTCTAAGTTAGGGGGGGGGTGATAACTGCGTATTTCTAAAACTTTACAAATTTATAAAATACCCAATTTTTTTTTTATATAAAATTTCTAAAAAAAATCCAAAAAAATTGAAAAATTTCGAAAAAGACAAAAAGTTATTTCTTCAAAACAAAAAAAAAATGGAATTTAAAATCTTCAAAAATGTCACAATTTTTTTTAAAGTCTCAATTTGTAAAAATCAAATGCACTAAGCCGTAATTGACCAAAAATGGAAATTGAATGAAAATTGACGACTTTTCGAATTAGTGTGGAGATTAATTCACCCGGTGAGATTTCGAGCCTATCATATTTGTGAGTATTTAAATCAATCCGTGTTAATGGTCAACTCAAAGTTCGATTTAGCTTTAAATTAGTCGTTGATGATATCTATTCCTTTGTTTTGATCGGTTACAAAAAACGAGTGTGATGTTGTCTCGAAAAGTGCACTAAAAATATCTCTAAACTAAATTATTCTCGAGTCTCATATGGTAAAACAATGAGTAATTCGGATAATGAAGTTAGGCCCTCGCTTGCTTCCCAAAAATAGGAGCCATAAAAAGCAATGAAAAAATATCCCTTTTTGCAAACCCAATTGAGCGGAATAAAATTCCCAATCTGATTTGATTAACTCAAAAATCCCATGAAGCTTGGAGTTGCAAAAATCGGAAAATTCATCAATTAAGTCCAAATGGTGAAATAAAAAGGGACAAGAAAAAGAAAAATGCTTAACAAAAACAACAAGAAAAAAAATAGAAAAAATGAGAAAAATACAAGAAAAAATGTAGAAAAAGAAAAGAAAAGAAAAAGAGCAAATGCCCGAAAAAGTACTAAAGAAAATAGTAAGAAAAATTTTCCAACTCCGAAATTATCCTTCTCCATATTACCCGATACATCTCATAACCTAAGAAAGTCCTAATTGAGTCCGAATAACGAAATGAATTACCAGGTGGAGAGCTAAAATACGAAAAGATAATAAGAGAGATTAATTAGTGTGAGTAAGAGGCGATGTTTCCCGTTTCTCAATAACCGTATTCCGATGATGAGATATTTTCCCCATAAAAATTTCATCTTTCAAATTTGTGTGCATGAATTCGTGTCCATTATGTTAACTCTTATAAATCATGTACACCGAGAGAATTAGCCACATTCTGAGTGATTTGTTTGTGAGAGCATCCATGAGTAATTGAATCAAAATGAATTTTTGGAATGTAACGTAATGATCAATCGGTGGCAGTTTGCAGTTTAATTCTCGGCTTCGCACACACACACACACACACACACACACACACACTACAAATAGATACTATTGAATATGAATTTAAGGTGACTATTTTTGAGGAATTTAAATTTTACAATTTTTAAGTATTTTGATTTTTCTTTGAGTCAACAAACGAATTTTATGGGTATATTCACTGCAAACCCTCACAAGACACCACTCGTCCTACTAGGGTATCCTATGGGTTTAACTACTTGTTGCATACGCTAAATGCAATCGCTTGTCCGCAAAAAAGTAGTTTATTCCAATAAAGTTTTTATGAGTTCCTTATGCCATACTCTTATTCTTTTACATTGCTCGGGACGATCAAAGTTTTAAGTTAAGGAGGTTTGATTCGATGTAAATATTTAATGTTTACCCCCATATTTTAGGCATTTTTAGTGCCCAGTGTAATGTAATTGAACTGAATTTATCTCATATCCATGCTACTGACCCGATTTGGCAAGTACATCTTGTTTTGTGTATTTCTCATATGTTTTACAGGTAATTCATGCAAGTACACACGAAAGAGAAACCGAAACAGTGAATGAAATCCAAAGAAAATAAAAGTCAAGGGCAGTTTCCTAATTTTCCACCCAGAACCCACAGATGGAGTCAACTGCAAAGTTGAAGAGCTTGAAGTCACGAGAATACTGAAAAAAATGGAACCCCAATCCGAGCCTGTGAAGAGCTTACATTCATTTGAACTAAAAAATCCAAGAAAAATGAGGTAGTCAATGTCACCCAAACCGAAGGCCAAATCGGTTCGACAGCGAATGATGCAGTCGAACCGGTTCAGAGTAACTGACATGCGACTTTGAGCTTTAATGCCGATTTTTTCTAGAGTTTGTTTTAAGTAGGAATATTGCAACAAACGAAAATAATTAATTTTTAGTTAGACATTAGGGATACTTTTTAGGAGTTTTTGACCTAGAGATAGAGGTAAAGAGAGGCAAGAACTTAGTCTTAGATTTTCTTAATCAATTATATACTTTTATGGATTAATTTTGAAGATTTACATCAATAAAGTTTGTCTTCTTCTTCTTCTTCTTCTTCTTCTTCTTCTTCTTCTTCTTCTTCTTCTTCTTCTTCTTCTTCTTCTTCTTCTTCTTCTTCTTCTTCTTCTTCTTCTTCTTCTTCTTCTTCTTCTTCTTCTTCTTCTTTGTTTTTGAAGTTTATATTGTTTGCACGATGTACTTATTTTATGATAATCAAGGATTCTTATGCATGTTTATAGATAATTTCCTTATGACTTTGATTGCATGCAATGTGGATATCATGATTTCTAATAATTACACTATGTCCGACTAGGTTTTTTAGCGGGTTGGGGTACATGAACTGAACCTAGGTGATGAGTTGGGTATAATATTGAATAAAAATATGGAGATAATTTGAAGGTTTGATATCTTATGAAAACATTATAGATATCTTAACCTCGTTTGTCCAAGGTAATCGATGTATTTGAGAGTATAATATGTGAACCAACAATCTAATCATTCGTATTAAACTTATTATTGATTAATTATTGTGCGAATTTAAATCCTCATATAGGTAATTCTTTGAAAGATTTAATGTTTTCTTCGAATTATCAATATAATTTTTAAACCTTTTATATCCAACGAACTTACCGACAGTACGAGGGAGTGTACTCCAATCCCAGTTTCTCATATTGAGTAAGACCACTTCGTTGTCATCGCACACGTATTTAATTCACTAGTTTAATTAGTTTTCTTTAGTTAATTACAAGATCTACAAACAATAATATTTTCCTTCTTTTTTAGAGTCAAATGTAAGATTTTTCATCTTTCCTATTCGTCGTTACGTCTTACATCATATTCCCTGTGTTATATACCCGACTTGCTAGGATTATTCCTTATGTGACCGGCTTACATTTGAGACAATATAAGTACGCACAAGAGACACTTTTAAAGTCGCGTCAACCACCCACAGTGACCACGGACAATGTCATAGATCTCTTGGACAAAAGATGAATTTAAATGGAGTAATTTTAAGTCACACGGTTTAAGTACCATTTCTAAAGCCATCACCCCGACGAGTTTTGCCACATCATGACGTGCATCACGTCTAAAGAAGCGTGGGATATCCTCTAACTCACTCACGAGGGTACCAACACTGTGAAAGCTTCTAAGTTCAAAATCTGACCGCACAGTTTGGGACTATTACCATGCTAGAGTGTGAGTCTTTTGATGAATTTTATGCACGATTGACTAATATCGTTATCTTTAGTTTTAATTTGGGTGAGAAAATTCCTGAGACGCATGTAGTTAAAAGAAATTTGAGATCACTTCCAGCTCTTTTTATTCCTAAGGTTACTGTGCTTAATTCATTGGGTATTTAGATACGCTTAGGTTAGAATAAATCATAAGAGACTTTCAAACTTATGAAATAGACATGTTTCCCAAAACTGTTAAACCTAAGGAAAAGGGAATTACATTAAAAGTTCAATCTAAAAAGAAAGAGGAAGTTCTTCTGACTCCGAGTATGAATTTTATCTTGGTTATCTTTACCTTTTTGCAAAAAAATTCTCATACTTAGTAAAAAAAATACTTCCAAAGAAAATAAAAGTTTTGAGAAAGATAAAAAAAAATAAGTCGAGCAAGAAAATTTTTGAAAAAGAAAGAAACGATTACCGTAAGAAAGATGAAGATAGATGATATGAGTGAGAGGGTAAGGGTCACAAAGCTCACTAATGTGCAACGAGATTAAAGAGATAAGGAAAAGTCAAAGCTTCCTTCAATGCCATGCATAGTGATAGCAATTTCGAGTCGGTGGATTTCGGGGACGAATCACCTCATGGACGTAACTTCATCGCGTTCATGGCTAGTAATGTTAGTACATCTAGTGTGCCTCACGCCGATGAGGAAGTTGATATACATGATAACCTGGATAGTGAGTCTAGTCATTCTAGAGAAAGTGAGGGAGATGAAATTTTGAGTGAGGTAAAGAGTGGCCTTAAACATGCTTATGCCGAAATTTACACTAAGTCCTTCAAAATTAAAAATAAAAACAAAAGTTTAGCGTTTAGAGTTTTATCTTTAAAAAAGGAGTTGAGAGAGACGAGAGAGAGTGAGTCCTCAGTGAGAGTTTATTTGGGAGAGAGGGTCATTTTAGTAGAGAGGGAAAATAGTGACTTGGCCAATAAAGTGGCTAGTCTTACGAGAGATCTTCAAGCATCTGTAGAGACTCGTGAGAAACTTGAAGCCCTTGTATCCAAAATTGGGAAAGATATCGAATAAGCCAAAAAGGTTAACGTTATTATAGAGGATACATCGAAGAATGTTGTAAAGATGATCCTCTGTCCCGGTTTAGGTTTTGGAGAAAGGAGAGGAATACATTATGACGGTGCATCCACTTTCCATACCGCACCAGAACCAATAACTAAAATTATGGTAGATCCTTATGGGCCTCGACCTAAACTAAAAAAAGAGTTCAACCTAAGAAAGCAAACCACGGTATACCTAAACAAGTCTATGTTTGCACATATTACAAAAGGAGAGGTCACATTAGAGTGTTTTGCTACAAGTTAGGAATAACTCAATGTATACAAACTCCCACACACGACTAGCTAGTCTTAGAGAGCAAGTCGAATTCCTAGTTGCTACTTTGCAAATATTAATAGAAGAATTTCAATGGATGTCTATGCCGTTTGAAAATGTTTCTAATATTATGATTAGAGCTAATAATAATAAGGTCAAACAAAGGTTACCTCCACTTGGGTACCTAAGCAAGACGATAAAGACCTTGTTGTTCACGTTGCTCTTAAGATTTAAAATACTTCTCAATGGTATTTTGATTGTGGGTGATCTAGGCACATGACCGGTGATATATCATTTTTTACCAACCTTGAGGATCGCAAGGAAGGCAAAGTCACCTTTGGAGATGAGAGTATGTTTAGTATTTTAGGATGTGGATGTGTTGATATACCCAAATTACCTAAACTAGACAATGTGTTGTACGTAAAAGGGTTAATAACGAACTTAATTTACATAATCCAATTGTACAACGCAAACTTTGCGGTAAATCTTAACCAGTTCGATTGTAACGTATATGATCAATCTGGTGAACTTTTACAACAAGGAGCGAGGACTGAATATAATTATTATGGTATCATTCATAAGTCCTCCTTTATGTGCAATATTGCTACGGTTTCCTCTATGGACCTTTGGGATGAACGACTAAGTCATGTGAACTTTAGAGTTATTAATATATTAGTGAAAAAGGATCTCGATCATGGCTTACCGTCACTTGTGAAACCAACTTCCTTGGTTTGTGGAACTTACTAACTAGGAAAAAATATTTGAAGTACCCATCAAAATTTTAATACCATTACCACCACACGTGTTTGGGATTTGATTCACATGGATCTTATGGTTCCTACTTGGTCGCAGTGTTTAGGTGATAAGAGATACATTCTCATGTTGGTCGATGACTTTTTAAGATACTCTATCGTGGGATTTCTTAGAGAAAAGTATGATGCGGTTGAGTTTCTAATAGCCAAATGTACTGTTCTACAAAACCAGTATGGTGTCACTTTAAATAGGATGTGTAGTGACAATGACACTGAATTTAAAAAAATAAGAGTAAATAGCTATTGTGATGGAGTGGGCATCAAGCATGAGTTTTTGGCCAATCGTACTCCTTAACATAATGGGATAGTTGAGAAGAAGAACCAGACGATACAAAATATGGCTAGATCCATTCTTCTTGGGATAACGTGTCTAAACGTTTTGGGTAAAGATGGTGAGTACCTCATGTCATACGATGGATAGGGTATGTCTTTAACCATTAACACTACACATGTCATACAAGTTGTGGGCAGAGAAGAAGCTCAAGCTATCGTCTTTATATGTCTTTAAGAGTAATTGCTACATCTTAAGAGATAGAGAGCACATAGTAAAGTTTGACTCCCAGAGTGACAAGGGGATATGCTTAGGTTATTCATCACATAGTAGGGATTATAGGGTGTTAAACTTACAAGCTCTAAGGTTATGGAGTCAATAAACATCATGATTAGAGATGATGATTCATTGGGGTCTATTGAACCTAACCCCAAGTGTAAGGACGATGCACCCCTGGTGATGATCCCATCCTTATTCATACTACCCTGACGGAACCCACTCTTAATTTAGAGGATCCATCCTTTTGGGTTCAAAAGAGTTATGAACCTTCCACTTTACTTGATGATTCCACACTAGGTATCAAGGCTCGTGCTCAATTTGAGAATGTGGTTAGATACCTTTGTTACACCTCCTTAGTCGAGCCCAAGAATGTGAAATAAGAACTCAAGGACAAGCATTGGATATCCGCTATGTAAGATGAGTTGCTTCAGTTTTGACAAAACAATATTTGGGAGCTAGTCCCCCGACCTAGCGAGAAAAATATGATAGGTACCAAGTGGATTTACAAGAATATAATGGATGAGAATAGTACCATAGTTCGTAACAAGGCTAGGATGGTCGATCAAGGTTACACATAGATTGAAGGTGTAAACTTTGATGAGACATTCACTCCTATTTCTAGGCTTGAGTCCGTTGACTTATTACTCGCCATAGCATGTCATCTATGCTTCAAGTTATATCAAACGGATGTCAAGAATGCTTTCCTAAAAGACATTCTGCAGGAGGAAGTTTACATGGAATAACCAAAGTGATTTGAATACACAAAGCACTTGGGACACATCTTTTATCTTAAGAAGCCCCTATATGAGTTGAAGCAAGCACCCTGTGCTTGGTACGAGTCATTCCTATCTCTTAGCTCGTGGCTTCAAGAGAGGGGGAGTGGATAAGACATTGTTTGTGAGGAGAGAGAGAGAGTGGTGGTATCTTGGCTACCCAAGTCTATGTGGTTGATATAGTATTTGGATCCACATGATCACACTTTTGAGGAGGAGATGAAGATCCAGTTTGAGATGAGCATGTTTAGCGAGCTTACTCTCCTCTTAGGTCTTCGAGTGCGTCAGCTGGAGGATGGGATATTCATATATCAATCCAAATATGCTAGGGACTTAGTGAAAAAGTTTGGTTTAGACTCCTCTAAGCACTCACACACCTTTATGAGTACATCGACTAAGCTTAGCAAATAAACTTTAGTTAATGTAGTAGAGCAAACCTTTTATAGGAGCAGGATATGTAGTCTTATCTACTTGATTTCTAGTTGTCCAGACATTGCCTTTAGCGTTGGAGTTTGTATGTGATACCAAGAATCCCCCAAAGAATCACACTTGTATGCACTTAAACAAATCAACAAATATGTGAGTGGCACTCTTTCCTATGGTATTTGGTATTCCTTTGATACCGATGACCATTTGTTCGCCTATTCGGATGACGATTGGGCAGGGGATGTTGATGGTTGTAGGAGAACCTCAGGAGGATTTTTTACTTTGGGAGTGCTCTTGTCTCTTGGTTGAGAAAGAACAAAACTCCATATATTTATCCATGGAGAAGGCTGGGTATATAGCTGCCGAGAGTTATTGCACGCAACTCTTATGGATGAAGAAAATGGTGGAAGATTATGGGATTTCACAAAGCACAATGGCTATTTCTTGTGACAATACGAGTGCGATCCATATATCCAGTAATTCGGTCCAACATTCTAGCATAAAGCACATTAGGATATGTGTTCATTTTATTCATGATCTCATTGAGGAGAAGGTCGTGTCCTTGAGCTTTATGAGCACCGAACATCAATTAGCCGATATTTTCAAAAAACCTTTTAGATGCATCTAGATTCGAGGATCTTAGGAAGTCTTTGGGTATTTGCTCTATTGATTGAGTTAGGGTATTTTATCTAGTGTAGGATATTTATCATGATCTTATCTTATATCCCTATTGCTAGATTGTATTTCTCTTGTATTCATATGTTTTTCCTTTTGATATATTTTAAAAAACTCCAAAAATATTTTTGGTTTTTAAGAAAAAATTTGAAGACTTGAAAAAATTTTATTTTGATATTTTTTTAAAAAGATAAAAATATTTTAGTATGTTCGTTTTTCACCATATATGGATGAACATTTAAGATATTCAGACATTCCAGACATTCCATCCATTCATGTGATTTTTCATAGTGTTTTGAGATACGATTTTGTTTCGTTAGTGTGCTTAATAATGTGTGGATAACATTTCATTGATCATTGGTGATTACTTTCTAAATGTTAGACTCTTTGTCACCTTTATTGCACACGTTCACAGACTTTTTGAATATCTTACCTACTTATCTTGTGTCAAATACGATGTTCTCATGTCAATATTGCTTAATAACGAACCAAATGTAAAAATAGATAAGTTGTGCTTATAAGAACTATTGCTCGGATTTTGTTTCCCAAAAAATATTGATATATGTTAAGCAATGGAAAGGGTATACGAAAGAATAAAATTATCTTTGCATTAAAAGCCACCATTTGCAAAAATGGACTAAAAAAATTAACGACACACAAAACAGAAGTGACAAGGCCATTTCTTTTATATTAATTGATGATTCAATACATACAAGCATTATGATTTGTTCAAAATATTTGAGAGTGAATTCTTATATATGTGAGATTTTGAGGGAGTTATAAAGTAGAAGATCAATGGGTTTGCACAACAGACTCTCTTGAAAAGCATTAAATAGTTTGGCGTTAATGTTTTGAGAATCATTAAAATTTATGACATATTGCATAAGTCGAGTCAATTTCATTTGAGTTCAACATTTTACACCTAAGGTAGAAATTGAGTTCTTTCTTTAGAAGTGTCTCATGACTTAGTGCACCTATGTTATGAATGCTTATGTTGATTTGCATATGGAAAATGTTCACACAATTACCTTATGTCTTCACGATTTGGGTATTTTAGTGTTATTCCATGGTGACTGAGTGTTTTTGTACCTATCTGTACTTTTTATATACGTATACTTGTTATGCTTGAAAATTTTGAAAAACTTCAAAAATAGGTGTTTGATAGGTGGAGAACACAATATGCCTCTTGGATTATCATTACATGCGCCTTATTGATTATCTTTGTAGTGATATATTTAATTCTTCATGTGATGCTTATTATTCATGATTAAATTCTAACCCTTTGTCTATTATGGACAAAAGGGGGAGAACAAATTGAGGAGGAGTTTTATTTATTTTTAAAAATGCGTATGCGTCATGGTATTTTCTTTGTCTCATGTGTGTTGGACATTCCGCCTTGATGATGATTTCTTTGACTACACAATATGAAGACTTTTCAGTTGAAGACTTATAAATTTATGCATTTTCGTTTCTTGATTTGGGAGGGCATTAGTTGTATTAGTCTTATGGGTCAATTTGTCTTCGGTTTGTGTCTTGTACCGAAATAGCCAAAGGGGAAGATCTGTAAGAGAAAGTTTTGTAATTGCTCAATTTAGTTTTTATTTATCTTATCCCGTTAGACACCACTGCGTCTTCATGAGTACTTCCATATATTCGAATAAAAGAACTTGATAACATTTGGAAGATTGAAGATCGGTCGTCTTAACAACATTCAGAAGAGTTATGAGGTAGCTTGGTAAAGTCATTAATTATCCACTGGATATTTTAAAATTAGAGTTTGCATTAAAAGTTTAAAAAAAATGCTTAAGATGATTATTAAAGTTTTTTTGGAAACCTCGCTAACTCGTTAGAACGAGTTTGATAGGCCATTTGAATGAGTTTCACAGTGTCGTTAGAACGAGGTCCCTTTTTTCGAACGAAATCTGTAACGATGCCTTTTGGTTAGTTCGGGAATGCCATATGAAGTTTTATTAGATGTCATTCAAACGAGATTGGGTATGTCGTTAGAACGAGATCTAAAGCGATGCCTTTTGGCAAGATCTGGAATGTCGTTTGAGGTTTCATTGGAAACACGTTCGAACGAAAAAGGGTACGCCATTTGAACGAGGTACCAACTCATTCGAACGAGAGCGTGAATTTTTATTTTTTAATCAAATCTGATCCAAATCTCTAATGCCTATCCTTTTGCAATAACTTTGCTTATAAATATAGATTCGAGATTAGAGTTTTAAATAACTCCTTTTAGACTTTTAAAAAGCCTTTTTAGAGTTCTTTTGGTGACCAAACTCTACTATTTTTACATCCAAACCCCTTGGATATTTAAGGATCATTTTTCCAAATCAAGTTGAACATATTCCAAGGTAAAAGACCTTGTAGAGTTCATCTCTACTTATGATTTGTGGAGATGATGCTCTACAGCTGAAGAACAAGGTTGATCGATGGATACCGATAGATGATCGCTTCCTGTAAACGGTGTTGTACTGTGCCGTATTTGTAGAAGACTTGAAAAACTGTGCTTTGTATTTAGTGGAGCTAAGTAGTTTACAAGTCGTCTAGTGTCTGTCAATTCTAATACAGTTATGAAATTAAAGTTTTTGCCCGAATGGGATTTTTCCTTACTTCTTCGCATGCATGGCTTGTTTATGTGGTTTGTCATATTCAATTTGAACTCAATTTTGCATGCACACTAAATTAAATCAAGATAAAATTTGTTAAAATTTGAATTTGTGTGTGTTTGGCCTAAAATACGGATAGTGTGATACCCAAAACGTATGAACTTGGACAAAGATAAAAGCTCTTCAAACTTTGGGGGACTGGGCACATAATAAGTCTCAACTAAATCCAGAAGCACGGGATCTTTTTTTATTGAAAATTTAAATAAAGGTATTAGTATAATACAAGTCAAAGGGAAATTGGAAAGCTTATGAAAACAAATGTTTACCAATTTTTTTGGCCCATCCCATTCACAGGGAACCATATAAGACCTATTCTTATCTTGTGCTCTGAATTCCCAGTCACCCTTCACAAACACAAATTGATTTTTCCCACTATGGTTATTGATCTGTACAAACTTAACAATCCTCAAGTGGGACTTCCTAGATACGAATTAGTAATAACCCGGAGCTTTAACATTATCCATTTGGCCATGGATGAACCTAAATATGTCCCGAGAAAGATTAAAATTAGTCTGATCCTTCCAAAACATCACCGACATGAGAATCGTCCTATAGGCATTGGGGGGAAGCTTAGTAGGAGCAACACCATAGCCCTTTAAGATGGACCTAATGACTAGGTAAAAGGGTAGATGAAGTCTATAGGAGGGCAACCTCATATGCATTTAGATGATCATAAACTCTTTTGGCACAATCTAGCAGCCTAGTTCAATGCTAATAGGAATGTTGTACTTATCTTTCAAAGCATATAACTCGTCTCAAGCACATGCCATTCGAAGTCAGTGTCGAAAGGGTCACAGGAGTCAGTGGAACTCTAAGAAGTACTTTTACCTTAAGAGGACACCTCAACGAGAGAGGGGGAGTTCATGAGTTTGTCAGACATGACTCTCTCAACTGAATCTTACGAGTCAACAACGGATATATCAGAGATCGTGTTCATAAAACTTCCAACACGGGGTGAGTGTCCTGGTTAACTATTTCTAGTCCCATAAATTTAGGACTGTGGAATTACACATATGTGGGAAGGGGTGCGGAACCACCAAAAAAGTCTACAGTGGGAGTATACCTAGGATGACCTAGCTCGTCCTCAAGTCGAACAACCTGAAGGGGTTGGGGGAACCTTGTTGCAATGATGCCTAGATAAGATGACTCTAATTCAGTCAAATACTTTAACAACTTATGAATGTAAGGCTCGTATCTTATCAAGGAAAGATGGAATTTGCGGTAGACAAAGGTTTTGGGGCTATTTGGTTTCAAAAACCATAGGTTTGGGCAAGTTGAAACCATATAATGTGTAAAAAGCCCTAAAATTAGGAAACCCTAGGCCAACCAACTTAATGGACACCTAAGATAATTAAACTCCATATCAAAGTTTGAATCATCGAATAACCACAAGCACAATTAACAAATCATAATCCAGAAAGGAATAAACTATAAAAATTCAAATCAGAACCTAACAGAGAAATTACGTACCCGAAACCCTAAAAGTGTTGAAGACGATTGAAATAATGATCAATATATATCTATAGATGAAGAAAAGCCAGAAAAACTTGCTAAAAAGGATTTCCAGTCAAGGAGTCAGGCAAAGATGGCAGCAGCCGGAAGAAGTTTCGACGAAAAAGAAAGGAGTCAGTAGGAGGGGGAAATTCTTTCTCTAAAACCAAATATGGGCGTGAAAATGAGTTTGGAAAGTTTGAAATGATTCCAAATTTAGGAAGTGATCATAACCCCTATTAATGATGCACATGACATCACGGCTAGAAAAATGGACAGGCGCAACGCAGACTAATACATGGTGCCTCAGGTACGCGCATGATTGCACTAGACACCATCCTCAGTGCCTAATGTGTAGCAAGTTCAATTACAAGTGAAATTTTTTACAAGCATTTCTGTTCGGCGTGCGCCGAGAATATTCCAATTACCAAAATTTTCGAAGCCGATAACATTCCCATCCGATGAAAATTCACTCACTTAATCTGCTCAGCGCATACTCAGAAAATGTAATACCTCAGAGAATCTGCTGCAATCCTCAATCACATGAAAATTATTGGAGAGTTTCTTTGTACCATGAATATGGTGTGACCCAGTAACTAATTAAAAGACAAAATATGAACTCATTTATCCCTTAAAGGAGGTTGGCTCAGTTGCTCGTCAGGGCGGCCAGTGCAATTGTGGTCGTCTCCAACATCATAGGAAGTCTACTTAACCCGACTAGCTCATAGTAGTTAACGATGTTACTTAATATTGCAGAATTAGCATGTTCCATGTAATAGAATGGCGTCAGCAACAATCACATCACACATGCATGTAGGAGATTCCTCCTCCATGTGCGTATAACAAACTCATAATTATCCTCCCCACTTGCATGCAAAAGGTGTAATTTCCTATCCTATAAAGGCACAAAACATGTCCCTATACACTCTCTTTATCTAACAGCCTATAAATAACAAACGATCCCTCATTGTAAGGGGATCAAGATACATTTTCCTTACTTATTTATTTTTTCCATTTCTAGGCGAGCAGTAGAGATTGAAACCACTATTCAGTAACAACCCGTAATTTTATGATTTTAAAAGTTATTTAATTCGGGAAGAATTTAAATTACTAGTGTGTCGTAATTTAATGAAATTAATTATGGAATTTTTATATAAATACTAATCGGGAGAATAATTGGTTAATATTTATGGGAAATCAATTTACAAGGTAAATAGTAATATTTAATTACGTCTTAAGAGTATTAATGACGTGGAGTTTACTTATCTCAACCGGGAGTCGATTCCAGACTAAGTTAGGTGGGAGATAACAAATTTTATAAACTTATTCGGATGCAAATTTTGAGTGCACGATTGAGTCCGAAAGGGCCAAGATAGTCGGAATAGAGTATACGGGGGTAGTAAATAGGTCTCGGGACGTTTTTAGGTATAATCGGGCCCACACGGGGGTATTTGGGTCACTTGGGCTTGGCCCATTAGGCTAAAAATGGGATTAAGCCTAATTACTTAATTTGAGGAAAAAGGGGAACGACAGATTACACTGTGGAAAACCCAAAATTGGAGAGAGTACCCTAGGGAGCAGTTAAAGGCACTAGGAACCAATTTGGGAGACAAAGGCAAGAACCTAAGGGGATTTCATCATCAACCTTGAGAATCACAACTCTGGATCAGACCCTATGAAACCATAAGGCAAGTGGTTAACTTTCTGTAGCATTTATTTGTATTACAATTAATATTTGTGTGAAGTGGGAACCAAAATTCATTTTTGGGGTAAAGAGGGTACACAAATGGGGTTTTTTGTAAATAAATCTTCTGAATAGAAATTGTTGTAGAGATTTATGATATAATCTGAGATTGGTATGTACTGGTCAGATGTGAAAAGACAAACGAATTATGAACGAATTTGAGATGGTAATTTGGTATTGAGACTAATTAACGAATAACCCGGGTTTTTCCCCAATTCAGATAATAGGAGAGAACGGAAATTAAATGGGGTTTGGGGACTTTATGGGGGTTCCTTATAATGTTATTGGTGTATTATATTGATGATAGGACCTCGTTTAGACTGTAGAAGGAATTGGACATTCAAGGTTTTCGTCCATGGCAGAAACAGGCCTTCGGAGAAGATGAAGACCTGTTCGATCGATCGATCGATTGATGGTCGATGATTTCTGGCAGGTCGGCCAGTTTTAGTATATAAGGGAAATTTAATTAAAATTAATTTCCCACACCTTATTTAGTGAGAAATAAATATAGGACATAAATTCTAATCAATTATGAGGGAAAGTAATTGGGATTTGCAGGGAATTTATGGGTGACACATTGCAGTTAATTTTGGAGAAATACATTCCAAAATATTAAATTTCGGATAACGTGGGTGTGTTCGGGGATAGTGGTTGAGTGATACTAAAGTAATTAAATTAATTAATGTGCAAATTAATTAATAATCTGAGTTGTACCATAAACTCAAGTTCTGACGTATAGGTTAGTGTTATAGGTTTAGTACATGGTAAAGTCGGGATTATTTTAATTATATATATATATATATATATATACGGTGTGCGATAGTATATATATATATATATATATATATATATATATATATATATATATATATATATATATATATATATATATATATATATGGTGTGTGCATTAATATCAGTGGCTAGATATTATTATTATATATACACTAGTGCTATCAGGGGAGGTTGCGCGTGGAGGGTGAATCCCCTAGCTTGAGGAGTAGGGCGAGTATATCCCCAGGTCATAGCGTCCATTATATGGGTGAGGGGCATCTCACTTTCAGGGAAGGAATATGACCGCCTCCAATATTTATGTTATTAACCAAGTTAGTGAGCGATTCTGACTTAGGGTAACTAGGTTATGTGAATACACCTAGTGGGATAGAACTTTAGAGAATATAAATAAGGTGAGTTATTACTCAGGAAAATGGCTATTATCATTTATTATTTATTATTTCAACATATGTGTGAATGTTGTAATGTGGTTATACGTATATAATGAGATAAGTAATTATATACGGGTAAATTTATACAGGTCTTGAATTGTATTATATGTATAACAGGTGTGAAGGTTATATGAATTTAAAAAGGGGGAATGATTAATTAAGTTAATGTGGATAATAACTTAGAATCATAATTATTGCATACTCGGTTAGAGTAAGGTGGTTGCAAGGGGTTATATCGGTTATCTAGTTATGGGATAAATAACTAGGGGAATTAATTAAGGCGTTAGTCGTGCACATTAGAGGAGGGGTGAGGATGTCCTCAAGGGAGTGCGACACTAACTAAAATATGAAGAGCATGCATAGATATTTATTACTGCAAGTTAATATTTGCTAAATATTTTCCAAATGTTTTGGGTTCTAACCCTTGCTATAAATATTTTTAGTAACCTTTTAGGTGTCCAGCCACAGGGACGCCAGACTTGACTTATTCCAGGGATCCGTTGCTGCAACATATGTGGATGTTCTGGGAGATTGATAGGCGCCTCATTCTTTTCATTTCTAGTATAGAAATTTCCTATCAGTTACTCGAGCATGTTGCTCATATTTTTATCTAGTATTTATGTCAGACTTGTTGAGATTTATCATTATCTGTCTTTACTTTTGTTAGTTTTGAGCCGATGGTTTATTCGGTCAGTTTATTTAGATTTAAATGGTTGATTTCAGTTAATTGTGATTGTTTAAATTATTTTTGTTTCCGCATGAGTATTTCATTAATTTAATGGAAGATAAAACTTGGCACCCGTCTAATTTTCTCACTTAGGTGGTTAGTAATTAAAAAGACGACAGTGATGGTAAGAATGAACCAACTGAGAAACATGTTATAATTTAATTTAGGACTGATCACCCGGGGTTAATTAGGCGGGGTGTCATAGAGGGTATCAGAGCATCAGGTTCTAGTGTCCTTAGGATCTGTGCGGTTTACTGTGTTTCAGCATAGCGTTCGGTTATTATCGAGCCCTATTATTAGGACTGTTGATTCATTTTTCTCTTTTGAGATATCGTTTTTCTGATATTAGATTTTTGTATAAATTGTGTACTTATACGATTCCATCTATTTTCAGATGCCACCGAAGAGACAGAGAGCGGAGAGGGATGAGGCTAGGGATGAGTTAAGGGAAGCTAATCAGGAGCCACATGTACCGCCACCCCCTCACCTGAGTTGATCTCCACTACTTAGGTGGCAGTGATAGTGGCCCACGTAGTTGAGAAATCGATGAGAGCTATGGCAGCCCATTTTCCACAGCTCGGCACCACCTCCTGTGGCACCAGCAGTTCAGGCTCCAGTAGGACCACCTTCTTGGCAGCGAGTTAGGGAGACCTTTTAGAAGGGTCACCCACTAGAGTTTCGGGGTAGCACCAATGTAGTAGAGGCCTGTGATTGGAAGAAAAATATTCAGCGACACCTGCGCATGCTAGAGTGTACCGATGTGCAAAAACAGATGCTTGCTACCTTCCGTTTGTCGAGGGTAGCCTTACAGTGGCGGGAGTCAGTTACGACCACGGAGGAGAGAGATTTAATGATGATATCCTAGTTCTGGGTGCGGTTTGATCGCAAATACTTCCCACCGGCGGTAGAGGCAGAAATGAGGAAGAAGTTTAGTGAGTTAGTTCAGGGTGACCGTTCAGTGGTAGATTATGAGGAGGAGTTAACCCGTTTGGAAAAATTTGTGCCAAATGAGGTGAGCGACGAGGAGCGAAAGAAGTCGAGGTTCATGGATGGCCTGACCTGGAGGATCAAGCAGCATTTGATTGGTAATCCAGCATTGGTGACGTATACAGATGTCGTTAATGACACTCTTGTACATTACCAGGATCATCGCTTCCATGCGAATGGGAGCAAGAGGGTAGGGGAGCCAAGCTAGTAGGGCAAGGCAGTTGTTGGTGGTGACACAAGTGGTACTCAGCAGCAGACTAGTAGTCAGCAAGGGAATCAGGCTAAGAAATTTAGGCCTGGTGGGTTCCGATCGGGAGGACAGGGATTAGGCAGGGTCAGTCGGGCCCAAATTAACATCAGCTAGGGGTGTTCGCGGTCCAGTCTGGTTCGGTTTTGAGGTTTTATTTGGACCGGACCGACTTGGTCGGTCCTCTAAAAAAATGGATCGAGATCGGACCGATAATGTCGATTAACCGACCCTAGTCGGTTTGGTTTTTTATAGGGTCGGTCCGGTCTAACCCGTCGGTCCTCACATTAATGAATTACATCATGTATAATAATAAAAATAAACCTGAGTCTATTTTTTCCAAACATTAAAAAATAAAAAATATCAAAATTTGCAATTAAAACAAACCTAGTATTGGATTAAACTGCAATTTAACCTAATAAAATATTAAAATATATATTTTCACTATTGATTTATCTTATATATATACATATATATGTAAAAATATATTATATTATATTATATAGAGTCGGTCCGGGTCGGTCCTAACAGGGTTTTTGAAAGTGTAAACCGTGGACCAGACCGACTAGATCGGTCCACCAAAAAAATAAACTGAGATCGAACCGATTAAGAAAAAAGACCGAAAAAGAGTCGGTTCGGCTCAGTTCGGTTCGATCCATCGGTCCAGTCGGTTTTTTTAACACCCCTAGCATCAGCAGGTTCCTCAGGGCCGTCAGGGCCGAGGGAATAATGGGGGAGGCAAACAGGGCCAACGATAGGGAGACGGTCAGAGACACTATTTTGTTTGCGGCCAGACATGACACTTCAAGAGGGAGTACCCACAGAAGGGCAAAGGCCAGCAGCAGGGTGTTCAACAGGGGCAACAGGGACAGATGCCTCCAGCAGCACCGGCTCCACCAACCCCATAGCAACAGGGGAAAATGCACTACGGGCGTGTGTATAACGCTCGGGTTGTTCCCAATCCTCCATCACATCAGGCACCGCCAACGGTTTAGGATATGTTTTTTGATACGGAATCATCTCATTCATTTATTAAATCTAAATTTGCTAAACTGGCTGGGTTGCTAGAGACCTCGAGTAGTCTCCATATGTGTGTAGAGTCGCCAGTAGGCAGTGGGGCATTGATTCATTTGATGTGTCGAGGGGTGGACATTTTGATTGGGAGACTTAGTTTAGAGGCGGACCTCTTGATATTAGATATGAAGGGGTACGATGTCATCCTAGGTATGGATTGGTTGGCAGGATGTCGGGCGATAGTATATTATTACGAGAGGACAATCATGTTGTCCATTTCGGGACAAGAGATGTTCCTAATAGCGATGCGTCTACCTGAGGGAGGGTCGTGCACACACTTGTATTATATCGAGGAGGAGACCTCACAGGAGGTGGCAGTTCCGTTGGATTCGATTCTGGTAGTGAGGGACTTAGAGGATGTGTTCCAGGAAATACCAGGGTTGCCACCCAGCAGGGAAATTGAGTTTGTAATTGATTTAACACCGAATACGAGACCGATTACTCAAGTGCCTTATCGTATGGCCCCTTCAGAGATGCGTGAGCTGAGAGAGAAAATTCCGAAGCTCCTGGGTCAGGGTTTCATTCGGTGAAGTACATCTCCGTGGGGTGCACCGATGTTGTTTATAAAGAAGCAGGATGGTTCACTTCGGTTGTGCGTGGACTATAGGGAGCTGAACAAGGTGACGATACGAAATAAGTATCCGTTTACTAGGATTGATGATTTATTTAACCAATTGAGAGGGGCATCTTACTTCTCCAAGATCGATTTAAGGTCAGGGTATCATCAGTTGCGTATCCGGGAGGAAGATGTTCCTAAGACCTCTTTCCTGTCGCGGTATGGATCTTACGAGTTCAGGGTGATGCCATTCAGTCTCACCAATGCACCAGCAGTGTTCATGGATCTAATGAACATGGTTTTCAGAGAGTATCTTAACTAGTTTGTCATCGTGTTCATTTATGACATCCTGATCTACTCGCACACTGAGGGGGAACATGCAGAGCATCTGGTATGGTTCTACAGACGCTACGAGATCACAAGCTTTATGTCAAGTTCGAGAAGTGTGGATTTTGTCTACGAGAGGTACAGTTTCTTGGTCATATGGTGTTAGACTGGGGTATTTTTGTGGATCCGAGTAAGGTGTCGACGATGAGGGAGTGGGGGCAGCCCATGACACCGATCGAGGTATGCAGCTTTCTGGGATTACCAGGTTATTACAGGCGGTTCATTAAGGGACTCTCAAAAATTGCAGGCCCTTTGGCGAATTTGACTCGGAAGGGGGTGACTTTTATTTAGAGTGATCATTGTCAATTAGCTTTTGACGAGCTAAAGGATAAGTTGACATATGCACCCCGATGGATCCTTACAGGGACTTAGGGGTGTGCTTCAGCAGGAGGAGAAGGCTATAGCTTATGCGTCCAGAAAGCTAAAGCCCTACGAGAGGAATTACCCCACTCATGACCTAGAGCTAGCAACAATTATTTTTACTTTGAGAATATGGAGACATTATCTGCTGGGAGAGTACTTCACCTTATTCACGGATCACAAGTCACTTCAGTATCTCTTTACACAAAAGGATCTGAATATGATACATAGGCGGTGGCTAGAATTCGTGAAAGACTACCAATTTGATATTCAGTATCATCCTGGTATAGCTAATATGGTGGGAGACGCATTGAGCCGAAGACCGACTGGGGAAATATCACAGGTCTGGAAAGCGAAGTGGAGAGAGCTTCGATATGAGGATGATGTAGCCAGGGCCTGCATGTCCGCATTATCCATATCACCGGAGATCATTATGCGAGTTGTGAGGGCTCAGGCGGAGGACTAGGTCTTTCGGGATAGGGTACGCCAGTTATTAGCGGAGGGAGCAGAGGGTTACTCGATCCGCTCGAAAGGAGGCCTACGCCTAAATGGGAGGTTAATTGTGCCATAGGATGAGGAGTTGAGGCACGCTGTTATGACAGAGTCCCATGGTTCGAGATTTTCGGTACATCCCGACGGGGTTAAAATGTACCTGGTTATGAGGAGGTAGTATTGGTGGGCAGGAATGAAATGGGACATAACAGAGTTTGTCTCGAAATGTACCACGTGTCAGCTCGTCAAAGTGGATCATCAGAGACCTCTAGGGAAGCTATAACCACTAGAGATTCCTGTGTGGAAGTGGGAGATCATCTTCATGGACTTCATTACAGGGTTACCTACATCGCAGAGGGGTCACGACTCCATATGGGTTATTGTGGATCGGTTGACCAAGGTGGACCATTTCCTGCCGATTCGCACAGACTTTGAGACGATGCGTTATGCGTATCTATTCATAGGGGAGATTGTTAAGTTGCACGGGGTGCCGATAAATATTGTGTTTGACAGAGATAATGTTTTTATGGACCATTTTTGGTAGAGCTTTCAGGAGGCCATGGGAACAGAGCTACGTTTGAGTACAACCTATCACCCATAGACCGACGGGCAGACTGAGAGGGTCAATCAGATGCTAGAAGACATGCTTAGGATGTGCATTTTAGACTTTGGGGGAGGATGGGAGAGATATATTCCTTTGATAAAGTTCGCGTATAACAACTCTTACCAATTCACGATTGGCATGGAACTGTTCGAGGAACTGTACGGGAGACCTTGTCGTTCACCCACTTGTTGGTTAGAGGTGGGGGACAACAAGTTATTTGGGCCGGAGATTGTCTAGGAGACGTCTACCAAGATAGAGCTGATTCGAGGGCGAATTCGAATAGCTCAAGATAGGCAGAAGAGTTATGTTGATTCTTCGCGGAGACATGTGGAGTTAGAAGTTGGGGATCAGGTATTAGTTCGGGTGTCCCCTATGAAAGGGGAGATGAGGTTCGGCAAGAAGGGTAAATTAACACCGAGGTATGTGGGACCCTTCCCTATTATTAAGAGGGTGGGACTGGTAGCATATAAATTGGGATTGTCAGAACCTCTTCAGCGAAAACACGACGTGTTCCATGTGGCATCGCTGAAGAAATATTGAAGGAGCGAAAGGGCCTTCTGGCACATTCCACTCGAGAAAATTTATTTACATCCAGACATATCGTATGAGGAGAGACCGGTGGCTATTCTGTACCGTAGTGAGCGCAAGTTACGATCCAAGGTTGTTCCACTAGTTAGAGTACAGTGGGGTCATCACAACGTTGACGAGTCTACCTGGGAGGGAGTGGGAGGAGGATATGCGAGAACAATATCCATAGCTATTCACCACAGGTACGACCTAATTTCGAGGACGAAATTCCTTTGTAAGGGGGGGGGGGGGGGGAGTATGTAACACCCCGTAATTTTATGCATTTAATAGTTAATTAATTCGGGAAGAATTTAAATTACTAGTGTGTCGTAATTTAATGGAATTAATTATGGAATTTTTATATAAATATTAATCCGGAGAATAATTGGTTAATATTTATGGGAAATTAATTTACTAGGTAAATAGTAATATTTAATTACGTCTTAAGAGTATTAATGACGCGGAGTTTACTTATCTCAACCGGGAGTCGATTCCAGACTAAGTTAGGTGGGAGATAAGAAATTTTATAAACTTATCCGGATGAAAATTCTGAGTGCACGGTTGATCCCGTAAGGGCCAAGATAGTCGGAATAGAGTACCCAGGGGTAGTAAATAGGTCTTGGGACGTTTTTAGGCATAGCCGGGCCCACACGGGGGTATTTGGGTCACTTGGTCTTGTCCCATTAGGCTAAGAACGGGATTAAGACTAATTAATTAATTGAAGGAAAAAGGGGAACGACAGATTACACTGTGAAAAACCCAAAATTGGAGAGAGTACCCTAGGGAGCAGTTAAAGGCACTGGGAACCAATTTGGGAGACAAAGGTAAGAACCAAAGGGGATTTCATCATCAAACTTGAGAATCACAACTCCGGATCAGACCCTATGAAACCATAAGGCAAGTGGTTAACTTTCTGTAGCATTTATTTGTATTACATTTCATATTTGTGAGAAGTGGGAACCAAAATTCATTTTGGGGTAAAGAGGGTACAAAAATGGTTTTCTTGTAAATAATTCTTCTGATTAGAAATTGTTGTAGAGATTTATGATATAATCTGAGATTGGTATGTACTGGTAAGATCTAGAAATCAGACGAATTATGAACGAATTTGATATGGTAATTTGGTGTTGAGACTAATTAACGAATAACCCGGGTTTTCCCCAATTCAGATAATAGGAGAGAACAAAAATTAAACGGGGTTTGGGAACTTTATGGGGGTTCCTTATGATGTTCTTGGTGTATTATATTGATGATAGGACCTGAGTTAGACTGTAGAAGGAATTGGACATTTAAGGTTTTCGTCCATGGCAGAAACAGACCTTCGGAGAAGATGAAGACCTGTTCGATCGATCGATCGATGGCTGGGATCGATCGATCGATGGTCGAGGATTTTTGGCAGGTCGACCAGTTTTAGTATATGAGGGAAATTTAATTAAAATTCTTTTCCCACACCTTATGTAGTGAGAAATAAATATAGGACATAAATTCTAATCAATTATGAGGGAAAGTAATTGGGATTTGGAGGGAATTTATGGGTGACACATTGTAGTTAATTTTGGAGAAATATATTTCAAAATATTAAATTTCGGATCAAGTGGGCGAGTCCAGGTATAGTGGTTGAGTGATACCAAAGTAATTAAATTAATTAATAATCCGAGTTGGACCATAAACTCAAGTTATGACGTATATGCTAGTGTTATAGGTTTAGTACACGGTAAAGCCGGGATTGTTTTAATTATATATATATATATATATATATATATATATATATATATATATATATATATATATATATATATATATGATGTGTGCAGTAATATCAGTGGCTAGATATTATTATTATATATACTCTAGTGCTATCAGGGGAGGTTGCACGTAGAGGGTGAATCCCCTAGCTTGAGGAGTAGGGCGAGTATATCCCCAGGTCATATCGTCCATTATATGGGTGAGGGGCATCTCACTTTCAGGGAAGGAATATGATCGCCTCCACTATTTATGTTATTAACCATGTTAGTGAGCGATTCAGACTTGGGGTAACTAGGTTATGTGAATACACCTAGTGGGATAGGACTTTAGAGAATATAAATTTGGCGAGTTATTACTCGGGAAAATGGCTATTATCATTAATTATTTCAACATATGTGTGAATGTTGTAATGTAGTTATACGTATACAATGAGATAAATAATTATATATGAGCAAATTAATACAGGTCGTGAATTGTATTATATGTATAACGGGTGTGAAAGTTATATGAATTTAAAAAGGGGGAATGATTAATTAAGTTAATGTTGATAATAACTTAGAAATCACAATTATTGCATACTCGGTTAGAGTCGGGTGGTTGCAAGGGGTTATATCGGTTATCTAGTTATGGGATAAATAACTAGGGGAATTAATTAAGGCATTAGTCGTGCACATTAGAGGAGGGGTGAGGATGTCCTCAAGGGAGTGCGACACTAACTAAAATATGAAGAGCATGCATACATATTTATTACTGCAAGTTAATCATTTGCTAAATATTTTCCAAATGTTTTGGGTTCTAACCCTTGCTATAAATATTTTTAAAAACCTTTTAGGTGTCCAGCCACAGGGACACTAGGCTTGACTCATTCCAGGGATCTGTTGCTGCAGCATATGTGGATGTTGCAGGAGTTTGATAGGCCCCTCATTCTTTTCATTTCTAGTATAGAAATTTACTATAAGTTACTCGAGCATGTTGCTCACAGCTTTATCTAGTATTTATGCCAGACTTGTTGAGATTTATCATTATTTATCTTTACTTTTATTGGTTTTGAGCTGATGGTTTATTCGGGCAGTTTATTTAGATGTGAATGGTTGATTTCAGTTAATTGTGATTGTTTAAATTATTTTATTTCCGCATGAGTATTTTATTAATTTAATGGAAGATAAAACTTGGCACTAGTCTAATTTTGTCACTTAGGTGGTTAGTAATTAAAAAGACGACAGTGATGCTAAAAATGAACCAACTAATAAACTTGTTCTAATTTAATTTAGGACTGATCACCCGCGGTTAATTAGGCGGGGTGTCACATATTCATCCATGGATTATGTCTGATATGGAAAATACAGCACCCTACCGCGGTAGTCACTCAGATACATAAGCTTATAGGCCGCGGGCCCAATCACCACAGGGTGCGACAACTAAAGTCCCTCATACATTGTGCGACACCTATATCTCTAGCCGCACTAACAGGCTGCAGCCTACTACAGCATAGGGTGCGGCCCTTAACTTTACATATTACAGGGTGTGACCTTATTTTGTTCACTAAACGGGCCGCGACCCGAACCCATTACAGTAACAACACAGTACACGATCCTCCTATAAATAGAGGTCCACACCCCGAGACTGGGGCTCTACAATGCCTGGCAAAGCCTTGCCAAATTCTCTCTCTACACAACCTCAACATACAACTTAGGAGCTACTCACCTACATCATACTCATACCTCGGCACTCTCGGAACCGCTACAGTCATGTATTCTTCTCTCTCATCTATCTTGTACATACATTGTAGAATTGTAAACTTGTACATCAACGATATGAATATATTAAGAAGGAGGCACCAAAGTGGACGTAGGATCTTTTATAACCGAACCACCCTATATTTCATGTTCGTGTTCGTGTCTCTTTACTTGTTTTATTTGTATTCTTCACTTGACTTGCTGATATGAGAACGACAAAGTGAACGATTTCTCGTATCAATAATTTGGCGCCATCTGTGGGAATCGTGATATTTCAATCTTGTTCCTCTATATTTCGAGTTTTTAAACACCTTCCTTTGGATCATCATCCCATGAATAAATTTTGGTTATTGAGCTCTGTTTTATATTCACACCCTTAAATGGGTATTTCTTATGTTCAAATCTACTTTTAGGTCTCCATTTTATAACCTTATATCTATTTTACATACGCCTGTCATATCGTTTCATCTAGATAATGCTGAAAAGCATGATGGGATTTAGACTTGAAAAGCTGAATGATTAGGGAAGGATTGTATTTACCCCTCATGTCACACTATTCTTGACCTATGATCTAGGGTTTATCATTGAAACTGTGCCGTTTTGTGCACCATGAGGGTATTCTATCATTAGTAGACCCTAGTAGGTATGCTCTTCACATGTCGAGGAAGAAAAACTCAGTTTGTCTATTTTGGGATTACTCCCTTCGCTACCTAGACAGGAATGCGGCCTGTCAGTTCAACTGCCTCTTATGCCGCGGCCCCTACTAGTGCGGCTCTATTACAACATCTCCAAACCATCGGGGAAAGGACTCGAGTGGTCTTCAGCTCAACCTCGGAGAATATTATTCAAAGGCTGCGGCAGTGCACTTGTGTGCTTTACTTGCCGCGACCTCCCCAGAATATCATGCAGCAGTTCAAACGCTGCAGCCCAATTTCCTACTTGGTTAACCCAATATTTATGTGATTACTCACTTCTGCTAGTTTTGTCTCAGATTATTTATTTTGTAAAGACTAACAAAGGCAGAAAATGGAAGGAGAATCCATCCAGAACACATAAATGAAAGATGAGATTGTGCAGCTGTACAATCACCTCAACCATCTCTACGACAGTCATGCCTCACTCTAAACCCAGGTCAACTACTTGACTCAAAGGGTGATCATGCTAGAAGCCGCAGCCTCACCTAATGTGGGTGCGGCACCCAGGATCATTGCTGCCGCAACCCCTGAAGTTCCATCCGCAGAAGCAGCCAGCAGGAGCCAGAAAAGGAAATCAGAGAAGGTAGAGGGGAGCTCTAAGGCCTACACCGCATTGGCCTTCCCAATTGAAGACATCTTTGAGTCCATTAAGAAGGACAAGCTGCTGAGGTGGCCAAAGAAGCTTAAAGCTCCACCCCACAAGAGGAACAAAGCCAAGTGGTGCAAATTCCATATGGACCACTACTATGACACTGAGCAATGCTATGCACTTAAGGATGAAATTGAAAGGCTGATTGGGCAAGGGATGCTGCGGAGGTTCCTTAGAGATGTTTAGAGGATGCAGCCTAGTCTGACAGGACACATGCCCATTTTTCATGCTTATGTTTTATATTTCATCTATTTCTATTTCACAGTAAACCCTTCTTACACTGTTTTAAATTAACCAACGTACTGTCCTCACACACACACACACACACACACACACACACACACACACACACACACACACACATATATATATATATATATATATATATATATATATATATATATGAAATCAAGTTCACTCTTATAGTGCCATGTTTTGATTCTCATTTCCATGAAATGCTATCTTATAAAAGACCATTTTATCTTAAACAGATCTCGATTTGAGACAATGTGTTAGATCGGGAATAACAATATCTAAATGGTCCCAGAACACCCGTCAAGATGCCTGATTGTCCGAAAGTAAATGATAATAAAAAATGGCTAAAGCAACTATCGAGAGTAGCTATCTAAATTGGTCCGCGACATCACTTATAGACTTTATCTTATTCCTACATATTATGGATGCATTATGGAGAGCATTTTTAAGAAAGTGTTATTAGCCATGGGGACATACCGTGCCTGTTCTTAGCTCTCAGGACGCGTCATTAAGCCAGGAGGCTTACAATATCCATCCAGGGATGAATTTATATATCAGTAGCTATGGGTGGCTTAATAACATAACCCATCCTGAGGAGGCTTGATAGTATCCTATATATCAGCTGTGGGTGTCTTAATAACATAACCCAGCCTGAGGAGGCTTGATAGTATCCTGTATATCAGCTGTGGGTGTCTTAATAACATAACCCAGCCTGAGGAGGCTTGATAGTATCCTGTATATTAGCTATGGGTGTCTTAATAACATAACCCAGCCTGGGGAGGCTTGATAGTATCCCGTATATGTACAGAAGGATGGTTCTAAGAATATAAAATCCATATGCCATAAAAGGCAATCAAAGAGACTAAAGGATGCAGATTTGTTGTGATCATAGAGCATGCCAAATCTACAGAAGGATGGCCTCATGACAGACATGCTGTCATTAATTCCCCAAAGGGCTAGAAAAATACCATTGCCTTATCAGCCTGGCTGCGACCGTTAAGTTAATCATTCAGAAGACGCGACAGATAAAGGCCATGCAGGATTATTAACATGCCGTATCCCTGCTCAAGAAAATATGCAACAATAAAGGCCATTCAAATATTTAAAGATGCCACGACCTTGTTCAAAGAAACTTGATTGAAAGGAAAGAAGAAGAAAGTTGTCCGCAACCTATATGAAGAAACCACTTATACTGTCAATGGTGCATTAAAGAAAAGTCAATGAAATTTTCTGCATCTTTGACCCAATAAATGGGACTAACCCATAATAATGTCATTTTTTGACCAAACAACAAATTTTAAATAAATTGATTTTAACATGTAAAAGTTGATTATCACTATTTGATTGTGAACTCTACGCAAATCTAACATATATTTATTCCAAATTAATTCATAAAGTATATAAGTCGGTTATTGTTTGGCGAGTGTTATCGTCTAAAACCGGTATACTGATTTGGTCTTAGCGATAGCATACAAGTATAAAATATAATACATAAAGAGATGTGAATCAATGGAATACTTATCTTAGACACTTTATAGAGAGAGATAAGGGAAGGGAATGAAACCAGATTTATGTAGTTCAACCCAAGATGGTGCCTACGTCCACAAGTGCAAGTGTAGATAGTATTGATTTAGTAGAATGAGAGTACGTAATCTCAGTTAGTTGTGTCATTGTTTACTCCCTCTTCCTTAAATATGGATGTTAGTGTGTTTATATATGGATTGTTCTGATTAAACCACTAGAGTGTGTCAGGATTCTTGTCTTTATAGATTAAACAAGTAACCACTTTACATGATAGTGGAGGAATAATTGTAAAGTATTCATGGGAACATATGGTGGGAGGGAATATTTTTTTGTTTCCAGGATGTGGGTGTGCTGTCGATATCATCCCACTGCCTGACTCATGCCTGCTCTGATAGAGCTATTTTTCAGAGTTAACCTAAATGTCAAATGACAGAGTTAATTGTGTTTTCTTGGATACTAAGGTAGACGAATGCCTAGGTTGATCTTTCTAGTATCCGAGCCGATCTAATTATTACATGAGCCGACCTTATTCTGGTAGATAATGAGTCCAGGTGTCATCTTCTGACGAGTTTAGGATTTATACCGTATTAATGGTATAACAAAAGACTATAAGAGTCTTCTCATGATTAAGGTTTGCAGTAATTTCTCTAAAGTGTTACTTTTGCTAGGTATGTACTGAGCAGCTTGAGTGAGTGGAGTGCTAAATTAGAAATGTTATCGAATTCATTCACTAGTGATTTTTAAATCTTCTCGGTACGCACTGAGAAGATTGACTTGTAAAAAATTCCCTGGTATTTTAACTTTACACGTGTCAAGCGCTCGGAATGGAGTTTGGTGTAATTATGGTGCCCGTGCTTAGGGTATTGTGTATCAGCCTGCGGAGTGTTAGACCTGACATCATGCCCTACTTAAATAGGGGTAATGATTACCACCTAAATATAAAATTATGATTTAAAATCGTTTCAAAAATTTTCAACTCATTTCCTTTGCACGATTGCTTTTTAGAGAGAGAAAACTTGTATACGTTCTTAAATCCTTTCTTCTCCAGCTGAAATCTTCCCGCTTTCCACCATCTCTCGTTAGTTCCTTACTTGAAAACTCTTTTCAGATGCGCTTTTTCAGTTTACTTCCATTTGTTGATAGAGCTTAATCATTATCTCAATTGTCTTCAACACTTTTAGGGTTTTAGGTATGCCGTTTTCCTTTTTATAGTTTCTTAGTTTTTTTTAATTTCTTCAATTCTAGTTGCGATTTGTTGTTATTGTTGTTGACAGTTGTTGCTAGCTTCAACCTCGTATCGGAGTTTTAACTTCTTAGGCAACCATTGAGTTGGTTGGACTAGGGTTTCAAGTCTTTTATGTGTTCTAGGTTTCCGCCAAACAACCCCTAATTGTTTGTTTATTCCTAAATTCCACCCTGAGAGAGCATTGATCAAACCCCCCCATCCTATATAACCATTACGAGTGAATACTCTTGGGTCAACAGGTGGTTGAAGCACGTTAAGAGGTTGGATATCATTTTCCCCAATTTGTATCATAGGCATTTCTTATTCCTCTAAGTGTAGTTCATCCCGAGGATAGTCTTTTTCATCCCCAGTATACCCTTAGATCTAATATTTTACGAGGTTTGCTCCATAAAATTTTTACATGGAGTATCACATTCCTGCATTCGTGGGGCCCGATATGGCTGACAAAGATGAACACCAACCTGGTGGTAGGAATTTTACAAACACGATTTCAGGCATATAAACTATTGATTTGAAGGCTTCATCTGAAATAGTCATGTCTGATAGGACTGCGCCTTCCATCTCTCGTTAATGTGTCTTCAGTCAAGGAAAGAACTTCCGGGAGTTCCACTGACTCTTAGAACCTCATGAACACTGAAGCTATATGGAATGCCTTTGATATCCTTAGGGATGAGTTGGATGACTTGAAAGATCGATACGAAATCCCCAACAGTACCACGATCAGATTGTGTGACTATGATGAGAGGGTTTATGATCTTCCAAATGCAGACGAAATTTTCTTCCCACTCTAAGCACTTTAAGTTGGGGTTTGTATGCCCTTACACCGTATTATAAGGTCCATCCTAAAAGTTTATGGGGTTTCTCCTACCTAAATCCCCCCAATGCCTACTGAACAATTCTTGGGGCAATAGTATTTTGATAGTCACGAACCAGTTTTAATCTCATGAGGTACATTTTTAGATTAGTTCATGGCATAAAGGATAATTCCAAGGTTCTTGGGTACTATTAATTTTCTCCCAGGATGTCACATTTGATAATGGTAAAGGTTGTTCAGATGAGCAAACATATTTAAAAAAATTAGTTTGCATTTTTGAAGGGTGAATGGGAGTTTCGAACTCAGGAGAAGAGGCGATATTATAGTACTTCCCGCGAATGGTGTGAGACAAATAAATTGGTAAAAAAAATTATTCATTTGCTTTTCAATTTCATTTTGATTGATACTACCTTTTCCACCTCTTTAGTGAAAAAAACTCCCATAATGCCTCTTCACTTTGATATGTAGTTGAAAGGTTTTGCGTGCCCGACCCCCCAAAAATTATCGACCCCTCAAAAATTGAGGCTCTCTTCTCTGTATCCAAGTTTATAAGCCTTGGGTACCACACTCCTCCTGGTGGCACTCCTCCTCAGGAGACATTGATTCCCTTGGTAAAGAAGGCCTTAATGAAGCCAACTAGAGGTTTGAGGCCGAAGTTGAAGCACTATGATATGACTACTTTATTGAACTCTTGCTCAACTTCTAGTCCCACTACCTTAGGTTTTGTAACCAAACCTTCTCGTGGGATGGAACATCGGGTAATTGACTATACTACTATGGATGTTTATTACCATAAAAAACTTGAGTAGGATGCAAAAGGAAAGTCGATGTTGATGCTAAATCAAGGAAGAAGGTCGACGCTCGAAAGAGGGATAAGGTCGAGGATAGAAAGAAAGCCAAGATTAATGCTCGGAGGAAGTTCGAAATTGATGTTACTGCTAAGGCTAAGTCCAAAGAGAAGGCTCTCGAATCTTCTGATCCTTCGGCTGCTGGTGACAAAAGTCCTATCTAGACCCCCACTACCTAAGGTTATCCCAAAGTCCATGAGGAAAAACTAACTAGGTATGCTGGGCGCCTTTATCATCGACTCTTTTGTCGATTAGGGCCGTCCTCGTATTATGGCGAGGTGAAAGATTTCAATCTTGATCCTTACCATCCCGTCAGGTACAAAGACCTGAAGAACGACCCATGTTCCATATTTTAATATATGAATAATGCCACAGACTTGCTAGGTTACCATGGTCATAATAAAAAGTTTGAATTTATGAGGGGCTAATACCTTGATGCTTTATGGAAATTAGTTCAACATCGCTTATTGGTGATAAGTTTGTTAATTTTGTTCTTGTCTGCCTCTGCTAAATACTTTATCACTTGTTGATTCCTTTGTCTTTTCTTACAGGGTGCAATAGCTGCCACTATCCTGAGAAAGCAAGCCGTGACTAATCATCATGCCTATGAGGAACATGAAGAAACCATCATAGAACTCAATCAGCAGAATACTCAGTTAAAGGAGGAATTGAAATAATCTACCGATGAGATGTAAAAAACCTATGGCGAGCTTCAAGAGAGAGATGATTAGGTGGTCGCCAAGATGCTGGCTTTCAATAAGGCACAAGAGGAGATCCAAAAGTTGAAGGACCAAGCTAGATTTTAAGTTTTTGATAAGGCGCTCAAAAAGTCCAATGACGAGGTTACTAAGTCTAAGCAGGAACTTAATATTTCCAGATAGGAGCTTACCAGGGTCAATCAAGAGCTTATCAAAGCTAATTAAACTTTAATTAAGGTTGATGAGGTTGGGGTTGCAAAGTTTAAAACATGTGTCGATTATAATATAGAGACCATAAACTTCTTTCTTGATGGCTATAAGGAACTCAAAAAGAGGGTGATGAAACATTACCCTGGGATTCAAGATGTTGTGGGAAAGTGGGAGGACTATGAAAAGAAATCCACAACATTAGTATGTGACAACCCGCGATCCGAGATAAGAGGTGGCCAGCCCGATACTCAAACGTAACAGGAATCTTGGATGGATATCATTCTCAGCATCAACAAAAATAAACTGAGTATACGGGAAAACCACTCAATAAATCAGAAGACGAGTTGCCAAAAAGTGTAAAATTTTAAAATACAGTTAAGAAATTTAAATTTAAACAACCCAATCTGATAAGCAAGTGGGATTCCAAAAGATGTATATGCAATACCACTAAGACGAAAGTATACAAAAGGACCGAACAGGCTGTCGGTCCACTTCTACATAGAACACAGTACAACAGTTTAAGTATCTTACATAATACATTCATTAATCAAATACAAAAGTTTGGGCCACACGCCCGAATATAAGATCCGATCATATCTAGAACATAAAGATGAAAGCGTCTAGTACAATATCCTGTAATAACCTACAAAATCTTACAACTCGTCGAAAGCAAAGGAGTGGGAACATCAAAACGGGCGTTCTTGCGGGGGAGCACCTGAGCGGACAGAATCATATATTCCACAAGGAAAGTAAACCGGTCAGGGCCGGGTTCTATATGATCACCAGAAGAAATAAAAAGCATGATAGAAATGAACAGTTATGCATAAATGATAAGGATGATAAACTTACATTACAATATAACTAACTGATGAAATGAAATATCATTTACATAAAAGAAAGAAAAGTAAATAATCTTAATTTAAAATCTTTCCACATTTATCAAATTTTCCATTTTCTTTTATATTCCTTAATAGGAATAAAACCATTTATTAACCTCCATAGTTAATTATCTTACCATTTCATCTTTCCATTCCTTAATAGGAATATCATTAATATCAAGTGCTCTTTATGGGACATAAATCTCAATCCCGTGCTCTTTATGGCACGTATCCATGATCTTTGTGGCATTTATCATACGCTCTTTGTGGCGTTTAACAGCCATCAAGTTCCACTTGATAAAAATATAGTTATATTCATATACATATAACGATTCTAAGACCGCCTGTTCGGGTTTCCCCACTGTGCGCCCCCCTAAATGACCATCATCTTCCAGGGCCTATCATAAGACAACCTGGGATCCTACAACGCAAGACGTCGGGAAGCGGCCATGTGCCTGCGGGATAGTCAAGACCACACCCGAAATCTCCTACCCATCGCAGAAAAATATACAACAATAAACGCTCACATGGCCTAGGACTATATCCGCCCTGCATTCATTAGCCAGGGGGCTTCACCTGCGCGCGCGAACTTCCCTTATGATGGTATTTAGAGAGGTGTGTTTCATAAAAAAAATCATTTACCATATCATGATTTAGTAAATTATCATTTACTTTGTTCCTTTTTCCAAATTTCATTTCTATTTTTCAATATCCATGAATTGGGTTCATTTTCATTCGAACCTACTACCATTAAATAATTTGGTTCATTTCATTTGAACCTAATACCTTTGACTAATTTAGTTCATTTTATGCGAACCTATCACCATCGAATATCATCATTAATATTCCTCAAATTACAAGCCCCGACTAAATCTCCAAAGGATCATTATGATTCTACAAGTCCCCAAAGTTTACATGACTTAGATAAGCCCCTAATGTCTCCAAGCTTGGGCAGACAAACTCCTAACTTCTAAAAACTCAATAAAAGAAGTAATGCCTTAACATTACTTTAAACCTCCCCGGAATAAACCCCAGATGAACCCATTCTAATCTAGGGTGGCGACCAAACTCAACCACTACTCTAGGACTCTAAGTTTACTTCTTTTAAGAAGGTTACTAGGTCCTAATCCTAAAAATTTTGGTTAAAATTAGAAAAGGAAAACAAAAAGGAAAGATACAGGGTTTCCGAATCGATTCGGCCTAGTCGAATCAATTTGGGTTAAGAGAAGAGAATCGATTTGGACTAGCCGAATCGATTGGGTCAGGAAGATGACTTTCTGCATAATTGCCGAATCGATTCGGATTAGCCGAACCGATTCGGATGACCCAGGCTTGCAAACTGTCTCTCAGCGAATCGATTCGGCCAGGCCGAATCGATTCGATTCTGCAGAAATTCCTAGTTTTAGCTATGGAGTTTTAAACTCCAAATTTCTACCCAACACAAAGACCAACCAAACCCAGATCACATGCTGAAATTTCTACACCAAAATACCTCTAACTACAAACATTAACATTATTTATCATCCAAATCAATTTCTAAGGTGTTGATACCAAAATTAATATGCTGATATGGATGAATGATATGAAGACACGTGTCAATCTACTTGGCACAATGGCAACGAGGAAGTTCGTTTCCCCGACCAACTCATGAACTCCCGAGCAACGAGGATACACCGAGGAACTTCAGGACTCCGAGGTACTCTAGCGCTCCGAGGAACTCCTGAGCAACGAGCAACTAAGGCGGTCCGATATGCATCTCGGCCGTAACATTAATTGCCAGATAATTAACAGTTCAATTATTCATTGAATGTTTATCATCTTGACGCACACGCTGCATTAAATGTATTACCATTTCATATGTATATCATTTAATGTATCAACCCTTTCATGTACAGCCTAAGGGCTATAAATACCTTGTATCACCCTCATTCAAAGGGACCGGAATTTCTTGAGAAAACATATAATCGAGAATTCCCAAAATACTCAGCAATAACATAACAGTGGACGTAGGCCATTCTTATAAGGCCGAACCACTTTAAAATCTTTGTCTCATTTTATTTTATCTGTGATTGAATAATTAGAGCTATCTAATTTTTTACATCAACAGATTGGCGCCGTCTGTGGGAACGATTGTTACTATCGTTTTTCATCAAAAATCGTCCATCATCAATGGTGGATAATCCAGAATCTAGCAATCGAAACGCTGGAAATACTGGAAATCCTCAGAATCCCTCTGCACCTCCAGATCTAGCCGGGATTATGACGAATCTGGCTCAAGGACAAACCGCCATGCAAGAAACAATAAGGCAACTCATACAAACCCTTCATGATGGTGCACCTGCACGCTCAGGACAACAAAGTGGCCAGAGGCAAACTTATTTACTTTCTTCACGATCCAGGCGTACTAAGTCACGTCGTAATGAGGAGTCTGATGATTTCTCTTATGAACCTGGGCGAACTTCGTCAATAAGGGCTACAGATACTGATCAACATATCACCCTCTCTTCAGAAAGACCCAGTGCTTTAGAAAGACTGAGTAGGGTGTCTCCTTTCAGTCGATTAGGCCCTAGGAGGAATAGGAGTCCACCTAAGACCATGTCGAGGAGTTTTCGACAACCATCAGATCTAAGAGAAGGATCAGCACAATCACGACCGGCTGCTCATCAAGATAGATCTCAAGAAGCTACCTCAGAAAGATCAATTGCTCGAACCAATAGGCCCGAGGAAGGAAATGAAGCGTGGAAAGGATCTCTCCAACGGTTGGAGGATAAATTGGGAGAAATGGCCAAAGCAAAGAACCCCCTACAACGAACTTTTGTTCGAGGAACACCTTTTGTACAGGCAATTGTGAATTTTCCTACACCGTCAAAGTTCAAAGCACCTGTAGTGACCCCCAAATATGATGGAAAGACAGATCATATTCTTCACATAGAGCAATATCAAGCTGCTGCCAACATCTATGTCGTCCCTGACGAGATGAGATGCAGAGCATTCTCAGGAACTCTTACTGGAGCTGCCCAGATATGGTACAATAATCTTCCTAGGGGTACGATTTCAACTTTCTTTCAGTTAGCCGAGTTGTTTATTGGAAATTTCTGTTTTGGAGCAAAGCCAGTAAAACGAGTAGCACACTTGTTAAGTGTTAGACAAAAATCTGGTGAGAGTACAAGAGATTACATAACTCGTTTCAATAACGAGAAGCTGGAAGTCATAGATTACGAAGAAAAGACAGCAATCACCGCCTTGATGAGTGGGTTGTTGCCCAATAAATTGTATTACACCTTGGCGAAAGATCCACCTAAAACTATGTCAGAGTTGATGGCAAAAGCGGCCAAAATCATGAATGCCGAGGAAGCTATGGCTGCAAAGAAGAATATGGATAAAGACACCAAGGTGGACGTCGACAAGTCTAAAAATAAAGAGCATAAGGGCAATGGCGATGACAAACGTTCCAGAAATAATAAATCATCATGGGAAGTCCTGAAGAAATACGACAATTATACTCCTTTGAAAATGGGTATTCATCATGTCTTGGAAGAAATCAATAACAACGAGGAGGTAAAATGGCCAAAGAAACTGAGGTCAGACCCTGATTCGAGGAGTAAGGATAAATATTGCGAGTTTCATAAAGATCATGGTCACATGACCAAAAATTGCATAGCTCTTCAGAACGAGATTGAAACACTCATCCGAAGAGGAAAGCTAGCAAAATATGTTGATCGGGGAGGTGAAAGAAAAAATAACGACCGAACTAGAGAGAGGTCTAGATCTCCTCGTCGAGCAGAAGAGAAAAAGAAGAAAAACCATGAAGATGATCCAGATGATGACCCCGAACTTCCCAAGAAACCAAGACAACCAGAACGAGAGGTATTTTCTATACGTTTTGGGTCATTTGATTGTAATGTCATTACAGGAGGAGATGCAGGAGGAGGAGACCTTACTGCAGAAAGAAAGGCTTACCTTGGAGAGGCTCAAGCTTATTCATATATTCAGCGAATAAATCTGGCCGAGGACGATCGTCCGAGGAAGGTAAACAAAGAGAAGCTGGTCATCGTCTTTTCAAAAAACGACCTAGTTGGTGTTCTTTATCCTCACGACGATCCTCTGGTGATTAAAATGAGGATGAAGGAAGTAGTGATTTCAAGGGTGTTGGTAGACAATGGAAGTTCGGCAGACATCATGTACTATTCATGCTTTGACAGTTTGAATCTGAAATTATCTCAATTGGAACCGTATCACAGACCCCTCCTGGGTTTTGCTGGCGAGAAAGTTTTTCCACTTGGGACGATCAAGTTGGACATATTCATTGGAACTTGGCCTGCTTGTCGAACAGAGAGAATATGCTTCTTTATGATGGATAAGAATGTGCAGTCAGCCTACAACATCATCATGGGAAGAGTTGGTTTGAAGAAGTTCGAAGCAGTTCCATCTACAGTGCATCAGTGCTTAAAATTCCCAACAAATTTTGGAGTAGGAGTTGTGAAAGGTGATCAGAAAGTAGCTCGAGAATGCTATTATTCATCTGCTGAGCAAGAGGAACTTGAAGATTCAAGAAAAAATACTACTACCTACCACGTAGATGAAGGCACAGAAATTGAAACACTGGATCCTCGAGATGAATCCCAACTTGTAAAAGGACAGGTGGTGGAATCTACAGAAAATATTATTCTGGACGACGAGCACCCTGAACGGGTAACCCAGATAGGTTCTACGTTGGATGCTTCAATAAAACAGGAGTTGATAACTTTCTTGAGAAACAGGAAGAAAACTTTTGCGTGGAGTCATGAAGACATGCCAGGAATAGATCCAAACTTCTTATGTCATGAGCTCAATATGAATAAGGAGATCAAGCCCGTAAAGCAGAAAAGAAGGGTATTTAGCCCCGAGAAGAATCAAGCTAATGAAGAGGAGGTCGAGAAGCTCCAGAAAGCCCAATTCATTGAAGACGTAAAGTATCCAGACTGGTTGGCAAACGTGGTGATGGTAAAAAAGAAAAACAATAAATGGAGAATGTGTGTTGATTTCACCGATCTTAACAAGGCATGCCCAAAGGATCATTTTCCATTACCCAAAATTGATCAACTAGTGGATGCTACCTCGGGACATGAGCTGCTCAGCTTCATGGATGCTTACTCTGGCTACAACCAGATCAAAATGAAACCTGAAGACAGGGAAAGTACTTCTTTTATTACCCCTAGGGGAACTTATTGCTATAATGTTATGCCTTTTGGTTTGAAAAATGCAGGAGCGACATACCAGCGGCTGATGAACAAGGTTTTCACCGAACAAATCAATTTCAACATGGAAGTCTATGTCGATGATATGCTGACAAAAAGCAAGAAAGCTGCAGATCATCTAGTTGACTTAGCTCAGAAATTTGATCAACTGGATAAATACCAGATGAAGCTCAACCCGACGAAGTGCACATTTGGAGTACGAGAAGGAATGTTTCTCAGGTACATTGTCAACCAGCGAGGCATTGAAGCAAATCCAGATAAAATCAAAGCTCTTTTAGGGTTGCGATCTCCAACAACAAAGAAAGAAGTGCAGAGTCTTACAGGACGAGTTGCAGCGCTCAACAGATTTGTGTCTCGAGCAACTGATAAATGCCTCCCATTCTTCAAAACACTTCGAAAAACTTTTGAGTGGACTGATGAATGTGAGAAGGCCTTTCAAGACTTGAAAAAGTATTTGGGAGCACCTCCATTGTTGTCCAGGCCAATAACAGGAGAGAAGTTGTATTTGTATCTGGCAGTATCAGAGAATGCAGTCAGTTCAGCATTGATCAGATTGGAGAATGGAGTCCAGAACCAATCTATTACACAAGTAAGGCTTTCCGAGGTGTGGAAATCAGGTACCCAAAGCTGGAGAAATTGGCATTGGCATTAATTGAAGCAAGTAGAAGAATGAGGCCATATTTCCAGGCCCATACCATCGTCGTTTATACCGACATGCCATTGAGGCAAGCCCTTCATAAGCCAAAAAAGTCAGGGAGATTGATGTACTGGGCAATAGAGCTCGGTGAATATGATATTGTGTATGAGCCCTGATCATCACTGAAAGGGCAAGCTGTAGCAGATTTTATAGCAGAGTTTACATATCCTGATACCCCCGAGGAACAAAAATTTCTCGCTGACCAACCTGTGGATGTTACAGGATCAACAGACATAAATCCAGACCAACTCCGGTTGGTAAAAGGGCTTATGGATGAAGAAAGATCATCAATTTCGAGCTCAGACCAGCTCCGGTTGGTAAAAGAGCGAGAAGAGATGGTCGACGAGGAGCGAAAAGTGTCAGGGGAGGATGAAAAGAAGCAACAAATATTTCACCGAGGAACTTTTTTAGATAAGAAATTTGAAGACGGGTTGCCCATATGGAGATTATATGTAGATGGCTCATCTTGCACAGCAGGTTGTGGGGCAGGAATTGTTTTGAACACCCCAGACGAGATTGATATGGAATATGCTTTGCGATTCCAATTCAAAGCCTCCAATAATGAGGATGAGTATGAGGCCATGATAGCAGGTCTTAATTTATCAAAGATTATGGAAGTGCAACAAGTGATGGTATTCAGTGATTCTCAATTGATTGTGAATCAGATGATGGGAACATATGCGGTTAAAGGAGAACTAATGGTCAAGTATCATGCAAAGGTGATGGAATTGTTGGTAGAATTTGATGCCATTCAGTTGATCAGAATACCCAGAATAGAAAATGCACAAGCAGACGCACTGGCCCGACTAGCATCAGCTACTCGTACCGAGCTGCGAAGAACGATACCAATTGAAGTACTGGAAAGTCGGAGCATAGATGAAAACCTGACGATGAATGCTATTACCCTTGATTTAGGACCATATTGGATGGATCCCATTAGGGTATATATTGAAGAGGGAGAATTGCCAGAGGATAAGCTCGCTGCCAAGAAATTGAAGTATAAAGCTGCTCGGTATGTATTAACTAATGGTATTTTATATTGACGAGGAATTATGGCAGGTTTGCAGAGATGTGTACATCCCTCCGAGGTGAAAGAATTGATTGAAGAAATCCATGAAGGGTCTTGTGGAGCTCATGTAGCAGGTCGAACACTTTTACAAAGGGTAATGACTCAAGGATACTACTGGCCGACGATGAGGGCTGATTGTATAGCCTATGCTAAGAAATGTGACAAGTGTCAACGTTTTTCCTCCATCCGACGAACTCCACAAGCATTGTTGACACCAATAACTTCCCCTTAGCCATTTGCCATATGGGGAATTGATTTGGTTGGACCACTGCCGATCACCCGAGGAAGATTCAAGTACCTCGTCGTTGCAGTGGAGTATTTTACTAAGTGGGTAGAAGCTGAGCCGCTTATTGATATGACATACGAGAAGGTATACCAGTTCGTTTGGAAGAACATCATCTGTCGATATGGTCTCCCTCATGCCTTCATCACAGACCATGGAACCTAATTTGATAACGAGGAATTTACTGCCTATTGTCATCAGTCGAACATTTTAAAGGTTCATTCGGCACCAGGCCATCCTCAAAGCAATGGACAGACTGAAGTGACGAACAGAACACTGCTGAATGGTTTGAAGAAAAGGCCAAGTGAAGCTAAAGCTAACTGGATTAATGAGCTACAATCAGTATTGTGGGCTTACCGAACAACTCCCCGAGCAGCGACTGGAGAATCACCATATATGCTGGCATTTGGAAGTGAGGCTGTAATACCTGTCGAGTTGGGTCTTCCAACACATAGAGTACTTAATTTCAATTCTCCTGTCAGTGACTTGATGAGAAGACTGGATTTGGATATGCTCGAGGAGGTCAGAGAAGAGGCAGCCATTAGGAATGCTGCTTATCAACAACGAACAGCTCTGTTCTACAACAAAAGGGTGAGGAAATGCGATTTAAAAGAAGGAGATTATGTGCTAAAGAAGGTCATTCAGAAGCACAATAAATTGGAGGCAAACTGGCATGGACCTTACCGAGTTACAGAAGTTATTCGACCAGGAACTTACCGAATAGCAACTCTAGAAGGAGAGGAATTCAAGAATGCTTGGAATGCCGAACACCTTCGCAAGTATTATCAATGATGTAAAATGTACAACGGTTCCATCAATATGAATAAAACGATGATGTTTTCACCATTTTTCTCTCCTTTGTTTGAAATTTTTTCGGGGAATACTAGTGTTGTACACTACGCTGCTCGACAGCAAAAAGAAGAAGATAGTTCAGACCCACGACCAACTCCGGTTGGTAAAAGGGCGAGAACAAATTATATACTCCTTTGGTTAGGAGGCGTACACTTGCATGATCAACTTCGGTTGGTAAAAGAGCTTGTGGACAAGATAGTTCGAAAGAACCTGATAGTTCGAGCGTGATCAACTTCGGTTGGTAAAATAGCGAGAACAAATTATACTCCTTTAGTTAGGAGGCGTACACTTGCGTGATCAACTTCGGTTGTTAAAAGAGCTTGTGGACAAGATAGTTCGAAAGAACCTGATAGTTCGAGCGTGATCAACTTCGGTTGGTAAAATAGCGAGAACAAATTATACTCCTTTGGTTAGGCGGCATACACTTGCGTGATCAACTTCGGTTGGTAAAAGAGCTTGTGGACAAGATAGTTCGAAAGAACCCGATAGTTCAAACTCATGACCTACTCCGGTTGGTAAGAGGGCAAGAACAACATTCTTAAAAATGTCGATTTTGGCTGGTTAATAAACAAAATATGCCAATTTATGTTGGTCGGAAAGTAAAATCATTCTAGAAAATACAAGAATTCCAAACTGAACCAAGTATAGTTGGTCGGTGATCAAAACTGTAATTGGTCGACGAGGATAAATTATCAACTTTGGTTGGTCGGACACATTTTATGAAAAAACTTTACCAAGTATGGCTGATTGGAGATAAAAACCTATCAACTGTAATTGGTCGACAAACACAATTTAACAACCTTGGTTGGTTGGAAACATTTTAAACATTTTATACTCATTACTTTATTATTAAGTGATTGAGCAACATTGATACTTGTAACTGTTTATTACTAAGTTGGTTGACGAACAACACAAAATTGTTATCTTTTTAACATATACATATGCACAAATGTAAAAATGTTTGATAAACACAAAACAATAGCAATACAGATTTGCAAACAGAAAATGAAAGTCTTTCATTAAAATCAAAATAAACTACAAGCTACATATATGTGCTAACTGTTACATTGAAAAACCTATTCTATTGGTTTCTTTCCTTTAGCTTTTGAAACAGGCTCCTCTCCAGCAGGAGGATCCTCTAGGCAAAGAGGAGAATTAATGAAATTAACATCTCTGAGCATTCTGACGTTCATCACAGAAGGTGTATCCAAGAGATGCTCGGGACGAGATAATTCAATCTGAGAATGAAGACTATAGTCACCAAGGTATTTTGAAATTAAGCTATGAGGAATGGCACGAGCTGGGATCCATTCCATGTCTAGTTTATAAGGCGGTACAGGCAAGTCTAGTAGCCCAGGAGCATGATAATCCCATAAAAAATGGCCCTGCTCTAGTTTTAACACACCCAGGGCGTTCAACCATCCTTGTTTATAACCTTCGTTATGGGCATTTTCAAGACGAGCATACAAATGACAAAGGGCTTCATTGTATCCTGCCATCCAAAACTCCCGAGGTTGTTTGTGGAATTGGAAAGTTATTCTCTCTAGTTGCTCGTGAAGGCTCCTGGTAAAAACATCTTTATCATTCAAAGCAGATTTCATCGCAGTAAGTTGATCTTCCAAAGATAGGTTTTTCTTGGACATTTCAGACAAAGTCCGATCTTTGGCGTTCAGTTGGTATGCTTGGGTTTCCAATGTTGACAGAGTACGAGATTCTTCAACATTACGGCTGAGAACTCTTGATCGACTCCGAGCAGGTGGAGAATTTTGCTCCTCGACAACATTTTGAACATCTCTACCTCGCCCACGAGACCCTCTTCCTCGTCCCCGAGTAGTAGTAGAGATACCAGACCTTCTCAGAGTATCCAATTCTTGCCTTAATTTGTCATTTTCAACCTCTAAGAATGAGAATCCTTCATCAGTGACCGGTACCAAGGCAGTAGAGGATGGAGCTACAGACTCATATTGTGCCAACTTCTTCTGCAAATTGTTGTTCTCATGTTCCAGCAGCTCGGCGATTTGTCTGCAGGCCTCAACTTCACCTTTTAGGGTTTTCTCCCTAACATCGTACCCAGCGATGATCTTTTTGTGACCTGTCTCAGAGGAAAGCTGTTGATACCTATTCTCATATTCCTTGTGCAACAAGGCAGTTGATTCATTGTGCTGATCCTGAAGATCTTCTAAGGTACAATGAAACTCCTCGATCAATTCATAGTAGGCCACATTATTGGCCACAGCTCGGTCGAGTAAAGCTTTCAAGTACCGATAAGCCTCAATTGCCTGATCTGAAGCAGCATGGCCAAGGATGTCAGCAATTTCTGATATACTTAGCTCTGTGTGACCAGCCTTATAGTATTCGTGACATTGCTGCATCAGTTTTGTATCATTGGCAGATAGCAATTCCATCCTGGCCATAAACTAATGAAGAGGAGACAACAGTCAACAAAAACAAATCATCAACAACAGAGAAGAACAAAGATATATTTTATTAGATCATAAAAAGATTACATTGTTTGATTACAAATGATAACGAAAAGATAGAAATGATACCGAACAACTTCACACCTTTTCCTTGTCTCCCAAGACTTTCTCGGGAGGCTGGAACGAGGAGCTTGGTTGCTCGGTGGTAACAGCAGCTTGATCAGCAGGAGTTGAAATTTTCTCAAGAGGAGGAGGCATGGAAGAAATGTCCTCGTTGGCAGAAGGTAGAGAGGCAGGGACTTGATCACCCATGGCCATGGAAGATTCATCAGAGATAGCCTCATCTTCTCCTTCTTCTTCTTCTTCTTCTTCTTCTACAATTGGTGGGGGAGGACCAGGGAGGTGTAGCTGAAATAGCTCAGAGTCATCTTTGATCTTCAATTCCTGCAGGGCAGCTACCCAACCATCTCGGAAGTATTTCAACTTCCCGTATTGTACTTGGGATGTCATCGCAGCAATCCCTTTGTCCCATCCTTTATCCCAGCCAGCGCTGAAGGATTTTTTAAATGCGAGCTTTCTTTTCAGTTTCTCCAAGGAGAGCTTCTCGGATTGAAGATCCTCGGAAGTCTTTAACTTCACATCCAATTCTTCTTTTTGGCGCTTGACATCTCGCAGGACGGACAACTCTTCCTCTGCCTTTTTCAGCTTATCTTCAAGCTCTCCAAAGTTCTTGAGCTTGTCGTCATATTTTTGATGCTCAACCTCTAAACTTTTCACCTTATTCTCCAAACTCTTGGAGATCTCAACCAACTTCACCTTCTCAGCTTCAACTATAGACAACTTTTTCTCCCAGACAGCTTTGTCCTCACTATACTGATGACGAGAATCCTTCAAGGATTGGGTCAAACCCAGCAGAGCATCCTCTACCCCCGACGAGGAGCTGGAAGCTTTAATTGCTTCATCTTTCTTCACGACGTTGTTAAAATAATTCACCAGCTAAACAAAGGAAAAAGTGACAGGTCAGTACAAAAATACAAGTATTCAAAGAAAGAAAGGAAATTCAGAGTGTGAGAAATTTACTGAAGCAAGGTGACGGGTAGCTAGGGATGTCAGCATATCCCTAGAAATATTTTCATCAATTACTTGGACCTCGGGTATGATCCAAGTTTTTACCGAGATCATGGCAGAGCTCCGAGGGATGATGGTTGGAACACCAACACCTCCAGCTGGTAGAGAAGAGATGGTTTCAGTCAGATTGGCAGTTTCAGCCAAATTGACTGAGGACGATTTCCTCAATCTCCTCAAAGGAACTTCAGCAATTTCAACCAAGGAAGAACTCTTGGTCGGAGAGATAGCAGTTATCTCTACAGGAGCAACCTTCTTGCTCGGAGCCACTGGGGGCTTCTCGGTAGCTTTGGAAGGCGCAACATCCACCTTCTTAGTCCCCTCTGGGACATCAATTTTGCTTTTCTTGGCTTCAGCAGTAGAAGTAGTGTCATCAAATAGAGCAGGGGGAGCTCTTTTCCTGCCCATTCTTTGACTTAAAGGGATATGAGAATCTGAAGAAGAATCCTCTGGAGTTGAGGCTGGCTCAACAGATCTAATCACAGGACGAGCAGTATAAGAAGTCGTGTAACTCCTATACTGCAACAAATATGATGCAGACCTGATATGCTCGTCTGCAACGTTCTTATGCAAACCCCAGATAAGTTTCAGATGCTTAATATTAACCTCTGATTCTTTTGGAGTTTTTCTTTTACTATCAACTGCAAACAAATACATAATGAAATATCAGTCATACATTTTGTCAAATATGATAAAAGCATAATTTCATAAGTAAAGGAAAATGAGAATAAACCTATCCCATTGCCATAGGGGGGGCATTTAGGACCCTGGTATACTGCATCTCCAACCAAGGGGGCATATTGCCAATTTTTAATAACCACCCCATGTTCAAAATAATCTCTATTTGCATCAGGGAGGTTAACTACAAGAGCCCTATTTAAAAACCTAGTTTTTAAGTAATAAACATTATCTAAAATAGCCCATCTATAGCAATACATAATTTCAGGAATCCCTATACGAGTTCCATGAGTTAGATTTAATTTATACACCCCATTAATTATTCTCCATGAATTGGGGGCTATTTTTGCAGGAACAACGTCAAAGTACTGACAGAACTCTAAGCATAAGGGGTTTGGCGGAAAAGAAAATCCACATTCAGCAATGAATAGACTGGGGAACCAATGTCCCTCAGCCAATCGAAAATAATCTAAAGGCTCAGAAAGAACCTCCAGAGTTACCCAGGAAGGAATGGAAAAATCGGAACGAAATTTCTCAACAGATTCCACAAGATAAACCATAGTGAATAAAAGAAATACAGAAGAAAAGAAGAGAATCTTACAGGAAAAAGGAAGAGTTGACAACTAGCGAAGGAAAAGATGAACGCACAAGGGAGAGAGAGAACAGAAAGCTTGAATGCAGAAAATTGGAAAAGGTAGAAGACGGTATGGTTACCTAAGAAGTTTAAATACTTTACCTTGGGAAGCTGCGAAGGAAATGATTACACAAAAGAAACTAATACGCCACCGGCGGCTAAAAGGACAAAAATGCACGAAGATCGAAGCACTCATAAAAATTCGAAAAAGGCGGATTCTGTGAATTTGAAAGAAATTCAAATATGAAGCAAAGGCTCCTAAAACCCAGGAAAGTCATTTAATATCGCCATATACCAAGAAAGAATGTTCCATACTCCTCAAAGTTAGAAATATGAAACATTGGGGGCTTCTGTTGATACCAATATTAATATGATGATATGGACGAATGATATGAAGACACGTGTCAATCTACTTGGCACAATGGCAACGAGGAAGTTCGTTTCCCCGACCAACTCATGAACTCCCGAGAAACGAGGATACACCGAGGAACTTCAGCACTCCGAGGTACTCTAGCGCTCCGAGGAACTCCTGAGCAACGAGCAACTAAGGCAGTCCGATCTGCATCTCGGCCGTAACATTAATTGCCAGATAATCAACAGTTCAATTATTCATTGAATGTTTATCATCTTGACGCACACGCTGCATTAAATGTATTACCATTTCATATGTATATCATTTAATGTATCAACCCTTTCATGTACAACCTAAGGGCTATAAATACCTTGTATCACCCTCATTCAAAGGGACTGGAATTTCTTGAGAAAACATATAATCGAGAATTCCCAAAATACTCAGCAATAACATAACAGTGGACGTAGGCCATTCTTATAAGGCTGAACCACTTTAAAATCTTTGTCTCATTTTATTTTATCTGTGATTGAATAATTAGAGCTATCTAATTTTTTACATCAACATAAGGGTTTAATACCCATAAATCTAACAAAACCCTAAAATGTTAAACCATAACAATTCAATAACTATCAAAACTAATTATTCTCCTTAAATCACATAATTGCAAGTAGATTACTTACCTCAAGCTTGCAAAAATCAGATTTGATGAAGATGAGAGCAACAATCCAGGCTTGAATCTCCAAATCTCTCTCTTTCTCCCAAGCTCTCTCTTTTTCTCTAAGTCTAGAAGTGTGTAAAGGAAGAATGGGAATAGGATTGGGAAATAAGACGTGGCCTAAGTCTAAAATGTCCACTTAAGTGACTAATACACGATATAATGACTCGCAAATACACATTTAAGCTATAACCAGTCAAAAGTGCCCGAAATACCAAAATGCAATATGACACTTATTTTGACTGTCTCGTACCTATCGGGACTAACTGCACTATCCAAATTATCATTTGAAAATTTTATAGCTCATTTTAAGTTCCGGTTTCATTTTAAACTAAAATGTCATTTTATATCTTATGACACTATAAATTACCTCATGGATATTATTACCTACTTACAAGGTAACTAAACAACAATTTAGTAAATATTAACCTTTTTCATATTAAATTAATATTTACTCAACATCCATCATTTTACAATTAATTACTACATATAGTAAATAAATATAAAAATAGGCTATCAAACGTGAGGGTTATTACATAGTAGTTGAGTACGAGATGGAGGTAGATGAGTTTGCTGTGGAAGATGATGACATTGGTAAAGTAGACTTAACCTTTGCTGAAGTGGATACTTTTTTCATAGCTTCAGAAATTACTCAAAACATTGTTATGGTTGATCTATCTATTTCTACTATTCCCTAAGTCAATCCAGAGACTGACTAAACTTCTCAAGTTTCCTCAAGAAGTGTAAATTCTCCTGCGGCTTAGTTACTCCTGATTTTATATCTTTTTGAAGCTTTTGTATTCTCCCTTTAGTATTTTGTAATGAAAATTTACATTTATGCTTGCTTAACTTTGAGATCAAATGTGATTCAATTTCTTGTCTTCATGTATAAATATGTTTTGACTTTCTGTCATTTATTTTTCTCATCTCAGTTTTTAGCTGCCACTTGCAGTTAAGTGCTTGCGTAAAAATATTTTGACAAGTAAATGTGCTCGGATCACGTTGACCTACTCTTTACTTAAAGTCTTATGGTCTTAGGGTGGGATATTATCCACACACCTGCCATGTCCACATAATAGCTATTTAATGTTGAGATAAGTCTGCCAGTAGTTTAGTCATACAATTATGTGGTTGGATTTTGTTGACCTGATCTGCCTTATTAGCTGTAAGTTTTGGATGAACTTGAGTTGTCCTAACTTGGGATCTACCATTGCTTGTGCCAGCTTACTGGTTATATGGACAGATCTTATCATCCTGACCATGTGTTGACATTAGTTTATAGAGTCGACTAAATGTACTAGGATTTATTCCCGCGGTAGTCAGTTATGGTTGGATCTTGTTGAATATATGACTACACTGAATTTCCCAAACATGGATACATGTACGAGGATATATCTTGGGAGACTTGCGGCTAAAATTCTAATGCATGTATAAACTTTCACTATATAGGGTTTATAAAACTCTATCGAACCATCATTGGTTCTACGTACTATCTACAGAATTTATATTTGGATGCCTTCTTATCCATAAACTTTATCCACCATTAGTACATCAACAAAACGCACGCCTATGATGTATAATTCGTATTCTCCTCGTATAATTTTTTTGATTAAGTCATCCCCCCTCATATTCTGAAATTACACAGTGACCCTGCTCCTATGTCCAAACACTCGCACATTATTATCATTGAAATCACTAACGGTTAATCAACACAATAAATTTTACCCAGTCTGAGCGCAACATCAAATGGATGCTCTTTAATTGGAATTTTTTTGCCTCAAAATCCTCACAATCTCATCAATACGTTGCTCTCTCTTAAGCCCACTAACTCACATAAAGTCATTGTATAACTCCCAAGTTTACATCATTACCTATTTTACCATAACTAAACCTAACCTGCAATAGTTCTCACTACTATGGTGAACACTATTATCCAACTAGTCACTTCACACTTGACCACTAACTCTAAACGGTCCCATAGAATCAACACAAGCTCTATAAGTGGCTTGCCTATCCATGCCTAGGATAACGTCACACTCTGACATATCTAATGCAATTAGGTCTTCCACAAGCCTAAGTCTCCCAATGTTAATCCCTATATCTCTACACACGAATTGTATAAGTTCCCCTCTGCTCACCGGTGAATCAATGTAAAGCACTACGTCAAATGATACATCTATCATCCTCGATGCACCAACAAAGTAGTATCAATAATTAAGTACTATCCACTAATATCCAACCAAATATGCTTCACATGCTAACGAATAGGGACCATACCTTCCACTGTCTATGTGGGTGATGGTTCCTCTCCAGGTGAGACATCATACACATTCCCATACTACAACTGTGGCATCTCTCCCTGAGGTGGAGTGGGTAGCACTGGTAAAGCTGGCACTGTTGGCACTGGTTGGGCCGATAACGGCTGACTCTACCCGTAGGGTGACCGGTACCCTCTCTATCCCCCCAACTCCCATGCCTCCCGATTACCCTAAGGTCACTTGTTTGCTAAGTGTCCTTTCTATACACAAACATAACAATTTCCTTAAAATTGACGCCTATCTGGTTGTTGTCCCCGACCCTGTTACCATTGGCCCTGATGGCCTCTTTGCTGCTAGCCCTGCCCCTATTAGCCTTAATTATTCCGATCATTGGAACCTATGTATCTCTTGTACTGATCACTAGACTGTGCCCCCCCTGACTGCTGCCCTCGTTCGTCTTACGCTGCTAGTTCGATGTCTCTAAGTTGGGTCTCTTCTCCCCCTTATTTTTCTGGAATGCTATGTGATCCTTAAAATGCAGTATAACGACATTCAACAACTGAGCGTAGGTTGTAAAAGTTGGATTCCCTAATAATGATTGCCTAATGTGCTAGGCTATCCGCGACACAAACTTCTACATCTTTTCTCTTCCGTCTTTACCTCGTCCCTAACAAACTAGGATAAAGCGGTAAATTCCTCCTCGTACTCAGATACTGTGAGACCTTCCTGCTTAAGGTCCATGAACTTTTTTCTCATCTCAAATTTCATTGTCGATGGTAAATAGTTCCCTCAGACTTCCTCTAGAACTCATTAATCATCAAATTGTCTCTCTCCTCTAGTGAGGTGACATACTCCAACTACTGTAAAACTGCCCCAGCTAATCGAAATGAGGCTAACATCTGCTTCTGCACTGGCACACACTCCACCATCCTCAAGTGTCACTGTATATCCTTTTTCCATTAACTGAACACCCAAATGTCGGGACTCCCAGCAAACTCCGGTGGGAGTACCTTAGTGAAGCTCTGTCCCAGAATGAACCAGGTATATGCATGGGTAGTACCACCTGCTACAGTGGTGTCAGTGGCTGCTGCTACTGCTACGGTGGCTGGAAATGCTTTAGCATAGTGTCCATTTCTATGGAAACTGCCTAAGTCACAATAGTGTAAATCCTTGTTGGGCCAACCACAAGTGTGGCTGGTGGTGGCTATGGGTGCGACTGCGGCTCCTATTGAGCCCCCTCATCTATAGCCTCTACGGCATCACATCGTGGTCTGCCTCTCCTGCCGTTTGCCATCTGAAAGCAAACAAGGTCCGTCTTGGTAAAAGATCACAAATATTACAATGATTCCTAAACATAGGGCTCTACGCATCAAACAATGCAACGTAGAATGTATTGAATGCAACACAGATCCTAAGTACACTAGAACCTGGATCTGATACAACCTGTAACAACCCCCATTTTTCACGTAAAGGTTGGATAGACATAATACGCCGAAGATGGGATTTATCTATCATTTTATATCATTATCAACATCAAATCGTAATACAACATTTATTTCTTAAAACCACTTGAAAGTTGATAACTGTGATTTTTGTGTGTCGTCGTTGTTGAAAGCCAAGTTAGTCAAAACCTTAAAATACCAACAAAATTTAACAATCACAAGTGTAGAGGTAAGTAAGGGTATCAATCCACATTAAGGGGGTAAGCTACAGACAAATTCAATTGTAATTCACTTTTATTTTCTTTTTGGGCTTTTGCCTTTTTTTATTTTTTTTAGCTTTTCAAATATTAAAACAATTGGGTAAGGTGAGGTGAAATAACACTAAATTAAAATTTGAGATGAAAACAACTAACTAGAAAGTGACTAGAAGTGAAAAATAAAGTTTAACACTAAAATAAGAGATAAAGTGAGGTAAATAATTGTGAGAACAATCAAGGAGTGGGATTATACCACAAATTTTAGCTATTTTAATTAATTAATTAAATTAATTGAATTCTCCCAAATTAATATCAAACTTACAAATCAACTCTCGTTGCAAATGTAATTTTAATAGTAATCTTTTAGAAAATTAAGTTTAGTACCCCATAACTCTAGAAAAATAGATCTACACTCCTTTTAATTAATCACTCGCTAGGATCGATCAATTAAAATTTATGTAAATCTTAGAAAATAAATTTAGAGTTGAAATTCAAGTAATAATACCCCACTTAAGAAACCCCTATCTCTAGTTCGAATCTAAAATGGGTATTGTAACTAGAATTTCGATTTTCTCTCAAAAATCATTTACACTCTCTCAAGGCGTAAATTTAAGGGTGAGGGATCAAAATTAACATTCAAAGGGAATTTTCAAGTAATCAAACTAATTAAACTAAAATAACATCAAATGAGGATTTCCCCCCACCCCTTGAAAGGGGATTTAGCCCAACATGATATTAAACATGATGAACAAATAATCAAGGATACTAAAATAAAATAGAAGGGAATAGAACAAGCAAACCAAATCTCTTTGAGAAAGTTGAACTCTAATCTTCCAATTTGAAGCATACACCTCTTAATTGAGCATCCAAGTGATTTGAATTTAAATATCCACTCAATTAAATCTTAAACAATATTTCTCCTCACAAATCTCTAAAAAAAATAAAACAAAACTACTTACAAATGGTGTTTTTCTCTACAATTCTCTCTCTAGAAATTCCTATCTAGATTCTCTTTGATAATGGGTTTTAATCTTCTTTTTATAATAGGCATGGAGCTAGGGGTGTTTTTGGGAATGAGCATGAGTGTGCATGGAAATGGTTAGAGGAGCATGGGGTGTGAGTGTGTTGAGGTCAAGTGGATGAGGGAATTTGGGAATAAAACAAATCAGATTTAGTTATGGGGTATTTTGGGCATAAAGGAATAAGTGGTTAGTTGGGGGTATAATAGGTAAACGGGGGTAAATGGTTTAAGTTGGGTTTATTAGTCACATGTGGCATTTATTTGGATTTTATTTTATTTTGGTTTTGTCTTTGTATTGGGAGGTGACACAAATCGTGGAAGACTTGAAGGGAAATGGGTTGAGGTTGGCTTGGGTTTGCAGGTTCGGGTTTGGGTATGTTCGGGTAAAGGCTTCCGGAGGGGGTTGCGAAGTGGGTTTGGGTTATCAGGTCGGTGGGATTGGATTTGGGGGTCCGTCGGGGGTTGGTTTAAGGAGCTGCCATGGTTTGTTGCAGAGGTCACCGACCGGAGTTTGGAAAGGTCGCCGACTGTTTTAAGATGTGGTTTGAAATGAGGCCCGAGTTGATTGTTATTTAGGTTTGCTGGTTCGCCGACATGGGTAAAGGACGGGTATGAAAAGGGGGACGAGTTTATGGGTTTCACACTGGAGTTGGCAGTCAGAGCATATCGCCGGTGGGTTGGTTGAGTTAAGGTTGTGTGGTCGTGGGTCAGGAAGTTGGAACAAGTGGAAATGGGTTTGTGGGTATGCGTTGGTTTGGGGTTGTAAGGCAGATGGGGATGAGAGAGAAGAGAGGTTGGTATAAGGTTTGTTGGGTGGTTATGGTGTTTTAGGAGAGATGAGAGAGAATGGGTGCAGGGAAGGTTTGAGGAAGATGAAGTGGGGTGGACTAGTGTGTGTGTGAGGTGTAGGGATTTAGGTGAGGGTGAGTAAATGTGTTTGGGTGTATGTATGGCATAGGGTATTTAGGGTGTGAGGGGTTGTGTGTGTGTGTGTTTAATTTGTACCCAACTAAAATAACACTAACTACCTAAACATAAAAAATAATCAAACAAAATCTAACTAACTAAAAAATATAAAAATTAAAAAATTAAAACTTAAGAAAATAAAATCCTAAGCTATTAAAAACTAAAATAATGAAACAAATAAAAAATGAAAAATCTAATAAAATATGAAAACAAAAGTCCTAAAATATAAAATCTAATAACCTAAAAATAAATTCCTAAAACTAATCCTAATAAAATAAGACTAAACTAAAAGCTAATAAAAATAAAAATAAAATAAAATTATATTAATAAAAATAAAATAGAAAAATAGAAAATAAAACCTAGAAATTCTAAATAAAACCTAAAAAATAAAACGACACAAAATAAAAATCTAAGAAAAATCTAAAAAGCACAAACTAAACACACGGGCTCGGGTGAAGGTTTGGGAAGGTCGGGGCTAGGTTAGGGTTATGGGACAGGGTATTTAGCTCCATAAAACGCGCATTTGCCTCGATATATAGCTTTTGACACTGCAAACGGACGTTTGACCTACAAGTTAAATATTTAAGCACATAAGACCCATATTGTCGAGAATTAGCAACTAAATTACATCTATTCGGGGTATAAAATGTACAGTTTTGGGTGCTTATCAAAAGTAATCCGTGGACACAAAAGTGTTAAGATTATAAAAATATCTTTTAATTATTTGATAAAAACCCTTTAAACTTCAATGGTTAAAATACACACACACACACACACACACACACACACACACACACAAATAACAATCTAATTTGATATAATGTTCAAAGTATAAAAAATTAAAATAGGGAAAAGATGAGATAAGGAGAACTGAGAAGAACACAATATATGATAACGAGGAACCCAATGAAACTGGTAAACACTGGGTCTTGTAGTTACAAAGACCATGCACACCATAAGTCCACTATAACAATAATTTTAGTACAAATTACAGTTTACAGATGTGTAAATGAACCAGTACTCCCAATACACCTAGTATTATAAGGCAAGAACTAAATAACTCCACAAACCACTGAATTAGACCAAACAGAATAGTAGTAAAGTAGAATAACACAACTTCACACTCAAATCTAGAGTATTCACTTAAGAGATAATAAAAATAGTTTAATATATTAAAATTCACCGAACCTTAAGAAATCAATTCTAAAGCTAAGAACTTAAATGTCTTGCTTTATAAATTGATTTTCCAACATCTTAAAAATAGTTTGTGTGAGAAAATAAATAATCATAAGATTTAAAAAAAAAAGTTCCTCACAAACAAATCACAACCAAACCTAGTTTAGATTATGTATATGATGAGTAGACCAAGTTTAATTTATACAAGATCTACAAAAGACGATATATATATTCATAACAACATATTAATATATCAATAAGATAATAGATAAAACAGGTAAAAGAACCATCTCTCATGAGTATATGAATGAAGAATTTCCAAACTAGGGTTTGTAAAAAAAAAGTAGTCAAGTTGTAAGGACAAATTTCATAATTGAGTCAATTTTTAAGTATTGGCTTTGTTTTGTATTTGGAAAAAAATTGTTTGAATCATAGGTTAAGATTTAATCATGTGTCCTTTAAGCTTATGATGTGTGATTTAAGACTATGCGGCAAAGCTAAAGCGATATCATGGTTACATTGGATTGCATGCCGCACGTCTTCATCATCTGAGGGATCTTAATAAAGGTATGAATGCATATTTGTACTTGATCCATAGATTTAGTTTGGTGTTATTTTATAAATTTGTTTGAGTCCTTTTCGTAAAATGGATTTTAAAAGAAAAATAATTTTTCTGTGTTAATTTTTGTTCGATCGAATTTCATTTTCCGTTCAAATGATATTTGTGTTTCGTTTGAACGAGGTTTTTACCTTGTTCAAACGAGTTTAGGCATCTCGTTCAAACTAGGTTGAAACTAACTTCAAACAACATTTGATCTGTTTAAAGAAAAATGTCATTCAAAGCTCGTTCGATCATTGTTCAAATGAGATTAGCATTCCGTTCGAATGGAATTATTTTTTGGTTCGAAGGAGAATGCTAGTTTCATTTGAATGAACCTTGATGTGCCTAAAAAAATGTGTCGCCTACAAAATCATGTTTTTTATATAAATACTCAGGTCCGGCATCAGTTTTCTATGATTTTTTTTTTTTGTGAAAATGATTTTCCAAGTTATGTTTTGTGCCTCCCAAACCCTATTTTACACCTAATTTTAAGATCCAAGAATCCTACACCAATATGTTTGCTTGAGATCCCTTATGTGTTGCAACATATCTATTTTCTCTTCATACTGTGAGCGGTTCTAGCGATGGAGACCTTGTTTGTGTTGAGTGGCAACAGGACAGGTCATGAGATAAGTAAGATCGGTAGGATAGTGAGACGTGGGAACACGCTTGCATTATGTGTCTATTGCAAGGTATTCAATAATGACTGCGAAGAAGGTTACAAGGATCAAGAAAGCACATCAATTCTTAAAGGCATTGAGTATGTGAGTAAGGCCAAATTGATCTTGTAAAACTACCGATATCATAGTGAATTTGTGTGGCTGGGCCGTCCAAGATTTTTCCTATTGTGGGGTTTCCTTGTACATTGCCAATTTGTGATTTACATAATTTATTCTTGCTTATACTCACTTAGATGCATGTTTAGGTCATGACTAAAATTGGTGAGGTGTAGTCCCTTATCAAGATCGAGATTAACACCGTGCAGTATTAAATGGTGACAGTGAATACATGTGAATAAGAGGCAAAGGGATTCAATATTCAGACTTATATTAGATGGTATGTTGGCACAATAAATACACAATAGGTATAATAAATAGATGGTACCAACAGGTAGCTTGGTCGGAGGGAGAAAGAGAAAGCACTCTAGGTACAATAAAGGAAAGACAGGAACTTCAAGCTCAGTCAATGCTCAATGACATGGGTGTTAAAAAGGGGGTGGTAAATAATGTTCTCACAATAGCTCTCGTGTATGGAGGGAGTTGGGCAACAATTCTAGGCTCAAAATGCTCTGCCTACTAAACTGTTTGGCAAGTCTACTTATATAAAGGCCAGGCTACTCGAGTAATCTTTCCCATGTTTAATATGATTGATCACATTAAATGCACAAGTACTTGTCATTAATGTAGAAGATATTGCATTAAATGCATGGGATATCATAATTTAACGGGAAACTATTTTATTGGTTGAAGATATGGTGGGCATTAATGAGGGATGTGACGTAGCAGCTTGGGGCTTGACTTAGAACGGCTAAAGGGCCAGGTTTGGTGAACTAGAGCTGCAGTGCAAAGGATAAACCCACTTAAATGCTGTGATTTTGAGTCCCTAAATGCTAGACGTTATGATGTCAAAAAGTGGGTAAACAATGACCCCATTAGGTGTATGTTCCATTCAGTCAGGCGAGGTGGCGTCTGATTTAAGGTTTCTCGACTGATAGGTAGCTCGAGTGTTTAGTCTTCTGTTTGTTGGTTAAAAACTATCTTAAGACCAAGACTGCAAGATTGAGGTACCTCAAGGAGGTTGCCTTATATTAGTAGGAGTTAAGGTACCTCGGCTATAGGTGGCTCGAGCAACCGTGTGTACTAAGTGAAGTTTTGGCCAAGTGTGCCAAGAGGGTTGGTAATTGTATTCCCAACGTTTCCTTGATCCCAATCCTCCAAACCATGTCCCTGCGAGGTTTCCAAGAGGAGGTTGTTCGATAGAGCATGTTAGCTCTCCCATTCCCTGCTAGGCATGGTCCATCATGGATACCGAATAACATCGCTCAACATATAATATAAGATAAAGTACATGATATAATTTATTATATTTCATATTACAAACTATCATCATTCAAGTGACTTTAATCTACGAGTTGGATCCTTCAAACCACGTCTGTGGAGAATCTTCGTGGTAGGTTCTTCGGTCCACATCTGTGGATAATCTTCAAGGTGGATCCTTCGAGCAACATCTATAGAGCATCTTCGAGGTAACTTGATCGGGTGACCTTTATCCTCCTTCTTCGTCTTACAATCAACAAATTAACTAAGTTAATCACTCTTTGGTGGGGGATCCTCTTACATTTGCCCCTTCGTAGAGATATTTGCTTATTGCATAAAGAAATATCTATACGAAACCCTTTGTTGATCTTCAATCTTTTCCCGCAATAAGTTTTCAATATCCCTAGGCATTTGATTTATAAGAAATAACAAATTATTAGTAATGGAAGAGCTATATTTTGCCCTATCTTTCGGACTGTTTCATCTGTTTAAATTTCTTTCCATATTTTTGATAACGTCTCTTCCTTTTGTGAGGCTTCATGATTACGCGTGGCAGATGGCTTGAGGGAAGTGAAGAGGTTTATTTAAATTTCTCTTAAAGCTCTTCATCTCCCCCAAGATGAAAAGATTCCAAACATGTCTCATTTAATGAGGTTGTCGTTTACGCTCCCGTCTATGACACGTAGCAGTGCCAGGGTATGCGCGTGTTCCCCATATGACTTTAGTCGTGCGTTTCTTACCAAAACACCATCATTACAACTCTTGAACTCTACTGCAACTCCCGTGTGGTGGATACGCGAGCTAATTTCATCATTATTGCACTTTTGAAGTGCTATCTTTTATCGCCCATTGGGGTATGTATTGCCCCTATAAAAAAGGGCGGGCCTTCATTTCAAATTTCCACATTTGGGTTTTCATTTTCGAGTTAAGATTTTATGAGAGAAAGCTTTGCCTTCTCAGTTATTTTCATTCCTTTCAACTTACCCTCTTTCCTCATCCTTCTCAGTTCCTCATGGCACCTATCATAAAGAGAACCCAATCTGCTAGGGGTGTTCCCCTGAAACTCAAACGCGCTAAAACCAATGGGCGCATTATCATCGTTCTCCCTACTTTGGGGAATCCGTTCGCTTCTGGAAGATGACAGAGAAGTTTCCCAGAGAACTAGAGTCGGTTAAAAACCCTAAGTTGTTAATGGAGGAAGGCGATGATACTGAGGACTTCGCCTACATCCCTACTACCACTATTACCAGATTTCGTATTGAGCGCGGTGATTTCTCATTCTCCAAGGTAGATTTTAAGGCCTCTTCCGATGCCTGTGAGGGTTTAGGCCCTTGGATTGACTACATCCACTCTAAATACTCTATACAGCTGGATCTTAAATGCCTATCATGCTCCAGTTGGTTGGGTGATCTCACTCTTGCTAAAAATAATACTTCCCTCTAACTATTCGTGTCTCACTGGAGCCACAGGTCACATACCTTTGTAACCTCTTGGGGTGAATTCACTATTACCCTCGAAGATGTTTACGAGCTGCTGGGGTTAGGTGCTGTGGGATTTGATACGCTCTTCGAAGAAGAAATTTCTAGCAAGGAGAAGGCTTTGAGGGCCGAGTTAGAGGCAATTATGAAAGACTGTATGGTGACATACAACAAATGTACCTGTTGAGAGGTAATTAGGTACCTCTACTTCATTGAGGATAGTCCAGTGATTAAGTCCCGTGAGGAAGCGAAGGAAAACCCTTGTGGGAAGCAAGTATTCGAACAACCCTTGGCTGGAATGGGTTTTGATTTTCAAATCGAGCTCGCCGGTTACATCTAGGTGATACTGTCAAAGATCAATCTCTCAGGCAAGACCATTATTGACCCAGAAAATACTTGATAAATATGGCCAATGGTGTAAAGATTCCCCTCGCAACTATTACACTTGGTTCACTATACACTTGGTTAGATCGAGTGGCGATGGATTCTGCTAGGAGCATCGAATGGTTTGATGTCTCCAACTACGCAAACCACGTACTTTTGACAATCTTCCTTTATGCTCACTTTCCAAACTATGCCCCGACCGGAAACTATCCCGATTCTCATCCCATCAGAGTCCCCAGGATTTATTATTGGAACCATAAAAGTGTTAAGAAGCCTTTCATCTCTTTGATCGATAGACTCAAAAGGTTCTTATCTCATCCCTATGTTGGGGTGGACCAATTTTTTTCAAATGATTTTTTCACCGAAGAGGAACTTCCCATCGTCCCCCTCGATGAGGCACTAGCTAGGAATTTACCTTCAAATTATGTCTCCCTTCTGCTGATCCCTTCTTATTTACCCTCTTACACAGAATGATCATCCTTTTACTTTATCTACAGCTCCCATCGTGTAGCCTTGCAGTTTGGTTACGATCATGGCATTCCTCTGCTAAGCTATTTTACCTGCGAGAAGCCTACCAACTTCTCTTTTATTTATGCCAATTACCCTATTTCAGCTGGGGTAAATATCTGTGCAAGCTACCCAACCAATCCTATCATTCCGAGCAAGGAGGATCGAGGGAGCAGGTTAGTGATGTACCTAATGATGTTCTGGAAGAACCAGCTCGGCCATTTCCAAAGAAAACTTCTTAAAGAACCTTGATATCCCGAGGTTGAGAGATATCCTCCCACAGAGGTGGGTTTAAGAAATTATACCACCTTCTCCGTAGTATTCCCTCTGAGGACTGCCAATAACTATGTTTATTACGAGATGCTTCCACTCACTCCTGTGGACCAAGCTGTCGTCAAAAGGAAGAAGGCAACTCAACCCTCTATTCCAATCGAGGTAGATGCTTTTACCCCTGGTCCTTAGAGGCCAGTTGAAGGAAGTGATACTCCACGTGTTGCCTCGGTTGGAGAAACTGTGACGCTACTGGAAAATCCCCGATGAAGAAGCCCAAAACTACCCAACAAGCTCCACAGACTCGTACTCTTGACCTCAAGGTCACCCAAGAATTTAACCTAATGTTTTATAAACTTAGACATACTTGGGAGAATTTAAGTGAAGAATATGTCTTCTTGTGGTTTCCCGTATGTTCCTCATCTTGTCGAAGGTAGTAAAAAGAGGAAGGCAATTAGCCCTATTAAACTTGTGCTAGAGGAATCAAGCAAATCAAGCGAGGAGGAGCTTCCCAAGAAGCATATAGCTGCTGGTTCTGATGATGATAATGATGGTGAGGAAGGAGAAGAGGAAACCAAGGAAGAAGAGGAGGAGGAGGAAGAAGAAAAGAAGAAGAAGAAGAAGAAGAAGATGAGGAGGACGATACTGTATTGATTCGACGATGCAAGATGAGGATAATGGTTTCCCCTTCTAAACTTACCTCACCTCCTCAGGATTATGAAGATTTGAAGGAAGTATTGGAAGAAGAAAAGGTACACTTTATATTCTTCTTCTAAGTTTTTAAATTTTCTTCTTTTGCTTTGTGATGATGACTCTATTTTATTCCAACTCTCCCATTTTTCAGGTTGATGCGTGAGGTGATTCACGCGATGATATAGAGGAAAGAAATCTGTTGGAGAATCATGGAGAAGTTTTACCTGCTTCGAAAGAAGTTGTGCCACAGGAGATAGCTACCCCAATTGCTTTGTAGGTAACCTCAAATTTTGCACTAAGGGAAGTTATTTCTGATACTTCAAGTGAATCTAGTAGTGGCTATTCGTTTGACCTTGCATTTTTAACCGAGCAGGCTGGTCTTAAGGCAGGTATTCCAGTTACGAGGATTGTTGAAGCTGTTCCTAAATCCCCTGATCTTGTTAGTTCGCTACCCCTGGCAAGGTTTTTCTCTTGATATTTTAAGTTCTTTTATACCCTTTGACTTGATGTTTTAACTTGCTTTTATTTTTCCTTCGCTGGTTCCCGTGCCTGGGCCAACTGCCCGGTTAGCTCCCCCTCCTCTAACGATCAAGTTCTTGTTACTCTATTTAGGCCTTTCATTCTTAATTAGGAGGGTGACAAACTTGCTGGGGCCGATCAAGGAGAAGGGATATATGAGGAGGTTGCTAAGGTAAGGGGGATGTGATTGCCCCCCAAGAACAATGTTTTTTGGTGGCACCTATTTTGGCGGAGGAAGAAGATGTAGTTCAAATGGCTACTCATGAATTTGCTGATGAGCAGCATCCAGAGGTATACTTGTATTATTCTAGATATTTCCTGCATTTAAACTTTGTTAGTCTTGCCAAGTCGTATTGGTCTTATAAATCTCCCATAACCGAGGGTCAGGCGGGCCAAGTTATATTGGTCTTAAAATCTCCTATAACCGAGGGTCAAGTGGCCCAAGTTATATTGGACTTCAAATCTCCCATAATCGAGGGTCAGGCGGGCCAAGTTATATTGGACTTAAAATCTCCTATAACCGAGGGTCAGGCGGGCCAAGTTATATTGGTCGTTAAATCTCCCATAACCAAGTGATGATGCTAACAATCAGCACCACCAGGTAAGGTGTTTTCAAGCTCAATATAGGAATAACAATGGCAGCACAGTTATATAGAGAGATAAGAGAATGAGATGAGGATAAGAGGAATCAACACTGGAATATAAGTGGTTCATCCAATCTGGCCTACGTCCACTGTGAGTGTGTGAGCAATATCACTGAATGAAGGCACTAATGGCAATGGATACAATTCTCTCAAGCTTTCTCTCTTTACTGTAGATTTAGCAGAGTTTTAGCTAGGGTTGAATAACTAGGATCCTTTTGCAAGGTAGGGGATGATCCCTATATATAGTGCCAAGGGGGTGTAATGTACCCCCCATGTATGTAATGAGCATGTGTGTGGTAACCTCACCAATGTGGGAGTGCCATCTGTCACTGTCACCTATAAGTAATGATGATGAAATATTCTCCCCATGTGTGGAGAATAATCTTGTTACAACTGATTTGTGCCCATGTGTCCTTATCCCAATGTCAACAGATGCTCGGCCGCCATATTGGTGGATGACCTCGGCCTGGGAGAGGCCGAGCTGTAAAGGCTTGATGTCCGTTCAATACGAGATGTGTCATAGGGAGTCTCGACCTGATCTCATCCGAGACTTATGCTGGGGTCGGCCCCAGCCGAGGTTGTACATATAGCATGCTGACGATTATTGAGGCTTCTTGTCACCTCGGCTCAAGCCGAGGTTGGACTGGTTTCATGTTGAAGGTTACCAAGGCTCCTTGTCACCTCGGCCTACTATCGGCCGAGGTTGCCATACCCAGGTATATGAGGATGCTGTTGATGCTTGCGATGCGCGTAGGGTCCATGCCTGCGATGCTGTGGAAGTGTCGTCCTGGGCCGACCTTACTAAGGCCGAGGGATGATATCGTGGGCCCATGGCTTATCTAGGGTCGATCAATATCTCGACCCAAGTCGAGGTTGGTGTCTCAAGGCCGAGGTTACACTTGAGGCATAGGCGAGAGCAAGTGGCTAGGGGAAACTACACCTCCGAGGCCTGTCAGTCACAAGCTAATACCTGCATGACACCTGTCCACGCTAGAACGTACGTACTTGGCTGGCATGTGCTGTAAGACATCCCTTGGGGTTCCCAAGGCAATAATGTGCCTTGGGAAGTGTGCCCATGCATTTAAGGGTTTGAACCCTTCTTTTTCTCTTTCTTCTCCATTTCCCCTCCTGTGCGCGTTTTGCTCTAGCGATTTCTTCCTGCGATTTTCTCTCTCTATAGCTTCTTCAATCAGCGCTCTTCTGCAGAGTTTTCTTGCGAGTTTTCTTCGCTTTCCCTCATCGATTCACTTCCAGGTACTTCTTCCTTTCCATTTCCTTTGTTTCTGGTATTTGGTTTGCATTTTCTGGCAAGTTTTTAAGCTTCATTGTCTCAGGCGAACTGGGTTTGCTTTAGACTTCCAAGTTTGATCTTTAAACTCCTTTATTTTACAAGTCAATCGTGTTTGTAGTTTTAGGAGTTTTTCCCCAAGTTTAGGGTCGTCCTCTGATGCTCATACCTTTATACCAGCTTCTTGAGGATTTCCCCTCTCTCAGAGAGAAGACCCTAGACAAAATTAGGCAAATAGAGAGAGCTCAAGAGGAAGCTCGTAGGTCACAAGAGTTTCCCATTAGACCCTTGTTTCCACCACCTCTGAGGGTTATATATCCTGACCCCTCGGAGAACTTCTATTATATAGGGGTGCATGCTGATCCAACACCTATGTCTGAGTCTGAAGCTTCTACCTCAGACCCCATGTCAGTGGAATCTTTCCAGGAAGCTATGGATTTCACACCTCGGCCTGATCAGGACCCTGATCAGGCCGAGGTATCCAGCCGAGCTTCATCTCATAATGGGTCTAGCACCTCAGCCTCTTCTTTGGAGGTTGAAGTTCTTGAGCCGAGTGTGGCTGTGCCACCCATTCTTGATGCCATCCCCCTGTCGGCCGTCACAGGGGAAGAGTTCGCTCAGAGATTCCCTAGTAACCCATCTATATCTGCTCCGGCCGACGTTAAGCTTGATGACGATGAAGATGCTGAAAGCGATGTTGACATCTCTGAGGCGGTCGAGTTAGAGAGCACAGTCACTGAGGTTGATCTTCTGTGCTTTAGATATTTGTACTCCATCAGTCCTTCCATCAAATTAAGGAGACCTATGAGGGAAGAGAGGGCCTATCATGGCCGAGATGGGTAAATCTGCCTGTACGAGCAGATGTTTAAGTTAGGGTTTCGCCTACCCATTCATCCCATCATCAAATACATTCTCTCTTACATCAACTTGGCCCCCTCACAGCTATCTCACAATGCCTGGAGAGTCATCGAAGGGGCCATTATTCTATGGAGGGCAGTCCACCACTCTGACCTCCCAGTTCAGGTCTTTGTTGGTTGCTATGTCCCAACCTCGGCCAAAAACCATCCGAGCTACTATCATTTTGTGGCTCGGAGGCCTGAGAAGAAAATGCTCCAGGTAACTCAGACCAAAAATCATAACTGGAAGCCCCGTTATTTTTTCGCCTCAGGACCATGGGAGTTTGGCCCATACGTCCCCTCTTCCACATTTGAGCTGAGGATACCCCTCAAATGGGGCAAGGTTATCATGTCTTCCAGGGCCGATCCTGGTCTAAGTCTTCAAAATATGCAGAAGGTGAAGGCCCTGCAAGACCAAGGGGCACATGGTCTGTTTGTTAAGTTCGAACACTTGCTGACCCCCCAGTATCTCTTGGGGACGAGCCTGGGTGGAAGTCCCCTTGTTGATTTTGGTAAGAATTTTTACTTCAAGTCTAACCTCTGAACTCATTCATGTCTGATTTCTGACCTATATCTTTTAACTTTTGCAGAGCGACCACCAGACATCCCAGACGAACTGTGGGACATGGCTGCTCCGAGCTTGACGAGGCTTGCCAAAAAGGATGGTCTGAACGCTCCTCCCCCAGCTCCCTCAACATACAAATCTTAGGCTTCCAAGAAGAGGGCCCCAAAAGCCCATGCCTCTAAGGATCAGAGGCCGACCTTGAGGCAAAAGAAGTCCTCAGATGCTGCAATTCCAATCTCTTCGGCCGACATCCTGACGGCTCGTCTGGGTTAGCTGAAGTTGACTGATAGTGTGGTCGAAAACAGCAGGCAGGCCATGGACACACTCGCCTCTGTAATGACCGAGGCCGACAAGCGTTTCTACAGAGATATGGACACTTCCCTGCTGGTTGAGTTCGGCCTTCATAGAGCCGTCCAGGTATGATTTGTTCCCTTGTCAAAATTTTATTAGTGTAGCATCTGACTTTTCTCCCGTTTAACCTCTTCATTAAATGTGCAAGGAGTGACTGCTATGTATCAGCTATCGAACTGGGCTATGAGGAAATTGCCCCTTATCCAGAAGGGGCAAGAGGCCAAGAAGGTTGAGAGTGCCCTGAATGCTGAGGTTGACCGTCTGAAGTCAGAGCTGCAGAACTCCGAAAATAAGGTCAAGGGGTTGGAAAAAGACATCTCTCTGCTCGTCAAGGATCACGCCCAAGCCTTGAAGGCCAAAGATGATGTCCTGCAGCAGAAGGTAAGCTCGGCTATGAAGGCTGCCCTTGCAGATGCCTCACCTAAAATAATTTCTGACTACAAAGGCTCAGACGCGTTCATGGGTTTTGGCTTTGAATATCTTGAAAGAGTTATCAAGTCCACTACCAAATGGGCTGAAGTCAGAGAGAAGGAGGTCGGCACCCTAAAGGCCTCTGACTTTGTAGGTCTCGGCTTTGCTGACCCTCAATTTGCTCAGGCGCTTCAAGAGGTGGAGGACGAGGCTGCTGCTCCAGCCGAGACTGCAACTCTGGGAGGGACCGAGCTCGGAGGGACAGACCATGCTGATGATGTGGCCGAGGTGACCAATGCTGATCAAGTCAACCCAGCCGAGACTGTTAATGTTCCCCGCTCAGACCTTTAGTCTTTTTTAACTTGTAACAAAAATTTGTATTTTGTAACTTGCAATACCTCGGTACTTTGTAAGGAATATTTGTAATCAATGTCTCTGAATGCCATATGATCTCTTCCTTACTGAATGTCAATCTCTTCTATTATTTTGTTGCAGTGTTCTTATTTATACTCGGTCAATAATTCTGGCCTCAGGTCTCTTCACCATTGAATTGTAATTAGACTCTGAGGTCATCACCTAAGATGTTAGCCTCAAAATAAATCTCACCAAATTAATGATGTTAGGAGTCTGAGGTCATCTAACTAAGGTGTCTGAGCTTAGACCTCGTCACCACCGAGTGATGTTATGAAGGTCTGAGGTCATCACCTAAGACGTTAGCCTCATAATTCACCAAATTAATGATGTTAAGGATCTGAGGTCGTCTGCTAAGGTGTCTGAGCTCAGACCTCGTCACCACCAAGTGATGTTATGAAGGTCTGAGGTCGTCACCTAAGACGTTAGCCTCATAATTCACCAAATTAATGATGTTAAGGGTCTGAGGTCGTCTGCTAAGGTGTCTGAGCTCAGACCTCGTCACCACCGAGTGATGTTATGAAGGTCTGAGGCCGTCACCTAAGACGTTAGCCTCATAATTCACCAAATTAATGATGTTAAGGGTCTGAGGTCGTCTGCTAAGGTGTCTGATCTCAGACCTCGTCACCACCAAGTGATGTTATGAAGGTCTGAGGTCGTCACCTAAGACGTTAGCATCATAATTCACCAAATTAATGATGTTAAGGGTCTGAGGTCGTCTGCTAAGGTGTCTGAGCTCAGACCTCGTCACCACCGAGTGATGTTATGAAGGTCTGAGGTCATCACCTAAGACATTAGCCTCATGATAAATTTCACCAAATTAATGATGTTAAGGGTCTGAGGTCGTCTGCTAAGGTGTCTGAGCTCAGACCTCGTCACCACCGAGTGATGTTATGAAGGTCTGAGGTCGTCACCTAAGACGTTAGCCTCCTAATAAATTTCACCAAATTAATGATGTTAAGGGTCTAAGGTCGTCTGCTAAGGTGTCTGAGCTCAGACCTCGTCACCACCGAGTGATGTTATGAAGGTCTGAGGTCATCACCTAAGACGTTAGCCTCATTATAAATTTCACCAAATTAATGGTGTTAAGGGTCTGAGGTCATCTGTTAAGGTGTCTGAGCTCAGACCTCGTCACCACCAAGTGATGTTATGAAGGTCTGAGGTCGTCACCTAAGACGTTAGCCTCATGATAAATTTCACCAAATTAATGATGTTAAGGGTCTGAGGTCGTCTGCTAAGGTGTCTGAGCTCAGACCTCGTCACCAACGAGTGATGTTATGAAGGTCTGAGGTCATCATCTAAGACGTTAGCCTCCTAATAAATTTCACCAAATTAATGATGTTAAGGGTCTGAGGTCGTCTGCTAAGGTGTCTGAGCTCAGACCTCGTCACCACCGAGTGATGTTATGAAGGTCTGAGGTCATCACTTAAGACGTTAGCCTCATAATAAATTTCACCAAATTAATGATGTTAAGGGTCTGAGGTCATCTGTTAAGGTGTCTGAGCTCAGACCTCGTCACCACCGAGTGATGTTATGAAGGTCTGAGTTCATCACCTAAGATGTTATCCCCATAATAAATTTCTGATCTAAGAATGAAGCAAGAACTATCATGGAAACTGATCTTTATTAATAACCTCTTCTCAATAAGATGGTACATTTACAATAAATTCTATGAAACATCATATGTAATATCTCTTGAGATGGTCAGCATTCCATGGGTTAGTGAAAGGTTCTCCTTCTAGGTTTTCTAGCCTGTAAGTGCCAGGCACAACCTCTTTCGTTACTTTGTAGGGGCCATGCCAGTTTGGGTGTAGCTTGTTTGCCTTCTATAGGGTCTTCTTTAGCGCTAGGTCTCCCACTGCGATGGGTCTTGACTTCACCCTTTGGTTGTAGAATTTCGCTGCCCTCTGCTAAGAATCAGCACCACCAGGTAAGGTGTTTTCAAGCTCAATATAGGAATAACAATGGCAGCACAGTTATATAGAGAGATAAGAGAATGAGATGAGGATAAGAGGAATCAACACCGGAATATAAGTGGTTCAGCCAATCTGGCCTACGTCCACTGTGAGTGTGTGAGCAATATCACTGAATGAAGGCACTAATGGCCATGGATACAATTCTCTCAAGCTTTCTCTCTCTACTGTAGATTTAGACAGAGTTTTAGCTAGGGTTGAATAACTGGGATCCTTTTGCAAGGTAGGGGATGATCCCTATATATAGTGCCTAGGGGGTGTAATGTACCCCCCATGCAAGTAATGAGCATGTGTATGGTAGCCTCACCAATGTGGGAGTGCCATCTGTCACTGTCACCTGTAAGTAATGATGATGAAATATTCTCCCCACGTGTGGAGAATAATCTTGTTACAACTGATTTGTGCCCATGTGTCCTTATCCAAATGTCAACAGATGCTCGACCGCCATATTGGTGGATGACCTCGGCCTGGGAGAGGTCGAGCTGTAAAGGTTTGATGTACGTTCAATTCGAGATGTGTCATAGGGAGTCTCGACCTGATCTCAGCCGAGACTTATGCTAAGGTAGGCCCCAGCCGAGGTTGTACATATAGCATGCTGACGATTACTGAGGCTTCTTGTCACCTAGTCTCAAGCCGAGGTTGGACTGGTTTCATATTGAAGGTTACCAAGGCTCATTGTCACCTCGGCCTACTATCAGCCGAGGTTGCCATACCCAGGTATATGAGGATGTTGTTGATGCCTACGATGCGTGTAGGGTCCATGCCTGCGCTGCTGTGGAAGTGTCGGCCTGGGCCGACCTTACTAAAGCCGAGGGATGATATCGTGGGCCCATGGCTTATCTAGGGTCGATCAATATCTCGGCCCAAGCCGAGGTTGGTGTCTCAAGGCCGAGGTTACACTTGGGGCATATCACCAAGGGTCAAGCGGGCTAAGTTATATTGGACTTTAAATCTTCCATAACCGAGGGTCAGGCGGGCTAAGTCGTATTGGTATTTAAATCTCCCATAACCGAGGGTCTGGCGGGATAAGTCATATTGGTATTTAAATCTTCCATAACTGAGGGTCAGGAGGGCCAAGTTATATTGGTTTTTAAATTTATGTTTGCAAGCCAATTTGTATGTGTTTTACTGACTTGGAAAATTCTTGTATTTCAGGTAGAAGTCGAGCAACATGCAGTACGCGAGCCAAAAATTGAGCCTGTCGCTCATGAAGTTGCACAGACGAGGACTCTAGCTGAATTCGCATCTTTGGGTGGGGTTCATGTTGCTGTACAGGTTCGAGGAATGATGGCTAATGTTGGAAAAGTGCACGAGGTGGTTGCTTCTAGGGTCCTAAAAAGTGACAATACTTCGCATACCCATCTCCCCTCTGCAAGTGATAGCGTCTTCAGTGCACATCCTCCTGAGGCAGTCCCTGAATTGGTTGTGAGACAGACTTTGGTTAATTTCCCCCACATACTGACTGAGGGCCCTCGTGCCTTGATTGAGCAACTCTTAGCCTATTTTCCTTCAGCTTTCACTTCTTGCAGTCTTCAGCCTATTCCTGGGATGATGTCTTGCCGCTTTCTTGGGCTCACCATTATTTTTGAGGAGATACTTAATACTCCTCTCGAGTCACTTAGTTTTGATACAATCAAGTCATTATTGGGGAAGGTTAACGTGCTCATCAATGATGGATTCTCACTGCCTTTGTTGGTAAAGCTGCTATATGACTTCAAGAAAGCTGACATACATGACCTCTATTATCGGCTACAGAGTTCTTATCACTTGCAGGTAGCCATTTTGAAGGAACTTGTTAGTCTGGAGACCAAGATGGTTATGTCTAAGTAGGAGGTACAGGAGGCATGTGAAGCTGTTTCTCGGGCGGAGGCTGAGCTTCTCAAGAAAGAATAAGATTTGGAGGCTATTCAATTAAGGATGGAACTTCATCAAAAGGATTAGGATGATCTTATTTTAGACTAGAGTAGCCTTGAGCAAATTCTCCCTCAAAATCACCATCGGTTGCTTGGGTCGGCTAACCTTCGTTTAATTATGGATAGCCCGTAGCCATCTTTGTTTAATTGTTTCTTTTTTTTTCTTTTTTTTGAATGTAATCACAGTACTTTTCTATAAAAAAAATTTGTGACCTTTGATGTTTTCTTCCTTTCCCCTTTTTTTGTTCTTTTAACATTGGCTAAACTATTACATTAATACAAGTCATGCCATGCAAGATAAGGAATAACAAACACAAAATGAGTAGTGGGTTAACATTTTCCACATAAGCATTACTTCATACTATATTAAACGAACATGCCCAATCATTTATGAGGAACATCCTCTCGACAGACATTAACAAGAGACAATGCAATAAACTGAGGGGTTTGGCAAAATATACATTTAAACATGGTATATCTTCAACCACTTATTGTTCAGTTTGAAAGTAACATTTTCCTCCACCTTGGATATCTCACAATAACCCGAATCGTGAGCTTCTCGAACGATTTAAGGTCCTTTCCAGTTGGCTTCAAACTTGGGCAATGATAAACCCCTAATATGCCTCGTGCCTGATTTTATAACCAAGTCCCCCTCTTTAAACTTCCTTGGTCTCGCCAATTGATCGTAGGATCATGATAATTGCTTTCTATACATCTTGAAGTGTGTCACTGCGTTGTCCCGGTGCTCTTCTAGTGCTTTGATTTGCATGTGCCAATTGTGAGGGAGCATGGCACTTTATAAGTTGTTGCGGGCGAAAGGTACCTCGAGTTCAACCGGTAAAATAGCTTATGCCCCAAACACTAAGGAAAATGGGGTATATCCCATTGGTTTCCTCTTTGTTATTCGGTAGGCCCAAAGTACTTTGGGGATCTTGTCATCTTGTTTGCCCCGAAAATCTTCTAACATCTTTGCCAAGATATTTACTAAAGTCTTGTTGGTGGCCTCTGCCTGCTCATTGTACTTCGAATATGCTACTATTGACTTATGATGGATAATGGAGTACTTATCCATTAGCAAACTCACTTCTCTATTCATGAATGGGGTGCCATTATCTGATAAAAACACCTTCGGGATACCAAATCGATAGATAATGTACTCCTTCATGAATCGGGCCATTACCCCTGTTGTGGCTTTCTTGAGCGGTATGGCCTCTGCCCACTTCGTAAAGCAAACTGTGGCTACCAGAATCCAGATCTTTCCTCGCGACTAAGGGTTTATGTCCCCCACCAGATCGAATGCCCAAGTGTGAAATGGAAAAGGCATAGAGCGAGAATGTAGGTCCACCGAAGGAGCGTGGATCATATTCCCATGTAGTTAACAATCTTTACACTTACGAATGAACTCCGCCGAATCTTTCTACATTGTAGGCCAATAATATACCAAGGTCATGAGTTGATCGTAGAGTTTGACTCCTTCGATATGGCTCGGATCGTGAGCTTACTTCAGCACTTCTTCGGCCTCCTCTCCTCTTATGCACCTTAGGGGCCAGTCATGGTATCCTTATTGGTATAACTGCCCTTCTTACACAAAGTACCTGGGGTGCTCACCTCTTCACCTTGGTAGCATCCTCTTTGTCCGTAAGCATTACTCTGTCTATCAATAAATCCACATACGGCTGCCTCTAATCTTGGGGTTGATCAATGAAATTGCACTTTGCTGCCTGATAAAATAGACAACACTTTGCACACTCTCTTTGTACTGTCGCAGAATCTTGCTTCATCGAAGGCTAAAAATATCTTGCCCATTGTACCCTTCTGTATAAAAGGATCTCGGTGGTTTCACAACTGTCTTCATACACCTCGATCAATCTTCTTTTGTCTTCCTCAGGCTGTACACATCTGGACATCAAGCCACCTTTATTTTTATAGTATAAGTTTCCCTTGGTGACAAAGTATTGTGCCAGGTCAACTAAGCTTAGTGGCCCTTCTCCTCTCTCCAGTTTCTTTCTGATCTCGCCCCTCCAATCATCCTTATAGTTTTTTGTAAGGACACAAGTCTCCGATTGAGTCTTAATGTAGTGTTGGATCAATTCCGGACAAAAACATTTGAGTAATAGGATAGTGTTCAAGTGTATCCATCCAAGCCTATGACGTGTTAGTTGAAGACGTAGCAGCCAAGATTATAAAGCTTCATCTTATGCCGAGTTTATTGTGCCTCGTTTCTACGTCAACAACATTGGTTCCAATGCTCCTAAGGTATGAATGCATTATATATATATATATATATATAAGATCTTGAAAATTTATTGGGTGTAATTTATAATTTTTTATAAATAATTTTAACGACTTTGTTTTATTCAGAAAATATTTCTTAAGATCTTTTCATAAAAGTTTTGGGCTTAAATAGGATATTCCATTTTCTGGTAAGTCGTTAGAACGAACTGGAATTTCGTTCGAATGAGATTCCCAGGTCGTTCGAACGAGACTTCTAACGAGATTTCTTTTTTCGCACTGGAACATCGTTAGTAAAGTTGTTCAAACGAGAATGTCGTTTGAACGAAAATATCATTCGAATGACTTTGGCGGGAACAGTTTTTTGGCAGTTTTTTGCAGTTTTCTCCATGTTCCCACTACATTTTCCCCACTACTTTTTGATAGAATTACTAAGTGCGGGAACCAACCTTTTCTAAGAAACTTTTTCACATTCTAAGAGATTTTAGAGAGCAAATTCTTTGAAGAAAAAGTTCCATGTTTTGTGTTTGATTTTTATGGATTAAATTCACCAAAAAACACATATACACCCATTTGTTTAGTTTATTCCAAGTTTTTACATATATATCATTTGCTTGGAGTGTTTGGCACCGGGTTCTACTCTTCCGAATTGAAGAGTTGTTTGGGTTTACTTCTATATTCCACAAAGAAGAAGACTTGTTTGTTACTGCGGCGTTCCCACTCGGAGAAAGGCTTCGGGTGCGGGTTGACGGTTGTTCCAAAGGCCTCATTGGTGGATTCCAGGGTTCCGGTGGACTCCGAGATTATCGACTAGGCGGAGATAGTTTCAAGAAGACGCGTCAGGGGCTTGAATGGAGTCAAGTCGTGTTGTGTAAGTCAATTGTCTTGTAATCATAAAACCATACTTAGTGGACTTAAGGTAGGGCCGTCCGAGATTTTTTCCCGTTGTGGGTTTTTCCTCGTACATCGCGGCGTAGTTGTTGTTTACTTATTTTATCTTTTGCAATATCTCATTAGATGCATGCTTAGGTAAAAAGATAAAATTGGTATATTTAATTTGGTGCTAATTTAATTTGGGTAAATATTCATTTAATTCAAGTCATTAATTTTATTGGATCAAATTTGGTTTGGCCTAATTTGCAATTTGAATTAATAATTTGTTAGGCAAATTTCTAGGACTTGGATTAAATTGATTTTGGGGCTTAAAGTAAAAATTCACATATTTGATTTTTAGTATAATTTTAATTTTGAGAAAATTAAAATTTGGTTTAGTTTAGTTTTAATTTGTGAAGAAATTTATTCTTAGTTTATGTAGTTGTTTAGCTGAACCATCTCTATTCCTCATTTAAAGGATATTGATTATTAAAGTGAAAAGATTTAAAAATTGGGGTCCTCATCATTTTCAACATTTCTAACACCGTTGAGGGAGCTATCCTCTTTGTGATCCGAACCACCGTTGATTCTCCATCGAAGGCAATCTTTTAGTTAATGGTGGCATAAGCGTCAGCATGTTGATTCATCGTTCGGGGATGACTCTTGATCTTTACCACTTTGAACTGCTCGATCAACCGCTGTATAATCGTTCTGTAGGGCGCCAGGCTCATATGCTTCAGGGAAAATTCACCAGTTACCTATTTCACCACCAAGTTGGAGTCCCCCTTTATCGCCAGGACTTGGATACCTCTTCTTAGAGCTTCGAGTAACCTTATGAACAGTGCTTCATATTCGACCTCATTATTCGAACATTCAAACTCCAGCTTGAAAGATAGACGAACCTCTTCGCCATCTCTTTGTAAAATAACTCCATCTCCCCCTTTGTTCTCGGTCGAAGAGCTGCCGAATTCTATACTCCACTCGTTCAGGCTGGATGCTATAAAGTTGGCCTGGAGATATTCACCTAGGAGCTCTTCCATAGGTGGCTCGAATATTCCCGATGGAAAGATGGCCAGTAAATCCGCATATTCTTGGCTCTTAACGGCTCGAGGGACCACACACTTGAGATCATACTCTGAGAGGATTAAGAACCATCGAGCTTCCCTACCTATTAGCACAGTTCTAGCAAGTAAAAACTTTATAGGATCACGCCTAGTTACAATGTGGACTGTGAACGATAGTAGGTAGTGCCTAAGTTTTTGCACTACAAAGACAAGAGCTAAATAATGTCTCTCAATACTAGTATATCCGGCCTCAAGCCCATGTATGATTATGCTCAGGTAATAAACAGGTTTCTTTATACCATCAATCTCTTAGGCAAATAAAGCACTAATAGATCATTCAGTTGATGTAAGATATAGACATAAAGGGAAACTTGCCTTTGGGGGGATCATCGTCTGAGGAGAAGTAAGGAGGGATTTCATCTTGTCCATGGTGTCTTGGTGCATCGCCTCCCATGCAAACTTCATGCCCATTCTCAACAACTCCATCAACGGGTGCGTCACTTCGGCCATCTCTGGGATAAACCTACTTAAGTAAGATACTTTACTAAGGAAGCTTTTAAATTCCCTTGCTGACTTTGGTCTTAGCATATGAAGGATGGACCGACGCTTGTCCAAGTCCATCTGCACCCCTTGACAGTTTACCACAAACCCCAAGAATTTCTCGCTTGTTACTCCGAACGTGCATTTGAGGGGGTTCATCTTTAGTTTGTATTTTCTGTATCGAGTGAACACCCTTCTCAAGTCATCCGGGTGGGACCCCTCCTTCTTGGATTTGATAACCAGATCATCAACATAAAATTCCACAGTCATGTGGAAAAAATCATGAAAAATGGACATCATTGTCCTTTGGTAGGTGGCTCCCGCGTTCTTCAACCCGAAAGGCATAACTGTGTACATGAAGTTACCCAAAGGCGTTCGATAGGCGGTCTTCTCTGCATCGACCGAATCCATCTTTATCTGGTTGTATCCCACATAACCGTCCATAAAGTTATACATCTTGTGGCCCATAGTTGCGTCAATCAAGCTATCAATGGAAGTCAGCGGGAATTCATCTTTTGGGCATGCTCGATTCAAGTTCTTGAAGTCCACACATATTCTGATTTGGTTCTTATCCTTCTTTATCACATGTACGATGCTAGAAAGCCAAATCGAATGTTGGATTGGAACTATGAAGCCAACTGTAAGGAGTCTTTGAACTTCCTCTTTGATCTTTTAATCCAACTCCGCCTTGTACGTTCGAGTGGCCTAATTTATCGGGATGACTGATGGCAAAACATTCAACCTGTGACATCTCACCTCCTTGTCTACCCCGGGCATCTCGATGTACTTCCACGTGAATACGTCTTTGAACTTTAGCAGTAATTTGATCAACTCCTCTAGAGGCGCTCCCTCTAGGTCCTTCGAGATAAAGATGGGGTTAGGATTATCACCTTCTTTGGCTAGGTAATTTTTCTCCAACTCTTGGATCTGTGGCTTGGGAATTTACTTCATACACTCAGGTTCTTCTTCTATCTCTTCTACAAATTCTTGCACTCCAGAGTTATCAATCACCAAACATTTCCCCTGGTTATCCACTAGGAAACATTCATAAAATAAGCCAGCCTCATCGTCCAGACCTTCAACTACCCTCTCACACCTTCATAACTTGTAGATAATTCTACCGTTAGGGCAAACTAACCGCTTGCACTGTCGAGCAACTTCTTCTTTCAAGGGCCTCTGCGTGTGATTCTCATCCACCTTTCTCATCGTTCGCCTGCTAAGGACACTCTGAGTCTGAACTTGGTGTTCGATTGGATCAATGCGCGGGGTCATTCGATCTCGAAGATGCCTCGATAAACTAGGGGGCCTCGCTGCACCTAAGTTGCATTCTTCTTCGTAGGCCACCACCATTCAAGTGGGTGCTCGCACCCTCTCTCGAGTGGATGGGACCCTTGCTCCACTAGTATACCTTGTTACCGTCGTAGCTTCTTCTGCTAGATTTGTATAGAAAACAACGTCTACCATATGAGCTTCCTCCTTCGCAAAGGGTTTCTTGGTATCTCGAAATACCACCTCTTTGACTTTTATGTTCGCCTTAGCGCACTGATGATAGGTAGAGGGTACCAACCTAGGGTTGTGCATTCATACCCTGCTTATTAGAAGTTGGTACGATGGCTCACAGTTCATGATATGGAATTTGATATGAGAGGTGATATTTCCCATCGTGATACCTACATCGACGTAACCCATCGACTTGGACCACTGATTGTCATACCCCGAGATTGCCAATGATTGGGGAACTATCCTTATCTCTGACAGTTCGAAAGCATAAAAGGACCCAATAGGCATTATATTGATGGGTGCTCCCCCATCCAACAAGAAACGTGACAAAACACAATCATTTATAGACGCCGTAACTTACAAAGGTCTATTGTGGGGATACCTGATTAATCTATCATCTTTCAAGAACATGACTTCAGAGAAGTCCATTCTCATAAGCTTGGCCATAGGTCCCTTCCATTTCAGGTGTGGCACCATGTTTTTCTTTGCAATTTACAAGATGGCTTGCGTTACCTCCAATCACGAGTCCTTAATGAGGCTAACCTGATCGAAGAACCAACCAAACTTTGGTGAGCGAGCGACTGCCATGCATTTGACCCACGGGTCTTCTTGTTCATCTGCTAGATCATAGAATTCTTCTACATCTCTATAAGCAGCCTCATCATAGTCTATCACTGCATTTACCTCTTCTAAAAAGAAAGTTCCCATCTGCCTACTAAGTTCCTCGATGGGGTTATTGTAAGGACACAAATTTCCAATTGAGTCCATGTATTGTGTTGGCTCAATTCCGGACAAAAACATTTATTCATAGGATAGAATGTAATTGTAATACTCTCAAGCCTATGAAGTGTTTGTTGAAGACGTAGCGGCCAAGAATATAAAGCTTCATCAAATATGCCGGTTTGCGTGCCTCGTTTCTACGTCCTCAACTATGGTTCCATGCTCCCAAGGTATGAATGCAATATTATATATATATAGGAGCTTGGAACAAAGTTTATTGGGTGTTAGGTTTTATAAAAAATGTGTTTTAATTTTCAGAAAGAATTATATAAAACTTTAAAATAATTTATAAAGTTTTCTGGGCTAAAAACGAATTTTCCAAAATTCTGGAAGTTCGTTCGATAGATCGTTCAAACGAGTTTTTCGTTCGAACCATATGTCGCTCGAATGAGTTTGCCAACGAGTTCCCACTAAGGTATACTGGTCCGTCGTTCGAAATGTCGTTCGAATGAGATTGTTCGTTCTAACGAGATTTCCAACGAGTTTCTAACGAGTCCATACTGGAGCTTCGTTAAAAGACTCGTTCGAACGAAATGTCGTTCGAACGAGATGCCAGGCGGGAACAGTTTTTGGCAGTTTTTCACCCATTTCCCCATTTAGTTTTTAACCAACTTTTTCAAACTTAATATGTGCAGGAAGAACATTTTCCAATCTAACTTTTCCTAACTTTTCCATTCCATTCCATCTCTTAGAGAGAGTTTGAGAGCTAAAATTGTTTAAGGAAAATGTTCAAGTTTTGAGTGTTATTTTTCAAGAGAAAATATTTTATCACTCTAGTTTTACACCCATATTGTTTATCCAAGTTCACATATATACATATCAATTGCTTGGAGTTTGGCACCGGTTTATCTCTTCCGTTTCAAAGAGAAGTTTTGGTTTTCTTCTACATCCATCAAAGAAGAAGACGTTTTGTTGCGATTCTACCCACTTGGAGAAAGGCTCCATGTACGGGTGACGGTGACCATATAAAGTCCTATCGGTGGATTCCGAGACCGCGGTGGTGTTCCAAGGTTATTCGCTAGGAAGATGTGTCTACAAGAAGAAGCGTCGAGGCTTGAAAGGGATCGAGTCGTGTGCTGTAAGTCTTTTTGTCTTGTACTTGTAATTCCGTATCTAGTGGATTTGTGGCTAGGGCCGTCCGAGGTTGTTTCCCGTCTTGGGTTTTTCCTCGTACATCGCGGCGTAGTGTGATTGATTTATTTTATCTTGCAAAATAACGTAGAATGCATGCTTAGAATAATTCAAGATAAAATTTGGTTTAAATCATCACACTCATTTAATTTGGTGCTAAATTATATATTGGATAAAGTTTATTTAATTCAAGTCTTTTCCTAAAATTGGTTTCGCCTAACTTTGGAATATTGATAATTATGTCTTAGCCAAATTCCAGGACTTGGATTGAATTAACTTGGTTTAAGTGAATATATTAATTGATTAATTTTACTTCACTTGGTTTACTTTTAATTTGTTTTAAGAAATTAAAATTTGTTGTTTTAAAGTTGAACCATCACACCGCTTCTGCATCGAGTTTACATAACAAGGAAATAATAATATTTTAGAATTGGGGGCCTCGCGCACCCACAAGTGGTATCAGAGCTTTGATTTAGAAAAGCTCAGCGTTTATAGTTATGTACTTCTTTCTCTTGTTCGTCTACCTCCTCTCCTCATCATCTAAATGGAGTTGAGCCAACTCGAAGGTTCATTCCTCCAGAGATTCTTCGAATTCATCCTCTAGAGATTCTTCAAAGTCACTCTCTTCGAACCACTACTCTCTCATCAATCATTCAGCCTCTTCATCAAAAGAGCTGGCCATATGGGCCCCATGTGGTGGTAAAGGGTTATCATTCACATTAGTTTGCGGCAACTCGATGTCTCCATTCTTCACATGACGGTAAATAACCTCTATAGTGAAAAGCACACTTTGGTAGGGTGGTTCACCCTATTGTGAAGTGCACAATAGTGAGGTTTCTCCCTATCCTTCTGAGGAAGTTGCGCTATGCTAACATTGATCGGCTTGCAGACCTTGTCACGAACCATAAGATCATATAGGTTCAAAGATTATTCCACCGTGTAAGGTAGCTTGGGGGGGATCTTCCTCACCTTCGAATCTTCTCTTGTTGCCTCTCCCCCTTCTACCTCCTCCTCCGCCACCGCTTTTCTCCTTAGCCCCATTATTTGCCTAATTAACCCTCGAGGGTACTCCCCTCCCCGTGGCAATCGCTGACCTTAATAGCAAGTTTGACAAGGTAGGCGGGGGTAATACATGCTTAACCACCAAGGCAATGTTCCTCGCTATTTTTAAGAACGCTGTAAACGTACCTTCTCGTGTTTCATTAATCAAATGGCAGATATACTCAGGTAGCAAACCTTCCGCACAAACTTGCAAAAGTTTATCCTCTCGCATTTCCTCTCTCACGTCCAGAGAGCGCTAGCGAAACCTCCTAATATAGGCTATAACATCCTCCCCCGGCTTCTGCTTCTCATGTGCTAGCTGCGTGAGTGTAAACTTATCCTCAGCCAAAAAGAACTTTTGTGCGAACAAAACATGCAATTCCTCCCAGGAGCCCATGTTTCCTGGGGCCAGGTGGGAGTATCACGTGTATGATTTTTTTGTCAAGGAATTTGAAAATTACCTCAATCTATGATTTTTGTTGTTTCAATGGGCCCCAAGGCTTTCAATAAATCTTTTCACGTGCTCCTTTGGGTTTGAACCTTTCTCCGTGTACTTCTCAAAGATTGGTGGAATATACCCTACTAGGTAGGGTATGTTGTTGTATGCCTCTAGGTATGGAGTACGAAAGTCATCATACATTAAAGAACTATCTCCCCCTTTGGACATTGTTATGAACTTCAGCAGCTCCTTCTTCATTTCCTCCAAGATGGTCAGTGAAGAGCTAGTTGGTTGCACTGTTACTACTGCCAGAATCGCCGGAGCGGGTGGTGCACTTTTTCCCGTGCCACCCGTCGTAGACTGAGTCACCAAAGTCGTTCCCCCATATTGCGGCATTGGCCCAGTTGTCGTGGGTGGGACCGTGGTGGGAGGCACACTGCCAAAGGTTGGCGGAGCGATACAGAGAGTTCCGTTAAAAGCGAGCTTAGTAAAACCCCCCGTAATGGTAGGGGAGGGTATTTTCGCTGGTGGTGTAGTGAAAGAGTTACCTTCCATAGGGATCCCCAATATCTTTTGCGCCACTGGAGTCTTGATGAACTCTGTGAACAAACCCATGAGTCCCTTCATTTGTGCTAGGCATTTTACTGTTTGTGCGCCCATCATTTCCGTCACACCAGTATTGGATGCACTAGGCTCTGTCCATGCTGTTCTCACTCCCTTAGGTATCATAGAGAGGTTTGCCTCCTTCTCACGCTGTATGGTGTCAAAGTCAATGGTTCTGGCGGTGTCATCCTCTGACATCTTTTCAAAAGAGAATACCTCCCCAATAGAGTTGCCAAATGTAAGATGTGGGTTATTGGAATAAATCTTGTATCAAGTGAGGGGTAACCCCTTATCAAGATCGGGATTAACACCGTGCAGTATTGAATGGAGATAATGACTATAGGTGAATAAGAGGTAAAGGGATCCAATATTCAGACTTATATTAAATGGTATATTGGGTAATAAATACACAACATGTATAATAAATAGATGGGACAAACAGGTAGCTTGGTAGGAGGGAGAAAGAGCAAGCACTCGAGGCACAATAAAGGCAAGGCAAGAACTTCAAGCTCTTCAATAATATGGGTGTTAAATGGGTGTGGGAAATAATGTTCTGACAGTAGCTCTCGTGTATGGAGGGAGTTGGGAAGCAATTCTAGGATCAAAATGCTCTTCCTGCTAAACTGTTTGGTTGCTTTATTTATATAAAGTCCAGGTTACTAGAGTAATATTGCCCTTGTTTAATATGATTGATCACATTAAATGCACAAGTACCTTCCATTAATGTAGAAGATATTGCATTAAATGCATGGGATCTCACAATTTAGCAGGAAACTATTTTATTGGATGAAGGTATGGTGGGAATTAATGAGGGACGCGACGTAGAAGCTTGGGGCTTATCTTAGAATGGCTAAAGGGTTAGGTTTGGTGAACTAGACCTGCCGTCCTAAGGATAAACCCTAAATACCGAATGTTATGACGCCAGAAAGTGGGTAAATAGTGACCCCATTAGGTGTATAGTCACATCAGTCAGGATAGATGGCGTCTAATTTAAGGTTGCTCGACTGATAGGTAGCTTGAGTGTTCAGTCATCTATTTTGGTTAAGAACTATCTTAAGACCGAGACTGCAAGATTGAGGTACCTTGAGGAGGTTCCCTCGAATGAGTAGGAGTTAAGGTAGCTCGGTTGTAGGTGGCTCGAGCAACCATATGTACTAAGTGAAGTTTTTCCCAAGTGTGCCAAGAGGGTTGGTAATTTTATTCCCAACGTTGCCTTGCTCCCAATCCTCCAAACCATGTCCCTGCGAGGTTCCCAAGAGGAGGTTGTTCGATAGAGCATGTTAGCTCTCCCATGCCCTGCCAGACATGGTTCCTCGTGGATACCGAATAACATCGCTCAACATATAACATAAGATAAAGTACATGATATAATTCATTATATTTTATATTACAAACTATCTTCATTCAAGTGACTTTAATCTATGAGTTAGATCCTTCGAACCACATCCGTGGAGAATCTTCGAAGTAGGTCCTTCGGGCCACATCTATGGAGGATCTTAGAGGTGGGTCCTTCGAGCCACATCTGTGGAGTATCTTTGAGGTAACTTGCTTGGGTGACCTTCATCCTCCTTCTTCGTCTTCCAATCAACAGATTAACTAAGTTAATCACTCTTTGGTGGGGGCTCCCCCTATAAATACAACGCTTGTGGTTTATATGGTGCAAGGTTTATTAAAACTGTGAAAATTAAAATTTGGTGGAGTTTCAATACAAACCCTAGGGCACATTAAAGTTCTTAAAATGGTATCAGAGCGGGTTACATTAGTTTACTGAGTTAGATCCCTATTTTGTGTTTCCTTAGAGTTTCGATGGATTTTAATTGAGAGGGTAGATCCGTTGGTCGGCCTCTATTGTTTGATGGGTCAAATTACCTTATTGGGATCTCGAATGTGATTTTTCTTAAAATTGATATATGAGAATATTTAAAACTCGATTAAATATGGGTGGAATCCTCCCGCTGAAGGTGGTGCTTTTAAAGCATATGCCTCGTGGACAACGATCGAAAAGAATGCCTCAACTTTTGATTCCAAGCGTGTGAACGCTGTTTTTTGCATTGTGACCGATGATGAGTTTAGAGGCATTATGACTTGTGAGAGCACTAAGGATGTTTGAGATATTTTACGATCCACACACGAGGGAACATATGCAGTTAGGGTTTCCATGTTATAAAATCTAATGACTAAGTTTGAGACGATTAAGAAGATAGAGAACGAGTCTCTTGATGATTTTATACTAAGTTGTTGGATATTGTTAACTCCTCGTTTAACTTAGGTGAGTCGATCTGCAAGTCTATGGTTGTACAAAAAATCTTAAGGTCGTTGCCTAAAAGATTTAACGCCAAAGTCAAGGTCCTAGATTCCTTAAGTGGTTGGGATTCCATGAGAGTGCAATAACTGATAGATGATCTTCAAACCTATGAGATTAACACATGTCCTCCAAAAAAGAAAGAGAGGAGTATGTATATGAAAGTTCAAAAAGAGGACGTGTTAAATTCTGATAGTGACAGTGAGGGTGATGCTGAAGAAATAACTAGGTTTCTTAGGAAGTTGAAGAAGTTTCTTAAGCTTGGAGATGAGAAGAACTTTGAGACGAGTTTAAAAAGGAACCCTAAGAAATTTATCAACTGTGATAGGAAGAATAAGGATGGTCTTAAGAAGGTGGATGATTAGGATTAGTGTTTTGAATGCCAAGGTTTTGGGTTGTAAAAATACCATGCGTGATACTGATTTGAATAAAATAAATTCATAAATTTCCAATTAAATACTTATTTAATCGAAGTCAATTTTAAACAAAATTAAATCGGCCCATAAACATACAACTACGTGTGTGTGTGTGTGTGTGTGTGTTAAACCATCACAAATAAAATTGCTAACTCGCAGATTTAAGGAAAAAACCTGTGGTGACAATTATATTCAACACCAATAAATGAGAAAAGAACAATCACCAAGGAAAATAAAGAACATGAAATGCCAATCACACAACACAGTATGTACGTGGTTCAGAAAGAATTCCTACGTCCATGGTGGAGTAGCCAGTATTATTTCTATATACTCCGGGGAGCATTTACAGAGAATACAGTGCGTGCCTCTTGCCTCAGGCTTAGGATTTTTTATATACATGTTTATCTTTGGGGAGTGGGGGTGTTGGACTCCCCCACGTCCATTCTTCTCTCTTGGAATATCTCTATACGAGATCCTACGAGAGGACTAAGTCGTAACTGTATTTAATTAAGGTGAGGGGTCCGAACTTTGGGCCATTTTTATTAGGATACTCGTCCGAGCCCATGATGGAAAATTCAGGTACCCACAATTACCCCTAAAGTTGTTGGGCCACAATTTGGGCTCAATAAATTTAAATGATTTGTCATAATGACACTTTTTTGAATCGTGTAAATCTTCCCAAAGTCAAGAACTGATTTAGGTGGCAGTTGCTTCGTGTCCTGTGCGCGATGATTGGGAGCATTTAAAAGTTATTTGGAGCAGCGTTCCATAGTTGTCGTTTCAAATCTCTTTGTGTTCACTAATCTTCTGCGAGTTTTAGCTATTGTGTCCTCTTCTCCAGGCCTTCATTTTCTTCACTTTCAATTTCCCTCGTCATCTGGGCTTGTGATCTTGCATCGTCTAAGTCAATCTCTCATCTCGTAAGTCCTCTTTGCTCTCTCTTTATGCTTTCTATGTTGAGTTTTCTCTGAATTTGCGATTTAGGGTTTACAAATGTCAAAGATAGGTAATAGATCAGTGTCTGAGTTCAGGAAGTTCTATAATATCGCAGAATGGGTAGAGATTGAGTGCGCCTCTCTCCCTAAGAATGTTAGAGAGATAGAGCGTGCTCATTGAATTCATGTTCTTTTGCTTTCCCAAGGGGGGCTTACTTTTCCTCCAAATAATTTGTTTCTGCATTTCTTTGGTTATTTTAACATTGTCCTTGCACAGTGTTCACCCAACGTATGGACGATAATCAATGGTGTCCATAGAATAAATCAACTTTATGGCACTAAATTAGGGCTCGCTGAAGTTTTTTTTTGTTATTCTTTCTCTCGAACTAGCTCTGGTCTTCTTTACCTCAAGGCCAGGAGTCCTGACAGGGTATTAGTTGTAAATTTACCTGATTCCCACAAGGACTACTAGCAAGATGGCTTTCTTACTAGGAATTGGCAGTTCTCCTCCCAGACTGAGGGGGCGAGGTCTAATAGATTCACTGTTCCCTTTTATGGGGAAGAGTACATAGGTAGTCCTTGCTCTGCTCTTTTGATCTTCTTGTTAATGCGTGATTTTTCTAACACTGCCCTTTTTTCTTTTTTTCGAGGACAAAGAACATGGAACCTGCCCTTAGCGAGGTTCGAGCTTCCGAGCTGATTAAAGCTTGGAATATCAGGGAACCGTTGACTGACGGTGAACATCCCCGGTCAGCTGCTTTCCTGATCGAGTACAAGAACATTGGATCCAATTTTATTGCGAGGCCTGTGGATAGCATTCCTGACTTAGATACTTCTTAAGAGGCTGCTGCTGATCCCATTTAGTTGGATGAGGAAGAGAGCAGTTCTGAGGTTGATATCAGAGGAGGTACTGAATGTGGATCTGGTAAGGAGAGCTCCACCAGTGACTGTTCTTCCAGCTCAGAGGAGGTTTCTGAAGCTCGAGAGTCTTCAAGTACATCTAGCAGTTCTAGCGAGGAAATAGTTCCCCCAAGGATAAACTTGATCTGTGATGATGATGATGATGATGTGCTTCTTGCTCAGAGGTTGAAGAAAAAAAAATCCAGTTGTGGGGCTGTTGCCACTAGTTCTCGATCTGCTACTTGGGAGCAGGAGAAGAAGAGAAAATAAGAAGAGTAGTTGAGAGATAGGAAGAGGGAAGAGGGAAGAGGGAAGAGGAGAGAAAGAAGAATGAAAAGAAGAAGAAGGTTGAGGAGAGGAAGAGGGTAGAGAAAGGGAAGGAGAGGGAGGAGGAGAGGAGGAGAATGGAAGCGAGGACGAAGGCTGGGCAGGCCTTACTGCCTGTGTCTGCGTTGCCAGAGGGGGCCTCAGTTGAAATTTCTCCTCAACTGGCCCCTGCGCTGCTCGAGAGAGCAATCCTTCCTGCTGATCGCCAAAGGGTGATGGGGACTGACCAGTTAGCCTTGTAAGTGAGTCAAAGGCTAGCCTTGGTAAGTCTATTTCTCTTTTCTAATGCTTGTCAAATTCTGTTGTTTCTCCCTTCTAATGTCTTCCTTTACTTGCACTTTGTGACTGAATTTGCCATACTCTATCGCTCTCGCGAAGAGTTGGTTAATAAGAATGGTGAGTTGGAGAAGCAGAACGCTGATCTGAAAGTGAAGAGTGCCGAGATCGAGGCTAGATTGAAGGCCGCTGATACTGCTCGAGCATCTTCTGATCTGGCCCCTGTTAAAGCCAATTGAGAGAGGGAGGCAGTGGTCAAAGAACTGAATGAACTGTGACAGGCCTATAATTTGGTCTGCTCGAGCAAGCTGGCGATAGTGGAGGAGAACAAGATGCTGATGGAGAAGCTGAACGAGAAGGAGTCCGAGGCATCCACCATTAAGGTAGATTCATATAACTCCGAGTGGGATATCGCATATGAAGATGATGAGGTTCAGATAGGTTACATCAGCCGTCTGAACTTCAAATAAGGCTGGAACAAGGCCCTCTTAGCTACCAGGGTGGATGTTGCCTCTCCCCTGTTCGATAAGGACGATCCAGGCCCAAAGCCTATCATAGATGAAGCTCCTACCCTAGCCATCGAAGGTGTTGACCCTGCTTCTCAGTTAGTTCCTGTTGATGCCCTTCCTGCTCGGGTGACAGAAGCTATCCCTACCGAGGGAGATGTTCCCACTATTGCTGATAAGGGGAAGCATCCAGCTTCTTCTGAACCACCCGAGGTCGCCAAATAATCTATTCTTAGGATTGCTTTTGTATTTTTGTTTGTAATTTTCCTTTCCATTTCTCAATATACTCTGGTGATTTATGTATTAATGAAATGAAGAGACTTTTTTCTCTCAGTGTACTGATTCATTTTATTCTTTACTGCTCTTTTTTGGCCTGTAGTCGATTGATGTAGATATCTATATACCAGCCACTTCTCAATTGGGAAGAATGCTTGGTCCTGATGTGAGTCCTCAAGTTCGTCATACCTTCGTAGGAATTCGTAAATCACTGCGATTGAGGAATAAGCATTTCATAGAGCAGACGGAGCTCGTTGTTAAACTGAAAGACGGGCTTCGGGAAATGGAATAAGTTGGAGCTTCTGTTCAAGAGGAAGTGAATACTCTGATGTCAAGACTCCTCGATGCTACTGAGATTAACCAAGTCGGAGAAGTTGTGTAACAGGAAAATGAGTCCTTGAGGAGGGAAGTGTTGCACCTTAGGGAGCATGCGCCAAGCACTGCGCCTCGCATTTTAAAGGGTTCCTCCTCATCACGAGCTGGCGTAGGACCAAGCAATGTTCCTTCAGTGCTGCGAGGTTCTACCCCATCGACTGTTTCGCGAGCTGGGACAAATATAAGAAGCCCAACTAGGGAAATGGATGAGCTCCGTGAAGATGTTTGTCGAGCATACGTTATTGTTATCGAGCTTCAAAAGGATGTTACACGGTTGAGGCATCTATTTAAGAGAGAACATCAATGAGTATGGGCTGATGGTTACGACCAAGGTTGGGTGGATGCTCCGACGAGGCTTACAGAGTTTGAATATCTGGCCTTTATCAGGGGATGGTTGAGCGCCTTAAGGGAGTTGCAAGTCCCAAGGAACTCAATACTCTGGTATCGTCACGAGATATCTCCTTCCACTTTAAGGCCTAACCCGTTTAGGAGGGATGATCAGTGGATCCCTATCGATGCCATCCCTTGGCAGCTATTGGAGTCAGATGCGAATGAGGTCGAGGAGGAATTAGCTCCTTATCCGAATGACGGTCGAAGAGCACAAGTGGCTGATTATCTTGTTCATAGGCCTTAGCCTCATTAAGATTTTACCAGTTATAACTCTTTATACATATGTAATGAAGCAATGTAATATTGATGTTTTGGGTGATTTCGCCGATTAAACATGGGTTGCTCATTTTTGTTTTAAATGTGATGAAGTAATATAAAATTAATGTTTTGGACGAACTCGCCGACTAAACAAGTGTTCTATATTCTTTACATCATTTATTCTTTGCATAATAATCTTGGGCCTCTATTGGCCGACTAGATTGGTAAGTTCGCATTGTCGAGTAAGTGTCCCTCTAGTCCAGTATGCTTATGAGATACCATTTTGCCTTACTTTACCTTTTAGGTCATGTCGTCACACTCGCTTAGGCCTAAGTGTGGCAATTAGCGAGGACACACCTGGTGCTGGATGCTCTATCCGATCAGGGTTTTGTTAACCAAACATTATTTGGCGACCAATTTGACTTGGCCGAATTGCTAAGGATCTCCTGTAGGGCTTCATATATTGTCAGGTGCAATGCTAAGAGGTTGTTCGTGCTTCATAATGAAAACCTGTGGATGGTGTTTTCCCTGCTATCGCGTACTGAGTAGTGTGCCTGTCACTTGGAAAGGGTGTGAAAGTTATAAAGTTTATATATTAGTAAACTGACACATCATAGAATGCAACTGCCAAATAACTTTTATTGATCATAAGTAAATGATCTGTCATTTTCATAAATCTGGTAAAAAGCGAAAGAAAAAACTAGAAATAGAATTTCTTAAGATTTTTCGCATTCCATGCTCGGGTATCTCTCTGCCCTCCAGCGTTTCCAAGTGATAGGCTCCTTGCATATCATCTCTTGTTATCTTGAATGGTCCTTCCCAGTTTGGCCCCAACTTGCCATCTGATGGTTTTACTGTGCTGCCAAGGAATTTCCTTAGGACATAGTCACCAACTTGGAATGCCCTTAGATTGACCTTCTTGTTATAGTGTTTTGCGAGCTGTTGCTGATAGCTCGCTAATTTCACTAAGGCAAGTTCTCTGAGTTCATCAGCTAGGTCGAGTTCATCGAGCAGTGCTGCATCATTCTGGCCCTGGTCGACAAGAGTGGACCTCATAGTTGGTAGGCCTGCTTCTAATGGGATGACTGCTTCCATTCCATATGTTAGTGAAAATGGGATTTCCCCCATTGCCCAACGTAGGGTAGTGCGGTAAGCCCACAGAATATGCGGCAGCTCATTTACCCATGCGCCTTTGGCTCACTCTAATCGTTTCTTTAACCCATCGATCACTATTTTGTTGGAAGCTTCGGCTTGACCGTTGCTCTGAGGATACCACTGAGCTGAAATAGTGCCTGATCCCGTGTTCATTGTAAAAGTTCTGGAAAGGGCCACTCTCGAACTGTGTTCCGTTGTCAATGATGATGGTTCTTGGGATTCTAAAACGAGTAATTATGTTTTTCTATATGAATCTCATCATATCTGCATCTCAGATGTTTTCCAGTGGCTCTGCTTCTATCCATTTTGTGAAGTAATCCGTTGTGACCAACAGATACTTGTGATTTTCGACGGCGGTAGGAGGTGGTCCTACGATGTCCATTCCCCATTGGGCGAAAGGCCAGGGGCTGGTGATTGATCTTAGGTCACTGGCAGGTTGGTGAACCATAGGGGCGTGTAGTTGAAATTTCTTGCACTTGCGAGTGTACACTATTGAATCTTTTTGCATATATGGCCACCAATAGCCTTCCTTCACAGCTCGAAAAGCTAGTGATCTTCCCCCAATATGGCTTCCACAGATTCCTTCATGGAGCTCGTGTATAATTTTCTTGACATCCTTCGGGTGAACACATTATAGGTAAGGCCCGGAGAACGATCTCTTATACAGCTTGCCCTCAGGAGATAAGTGAAAGCAAGCAGCTTTGACTCTTATCTGATGAGCGATCTTCCTATCGCTTGGAAGTGCTCCATCCTTCAATTAGTCCCTTAAAGGGTCCATCCAACTGGGTGTTGACTCAATCTGGAGCACATGTTCCACGCCAGGAAGATCATTGCTCTGGTTGATGCTCGGATGAGCGAGGAAGTCGATGGGGATCGTTCTTTTTAATTCAGAATTGATTGCCGAACTCAGGGCTGCCAGGGCATCATCATGGCTATTTTGTCCTCTGGGAAATTACTGGACACTGACTTCCTCGAAGCTGGCCATTAGCCTCTTAGCCAAGGTGAGATAGGCTTCTATTCTTTCATCTCTTGCGTTGTAGTCCCCACTTATCTGATTGAAGACTAATTGTGAGTCACCGAACACCTGTAACTTCTTCGCTCCCAAAGTGTGTGCCTTCTGGAGGTCGGCTATCAAAGCTTCATATTCTGCCTCATTATTGGAGGCCTCAAATCCAAGCCTGATTCCTTGTTCGAGGATTGTGTCTTCTGGAGTAACAAGCACAATGCCCACTCCTGTCCCCTTTGAGTTGGAGGCTCCATCAACAAATAATTATCAAACTCCCTCTATTGCGTGGTTATCTCCTTGCTTCATGGGTTGAAGTTGGTCTAGAGGATGCTCACCTGTGAATTCAGCTATGAAATCAGCAAGGACTTGTCCCATGATTGCATTCCTTGGTTGAAATTGGATGTCAAATCGTCTGAGCTCGACTGACCATTTAGTCAGCCTGCCCGACAAATCCGATTTCCTTAGGATTGCTTTAAGGGGGTGCGATGTAAGAACAATGATGGTGTGAGCTTTAAAATAGTGCTTCAACTTTCTTGAAGCTACTACCAGCGCAAAGGCGAGCTTCTCTAGTGGTAAGTACCGTTGCTTGGCCTCTAATAGGGTCTTGCTCGCATAATAAAAGGGGTGCTGAATTTCTGCTTTCTCGCACACCAGCGCAGAACTCACGGCGTGGTTGGAAATGGTGAGGTATAAGTACAAGGACTCTCTTTCTCGAGGTATAACGAGCAGGGGTGGTGATCTAAGGTAGTCCTTCAGCTCGTTTAATGCTTGCAAGAAATCTTGATTCCACTCTACTGTCTTGTTTCCCTTCAAGAGCTGGAAGAATGGTTTGCATTTCTCGGAGGACTTTGAGATGAAACAGTTCAAGGCAGAAAGCATGCCGGTGAGCTTCAGTACGTCTCGTATTGTGCAAGGGGGTTGTAACCTGTTGATCGTATTGATCTGGTCCGAGTTAGCCTCGATGCCTCTCTTACTGACCAAGTACCCAAGAAATTTTCCTGACTGGACACCGAAAGAACACTTACTCGCGTTGAGCTTCATTCGATATTTCCTGAGGATTTCGAAGGTTCTCGATAGGTATGAGAGGTGGTCTTCTTTGTTTCTGTTCTTGACAAGCATATCGTCGATGTAGACCTCCATGGTGTCTCCCATTTGGTATTTGAACATCTTGGTGACCAGCCGCTGGTAGGTTGCCCCTGCGTTTTTGAGACCAAAGGGCATGACTTTGTAATAGTATAATCCGACGGTGTTGATGAATGTTGTCTTGTCCTGGTCTGGTGCATACAGAGGGATCTGATGATACCCCGAATATGCATCCAGAAAACTCATTCTTTCGTGAGTTGCTGTGGCGTCTACCAATTGGTCAATTTTTAGGAGAGGGAAACTGTCTTTAGGGCAAGCCCTGTTAAGGTCAGAGTATTCACTTCCTCTTGAACATAAGCTAAAAATTCTTCCATTTTCTGAAGCCTGTCTTTCAGTTTAACAACGAGCTCCGTCTGCTCTATGAAACGTTTATTCCTAAATCTCAGTGATTTGTAAATTCTTACGAAGGTATGACGAACTTGAGGACTCACATCAGCTACAAGAATTCTTCCCACAGACGACGCCAATTGTGGTGCCAATTATATTCAACACAAATAAATGAGAAAAGTGCAATCACCAAGGAAAATAAAGAACATGAAATGCCAATCACACAACACAGTATGTACGTAGTTCAGCAAGAATGCCTAAGTCCACGGTGGTGTAGTCAGTATTATTTCTATATACTCCGGGGAGCTTTTACAGAGAATATAGTGCATGCCTCTTGCCTCAGTCTTAGGATTTTTTATATACATGTTTATATTTGGGAGTGGGGGTGTTGGACTCCCCCACGTCCATTCTTCTCTCCTGGAATATCTCTATACGAGATCCTAGGAGAGGACCGAGTCATAACTGTATTTAATTAAGGTGAGGGGTCCGGACTTTGGGTTATTTTTATTAGGATACTCGTCCAGGCCCATGATGGCAAATTCGGGTACCCACAAAACCCTTTCAGGTAAAACTTTTTATTTCACTATAATATGTACCACTTCCACTTACAATGAAATCCGCAATGAGTTAATCGCAGAAAATTCACATAGACCGCAGCATAGTGGTAGCTAGTAGCGTAGCTCCAATTCAGCCCATGAATACCCACAAGCACTCCCTATTGACACGCAATCATCTTCATCCCAGTACCTCCCCTCTAGAGCACCTAGATCAGCAGTAGAGACCTTCTCTACAAGAGAAACTTGACACAAAGATGTGTTCTTGGGTTCCAAAACAATTCACACAAATGATTGGGATCTTGTCAATTGAAAAACAAAAGACATTAAAGCCCTAAAAGGCAAGACAAACGTTTCTGCAGTAGCAGTTTTCGTAAAAATGTAATCTCAGGTCTTCTTAACAAAAACGAAACTGGAAAAACCAATTTATAGAAAGTGTAAGGCGGCGCGTCGCTCGAACGATGACATATGTCGTTCAAACGACGTCGTGCGACATAAGGATGTCACTCGAATGATGTCCTCTGTCACTCGAACGAAAAATTAAAAAATAAATATTTTTTGTTTCGTCAGAAAATAGTTCGCCTCAACACTTAGGAAAAATATTTTGATGAAAAACTCCGCTCCAACACTTAGAAAATATTTGATAAAAAATATCCCAATTCTCTAAGTGAAATGCTAAGGAATTAAAACACAACCTTTACCAAATTTATCTCGTGGAGGCTTCAATGTTGAAGAACATTGATATTTGGATCCGTCTTGATGCTAGAATGATCTTAAATTATTCTTCGACGGTTGTAGCGGTATACGACATACTCAATTGATAACGGACAACGTAAAATAATGTCCTTACAAATTTACCCCGATGTCTATGCCGGTACAAAATAAAAAACATCTGGAACTATCAAAACATAAAATGCATAAACAAATCTAATACCCTACCATGAACCCAAAACTAAAAAGGTACTAAACATGTAGGTCTGAAATTTTTCTTCAAAATCTTCAACTTCAAATCTTTAAGTTTTTCTCATCAAGGTGTGCAACATAATGATCATCAATCTTTGTATCTACACACATGAGACAAACCAAATACCTTCATGACGCATCGAGTTTGAAATGATATAAGAATAAATCAATCAATAATCATATCTCCCCCATAATGCAAAAATAAAAACTCACCCATAATTCGTTCTCCCCTTTTTTATTTTTCCAAAATAGACAAGGAAACGAATAAACAAAATAAATATGGAGTTGTCATGACAAAAATGCATAGCAAATATGAATCAAACTGTGCTCATGCAAAGAGTAACTCAAAAGCTTCCACAAATTATTTTTGATTTTTCAATTTTTCATACAAAATACAAAAATAATTTTATAAAAATCACACACCATGAATTTACACTAACATAACCAAATCATGGAAACAAAATAAATTGGTGTGAACATATTCGATAGGCAAATCAATGCAATCAAACATAACATTTGTGCAGGATGCACATGTGTACTCCTAATGAGTGACTCTCAAAATCGTCCTTAGGTGTCGAAAGAGTTGAATTTAAATGACATTGACTCAATCCATCTACATATCAAAGTCAAGAATGATTCCCACACCAATAACGTCTAAACTATGAATGCTTTTTCATAACATTGTCAGGACGTGAAAACCCATTTTCATTTCTTTCCATCCAAACTCCCTCATAAATAATGATGCATTTATATTTTTCTTTTGAGGTGGCCCCTTTTTGGCATATTTATCTTTTTATTGCCTTTAAATGTTTTCAGGCTCTTTTAAACGGTGGCTTTCACGATGAGTTAATTTTGTACTCTCGCAGCCCTTTCTCGTGATTCACTCATCATATTTTATTGCAATTAAATCTTCACGGTAAACAGTTTTTACATGTACTACTTCCATTGTCAAGTTTTATCAATTATGGTTCATTTTAAAGACAAAATTGAGATGACAACACTCCAACCAATATGTGATAAACAAGTACAATAATCAAACAAATCCATACAAGTGTTCATTAAAGGAGCTCATGAGTCAAACATGTAGGTAGTAACAACTAATCACATCTCAATGACTCCAAACATTATAAAGCACATGAAAAAAATGATGACGCATATCAAAACACTATCAAATCGTCACATGAATATGAAATGAAATTGTGACTCAGTCATCCTAAATGTCCATTCATATATGGTGTAAAAACAAACTACAAAACTTTTTTTGTGTTTTTTTAAAAAATTTATCAAAATAAAATCTTTTTGTATTTTTCAAAATATTTTGAAAAACAAAAAAACTAAAAAAAAAGATACACACTAGCAATATGCAAATAATATCATCATGCAAATCGACCTATGCTAGAAAACAAGTCTAAACCTCAACTATTAGGTGCGGTGGAGGTTTCCAAAGGTGGTGACATCCTATGAAAAACCTCCATCAAATCATGTGAAGTCTTGACTAAAAACTTTACCTGCTCCCTAATATGTGCAAACTCTCTCATGTAATCATGAGGAGCGTCAGGTGTGTGTATGTGTGTGTGAATTCGTGTAGTAGCAAAATGTGACAAATGACCCAACTTAAAATAAAACTCCTAAAGGTGTAGTAGCAAAGCCTTATAAATACATGTTTCGTGTAGTAGCAAAGCCTTATAAATACATGTTTTGTGTTTATTTTTTCTAAGTCTTTTGACATAATGGTTTATTCATACCTGTTGCAAAAGTTTTCACACTTTTATGTTTAGAAAACACTTTTGATTCACAAAAATCCTCCCCAAATATATTTGTGTGAATCTTTTTAAAACCTAGATAGTTTTTTTTTCTTGCATACACTATTCTTGTGGAGAGATCATCTCTACTGTTGACTTTGTGATACTCAAGGGGATCACTATTGAAGACAAAGGCTGATCGGTGGATACGAGGGTGGAACGCCGCTTGTGGACTGCTCCTGACAAGGTAGTATTCTCTAGAGATTCTCAAAGACTAGCGCATTATACTTGTGGCTGGTATCAATTAGTATTATAAGTCGACTATCTTGCATTATTTCTAAAGTGCTGAAATAAAACCCGTAAGGGATTTTTCCTCGAACTTTGCTTTGTTGATTGCATGATTTACTTTATTTGTTTTACCACCTATATGTATGTCTTAGGGTAAAAAGATAAAATTTGGATTTGGTTTTGCTGGACATTTAACTATATAAACCACTCCATTAAGATTGAGATAACGCACTCTCAAATTGGTATCAGAGCAAGTTACACAAAAATATCATGTGATCTTTTTTCGCAAAATTATTTTTTTTATATCAATTTTAAAAAAAAAATTGTTGATCTTTGAAAAATCGAATTTTAATGGATAATTTGTATAATCGAATGCCCATCTTTGATGGTCTTAATTATGCATACTGAAAAGTTAGGATGAGGTCAGCTTTAAAGGCTATAGATGGACGAGTTTGGTTAGTTTGTGAAACAGGGTGGACTCCTCCCACTGTGACTGTTGACAATGTCGTTGGCCCTAAACTTATCTCTTCAAGGATAAATGATGAATTTAAGTGGATTAATTTTAACTCTCGCGGACTTAGTGCTATTTCTGTAGCCATCACCCCTGAGAGTTCTTCCGCATTATGATGTGCACTATGTCTAAGTAAGCTTGGGATACTCTCCAACTCACACACGAGGGTACCAATGATGTAAAGGCATCTAAGCTACGAAATTTGACCACCAAATTTGAGACCATTACCATGATGGAGTCTGAGTCTTTTGATGAGTTTTATGCACGTTTGTTGGACATAGTTAATTCGAGTTCTAATTTGGGTGAGAAATTTCCCTAGAAGAGAGTTGTTAAGAAAATTTTGAGGTCGCTCCCTGCCCTATTTATTCCTAAGGTCACCGTACTCAATTCATTAGGGATCCTAAACACTCTTAGGTTAGAAGAAATTGTAGGAGATCTTCGAAAGTATGAGATAGATATGTCCGCTAAAACCATTAAATCTAAGGAAGTAGGGATTGCTTTAAAGACCCGTATAAAGAAAAAGAAAAAAAAAGAGTTTGTGAGTCTGAATCTGTGGTTGATCTTTATTTTGATGACTTGGCCCCTTTTACGAAAAATTTCAAAATGTTTCTCAAATTTTCAAAAGAAAATTCTTCTAAAGAGAAGATTATTGATAAAAATAAAAATAAAAATAAAAATAAAAATAAAAATAAAAATAAAAATAAAAATAAAAATAAAAATAAAAAAAAAAATAAAAATGAGGGCACGAGCGGGGAAGAGAAAGAGGAAAAGATTAGATGTTATGAATGTGAGGGTAAAGGGCACAAGGCACATGAGTATCCCATTAGGCTTAAGAGAAAGGGAAAGAAAGTTGCACATAACTCCATTCTTAGTGATAGTGACATTGGGTCGGTTGATTCAGGGGGAGAATCACCACATGAACCATGTGTTACGTTCATGTCTACTCATGTTAGCACTTCTAGTTTGTCCCACGTCGATGATGACATATCTAAAGGTGAGAGCCTTGATGATGTTTCGAGTCGTGCTAGTGAGAGTGAGGATGAGCTTTTGAGTGAGGGAGAATGTGATCTCTAAAAGACTTTTAGTGATCTTTACACCGAGACTTTGAAAAATAAAAAGCTAAATAAAGACTTGTCTCTCAGGTTGTTAGATTTGGAGAAGGAGGTGAAAGTATTGAGAGAGTGTGAGGCATCGGTGAAGATTTATTTATGTGAGCAGTTGATCATTTTAGTCGAGAAAAGACCGATTTCACCAACACTATGGCTAGCCTTGTGGGAGATCTTAAATATTTATTGGAGACTCGTGAGAAACTTGAAGCCCGTGTATCCCAACTCGAGAGTGATCTCAAACGTGTCCGGGAGGTCAAGGTTACTTTTGAAGACACAACTAAGAAGGTAGGACAAATGTTCCTCGATCCCACTTTAGGTAACGTCGAGAGGCAAGGAATAGGTTATGATGATGCATCCACTTATCATGTCGCACCAGAGCCGGTTCCTAAGTCTGTGTGTGATATCTATGGCCCATGTAACCCACCTAGGAGAGCTCGTCCTAGAAATTTTGAGGAAGGCGGACCAAGCCCGTCTATATTTTCTCCCATTGCAAACAAAGAGGTCACCATAGAGAGTATTGCTTTAAGCTAGTGAGAGTGTCTTATAGGTATGCTCCATAGTTTGCTCACCTACGAGTTCCCCCACATGTTGATTCGCATGATCCCGTACATCAATTGAGAGATTTTGAGAGTTTTCGAGAGCAAGTTAAGTATTTAGTCAAGACTTCACAAAATTTGATGGAGGTATTTCATAGGATGTCATCTCCTTTGAAAAACTCCTCCGGGGCTAATGATTGAGGTTGCGACTTGTTACTAGAATAGGGCATTTTTTATGCTCACATTTTATATCCCCATTGCTAGTGTGTACTATCATTATGCTTATATTTTTCATTTTGATATATTTTTTGAAAAATCCAAAAACTGTTTTGTTTGTCATGATTTTTTTTGAAAAATACAAAAAGATTTTCGGTTTCATTTTAAGAAAAGTGAAAAATTCAAAAAGATTTTATTTTGATAAAATTTTTGAAAAATCCAAAAAGAGTTTTGTATTCCTTTTTTTACACCTTATGTGGATGGACATTAAAGATGTCCGCGTCATCCATTCATTCCATATCCACATGAATATTTTATAGGGTTTTGATATATGACATAATTTAATTTAGCTTTAGATTCATAGAATCATTTTGTAAACTCTCTCTCTCTCTCTCTCTCTCTCTCTCTCTAGGTTGACCTGCATGGCTGCCATGGCCGAAAACCTACCACAACCATCCTCTTCAAACTCTCTCAAACCTCCTGACCCCCCAACCCCTGGACCAAATATTATGCAAGTGTTCTTATCCATAACAACATAAGAGAACCTGAACTCAAACCTCCCTCATACTAACATGGTGAGCCAGTTGTCTTATTTTCTGAGGAGGACATCACATCCTTAGCTGACCCATTTAAAACTCCATAGTAGGTAAGTTCTCTCATGGATGACCCTCAATAGAGTTCACTCGTAAGACTTTCCTTTCTTTTTCTCTCAAAGCAGCCTATTCCATTGGTCTCTTAGACTCCAAGCATATACTTATCAGAATTAACTATGAGGAAGATTATGTTAAGCTGTGGTTAAGGGATCAATAGTACATAGGAAATGCCATATTAGTACTTTTAAATGGACCTCTAGCTTTAAACCATATGAAGAGAGCCCCATAGTTCCTATATGGATTAATCTAGTAAACCTCCCAATGCATAAAACTAATCCATTTTTATGCAAAATCCTCTTTATATTCAATTGCTCAACTTGTAGGCCAACCATTGAAGATGTATGCATCCACTGCTGAAGTGACAAGACCTAGTTTGTCTAGGGTATGCGTGGAGATAAATCTTTTAGAAGCTAAACCTCATAGGATTTGGATTGGGTGTGGATCCAAAGGCTTATGGCAGTCAATATCTTATGAAAATGTCAGGATCAGTAAAGAAATGATGAAATGGATCATTTTGATATTGTTTTGATTGTTTGTTAGATTAGTTAGTTACAAAATCAGTTGTAATTCTGTTAATGAATCCACGTCAGTTAGTTAGAATTAGTTAGTATTACAGCTAGTGGATTGAGTGTATAAATACATGTAACCTGTAGATGATTGGGTAGCTAATCAATATGATCATTTCTATCATTTCTCATCTATGTTCTCCTCTCCTCTACGTTCTATCTTTTCTATTCCGATTCCGATTTCTATCTCTATTTCTTAATCTCTAATTCAAATTTATCATATCTACCATCGTCAATCAAGCAAGATCTTGACAAATTGGTATCAGAGCATCTTTCGTGGCACCACAAAAACCATGATTGTTTTTCTTCTTTCCTTCAATTCTCTCACTCAAAAATATACTACAATCTCATTTTTATCTTTTATTTACTTTCGTTATTTTTCTTGCCCACCAACTGCTTGATAGATTCTCTCTATCTCCGTCTTCTTCTCTTTTCTCTCAATTCTATTCTCGTTTCTGTTCTTGGCAACCAATCGATAAGAAAATCCACATAAACCCTAAATTCGAGTTAACAAACTGGGAGATACAAGTATAAGATGACAGAAAAAAGAAACATGCAGTTGGAAAGGTCTGTACTAGAAATGAATAAAAGGCAGGACTCCATTAAAGACACATTGAAGGGTGTTAAAGAAAACCTCGCAGCATTGGTGAGCAGCATCAATACCCAATCACAAAAGTTTGAAGAAAGATTTGAGAAAATGGATGAAAAAATTAACAAGAACAAAGGGGTTTTAGGTATTCCACCTATCATAAATCCTCACACAGTGGTTGTGGATTCAGAAAAGAGGAACGATCATATTGGGAGTTCCTCATTTGTGGGACATAAGACGCCCAAAGTGGAATGCCCCAAATTTGGAGGAGATTATGCTAGGGGATGGTTGCAAAGAGCACAATGGTATTTTCAATACAATCCAATTCCTGAGGAACAAAGGGTGATTTTTCTATCCCTACATCTGGAGGGTATAGCTGTCAGATGGTTCCATTCTGAATTTGAGGATTGTAGATATGTGAAGTGGGATGATTTTATGAATAAACTGTGTGCAAGATTTGTCCCATATGGATTGGATGATGTTATTGAGCTATTCAATAAGTTACAACAAGAAGGGACAGTTGCTAATTGCCAAGAAAGGTTTGAAGAGTTGAAACCTATGGTAATGGAAAGGAACAAAGGTCTAAATGAGAGTTACTTCATATCAAGCTTTCTCAGTGGGTTGAAGCATGAGATTAAGATGGGGGTAAGAATGTTATCATCTAATTCTCTTCACCAAGCCATGACCCTAGCTAAATTGCAAGAATCTGCCCTTGAGCCCAAGAAACCAACCAACAAAACTACCATTACTTCCAGTTCCAGTTACAAGAGTTACAACCCTATAATCCATAACCAAAATATCCCAGACAAAACAAATTCAAAATTTAATTCCCAGAAAACCAACCAAATCAACCTACCTGTTAAGAGAATTTCAGCCAATAAAATGCAAGAGAGGAGGAATAAAGGGCTGTGTTACTGTTGTGATGAGGCTTACTCTTTTGGGCATAAGTGCAAAAAGATGAGTCTTCATTTTATAGAAGCAGAAGAAGAATTGGTTCTTGATGAGCTCAATGATGAAGATGCCATGGAAAAAGAAACCACTAAGGAGCTGGGAGTAGACATGTATATCTCACTCCAGGCTATGACTGGTACCCCCTCCCATCAAACTCTGTTGATCAAAGGAAAAGCCAAAAGAAGAGATGTGACTATATTGATTGATTCAGGCAGCTCACATAATTTTTTGGACCCAAGCACTGCCAAACAAATTGGTTGTGACATCATTGCAGCTAATAAGATGTGGCTTACAGTAGAAGATGGTAGTAAGATAACTAGCACAGCTAGATGTCCAAATTTCAAATGGACTATGCAGGGTGAGGAGTTTCAAGCTAACATGAGAATAATAACACTTGGGGGTTGCGATATGGTACTGGGAGTTGAATGGCTCTAAAAGTTGGGAGATATCATTTTTAATTTCAAGAAATTATCCTTAACCTTTGAGAGGGGAGGCAAGCAGCTAATTCTCAATGGCACTAGAGAGGAGGCACAACTCAAGCTCATCACTGGAAAATCTGTTCAGAAACTGTGCCAGAAGGATAGTTACAACATTGTGGGTCAACTGCTTTTCATCAAGAATACTCCAGAAGAGGTAACAACTCCTAAAGAACTACTTTCTATCATTCAAGATTATGCTGAAATATTTCAAGAACCTAAGGAACTACCACCTAAAAGAAACCATGACCATCAGATTCCCCTAAAAGAAGGCAGCAATCCCATTTCCATAAGACCATACAGATACCCCCACATTCAGAAAACTGAAATTGAGAAACTAGTAAATGAAATGCTCAAATCAGGTGTGATTAGACCCTCATGCAACCACTTTGCCTCACCAGTTTTATTGGTTAAAAAGAAAGACAATACATGGAGAATATGTATTGATTACAGGGAGATTAATATCCTTACCATAAAAAATAAATTTCCCATCCCCGTTATAGAAGAATTGCTTGATGAGCTCCATGGTGTAAATGTGTTTTCTAAACTGGATCTATAGGCAGGTTACCACCAAATACGGGTGAATGAGAATGACATTCCCAAGACAGCGTTTCGGACTCATGAAGGCCATTATGAGTTTTTAGTGATGCCCTTTGGCCTCACTAATGCTCCTGCTTCCTTCCAGGCCTTAATGAATGATGTGTTTAAACCATATCTAAGGAGATTTATTCTCGTCTTTTTTGATGATATTTTGGTCTACAGCAGCAATTTATATGACCATCAACAGCACCTCAAGATCACTTTGGAACTACTGAAACAAAACACATTATTTGCTAAAAAGAGCAAATGTTCATTTGGGCAGCCTCAATTGGAGTATTTAGGCCACATCATATCCGGAGAGGGTGTTTTAACTGATAAATCCAAGATTGAGGCTATGACATCATGGCCCTTACCCAAGACCATTAAAACACTAAGGGGTTTCTTAGGACTCATAGGCTATTATAGAAGATTCGTGAAGAATTATGGCCTAATCAGTAGACCATTAACACTCATGTTGAGGAAGAACCAATTTCAGTGGTCACCAGAGTCCATGCAAGCATTTGAACAGCTCAAGAAAGCCATGGCTTCTACACCTATCCTCGCATTACCCAACTTTACTAAGGAATTAGAGACTGATGCATGCAATGAAGGGATTGGGTAAGTACTCATGCAGGATGACAGACCTATTGCTTTTCTAAGTAAAACTTTGCTTCCTAGGAAAAGAGGTCTCTCTACCTATGAAAAGGAATTATGGGCAGTGGTTCATGCAGTTCAAAAGTGGAGACCCTATCTAATGGGACACCACTTCTTGATTAAAACTGATCACCAAAGTCTTAAGTATTTACTTGAGCAGAGAATTTCTTCTATGTTACAGCAAAAGTGGATTTCAAAATTATTGGGGTTTGATTATCACATTGTCTACAAGAAAGTAGTAAACAACGGGGTTGCAGATGCATTATCAAGAAGAGAGAAGGAACCTTGTATATGCTCAGTAATGAATGCTACTCAAGCTGCTTGGTTAGAAGAAATACATCAAAGCTTGGTAGATGATCAAGTTACACAAGAAATTCTAGTTCAAATTGCAACTGATGCCAACTCAGTGGAAGGCTACACTTATCACAATGACACTTTAAGATTTTTGGGAAAACTATACATTGGCTCTAATAATGGGTTACGATACAAGCTATTCACAGAACTGCATGCCTCTGGTGTGGGAGGGCACTCTGGATGCAAGGTATCCACTAAAAGGGTTGAGCAATTTTTCTATTGGCTTTCTTTGAAACAAGACATCAAGAAATGCGTGGCTGAGTGTGATGTTTGTCAGCGTAACAAGGGTGAAACTGTACCTTATCCAGGCCTTCTCCAACCCCTCCCCATACCCCACCTACCTTGGTCGGATATTTATATGGATTTCATCACTGGTCTTCCTTCTTCTAATCATAAAAATTCTCTCTTTGTAGTGGTGGATCGCTTAACCAAATATGGCCATTTCATTCCTTTAACCCACCCCTACACAACCCCTCAAATAGCCCAAATTTTCTTTGACAACATTCATAGACTTCATGGTCTCCCAAGTACTATTGTATCTGACAGGGATACCATCTTCTTTAGTTCATTCTGGATCACCCTTTTCAAACTTGTGGGTACCAAACTTCACCATTCCACATCCTATCACCCTCAAACTGATGGTCAAACCGAACGGGTCAACCAATGTCTAGAAAATTACTTGAGGTGCATGTGCTCGGATAAACCAAAAACTTGGGCCAATTGGATCAGTTTAGTAGAATGGTGGTATAACTCTAGTTACCATTCCACTATACATTCATCTCCATTTGAGGCCCTTTATGGATATAAACCACCCCAACTAGCTATTCCTCAAATTTCAGCCACCCGTGACCCTTCTGTCAATCACTTCATTGAAGAAAGGAAAGCTACTATGCAGTTGTTGAAAGACAGATTGATGCAAGCCCAGAACAGGATGAAATTATATGCTGACAGATATCGTACATAAAGAGTATTCAATGTGGGTTACTGGGTCTATCTTCGCCTACAACCCTACAGACAAATGACACTAGCCATGAGGCAAAATTTCAAATTGGCCCCCAAATTTTATGGACCCTACAAAGTTATTGACAAGATAGGCTCTGTGGCCTATAAATTAGCCCTTCCACCTACCACTAATATCCATACGGTATTTCATGTATCACTTCTCAAGAAGAAATTGGGTGAAACTATCGTACCAAAGTCAAAGTTGCCCGTAATTGATGAAATGGGTTATCCAGTGCGTGAGCCCCAAGCCATTTTGGCTCGACGAATGGTCAGGAAAGGACAACATGCTGCCGCTGAGTTATTAATTCAATGGTACGGCTTGCCAGCTATAGCAGCTACTTGGGAAGACTATGATGCTATCATTAGTCGTTTTCCATATCTTGATCCTTGAGGACAAGGATTCTAAAAAGGGGGGTCATATGTCAGGATCAGTAAAGACATGCTGAAATGGATCATTTTGATATTGCTTTGATTGTTTGTTAGATTAGTTAGTTACAAAATCAGTTGTAATTCTGTTAATGAATCCACGTCAGTTAGTTAGAATTAGTTAGTATTACAACTTGTGGATTGAGTGTATAAATACATGTAACCTATAGATGATTGGGTAGCTAATCAATATGATCATTTCTATCATTTCTCATCTATGTTCTCCTCTCCTCTACGTTCTATCTTTTCTATTCCGATTTCTATCTCTATTTCTTAATATCTAATTCAAATTTATCATATCTACCATCGTCAATCAAGCAAGAGCTTGACAGAAAACCTCCCATTTTTCTGCTAATATTGCATGAAAAAGGGACACGATGAGGACAAATGTATCTTTAAGCACGCTCAGAATAAGGAAATAGTGGTCAAGAATAATCCAAGAAGAAGAGCAATAGATAAAACCTACAAACGTGCCAGTAGTGGAAGTAAAATAAGCTCAACAATTGATCACAAAAGAACAAGTTCATTCTCCTCCTACCAAGACTCAAGAAGCAGGTATTCAGATTGGTCAAAAAGATTTTCAAGAAGAGCAATCACTGTTACCCAAAGCCAAATCCATTCAACATGGAGAAGTATTGATCATGAAAAAAAGATCAATTCCAAGAAAGAATCCATAATCACATTGAAAAAATCAAGTATAGAGACCTTACTAATATATAATTGAATATTATAAATCAGTACAGTCTCTCCCCAAAGGGTCCTGATATCCCAAAATTTTGCAAACAGGAGCACTATAAGGATTATTAATCAGATAATGAAGAAGTGGTTAACTCAGTGCCCATATTGGAGAAACTTTAAAACTTTACCTCTTGGATTGATGTAAAATGGAAGTAGAAGAAGAAGGTCCAATAAGAAAGTCTCAACAAAAAAGTAAATGTCCAAGAAGAGCATCCTAAGTCCTTTTGTTATAAAACTATTAAAAAGTCAAAGATCATCCCATTTGATCTACTATTCAAAAGGATAACCAGATTTGTAGGTAAGAAAAACTCTCTTAATTCCTCCTCACAGTTTCAATGATCAATTTCATTTGTTGGAATGTGAGATGTGTGGGGAATAAGGCCACCAATAGAAGAATCAATATATTACTAAAATAATATAAACTACCCGATATAGCTTTAATTGACCCAAAAGTTGAGTCAACTTCCCTACAAAAAATACCAATTTAAATGGTAATTTCCAATAGCATGTATAACTATTCCATTAAGATTTGGTTCCTATGGAACACTGATATCCAAGTGTTAATGATCAAAGATGAATAACAGTTACTTTGTCTTAAAATTTATATTCCTTTCTTAAATAAATAAGCCATTTTGGTGTTAGTTTATGCCAAATGCACTATTGCTAATCGAAGACAACTCTGGGCTAGTCTTGAAGAATTGTCCATCACCTCAGCTCAACAATCATGGTTAGTAATAGGGGACTTCAATGTAGTCTCAAATGCAAAAGAAAAATCTAGAGGTGATCCAGTTGATTTTAATGCCATTGAGGATTTCAATAATATGATAATTAACTGCTCTCTTCTATATCTGGGGCATAAAGGCTCAAGATTTATATTGACTAATAATCAAATCAAAGGTACCATTTTTAGTAGGTTGGATAGAGATATATTCAACCATCAATGGTTCAATCATTTTCCTTCTTCTATATATAACCTTCATTGGAACTGCTCGGATCACGGTGATTTACCTTTGTCCATAAAAACTATTTGGGATGACTGCCCAAACCTTTTATATTTCTCAATATGTGGTGTATTGTCTCTAATATCAAAGATATAATCCAAAACAGTCGGTACCAGCAAATACATGCCCCCTAGTGACTCCTTTTGCCCTTAAATTGAAGAGATTGAAGAGTAGACTTAAAGAGTGGAATAAGGAGCACTTTAAAAATGTGTTCCAGCAGGTCAAAGACCTTGAAGATTCTTTGTTTAATTAAAGAACACCAATTTGAACTCAGCCCCACAGAGACTAATAGAACTGAAATGTTTGAAGTCAAGGTAAGGCTCAATATAGATTTGAGAAGAGAACAAAGTTATTGACATTGTAAGGTGAAATAGTTGTAGCCAAGAGACTTGAATACAAAATTCTCACTCTAAATTAAGGCTGCTAAGAGAAGGTTGGCCATTACTAGAATTAGAAACTCTAATGATCAATGGGAGGAGTTAAAAGAGGAAGTAGAAAAGACTTTCATCAACCACTTTCAATCAGTATAGCAGGAAAAATACAAAGATCTAAATGAAAACCTCTTGTAAGTTATCCCCAAAAGAATAAATGAAGATATGAATGAGCAGTCATCTAAATTTCCCACTGAATTAGAAATTTATTCAATTATTTCAAGCCTAAACCATTCTAGTGCACCTAGTCCAGATGGCTTTGGAGGAGAATTTTATTGTAAATTCTGGGATACCATTAAGCATGGCCTTATTTTGTCTATTCATTCTTTTTTGCAGGCTCTGAAATCCCTAGGAGCTGGACTAGTACCTCTATTTCTCTCATTCCCAAAGTCAAAAACCCCACTCTAGGCTCTCACTTCAGGCCATTTACTCTTTGCAATTACTCTAATAAAATCATTTTTAAGATTTTATATGAGATATTGATAGAGATCTTGCCTAATATCATTTCTTTAAATCAAAGTAGATTTGCCAGAGGGAGAAGCAGTCAACAAAATATTTTACTAGCCCAAGGAATGGTTTACAACATAGGTAAGAAAGCCCATGGATCTAATGTCATCATCAAATTAGACATGGAAAAATCTTATGATCGAATTTATTGGCCATGCCTTTATGAAGTATGTAGAAGATTTGAGTTTAATGAGCTATTTATAGACTTGGTTTGGAGGTTGTTTCAAACAATTGGAATTCTATTATGATCAATGGTCAAAGCAAGGGATTTTTCACCTCTTCTAGGGGTCTTAGGCAGGGTGACCCTTTATCACCTGCTTGATTTATCATAGCAGCTAAAGTTCTGAGCAGGAATCTTTACAATCTCTTTCTTACCAAGAAGGCAACTCCATTCTCTCATCCCTAAAAAAGTTAGTTAATTTTTCACCTTGGATTTGCTGATGTTGTCATAATATTCATGAATGGAGGGAAACAAAACCTTAAAGCTTTGTTTAAGTTGATCAATTCTTTTAAAAACACATCTGGGCAGTTAGTGAATACTTCCAAAAGCTCATTCTTTGTGGATCCTAAGGCTGCAGCCTCAAGGAAACATGCTATTGGCCAATATACTAGTCTGAAATTCAGAAACTTGCCTATTAAGTATCTAGGGTGATTTATTAAAAAAGGTAAGAGTACATTTAATCCATCTTCTGATCTGATTCAAAAAATTAGAGATAAGCTGCATATTTAGTCATATAAGTTAATTTCTTAAGGAGGTAAGCTTACTCTTATAAGGCATGTCCCCTCTTCCATGCCAATATACACCATATCTTCTCTTAACCCTCCAAAAGCAGTCATAAAGATGATAAATGGGATCTTTAGCAAATTCTACCGGGGAGGTTTCTCTAGAGAAAAACCATTCCAATGGACAAAATGGAAAGAAGCCTGCTATCCATTTGAAGAAGGTGGCCTCAACATCATAAGTTTATAAGATATCATCAAGACAAGCTCAATGAAATTATACTGGAACTTCAAGTTTGATAAGGGGCCGTGGGCATCATTTATGAGAATTAAATACCATAATTTGGCTTCCATTAGAACTGGTTCTCCAATCTTTAAAAGAATATGAGCTATTTAGGATCAATTGATAGGTTTATTAAAGAAGACAAGAAAATGTGGATTTTATCCACTTCAGGTGAGTTTGCTTTTTCTTCTACCTTTAATAGTTGTAGACAGTTTAGACCTTCTTCTTGAAGATGGAAATCAAACTAGCACGCTGATTGTCCAATCAAAATCTCAAATTTTACTTGGAAGTTATTGCATAATGTTATTCCTCTTGAAGCTGAAATTCAAAAGATTGGTATTATATTAGCTACAAGGTATAGAGGTTGTGGGGATGATGTTGAATCCATTGATCTTGTTTTCCTCCCTTGTAATATTTCTCAAGAAGTTTGTGACATAACCACACGTCTAATGGAAACTCTAAAGGCACCACACCAATTTAGAGAGAGAAATATAACTAAGCTTTTACTCCAAAGTTCAAGTCCCCAAATGAGGAAGATGAGTGGTCTATTTATAGGATTGGGAGGTGAGAACTAAGGGAGTAACTAACCAATGTATGACTTATTCCCATCTATACAATAAGCCTAATACTTAAGTGTTCACCTAATGCCCATCCTCTATATAGACCAATACAATATGAAATGAAATAAAATAAAATGCAACATAAGAAGAAAATATGATTAACTAATATATGGAGCCGAAAATAAAAGAGGATATGAACGAAATATCCCTTGGATCACATCTTCCAAAAATTTCGTCCTCGAGCGTGTGGGGGAACGCCACCAAAAGGAACACATCATCCATGGGCTCCGCCGCATGCCATGGAAGTCGTCCTCTAACTCGACCCGAATACCGGCTTGAAAAGTGTTGGAGCATTGAAGCCAAGAACATCCAATGAGATCCTTTCACCAGAAAACCATCATCATACCCAAATAAGATAAAATCCATATCAACCGTGGGGGCATACGAAGGGTGAAACTCCAAAAATGGGTCATGGTAGGGGATGGGGACATACATGGAGGGTGGGGGATGAAGTTGGGTGGGGTTATGGGTATAGAGGTGGGATTTTAGAGGGGTCGGGGATAAAAATGGGTTAGGATAGGGTGGAGAGTGAAATTTTGAAGTTTGGGAAGTACTAATGGTTGGAGGAGAGGTAAAAAAAAGGGTGAGGAGGTGAGAGAGAGGTTGTATGTGGGTGGGGAAGGGGTAAAACCCTAGAATTAGGTGGGTGGGGGTAATTCAGGAGTTATTCAGATTAAAAAGGTGGAAAAAAGGGGTTTGGGAGGCTTGGAGGGCTGCCCCATCCCGGCTGGCCGGAGTTCCAAAGGTCCGGTGACCAGAGTTGACCAAATGGGATGAAAATAGAGGGATCGGGTCGTCCGAGGGTGGGTAGTATGGATCTGAAGTCAGATCGTTGATTGGACCATCAGAAGGGGGTGGGGGAAGGGTGCCGACTTCGCCAGAGCCGAGGGAAAAATGGGCGGGAGAGGCTGTTTTAGGGGTATTTTGGGGTGGGGTCTTTGAGGGAAGAGTTAGATCGGGATGAGAAGAGGGCGTGGGAGAAGTTTGGGGGAATTTGGAGGATTTTCGGCGATCGAAAAAGTGACGACTGCAGGAGGCATTAGGGGGCTGGTGGTGGTAGAAGGGTGGTGTAAGGTTGGTGGTGAAATATTAGTGAGTGGGTGGGTAGTTATGGTGGTCATGTAGTGAGTGGTGGAGTTAGGGTTAGGGTTTAGAGGGGGGAGATGAAGATGGGTCTTGGTGGGTGTTTGGGTATGGGGTTAGGGTAGAGTTAGAGTTTTGAAAAAGAGATGCCATGTGTTGGGTGAGGGTGTCCATATGTTGCCTCATGAGGGAGACCATTTCTTATCTCATAAGTTCTTTCATTTGGATAAATCTCTCATCAAGTGGCGCCTTTTTGGGAGCCATTAAATGTGAAAAACGATTTAAATAAAAAAATTATTGCGACACCTCACAAACAAAAATGAAAAAAATCATGGTGACACTTCACACACAATGGGATAGCGACACCTCTCTCTGATACCAATTGACGTAACCACACGTCTAATGGCAACTCTAAAGGCACCATACCAACTTAGAGAGAGAAATATAACTAAGATTTTACTCCAAAGTTCAAGTTCCCAAATGAGGAAGATGAGTGGTCTATTTATAGGATAGGGAGGTGAGCACTAAATGAGTAACTAACCAATGTGGGACTTATTCCCATCTATACAATAAGCCTAATACTCAAGTGTTCACCATCCTCTATATAGACCAATACAATATGAAATGAAATAAAATAAAATGCAACATAAGAAGAAAATATGATTAACTAATATATGGAGCCAAAAATAAAAGAGGATATGACCAAAATATCCCTTGGATCACATCAGTTTGGCTCTACTTTAGCTCTAAAATTGGAGTTAAGTTGAACTTTAATTCATGTCAATCCATTCTTCTTTCATGGTGGCTTAAGTTGCCTTAAAGAGACCACTAGAAGTTAATTTACTATAATCGTCCCTAAGTAATTATGTGGGAAATGTGGAAAGAAAGGACCCAAATTATCCCAAAGAACATAATCAAAAGATTCACCTCTCTGATTTGGGAGATGAGCATGGGTAAAATCTTCAAAGATAAAGGCTACTCAGATGATTTCTTCATTCTCGACCGGTTTAGACTGAAAATAAAACATAGATAGATTCATTTAATCAAATGCTATTGGTTAAAACCTCCATTAGGGAATTTCAAACTTAATATTGATGGATCCTCTAATGGCAACCCAAGTCCTAGTGTGATAGGGGGAGTTATTAGAGATGAAAGAGGCAAGTTTATAGTAGGCTTCAGTTTGACTTTGGGCATAGATTCCTCTCTTCTTGCTGAGACTAAGTCTTTATAGGAAGGTCTTAAATTAATCAATCAACTAAGCATAGATCAGATTCACATTGAATCTGATTAAAAATATTAGCTGAAATTATCTCTAAAAAGACCAATCCTCCTTGGGCAATCAAGGAATTCATTAAAAGGCTTAAATTTCCAAAGTCCTTCACCATCAATCATATACGGAGAGAAAACAATACAATGGTAGATTCACTAGCTTCCAAAGCAGTTACTTATCAACCCACTACTTTCTACTGGTCTTTCAAGGATCTTCCTTCAATTATTAAGGGGCATCTCAATATGGATAGGCAAAGCTTCCCTTAAATTAGAATTCAACATAAATTCTTGTAATGGGGTAGTTTATAAAATCCTAAATTTATTCTTTCTTTTATATTTCTCTTTGCTTGTAATATGGATGGTTATAAATCTCCATCTTTATTGCTTTTATAGATCTAGAGTATTAGGCTTGACCTCTAGATAAACCTCTGATGAAGGTTTGTATGCCACTAAGAGGCTATTTATCTTCTCTTATCATAAATAATACGTGTGGGGGTACTGTCCCTCTTCCCTAAAAAACATCATTTAATTTATGTGCTTTATAATGTGTGGATTCATTAAGATGATATTTGATGTCAACTTGTTACATCTTTGACTCCTTGTTCCCTTTAATGCACATGAGCATGAGCTTATATGAGTATTGCACTTACCTATCACATGCCAATCATAGTGTTTTCATCTCAATTTTGCTTTAAAAACGAACTAAATGTGAAAAATGAGATAATAAAAAGTTGTGCTTGCAAGAACCATTGCCCGAATTTAAAAATATTTTTTTTGAAAAAATTATTATTTTTTAAGCAATGGAATCGAGTTGTGAAAGACAAAATATTTGCGTAAAAAGCCACCATTTGCAAGAAAATAGCCTAAAAAGATTAAAGGCACATAAAAATAGAAATTCTAGGCCATTTTCTTGAACATTGACGCTTCTCTGCAAATGAGCATTAATTTCTTCAAAAATTTGAGAGTTCATCATAATATATGTTAGAATTTGAGGGAGTTAAGTCGAAGATCAATGGGTTTGCACATTCTATAAAAATCTCGAAAACATATTACATAGTTTTGGGCATCATTGGTGTGAAATTCACTTAAGGTCTTGATGTGTTGATTAGGTTAAGTCAATTTCACACGAGTTCACTATTTTTTACACCTAAGGTAGACTTTGAAATATTTTGTTAGTGGTGTCTCAATTTTTCGAGCACATGTGTTATGTTTGTATACATTGATTAACCTATAGAATATGTTCACACCCCTACATTATGTTTCCATGATTTGGGTATTTTTATGTTTCTCCATGGTGTGTTGTATTTGTAAAAATTTTATACTTAAAAATTTTGAAAAATTTCAAAAATAGTTTATGGAGCCTTTGAGATTATCATTGCATGTTCTTCATTCATATATTTTTGTGATGATATCTTTTTCTTACATGTGATTCTCTCCATTTTATTATTTTAGATACTACTCCTTGTCTATTTCGGACAAAATAAAAGGGGGAGAACAAATTACAGGGGAGAATCATGAGTTTGATTTATGGAGAAGTCTTTCTTACGAAGTTTTATTTTATATTTCAAACTCTATGCATCGCGGGTATTTTCTTTGATTCATGTGTGTAGGTAATTTTGGAAGATCATATGCATAGTACACCCGATGAAGACAATGTGTTAAAAACAAGAACAAGAAGAAGTGGAGATTTATAGACATCATTATCTTGTGCCTATCCATTTCTAGGATTTGGGAGGGTATTAGGATATTTTTTTTCCTTTAGGGGATTGTTAATGTAATTTGGATTTTGATTTTATTTTTGTACCGGAATAGCCAAAGGGGTATAATTGTAAGAGCAAATTTTTTGTCATTGATCATATCTTAGGCTTACATTTAGTTTGGCGTATCCCGTTACATTCGACTTAAGCCGTCATGAAGAACTGAATCTCCAACATCTAAGTTCAATGGTTCTCCACTTTATAAAGGTATAAAGATTTTAGGAATTTAAATTTATTCATTAAATTTATTTTGGGATGTTTTATTTTTATTAAATCTGAAATAGGATTTTTTTTAAGTTTTATATCGAGCTATATTTTTTTATTATTATTATTTTTAAATTCACTGACCTCATTCAGACGAGAAGGCTTTCTCGTTCGAACGAGATGTCAAACTCGCTAGTAGGGTCGTTCTATCATTTTATTTAACGAGGGCGTACTGTTTCACTTCGTTTAAACCTTGTTCAAATGAGATAGATGTTTCGTTCGAACGAACTGGTTTTCGTTCAAACGAGCTGATATTCTTTTTCAAACGAGCCTTATTTTTGTTCTAACGAGTTATGTCACCTCGAAATTTGTGTTCGCCTTATAAATACCTGTTTTGTGTTTATATTCTAAGACTTTTACCAGAACGATTTCTGCATACCTGTTGCAAAAGTTTTCACACTTTTATGTTTAGAAAACACTTTTGATTCACACAACTCATCCCAAATAGATTTGTGTGAAACCTTTTAAAGCTTAAAGAGTTTTGTATCCTTACATACACTACTGTTGTAGATAGATCATCTTTATTGCTGACCTTGTGATACTTGGAGGGATCACTGATGAAGATAAACACTGATCGGTGGATACCGAGGGTGGAACGCCGCCTGTGGACTGCTCCAGACAGGTAGTATTCTTTAGAAATTTATGAAGAGGCGCGATGTGATATCAATTTGAGAGTTCACAATATTTTAATGTCTTAAACTTATTTAATTAGATGTCAATCCTCAAACCAATTTTAATTAACCCTAAAACATGCAACTATGTGATTCAAATCAAGCATACAAAGAAATCAAATTTCAGGAAAACACCCTCAAGGAAAAACCTTTTATGTCACTAAAGTTTTGCAAATCGCAACTTACAATACAATATAGAAATAAAGTAATGAATTCCTATGAGAACTCATAAAGACCATAACCTTCAATCAACAATGGCTCCCACGAGAACCACAAGAACCTCAGTCCTCCTCCTTCAACAGTGAATATCCTAGGATTCCACAAGATCAACAATGAAGAAATCTCTCCACAAGAATAACTTTGATATTTAAGTGATTTGGGTTCCAAAAATGATTTAAAAAAGTATTTAAGAATGATTGTTTGAATCAAAAAGTTTTTTTGCCCTATAAAAAGTGAAGGTATGTAGTTTTTGTAAATAAAAAGTATTAAAAAATTTATTCATGAAAGTAGATATTTATAGGTGGACATAAATTTTGAGGTGGCAAAAAGTCGTTAGAACGAGATCATTTGGTCGTTCGAACAAGATGTCACCATCTAACGACTTTCAAAACTAAAACAATACGCCTTCATTTGAACCACATTAGATATAGGCCATCAAATGACATATCAAACGACATAGGCAGGTCATTCGAACGACAAGGCCAAGTCATTCTAATGACCGTAGGCAAAAATTAATTTTTAAGTTTAAAACGTTATTTCGAAAAACTGTTTGAAAATGCCTTATTTTTTACAAAAATCAGTTTAGAAAAAGATCCCAATACTTTGATAAAAATATACGTAAGAAAAAACAAAATCCATACCAAATATATGTGACAATGTGGAGATGTTGAAGATGCTTGATAATTGGATTCGTCTTCTTGAACGTGTGAACGTGAATTGTCTTGACGAATGTAACGGGATACGCCATACTCAATGTAAACTAGATGCTAGGGATAAGAATGGAAAATATGTCCTTACAAAATGTCCTCCCATGGCTATGTCGGTACAAAATAAAAAATTTGAATTATCTAATAAAAATCCTATACAAATCTAATACCCTCCCAGACACTCAAAACTGGAAAGATAGTAAATTATACAAGTCTTCAAAATCTTGAACTTTTAAGTCTTCAAATCTCTAGCTTTCTCTTGATCTTCTTTTTGGGAGCATGTAATAGCCCGTATTTCTGCGTATTTAGAATTTAATTAATTCGATAATTAATTCGTTTTATGTTAAATTACATGAGTGACGTAATTTAATTTAATTAAATAATAACATGTTCATTAAATATTAATTGAGAGATAAATAATGATTAATATTATGTTATAAATTTACTAAGTAAATAGTAAATAAATTATGGAAATTATTACGCATAATAGAGAGTGATGTTAGTGTAATTAGATTTTATCTCAACCGGGAGTCGAGTGTAGACTAAATTGAGGTCGAGGTAGAATATATATATATATATATATATATATATATATATATATTTTAAGTGACTCGAAAAATGATTTAGAGGTCATGGATGATTCTGAAAGGGCCGAAATAGTCGGAATAGTATACTCGGGGTATCGATTGGGTCCCGGGGCATTTTACGACTAAACTGGCACCATATGGGGGTATTTTAGCCATTTAGTATCGCAGGGTTAATAGATCTACAAATTTTATATCCTTATATCAGATGATAGGAGGGTGAGTCTAGGGTTAGAAACTTAAAAACTAAAGAGAGGCCATTAGAGAAAAAAGAGAGGCCATTCTTGAAGCTTAAGGAAGAGTTATTGAGAGATTCAAATGATTCTTGCACCACAACCAACTTTGGAGGGAGGATTAGAAGATAAGACCAACACAATCAAACCCAACACCAAATCACGAAATCAGATCACCTAATCCGATGTAAGTGATTATTTATGGTTTTTCTTTGAAGTTGTAATGCCCATGTGAGAATAGGGTTGATTATATTGACATAAATGACGAAACTTGAATTTAAAGTGAATTGAATCATTATTCTGGGAAGGAATTTATGTAGACTGAATTTATGCGATACGAAATTTAATCACGAGTAATGATTTAAATTAGAAAAATCTAGGTTTTATGTTGGATATGAATAAAGAACATAGAAATCTAGGTTTTGTTGAGGAATAGATGATTTAATCCGTTCTTGAATAGAAATCGTAATGTTTTGGTGTTAAAATTACGTTAGAAATCATCGTAATGCACGTATAAAACGTTTCGGACAATTGGTTTTACGTTTGGTAAAGGATCATGGGAGTTATGTGTAAGAAAATGGTGAAAAACGCAAATATCCCAACGAAAAAGACGATATGGAGCATTTCGAATCGATTCGGCTCAGGGGCGAATCGATTTAGAAAGAGAATCGTTTTGGCCCCCTAGGCGAATCGATTTCCCAAAAAATGTAAAATTTCTCTTTTTAAGCCTAGAACTCCTAAATTTTTATCGAGGAAACTTTTGGGACTTGGTTAAAATATAATGAGGGACTTATTATATTGCAGTAGGCCTATGATTGGGTTATGGATTAGTATTAATGAGAGGATTAAGGTGATGAGATAACGGGATTAAATTGTAACATAATTTATTCGAGAGAATGAGAATGAGTTACGAAAATTTCGAATGAGTTTAAATTCATGGACTAGTAGGTATGGATAGGATAGCCACTGAAATGATGTAAGGGGTAAGTAGGACATTTAAAGTAGAGAATAATACTCGATTAAATGTGACAGTGAGAATAATCATAAATTGAAAGTACGGGAAGTATTCTTGTGATGTATATACTACATACGAACGATGATATTTGTTTTGTGTGTATACCTACTGATTATAATACATTTACATAAGTGATGTGCGTACCTATTATATGACCGGTGTTAAGTGTTTGCATACCTACGCTGCTTGCTATCACGGAGGTTTTCGCGCATAGGACGATCCCACCTTGACAATTCCAGTGAGGTCTGGATTAGTGCCCCAGATCATAGAACTTAGGCAGATCACTATATGATGTGTAGTAGTGGGATCGGCGGGTCATTTGGGTACGTTAAGTATGGGCATAGCCCAAAGACTGAGAACTATGTTCGCCTCCATTATGTGTTATTTGATTTTGGGTTCGAGGAGACATACTGAACCAGTGGCCCTTAATGTAATAAGAGAGATACATGGACTTGATAGCAGAGTATGCCCGTATAAATAGTGGTCATCCGAAGGGGCGCCGTAACAGTATATATTAGTGTGTAAAATATATACAAATGTGAATATTCTACTTACGTGTGACAATAGATAATATATCTCATATATCTAATGAATAAATTAATTAATGAAACTTAATTAAATGGTTAAGAAAATAACTTCTGTAAAATGTTACATATGAAGCTAATAACATACGAGAAGTATTAATTTGAATAGAGTACTGTATAGGCGGTACGGGGTGTTGAAAATCAGTTAGATACGTATGTCTAGTTAGCTTGGGTAGTATACCTAGGTGGGATAAGTAAATAATGTTAGGCATGCACTATAGATGAGAGGTGAGGAAACTCAAGAGGGTGTATGTAAACCTAACATGTGTAATAAATAACTGATTTTTAAACTGTGATAAATACTTGCTAAATGTTTTCAAAATATTTTGGGTTCTAACCCTTGCTGTAAATATTTTAAAAACCTTTTAGGTGTCCAGCCACATGGATGCCAGACTTGATTATTCTATTCCAAGGATGCGTAGCTGCAGCATATGTGGATGCATGTAAAATTCGAACTAGACGCTGTTCATTCCTAGATTAAGATTTCATTATTCAGTATTTCATTTTGGGCGTGTTTCCCTCAGTACTTATTCAGATTTTTAGTTCAGATTCATTTTCGTATTTATTTAGTTATTTATCTGTTGGATTATTATTTGGATTTGGGTTTTGTAGCCAATAGTTTATTCGGTAAGACTTTTATTGATTTATTTATATTGTGAGATGGTTTGGACTCTTGTATGGTGTGAATGAGTTAAATTTGTTTTTTTGCATTTTTCGGTTATCTATTTAATGAAAAATAAAATTTGGCACCGGCTTAATTTGACTTAGGTGATTAGTAATTTAAAATGTTTTCGACAGGGATGCTAAGAATGAACTAAATGATAAACCTGTTTTAATTTAATAAAGGACTGATCACCCGGTATTTAATTAGACGGGGTGTCACAAATCTGTCAAATGTGTGCTTTTAAATTTCCCTTCAAAGTGTACCTACATAACATATACAAAGAAAATACCTTCGTGACGTATCGAGTTTGAAATAAGATAAATCATAAATCAAATAAAATCTAATCAAGTCTCCCCCATAAATCAAGCTCTCTCCCCCCCTCCCCCAATAATTCGTTCTCCCCCTTTTTATTTCTCCGATATAGACAAGGAAAAGAATGAAAAATAATAAACCAGAGTGTGTCACAACAAATATAGAGTATCATCACAAATATATAGCAATAATAATCAAATAATGATAAACTAAGCAAAACCAACTATTTTGAATTTTTCAAATTTTTTCTCAAGCAACAAAATTTTGAAAAAAACAACACACACCATGAACTAACACTAAGATAGCCAAATCATGGAAACGAAATGAATGGGTGTGAACAAATTATATAGGAAAATTAACTCAAACAATCATAACATATGTGCATGATGAATTTTGTATACTCCTAACGAATGAACTCAAAGTCGTCCTTAGGTGTAAAAATATTGAATTTATATGATATCGACTCAATCTAATCAATAAATAAAAGTCTAAAATGATTTTAACACCAATAAATCCTATATACACCACATTCTAGGAACCTCTAAGTCTTTCCTTAGGTCCCTAGCACCTCCCCATTCAACGCAAACATTAGATTATACTCCGAGTACCGGTCTAGAGGCCATCGGGCGCTTTCGGTCCCCGTTTGACTCCAGTCAACTTCATCGTCAGAGTGAAATCTCAATGAATCTTTGAAGGTCTAGGAATCCTCATTCCAACGGACCGCCCCATGCACAAATCGATATAACGGTTAGGACGAATGAACCATTTTACTACCAAAAATTGATTTGGAGGCCATTGGGAGCTCCCGAGCTCCGATTTGAACCCAATCAACTTCATCGTCAAGGTGAAAGATCAATGAATCTTCAAAGGGAACTGAAACCCCTTTTTAATGGTCCACCCCGTGCGTGAAATAACGTAACCGTTCGGACAAATGACCCATTTTCCCACGAAAATTAATCTAGAGGCCACCAGGCGCTCCCAAGCTTCGTTTGACCAAAATCAACTCTTTAGATCGAATGAGACTAAATGAATATTTTAATGGAACCGAATAAACTTTTCAACAGTCATTCCTACGCATGAATCATCCTTACAGTACGGACGGATGATTCATTTTACTTTGAAAGGTCACTGGACGCTTTTGGTCCCCATTTGACCAAAGTCAACTCTCTAAACTAAGCAAATATCTTTAGAATGTTGAAGTTCCTCGCATAACCTTTCTAATGGTATGTCCCGTGCACAATTCGAACTTATAATTTGTACGAATGTTCCATTACCATCCGACGATCTCCTGTCCAAAGGACCGACGAGCGCTTCCGAGCCCCATTTGATTAAAAGTCAACTCCCAAACCTGGGAGCAGCCCAAAGGATTCTTAAAGGTCTCTGCATTACCTTTCTAACGGTATGCCCCGTGCACGATTTGGATTTATGGATTGTGTTGTATGACCCTTTTTTTGGAAAAATCTGCACGAGACTAACGATTGGCAGGTCCATTTTCTTGCCTATCGACAGTGTGTCTTGGATCACTTATCGATTGGCAGGTTCAGAGCTATGCCAATCAGTAGTCCCCTACTCTATATAAGTAGTTCATGATCTCACTTTCAAGTCATACCTCAGATCCATCAATATCACTGATCTCAGCAATATTCTTCTGCAATCAACGAAGTTTCCTTGTGTGAAATTCTTCTCCACCTTTCGTTCCCATCATTCTCATACCCAATTTAGTAAAAATATCCTTCTCTATCATCCAATATTCATCCCATCTTGCAAGGAAGCTCATCAAAGATCAAGGTCAAGCTTCAAGTCTCCAAATAAGGTCCAAACATTCTTCCTTCTCTTTAAATTTCTTTAGTTTCGCATTAGTTATATAAATTCTCAATTTATCTTTACATTAGATCACAAACATTAATACCTCATTCTTTATTAGTTATATTGAACATAATTTATTCTCTATAAAAAAACGAAAAAGAAAGAAAAAGAGGGTTACACCTATAAATTTCGACGGGATTCTTCATTACAATTTCTTAAAACTAAAAATATATTTTCTACACACACATATATATAATAAACTCCCGTTTGAATCTATGGGATAGACCCCACCCTTATGCTGCATGTGAACTACGTGAACTTTGATGCCTTTATAGTCTATATAGGTGTTTCGAGTTAAAATCTGAGACTCGAGTCCTATTTTCATATTTTCATCCTTTTCATATTTTATCCATATATCATTCATATATATCATACATGTGATTCATAATTGCATCTTATCTAACACATATTATTATTTCATCATAACGATCAATATCTCGATAAGCGTATACATCCTATTTTTAAATATTATTTTAGGAACATTCCTTTGGATGACCTCACTCCATCTTTTCCATGATGCTAGTCAAGCAATTCCGATCTCCACTTATACACACACACACACACACACACTTCACGGATAAATTAGGAAAAATAGTAACACAATCCTATGAGAGATTGAAAGGGATGGATGGGTGCCTAACACCTTTCCATTCCGTAACTTAGCCCCCGAACCTCTAAACTATTGGTTTCGTAAGCATTAGTTAGTCTTTGATGTCGCTCTCTCGAGGCGACAACACGTTCTTTTGCCCGTTTTGTGCAAAATAGGTTGGTGACTCCATCTCTTTACATTACCCCACATCGAAGATGACTGAAGCACCCATTTGAGTAGTGATGGGGTGCGAGACCTTTATTTCCTCCCGAAGCGGCCCATGCGTGGAGAGGGAAAAAGGGGGAAGAGATCTCTGGGATGGACACAGTGGCGACTCTGCTAGGAACTTACTCGTCATAAGGGTGATAAACTCTATTAGCATGGGTGTTATAATTTTTTCTTGTGTGCGTATGCACCTACATGTATGTTCCTTTTTTTCACCTCTATAATTTCTTGTATATATATATCTCATTCTTATATCACTCTTCACTCACTCACTTGTATATTCTCTCCATGTACACCTCACACTACTTACATGTAGGATTACTTATATCCACATGCCTCACACACCGCTTAGAATATCCATGCTTAGGTGTCACTAACACACACCTCCATTTATCATACTTATCCATGCTCACTTATCACCTACCAGTCGTAGAATATCCATGTTTAGGTTCACTACCACACACTCTCACGTATCCATGCTTAGTGTAATCTTCATGCTCCATTCTAGATTTACTTTTCATGATACTTTCACATTCTTCCTTATTAGAATAATGCTCATTATGCCAAATAAAATACTCCATCCATAATATATTAATCAAGAATCATGCATTTTGCACACTACATCACCAAGATAATGGCTATTGACCAAAATTTATCACGTACTTTAGGGTTACTTTATGACGGGTGCTAGTCCGACAGGTCGTAGTTAGCCTAAGCAATATGACTCTCACCTTCCATTGGTCAAGTACCTTCGATGTATATCGAACGGTTTCTCTCGCATCATACCGCCTGACCAAAGTCATGATGGGAGGTATATATCAAGGACCTCGTTCATGTATGTCGAGTATATCAAATTTGCTCTCACACGTACTGTCCCTACGAGGTATATAGTGAGGAAATTCACATACACTAAAGTTTATCAAATGTCTTGTTCACACCTACTGATTGCTCTCAAAAGCAAGCCATATATCGTGAAAGTCACGCTAAAGGGGGGAAACTTTCCACTAACCCAACAACTGCATACCCTCATAAAGGCGTTAAACTTAGGGCACTCATATTTAGATTGCCGGTTACTTCTCAAAACTCTGTCGAAATGCTGGGTCGGCATGCTGCCCAAATTTTTGTGCAATTTCATCAATTTTCAAAACGGGACCTGTCGATGCGCTTGGCAATAAGTCAAACCGTGATTTACATATTTTTCAAACCCAATTTTCCCAGGCTTGGGTCTCGTACGACATTTCTTTTTGCATTTAGGTAAACCTAATACAATTCATAACATAATAAATAATAATCATGTTAAGACCATTCCCTCTCTTTCCCTCATTCTTTATCAAAAGTTTCAAAAAACATTTCCCCCTCTTTTATCAAAATACCGAAAATGTTTTTCTTCCATTGATCATAAATGTAAAAAAAAAATTCCTTCCTTCTATAAAAAATATACCAGAAATATTTTCTCCTTCCCTTTCCAAAAAATGTCAAAAATATTTTCTTCTTTTCCAATAAAATTTCTCCTTCTTCTCCTTTAAAAATTAATTTGAATCATTTTCCTTCTAAGGTCGATCGCATACCCGACCCTTGTATTTCCTCCCTATTGGCTTCGGTCTTCTGTTGAACCACCCTAAGGCATCATCAGACCTCCCGCTACTTTCTTCGTGTTCATAATCCACCTTCACCAGCTGTCCATGGAGAACACAGGCCCAGTACCAAATGTGCAGCTTAATTTGATGACAGTCCTAGTCCAACTTATCGCTAAGATTGAAAACCTTCAAACCGAGGTTCACGAGATGTAGTGAAATCGAATCCCAGTTCTCGAGGAGCCTGAGGTCCTCTTTTCTCATGTTATGGGTCCACCCACATCTGGACCTATTTGGGTCCGAGAAGAATATCTGCATGCACCATGTCCGGACGACAATAGGAGGACAATATTATCCCCATTTTCGAGCCCTCCATAAAGCAGGAGTGGATATTGAAGAAAGTATTGATAAGATAGATGTTGAGGCAAATAAAGTACCTAGATAGTTCACTCCAAGAAAATACGATAAGCGTGTCAATACCACAGTCTCAACCAGCAACAACATCTCACAGCCTGCTACCTCTTGGTCGCCAGAAACCCATGCTAACCCAGTCATAAAACTAGCATCTCATGGAAGATAACTTTAAGGCACACTACCCAACTTAAAACAAAATTCCCTAAGGTTTCCTCTTTTGTTGTAATGGGAACAAACATATACGGGCTTAAGGAACACCTTGTAATACCCCGTAATTTTTAGAAATAAAATACTAAGGTATAAATGGATTTAATGATTTCGGATTTATTTTGAGAATAAATTAAATTGGGAATATTTGAGATTTAAGCGAGAAATTTTTATTTAAGCAAACATTATGATTTTTATAAAAATAAAACTCAACTGGACGTAATGGGTTTGCGAGTGAAAAACAAATAACACATAAATAAATTTTTGGGCGCGTGTCGTTTTAGCATAATAAAATGTTCCAGTGAAATAAAAATAATTGGGATGCATTTTGGGAAGCGCTAGAGACTCAGTGTAGTGTTTTAAATATTTAAAATTGGTCCCAGGATATTGGTATATGAGTTGGGGAACTTTTGGTCTAGTTGGGTTATGGATTCAGGCTTATTTGGAGGTCCAAAAGTTGGCCTTAGGGCCCAACTAGGGATTAACGCTAATTAAGAGTTTAAGTGATGGTAAACCACTCCCCCACTATCATTCCACAAAACCTAGATTAGCATCCACATGAGAGAAAAGGGAGAAACACCAAGAGAAGGAAAAAGAGGCAAGAACAAAGAAGAAATCAAGGGCTTTCAAGGAGTTTCCTCTTCTACAATTTTAAGGCAAGAATTCTCTTACTTAATTTATGCTTTACAATTTCTTTCTTGATGCATATGATTATTTCCTTTGGATTTATGAGATTTAGGTCTTGATGTATTTCTTTTAATGATGATTCGCACATGTAGAGGGTTAAATTATAAGTAGAAATCGTCCCAGAAATTAGGTATCGTAAATCTCAAATTTGATGGTAGAATCCTTAGGATCTTTGTTATTAAATTCAGGATACTTGATTAATTAATGTATAGGGCGTTGCTATAAATTTTGGGACTGAAATTGCGATAGAAATTCCATGATAGATACCCATATTTTGAGTTAAATAGGACTACAATTTGGAAATGATTTAAGCGTTAGAACTCTTAATAAACATTTTTATCTTTTGGTGGTTTTAGTGTATCAGGTTGAGATTATTTTTGGATTCAGACACATAAGTTCTAGGGTTTAAATTTTGGGATTGGATTAATAAAGTTTTGGGTTCCTCGTTATTGATTTGGGTGAAGTTGTTTTGGGATAAAAACAACGGTTCTGGGTTAAGGTGGCAAACTTGGGATGAAGGGATGAAGAAGCAGTGGCATAAATGAAAAGGGTTGGGCTTTACAGTCATTTGAACGACTTAAAGTCTCGTTCGAGCAACACCTAGGGTCATTTGAACGAACTAGTGTTTTGTTCAAACGACGTGATAAAGTTTTCTCTGGTTTTATTCTACAGTTCATTCTTTTTATTGTTTAGCTTTGGATTTACTCGACATTCCAATTTCCTTCAGTTGTTTTACTTGGCACAGTATCTGGCAGCTCGTGCCCTTTTTGTGGGTTTGTTTGGTATTTTAAATTTTGGGACTAAGGGGGATTTAATTGGCGAAATATTAATTGGAGGAAAATACCTAGGATGTTCGGAGAAGGGTATTAAGAAATTTTAACAGTAATAAGGGTATTGGGCCTGGGATTTTAGTTGCGGGTATTTTATGAGTCCAAGCGAGTGAGTGGGATCGGGTTTGGGAAAATAATGAGTTTATTAAAATACGAATGTTCCCACATTAAATAGGGAAATTACATTTAACTAGTTAGTCAAATAAATTTTATGGGATGGAATTAATAATTTATTATATGGTAAATTATTAATAAATGGAAAATGTTGTGGACCTTGGTTAGATTTTTTTGGTAATTATGGAGTAATTACCCTTACATATTATATGGAATAATAATAAGTACTGTTATATATTTGTGTGTGGACATACCAGTGGACCGTCCTAACGGCTTGGGGGTTCACGCATTCGGGCCGTAGACCACATGTCGACACAGGTGGGCTTAACGATGTGTAGGCCATATAGGTACTACGTAGAGGCTCCACCCTCGAGGGGTAGGTGTGGCGCTGACCCTTCCTGTATCACCGTCGGGTATGGGTTGTATACAGGTGCCCTCCGTAGGGAACGCCCCCAACTTATGTGTTTTTTTTTGTGTCCGCTTAGGATATAGGGTTTCCTTCGGACTTGCCGATAGAGCACAAACTAGACACCTACGGTAGATGCTCTTGTGTGTCATATATATCGAAGTACATCTATTATAAGTTCCCCGAATACTATAGGAATATATTAATTGTCTATGGACGTGTATAAATTAAAATTATGATAATTTATTGCATAATGGATGTTTATGCTTCTTATGTGGAAATTATGAGACTGGGAAATTGTGGAAATGGATGATTAAATGTAGTCGGTACACTACAATCATTTAACCAATTTATTTAAAATTGATATGTAGTCGTAGTTATTATTTGAGGATTTTTGGGATGCGAGACATGCCACAATTAGATGAGGGGTGAGGTGTTACATGCATGTGAGTGATGAAGGGGGGGGGGGGGGGTAATTATTGTGCATTGACTGTATTATTGTATCATAAATTAAATAAGTTAAGTCTTGAACATCTCGGGCTCTAACCCAAATTATAAATGTTCCCCCCCCCCCCCCCAAGTTATTTATATACATGGATAGCAGGATTGTTGATGTACTAGCCTTGCGATCTCTCGGTGCTTAGCAGATTTTCAAATTTTTACTCTAGCCCAGGTGCTATTCTGTCAGAGTTCGGATATTTTATTTAGAAAATTTGTAAGGGCATAAGCCTAAGTTTTATTTATTTATTTACATTATGCTGGAGTTGTAATATTTACTTGCAACTAAATTCATTACTTTAGTTGGTTTAGTTGAGTTAAATTATTGTCATTAAGATATTCATAAAGTTTAAAATATCGGTCTTTTTAAATAACAATATTTATATTACGATGTGTTGAGAATGATATTAATTGATTGACAAACCCCATCTTTGGCGTATCGTGCATGGCCAGCCTTTACGGGAGAAAATGGGGGTTGTTACACGCCTCTCTTAAAACGTCTAGGACGCGCTCTCCTATGGAGAAATATACGCCTAAGTAGTTTAGGTTGATAGCCAGAAGGATCTGTAACAAACTCGAGAACCGGCTAGGGTGTCGTATAGGAAGTGGATGCATCGTCATAACCTATTCCTAATATCTCAATCACAAGTGGTAACTAGAAGAATCTTTCCAACCTTCTTATATGCGTAGTGACCTTGACCTCCCAGGCACATTCGAGATCTCTCTCGAGTTGGGATACATGGGCTTCTATATTCTCATGAGTCTCCAATGAAGATTAAAGATCTCCCGTAAGACTAGTCACGGTGTTGGTCAATTCACTTTTTCCTGGCCTAAGATGATCAAATGCTCACACAAAGAAACCTTCACCTTCTCAAGTTGACTCATCGACGCCTCACACACCCTAAAAAATTTCACCTCTCTCTCGAAATCTCACACCTTAAGACTCAATTATTTATTCAAGTTTTTAGTTTTCAACGTCTCGATGTACAAATCACTAAATGCTTTTTGGAGATCTCATTCGCCTTCACTTGTAATCTCACCCTCACACTCACTCGAATGGCTCAAAACATCATCGAGGCTCTCACGTTTACAAGCATCCTCATCGTCGTGGGATAAACTAGATGTGCTCACGTGACTAGTCATGAAAGCAACGCACTCCCCTAAAATCATCCAACTCGATGTCATTATCGCTAAGATTAGCCATATTAGCAACTTTCGTTCCTTTTCTCTTTAGCACAGTGGGACACTTAAATGCCTAGTGCCCTTTACCCTTGCACTCAAAATACCTTATATCTTCCTATTTCTCGTCTCTATCCTTGACCTCATCTTTCTTTTTGTTTTTCTCAAAAATATTTTTATTGGAAGAATTTTCTTTGGAAAATTTGAGAAACGTTTTGAAAATTTTCGCAAATAAGTCCAAGTCGTTGAAATATGAAAAACGTGTGATATCGATTAATACTAACTCGCAAGTTTCCAATCAAACCTTATTTAATTAGGGTCTATCTTTAAACAAACTGAATTTATCCCCTAAACATGCATCTATGTGTGTGCGTGTGTCAACTCATAAATAGATAAAGTATGTGACACAAATATTCAAGAAAAATCCTCGAAGGGCAAAACCTTTCATTTTCACTATAATTTACTGAAAATAAGAGCGACATACGAAATACCCTCAGGCGTCGGTTTCGATGTCTCGACTGAAATCTGTCGCAGGAACTCCAGGTCGTCAGCAATGAAGAAGAAAACGGCTTCTCCACAAGTGTGAACTTTATAAGGACTCCCTCCACAATAACACGTAGCTGTCGGTTGTAGAGTTTTCCCCACAAAGAATAAACCAAAGCAAAATATGTTCTTGGGTTCCACAAAACAATTCACATAAAAGTAATTAGGATTTTGTGAATTAAAAATAAAATATTTGAACCCTTAAAATTGTTGGAGAAAAACTTTATGCCAAAAGGTATTGAATTAAATCTGGGCCGATATGCAAAAATTTCAAAAGATAAAACTCTTCAAAGCTAGGAACTATTCTCCACGTCTTTCAAAACAAGGCTGAAATGCCTTTTTATAGGAATTTGAGGCGGTCAAAGAGATCAGCATTAAAGCAGCGTGTCAGCCAAAAAGACACCTCGCTCGAACGAAAACCCCATCTCGCTCGAACGAGATCACGTGTCGTTCAAACGACTACGCGCGACATCCACATGTCGTTCGAACGATCTCGCTTGAACGACCTTGGCGTCAAAATCGAGGAACGTCTGCTGCCTTAATGCCTTAGAAATTTTTCAAAACTTTTTCCAAAACTTTTTCAAAAATCAATGTTTTCTAAAGCAGTAATAAAACCTTTTCAAAAACAAAATTTTCTAAAACAGTAATAAAACCCTTTTTATAAAAAACATTTTTAGATAAAAGCTTTTTAAAACTCCTTTTAAACCCAACACTCTTAATATGAAATGTATATGAAACTTTAAAACATTATCTTACCAAAGTTCATATGGTTGGGCTTGAATATTGAAGACAACTTGTAATTCGGTTTCGTCTTTTGTAGATGCAATCTTCTTAATTCTTCGACGACTTGTAGCGCTATATGACATAATTAATTGTGATGGACTTATTAAAAATATGTCCTTAAAAATCTACCCCTATGTCTATGACGATACGTACATAAAAACATATGAATTATCAAATACCAAAATGCCTATACAAATCTACCCTCCCATGAATCCCAAAACTGAAAAGGTAAAATTTGTAAGTTCTCAAATTTCTAGTTCTCAAATTTCTCTTCAACATCAAAACTCTCAAATCTTTTATCATCAGGGTGTGTAACATCATGATCTTCAATATCTATACCTACACGCATGAGATTAAGCAAAAAACCTTCGTGACGCATCGAGTTTGAAATGATATAATAATAAAGTATTAATAAATCAAATCTCCCCCATAATGCAAAAACTCCCCCATAGCATGATAATTCTTTCTCCCCCTTTTTTATGATGTCCCCAAATAGACAGATAAGAAGAAACAATCAAAACATGGAGTGTCATGACAAAATGCATAGCAAACAAAGATCAAGCTATGCGCATGCAAAGGTATGTCCCAAAAACATCCCCAAACTATTTTTGGATTTTTTTCGATTTTTTTAACAAAAATAGGATACAAAAAAAACCACACCATGGATTTAAACTCAAACAACCAAGTCATGAAAATGGAAAGTATGGGTGTGAACACATTCGATAGGTAAATAAACTTAATCAATCATATGTGCACGATGAATACGTATACTCCTGACGAATGAACATCAAAAGTATCCTTAGGTGTAAAAAATTGGTGAATTTAGATGATATCGTCTTATGCAAATCAACAAATCAAAGTCAAAGTGATTTCCACACCAATAATGCCCAAAACTATTTAGCTCTTTTTCAAGATTTTGAAGGACGTGCAAACCCGTTTTAATTCTCCAACCAAACTCCCTCAAAAATATTTTCTTTTAGAGGTGTTAAACTAAATTCTCAAACTTTGGAGAATTGATGCAAAAACCTAAATGGCCCATAATTGGCAATAATTTCTTTTTATTGCCTTTAAATTTTTTGGGGCTCTTTTAAACCTCTTTGGACCCCGGATAATAAAATTCCTCAATTTTTTAGGTCCAATTTAAATGGAGGCTTAATCGCAAAGAATAAATGATAATCTTTTGTTGCCCTAAAGGGAAAAACTTTTTATTTCACTAAAGTTTTGCAAATCTCGACTTACAATACAATAGAGAAATACAACAACGAATTCCCATGAGACCGCAACCTTCAATAAACAACGGCTCCCACGAGAACCACAAGAACCTCAGTCCTCCTCCTTCAACAGTGAATACCCTTGGGTTCCACAAGATCAATAATGAAGAAATCTCTCCACAATAATAACTTCGATATAGAAGTGATTTGGTTTCCAAAGATGATTCACAAAAGCATTTGGGAATGATTGTGTGAATCAAAAAGTGTTTTTGCCCTAGAAAACGTGAAGACTATTTGCAGCAAGTCTGTAGTTTTTATAAATCAAGTCTTAGCATATTTCTTCATGAAAGCGGGTATTTATAAGCGAATATAAAAAGTCATTCGAACTAGATCATTAGGTCATTCTAAGGAGGTGTCTATCTCGTTAGAAGCGACCATTTAACGACCCATCAAGCGACCTTCAAAAAAAAAAATAGTACGCCTTCGTTTGAACCATATTAGATGTAGGACATCAAAAGACATATCAAACGACATAGGCATGTCATTCGAACGACAAGGCCAAGTCATTTTAACGACTGCAGGCAAAAATTAATTCTTAAGTTTAAAACGCTGTTTCAAAAAACTATTTGAAAACCCGTTTTGGCAAAAATCAATTTAGAAAAATATCCCGATACTTAATAAAAAACTACGTAACACAAAATAAAATCCATACCAAATATACGTGATGATGTGGAGATGTTGAAGATGCTTGATAATTAGATTCGTCTTCTTGAACGTGTGAACGTGAATTGTTTTAACGGATGTAGCGGGATACGTCATACTCAATGTAAACTAGATGCTAGGGACAATAATGGAAAAATATATCCGTACAATTTGTAAAGACTAGTGCATTATACTGGTGGCTCGTATTAAGTAGTATTGTAAGTCGACTATGTTGTATCATTTCTAAACTGTTGAAATAAAAGGTTTTACCATAAGGGATTTTTCATCAAACTTTGTCTTTGTTGATTGCGTGATTTACTTTATTTGTTTTACCACCTAGATACATGTATTAGGATATAAATATAAAATTTGGATTTGTGTCTGGTGGAAATTTAATTATATAAACTATTCCATTAAGATTGAGATAGCGCACTCTTAAGCATTTTATCTGAATGAACTTATTTTTGGTTTGAACGAGAATGCTAATTTAGGTCAAGCGAACCTTGATTCTCATTTGAACGAACTGTCTCAAAAAATGTGTTGCCTCAAAAATCTTATTTTTTTTATAAATTCTTAGGTCTGGGATTAGTTTTCTAAGGGGGATTTTTGCAAAAACGATTTTCCAAGTTATATCTTGTGCCTCCCAAACCCTAGTTTTCAAGTTTGAGATATAAGAATCCTACATCTATATGTCACTTGACATGTCTTCTGTGTTGAACCATATCTGTTTTCTCTTCATATTGTGAGCATTTTAAGCGGTGGAGACTGTTTTTGTGTTGAACAGCATCTAGACAAGTCACGAGAAAAGTAAGATTGGTGGGATAACAAGATGTGGGAACGTGCCTGAGTTATAGGTCTATTGGAAGGCATCCAGCAGTGAATCGGAAAAAGGTTACAAGGATCAAGTAAGCTCATAAAGGCTTGCTGGAATTGAGTTTGTGAGTAAGTCTAAATTGGTCTGGTAAAACTTCTTATATCGTAGTAGACTTGTGTGGATGGGTCGTCCGAGGTTTTCTCGTTGTGGATTTTCCTCGTACATCTCTGTGTTCTGATATACTTATTTATTCTTGCTTACATTCACCCATATGCATGATTAGGTTAAGGTTAAAATTGATAAAAATTGGTTAACACAACAGTTATGGCTTATTCGATGCAAAGTTTATTAGAACTACAAAAATTAAAATTTGGTTGTGGTTCTATACAAACCCCTAGGTCACATTATCCTTCTGATAAGTCATTCAAAATTCCAAATCACAGGGTGACACACAATATATGGTTTTATATGTAAGAAGTGTGTTGAGAAAGAATACCCACAAAGGAGCTCAGAAGAAAAACATGGGTTCTAAAGCAGATCAAACTTTAATGCAAAACCAATGAGATCCATCTCCCTCAACATTATTGGAAGAATAAAGACATCCCCAAAACTAACTTAACTTAAAAAACTTGTACTCATTAAATATATATGGTAGAAGTATAGGATAAAGCGTGTAAAGCTCTCTCAAAATAAGTAAGATATACGTGAAAATATATAGAGAAAAAGTTGAGAAAATATTTTGGCAGAGTTTCTCTAAGGTTTCAAAAAATACTCTCTCCCAAAACAAGTGAACTGAGCCCTATATTTATATAGACAGTAGTAAGAGCTTAGTTAAACATGTAAATACTCAAACAATAAGGGAAGATAAGTAAACAATCACATCCACTGAATGGTACAAAAGGAATCACACAAAAGCCCAAGTGGTGGGGAAAATATGTAAACCACAAACGTACAGAGAGGGTCAAAAGGTCAAGCCACCACAGACACAATGGCAAAATGACTTCCCTCACAGCACGTGGCAAAGCCACTTGAAATTTTTTTGAGCTTTTTAAATTTCGGAGATTTAAATTACGAAAGTTATTTATTTATTTTCATTAAATATATAAATCACCTATAATAAAATCAAAAAAATTATATAAACATATGAAAATTAGTTTTTAGAATCTGAAAAATTATAAAACTAAGAAAAACAAGAATATAAAAATATTTAAATATACAATACATATAAAATGTATAAATAAAAAAATATACAATATATAACACAAATTCAATTTAGGGTTTTATAAATTTAGAAAATTTGATTTTAAAAATTCTTAGCAAAATATTCTTAGGAATATATTCTGAGTGTACCATGAAACCTAAGGTATTAGGGTTGTTGTTACAAAATTAAACCAAAAAAAATAAGAGGGAGAGGTGAAGGTACTTTCTATCTACCCTTTTGGTCAATTTTAGGACAAACCACAATGAGATTCAAAAAGATAAGTCTCACACACATATTTCCTAAAAAATAAGAGTACATAACTCAACTATACACAAATGTCCTAAATGACTTGACACAAAGAATAAATGAGAAAACTAGGAGTCTCACATTCTCCCCCTGTTTAAAATAAAAGGATAAAATGAAAAGCCTACAAAAAGGATATTAGCACCAAGAAGAGATTATGACTAATTTTTTTTAGAAATCCTTTTAAAGATGAAATATATAAAATATATAGGATTAAATAAAGAGGTACTAACACACAACCCTAAAAAATTAAATAGTGCATGTAAAAACAACAATATACATTCTAAGAGTTTCAAAATGTTGATTGTTTAATGGTTTTGTAAAAAGGTCGGCCAATTGATCTGCAGTGTTAAGATATTCAATTTTAATTTCCTTTTTCTCAATTAAAATGTTCAGTATTTTTATGTATTTTATTCTAGGGTGAAATAAAGAACTCTTGATTATACTAATGGAACTTTTATTATGACATAGAATTAAAGAAGATTTTTTAATTTATTCCATAGTCACTTAACATTTGTTTCATCCACAAAAGCTGAGTACAACAAGTGCCAGCAAGAATATATTCGAATTTTGCTGATGAAAGCGAGACGCAATTTGCTTTTTAAATGACCAATAGACTAGATTGCATCCGAAGTAAAAACAACCACCAGAGATATTGTTACTATCATCGGCACAACCAACCCAGTTAGCATATGCATGCCCAATTATTTTAGAGTTAGTGTCATAGGTTTACATGATACCATACTTTATAGTTCCACTTATATACTTAAGAATATGTTTTACAGTAAGCAAGTGGGATTCCTTAGGTTCACATTGGTATCGAGTATAGACACACACATACACACACACACACACACACACACACACTATGCATTATATCGGGTCTACTCACAGTTAAGTAGCAATCTGCCTATCGTAATATGATACAAAGTGACATCAATATTTTTCCCAAATAAATCTTTTGACAATTTAATAGAAGAATTTATATGTGTTCTAAGTAAATTTAGTAGTATTTAAACTAAAATGTTTGATCAAATCAGTAGCATATGTAGATTGACAAATGAAGATATGATCAGAATTTTGAGTTATTTGAACACATAAGAACAAAAGAAGTTCCCCATCATAGACACTAGAAACTCATATTTCATTATATTAGCAAAATTTCCAGCTTCCAAGGGAAAAGTGGACCCAAAGACGACGTCATCAGCATAAACTTATGCAATTAGTAAGCAATTTTTGTTATGTTTAATGAACATTGTTAGGTTAACTCCTCTCAGTTGAAATCATTTTCAATTCAGAAATTTGTTAATCTCTCATACTAGGCACGAAGGGCCTGTTTTAAACCATAAAGATCTTTTTTTAATCTAAAGATAGGATTTGGAAAGAAATTATCTAAAAAGACTTTAGGTGTTCAACATAAACTTCCTCATTTAATATTCCATTTAGAAAGCAAGTTTTACGTCCATTTGATAGAGTTTAAATTTTAAATGACAAGATAAAGCTAGTAAGAGCCTAACAGATTCAAGTATAAAACCAGTAGAAAAGATTTAATCAATATCTATGCCATCTATTTGAGAGTAACCTTACGCTATTAATTTAGCCTTATTTCTCAAAACATTTTCAGGTCCATCATACTTATTATTAAAAATCCTTTTTGTTCTAATTATATTAGTGTGAGTAGGACGTGGGACTAAATACCAAACATCATGAAGTTTAAATTGTCCCAATTCTTCTTACATAGATAATAATCAAGATTCATCTATTAAAACTTCTTTCACATGTTTAGGTTCAATTAAAGACACATAATAAAAAAAATGGAGCATTAATAGTTTAAGATCTAGTTCTTATGGGGTCATTAACATTTCCAATAACATTTTTTGTGGGGTGATTTTCCTTAAACAAGTTGGGAACAATGGGTTCATAGGGCAATAGAGAATCAAACTCACTATACATTGACTTATTAGGTAAAGTTGTTTCATTTTCATTTTTAGATTGGCCAACAGGTATAAGATTTTTATTTTCTTCCATATGAAGGGCAATACTATCATTCACAATAAAATTTATAGATTCCATTATATATCTTATTCTTAGATTAAACACACGAAATGCACAAATGTTTTGTGAATAACCTTGAAAGATAGCCTTATTACCTCTAGAGTCAAATTTTGACAAATGTTTTCTATCTTTACAAACAAAACATTCATTACCAAACACCCTATAATATTTCAAAATAGGTTATTTGCCATACCAAAGTTCATATGCAGTTTTTTTAGAATTTTTTTTCTTAAACACACACAATTGAGTATATGACATGCAGTTTGTGTACCTGATAGCAAGAGAAAACTGAATGGTCACGTAAGGGCACTCCTGTCGTTGTTTTCAGCTCCTATCGCTATGCAAAAAACCTAGACTATTACTACACTCTTTAAGGGAGTACATCAGCCAGTTCGGGTATCAAATCCACAAGGCATGTTGCTAGACCTTAATTGAATTATTATATCTTAATAAAAGTGTAAAAGATTAAGGTTAAAAAAAGATAAATTTAGGCATGTGTTTAAACTAAGATTATCAAAACGAGTAAAAATAATAGATTGAGACTAATATTCCTCACCTCGGGTTAATTAGTATAAATGGTCACATGGGAAGACAAGCCTCTCACAATTAAATCTCATTTTCATAATTAATTAAATCTATAGTTGTCACTCCCTAAATTGTCATAAAAGCTTAATTAATTTTGGCGTTGTTGATACCAAATTTAGTCTGCTAACATGGCTCAATTAAATGGAGACACGTGGCAATCTGCGTGGCAATAACAAACACTTATGAACAACACCTTGACTTCGAGGAACTCAATTTCCCTGACCAACTCAGATACTCCGAGAAGTAGGTGCTCTCCGAGGAACTTTACTGCATCGAGCAACTCATGGATACCGAGATACTTAGGCGGTCCGAGCAGCTTAGGCGGTCCGAGCTGCACCTCGATCAGAGCATTTATTATCAGACAATTAAGAGGATTACATGCGCATTAAATGCTGATTATTATCATACATATGTATACGCTTATTGGACAGCTATGTATGATCCTTTCACATGTACAACCTCATGGCTATAAATACATTGTATCATCCTCATTATAGGGGGACCGGAATTTCTGGAGATAAACTCTATCTCGATAATTCCCAAACAGTCAATAATAACAAAAACAGTGGACGTAGGCCATTCGTTCAAGGCTGAACCACTTTAAAATTTCTTTTGTCTTATTTATTTTATCTATGATTAAATAATTAGAGATAATCTAATTTTTTACATCAACGGATTGGCGCCGTCTGTGGGAAACGACTGTAATTATCGTTTTTCACCAAAAACAATTCATCAACAATGGCTGACAATCCTGAATCCAGCAATCGAAACGCTGGAAACCCCTCAAATCCATCTGCTCCACCAAACGTCCAAGATCTGGCCAGAATAATAACAAATCTGGCCCAGGGCCAGACAACCATGCAAGAAACTATGCGACAGCTCATACAAACTATCCAGGGTGGAGTACCGACCCATTCAGGACAACGAAGTGTTCAAAGAAACACCCATTTATTTTCTTTGCGTACTAGGCATACCGATTCATATCGTACTGAGAAATCTGATGATTTTTCTTATCAACCAGGTAGAACTTCGTCAGTACGAGCCACAGATACTGAACAAAAGGTCACTCTCTCTCCAGAAAGGATTAGTGCACTGGAGAGATTAAGTAGAGCATCTCATTTTTATCGTTTGGGACCAAGGAGGAATATAAGTCCTCCCAAAGTTGTGTCTTGGAACTTCCGACAACCATCCGATCTAAGGGAAGGTTCTTCCCAATCACGACCAACTTCTCGTCATGAAAAATCTCAGGAAGTGAACTCAACACGATCAGTTTCTCGAACAAACAAGCACGAGGATGATGCGTGGAAAGGCTCTATTCAGAGGCTAGAGGATAGACTAGGGGAAATGGATAAGGCCAAGAATCCTCTCCAAAGAACTTTTGTCCAAGGGACACCTTTTATACAAGCAATTATGGATTTTCCCACACCGTCGAAGTTCAAAGCACCTGTTGTAACTCCTAAATATGATGGAAAAACCGACTCTGTCCTTCATATAGAGCAATACCAAGCTGCTGATGACATCTATGCTGTGCCAGATGAGATGAGATGTAGAGCATTCTCGGGAACTCTTTCAGGATCTGCTCAAATATGGTACAATAATCTTCCTCGGGGTAAGATTTCAACTTTCTTTTAACTGGCCGAGCTCTTCATTGGAAACTTCTGTTTTGGAGAAAAACCGGTTAAACGAGTAGCACACTTATTAAGTGTTAGACAAAAAGCAGGTGAGAGCACCAGGGATTATATAACTCGTTTCAAGAACGAGAAACTTGAAGTTATTGATTATGAGTAAAAGACAGCGATTACTGCTCTGATGAGTGGGCTGTTGCCTAACAAGTTGTACTACACTTTGGCCAAAGATCCACCCAGAACCATGTCAGAACTGATGGCAAAAGCGGCCAAAATCATGAATGCCAAGGAGGCTATGGCTGTAAAGAAGAATATGGACACCAAAGAGACCAAGGTGGAGGTTGATAAGGCTAAAAAGAAAGAGCATAAGAACAATGGTGGTGACAAGCAGTCAAAAACAAAGCCATCATGGGAGGTATTAAAGAAATTTGAAAATTATACTCCTTTAAAGGTAGAGATCAACCATGTTCTCGAAGAAATCAAGAACAGCGAGGAGTTAAACTGGTCGGAGAAAATGAAGTCAGACCCTGACAAGAGGAATAAGGCCAACTATTGCGAGTTCCATAAAGATCATGGCCACACGACCAAAAATTGCATAGCTCTTCAGAATGAGATCGAAGCACTCATTAGATGAGGAAAACTGACAAAGTATGTTGATCGTAGAAATGAAAGAAGAAACAACGACCGAGCAAGAGAGAGGTCCAAATATCCTCGTCGAGCAGTGGAGAACAAGAAAAGAGACCATGAAGATGATCCAGAAGACGACCCCGATCTTCCCAAAAGACCAAGGCAGACAAAACGTGAGGTATTTTCAATACGTTTTGGATCATTTGATTGTAATGTTATTACAGGTGGAGATGCAGGAGGTGGAGACCTTACTGCAGAAAGAAAAGCTTACCTCAATGAGGCTCAAGCCTATTCATACATTCAACGAATAAACTTGGCTAAAGATGATCGCCCGAGGAAGGTCAACAAAGAAAAACTGGTCATCGATTTCTTAAAAAACGACCTCGCAGGTGTGCTGTATCCTCATGATGACCCATTGGTGATCAAAATGAGAATGAAGGAAGTAATGATCTCGAGAGTACTGGTTGATAATGGTAGCTCGGCGGATATTATGTTCTACTCGTGCTTCGACAGCTTAAATCTAAAGTTGTCTCAGTTGGAGCCTTATCACAGGCCCCTCCTCGAGTTTGCTGGTGAGAAATTTTTTCCACTTGGGACGATCAAATTGGATATGTTCATTGGTACATGGCCTGCTTGTCGAACAAAAAGAGTACGCTTCTTCGTAATGGATAAGAATGTTCAATCAGCCTACAATATCATCATGGGAAGGGTATGATTGAAGAAGTTCGAAGCAGTACCATCTACGGTACATCAATGCCTAAAATTTCTAACTAATTTTGGAGTAGGAGTTGTGAAGGGTGATCAAAAAATAGCTCGGGAATGCTACTATTCATCTGCCGAGCAGGAGGAACTGGAGGAATCTAGGAAAAAGACTACTACCTATCAGGTGGATGAGGGTGCAAAAATTGAAACATTGGATCCTAAAGATGAGTCGCAACTCGTGAAAGGTCAGGTGGTGGAAGCTACTGAAAATATCATTCTGGACGACGAGCACCCTGAACGAACAACTCAGATAGGATCGTCGTTAGATGCCTCACTAAAACAAGAATTGATAGTTTTCTTAAAAAGCAGAAAACAAACTTTTGCTTGGAGTCATGAAGATATGCCCGGAATAGACCCAAATTTTTTATGTCACGAGCTCAATGTGAATAAGGAGATCAAGCCAGTGAAGTAAAGAAGAAGAGTGTTCAGCCCCGAGAAGAACCAAGCTATACAGGAGGAGGTCGAGAATCTCCAGAAAGCCTTCTTTATTAAAGATGTTAAATATCTAGACTGGTTAGCAAATGTAGTGATGGTGAAAAAGAAGAACAACAAATGGAGGATGTGTGTAGACTTCACCGACCTCAAAAAGGCATGTCCAAAGGATCATTTTCCCTTGCCCCGAATTGATCAATTAGTGGATTCTACCTCGGGACACGTGCTGCTGAGCTTCATGGATGCATATTCTGGATATAACCAGATTAAAATGAAACCAGAAGATAGAGAGAGTACCTCTTTCATTACCCCCAGGGGAACTTATTGTTATTATGTTATGCCTTTTGGTTTGAAAAATGCAGGTACAACATATCAGCGGCTGATGAACAAGGTGTTTGCAGAGCAAATCAGTTGCAATATGGAAGTTTATGTTGATGATATGCTGACAAAGAGTAAGAGAGCTGCTGACCATCTAGTTGACTTAGGCTAGACCTTTGATCAATTAGATAAATATCAAATGAAGTTGAACCCGACCAAGTGCATATTTGGAGTACGAGAAGGCATGTTTCTCGAGTATATTATCAATCAACGAGGCATTGAAGTAAACCCTGAAAAGATCAAAGCTCTATTGGGACAACGATCTCCAACGACGAAGAAAGAAGTACAAAGTCTTACTGGGCGAGTAGCAGCGCTTAACAGATTTGTATCGTGAGCAACTGATAGATGCCTCCCATTCTTCAAAACACTCCGAAAGACTTTTGAATGGAACGAAGAATGCGAGAAAGCTTTTAAAGAATTGAAGAAATATTTAGGAGCACCGCCACTGTTGTCCAAGCCAGTGATGGGAGAAAGGTTGTACTTGTATCTGGCAGTTTCGGAAAATGCAGTTAGCTCGGCAAGGATAAGAGTAGAGGATGGAGTACAAAAACCAATTTATTACACTAGTAAGGCCTTTCGAGGAGCAGAGATCAGATATCCAAAACTGGAAAAGTTAGCACTGGCACTGATCGAAGCGAGTAGAAGAATGAAGTCATACTTCCAGGCTCATACCATAGTCGTATATATCGATATGCCGTTGAGGCAAGATCTTCATAAACCAAAAAAGTTAGGGAGATTGATGTATTGGGCAATAGAACTCGGTGAATATGATATAATTTATGAGCCTCGATCGTCACTAAAAGGGCAAGCAATAGCAGATTTTATAGCAGAATTCACTTATCCTGATACCCCCGAGGAGCAAAAGCTGAACATCGACCAACCTGTGGATGTTACAGAATCATCAAATTTAAACCCCGATAACCTTAAGTTAATCGAAGATCAAGAGGAGAAGGTCGACGAGCGGCGAGGTGTGGTAGAATTGGAGATAAAGGAGCAACAAATATTTCATCGAGGAACTTTGTCCAATAAGACGTCTGAGGACGAGATACCTATATGGAACCTGTATGTGGATGGCTCATTGTGCACCTCAGGTAGTGGAGCCAGGATTGTATTGAAAAGTCCAGACGAGGTCGATATAGAATATTCTCTGCGCTTTCAATTTCAAGCTTCTAATAATAAGTCCGAATATAAAGCGATGATTGTAGGTCTTAATCTGGCAAAAACCATGAATGCAGAGCAGGTAATCGTATGAAGTGACTCACAGTTGATTGTAAACCAAATGCTCGGTGTATACGCAGTAAAAGGAGAGTTGATGATTAAGTACCATGCAAAGGCGATGGAGTTGGTATCAGAATTTATTACTGTTCAACTGGTCAGAATACCAAGAATGGAGAATGCAAGAGCAGACGCTTTAGCTCGATTAGCATCGGCTACTCGTACCGAGCTACGAAGAATAATCCTAATTGAAGTTCTAGCTGGTCGGAGCATAGAAGAATATCTGACGATAAACTTTATTACCCTTGATTTAGGGCCATCTTGGATGGATCCCATCAGGGCATATATTGAGGAGGGAGAATTATCGATTGATAAACTCGCAGTCAAGAAATTAAAGTTTAAAGCTGCTCGTTATGTACTGACTAATGGTATTCTATACAGACGAGGAATTATGGCAGGTTTGCAAAGATGCGTGCATCCTTCCGAGGTGAAAGACTTGATTGAAGAGGTCCATGAAGGGTCCTGTGGAGCCCATGTAGCAGGTCGGACACTTTTGCAAAGAATAATGATGCAAGGATACTACTGGCCAACTATGAGGGTTGATTGTATAGCCTATGCTAGGAAATATGACAAGTGTCAATGCTTCTCCTCCATCCGAAGATCTCCCCAAGCATTATTGACACCCATTACTTCCCCTTGGCCATTTGCCATGTGGGGAATTGACTTGGTCGGGCCACTTCCAATGATCAGAGGAAGATTTAAATATCTCGTCGTCGCGGTGGATTATTTTACTAAGTGGGTAGAAGCCGAGCCTCTTGTCGACATGACGTACGAAAAGGTGTACTAATTTATTTGGAAAAATATCATTTGTAGATATGGTCTTCCCCATGCATTCATCACTGACCATGGAACACAATTTGACAACGAGGAGTTCGCTGCCTATTGTCATCAGTCAAATATCTTGAAGATTCATTCGGCACCAGGCCATCCCCAAAGAAATGGACAAACTAAAGTGACAAACAAAACGCTGCTAAATGGCTTGAAGAAAAGACTGAATGACGCGAAAGAAAACTGGATCAACGAGCTACATTCAGTACTGTAGGCTTATCGTACTACTCCCCGAGCAGCAACTGGAGAATCTTCATATATGCTGGCATTTGGAAGTGAAGTTGTTATACCTGCCGAGTTGGGTCTCCCAACACACAGAGTACTGAATTTCAATTCCCCTGTCAGCGATTTAATGAGAAGGTTAGACTTGGACATGCTCGAGGAAGTTAGAGAAGAAGCAACCATTAGGAATGCTGCTTACCAGCAATGAACAACTTTTTTCTACAACAAGAGAGTGAAGAAGTTCGACCTGAAAGAAGGAGACTATGTGCTAAATAAAGTTATTCAAAAGAACAATAAACTGAAAGCGAATTGGCATGGACCTTACCGAGTTACAGAAGTTGTTCGACCAGGAACCTACAGAATAGAAACTTTAGAAGGGGAGGAGTTTAAGAATGCATGGAATGCAGAGCACCTGCGCAAATATTATCAGTAATGTAAACCCTCATGTAATGAAGTTTCTTTAGTATGAATAAAATGTGAATATTCTACCCAATTCTCCCCTTTTGTTGGAATTTTTTTTTGCGGAATACTAGTTCTACACACTTCTCAGAAAAATCCACCAACTCCGGTTGGTCGGGAATAAAAATATTTCCCAAAAATACCAACTCCGGTTGGTTGGGAAGAAAATCCATCAATTTCGGTTGGTCGGGAATAAAAATATTTCCCAAAAATACCAACTCTGGTTGGTTGGAAAGAAAATCCACCAACTCCGGTTGGTCGGGAATAAAAATATTTCGCTGAAATACCAACTCCGATTGGTTGGGAAGAAAATCCGCCAACTTCGGTTGGTCGGGAATAAAAATATTTCCCAGAAATACCAACTCCGGCTGGTTGGGAAGAAAATCCACCAACTCCGGCTGGTTGGGAAGAAAATCCACCAACTCCGGTTGGTCGGGAATAAAAATATTTCCCAAAAATACCAACTCCGGTTGGTTGGGAAGAAAATCCACCAACTCCGGTTGGTTGGGAATAAAATGTATTTCCCAGAAATACCAACTCCGGTTGGTTGGGAAGAAGATTCACCCACTATAGTTGGTCGAGGATTAAAAACACCAACTCTTTTTGGTCGGAAATAGTTGGTTAAATAGATAATGGCTTAGAATTAGAAAGTGATCAAGTAAAATTTTAATACTTGAAATATTTCAAATTATCACCAAGTTGGTCGAGAAGCAAAATATCATCAACTCTGGTTGGTCGACAAATGATTATCATCAATTTAAGATAGTCAACAATAAGTTTCACCAACTTTAGTTGATCGACAAATAACACAATGTTGTTATCTTTTTAACATATATACATGCACATTCATTAGTAAATAAGTAAAGTGTTTTACAAAATATTTACAAGACAATGGCAATCAAGATGGCAAAGAAAAATAGAAGTTTTTCATTAAATCCAAAACAACATACATTGAGAATGAAATACATATTAATTATTACATCAAGATTCCTACTCTATTGGTTTCTTCCCCTCTACTTTTGAAACAGGTTCCTCGTCAGCAGGAGGATCGTCTAAGGCATAAGGGGAATTTATGAAATTAAGGTCTTTGAGCATCCTGATGTTCATCACAGATGGCCGATCGAGTAGGTGCTCTGGGTGAGATATCTAAACATTGGAATGGAGACTGTAATCACCAAGATATTTTGAAATCAAACACTGAGGGATTGCCCGAGCAGGAATCCAGCTCATGTCAAGTTTGAATGGTGGCACTGGTAGGTTGAGCAATCCAGGATTATGGTAATCCCACAAATAATGACCTTGTTCCAATTGTAGCACGCCCAAGGCATCTAACCATCCTTTCTTATACCCCTCATTGTTCGACTGCTAAATCTGATCATCAAGGTGATAGAGGGCTTCATTATAGCCAGCCATCCAAAATTCTCTAGGTTGCTTGTGGAATTGATAAGTCAACCTTTCCAGTTGCTCGTGGAGATTTTTTACGAAAAGTTCTTTACTCTCCAAAGCAGACTTTTGAGCAGAGAGCTGCTCGTCTAGATTCATGATTTTTTTAGACATCTCAGCCAATGCCTGGTTCTTTGCCATCAATTGGAAGGCTTGGTTCTTCAGAGCCGATTGAGTTCTTTGTTCTTAAATAGTAATCCGAGTAGCTCTTGCTCATCCCCGAGAACCTCTTGCTCGTCCTCGAGCAGAAGTAGAAGGACCAGCTCTCTTCAAGGTTTTCAGTTCGTCTCTCAGATTGGCATTTTCGACCTCCAAGAAAGAGAAACCCTCATCGTTGATAAGGACTAAGGCGTTCGAGGAAAATGCTGCAGACTTCAACGGAGATATCTCTCCTCGCAGGTTATTATTTTCCTGCTCTAGCAACTTAGCTATCTGCCTGTGCTCTTCGACCTCGGTTTCCAAAGTTCTCTCCCTCACATCATAAGGAGCAAATAACTTGTCATATCCCTTATCGGTATTCAGTTGCTGATATTTCTTCTCATATCCTTGGTGCAAGAGGGCTTTAGATTTCTTGTATTGTTGTTGAAGCTCCTCGAGAGTGCCCTAGAGGTCTTCAATCATCTCATAATATTCTACATTATTAGCCACTGCCCGATTGAGCAGACACTTTAAGTACTGGTAGGCTTCGACTGCTTGCTCTGAAGCATCTGGACCGAGAATATCAATAATCTGAGCTTCAGTCATGTCTGTATGACCAGCTTTGAAGTATTCATTGCATTGTCTCAATAATTTTGTATCATGAGCAGATAACAATTCCATCCTGGGCATAAACTAGTAAAATGAAGAGATAACAAGAATCAATAAGAGTGCAAACAGAACAAGAAGAATAGAATCAACAGTATGCATAGTCAAAATTTCAAATTTTATTACATCATAAAGGAGAAGTACATAGTTCAGAGTTATATTTGACAAAGAAAATAAAACAGAGAGAAAAGTCCAAACAACTATACACCTTCTCCTTGTCTCCCAAAATTTTCTTGGGAGGCTGGGATAAAGAGGAAGGTTGCTCGGATGGCACATAAGGTTGCTCGGTGGGTGCTGAAAGCTGCTCGGTTGAACTAATGGATGGTTGAAGTTGCTCGTAGGAAGATTGGACAACTGGGGGATGAGAAATTTGATCTCCCATCACCATAAAGGATTCCTCAGAAGCAATTTCGTCCTCTTCTTCTTCAGGAGTTGGAGGGGGGCCAGGGACGTGTCGCTGAAACAAGTCGAAATTTTCATCAACATTCATATCTTTCAAAGCAGCGACCCAGCCATCCCTAAAGTACTTAAGGCTATCATATTCCACTTGTGACATCATGGAAGCTAAACCTTTATTCCAACCTTTGTCCCAGCCAGCACTGAAGGACTTTTTCACAGCTAATTTTCTTTTCACTTTCTCCGAGGAAAGCTTCTCGGACAGAAGTTCTTCGGCAGCCTTCAATTTATTCTCCACTTCTTCCTTCTAATGGCCAACGTCACGAAGTTTACCCAGCTCTTCCTCAGCAAACTTGATCTTACCTTCAAGCTCCCCAGCATTTTGGAGCTTCCCTTCGAGCTCTTTATTCTTACTTTCCAATTCTTTTATTTTCTTCTCCAATCCCTTGGAGACCTCAACAACCTGATCCCTCTCCTACTCGGTAGAATTGAGCTGCTTATCCCAGGCAGCTTTATCATCAACATACTTCTGACGAGAATCCTTCAGAGACTGCGTCAGACCTAACAAAGCCTCCTCTACACCTGACGAGGAGCTTTAAGCTTTAATAGCTTCATCCTTCTTCAAGATTGTATTGAAACAAGTTACCAACTGGAAAAAGAAAATAAATGTAAGTCAGTGCAAGCACATAACATGAAAAATGAAAGTTTAGATTTGCAATACTTACTGAGGCAATGTGTTGATTACCCTATCCCGAGAAAGATTTTCTTCAATACCTTGGATCTTTGGGATGATCCAAGACTTCACCGAGCTCATGGCAGAGCTCGGAGCAATGAAAGTGGGAACACCACTTCTAGTAGTTGGAGGCTGAGAGATGGATTCAGCCAAATTGACCGAGGAGCTCTTCTTCAACTTCCTCGGGGGAACATGAACAGATTCGACCAAAGATGTAGTCTTGGTCGGGGATATGACTATAACCTCGCTTAGAGCAGCGACCTTGCTCGGAGCCACTGGGGGCTTCTCGGCAACCTTCATAGTAGCAGCCGGAGGAGGTGCATCAATTTTTCTTGTCCCTTCCTCTGGGATATCATGCTTGCTTTTCTTTACCTCTCCAGCAGTAAAGACAGATTTTTCGAAGAGGGCAGGAGCTCTTCTTTTCTTCATTCTATCACTGAGAGGAATGTGTGATTCAGGAGAAGAATCTTCAGGAACTGGTACTGGTTCAATATGACTTATCACTGGACGGGCAGTAAAAGACGAGGTGTAACTCTTGTACTGCAGCAAATATGAAGCTGATCTAATATGCTCATCGGCAACAGTCTGATGCAAACCCAAGATAAGTTTCAGATGTTTTAAATTAACTTCTGTCTCTTTAGGAGACTTTCTCTTGTTGTCAACTGCAAATAAATCAAAATTAAAATATCAGTGACACATTTTATCAAACACAAAGGAAGCATAATTTCGAAAATAAAATAAAATAAAAACAACCTATCCCATTGCCATAGGGAGGGCATCTAGGACCCTGGTACACATCATTTCCAGTTAGTGGAGGGTGTTACCAATTTTTCATAACAACACTATGCTTGAAGTAATCCCTATTGGCATCTGAGAGATTGACTACTATATCCCTATTTAAAAACCTAGTTTTTAAATAAAAAGTATTGTCACCAACAACCTATCTATAACAAAACATAATTTCTGGAATTCCTATACGGGTTCCATGAATCTGATTTAATCTATGAACTCCATTAACTATTCTCCATGTGTTGGGGGCTATTTTTGCAGGGACCACGTCAAAATATTGACAGAATTACAAACACAAAGGGTTTGGGGGAAAAGAAAAGCCACATTCAGCTACAAAGAGACTGGGAAACCAATGTCCCTCAGCCAAACGAAAATAATCTGAAGGTTCAGAAAGTTCCTCCAAAATAACCCATGAAGGAATAGAGAAATCAGAACGAAACTTATCAAGCGACTCAACAAGGTCAACCATGATGAATAAAGGAAATAAAAGAGAAGGAAGAAGATCTTACAGAAAAAGATGGATCTGTTGACAACGAACGATGAAAAGGATGAACGCACAAGAGAGAGAGGAAATGGAAAAACTCAAAGATACAGATTCGAAAAAGTAAAAGATGATAGGATTTTCATCAACGCTTAAATACCTTACCTTGGGAAAAGGTAAAAATAATGATTACAAAAGGAGACGTTTACGCTACCGGCGGCTAAAAGGACAAAAAGGGCACGGAGATTGAAGCAGTTAGAAAAATTCGAAAAGAAAATAAATGCGAAGAAAACACTCCTAAAATTCAGGATGACCATTTAATCCGGCCATATTTCGAGAAGAATGTTCCACACTCCTCATTCTTGAATTGTGAAACATTGGGGGCTTCTGTTGATACCAAATTTAGTCTGCTGACATGGCTCAATTAAATGGAGACACGTGGCAATCTGCATGGCAATAATAAACACTTCTGAACAACACATTGACTTCGAGGAACTCAATTTCCCCGACCAACTCAGATACTCCGAGCAGTAGGTGCTCTTCAAGGAACTTTACTGCACCGAGCAACTCATGGATACCGAGATACTTAGGCGGTCAGAGCAGCTTAGGCGGTCCGAGCTGCACCTCGATCAGAGCATTTATTATCAGACATTTAAGAGGATTAAATGCACATTAAATGCTGATTATTATCATACAGATGTATACGCTTATTGGACAGCTATGTATGATCCTTTCACATGTACAGCCTCATGGCTATAAATACATTGTATCATCCTCATTATAGGGGGATCGGAATTTCTGGAGATAAACTCTATCTCGAGAATTCCCAAACAGTCAATAATAACAAAAACAATGGACGTAGGCCATTCGTTCAAGGCTGAACCACTTTAAAATTTCTTTTGTCTTATTTATTTTATATGTGATTAAATAATTAGAGATAATCTAATTTCTTACATCAACAGGCATCAACAAATATTCCTGAGATTACACACACAAGATCGTTAATACGGCGCATACATGATATACACCATTAAATCTCCTAGGCATAAACTCAAGAACAACCTAAACCATTTAAACACATAAAACCCATCACAAAAGCAAAGCAACCTGTTAACCAAGGTGAGTTCAATCAATCTCAATCGAAACTAAGTTAGCTACAAAGAATTGTAAATGACATATATTTAAAGTAAGGAAGTAAATTAAAGTAAGAAATAAATGAAGTCAACTCTATAGCAAAGCAAGAAATCAACCATGGAAACTTGAATAAATGGAGGGGATGATGAATAGAGACTTACAAAATCCAAAAGGGTGAAAACCCTAGGAGAGAGAAGCTTCACCCAAAATCCCCCCTCTCTAGCCTAAAAATGGAATAAAACCTATCTATAAAATTCTACATGTTACAAATAAACAAAACGAACTTATGTAGTAAGTTGGTAGAAGAAAAAAAGGTCCATTTTACCATGAAATCTAAGGGGATGAGACCTCAAGATTTTATAAACAATTTTATTCTCTTTTATAGTCTTCCCCAAAGCAAAGACGAAGGTAACTATATCGTTCAACTCGGCATAGAAATTGTCAAAAGTTTTGTTCTCCTGTATAGTAATAAGTTCAAAAAGTGTGGTAATATGTTGAAGCTTGGAATGCTTCACGGTGGAGGTGCCTTCATTGGTTATTTGTAAAAATTCCACTCCTCCTTCGATTTTGTACATATGTATATACGTTTAAACTCATTCAGGTACACACCTCCAAAAACAACATAAAGTTCTTTCATGTTCCACCAAATGTCCATTAAGTTGTCGTCATCACAACTAGATCTAATCTTATCAACTTGGACGTCATCATTAATGGTTTTGGGACAATTCCATTCCACAAGCACACCATTCCATATACGACCATCAATAGACATTAAATATGTTGTCATATAGGGTTTCCAAGAGGAATAATTACTACCATCAAATGGAGGAGGTCATAGATTTGAACTTCCATCCATTGCACATAAAAAAAAATATCTACACCTAGGATTTGACACCTAAAACTCGGATACCTACTTTGATACCAGTTGACAGTGTGCCTTTCGACGTAAGCTACCCAAATAAAAATTAAGTCACCTAACTCAAGAAAACGTTTATTTAATTATTATTACAAAGGGTTTAACAATCGAAAAATCTGCGTGAAAAAATATTTTACTAAGTTTTATAGTATCTCAACTTTTATCGTCTTAATTAAGAATATAATTATAGAAGATGTGAAAACACTAAAATAAGCACAAGTCCTAATGTACGAGGGAACAACCCACTAACGAGAAAAACTTCGGGCCGATAAAAAGGACAAATGCTCTAAGGTAGAGTTTTATAACTAGAAGAAATATATGTACAATCTCATGATACTAAAACCTCCTAGACATTCTTGCCCACCATATCCTTCGTAGAAAGCGCCAATAGCTGGAGTATGCTGCACAATCGTGACAGGTATTGGTCTGCAACTAGTGCCTTTTATTACTCTAAACAAAACTTTGTTTCTTTAAAGTAGAAGTAACTTTTGTTGTTCCAGGACAGAACCTTCAAGCAACCAAAATGCTACACTTAGGATCTTTGATGGAATCCTATAGATATGTGTGTTGGGGTGTTTGTAAATGGTGGGGTTCTTAAGGAAGAGAAAATATTTACTCACTAATGAAGATTAGATTTTTGAAACAAAGTGAGTTTGATCAATGAAAATGTTCTTTCAACGGTCTCACACTTGGTTTCGAAGAGTTGACAATAAACTATTTTATAGCCTTTTGATTCGAAAAATATTTGAAGGCTCAAATTCTAGGTGTCTCACTCTTAAGGTGTCAAATAGTCACATCATGGTCTTAGTCACCCAAAGAGTTGTACTTGACACACTAACCAATAAGATCTTAAATAAAGATCTTGTGCAAAAGTTACTTTCGGCACTTTTAAACACGTATCGCTGCAGGATCATTACAGTGAATTATTATATCGCTGAGACAGACCTGAAGTGATCCAGGTCGTGCATTAGTCCAAACTTTTTGCACGTGGACATAAACAACTAGCGAGATAATGTCGTTACAACGAGGAGGACTGATTTGTATCAAATATTGCATATTTCTACCATATATCTTTATGCATTCTAGCGCTTTTACGATCCTTAATGCCTATATTTATGCTCATTAACCAAAAAAATTTGGATTTGGATATATCCATATTTTGCAGATTTTGTAGGTATTAGAACGCTAAAAGTGAGGATACGTTGCATTTCGAAGAAGTTATGGACTCTAATTCAAGGACATTTTAGTCAATTCACATATCATCTTTGGCTCATGGAATTTCCACGGATACGTAGTTCGTCAAGCAAGCTTCGCGTGGCCTCAAATGGTGCGTAATTCTGAGTCCGTACGGTGAAGTTATGGCCGTTTCTGTTTGCACCCTATTCCTCCTCCGTGGATAGGATACGCTGTGCCTCAAATTGAAGGCACGATCGACCGCGCCCCTGCGACCGGTCGACCGCGTATACCGGATAATTATTGCTTCGATCCTTTTCTTTTCTTTTCTCTTCTCTTTTCTAATTTTAATCCACTTACTATATAAACCATTTTTGTTGTAAATATCAAATATCTTGTAAGATAAATAGATTTTAGGTTAGTTTAGCTTAGGGTTTGGGAGTTGAGAGATGTTTTCTTCTTCCTCATTTGGTGTGACAATATTTGGGTTTGTAAGATTGAAATTTTCTTATTCCCTATCCATTAATATAGTTTGCATTCCATTAATTCTTGCTTTGTAGTTTAATTTGCATGCTTTCATAATTAGATTCACTTGCTTTCTTTCCCTGCTTTCTAGGTAGTTTAATCGCATTTATTTACTGCTTTTATTTATCGCATTTTTACCATGCTTTTTAGCTAATTTAGTCTAGGTTGTGCCGCATTGAACTCATTCCGGGTTAACATGTTGCTTTGCTTTGGTGATGGAGTTTACCGGTCTATTTCGGGTGCGTTGTCCTAGTTATTATGCTTAGGGGATTTCACGGGGCATATCCTGTATGTTCCATGCTTACGACCTTGCGTGCATAATTTTTGGGGTATTTGTTGATGCCAAAATCATATTAGGCTTTTATGCATATTTAGGGGCGTGACAACCCTTGATTCAATTAACTGTCGAAACGATACACATTTGTAATAACTCGTTGACCCATGTAACCATTTTATACTAATTAACTCGGGTGAGGGATATTCGACGCAACCTATAGTTTTTATTCGCTTTGTTAATTTTAGTTTAAATACCCTCATGCCTAGTTTATCTTTTATTTCTTTTTAGTTAACAAATTACATTTGACACTTTTATTTAGAAGCATTAAACCAATTAAATTCTAACAACTTGTCTCTGTGGATTTTCGATACCCGGACTTGGCCTCTATACTCACCTGTTGAGTGTAGTCATAATTTTAGGTTTTTGTATTAAGGCAATGAATAGAAAATAACGATCAGCGTTTGACACGCGCTACTTTTCGCCCCTCGATAAAAAATGGCGCCGTTGCCGGGGATGAGTTTATTTTAGATTTTATTTGATTTAGTATTTCGTAGTATTTTCTTACTATTTGTATTATTTGCTAATATTTTTTGCAGGACTTCTACATTTGAGCACTTAGAAACGCTTGAATTTCTCGCGCGCATCTACTTTGTGGAATTCGCCACTTCGAGCCATTTTTGGGGTAAGCATGTCTTATTCCAATTTTTTCGGTCATCATTATGATAATTCTCAAAATTCTCGCAAACATTTAACTTTTGGTCAATACTTAGAATCCCAAAAAATTGCAACATCTAAAATGACTTTGGGCGAGTATTACAAAAGTCAAGCTTTGGAGTGCGAGTATTTTGAGGATGATGATAATGATTTTTGACCTTTACCTCCTTATAATAGGAATTTTGAAACGAATTGCAATTGTTTTCAAAATTCCTATAATAATGAGTTTAAGTTTAAGTCCGATGATAATTTTCAAAGTTTCCATTTTCAAGTATCCGCTCCCCGACCTATGACATTCAGTGAGGGCTTGCGTATGCTTGAAAATGAGATTGAAAATCATTATCGGGAAGAAAATCGTCTAAGGGAACATGAGTTGGATTTATTATTTGAGTTCGACGACGATTTTTCTTTCGAGATGTTTGAAGTCGAGGAATGTTTTGAACCAAATGAGGACTTTGTGCCTACTTTGGAACAAACCATTCTTGACTTTGCCCATTGCGTAATAGATATTTAAAGTGAGGATGAAAATGACGTAAAATCTATTTGCAATGAAATGATTTGTTCTTTGGCTCCCAAAGAAGAATATTTCATTGAAAATGATCTTATTTCATTCGAAACTCAATCTTCATGCGATGATGATTCATCTCGTGAGTTTTAATTTCTTTCCTCCCCATTTTCATTTTCTGTTATCACATCGTCACAAGTACCTGATGATTCGGTTTCAAACTTTAATGTTTTAAATCTTTTCACCGATGAGGAGTACTTGCTCGACTCGCCTTCCATGATCGCATTTTTGCCTTCGTGTACGCCCCCTCCCATTCCAATTTCAGAATCTTTAGGAGGATATTCGGATTTTCTCGGTCCCCACATGTTTTTATCACCCGCTCAATTCAAATCCCCCATCGTCCCTCCAAAACTTTTAATTGACGGTGGTTCATTTCTTCCGCCTTACACATGCCTTCCTGTTCCAACGAAATTTATATTTTTTGGAAGGCATGCTTGAGAGTGAGGGTACACCGGTTATCCTTCAAAGTCAAATCATTTTTGTGGTGGACCCTCAGCTATTTAGACTTCTAGTGTACAGTTAGTGTGAAGCCTAGATAGTAGTTTGTATATAGTTAGCTTTTTATTCTTTCTTTCTTTTAATTTTTTCTTTCTTGTTTAATTTAGTCTAGTATAATTAGTTAACTCTTTGTTATTTGTTTTTGCTATGCTCGATACTAACTTGTTTTGTAGATTCTTTGGACTCGTTCTTATGGGGATCGCTCCAATTTTGGGTAATATCTCTCTTTTCCTCTCTTTAACTTAGTTCTTAATTCACATTGAGGACAATGTCAGGTTTTAAGTTAGGGGGTGTGGGATATTCTATCCATTTCTCTATTTAGTCCATGTTTTTACTGACATGTTAGTTACTTAGTATGCTTTTCTTAGAAAAATTAAAAATTTCAAAAAGATTTTCTTTCTTTTTTTCTTCTTTATTGGGCCTTTTGCCTTTGTTTTCGATGATAAATTTTAATAATTGCCCGATCCAATAGACAACTCAATGATGCATGTTCTCAATTTTAGAAGTTATTAGACTTTAGTCCTCGATTATTGATATTATGAATAACTTCATTAATTAAACTATAATCCCATGAGCACATGCATTTTTCTTATTTTATTGATTTTGTTTAAGATTTTTATAACTCGGTAATATTTTGTTGCATCATATATACTTACACCGAGTAAGCTTTGTACCTTTCCTCGTTTTTTAGTGTATACACTATTCTTTCCTCTTTGAAAATTTTGAATTCTTCGGTAGTCTCACTATTCTTTCATTTGATCGTTCATTAATTGAGTTTATATCTTGAAATGTGTTACTTGATCATGATTTTCATATATTGTTTTGACTCGAGAATTGCGTAAACTTTGTGAAATGATCGTAGGGCATCTTTGTATATCACCCATATTAGACTTGATCTCACCTTAAATCTTTTCCCTCATTAACCCCTTTGAGACTAAGTATTAGCCTTTCGTTTCATAACCCAAATCCCATACCAACTCCATATTGGAGTTTTAAATTTTACATACACCTTCCGTACCTTTGTTTGGAATGTTGCTTAGGATCGAATGATGTTGTTGTGCTGCAGTTGCAATTTAGGCATATGAGAGTGAGAAAAGTAAAGAAAAGAAAGTGTAGTGAAAAAAGAAAAAGAGAAAGCAAAAATCAAAAGAAAACATGAGAAAAAGAAGAAAAGAAAAAGAAAGAGCAAGTTGTAAATGTTTTGTATATAACTCAATAAGCTTTGATCTCTCTCCCCATTGTTATATCCAATGCCTTTTTGGAACTTATTTTCCAATTTTAATATTGCCCGCAATCTCCCATTTTCTCGAGTTTTCATTCCGAACACTTTGAATCCGTATATATATTCCTTTCATTTTATACCTTAACCCCATACCTACATTACAACCCTATTAAAGTCCTATGTGATCTTAAGTAGATGTAATTCAAATGTTTAAATAGTTTTGATAATCTGTGGAAATACATTTTGCCTCTTTTAATGAGCATAATCTTTCATTGAGATTACAATTTTTATTTTCTATATAGCGTTCTTCATTTGTGACATGTGTGCGGCCTAATTTCCATTTACATTTACTCTTTATTCCCGCATGTTCCGTGTGTTAACTCCCTATTTTGAGTGAATTCACTTTATGAGTGCAATGCCCATGAGGATTGAATATATGCTTGCTTTAATGTTTATCCGGTTTTTATAAGTTTTTTGCCAAATCACACTTTGCATGTGCTCGCTCCCCTCCCACATTTTAAGGTTTCGATTCTATGAGGTGCATTATATAATGTTAATGATTCGGACTTTTGTTTGAATCCATTCAATGCGCTAATAACGTGTATGAAATCTTTTTCATTGTTCTTGGGCTTGTCGCATGTTGGTTTGGACATATTTTGAGGAAACCATGTGATGTTTGTGGGTTTCATCCCTGAAAACCCTCACGAGACGACACTTATCCACTAGGGTAACCTAGGGGTTTAACGGTTTATTGCATATGCTAAATGAAATCGTGCTCCCTATGAAAGTGGCATTTATATTTCGATGCATATATATGTCTTGTACTATCTTCTGTGGACTGGTTCTGTTTGTTTCATCACTAGTGACTAGCGATGTTTAAGTTAGGGGGTGTGATTCGTATCAAATATTGCATATTTATACCCTATATCTTTATGCATTCTAGCACTTTTACAGTCCTCAATGCCTATATTTATGCTCATTAACCATACAACCTTGTATTTGGATATATACATGTTTTGCAGGGGTTAATTGTGCTTTTGGAGGTATTGGAACGCTAAAACTGAGGATTCGTTGCATTTTGGAGAAGTTTCGTCGCCGGATGCTACTTCAAGGGAATTTTAGTCAATTCACATTTCATCTTCGGCTCATGGAATTTTCATGGATATGTAGTTCGTTGAGTAAGATTTGCGTGGACGCAAACGGTGCGCGATTCCGAGTCCGGACGATGAAGTTATGGCAGTTTCCATTTGCACCCTTTTCCCCCTCTTCATGGACCAAAGAGCTGCCAAAAACAGAGTGTCAGTCGACCGCAGTTTTGCATTTTGCCGTGGAAAGGATACAATGTTCCTTAAATTGAAGGCGCGGTCGACCACGACCCTGCGACCGATCGACTGTGTATACCAGATATTTGTTGCTTCGATCCTTTTTTTTTCTTTTCTCTTTTCTTTTCTAATTTTAATCCACTTACTATATAAACCATTTTTGTTGTAAATATCAGATATCTTGTAAGATAAATAGATTTTAGGTTAGTTTAGCTTAGGGTTTGGGAGTTGAGAGCTCTTTTCTTCTTCCTCATTTGGTGTGACAACATTTGGGTTTGTAAGATTGAACTTTTCTTATTCCCTCTCCATTAATATAGTTTGCATTCCATTAATTCTTTCTTTGTAGTTTAATTTGCATGCTTTCATAATTAGATTCACTTTCTTTCTTTCCTTTCTTTCTAGGTAGTTTTATCACGTTTATTTACCGCTTTCATTTATCGCGTTTTTATGATGCTTTCTAGCTAATTTAGTATAGGTTGTTCCGAATGGAACTTATTTCGGGTTAACATGTTGCTTTGATTTGGTGATGGAGTTTATGGGTCTATTTCGGTTGTGTTATCCTACTTATTACGCCTAGGGGATTTAACGGGGCATATCATGTATGTTCCATGCTTACGACCTTGAGTGCATAATTTCTGGGTTATTTGTTGACGCCTAAATCATATTAGGCTTTTATGCGGATTTAGGGGTGTGACAACCCTTGATTCAATTAACTATCGAAACGAGACGCATTTGTAATAACTCGTCGACCCATGTAACCATTTTATACTAATTAACTCGGGGTGAGGGATATTCGACGCAACCTATAGTTTTTATGCACTTTGTTAATTTTAGTTTAAATACACTCATGCCTAGTTTATCTTTTATTTCTTTTTAGTTAACAAATTGCCTTTGACACTTTTATTTAGAAGCATTAAACCAATTAAATTCTAACAACTCCTCTCTGTGGATTTTAGATACCCGGACTTGGCCACTATACTCACCTGTTGAGTGTAGTCATAAGTTTAGGTTTTTGTATTAAGGCGGTGAATAGAAAACAATGATCAGTATTTGACACGCGCTACTTTTCACCCCTCAATCAAGGACCATCGTTGCGATGGAACTGGTGCAAAGTAATTCACTCATTTGTCAAGATATTTTGAAATATAGACCAAATAAATGGCAATAACAAGTTTCACTATAGCGAGGTAAGCCATCATAGTGGAGAAGTTGAGGCTAGGAAGGTCACGCATGGGAATTTTTTTCGGTTTGCCTTTAGAAGATTTTTCAATATACATTTTGAGGAAAACTCGAAGTATTTTTGTTTCTCACATAAAAATTCCTACTTAAAGTTCACAAAAAGATGAAATTATCTATAAAATAATTTTTTGCACAAAAAGTATATTTTCACGTGTATTTACAAAATTATTAAACCAAGGTTAATTTAAATATATTTCAATTTATAAAAATAGATTAATTAAGGTGAATCTGAGTCTACTAAGTCTTATACCTTTTCCCAAGTGGTATGCTTGAGGTTCGGTATTGAGTGAATTTTATTTATTGATGAATCTTTTTGATGACCTCTTGGACAAAGACTAAAAAATTTTGTGTTCAAAGAATTCAAAAATGGATTCTCTGGAGCACATCGGGCGATTCAAATAATCATTGAATGATTCAATACTAGTCGTCTTCCATTTCTGGGTAAGAGCATAATGTTGAACGTCATTTGAGAATGTATAGAGAATCTTTTGGAGGGCAGTTTATGTCTTGTACTGGTTGAGGAAGTTCCCCAGCTAGTCTTGCATATTCTTGATCCCATTATCCTAGGACCTAGACACCCCAGAACCAAATTGGGACTCATATGTTGAGAGTGATAGCCTATCCTGGATAGGAATACGGATTGCAGACCATTGGGGGACTTTAATCACACCCTTTAGGTCATTATTCACCTCTAGCTGGGCCTCGTGATTCTCCCAAGTGCCGCTATATTCTGGTGTGACTGGTTACTTTACCACTGGAGGAGGGATTACCTACTAAGTATGTTCTCTAAGTTCTCTTAGGGATCCTTTTTTAAGCCACCATTTATTTGAAAGATCGAGCCAAAACAACATTGGTTGACATTTTGAAAAGAGAAATTTAATTTGTAAGGAATGAACTTGTTGTTCCCACACATGGCTCCAAACTGATGGGTGTAGAAATCATATGTGACTTGAGACCCACGGGTGCTCCCCTCTAGACTTTAGGCAGTTAAGAAGATAAGAGTTTCAAAGTATGAAATAAGATATTGAAAGTTGTTCGAACCTCAAAAGTGGGTACTATGTCCATTGTCAAATATGTTTCACTATATATTATATTATAAAGGAGTTATTACAATCTAGAAGACCTCTTGGGCTTTATCCAAGGGAGTTTGAGGTCTAGCGGCCTTTCTCAATACAAAATATCTTAATGAGTAACTAATGGATTTATCTAAGGGTTACTAAGTATTTATTTATGTCTTAATGATGTATTAAAAGAATAAGAGAACTATAAATGATTAGAGTTACAAGTTTAAGCTCAATAACGAGTTGAGAGAGTATGGACCAAGGAGTAAACACCAATGAATGTTAAGGCTCTTAGCTCTCTATGGGTATGATCTTCTCGATGAGTTGTTTTCGTGGATTTCTCAAGATTAATTCTCTTTCAACCTTTCATCAGCTTTCCTTTTATATGCAAACTCATGTAGAGAGAATGAATGGACTTCCACAGCATGGGCATGATATTTGTTGGGGTCTAACGGTGTCAGCAATGTGGTGGTGTGTTGGTCAAAGTATTTATAGATGGTGTAAGTTAGTTGTTAGATATATTAATTTAGTATGGGAACCATCAATGCAAGTGGAACTGAGCAGTGGTGATAAGGGGAATAGTGTTCTTATTTCCACATACCTTCCAAACTAGTTGTAGAAGCTTTCTAGAGGTCCAATGGGTATGGAACTTTCGTAGACTTGCCATAAATTGACCTTGAAGTTCTACGCAATGATATATATCGATGCGGGGGGGAAAAGTGACCTTATAAGGTCATTTCTCTTTAGCCGAAGTTCTTTTATGAGCGTTAGATATGGTAAAACTATTGTGTTATGGTCTCTGATATCGGTTGAGGATATATGTTAGACCGAGTAACCTCTCTAGGAGAAATAAGGTGTGATCGAGATCTACTACAATGTTGTGGCCTATTCATGAGAGTAGTCGAGGTCTTGGGTCTAATTAATGATATGACTGAGGTCCGAGGCCAGCCATTGAAGCTTTGTTCTTGTTTGGGGGTAGTTGAGGGTCTTGAGAGCCTCTTGAAGACTAAGTATTAAATAGGATATCATCAAGGTATATTTACTCATCTTTTTTTCAAAAATCTATTTTCATTAGTGAGTAAATATTTTCTATTCCTTAGCTTAGAAAACTCGTTTTGATATTTAAAGCACCACATCTTTATAAAAACCCTAACACATATAAATATAGGATTCCATAAAAAATCCTAGCTGTAGAATTTTGGTTGCTTGAAGGTTCTATCTAGGAATTAAAATGTTGCTTCAATTTTATAGAAGAAATTTTTTACAGAAGATTTGAAGGCATTAGTTGCAGGCCAAAACCTATCATGGTTGTGCAGCATTCTCTAGTTGTTAAAACTCTCTACGTAGAATATGGTGAGAAAGAGTGTATAGTTAGTTATATCGTCATGTGTTTGTAAGTGTATTTATTATAGTTGTAAAACTCTACCATAGTTTTTTTGTCATTCTTATTGCTTGAAAATAGTTCTTCTGAAAATATGAATACTCGATAGTGTTCGTCTCGCAAAAATAAGAAATTCTTGTTCTTAAATGATTTTGATAAAAATGATTTAAGCGCCCTGAAATTGAGTTGAAGTTTTGTTTTAATGGAGGTTTATGTTTGGAAAAGATGGAGAGGATAAACTTGTAGGATGTTTCTTTCGTTTGGAATAGAATGAGTTTAAAAATTCATAAGGTTCGTGCCTTTTTTAAAAGAGTAAAAACAAAAGAAACTAATTCCAACTTAAACACTCACAAAGCCCCCACCCACCTTAACTACCCTGGGCCGATCAATTCGTCCCATAACCAAGTCGAGCCAAAATCAATTAAAACTTAAAAAAATTCTGATTTTTCACCGAATTAAATATAACCATATACTTTATAATCCAATTGAATTCCAACATGATCCAACACTTAATTAATTTATCCCAATCATTATATAAATTTCTAGTTTTAAAATTACAAGGTATCGCAGTCTTGCCGACTAACATTGGAATTTCGTTCTCGAAAATCGACAAAGCATAAATTTCATACGTAAACCTACCTAAATAAAAGGATCATATACGCCTACTCATTGTATGCCATGATCGGGCACCCATACACCCAATCTTACATGCACCTACACCACGAAAAAAACATAACTATATATCTCAACTATATATATGTAAAGCATAGGTAAAAAAATCGAGCATACCTAATTACCCCATTAACTATGTCTAGCACTTCCTAAAACGTTCTAACACAAATTCCAAAAACTAAAATATCCAACCAAAATCTCATCTTTAATATCAATACTAATGATTTCTCAACTCAAGGTATCCAAAACAACCCTAACATGAACTCACTGTATCTACCAAGGAAAGCCTGACACGTATAGGGAGTAAAAATCAACAACTGGAATCAAAGATTGGCAATACTGAAGCTACAACAAACTCAAAACCATCAAGATCTAATATCATACTGGCCAGCCCATCCGTTAATCTATGTCGGGTGTTTGAATTAAATAACATTCTAAGCATGTTACAGAAATATGAGATGTTTAAAACTTTTTCCACAAGGCATAATCTGAAATAGTTCAACGAATATAAAACATCCAAAATAATAAAAATCCATCATCATGCTAAATTCCAGTAATAAATCTCAAACTACAATGTAATAATACTCAAATGAAATAATCCAACGATAAAAAATCTAACTGAAAATCATAAACAACTGTGGAGTCGAGTGACCCACAAAACCTATAATGACTATATCATAATAAAAATGACTAGAAAAGGAAACTAAACTAATGCAATAAAATAAACTACAACTGCAAGATCTCTAATTCCAAATGTTATGCAACTATCCAGCAACCTAACCTGAAATGTTAGTCAATAATGATGGGTCAGAGTCCATCCTAAGAATACCAGCTACTCTTCCCAAATAGCATCCATGAATTCAGCAATAAGCATTATAATAGATAAATATTACAATAAATGATATTAAATTAAGGTATAATATAAAAACGATGTGACTAAAGCAAGGTTCTAAAAAACGCGGGGCGTGATCGAGGCGTGGAGGCCAAGCCTTAAGCCTTAGAAGCCTAGGCGGGCCTTGGCGTAAAAAGGCGTGAAAAGGCGTTTAGGTCTTTTTAATATTTTTTAACCATAACAAGTCTATTAAAATACTAAAATTGTACACATCATAAAAATATGTCTGAATATTTGCAAATAAAAATACTATTTGATTATTTTGGATGAGATAATGGTCCGGTTTGCAAAAAAATCTTTAAAAGGCGATATCGTTTCGCTAAAGCATTGTTGTTTTTAGAGAAAAATTATGCCTTAAGGATTTTACTAAGCATAAGGCGTCAAAATCTTAAGGCGGGGCGTTTCTCTCAAGCCTCAAGCCTAGGCGTGCCTAGGCGGGTTTTTTAGAACAGTGGACTAAAGTAAAACTATAACCACTACTCATGTAAACTAAACAACCCCACTATCTGAATCCAATTATTTTTATTTCAACATTAATTAAATCTCATTCCTTTAATTTACCTAATTCAATGATCTTTTTCAATATTATATAAATTACTGATGCGACACCATTACAGCCATACAAACTTTCTATTGGTCCAACACACACTCCTGAAATGTTAAACACCATAACTCATCACACCAACACCCATCATTATTGCAGGAGGACCAAATTTTAGTTAGCCATGCACCTACTCGTGATGTTCCAATGCATGACATGTCATTATACCTAATCGGCCAAATTTTAATTATCCCTACACATACTCGAGGGGACAACACATGCAATCACCAAAGTATGGGTCCCGCAATCATCATAATGACCGATCTACCACTGCACCATATATCGAAGATGGTCATGAACCTAGGCCGTAACCAGGGCCACGCATCACAGACCTAGGCCATGACCATTTTCATTGTGACCAAAAACCGTCGACACGAAGATCATCCGTGACCCTAAATGAGGGTCACGGTCTACCCTATGGGATAATATTGGCTCCACCATACGTGGGTTGATGTTCAAACTGGGTCACGAACTTGGGCTGTGACCCCATGCTCATAGACCTGAGCCATGACCATGCATGGGACGATGTTCAAAATGGGTCATGGACCTCGGTCATAACCATGAGTGCAATAATGTTCAAAATTAGTCACGAACCTGGGCTATGATCCCTAATTTTTTTAAAAACACATAAAAATGGTCACAGTCTATTTAATAAAAGAATTTACTTTTAGGCAACCACCCCCCCCCCCCCCCCCCAAAAAAAAAAAAAAAAAAAAAAACTTTATTCGTCAACCAATTCATATACACTTATGAAATATTATAACCATGCAGTTTATAATTCAAATTAAAGCACTGTGCCATACTAGTTAATTCATAAATCATACTAAACATTCATAAATCATAATAAAGATTCATAATTCAAATTAAACATTCTTAATGTAAATTAATCATTTATAAATAACAATAAAGCATAAATATCAAAATATAATACAAATAGGATTGTCAAGGGCCAATATATTACGAGTTTCGGAAATCTCATGACTACGCAGTCAGTTATTACAAGTTATATTGGTCTTATGTGAGGTGTTCATGCCTCTTACGGGGCCATTTGAGGGGTTTTCCCCCTAGCATCATGTTTATAAGTCTAAGTCAATGTATAATAATGTTTTCATGATATTCTCAAACCGCGAGTCCTATGATTGTGTGGTAAGTTCCTACAAGTTACATTAGTCCTGTGCGAGATATTCGTGTATCCTACGGGGCCGTTTAGGGGTTATTATGAGTTTTTGTCCTCTAGCGGCATATTTTTAAGACTAAGTCCAGATATTTGAATTTTTTTGTCATATTCTCAAACCCAAAGTACCGTGACTACGCGGTCATGTCCTATGAGTTACATTGATCCTGTGTGATGTGTTCATGCCTTTCAAGGGACCGTTTTTGGATTATTTTGGGTTTTATCCCTAAGACATCATAATTATAAGCCTAAGTCTAAAAGCTTTCAAAATTTCATCATATTCTCAAATTGGGATTCCTATGACTACGCGGTCAATTCCTACGAGTTACATTGGTCCCATATAGGTGTTCGTGCTTCCTACGAGGTCCTTTAGGGTTTTTTTGGGTTTTCTCCCTCTAGCGATATATTTTTAAGCCTAAGTCTAGATATCTACAAAATTTCATCATATTATCAAACTAAGAGTCATGTGACTACGTGGTTAGTTCCTCCGAATTACATTGGTTTTGTCCGAGGTGTTCATGCTTCTAACGGGGCCGTTTGGGGGATTTTTGGGTTTTCTCCCGTTAGTGGAATTTTTTCAAACTTAAGTCTAGATATTTGAAAATTTGCATCATATTATCAAACTGGGATTCCCCTGACTACACGATGAGTTCATAACGTACATTGGTCCCGTGGGAGGTGTTCGCGCCTCTAACGGGGCCATCTGGGGATCTTTTGGGTTTTCACACTCTAACGACATGATTTTAAGCCTAATTCTAGATATTTGCAAATTTTCATCATCCCGTGATGACCCGCTCAGTTCCTACGAGTTACATTGGTCTTGTGCGAGGTATTTGTGTCTCTTACGGGATCGTTTGGGGGCTATTTTAGGTTTTTTCCCTTTAACGGCATGTTTTTAAGCCTATGTATAGATATTTGCAAATTTTCATCATATTTTTACACCGGGAGTCTCGTGATTATGTGGTCAGTTTCTACAAGTTACAGTGGTCTCGTGCGAGGTGTTCGTGCCTCTTAAGGGGTCGTTTGAGAGTTATTTTGGGTTTTTGCCATCTAGTGTAATGTTTTTAATCCTTAGTCTATATATTATTTTTTATCTTATTATCAAATTGAGAGTCTCGTGATGATGGAGTTCCTACGAGTTATAGTGTTCCCGTGTTTGTGACTTTTACAGGATCGTTTGAGGGTTGTTTCAGGTTCTCGCCCTCTTGCGGTATGTTTTTAAGTCTAATTTTAAATATTTTCATATTTTCATCATATTCTCAAATTGGGAGTTTCATGACTATATGCTCAGTTCCTATGAGTAACATTGGTCATATACAAGGTGTTCGTGCCTCTTACGGGGCCATTTGGGGCCTGTTTTGGGTTTTCTCCCTCCAGCGACATGTTTTTAAGCCTAAGTTTAGGTATTTGTAAATTTTCATCATATTCTAAAATTGATAGTTCCGTGACTACACGATCACTTCCTACGAGTTACATTTTTCTCATGCGAGGTGTTTGTTCCTCTAACGAGGCGTTTGGAAACTGTTTTGGGTTTTTGCCGTTTAGCATCATGGTTTTAATCCAAAGTCTAGATATTGAAAAAATTTCATCATATTCTCAAATTGGGAGTCCCTTGACTATGCGGCCATATCCTACGAGTTACATTGGTCCCGTACGAGGTGTTCGTGTGTTTTACGGGGACGTTTGGGGGCTATTTTGGGTTCCACCATCTAGCAGCATGCTTTTAAGGCAAAATCTATATATTTATAATTTTTCATTGTATTCTCAAATCGGGAGTCCCGTGACTACGCAGTTAGTTCCTACCAGTTACAATAGTCCCATGCGAGGTGTTCGTGCCTCGTACGGGGGTATTAGGGGATGTTTTGGGTTTTTACCGTCTAGCGAATTTTTTTTAAGCTTTAGTATAAATATTTGCAAATTTTCATCGTATTCTCAAGCGATAGTCTCGTAACTATGGGTTTGGTTCCTACGAGTTACATTATTCCCGTGTGAGGTGTTCGTGTCCTTAACAGGGTCATTTAGAGGCTATTTTGGGTTTTCGCCCTTTAGCAGCATAGTTTTAAGCATAAGTCTAGATATTTGAATTTTTTTATCATATTCTCAAATCAGTAGCCCGTGACTACGTTGTCAGTTCATATAAGTTACATTGGTCCCATGTGTAGTGTTCGTGTCTCTAACGGGGCCGTTTGGAGGATGTTTTGGATTTTTGCCTCTAGTGGCATGTTTTTAATCCTAAGTCTAGAACATTTGTGAATTTTTATCATATTTTCAATTAGGAGTCCAATGACTACCCGACCAGTTCCTATAATTTACATTGGTCCTGTATGAGGTGTCCGTGCCTCTTACGGGGCCGTTTGGGGGTTTTTTGGGTTTTCTCCGTCTAAAAACATGTTTTTAAGCCCAATTCTGAATATTTGAAAATTTTCATAATATTCTCAAACTGGGAGTCTCGTGACTACGTTATTAGTACCTACGAGTTACATTTGTCCCATGCGAGGTGTTTGTGCCTCTAAGTGAGCCATTTGGGGGTTATTTTGGATTTTCGCCGCCAACGACTTGCTTTTAATAATAAGTCTAGATATTTTCAATTTTTTTCATATTGTCAAACCTAGAATCTCATAACTATGCGGTCAGTTCCTACAAGTTATATTGGTCCTATATAACGTGTTCGTCTTCTTATAGGGCCGTTTGGGGGCTGTTTAGGATTTTCTCCCTCCAGCGACATGTTTTTAAGCCCAAATCTAGATATTTACAAATTTTCATCATATTATAATACTAAGAGATCCGTGACTATGTAGTTAGTTCTTACGAGTTACATTGGTCTAGTGCGAGGTGTTTGTGCCTCTTATGAAGTTGTTTGGGGGCTCTTTTGTGTTTTCGCACTGTAGCGGTATGTTTTTAAGTCTAAGTCTCGATATTTGTAAATTTTAGTCATATTCTCAAGCTGGGGTCCCGTAATTATGTTGTGAGTTCCTACAAGTTACATTGGTCTCGTTCGAGGTGTTCGTACCTCTTATGGGGCTATTTGGAGGCTGTTTTGGTTTTCGCCAGCTAGGAGCATATTTTTAACCGTATGTCTACATGTTTTCAAATGTTCATAATATTATCAATCTGGGAGTTTCTTGACTATGTGGTTAATTCCTACGATTTTCAGGGGTCCCATGCGAGGTGTTCGTGCCTCTTACGGGTCCGTTTGTGTGCTATTTTCGATTTTTGCCCTCTAGCAAATTAGTTTTAAGCCTAAGTCTAGATATTTGCAAAATTTCATCATATTCTCAAACTATGAGTCCCATGACTACCCGTCAGTTCCTACGAGTTACATCGGTCTCGTGCAAGGTGTTTGTGCCTCTTACGAGGCCGTTTGGGGGTTATTTTGGGTTTTCCCCCTCTAGTTGTATGTTTTTAAACCTAAGTCTAAATATTTACATATTTTCATCATATTCTCAAATAAGTAATCCCATGATTACGTGATCAATTTTTACAAGTTACATTGGTTCCATATAAGGTGTTTATGCCACTTACAAGACTGTTTAGGGTTTTGGGCCTCTAGAGACATGTTTTTAATCTTAAGTCCAGATATTTACAAATTTTCATCATATTCTCCAATCGAGAATCCCATGACCACGCAGCCAATTCTTAAGAGTTACATTGGTCCCATGCGAGGTGTTCATACCTCTTACGAGGCCGTTTAAGGCTCTTTGGATTTTCGTGTAATGCCCTGAAACGAATTTATGGGTCAAAATACGAAACCGTACCCAACCTGCCATAACAAAATGAAGGAGTGAGCCAAATGCTCAGTGGGAAATATACAAATATAGTATAGACTCGAACGGCATAAAGAAGACTCTAACACATTATACCTATGAGCACATGCAACTACTTTGTATACATATATAACCATACATATACATATACTTAATACATGAAATAGTTAACTTACGAAAACCTTATTTATCCAGATTATTGCACCTTAATCTTGTAAAACACTCCTTTTTTTTCATTTTGACATTTCTCACTTAATTTAACACACGTGGTCAAATATATGAAACCACCCCACTTGGTTTGACCGAAAGTCATTTCTTTATCGAAATTATCCTTTTCACTTTAACCAATCCACATTAGTATTTTCATTAAAATTTCCCTTTCAACACATGAAAACATCATGTTAAAAAATACTCATTTAATCTTTGAAAACCGTTTACAGCACATACTTATGCCAATTGTGGGTTTAACCACTTGGGTTACTTAACCACCCATTTACCCCCTTACTTTGCCTTTCCTTTACCTTATGGACATTAATGGATTTACATATGTACTTGTCCATTTTAACCTTTACTGGAACATTTATTATTTCATTGAAGTTGTGTTGTATTAACACGTTTTCAATACACAGCCCACTTCATTACATGTTCCTTATTCATTTATCCTTTATAGGAATCTTCTAATAACCGCATACTTCAACGGGATCCACATCGTCGGCTATGCGCGCCATATGCTCTGGCCAGTTGCTTTGAGTCTTTGACCCCAGGGCTCCGGGCCCTCCTTAATTATCCCGATGTCATCTAAGTTCCTTTTTAATGTGTTTTAACATTTTTACGAATGTCCATATTATTCCACTTTTCCTTTTACCCGACCGAAGACAAAACCCGGGGTTTCACCCCAATTCGTTTCATAGTTTGAAATTTAACATTTCATGTCCTTTACCCTTTAACATTGATTTTATACCAAAAATCAAGTTCATTTAGGACCAATTTGTGTAACACCTTTTCCAAAAAAAATATTTCACAAAAATGTTCCACTTTAAGGAAAATTACCATTTTACTCATTTGTTTCCAAACTCATCTTTTACTCCATTTTCACAAGTGTGAATTTTCCCGAAAACACTATTAAGTTACCCACACTAACTTCTTAAGTGTTTTATCAACTAAAGTAGTCTTATAACTTTATAATTATATCACTTTTAACCCCCTTTTCCACACTTTGAGGATAAGAATTTCTACTTGCTTTATTCCATGTTTAAACCGAACAAATTTCCTTTAAACTTGTTTATACATTTATTGGCAAAATACTACAAGTTTATATGCATGAGACGATGGGTTTTAAATCCTAAAATCCTATCAATGGGTTAAACATATATTTCCTTTTAGAATATCATCATACTTGCAAAAATATACTTTCAAGGCATAAAAGACATTTAATTTTTTTTCAAACTCAACAAATGTCCATTTTCATAAACTTTACATTTTTGAAAGAAACTTGAAAACATTATTTCATCAATGTTTAGCAAAATAGATCATTATTTTTACACATTTTATTTCGTAAAATGTTTAACATCAATCTTTCTAGAAAATACACCTGTAAGAGGGTAGTGAGACTGGGGTCTGTGAATAACTAGAAAGGATGAGGCATGACCCGCTCCAATGAACGTTGTCTGCAAGGTTCTCAAGAACTTTTGGAGAACTTAAGATGAAACCTTCTCCTTTTGGTAAAACTGGAGCTCAAGCTGGAACTCCCTTCCTGCAAGAAGATGAATTTCCACAACAATAATAGTAATTTTCTCAAGAATATCTCCTGAGAATGATGGCTGTCAGTGAGGAGTGAAAGAAAAAGTCACTTAGCACTAGAGAGGGCAGGGAGAGAATACTAGGAAGTTTTGGTGTGATTTTGATAGAAGAACAGTGCTATTGAGTTTTTCTATCTGTTTTGACCTTGCCCAGGTGTCTTATTTATACTTGGGCATTAGGGCTGAGTTGGCATCTTTGGGCGCCAAAATTGAGAGGGTAGGTGAGGGATAAGGTCTGAAGTGTACCATTTTTCCCTACCTGTGTGTAGCAATCTGTCCCCTCAGATAGGTGCCACCTGATGCCAACAAAAGTCAAAAAACAAATATGTCTCCTAATGGAGACAAAATATCTGATTTGGTAAATATATTTTGAAATGGTAACTTGTGGTACAAACTTTTTAAACTTGAGAGAGGAGGCCTTGGGTACCTCCCTCTCTAAAACTGTCAATCTTGAGGGGGGAGGGTCTTGAGGACCCTTCTCCTCCAAAATCATTTTTACTTGAGAGGGGCCTCGGGCACCTCTCTTCTAAGAAAATCATTTTGTAAAAGCTTATTTCTTATGGGCAGCCCTTCGGCTGCTCACTTCACTTGTGACTAAATGTGAGATGTGTGTGGTCTCGAGTGACTCGTGGGGTCTTTCTACTAGTATTCTCTCAATCCTTAAATGCTAAGTGGTTGAACTTACCTAACAAACCTTGTTCGTCAACCGCCAAGCCAAAACTCCTAAGAGATCCCAACTGGCCTATTTGAGACTTGACTGCTCAACTAGGCTACCTGTATAAGAAAACAAAGTGTTAATACTGTTGTTCTTTAAAAGAATGACTTTTCATGATGAGGGGTTGCTCATGGTAGCCATTCCTTCATCACGGGGTCTCTACCCTGGGTTTTGGTTGAGGGACCCTGGAGGTTCCCTCACCGATATGACTTTTTTGTATTTTATGAACTCTGAGTGATCTTTCACCAATTATGCATTTTCTGCGATCAGAGGGCCTAGTCTCCCGCACCAATATAAATTCTCTACGGCCAAGGGACCTTGGGTGAATTTCCACTAATTATGCATTATCTGCGACCAGGGGCCTAGGTTCCCGCACCAATATGGATTCGCTGGGGTCGAGGGGCCTTGGGTGCATTTTCACTAATTAGGCATTTTAGATGGCCAGGGGGCCTAGGTTCACTCACCAATATGAATTATCTGCGGTCGAGGGACCTTGGGTGCACTTTCACGAATTATGCATTTTCTACGGCCAGGGAGCCTAGGTTCCTGCACCAATATGAATTATCTGCGGTCGAGGGACCTTGGCTGTACTTTCACCAATTATGCATTTTCTGCGGCCAGGGGGCCTAGGTTTCTGCACTAATATGAATTCTTTACGGTCGAGGGATCTTGGATGAAATTTCACCAATTATGCATTTTCTGCGTCCAGGGGGCCTAGGTTCCTACAACAATATGGATTCTCTGCGGTCGAGAGACCTTGGAAGGGTTCCTTATCAATACGAGTTTCTGTCGGGCCCCTTGGTGGGGTTCCTTATCAATATGAGTTTCTGTCGGGACCCTAAGGGTTCCTCAACCTCATCTTTGTTGTAGGATAAAAGGGGGTGTATTTGAGGAACCTCTTCCCAAAATATAATAGCCAAACTTGAGGCCCCCTTCTACAACACCATTTTCATAAAACACCAACTCTTAATAATTCAAGACTTTAAAATATTTATTCATTCTTTACTTCCAAAAAATAACATTTTTACCAATAGTTTTATTCCATAAAAATATTTATTATTTACTACACATAATTTTCATCATTTAATCAAATGCATCCTACACATGTAATCTAACAACAAGACAACAAATAACATAAGTGGAGTCTTAAATACTAAGGATAGGTTTTCCCATCTCTAAAGACTCCAAATGGTGGCAAGGATGTTAGTGTAGGAGGAGCAATCCTCACCTCCAAAGGTGGCCTCAAGGGGTTACCAAATGTATCCTCCAAAATGCTCCATTTGAGCTTCCAAGCTAAGAACCCTTTCAAACTCCATGAAATCTTCCATCATCTTCTCCAAAAATCTCCCAAGACTTCTCCAAAATTCGTACCTGCACTTTATCAATGGTGGAAATGGGCCTGTATTGTTCAAATATGTTGGAATACACTAAGAAAATGGTGGTTTATGGTCGATATATGGTGGAGGAGTGGTGGTTTTTGGTGGAGAAAGGTGGAAGAACAACCCAACATGGTGGAAGACCACCATTCTCCCCCTCTCTCTTTTCTTTCATTTTTCTCCCAGCAAATGGCCCAAACAAGATTTATGAATACCCCTCCAAGACCAAAAAACTTGTTTTTCCCAATTTGGGCTAATTTGTGATTGACAACAAACCAAATCAAGGGCAGAAATTTGATAGCACACAAGGGCAATATGATTAAAAAAAATTCAAGACACATCGTTCGAATGGCAAGCCCATCTCATTCGAGCGACATCACCATCGCATTCGATGATTGGCTTTACGTGAACTTTGTGCGACATGTGACTGTAATAGAGTGACATCTATCTTGAAGTTCGTTTAAACCCCTGCTTCGTGCGACATTGATTCTCGCTTCTAACGACCCCTTTTATTGTTCGAATGACCCTCTCTTTTCCCTATTATCTAATTTCCTTCAATTTTGACCCACAGTCTTCTGATAATTCTCCTCAATCTTACCCCATTACTTTTTATACAAAAATTTAAATGAAATACTAGGGCAGGGAATTGCAAATTTCCCTCCTTGGAGAATGTCATCCTCAAAACTCTTGATCAGTTAATCCTTAGGATTTTAGGGTTCACCAACTTTTATTCTAATCCATAGAAATCCTTCAAGACAAAATCATCGAAGTTCTCCATACTAAGGTCACCCTACGCGTCCCCACATGGGGTTTGTCACCAAATAATCAACATGCGACATGTTTTAATGCTTGCCATCTCGCTAACCATGAACGTCACATAATCGGCTTCGAGTCTCCACTCACTTTATGATCATGTCCAAACAATTCCTAGAACCACCGACACTAGTACCTAAGGCATACTGGTGCCTCCACGGGCAAATCCTCTCTAGCGATAGGCACTCACATAATGTGAACCGTAATGCAACTAGTCGTCGTATTTATCGTCAAAAATCAATTATATTTCAAGATTGCACATCCCGTGTCCCACAACCTTTTAGGTTATCCTGGCTACACCATTCGAATGAGCTTGGTAATAACTATATTATGCTATTTTCTCACTCCAAGGAGTAACATTCATACTAAGTCATCATCGTGCGTTCGCCTTATACCTTTCGTTGTGTCACTTTGATGATCCTAGTACTAATCTAGGTGTATCACCTTTGAGCACTTGCTAGAGTCTCGCTTTAATCCTCTCACAGTGGTAAAGAAACATACGCTAAAATACTAATCCCTTATTACCAATTCGAAAGGGACACACGAGAGTCGGAAGGAATAAGAAGTCGTACTGAGAAATTTTGCCTATAAGCGTTCGACTATGATTTGCGAAAGTGAACTTATGCCATATGCTTGAAGTCATGTCACTCATTCCCAAAGTTCTCACCCAGCAATAATCCTAGCCACATACCCTGACTTGGGTCACTAGCCATAAAGAATCGAATCACAACCATTCATTCACATAACACGAGAGCAATATACGAATCGGTAATCCTCTAGGAAGTCAATGCCCGACTTCCCTCCTTGGGAGCAAGTCCCTACCCTTCACATCCTTGGCACACATGAACCATTTCGATTGGAGGATGCCTCACACCCTTGTCTATATTGACCTTGTCCATATACTGGCGGTGACGTCACCAACCTACTACACCTAGGTTATTATTTTCCTTATCATATCATGATCAAAATCCCAAATTCCCTTGGCAGTACTCCATTGCAGAGATACATCCACCTTATTGTATCCTTTGACTATACGAGATTTCCACCAGACTTACTTTTGAGTTCTATCCACACAGAATTTACGTGGTGACAACACCCGCCGCCATTGGCATTCTTTGGGTAGTAAATGTCACATAGGGCTACACCTTCTAATCTCCAGCTTGGCAAGACGTGCTAAGAACTAATTTATGACTTACTAAGACTATCCTAGCATATACCATCGACACACGCCAACATTCTAAACTGCTCCGATATCACATCACCTTGGTTGCAATTTTAAATCTCCCCCCGGCGACATCAACCAAAATTGTGAATACATTTCCTAGTACACGTCTAAACTAAGTGTCACAACACTAATAATAGTTATTTTATGACAATCGAACATCACGCCTATAACGACACAGGCTATCATCATACCTTAGGGATTTCACTCACCCAGCGTTGCCGATTCGGGAAGCCACACCCGACACGTACACTATATGACTTTTTAAAACCCTGACCAATAATTTGAGGTCATTACATGACCCCGAATACCATCATTACTAGGACACTGATGCTTCTTTCTCCCGGACATAATTGGTCTCCTAAGGACACCAAACACATTCCATGTAAAAGTGCCAGCAATGGATAAGATTTCATCACCTGTACCTTTACCATTGCAGGTGTGCCCTACAAACCTTTCAATACCCACATCACGATTACTCGGTGCTCGCAAAGACACTAGTCTATGAGCTTATACCTACCGTGAACCTTAACTATCAAACACCTCAAGGAATCATAACATTCGATCTCGATCCCTAATGATTCCACACATAATTAGTCCTACATGCATTCCATTAGACCTTTAAATTATACTCACACTAATATTACCTCGCACATATCCATCACTCTAGCTGCTACAACGAGTATTTATACTTAGATAAAGATCTTATCTTTCACTCGAACGGTTGTGACCAAAAGCCACATTCCACACCACCACTAATTATACTAAGGATTATGGTAGGATACATGACGTTGCCTACAACTTATAAACCTCAAGTTATGCCTCATATAATCCCCAATGAAAGATCAACCATGATAACTAAATTTCCCCACTATCTAACATGATGTGCTAATCTACAAGTTAACACGGCTATATAGATCTTGGTAGGATATGGGACGTCGGGTATTGCCTAAAATTACCAATGCCTACACCATGGATGACACGAGGGATCCTATTCCTCAAGACAATGCTATAATCAAGGTACACTACACCCAAGTCTTCAACCAAGGGACCAAATACTTATTAATACCAATGAGTCATCTAAACCCCACATATGAAATATACAACCTTTACAACTAGGTTGCAACGAACACTACTCAATATTTTCACCATCAAGGCCACTCTAATCATCAAAGTTACCACACATTACATCTCACGCAAAAGATCACGTTGTTTCCTCTACTGGCCTACACAACTTCATATATTCACCAGACTACCATCAATTGTAATATCACCCCAAGGATCGAATTTGCCTAACTACATTACCGGTGTTAACTACCCCTAAGGCCCACACCTAAGGGCTATATATTTTTTAGTCATCAATCATCAGTGCTTAGTCACGACACCCTAACCATCAACCTCTAACGTTGACTTAGATATAATTTGTGCCACCAGCCCAATGGGTGTTGTCTCACTCTATTGACATCTCAAAGGATTCTACGCTATCAATGATTAAACACAACCACCTCAAACTAATAACCATGATTGTCAGAACTATTGGCTTGCATGAACATTCGTAAAATATTGACAAATCTAATCAAGAATTACGGAAGCGATTAACAACTATCAATTTGATCGCGTTGTAATACCCCGTAATTTTTAATGATTTTAAAATGGGATTAATTAGGATTAATTGTCAGGTATTTAAAATTAATCCGAATTTAAATATTACTCGAGAGTAAAGTAATATGTGATGTATGTTGAATATTGCTTAGTGATTAAAAGTAATATATGATTATGACTTTACATTATTTAATAAAAATTATCGCGAGTGATGAATATGACAATTACGGGAATTAAGTCAGGACGCGTGTGTGAGTCGTGTCCGGACTAAATTTAAAGGAATTAAAAGTAAAATATTTTTATGTCATCCAAATGGTCGTTTTGACTACGCTAAAGTGTCTGAAAGAGTTTAAATAGTCGAAAAAGTCTACTTAGGTGTTTGATTTGGGCCTTGGGTCACTTTTGAACTGAATAGACACCCCGAAGGGGTATTTTAGTCATTTTACATGGCAGCTGAACAGTACTTACGAAATTTGGAGTTATCTTAATTAAATGTAGAGTTTATCTAAGTGAGGTTCATTCATCAAATATCAAAAGACAAGTCTTTGAGTAGAGGGGAGGGTTTTCTAAGAAAGGAAGAACCACCCTAAGAAGCCCATAGTCAAAGGCCATTTTACACCATCACTGTCACCTAAAGTTGGCGAGAAAAGGGAGAGGACCACCATTACACTAACATCCTCAAAGGTTCAGACCTTAAATTTAAAGGCAAGTGACTTAATCTGTACAAAATTAGCATGTATAATGCCCATGTTAGGATAGTTATATAATTCTGATAAATTGCATGATTTAGAGATAAACCATGATGATTTTAATGGAATCCTTGATATGAGAAATATTTAGAACAAGCCTTCTTCTGATTATATATTTTAATCCTCGAATTTCGAATAATTTGATAAGGAAAATCTGAGTTTCATATATTATTCTTGGAGAAATAATCAAAGATGGATTTTATGGGAATCATGAGACATATCATGTTTAATCCAAACCTATTGATGTTTTAAGATTTTTTAATGATTGGAAATCATTTATCTGTAATGTTATATCATGTGGAATGAATTATAAGAAGTTTGGGATTTTAAAATAGAGGATTTGAGGATGAATATTAGTTAAACATGTAGGCCAAAAATGCAGAAACAGTAGGCTTATACCTGATTGATCGATTGCTCAACCTTGAATGTCGATCGATTGACTAGATTGATCGATCGATCCCAGACAGTCGATCGATCGACTGTCCCATAATTCACATGTTGATTTTGTTTAAGGTTTGATTAAATTCCCCACTTCCAAGGATGCTTAGTGTAAATTAATTATATCATAATGGGATTTAGGGAAGGTCAGTAGGGTGGTAATTGAGACCCATAAATTATTATGTGTGAATTATTCCTTGAGAATAGAATAATGGGTTAAAAGTAATTATAGTTTATAGAAGAATAAATCTATTTTAGGATAATATGAATTTGTGAAGCTTCAGGATTTGGGATGACATGGATCAGTAGGGTGTAGATAATTACCTACTAAATTTATTTGAGAAATAATGGTTAACTTTCGAGTGGTGAGAAAAGCTCGAGAAATACATGTTAATAAGTAATGTCATAATCTATTAAATACATAGGATATTAGAGAGAATAGAATATTCTATGTATGGAATTGTCATATGGTTTGTGTGAATACCTTATTGATATTATATGTACATAGGTGGAGGGAATACATATATTGTTATTTGTGTGACATACCTAAACTGCTTGCTATCGGGATAGAGGTTTCCCGTTGTGTATGATCTTATCCTGATTGGACCCATTTGGGGGGATTTTAGATTCGTACCTTGAGCATAGGACCTTGGATACGTTCTATCACTTTGTATGATAGTTTTGATGGTTGAATGGGAGCATAGGTATGTGCCTAACCCATTGGCCTGGGGATTATGCTCGCCTCCAAATATGTATGTTATGGTAGATGCTTAATCAATAGTCCTTTTTACAGTGAGAGATGTAACTGGACATGGTAGCAGAGTATGCATGTGTAATTAATATAAGTATTGCATGGGAAATACGGGATAATGAGGAGATATAATAATAATTAAGGACCTTGTTAAGAGGAATATTAAAGTACGTTAGGCGTGCACACTAGATGGGAGGTGAGATTCTCAAGTGAGAGCCGAGAAGTAACATGTACATAATACCTGCTTAATTTCACTTGTTAAACACTTGCTGTTTTAAAAATCTTTTACAATCGGGCTATGACCCGTTTACTTGCATATTCTCTTCTCTACTATATCTATGTTACCAGGTGCCCAGCATCAGGGATGCCCGGCTTAGAGGATGGATATTTTGACGAGTTTCGGGAGATGCGTCTTTCAGTAGATGCTTTTCTATCCTTGATTCCTATATTTATAGTATTTGGATCATTTAGGGCATGTCACCCAGTATTCTAGTAGTTCCATTTCCATATTGTACTATTATCATTTTGTTTTGGATGGTGACATTGAGATATTTCAACTGGAGAGTTTATTCCAGTTACATTTATATTTGTTGGATTTTAATCCAGTTGTATTGGGGTGTCACTTATTTTATTCAGTATGGTGGTATGGATTTAATTAATTAGAAATTGGAAAAGTTTTGACACTTAGCTTAATTAATTATTAGGTGAATTAATAAGAAATTTTTTTCGACAGTGATGCTAAGAATGAACCAACTGGATATTCTGATTTAATTTAATAAAGAACTGATCACCCGGTATTTAATTAGGCGGGGTGTTACACGGGTGCCACTTGGAACTAACTTACTTATTGTGCGAACCTCTTTGACTTTACCATCGAGGACACGAACCAAACCGTCACCGAACTATCATGACCGGCCTAAACCCAACACCGATGTCGAAAGATTCAATACCGACGTCACCACGTCACTCCTAAAAGGAACCTTGAACCTAGATCTATGATCCCACTTGTAACTCCCTTGTCCGAATTTATGGGTCACCCATAGTGGACCCAATCCGAAATGAGCGTCAAGTGTGAAGTACAATGAAATAACCTACATAATGTTGCTAATCCAGTTTTTTTTAATTAACATTTCACTTTTTTAGCATGCGATTACAATTTCAAGTTCAAACTACGTGAAGGACCCATGTGAAGCATCCTCAAAGTCCAAGCATATAAGGAAACTAACATAATATTAAATAGAATACTTACATGTATGACGCCCTTAAAATATGAAATCGCACCCAACCTGTCGTACCAAACCGAGGAAGTGAGCCAAATGCTCAGTGGGAAATATTCAAATACAGTATAGAATCGAATGGCAAAAAGAAAACTCTAACACGTTATACCTACGTGCACATGCAATTACTTTGTATACATATATAATCATACATAAACATATACTTAATGCATGAAACAGTTTACTTATGAAAAGCTAATCTATCTAAATTATTTCACCTTATTCTTGTAAAGGACTCCTTTTTTCTCATTTTGAAATTTCATAATTTAACATATGTTGTTAAATATTTGAAACCACTCCACTTGATTTGACCAAAAGTCATTTCTTTACCTAAATTACCCTTTTCATTTTAACTAATCCACATTAGTATTTTCATTGAAATTGCCCTTTCAACACATGAAAACATCATGTTAAAAAATACTCATTTAATCTTTGAAAACCGTTTACAGCACATACTTATGCCAATTGTGGGTTTAACCACTTGGGTTACTTAACCACCCATTTACCCCCTTACTTTGCCTTTCCTTTACCATATGGACATTAATCGATTTACACATGTACTTGTCCATTTTAACCTTTACTGGAACATTTATTAATTCATTCAAGTTAGGTTGTATTAACACGTTTTCACTACACACCCCATTTCTTGACATGTTCCTTATTCATTTATCCTTTCTCGGAATCTTCCAATAACTTCATACTTCAACGAGCTCTACAGCGCCGGCTATGAGCTCCATATGCTCTAGCCAGTTGTTTTGGGTCTTTGACCCCAGGGCTCTGGGCCCTCCTTAGTTATCCCGGTGTCATCCAAGTTCATTTTCAATGTGTTTTAACATTTTTACGAATGTTCATATTATTTCACTTTTCCTTTTACCCGATCGAAGCCAAAACCCGAGGTTTCACCCTAATTCGTGTTACACTTTGAAATTTATCATTTCATGTCCTTTACCCTTTAACATTGATTTTATACTAAAAATCATGTTCATTTAGGACCAATTTGTGTAAAACCTTTTTCGAGATTTTTATTTCATAAAAACGTTCCACTTTAAGTAAAATTACCATTTTACCCGTCTGTTTCCAAATTCATCTTTTACTCCATTTTCACAAGTGTGAATTTTCCCAAAACACTATTAAGTTACCTACACTAACTTCTTAAGTATTTTAACACCTTAATTCCTTTTTAATCTTGGAGTAATATTATTCTTAATTGGAAACACTTTTATTTCATAATTTCTTTTCCAATTTTATAATTGTTAATCTTTTACACATTATTAAGTTATACACACCAACTTTACAATGTTTAACCATTAACACTTATTCTACACCTTTACTAACCATCTTTTCAAATTAGACATTTTCTTTACTTTATTTATTCAAGAAATCTAACTACACTTAACGACTACTTTTCTAAGAAAATATCATTTCCTTTTTATCAACTCAAGTAGTCTTACAACTTCATAATTATTACACTTTTAACCCCCTTTTCACACTTTGAGGAAAAAAAATTTACTTGATTTATTCCATGTTTTAACCCAAAAAATCTCCTTTAACCTTTCTTATACTTTCATTGGCAAAATACTACAAGTTTATATGCATGAAAAGATGGATTTTAAATCCTAAAATCCTATTGATGGGTTAAACATACATTTCCTTTTAGAATTTCATCACACTTGCAAAAATATATTGTCAAAGCATAAAAGACATTTATTTTTTTCAAACTCAACAAATGTTCATTTTCATAAACTTTAAATATTTGCAAGAAATTTGAAAACATTATTTCATCAATGTTTGGAAAAATAGATCCTTATTTTCAAATATTTTATTTTATAAAATGTTTAACATCAATCTTTCTAGAAAATACACCATTTTCATAAAATTCCAAATTTTAATATTTCAAGACTTTGAAATTTTTATTCATTCTTTACTTCCAACAAAATAACATTTACACCAGTAGTTGTTTTCCATAAAAATATTTATTATTTACTACATATAATTTTCATCATTTAATTAAATGCACCCTACACATGTAACCCAATAACAAGACTACAAACAATGCAAATAGAGTCTTAAACACTAAGTAAAGGTTTTCCCACCACTAAAGACTCCAAATGGTGGCAATGATGTTGGTGTAGGAGGAGCAACCCCATCCTCTAAAGGTGGCCTCATGAGGTTACCAAATGCATCCTCTAAAATGCTCAATTTGACCTTCCAAGATAAGAAGCCCTTCAAACTCCATGAAAACTTCCATCATCTTCCCCAAAAATCCCCTAAGACTTCTCCAAAATTTCTAGCTCCACTTCAGAAATGATGGAAATTGATGTATATGGTTCAAATATGGTGGAATACACTAAGAAAATGGTGGCTTGTGGTTGATATATGGTGGAGGAGTGGTGGTTTGTGATGGGGAAAGGTGGAAGACCACCCTTCTCCCTCAATCTCTCTCTTCTTGCATTTTTCTCCCAACAAATGGCCCAAACAAGACTTATAAAAACCCCTCATGGACTAAAAATCCCATTTTGCCCAATCTGGGCTAATCTGGGCTTGACAACACACCAAATCAAGGGCTAGAAATGTGACAGCGCAAAAGGATAATCTGATTAAAACATTTTCGAGACACCTTGTTCGAACGACATGCCCACATCATTCGAGCGACATCACCACCTCATTCGATGACTGGCTTCGCGCGACCTGGGACTGTAATGCAGTGATATCTCGCTTGAAGGTCGTTTGAACTCCTACTTCGTGTGACATTGATTCTCGCTTCTAATGACCCCCTTATGTCATTTGAACGACCCTATCTTTTTCCTATTCCTTTATTTCCTTCAATTTTAACTCACAATCTTTTGATAATTCTCCTCAATCTTACCCCATTACATTTTATACAAAAATTTAAATGAAATACTAGGGCATGGTATTATATTTCGCCCTCTAACGACATATTTTTAAGCCTGAGTCTAGATATTTGTAAATTTTAATCATATTCTCAAACTTGGAGTCTTATGACTAAGCGGTGAGCTCCTACAATTTACATTGGTCCTGTGCGAGGTATTCGTGCCTCTTATGGGGCCATTTGGGAAATGTTTTGGGTTTTCGCCCACTAGGGGCATATTTTTTTTATCTTAAGTCTAAATATTTACAAATAGTCATCATATTCTCAAACCGGAAGTCTCATGACTATACGATCAGTTCCTGCAATTTACATTGATCGCTGCGAGGTGTTCGTACCTCTTACAGGTCTATTTGGGTGCTATTTTAAGTTTTCACCCTCTAACGTCATGTTTTTAAGACTTAGTCTAGATATTTGCAAATTTTCATCATATTCTTAAACTAGGAATCCCGTGACTTCGCAGTCAGTTCCTACAAGTTACATCAGTCCTGTGCGAATTGTTCGTGCCTCTTACGGGGCCATTTGGGGATAATTTTGGGTTTTCACCCTCTAGCGGCATGTTTTTAGGCCTAAGTCTTTATATTTTTCATATTTTTATCATCATCTCAAATTGGGAGTTTCATGACTACATGATCAGTTTCTACGAGTTATATTGGTCTCATGCGAGGTGTTCGTGCCTTTTACGCGACTATTTGAGTTTTTACCCTCCATCGGCAGGTTTTTAATCCAAATTCTAGATATTTACAAAGTTTCATCACATTCTCCAATCGGGAGTCCTGTGACTATGCAACCAGTTCTTACGAGTTACATTGATCTAGTGCGAGGTGTTCATATCTCTTACGAGGCCATTTGGGGTTTTCGCCCTCTACTGACATGTTTTTAAGCCTAAGTCAAGACATTTGTAAATTTTAGTCATATTCTAAGGATAGGAGTCTCTTGACTACGTGATGAGCTCTTTAAATTTACGTCGGTCCCATGCGAGGTGTTCGTGCCTCTTACGGGACCTTTTGGGGGCTATTTTTGGTTTTCGTCCACTAGGGGCATATTTTTAATCCTAAGTTTAGATATTTGCAAATATTCATCATATTCTAAAACCAGGAGTCCCGTGATCCTATGATTTACATTGATCCCATGCCAGATGTTCATGCCTCTTATAGGTCCGTTTGGGTGCTATTTTGGGTTTTCACCCTCTAGCGGCATATTTTTAAGCATAAGTCTAGATATTTGCAAATTTTCATTATGTTCTCAAACTAGGAGTCATGTGACTACGCATTCAGTTCTTACGAGTTACATTGGTCCCATACTAAATGTTCGTGCGTCTTATGGGGTCGTTTGGAGGCTATTTTGGGTTTTCTCCCTCTAGCAGCCAGTTTTTAAGCCTAAGTCTAGATATTTTCATATTTTCACCATATTCTTAAACTGGGAGTTCCGTGACTGCGCGGTCAGTTTTTATGAGTTACATTTGTACCGTGCAAGGTGTTCATGCCTCTTATGGGGCTGTTTGGGATTTTTGCACTCTGGCGGCATATTGTTAAGCCCAAGTCTTGATATTTATAAATTTTCATCGTATGCTCAAACTGAGAGTCCCGTGACTATGCAGCCAATTCTTACGAGTTACATTGGTCCAGTCGAGGTGTTCGTGCCTCTTATAAAGTCGTTTAGGGTCTATTTTGGGTTTTCGCCCTCTAGTGGCATGTTTTTAAGCCTAAGTCTAGATATTTGCAAACTTTATTCATTTCATGACATTGGGAGCCCAGTGACTATGCGATGAGTTCCTACAAGTTACATTGGTCCTTTGCGAGATGTTCGTGCCTCCTACAGTGTCGTTTGGGGCCTGTTTTGGGTTTTCACTCTCTAAGGGAATATTTTTAAGCCCAAGTCTAGGTATTTTCAAATGTTAATTATATTCTCAAACCGAGAGACCCTTGATGATGTGGTCAATTTCTACAATTTACATTGGTAATGTGCGAGGTGTCCGTGCCTCTTACCCGACCATTTGGGTGTTGTTTTGGATTTTCGCCCTTTAGCAGAATGTTTTTAAGCCTAAGTCTAGATATTTGAATTTTTTTGTCATATTCTCAAACTGGAAGTCCCGTGACTACGCGGTTAGTTCCAACGAGTTTCCCCCATGCGAGGTGAAGAGAACAAGCATAACTTCTTTCTCTTTAATATGATATGAGAGGACTGTCGCTACTTCCTTATTACCATTTAGACAATCGGGTTCGTGCCTCTTACAGGGCCTGTTGGGGGATATTTTAGGTTTTTGCCCACTGGTGCATGTTGTTAAGCCTAAGTATAGATTTTTTAAAATTTGCATCATATTCTCAAAACGGGAGTCTAAAGACTATGTGGCTAGTTCCTACGAGTTACATCGGTCCCGTACGAAGTGTTTGTGCCTCTAATGGATTGTTTTGGATTTTCTCCCTTTAGCGGCAGGCTTTTCGGCCAAAGTCTATATATTTATAAATTTTAATGATATTCTCAAACCGGGAGTACCGTGACAACGTGGTCAATTTCTACCAGTTACATTGGTCCTGTACAAGGAGTTCGTGCCTCTTACAAGGCTATTTGGGGGTTGTTTTAGATTTTCACCCTTTAGCGAAATATTTTTAAGCCCAAATATAAATATTTGTAAGTTTTTATCATACTATCAAACTGGGAGTACCCTGAGTACATGGTCAGTTCCTAGGGGTTACATTGATCTCGTGCGAGGTGTTGATGCCTCTTACGGTGTTTTTTGGGTTTTCACCCCATATCGGCATGTTTTTAAGACCAAGTCTAGTTATTTGCAAATTTTCATGATATTCTCAAACCGTTAGTCTCGTGACTACGTGGTTAGTTCTTGCAAGTTTCGTTGATTCTGTGCTAGGTGTTCATGGGCAATTTGGGGGTCATTTTGGATTTTCGCCCTTTAGTAGCATATTTTTAAGTCTAAGTGTATTCATTGGAAAATTTTCATCATATTCTCAAATCAAAACTCCTGTGACTACGCTATCAATTCTTGCTAGTTACATTAATCTCGTGTGAGGTGTTCGCACCTCTTGCGGGGCCATTTTTTTTGTTTTTGCCATCTAGCGACGTGTTTTTAAGCCCAAGTATATATATATATATATATATATATATATATATATATATATATATATATATATATATATATATATATATATATATGAAAGTTTTCATCATATTCTTAAACCGGGAGTCCCGTGACTATGCAGTCAGTTCCTATGAATTATATTAGTCCCCGTGCGAGGTGTTCATTTCTTTTACGGAGTCATTTTGGGGCTGGTTTGGGGGTTTTCCCTCTAACGACATGTTTTTAAGCCGAATTCTAGATATTTGTAAATTTTCATCATATTCTCATGCCGGGAGTCCCTTGACTACGTGGTAAGTTCTTATAAGTGACATTGGTCCAGGGGGAGGTGTGCATGTCTCTTACGGGGCCATATGGGGCCTTATTTTGGTTTTCGTTCTCTCGTGATATGTTAAAAGCCTTAGTCTAAATATTTACAAATTTTTGTCATATTCTCAAATGGGGAGTCCCGTGACTACACAACCAGTGTCTATGAGTTACATTTGTCCTGTGCCATCCTAGTTATTTCATAAATAATACTGAACATTCATAATTGAAACTAAACATTCATAAATCAAACTAAAGCGCTAATATGGCGTCAATATCATAATAGGATACAATTTGGATACCAATAGGATTGTTAAGGGACAATATAATAATAGGATACAAATGGGTTTGTCAATGGTAAAATAATGTTTTGATACTCAATCTTCTTCTAAATTGACTATAAGATCCCTCAAGTTAGGTTTGTCATCAAGAGCAAACTGAAACTCTTTAGGGGCTTTAATGTGTCTGCTTGATTAGTCATACCTTTGGTGCATGCACAAAAATATACCAATTTCCATCATTTAGGCACTTTGAGTGGAATAAATTATTTACATTCTGAGAGACACTAATAAAAGGCTCGTCGACTATGCATTGTTTACTCTTCATTGTTGATAAATCTACTATGATAAGTTTGGAGTCAGAATCAACTATACATGCATTCGTAGTGTCCTTGACCCTCACCTGATCATAATGGAATACAATTTCAGTGAGATCTAAATAATTGAGTTCTAAGATTTTTTGGACAATCCCATAATAGGTTAGCACTGTATCTTTTCTATTTTTATCACTTTTTCTAGCAAAATGGGTAGTCAAGGCGAAAATTAAAATTTCATTTATTTGCGTCAAAATATTTTTGTCATATGGATATGAAACGAAATTAAAATCGTTGTTGCTGAATTACTTAAACTCTTTTGCACAAAATGTGGGACCTTTTTATAGGCATGAAAGAATTGAAGACACATCACCTCTTTTTAGAAGCTGCGTTTATTAATGAATTTATATTAGGCATATTTTTAACACACGTGAATAAATAACCGCACACATAAGAGGTGGAAATTACCTCTTTTGATATCCATGCCCTAAAACCATTCGTTGTGCAATTTCTTCTCTGATTTTAGGAAATTTATTCTAGTACTTTATAAAGCTAAATTGTAAAATTTAGATCATAATATAGAGAATACATATAATTAAACATTAATTATGTAGTACTTATCTCCAATCTTCAACTGCATCTTGCGATTCAAAAACTTAACGACCTGCTTTCTCATGTCGTAGATTATTGAGTACTATTCAGGGTTCCCAAAAGGAAATTCATCCTCAAACTCGATAGGCTCCTCGGTCACTCAATCTCCAAGAGGATTGAACCTCCTCAGCTTTTGTTCTAGTATAACATATAGCTATGATTCCACGATTATGTATTCTTTAGCAATTGATCCTCCAATATACCGTATATTCTTAACGTAATCTTTGAAGATTTTAACCAAGCGCTTGAAAGGATACATCCAACGATACCTAATAGGATCACACAACAAATACCCATTGCATAAATGCACAAGCATGTGGATGAAGATATCAAAGAATAAAGAAGAAAATATTTATCTAATTCACAAATTGCCTCAGTTAAAGTTGATTTCACAACTTTAATATGCTTTATGTTTACCACTTTTACACAATGTAGAGAAAAGCATAAACTTATTTTAATAATTGCCCGACGAAGATCTTTATTCTTGAAGAACCAATGCCTAAACAAGAGAAGAATTAATTGAATAATGACGTTCCAGTCATGAGACTTGAACTGTTTTAGATAATCTATTTAGTAACTTACTACCCTATGAAAATTACAGTAATAACCAGTCGAAGTCTTCAATTTTAACAACGTGTCTAGGAGAATTCTTTTTATCACTAGTAATCAAAGTTAAAGCGTTTGGGTGGGATAGACATTTTTTCTTTCTTAGGATCTTTTTTAACCACAATTTCTACTTTATTTTAATCCTTTGTAGATCATGGGCGCCCGCTTTCCATCTTTTGAATGAGATCCACCCAGACATGTTCCTAGCAAATGTTTCGCAACATTCTTCTTCGTATGTATCACATCAATTACATGCCTTACATGATGATCTTTATTGTAATGGAAACTTAAAAAATATAGATCGTCTAGACCATGCCTTCATATTACTAAGGTCGTTTAAATCCTCCCTAACTTTATGTGACACCCCGCCTAATTAAATATCGGGTGATCAGTCATTTATTAAATTAAATCAGGCTTTCCAAATTGGTTCATTCTTAAAATCATTATCGAAAACCAAATTAATTACTGATCACCTATTAGTTTAAATTGGTGCCAATTTTATCTTTCATTAAACAAATAACAACATGCGGAAAACCAAAATAAACCATACACCAATAGAGTCTAAACCATCACAAGATATAGATAAATAAAGTCTTTATGTATAAACCATCATCTAAAACCAAACTAAGTAAGTCCAACATAATACTAACTGAATCCAACATAAGTCTGAAGTGAATAAAATCTGAATGGGGAAACATGCCCAAATGAAAACTATAATACTTCTATAAGATACTACACTATGAAATGAGGAAATGAGGCATCTAAACAAAACTCCTCCAAGCATCCACATGTACTACAACTGCGTGTCCCTGGAACAGAATGTCAAGTTTGGCGTCCCTGTGGTTGGACACTTAGGTTTTAAAATTATTTTTATAGCAAGAGTTAGTACTCAAAACATTTTGAAAATACTTAGCAAGAGTTTATAATAGTACACAATTAGTTATTGATTACACGTGTTAGGTTCACATACACTCTCTTGATTTTCCTCACCCCTCAACTATTGTGCACGCCTAACGTTCTCTACTTAGCCCACCTAGATGTGCTACCTAAACTAGCTAGCCATAAGTAACTATCTGGACTATTCACATATCTAAGTCCCCCTACCGCCCATACAATACACTATCCGTATTAACATTTCTCGTATGTTAAGAGTTGAAATTAACATTTCATTTATCTTCTCATTTATTCAATTAATTAAGTTTCACTACTTAATTCGTTCTTTAGATATACACTATTTATATGTCTACTATCACACATAAGTAGAATAATCACAATCATATATATATATATATATATATATATATATATATATATATATATATATATATATATATATATATATATATATATATATATATATATATATATATATATATATATATACGGTATCTCTTAATAGGACCACCACGAAAATAATAGGCATACTCTTCTATCAGTCTAAGTACCTCTCGTACTAAATGGGGACTATTGGTTCAGCATGTCTCCTCGAACCCAAAATCAAATAACAACGGTGGAGGAAAACATATTTCTAAGCCTCTGGGCTACGCACATACCTAACGTACCCAAATGACATGACGGCCTCACTAATACACGTCACATAGGGAGCCTCTCTAAGTTCTAGATTTTGGGTCAGCAATCCAAATCTCACTGGAATCGTCAAGGTGGGATCGCTCATTACGCGAGAACCTCCGGTGATAGCAAGAAGCGTAGGTATGCTAACTCATAATATCAATCATATAGGTACACACATGACCTATATAGATACATATTCATTAGGTATTCACACAACCTAATTATCATTGCTCGTACGTAGAATAATTCACTCACATACTCCCTGTAATTCTTACATTACGATTTAACTAACTATCGTACGATCCAAGTATTGATGTCTACTCTAAGGGTCCTAGTTACCCTTTTTTTCAGTAGCTAATTCCTGCTTACCCTACTGGTTTATGCAATTAAGCTCTCTCATGCTTTCCTGTAATCGTATTCTCATCTTCTCGAATTAAATTACGATACAATTAAGCTTATTTAAACATCACTTTAATCCCCATAATAAGTCAAAGCCCATTACTCAATCATAAGCCTACTGTAATATAAACAATCCCACACTATATTTCATCAAAGTCCCAAACATTTTCTCGATAACGATTTAGGCATTCTAGGCTTAAAAGGAAAAATCTCATCTTTTCTCGACAACCGAATCGATTCTTTAGGAGGCCGAATCGATTCGATTTACGACAGTTTGTCTTGTTCGTTGGTTTTCATGCGTTTTCACCATTTTGACACTTGTGTCTTACATTATACTTCACCAAAATCGAAACCAACTATACCAAACCTTTTCTACAATACTTATGATGATTTGTAACGTAAATTCCACATCAAAACATTATGATTCATGATCAAGAATAGATTAAATAATCAAATCATCAAACGCCCTAAGTTTTCATGTTCTTCCTCTATATTTCAACATAAACCCATATTTATTTCATAGGTATAATACTATATATACTGATTTTGAATTATCCACAACATCAAATTAAACTATATGGAAATCCTGCCATTAACGTGAGTTTAATCCAAGATCATCATTTTATTCACAATTTAATCAAATCCTCGGCAAATGGGTATTATAACTTCAAGAAATCTGTATATAAATAATTGACTTGATTTAGATGTTTAGATTTTATGAATGAGATGTTGAATGGTGTGTCTTCCCTTCTAAGCTTCACTCCCAACTTGTTAATGGTGCAAGATCACACTCCAAATTCCTCAAAATCTCTCTTTTAGGCTTCACAATTGTTCTCTCTCTTTCTCTAATGGTTTCTCTAATTTTTCTAACCTCTAAACTCTAGCCTCCAATCATTATAAGATAATATAGAGTTTGTGAATTCGTAGGTCTTTCAACCCCCTGATACAAAATAACCAAAATACCCTCACATGGTCCCGGTATAGTCTAAAATTGTCCCATGACTCAATCGACATCCCTGGGTATACTATTTTGACTAATCCGACCCTTTCGAACTCATCTGTGACCTCAAAATCATCACCCGGGTCACTCTAAATAAATAGTCCATCTTGACCCCAAGTTAGTCTACACGCGACTCCCGATTGAGATAAATTCCTATTACGCTCACATCACTAACTATGATGTAATTTCTAATCATCAACTATTTACTATTCACTCAGTAATTATAATGCATAATATTAATCATTATTTCACTCTCGATTAATATCTAATAATCACATTATTATTCAATTTAATTAAATTACTTCTCTTGCATAATTTAAAATAAATAATTTAAGTACCGAATTAATTAAATCTCAAATATGCAGAAATATGGGGTATTACATACTTTCCCCCTTACAAAGGAATTTTGTCCCCGAAATTAGGTCATACCTATGGTGAACAACTTTGGATACTACTCTCGCATGTTATCCTCCCGCTCTCAAGTAGACTCATCAACTCTGTGGTGCCCCCCACTGAACTCTCACTAGAGGTACCACCTTAGACCGTAGCTTTCACTCACCGCGATCCAGAATAGCCATGGGTCTCTCCTCATATGAGACGTCTGGATGCAAATCAATCACCTCGACTGGAATGTTCCAGAAAGATCACTCGCTCCTCTTGTATCTCTTTAGCGATGCCACGTTGAACACATCGTGTATCTACCGAAGATGCTCCGGTAAACCCAATATATACGCTACTGGTCCCACTCTATCAATAATAGAGAAAGGCCCCACATACCTCGATGCTAACTTTCCCTTATTAACGAATCTCATGATCCCTTTCGTGGGAGACACACATACCAACACCTGGTCATTAACCTTAAAATCAACATGTCTCCGATCGGCATCGAAATAACTCTTCTGCCTATCTTGAGCTATCTGTATATGTCCTCGAATAAGCTCAATCTTGGCGATCATCTCCTGTATCATCTCAGGCTCCAATAACTTGTTATCCCCTACTTCTAATCAGTAAGCGGGCGAATGATAAAGCCTCCCATAAAGTGCCTCTAATGGTGCCATATCGATGGTAAATTGGTAAGAGTTGTTATACAAAAACTCTACCAATGGAAGGTATCACTCCTAACCTTCCCCAAAATCTAGGATGCACATCCTCAATATATCCTCCAGCATCTGATTAACCCTTTCAGTCTGCCCGTCTATCTATGGATGATAAGCAGTACTCAATCGCAAGTCTGTGCCCATGGCCTCCTGAAAACTCTACCATAAGTGAGAAACAAAGATGTTGTCTCTATCAGATACAATTTTAATCGGCACCCCATGCAGTTTCACTATCTCAGCGATGAACAGCTATACATACTGACTCATCTCGTAATCGGTACGAACCGATAAGAAATGGGCTACCTTGATCAGTCGATCCACTATTACCCAAATGGAATCGGAGTTATCGAGTAGGCGGAGGTGGAAGAACGAAGAAGCATCAAGGCTTGAAAGGGAGTCGAGTCGTTGAGGTAAGTCTTTTGTCGTGTCTTTGTAATACCGTACCTAGTGGATTTGTGGTTGGGCCATCTGAGATTTTTCTCATTGTGGGTTTTCCTCGTACCTCGCGGTCTTGTGGTTATGTGTTTATTTTATCTTGTAAAATCACGTAGATGCATGCTTAAGGCTAAAAAGATAAAATTGGTTTAAATCACAACCTTTGTGTAAATTTGGTGCAAATTTAATTTGGGTAATTTTGGTGTAATTAATTCAAGTCGGTATAATTTAATTTGGTTATATTCATGTTTGGTTTTTTTAGACTAACTTATAACTTGAATTAATTTTGTTTAAAAGAAAATTGAAATATTTGTTTAATCTCATTTTAATTTCGAAGATATTAAAATTTGAGTGTTTTTGAAAGAATTTTAAAATTTGGAATATTGTGTGAGCCATCTCCCTTTGAAATTAAAATTAGTATTTTCCGGGAACTTACGTTCGATCAGATATTCAAAATTCAATTCATCTATATTTAAAGGTTGAAACAAATGTCATGTTGCATACAAGAACGCACAATTCATAATTCATTCAAATTATTCAAACAACATTAAATCAAATTAAACAACTTAAACTTAAATTCATGTTGCATACACTAAAATTATCAACAAATGACCCACAAACTCAAAATAACTTAACTAAACAAAATATTACAATTTGTTCTCAAATTAAACATTGTCCATTTCCTAGTATTGACCAACAAATAAATTGGACAAGTGATATAACAATTATAATAGTATTTGAGCATGTTCCCTTATCCGCTACCAACGCGCACATGCATTTATCCGCAACATTGTATATGTCATCAACCATTATCACCGATTTGCAAAGGCGATTGTGAACAAGAGTTCCAACATTTAAGAAAATGAGTTTACACATGCCAACAATCTTACTATTGGTCATGTCCCTAAAATAGTACGACTCGCTATAGTCACCATGAGCGGATGCGATAATCGAGAAATTATGGCAAATTGAGGCATTGGGGAGGGGAATATTGAATAAGGCAACATTTTACTTAGGATAGGGGGAAACCTTGAGAATGAGGTTAGGGGAAACCTTGAGGAGACATCGGGGATCGAAAAGCTTGAGTAAATAAAGACACAAGGTGCACGATTTCACCTGCCAACATACCTAGGTTACTCTTAATCTCTTGCACATCCCCATCTTTCTTGGACTAGCTTGCCTCTTGGATCGATATGCAAGTCCTCGTCACGAAAAGCTTGTCCACAAAAGGTGCAATGTGTTTTAATTTGGTTTTCGGCATATGTGATCCGAAACCTCTCATCCTCCCTCTTATGTTTGTTCCAAAGGTCTGGGTTAGGGCATAATCTTCAATTTTATCATACGGGCTTGAAGCGGACTGACTGCAATGGCTTCGATCAATTCCTATAGCATGAAATTATATTTAGTCTTATGATTTTAACATAAATTTATATAATGTGTGTGTGTGTGCGCGCATATATATATTGTTATACTCACCAGAGTCGGAGCCAAGTGTGGTGAGAATTTATTCTTTGTCCCGTCGGGCATGCACATACAAGTTGCCCTGATTAGGTTGTCTGTCGGCATCTAGATCACTTTTTGTCCTATCTGACAATTCAATCCTCAAATATTCATACTATTTAGACCCCATCCTGTGGATATCAACTTTCTTCACTCTTTTTTGTTTATTTTTCTCCCTTTGGACTGAATTTTTTTCCATATCCTCATTTTTTAAAAGTTGTTCCATAATTCGGCCGACATTTCATCATTTGGAGGAACTCTGCCTTTTATAGGTAAAATATTGAAGCTCGATGCCCTTTTCAGGAAATGTCTCCGTCGAATGTTTTTTGATATGTTCTCAGTTGTTCAGCAACCCGAAAAAGAACCTTTTTATTTGAATGGTAGGGGAATGAAACACGCTTATAAAGTTGTTCAAAAATGTCATTCTTTATGGCTTGATCAATTATATTCCAATTATCTGCTACCCCGACTCCCACATTCATTTTCCCAATAGAAAAACACTGGGATTTAAAGATATGGATGTCATTTTTATTTCCAGTAGGATTATTCTCGAGAAGGGAGAACCCAATAAGCTTCTTTTTATTTTCTCAGGAGGTGTCGAGAGTAAGGGATGGGGTGTTAAATTAACAGGCGTTTATGGCCTAATCGAGATGGAGTGACGGAGTGAACCAAGGAAGGAGAAGAGAATTGCTTCCCCAGTGGTGCTGAGAATCCTTATTGGGGTGCAAGAGATGAAAATCCAGGAGATGCAATGTCATCACTTAGTATGTTTTGTCCATTGATGCTTGAAATTATCTATAATAAAAAAAATAATAAGTGATGAAATCATTATACTAACATGTTTATGATTAACTAATCACGTTTACAACTATATATGTATAATACTTCTCATAATAAGACTTTAAAATATGTCCAATGTGTCTGATCTCCATCTATGGATATTACTTTATAAAAATCTATGGATTTTTATACTTGGCTAATTAACATGAAACAAATCTATGATTGATGTATAGATGTCAGTAATATAAACTTGGAATCCTTTTTTCTTCAACTTATTAGCAAGATTCAATTTAATGTGAATATATCGCGAGACGTCAAAGTCTTGGTCATTGCTCTCTTTACGCAGTTGTATCCATAATGGCTGAACGTTTTTTTCCTTCTCTAATAGCGTTAGGAATGTCAAGGATACGTTGGGATTATGTACGTGACATATATTATCTACTACCCCATCTCAGCTTTCTGGTAGCAAAAATAGAATACGGTCGAACAGGTACTCTTGTGATAGGTGAACTCTATAATTCGCAAGGTGGATAAACTGTTCAATCTTCTTATTCCCATGATTGTAAATAAGAGTACCCTCTATATGGAGTGGACTATGACAATAGGTATGAATGTGGTCCAATTGGAACCTCTCGTACTCTTGTTACTAGTGATTATCATCGTGCCTCATTTTTTCTGAGAAAAAATATGAGGATGTGAATATGAGTACTACATGTAATGACTCTAATTAATCATTAACTAATTATTTTTTTTCAGTGGATCCAATTTAAGTTTATCTTATTTTATTTAATCCTAACATTTTTATGTGTCCTTTAGAGTAAAAAACACATATAATATACATACATACATACATACATACATACATACATACATATATATATATACATACATACATATATATATATATATATATGGGGGGTGCTCGCGCACATATGTATTATAAAAGTGCGTGTGTTTGCTCATTAATTATATTACTATTACTGCCATTTTCATTTTCAATTCCCTTTATTTTCCCACTAAAACAAATATTTTCCTTAAAACTTTGCTTTGAAATGACACTTAAACTCTATCTAGTATTAGGTGGGTTTTATCTAGGTTATTTATTTCATTAGGGCTTTGGGTTAAGATTGAAATTTGTCCATCTAGGTTATTTCTTAGACCTTAAAATTTTCATTTGATAGACTAAATATATATTATAATAATAGGTTAATAACAATTGCAAAAAATGGAAGCAAAATGAAGAGGAAAATAGAGAGAGAATTTCAATGTTACTTGTTGGCTAGAGGAGTGTGAAGTGTACGGTAATAATCTATCTATCACCCTCTCTCTAAGTCACTAATTCATACTCACACACACATATAGACACACTCAAATTCAAATACATTGGGTCATACTCAGTTTTAGTTTGAGTTTGCAAACACCCATAAATACTCACATATTAATTCATACTAGGCTTTTACTTATTTTGCAAATGCCCGTGATCATGGTATATGAATGTGACCACATCCATTGGATATCACCCTTTTGGCTTGGTTACACCCTGTGTATGCACTTTTTTACTCTAGTCACGGTCCTGGGGATGTGACCACCTGGTCACGATCATGGGTCGTAACCACGTGCCCTTGTGTGTGTGTGTGTGTGTGTTATAAATTAAGAACTTATATTGAATTGAAATATATTCCTTTGTGATTACATGAATTCATATTCAGATTATTCGTGGTGTATCATTTAAACTATTTCAACATTAAACCTACCCTAGCTCATTACTTTGTGATTACATCTTAAACATCCAATTAATCTCATTACGAAAATTAGGTTATAATGTGATTAAAATCCCATTTCATGAATTAAGTCCAGATTCCAATGAACTAATATTATTTTAACATAAACTTAATTTATTTCTTAATTAAAGTAAACTTGGCTTAGACTGATACAAATCAAATCCCATATCCTCAATCTCTTCAAAATCCTTTAAACCCTTAGGGTTTAAAATCTAATTACAACACTTAAATATTTTCACATTTGGGTATTTTCACATTTCGACCTTAAGGTTTGTTTTAATTGGATATTTTCACATTTCAGTCTCGCTTGGGTAGATACACAAACACAATACAGAAACACACATGCACACATACACACATACAATACATATACACAAACACACACAATACATAAGCATACACATACACACACAAACAAACACATGCACACACCTACAATTTCATTAGATAAAAGATTAAAAAGAAGTTTAGAGGATACTAGAACTAGAGAGGGTCGCCAAAGGAGAGAGATGTCGCCGTAGGTGGGAGAGGTATCGCAGGAGGAGAGAGAGATCGGGCATAAGTTTATAAAGAGAGATTTCTCGTGATATGAGAAGACAATGTGGGGTGTTTATATGTATATGTTGTGTTCATGATCCTATGTCGTAACCCACCTATCGTGACCATTTATTTTTTTCATGTCAACAGCATGGTCATGGTTTTGGACCGTAAACTTGTGTGGCATGTAAAAAATAAATGATCACAATAGGTGGGTCACGACTAAGATCGTGACCACCACCGTGGCTATTTTAAAATGATCATGGCCTAGGGTTATGACCAAAATTAACTGAATTCCTTATATTTGTCACGTATCTGGTCACGGTTTGGCACCGTGACCCACTTTGGTGGGAGTTTGGCACCCATTTCGTCACAAGTTGGTCACAAACCATAATCATGACCTCCATGGTCACGGTTAGTGGCCATGACCATATCCATTGGATGTCACCCTTTGGCTTGCTCACGGACTACGTCACATGTTTTGTTGCTCTGGTCACGGTCCTGGGTCATGAGCATTCTCGATTTGTGATGTAGTGTACCCACACCCGCACATACAAAGACGCATAAATAATCCATCTTAATACTTATTTATATCTTAGGCATTAATTAGTTTTTTTTATCGTGTTTTTCAATATTTCATCTAGCCCCTACCTATAAATCCAATCATCACACTAAATCCATCCTTAGTTCCATACTTAGAGATCATCAAACCAAAAGTATTATTAAGTCCCTCGTCAAGGAAGAATACCTACGCCAAAATCACCGCCTAGTCTCGTACCTAGGATAAGAATAATGTAACGGCATACTACCAAGTTCCATACCCAAGAAATACCCAACCGTCCACGTGCACACCCCTAGTCCCATACCTTAAAAGAGTCAACAATGAAAAATGATGCCTAATCGCTAGTCCAATACTTAAAATTAGCATACTAATCTACGGGATAAAGTGAAACTAATTACGAAAATGCCTAATGTCCTAACGGTGTCAATATCTTAACATGAGCAATTTCTACATTAATTATCCTTTTAATTCAACATCAATGTCTTTATTTTGTAATTAAACAAGTTCTAATCCAAGCACATAAAATCAATTATAATATATGATTATCGGGTTCTACCTATTATCATAACAAGTTGTCCAATTTCATTAATTCTATACAAGTGATAATTTATCAAACTAACACGTAAACTGGTTCAAACATGCCTAATAACAATTTTTAGCAACATATTAATTCATTCTACATCATATACATAATGTACATAATTTTTCGAGTCAAAACATCCTTTGAATTACATATTTTAATTTGACTGGCAGTTCATCTCAATAACCCAACTAATAAGGCAAAATTATCTAAGCATGCGGTATTTCAAATCTTAAAACCAATTTCAAAATTTCATTAAATATACTTATAATTAGGTTCTCACTTTTCCTCATTAACTTGTTAATTGCTTTAAGAAAACATGCGTATTTATCTTTAGACAACATATAAAATGAATAATACTTATGGAGAACAATAGTCGCATTCTTACCTGAAATAAAGTCTTCTATTTTTTTTTAATATTTGGTTACGTTCATATCGCGAAAATAAGAAAGTCTTATTCTTGGATGATCTTGAGAAAAAGTGATTTAAGACTCCTAAAATTGAGTTGAAGTTTGTTTCAATGTAGGTTTAGGTTTGGAAAAGAGGGAGAGGATAAACTTGTAGGCTACTGCTTTTGTGTTGGAAGAGATAAAGTCTAAAACGGCATTAGGTTCGTGCCTTTTAAAAGATTTAAAAAAAAAAGAAACCCATTCCAACTAAAACACTCATAAAGCGCCTAACCTCCTTGACTGCGTGAATCGATTCGGCCCTAAGACGAATCGATATACCCCCTCGAAGTGAGCCAGGTCGAGCCAAAACCAATTAAAACTTAAAAAATTCTCGAATTTTCACTGAATTAAATAAAATCAAATCCATTCTAATCCAATTAACTTGCAACATGATCAAACTCTTAATTAATTTATCCTAATTATTAAATAAATTTTCGGTTTCAAAATTACAGGGTATTACATGACACTAGATATTTGGTCGTATTTTCGTAAGAAAGAAAAGGACTTCGTTTCGGTCGTGGTTGTAAGATGTATTGTATACTTGCAAGGTGATTGATCTACTTTAATGAGCGAAATATAGTAATGTTCTTGAGTGTTGGCTTAATGTGAAGGCAAAGTTGAACCAGGTAAAATATTGGTTTGCAAAGTTTCTCAACTTGTCTCTCTTATCTACAATACTTCTTCATTAAGTTATTTACATCTCATTTATCATTATTTATTCTAGTCAATGTAATAGGAAATTTCTTAATTTGCTATTAACTTTATAAATACCCATTTTATCTCTCTTGGGTGATTAATTGAGCCAATAGATACTCTATTGCATTATTATAGAATATAATGGTCAAGTTTTCGGATCGAAACAAAGAGGTATTATAAATCGACAATAACAATCCTGAAAGCAATTTCCTCTAGAATATATTACTGAAAATGCCTATATCGTTATTACCCAATTTAAAGTACTTATTGATGTAAGTTGAATCGTACCCATAAGCAAATCAAAGTAATAATTTCATGAACATTTTAGCTTTAAATATTCCATATGATTAAGATTCTACGTGCCCTTTACAAACCTGTGAAATTATGAAGTCAACAATAGTTAGTATACAGACTTCAATTTACCTATGGTCATGTTTAAAATTTTGTGAACTGTCAAGTAAGTTCATAATCCATCAGATAGGTTCTTGTAATTGAGACTGGATACTAATATTGGACACTCGACTATATCAATAGGAAGTCAATTCCAATCTAGGATGTGAATGATTCAATAATACTAGAATCAAAATTCTGATCTTTTGTGAGTAATCCGATCTTTACTCACTACAACTCCTACCAAGTATAATTGACTAACATAAAAAATAATTAACAATAAATAAAAATCATTCCCACAATTTTATTCATTTAAATGGAACTAAAGACAAGTTATTATTAAACTAAATAAACGTATGTACAATCACACGGTTTTAAAAATAACATTGTAACAAGGGTAACATTTTGATAATCAATAGAATACCTATAATTATTTAGGAATGAGGATTTGATATATTTAATCATCTTTGAATATATTTTGTGAAGTTTTTTATTTGAAAATTATAGAGGACACAAGTAAAAAGGATGTCCAAGATCAACAATGCTTGAGATCTTTTAAAAGTGGTATAGATTGCGCATTGTTTGTTTAATTAGTTGAGCTTGAGCCTGAATGAATTGTAAACATATTAGAGTTATGACTTTTAATCACTAATGTCATCAACAAATTTTTGATTTATTTTTCCTTTGAATTATATGTTACTACTATTCTATACACTACAATTTCATTGATTTATTTCAATAAAGTCCGTCCTAAGTGATCTCACCAAGTTTATTTGCACTCCCGTTAATGAGACTGGTGTTTTCAATATAGTTTACATGATGTGTTATGAATCTAAAATAAAGGGCCAAATAAAATTAATCCATAAATCACAAATTTGGGTTCACGTAATTGAGGTCTTTTTAATAAATTGGTCATTTTGGGGAGTTGTTGTGGTGGTATATTACATTCAGATGCCTTTAATTACAAGAATAAGAACAATTTAAGTGTTTAAAATATTTAAAACAACTTTTTTATACGACATAAACCATACACCAAACTTCACGTGCTATACATTCGTCTTTATATTCTTCCATGGGTCCTTTAGATTTATATTACAATATTTTTATGTCATTTCATTGTTTGACTACTTCAAGATTAACTCATACTTAATGATCAAATAATGTTTTCTAATCACATAACGTATACAAATTTAATTCCAAACACTGGTTACGTGCAACGCACGTGCGCTACAATCCCAATGTAATTCGTTTTTAATCCAAAAATAATGCTAGCAAGTTATTTTAATATAATACAGTTTTATAATATGGGAATGGGGTATTTTTATGTATTCAAAATGTCATACATGACAATGATTAAGTGACTAAAATGATATGTATTCATAATTCATAACTAAATATATTAAAGTAAATTCTTCCATTTCAATAATTATTTATATACAAAATTAATAAAATTTCTACATGATATGATTACTGAAAGAATAGACTAAGTTAAAATTTCTTGGGAGACAATTGCACACACATTTAGAGTTAATTTAAATAAGGAAAATTATCTACTTTATGCAAATTGATTTTTGAAAAAAAATATATATTTCTATAGTTGCAATTATTTCAATTTAAAGTATAAAAATAAATATAGAACATTCATAATTAGTTGGAACTCATAAGGGACATATTTTAATGAACATTAATAACATGTTTCCTATATGACACACAACTTGTATATAGAAAAAATAAATAATAGAGAAGTCAAGTAACATGTTTAATATTTGTTGACGTTTTTCCATATAAATTCTTAGGCAAGTTATATGAATATCCATCTAGATTATCACAATCATAAAGAACCCTTTGGTTTGAGATATCATATATATCCCTCTTTTATTTTAAATATTTAACTCATATTCTCTCTTGTGCCAATATGCCACGTAACTCAATCAAGAAGAGCACGGTTAGCTCTGAAATTTATAAATATATATAAGGCCTTGTTATGAAATTATAAATAAAATATCTTATGCGTAGAACATAAAAAAATTGTGACATACACATAACTTATAACAAATGAATCACACAATGCTTGCGTATTTGCTCATCTTGCACTTGCTTAGGATCATCTCTAAAGATGAATGATAACTGATTTGTCTAGGAACTGCTAGAATTTTTTATACTCCCTCCGTTTCAAATTAATTGTCATGTTTTCCTTTTTAATCTGTCCAATATTATTTATCGCGTTTCTAAAAATAATATATAAAATTAGGTGATTTTACAGAGTTACCCATCAAAGAAATACCCATAAGAGAACAACGATCCAAGTCTATGTTTTAAATTCAAAGGTATTCATTAATTTTAAGAGAATAAATTGCAAAGTAAATTATTTTCTTTAACATGTTTGACTTTCAGGTGACGATTATAAATTTGGAATGGATGAAGTATTTATCTTTAAGGTATACCCTATGGCAATACTTCTTTTTTGTCAATATTATAAAGATCATATCCCTTTGTGAATACAATGCTTTATCTTCTTTTTATTTTAAATATTATATTGTTTTCTCATCTTATTTTACTTTTCTTAATATTCAAGGGCGACAATTATTAACATGATTCACTAACACAATACAAAATTAGCAACTTTGTATTTTGCCTTATGAGTTTGGGTCATTAAACTATTGACAAGTAGACACAATTATATAAATGAGTGACGTGAATCTGGTCATCCAAAGTACTATACAACTTACGAATTCACTAAAAATAGAGAATACAAAACTTAACTAGGCATGAACCCATTATGATACAAAACTAAATGTCGATTATGAGCAATGTTAACACAATCAACTACGCAAAGACGATGAGACTTGCCATCTTGTGAAATATACCCTAAAAGTCCCCAGTCCCAAATTAAAAATATAAATTAAGGATATATTCAATCAATGACCAACCCTTGTTTGTTATCGTGAAATTTGATTTGTTGATTTTGCCCTAAAAGAAATGTGGACTATAAATTTGGAACAATAAAAAAAAAATACTCTTAATTTAAGAAACGAATATGTATTATAATAATAAATTTGCAATTTCAAAAGGATCAAATACCAAAACGTCCCTCAAATATTTTTTAATACACATTTAGTCCAAGCCTTTTATTTTGTATCAAAAAGTCTCTTATTCTCTTATCTTTTAAGGTCCGCGCCAACAGCATTGTAAAATCTTTTTGACATGGTGTGGTGCAAAATAACAAAACTCGAACTAAACGTGTATTAAAAAAAATTCGAAAGAGTATTTGATATATGTCTCATTTTAAAATACACATAATTTTTTATCAAATTAATACCCTTGTGCGAGCAGAAGGTCCCATGAACCCTCAATTGCACCGCACCCAACTAACATTTAGTAATTGCGCCAACCATCCAATCAACATACTAGCCCAGACTCCTGTTGAACCAACCGGTCTGCACTAAACCCGGTTCGAGAAAATCGCCTTAAAACTCGCCCAAAACCCGATCCCCTTCCCTCGGGCTTTCCTCGAGCCGACCCTTCCGATGCACGAAACCTTAGGCGAACAGGGTTCAGTCAACTCCAAAACCCGGTTTACTCCGGGTTCAGATCGGCTCCGAAACAAGGCGACATTTTTACAAGTTGGTTTGACATGGGCGTTAAGAAAGCAAGTTTTTTGAGAGTTGGGGAGTCGAATGATGGATGATTTGCGTTTGTGATTAAGAGAGGAAAAACGTTTAGCAGTGGGATCCGAAATGTTGGAGAGGGTAGCTTTTATTGAGGCATTTCTTTGGAAGAATGAATTGCGATTGACCCAATTAATCTGGTGTTCAATTGGAACCCAGAATGAGTCCGGTGGAAGATCATAATGGGTGTTTGGATCGGGTAAGATCCCTTCATCCTCAATATTGTGAACTGGGTTCAGAATGAGGTTTTGGGGTGGCATCACACAGAGAGAATTTAGCGGAGAGAGAGAAGACGTGCCTTTCTTTTAGAGGTTGGGACGAATTTATTTTGGAAGTATTTTTTTTTCCTCTTTATATTTGGTGCTCCAACTTTTTTTCAAAGTTCGGGAACTTGAAATACACGAAGTGATAGCAAATTAAGGCAGACATGTTCGGTAGGCCTATCAATGTCAAGGTTCGACTATCGGTTGGATCGGATTAGGCCTGTAAACGGGTCGGAGACGAGTCGGGTTTAGGGAGATTCATATTCGTGTAATCGGCTCTTCATCGGGTTCAGGTTCGGGTCCGGATCCGGGTCTACAATATTGGATCCAGAACCGGATCCGTTTGGGTCTTCGGGTCTCGGATTCGAGTCTGGGTCTGGTCAAATATGTATATTTATTTTATTTTATCCCCTTTCTTTATTATTTAATCTTAAATTAAAATATTTTGTGATGTATTATAGAATATTATTAGTATAAATAAAACATATATTACTTATAATTATTATATACATAAATATATATATTTTTATATCTGTTGAAGACAGAAAATGGCCAGATAAATAATGAGGATGAGATTGAAGATGAAGATAAACATTCACATCAAACATATAAGAGACAAAGATTTTTAAAGTGGTTCGGCTATGAATAAAGCCTACGTCCACTGTTATTTTATTCACAGAGGTTTACAATAGCACCATAGGGTGTAGAGAGAGAAAGGATGTGTATCTTGTGTATGGGGTTTCTAGGTTCTCCTGGATCTCCTCCGATCTCCCCTCCTATTGGCTAAGGGGATACATGTATTTATAGTGATGGGAGATAAAGAGATTCATTGTATGTAGACATTTATGTCTACATTCAACGAATCTAATTGTTGAATTGTTTGGTATGCTATGTGTTGTCATCTATTAATACAGTATAAATGTAGATTAAGGCTCATTAAATGCGCTGCCATCTTCATTAATGCACATTAAATGCATAGTTATCCTTTGATCTTCCTAGTTGGTATGCCGACCAACTCTCCTTGGGTGCCGACTGACTCTCATCGGGTGCTGATCAACTCTCCTCGGGTGCTGACTAATACTCCTCGGGTGTCGAATATTGCCACGTAGGATGACATATGTCCTTTTCTGATTGGTCCTTGTAGATGGAGAATTTTTGCGTTAACAGAAGTCCCCAATGCTCCATGGTTGATGGTTTACTTGAAAGGATGGAGTATTTATTCTGTAGTGTTGCTCGGTACTCGTGAAATTCTTGATCTACCTTCTTGATTTGTTCAACATAAAGTGCATTATCTCCTGGACGACATATGATGCAGGTCGATCGATGGTTGCTAATATTTCTTTTGAGGAACTCCGTGTGCTATATATCACCCCTGGGAATTTGGATGCAGCCATGCCATAGTATGCAGCTTGTAGCTTGTCATAATCTTCAAGTATATTGATTGGTTTGCTAGCCGACCAACTGCCTCCTGTGCCGAGCAACTGAGTACTAACTTCACGTGCTTGATTTTTATGATTTATACTCCTCTGAATACTTTGTCGAGTAACATACTAGCTTTTGAACCCAACTCTTCAATCTGATTAGTACCAAGCTAGTGGTGGACTTCGAAACATTTTCATACAACTTCTTCTTCAATGTTGGTCGGGACAGTAGTAGTAAAGATCTCAGTGCTGTAGATGTTGAATCTGACTCCTGAACTTCAATAACATGTGCATAATAACTCCTAAATATGCCTCCTGAACTTCAATATACCTCCTGAACTTCAATATACCTCTTGAACTTCAATAGCCTCCTGAACTTCAATATCAAAAATAATTCCTGAGCAAGAAAAACAACTCCTGAATGATGATTGGTCGGGGCTGAATCTGATGCTCGACTGCATGATGTTATGAGAATGTGCCACCGAATGAACAACTGGATTTTTAATAGATCCCCCAAGTGTGGAATATGATCTTTGAAAGCTTTTTGCTTGATCGCTTTCACATACTCATACTTTGTTTCCGACCAACTGTAGTTGACAACTTCTTATTTTCGACCAACCTGAGTTGACATTTTTGGGAATAGATTTACTTCCTAACCAACATAAGTTGGCATTTTTAGGAATATATAGTTTTACTTCCCGGAGGAATACAAGTTTTACTTCCCGGAGGAATACAAGTAGCTTTACTTCCCGGAGGAATACAAGTAGCTTTACTTTCCGGAGGAATACAAGTTTTACTTCCCGGAGGAATACATTTTTAATAATAAATGATAGAGACTTCCTCGGAGCTGACCAACAGATTGTTGGGAATAAGATATAATAAATGCTGGAGAGCTCCTCGGAGCTGACCAACAGATTGTTGGGAATAAGATATAATAAATGTTGGAGACCTCCTCAACAGATTGTTGGGAAAAAGATATAATAAATGTAGGAGACCTCCTCGGCGCTGACCAAGAGATTGTTGGGAATAAGATAATATAAATGTTGGAGACCTCCTTGCTGAAATAAGAATAGAATATGCATCCAAATAGATATAAAGAATAATTAAAAATAATAAAATGCCTCGTTGATCTGTCGAGGTAGAATTATATAATGCCGAACAAGAATAAGATCTTCCAGAACATAAGAATATGGCCGAGAACGTTGTGAGGCCTGAATATAAATAAGAATTATCCGACCAACTATCCGTTGGGGGTGAAATACAACGAATGTTGTAATTCTCCTCAAAGCTGAATAAGTATCTTGTCGAGGCACAATTGCATAATGCCGAATAAGAATAATCTTTTCCAGAACATAAGAATATGGCCGAGAACTTTGCTGGGCCTGCATATAAATAAGAATTACCCCGACCAACTATCCGTTGGGGGTGACATATAATAAATGTTATAGTTCTCCTCGGATCTGAATATGATAATAAGTATTTCTCCGAGTTCCATGTTGAGATGAATATAGAATATGAATTCCCAAGGGATATATAGAATAATTTGTGCTTGAGCCGATATCTCGGCCTGAATATAAATAAGAATTTCCCCGACCAACTATCCGTTGGGGGTGAAATATAATAACTGTTATAGTTCTTCCTCGGAGCTGAATATATAATGAGTATTTCGCCGAGCTCCATGAAGAGATGAATATAGAATATGAATCCGAACGGATATATAGAATAATTCGTGCTTGAGCACAAATCAAAGCAATAATATATAGTTCCTTGCTGAGGTGAAATTTCATAATGCTGAGCAATGATAATAGTTTCCAGATTGTTTTCGAGCATTCGTCGGCGTTGAATCTTGTACCTGTAAAAATTAATAATTTGCTCTACCATATGTGTAGGATGAATTGATTAGTCATGAGAATAATTTACTCATCCAATCAATATATGATTTGTATATGCTTGAGAAATAAAAATATTAATTTCAAAAAATGAAATAATATATGTTGGCTGATATGTCGAGGTAAAACTGCCTGATGTCGAGCAATAATAGTTTCCAGAGGTTTAAAATTGTGGCTGAGCTTTCATCAGGATTGAATCTCGTCCCTATGAAATTTTAATAAGCTGCCCGAGCACCTGTCGAGACTAGATCAAATAATTATTATCACGAGAATAATTATTCAGCCAAACAATATGTGATGTGTATCAGCATAAGGCAATAAAAATTTCAAAATATGAAATAATATGTTTTGTGCCAAATGTTTGTGAGATGGTGAAATTTTTATTAGATATGCGCCATAAATAAGACATAAAGTTTTTTGTAAATTTATTTAATCTCCAACAACTAATCAGGTATAAGTTGATGTTTGAAATTTTTTTATCACTTGGCTTTAAAAATATTTTTTGGGGTGATCACAAGTTTTAAAAAAAAAACTTAATCCCCATGTTTACCCCCAAGATGAACTCGTGTTTAAAGAAATATCTGGGGTGCTTCGCATTTTTTAATACCCCAAGATTCTACTGCTGCCGAGAAACGGCATGGATGTTGCCGACCAACATTTAAGGATATCTCAAGTTATAGAATATATGGTGTCGACCAAGAAGCAAATGGTCCCCGACCAGCTGAGCAATTTCGCCGATCAACAAAAATGGTGCATTGACAGCACCGAACAACATTAGATGTCACCGACCAAAAAGTGGATGGTTGGATAGTTGCCGACCAGTAAATTGAACCCTCCGAACAAGACTGAGATGCCGCCGATCAAGAAGTAGATGATCGTCGACCTGCAATTGGTTCCACCGAGCTACAATATGGGACTCCGACCAGTAATAAGATACCTCGTAGTTGGATAAAATTATTTCAACGTTGCTGATAGATCTTCACATCTTATCTCCGACAAACAAAAATGGTCTGGTTAAGCTTCCCTTTAATAAAATATGGCCTAAGATGATGCCGACCAAAAATATGTATGACTGACCAGAATATCTCGAATCCTTAGATCAGAAAAATAACATTCGATGTAAAATTTAAGCATTAAGAATGTTAATTAAATGAATAATTATCTAATCCACTATATCGTGTGATTTCGATAAAGAAACCATGTGATGTGATGAACGAGGGTCCAACATATCAAATTTGTGCCCAGAGTCTTGATATGGTCATGATTTGTTTTACTGGTCCTCTTTTACAAGAGGTGGGTAATGATTTTTCAGGTGAGAGAAAATTATTTTTTATATTGATCCTTTCCTATTCCCTATTTAGAGAGATAAAAATATGTTGAATGATCGACGTTATTACCAAATTTATATCAAAAATCAGTCAATGAGACTTTATTGACATAGATGGAAGATGAACCAAATTAAGTATATAGTTTATAAAAATGAATGCCAAGAGACTCAAACTTGAAGTGAGAGAAAGTAGATCTGGGTCATGATTTTCATGAGAAAACTTTTTATTTTCTTTAACCTTTTCCCATTCTCTGATTAAAAATATAATGGGAATTTGAATAGACATCAAAGATCTTACAAAATTTATAATAAAAATTATCAAATCTTACCACCGTCATATATATTGGTATATGTAATCATTTAAAATATTTATTCCATGATATAAAATTGAAACTTGAGAATCAAGCAAAAAGTTATGATTTATGAAATCCACTATTTTTCAGATTTCTAAATAAGAATGAATCTAACAGTTATGATTTAAAAATCATGATATGCAACATTTTGCAGTTAAAAATTGGACAATTAACTTATGTATATAAACATAAAAATCATGATTGAATCAACAGATGTATGTATAATTGATTATACGTAGAGAAAATAAAAACTTAGCTTTTGATGGAGAACAATGCTTGTAACACATTCCCACAGACGGCGCCAATCTGTTGAAGACAGAAAATGGCCAGTGCCATTTTAGTGGCGTCAACAGCAGATAAATACTGAGGATGAGATTGAAGATGAAGATAAACATTCACATCAAACATATAAGAGACAAAGATTTTTAAAGTGGTTCGGCTATGAATAAAGCCTACGTCCACTGTTATTTTATTCCCAGGGGTTTACAATAGCACCATAGGGTGTAGAGAGAGAAAGGATGTGTATCTTGTGTATGGGGTTTCTAGGTTCTCCTGGATCTCCTCCGATCTCCCCTCCTTTTAGCTAAGGGGATACATGTATTTATAGTGATGGGAGATAAAGAGATTCATTGTATGTAGACATTTATGTCTACATTCAACGAATCTAATTGTTGAATTGCTTGGTATGCTATGTGTTGTCATCTATTAATACAGTATAAATGTACGTTAAGGCTCATTAAATGCGCTGCCATCTTCATTAATGCACATTAAATGCATAGTTATCCTTTGATCTTCCTGGTTGGTATGCCGACCAACTCTCCTCGGGTGCCGACTAACTCTCCTCGGGTGCCGACCAACTCTCCTCGGGGGCCGACCAACTCTCCTCGGGTGCTGACTAATACTCCTCGGGTGTCGAATATTACCACGTAGGATGACATGTGTCATTTTCTGATTGGTCCTCGTAGATGGAGAATGTTTGCGTTAACAATATATAATACTTACATATTATATTGATAAGATATATTTATAAATATATATAAATTTATATTATATATGTATATATATACAAAATAATAATGTACAATTCGGGTCGGGTCTTCGGGTCCGGGTCTTATATAAGATCCAGACCCTACCCGTTTAATAAATGGGTCTTCGGGTATTCGGGTCTTGGGTCCAAAAAAATATGCTCAGACCCTATTATACGGATCGGATTCGGGTCGGGTCCGGGTCCATACCCGACCCATTGACAGGCCTAGATCGAATAAGTTCGAAGTTCGCTCCTTCGGTTTCATTAATATAGTTCGTTCAATTTTTAAGTGAAGTTGAATTGGGGTGAGCTTGGGTCAAACTTTAAGGCTCTAATATAATTCGGGTTGAGCTTGATCCAAATGTGACTAAGTTCGAATTATGCATAAATTCGACTATGAGACTCTTTAATACATCTTAGTAAACACACCAAAAAATACACTTCACTTATGATCACTTAAATGTACTGAGTTGGGTTAGATCATTCTAAAATACATGACCTAAATGTTATAACTCGGTACACTTAGTGATCATTATGAGGTGTGTTGAAGAGTTTTATCGTGTGCATGTATATATATTAGCCTAATAAAAACAAAGCTTATTGAAAATTTATAAAAGCATGTTTAGCTTTTAAACTAAACAATTATATACAAATGTGTGCTTGTATATTATAATATTCCTTTTAACCTTTTTTGAATAACTTGATATTAACTATTGTAATCACAACGTTATAGTATGAGTTTTGAGAGCGATAAGAAAAATTAACCATGTTGTGTTGGCGTTGTAGAAGAGTCATTTAATCTTGATTGGCTTTCCGAATAAATATATGAATTTTATTTTCATTAAGTGTTTTTATAATGTATATTGTAAATCTTTCATGCGACAACTAATTAGAAAAATAAAAAATAATTTTTTTATTCGAGTAGCGAATAAGAGCCTATAGCACGCTATCTAATTTGAACCGAGTTTGAGCTTGTGTTCTTCAAATCCAAACTCAAATAGACCGAGGCCCGAAATAATTGGGAGTTGAGCTTGAGCATAACCAAGACATATTGGTAGGCCTAGTTAGGTGTATGTTTTGGATTTGGATAATTTTAAATTGAATCCTATATATATATTTATTATCGCTTGTTGACTTTTTTTTAGAGTTTGACCCCCATGTTCTAACATGAAAGTCATCCTAATTTAACCATCTACAAATAATTTTATTGTATTGTTTCGATTTTTACCCTCATTAATGTCAGAATAGAGATTGTAGTATATTTGAACAAAAAAAATTATCTTCCACCTACTTCTTTCTATATATACTAAAATAAAATAGATGTAATGAAACCCTAAATGTGTTTTGTTTTTGTGGAGAAACAACTTTAATTTTCAAAATCACACTTATTTTGTGGAGATCCGTCGCTTAGAATCAACAAATATAACCCCAACTTTGTGATTTTGTGAGTTTTTTGTTATTGTTGTTTTACTAGTTTATAAAAATCATTAAGGTTTAATTTATGATTTTGTTGATTATGAGATAAGAGTCCATTTGATTGGGGTTGATTTATTTTCCATGCAAAATTGTTGTTTTTACTAGTGTGAGGATGGATTTCAAATACATTATATGAAAGCAATAGTTATAAATGTGAAAGGCGCTCTATAGTCTTATCATTTAACATGGAAAACATTTCTTATTCATACACTAAAGAATTGATTTCCATAGAAAACTTCAAAAGTAAGATTAAATCACTCCTATCTTTTTCCACTTATTTTTCAACTTCTCATGAAAATGAACTATTTTTCAACTTTGTAATCAAACACACCTTAATTTAGTTTGTAGAATTTTTTTTAGTCCAGTTCACTTTTATTTGGTTATGTGCAGACACACATATATACATATATATGTATAAGAAATGTTTTCCATGGTAAATGATAAAACCATGGAGCACTTTTCATATATATAACTATTGTTTATATAAACAATAGTTATAAATATGAAAATAAACAATAGTTATTAATATGAAAAGTGTTCCATGGTTTTATCATTTACCGTGGAAAAAATTTCTTACTCATACTCCAAAGAATTGATTTCCATAGAAAACTTTGAAAGTAAGAACAAATTGTGACACCCCCACTTACTAAAATACCGGGTGGTCAGCCCGTGATCAAAATAAAACGTTGGTCTCATATGGCTCAATCTTAACATCACTGTTGATTTTTTTTTGAAGTTACTAACCACCTAGTAATTTAAATAGACATGTGCCAAATTTTATCTTTCATTAATTAACAACATGCGAAAATAAATAATAATTAAAGCATCAATACAAAGTGATAACTAAATCCAATACAGATGAATAATATAAATAAAGATGACCGAATCAACTATCGCTTCAATAATAAAATACAACAGTAAACTCAAACCATAACCTAGATACACAAGGTCAAATAAATAACTGAATACTAAAATTGAGGGCGACAAGCCCAAATGAGTACTGAAATAAAAAATCATACACTAGGAATAAATGAACGAAGTGTATATAGCAAAGTCTTGTAACTTTCATATGAGATACAGCTGCGCATCCCTGGATGAAATCCTCAAAATGGTCATCCCTATGGCTGGATACCTAAAAGATTTTGAAAAATCATTTGATGCGGGTCAGAGCCCAAGTAAAACATTTTGAAAATATTTTGTAAGCAGTTAAATTGCAATAATTAAATATGCATGCACACTCTTCATACTTAAGCTAGTGTCACAATCACTTGAGGTATAACTCACCCCTCATCTAATGTGCACACCTAACACTTTCCTTCTAACCTTCATAGTTAAGCTACCCCACTTAACTAGCTATAACACACTTATTTCTACCACACTACTCTAACCCGATTATTCTTACTTTGATTATTAAGTTATCTTTTTATTAACTTATTAATCGATTCAATAATATTATTAAATTATATATCATTACCATGAGTTATATAGGAAATACCCTTTTTAATCATATAACTTTCACACTAGTTATAGAAGAAATTCCTTTTTTTAAATCATAAAACTTTCACACTAGCTATATAAGAAATAGATTCACGCTTATGTATTAATCGGGTATATAATTATCTACTCATATTATATACGTACTAGTTTGCTACAATATTCACACACATGTCATGTATAATAGCCATCCATTCCCAAGTAATAGCTCACCAGATGCTTTCTCTAAAATGCTATCACGTCCCAGGCATGCTCACTCTAACCCAGCCACCTCAAGTTGGACTAACTCACACCGAACTTGGGTAAAAATATCACAAATGTAGTGGAGGCAGTCATGTTTCTCCTAGTGAAAGACCGAATCATACCCAAAACGTCTCACCTCAAAAAATAAATCACTCAATAAAATACTGGATGATATGACCTGGGGACTATACTCTTTCTGCATTCACTAGCCAGGGGATTCACCCACATCGTGCAACTTCCGATGATAGCACTAAAGGGGTATGTATTCCTATAAATATCAATCACACCAATATTTATAAATATTTATAAATCATATATATATATATATATAACCGTGCCTAACACCCATAGCACTAGCCTAAAATACCTGAGTCTCAATCTGGCTCTTATTTTATTTAATTTCACACTCATTAAATAATTTAGGGTAACTTCACTCGCTAATATACCCCGACTCACCCAATCGGCCCGTAATTAAACCTTTATAAACTTATTTTGCTCAATTCATTAAACATGTGTCACATCTTTTTCTCATTTCCTAGTTCCAATGATATTCATCTATAATCACTAGGCTATAAGTCCCATATTCATTTTTCATTAAATAAATAAGCTTATAATAAACCCCCAAAATGATTAAATATATAGGTTAGAAGTCGTTTAGAAGAGTCCTCAAAACATAAAACTCTTTGGGCTAAAAAATAGGGGCAAAATATAAATCCCGCTTATGTCAATTTGTCACGCTTCTAAAGCGTGACTAATTATGTCATTGATCTGGAGTGTGACTACATTTTCTCACGGATCTGGAACATGACTACGTCGAATCCCATTTTTTTTCCTAATCCCGAAGCTTTCCAACTTTGATCCAAACCTCGATTAAATAATCTCCCATATTAATTTCCTCTATAAACATGTTTTAATCATTATCATGATCTCTAAACATCATCAAATTCTAACTTTTCTCAAAATTTTCTGATTTGGGTTTATTACGGTTCAACTAATTCTCAACCTAGATTTGACCTCGTAATCATCAATTAATTGAACCTAGCATCTGAATTTTGAATACAACATGATTCCAACAAAGATTGATATAATTTCATAACTAATTGAGTATTAATTCTACACATAATACTACAATTATCCAAAACCCATTTTATGTGACAACCCAGCCCAAAACGGATTTTGATCACACCCACTATGATATGAATTGAAACACTGTAATTTAGATTGAAAGCAATCTAACTAATTGCTTGATTAGGTTTGTAGAGTCTGATTTCATTGTAGGAGGCGAATTGACAAAGAGCGCACCCGAATCCCCTTTGATTTGGCTTCCAAAAGCTCTTCACTTTCTTCCTTTGTGTCCTCTTTATTTCTTAGGGTTTAGAATGATATTAGTTCCTGCTCGAACCTCTAAGACTTAGGTTAAATACTATAATCCCAAAATTAAGCTTATGAGCCAATCCCAAATGACCCGAACACCCTCGTGTGGACTCGATTATGCCTAAAAATATTTTGGGACCCAATTACTACCTTCGGATACTCTTTGTTGACAATTTCGATCCCTCCGGAGTCAACCATGCACTCAGAATCGTCATTCGATTCACTTTACTAAAATTCTTCATCTCGACCCCTATATAGTTTTTATCGACACCCGGTTGAGATAAAATACCACCACGTCACTATCACTTGCTTCGACATAAAATTAATAACTTACTATTCACTTAGTAATTATTTTTCATAAATATTAACCATTAACTCTCCCGATTAATATTTTAATTAACACATAAAAATTAATTCAATTAAATTACGACACACTTGTAATTTAAAATTATCCCAATTAATTAAATAATAAATACTCAAAAATACGGGGTTTTACACAAACCACTCCTTTTTTCCCACTTATTTTATAACTTCTCATGGAAATGAATTATTTTTCAGTCATTTTCCAACTTTATAATCAAACACACACTAATTTAGTTTGTAGAATAATTATTTTTGGTCCAAATCACTTTTATTTGGTTGTGTGTGTGTGTGTGTGTGTGTGTGTGTGTGTGTGTGTGTGTATTTCGATTTGTTTAAAATAGAAAAAAATAATTGAGCTGATTTCTTGTGTGATTCACTAAAATGTCTAAATACCACACAAAAAAAATTAACTCATGATTATTATTTTTACTATTTAAAAATAAATGGTTTGCATAGGTGGACTTTATAGATAGTATATATGAGAGTCTCTCTCTCTCTCTCTCTCTCTCTCTCTATATATATATATATATATATATATATATATATATATATATATATATTATAGTGTTAAGTTAGGCTCTTTGTTTTTTCATTCTTTATGGTATTTGTATATCGAGTTCAACATCTTTGACGATTGTATTCAGTTTTCTCTTTGATTTGTTCTTTCAAGAATGACTCCGCTAGAGAAAAGGAAATTTGTGGTCCACTATGGGTGGTATTGGTATGTTCACGGGTCCGACTACTTAGGTAGAAATAATTTTAAACGATTATATAGTATTGGTGACGAGCTTTGCTTTATTAACTTGGTTAAAGAAGTTGAAGACAAGTATATGGTTGAGGATAGTGAGATACAATAGATAAAATATGGGCCCCTTATATATTTAGAGATTGACACTTAATCAATTCAAATGTGGGAAAACATTGAAGAAAATAATGGGTTTGATCACATTTACCTCCATAACCCATCAAATCAACACTGCACCCCCACCACCACCTTGAAGTTCACTTAGGTTTACATCAACACCAAAAGATAGTTCTAAAATTTGGTGTCTTACAAAGTTGAAACCAATATTAAACATTCAGTTATATTGGTGTAAAAAGTCTTCGACGATTAAAAACTAGTCTAATTTTACGTTTAGTTCAGTCAATAAGAATATATGAAATTCCTTTGAGCCATTTTTGGTATCTTATGAGGATGATACTCTAGATGATTCATATATACCAACTCAAGAAGTTGAGTGACTCTCTAGTTTTATTAGATGAAATGATGGTGAAATAATTCATATAAATGATTGGGCTATGTATAAATAATGGATGTGGAGTTTATAAAAATGGAAACTGCGGGGGAATTATCCAACTTGTTAGGAGCAGCTAATGCATGTCCTACAGAATTAGTAACCATAGCTTAAAAAGATAAGAACAAATTGAGGTGGATCAGTAAAAATATCATAATTAGATTGTAACACCCCACCTAATTAAATACCGGGTGGCCAGTCCCATACCAAATTAAAACAGAATATACAGTTGGCTCATTCTTAGCATCACTGTCGAAAACATTTACAACTCACCCAATACCCAATTAAGCTGGTATTAAAAACTTTCCAAATTTTAATTTAACAAAATCCATTTCCATTTTAAGAATAACACTACACATTTTATTCTACAACACTGATAACATAATAAATAACACAAAAGAATTTAAATGCAATTGGAATAAACATTCCCAAATAATATAAATCCTTTACAGAAATCCCAACAATATTAAATGTATTAAAAAGACTCGAATACAATAGTATTTGACTCCGATGGAAAAAGATAGCTGAATCCTTTGGGCGACATGATCTAACTAAGAATAATGTGAATCAAAAAGATGATAGGCATCTAAGCAAAACTCCATAGCTCGTCACAATCAACTATAGTTAGCGTCCCTGTTGCTGGACACCTGATATAGAGATACAATAGAAAAGAAAATATGCAAGGAAACGGGTCAGAGCCCGAATGTGTAAATGATTTTTAAAACAGCAAGTATTTAACAAGTGCAATAAAGCATTTATTATGTACATGTTAGATCCAACTCTCACTTGTTATTCTCACCTCTCAACTAGTGTGCACACTTAACGTTTCCTATTAACCTCCTAGTTAATGTTTCCTCTTTTCTAGTCTCCATATTATAATTCCATTCCCATATCATAATCCCCGTATGTCCTATACCATACGTCACATTATTATTCATTTACATTTCTCCTTTAGTTTCTCATTAACATGAATCATTACTCATTAATATGAATCGTTTCTCATTAACATGAGTTAAGCTTTTCAATTCTATAAGCATAAACATTCATTAAATTAATTCCATTATCTTTCTCTATTCACCGTTATCTACAATTATCACCGTAGATAGATTTAACCACAATATATATTCATTCAATAATTTAATCCATTATATATATATATTCATATATAATACGGTACCCCGAGTCACAGCTGCGGTGCAATGCTTTACTCTGCTATCATGTCCCATCATCACAGGTCGTCGATTAGGGGACTAAAGGTTCGGTAAGATTCCACGAACCATAAACAACAACAAATAAATTGGAGGCGAACATAGTTCTCGTATCCATGGGTCACGCACATACCTACGTACCCACAGTCAGCAGACTTATCAACTCCCCGATAAGTCTTTCATAGACCTATGTTCTCGAGCGACAAATCAAAGATCCCATGGATTCATCAGGATATGACTGCCCTCACGCGCAAACCTCCCACCGATAGCAAGTAAGCTAGGTATGTCATACACATAAATCATCAATCAATCAAATAGGTATTATCATACCTATAATATAATATCAATAAGGTAATTATCACTACCCTAAGATATTTCCCATACGTAGCATTATATCTCTTTTAAATTCCACGTATTAAAATATCATATCTTTACTTCATAATTTAATTATCCTCGCATCCTATAACATCTCTCCACTCCCGACGTCGTTGAGGTTCATGCGCGGAGCGTCTCGCAAAGCGAAATCCAAACAAGGAACCCCTCCAATACACTACTACTTAACTTTGTCGATCGAGGAGGTCCGACAACTTCAACTATGCGATCGGGATAACATCATACCTTCTTTCAACCAAATGTGTTTTAAACTCCCATCTCTATCCAGGAGACACACCACTACACTCTTGTATTACACTCCGTCCTTACGAAATCACTATTGAGCTTAAACTCAGTCCTTGATGTTCAAATTGTAACCCTAAGGATACCCTCACTTAAGACACATGATCCAAATAGGTTTTTCCTCAACATATATTCAGTAAGAAGTCACTAATATCCTACTGGTCCATAACATCATTTCTCCCGAATTACTACGAGTTTAGTTCTCCTTTTTAATTAAGGTTAAAACCGATAGTTTTGAATCTCTTATAAACACATCTTCTTTCACTTAAGATTAAACCCTCTTATAAACTTAAGGATACCCAGGTGTTATATTAAATCACCCCTACTGGTCCTATCTTAAATCCTCATACATCCCCATTTGGAATTTAACAAATGAATCTAGCAACCGAAATTCCATTCAATATAATTTTCATCATTTTAATCACTTAACTCCAAATCAAATTAATTCAAATCTTATCAAGGGTTTACTGATATTTTCTAAGTCCCATAATATCCAATTAATAATCACCAAAGATTCACAAAAGTTTTGGGATAAGAACCAACATTAAAAAGAAACAACATCATGAATTCTCATATTTTAAATACTCAGAAAAATCAGATCCAAAAATTATTCGAATCATCAATCCGACTTCAGATTTGGATTCTACACGAAAAATTGAGTCAGGTATGTGTTTTGAGTTTTTTCTTAAATCTCATCCAAATGCACTCAAAAAGAAGATTTAAACCTTCCAAATTGGCTCTTCTCATTCCACTCGTTTTTGCCTCTTTTTCCAGAAAATTATCAACATATTATCTTCAAGAACACTAAATTATTTTCAGAATTTCTTCCACAAATTGATGAATATTTATTGTATTACTAAATACCTACAACATGAGTTTAATTCCTATATATTTTTAGATTCCAAAAATCCATTAACAACTATATCATTTCATCTCCCAAGCATGAAAATCATCTCTTTTTATAACTATCCTAACATGGACAATATACGAACTTAAATTGCCATTACCAAACACTTGCCTTTACTGAAGATCTGATCCTTTGGTGTAGTATATCTCAGTTGGTTGTCCCTTCTCCGGTCAAACTCCGATGGTGGTTGGTGGTGGTAAACCTTGGTTCTTGTTCTTCTCCTTCCCAAATGGCTTTTCCCTTCCCAAGCACTCTTACACTCTCTCTAGGAAGATGGTTGCTCTAATTTGTGAAGAGGAGATGAATAACCCCCATACACTTAATCTACCAATACTTATAATAGTGCCAAATCCGTAATCACTATTCATCCCTCCTAGAAAATGACCAAAATGCCCTTTCGGGTTGTCTATTCATTTCCAAATGCCCCGAGACTCAAAATTAACATCCAAATAGACTTTTCTGACTATTTCGAACCTTCCGGACGCAACGACGCAGTCGAAATGACTATTAGATCGATAGAAAATAAATTTCCTTTTTAATTTAATAAACTAGTCCCGACACGTCCCATACCGCGTCTGACTAAAAATATAAATTATCGAATTTATATCATACAGTCATATCAATGACATCACATTCATATATTACCTAAATATATTTAAGTAATATTCAGAATCATCCATTTAATATCCACCGTTCGGATAAAACCCGAATGAATTAATTAATAATAAAATCCAATTAATCCATTAATTTAAAATATAACCATTTTAAAAGTCATTTAAAATTACGGGGTATTACATAGATTTATCCGATCAAGTCACGTTAACAATCCAAGGTTATGGAAAACCCACGAATCAATCTCTTTTTGTTTTATATAAATGAATCCCACACCCCTGGGAAAATGGTCATGTAACATTTATTATTTGCAACCGATTAATAAAGGGAGATAGAAACACCCCATGGATGTGGACATATTTTTTAACCACGTACGTATTGTGGAATTATGAGATTATGATTATTATTCCTACTCAGCTTAATTGTCTTGAGTTCATAACAGTGGGACTTTTCACCCACAATTCGTGTTGTTTATGGGAATCGATTTTCTTTTCTCGGCTAAGAAAATCGAATAAGCAATTATGTCTCACTCAAACCCCCCACGCTTGCCGTCCGACAACAGCCATTAGAATGATAAAAAAAGGACCTCTATCACCCAAAGTGAGGTATGAGGTTCCCCCAACAAGAGTCGTAACAATCCTAGCTCATGTCATCACCCCTAGCAGGAACAAACTATGGAAAGCAATGAACATCCACAATCTAACCAAATTTCATGAATTACGAAAGCCTATGAACAGTGACTTCGTCAATAATAAGACACCACGCACCACCGACAAAAAGAGAACGCCTGGTGTAAGGATAAATTTTCAAATTGAGTTAATTTATATGCATTGGATTATTTTCATGTTTGGATATAACTTGATTGAGTTATAGGTTGTTTGGATTTTAGTTGTCTTTCCTTCAAGCCTGTGATATATGTTTGAAGATCATAACAACTATGATAAATCAACATTGCATACACATCGAGTTTCGAGATGAGTTTCATCTTCATCATCTGAGGGATGTTATTGAGGAATGAACACATGTTTATGTTTGATTTTGTGCTGCATTTTCAAATTATTTTTTGAGGCTATTTTCATAAAATAATTATAAAAGTAAAATCTTTTTGTTTTAAAGTCATTCGAACGAGACTATAAGTTTGTTCGAATGAGTTTTTAAGTTCATTCAAACGAGTTAGTGAATGTCATTAGAATGACCTTCAAACAAAGTTCAAATGAGGTTTCATTTGTTTGTTAGCAGAAACTCGTTTGAAGTTTGTTCGAATGAGATATGCTAGTTCGTTCGAACAAGATGGTTTTTTGTTCGAACGAGATTGTAACTTCGTTCGAACAAATATATATTTGTATTTGGACGAGATTTTTTCGCCTCAAAATTCATTTTTTTCTATAAATAAGTCTGCCTAGAAAGTTCACTTGAGAATTTTGGCAAAAATTTCTTTCCTATCAAAATTCAAAAGTCTCCAAACACTTGTTTACACCCAAATTTGAGATCCAAGAATTATATATTTATATGTTTTCTTGAGATTTCTTATGTGCATCTCCATAGGTGTTTTCTCTTCATACTGTGAGTGTTTTAAGATGAGCAGATCAGGTTTCATGTGCGACGATTGGAATGGTCACGAGACAAGTAAGATTGGTGGGATACCGAGGCGTGGAAAAACGCTTGTATTGTATTGCTACTGGAAGGCATCCAATAGTAGCTGTAAAGAAGGTGATAATGGACGAAGACGTGTGTCAAGGCTTGAAGGCGTCGAGTCTGTGAGTTACTCTAATCTTTCTTTATAACGAGGCCTATATCTTTATGGACTTGTGTGGCTGGACCGTCAGAAGTTTTCCATTATGGGTTTTCCTCATACATCGTCGTGTTGGGATTTACTATTTTTACTCTTTCTTATTCTCACCAAGATACATGCTTAGGTCAAGATTAAAAATTGGTAAATTATTTAATACAACACTTAAATTTATTCGGTGCCTATATATAAAAATTTAAATATTAAAATTTGATGGTGTTTATATACAACCCTAGGTCACTAGCATGTTTCACCAGCCTTCAGCATCATCTGGAAAGAATGGAACATGAGCTCCATAAGGACAAATGCAAACGTCGTACCGTAACCCCTAGACCTCAGATGAGTAAAACCCGCATTCAAGGAAGGAGCTGACAAGGAGATCGGGATCATTCTAAGCACATGAGCTCTCTAAATAGAAAAAACCATGAAGGAGGTTCTCCCAAGAAAGATCTCCATGGCCTTATTTGAAGAGTGATGGATGAGTAACCCACCCATCAGGGGACCATATATACTAAGGAATTGTCCAGGGGGCTTATCAGTCAAATGAAGTCTCTTTTCTCAAGATCAAATAAAGAACCAAAACCTCTAAAGAATTTTCCACACTCAGATTTAAAATCTATGATGGGAAGACTAATCTCATCGATCATCTTTGCTGCTATCAATAAGATATGACACTCTGGATCAATAAAAAGGCCCTTATGTGTCACATATTCCCTTCCATTTTAGGGTATGCAGCATAAAGGTGGCTTAACAAGTTACCATATGGATCGGTCACCAGCATCAAACATCTCATGGTGTCTTTCACCCTAAGATTTATCACTATAGTTTCAATTCAACGAGGATGGCCTCAATCCTTACCATAAAAAAGAAAACCTATTAAACTTCATGGGAATACACTCAGTGGTAATGGTAAACCTACAATGAATTAGAGGATTGCTCCGAGCCGGTAGCTGTAGCTTAATTAAAGATCAACCTACCGAGCAACTTTATATTGAACTAGTCCCTCAAGAAAAAAGAGTCCAACACCATCAACGATCTCATGTCAAGGATTGAGGAATATAGGAATGTGGAAGATGTGGTGGTTGGCACCCAGTACGACAATGGTCAGCTAAAATTTACCAAAAATGGGGACAAAAGAATTCCCCTAAGGAAGGGGGAAAGCATAATGGAGGACATAAAGGCAACAACAAGGCAAATCACACCAAGGCCCATCTGGCGATCAATATAGTTTTCAAATATTCGATCTACAAAATCTCTAATAAGATTAAATATCAATAATATTCCAAGTGGTTAAGGAAAATGACAGGAGATCTGTCTAAGAGAAACACTGTCCTGAGGTTTTCCTAACACAAGAAGTATAATCGCAAGACTAATAATTATGAGGTGCACAAATACCACCTAGACGATTATATAGAAAAGAAGGGACGTAAAGACTACGATGGAGCACGAATAGAAACTCGACAATGTCTTGGATGACATATGAGATGGGACATGAGTTTTCAATCATCCTCGATGCCTTAAGTCCTAATCAAATTTAAGGAAATGTTATTTGGATGAAATTAAAGAAAGTCACTACGGCCATTTCTCAACGAGAAAGCTTTGGATATAAAAAGATGTTGACTATAACAAACATATAGTCTTAACCGAGGAAGACCTGGTCAGACTCAGAGCTCTGAATCACGATGCGCTAGTAATAACTTTCACGATTAAAAATTGGGTTGTGGACAAGCTACTAACCAACCGGGGCAGCTCATCGAAAGTTATGTATCTCAATCTTTAAAAAGCTCAACCTCAAGATTGAGGATATGAAAGAAAAGACCATCCTTTTGGTCGTCTTTCTTAGAAAAATGACCATGATCTTAGGGAAGGTGGTACTCCCAGTACGAACTAGAAATATCTCGAAGTTGATCGAGTTTCTAGTTTTGGAAATTAAGTCCCCTAACAAAGTAATCCTAGGACGAGGATGGCTTCACACCATGAAGGTTGCCCCCTCCACTAATCACTAAAATCTCAAATGCATCACCAATATGGGATAATGGAGATACAGGGAAATTAAGTTACTATTTGGCAATGATTTATCGATGCCATCAGACCTAAGGAAGAGAAGAAGAAAGAGAAAGTGGTCGCGAATGAAGCGATTAAAGATCCCTCCAAGTAACAACTAAATTATGGGAGACCAGGGGTGGAAGAAATATGGGCGGCCCCCGCGAATAGAGTCATGGAACCATTGCAAGAACTCATGTTCGATGACTCATACCTGGAAAAAAAATCTTGATCAATAGCTCACTTACTGGTCATAAAAAAAGAATTGATCTCTCTACTCAAAGAGAATAGAGATGTATTTTCTTGGAAAACATATGACATGCTCGGGATTGATCCTAAATTCATGTGCCATCAAATTCATATGGATTTTAAATCCCTGTCAATCATACATAAGTCACACCAAATCGCCCCCCAAAAGTCAAAAGTTATGGAAGAAGAAGTGGGAAAACTTTTAGAGGAAAGGTTTATTAAAGAATATAAATTCCTCAAATGGATCTATAATCCAGTGGTTATTAAGAAAAGCAACTGGAATTATAGATTTTTCTGAGACTTTATGGACATAAACAAACACTGTCCCAAAGACCACTTTCCTTTTATCGAAGATTGACTAGTTAGCCAACACCACATCCAACCATGAGCGAATGAGATTCTTAGATGCTTATTCAGGGTATCATCAAATACTTTTTTTAGACTAAACCATAAGAAGACTTCATTCATCACTACACTTAGTTTGTACTGTTATACAGTCATGGAATTTGGATCCAAGAATGTAGGAGCAACCTACCAAGGATTGGTCACTAAGATGTTCAAACATTAGTTGGGCAACACCATGGAAGTCTATATAGACTATATGCTCATAAAAAGCAAGCGTAAAAGTGAAAATATATAAGACATAGTGAAGATGTTTTAAGTTCTCAGATATTATAGGATGAAACTTAAAGCAACCAAATGCTCTTTTGGAGCATAATCCAGAAAGTTCATAGGCTAAGTGGTTAGACAAAGAGGAATAAAAGAAAATTTCCAACCAGATTAAGGTGATCAATAATTCTCAGTCATTTAAAACAGTTAGGGATGTACAAAATCTGACTACAATATTAGTAGCACTCAACCCTGTCATCTCTAAGACCTCACAGAAGTGTAGACCATTTTTCAGCTCTTAAATAAGGAGAAGGGTCAGGCAAGTCATAAATAATGCTTAGAGGTACTTAAAGAAACAAAGTTTTACCTAAGTCGACCACCTCTACTCGTAATCCCAAATTCGAGTCGATTTACCTTGTATCTTGTAGTGTTCGACCACGCAGTTAGCTTGTCCTTAATATGAAAAAGAGGGCATAAAACCCCAATTTAATATGCTAGCATGATAGATGAAAAAAATGTTACCTTCCTCTGGAGAAACTAGCTTACTCACTAGTGATCGCTTCACAAAAATTAAAGCACTAATTTGAAGATCACTTAGTCATAGTTATCACCTTATTTCCACTAAAGGAAATTCTAAAAATTAAGACCTCTCCTAATGGATATCCAAAAGGTTTATGGATATGGGAAGGTTCGATATCCACTATCAACCTAGGGTTGTAATTAAAGGATGAGTTTTAGCAGATTTTACCATTGGGTTCACAATAAGGTAGGAGCCCGACGAAGGAGAACTCACTGGCCAAGTTACTACCGAAGAGTTTGACAAACTAAATAAGTGGACACATTATATTGATGAGTTTTCCTAATAAGATTCATTAGGAGTAGGAATTGTCCGGGTTTGAATTATGTTTGAGCAAGGAATTAGGCTTGGTTGTCTAGCATCCAATAACGAAGCTGAATATGAAGCTCTTATCGCCAGATTATAAAAGGTCCTATCCCTTGGCACAAGTCGCTTTAAAGTCTTCTGCGATTCAAGGTTGGTATTGTGACAACCCGCTCACCAAAATAAGGGGTGGCCAGCCCAATACTCCAATATAACGGAATCATGGATGGAATCATTCTCAGCATCATAACAAAAATATAGAGTATCCGGGATAACCACCCAATATTTCAGAAAACGGGTTGCCAAAAATTTTGATTTGAAAGTAAATAAATGAAAACAAACAACCCAATTCCTGAAAGATAAGGGAAACCCCAAGACATATATAAATAATACAACAAGAATACGATAAAAAGACCGAATAGGTAACCGGTCACTAAACTGATACACCAATAATACACAAGAACAATAAGTTACTTACTACATTTCATTAGACATTTACAAAAGCTTGGGCCTCTCGCCCGAATAAAAGACTTGATCTTAACTAAAATAAAAATGAAAACATTTATACCAAGTGTATCCCGTAATACCCGCAATGCATCACGGCTCGTCGAAAACATCGGAATAGGAATTCAAATCAGGCATCCTTGCGGCGGAGTACCTGAGCAGAGACAAGATGAATATGCAACAAGAAATGTAACCAGGTCAGGGCCCGGTTCTATATGATTCCCAGATGAATAAAGAGTATGACAGTTATGTAATATAAATCGTGAAGAAAGAGAAATAAGAAGCAACCTATACAATTTAAAACATAAGCTAAGCAGGAACAAAAATAAGAAGCATTAAACTAAAAACTTCACCCAAGGTGCCAATTATTTCATATATCTTTTCCTTAGCAGGAAGTATATATATATAATCAAAATCTTTTGCTCTTTAAGGAGATTTTATCTCAATTTTACCTTTTGTAAAAATCCTTTCCTTATCAGGAAAATAATCATTTTCAAATGCTCTTTATGGCATTTACATGTGCTCTATGTGGCACTCCATCATGCTCTTATGGCATATCAAATACATCAAGTCCCACTTGATTATGAACTGTTATAATTATATACATATAACGAATTCTAAGACCGCCCGTCCGGGTTTCCCCACTGTGCGCGCCCCTAAATGACCATCATCTTCCAGGGCCTATCATTAGACAACCTGGGCACCTATATCGCAAGACGTCGGGAAGCGGCCATGAGCCTGCGGGGTAGTCAAGACCACACCCGGAATCTCCTACCCATCGCAGAAAAATATACAACAATAAGCGCTCCCATGGCCTAGGACTATATCCACCCTGCATTCATTAGCCAGGGGGCTTCACCTCACGTGCGGACTTCCCTTATGATGTCATTTAGAGAGGTGTGTTTAAGCCATTTTATTTATCATATCGAAAATCAAGTAAACCATTATTTACCGGTTTCATGATTAAGTAAATTATCATTTACAAATATCAATACCATTTCCATTTCATTTCCATCCCACGTATATGTTTCATTTTATTCGAAACCCTTTCTATTTATTTTGTAAATAATCTAACTTACCATCCATAGTCATACGATAGCTTATATCAACACTACAACCTCAAAGGAGTAAATAAAATCTTCATTATCTCCAAGCATTCTAGGAGGTTATTTTAGAACCCCAAGGTTATCATCTTTCGAAGGAATGAAATGACTTTCAATTTATTCTCCAAACTCACCTTTAAGGTACTATTATGAACCACCAAGGTTAACATAGCTCAATCGAACTTTTAAAATCTTCCAACATTCTTTTGGGGTGGTAATATAAACCATCAAAACTAGTATAGCTTAATTAAGCTTCTAAGGTCTCCCGAACATAACACTACATCTCCTAGTTTTATAATAATTATCTAGAAGAAAAGAATGCCCTATCATTAATAGGCCTAACCCCGGAAAAGTCCCCACATAAACCATTCCTAATGTAGGGTAGACAACTAACTCATCTCACACTCTAGGTCTCTAAGTTTACTTCATTCAAGAAGGTTCCTAATCCCTATATTTAAAGAAAAGAATTGAAATTGAGTTATAAAATTAACTCAAAAACAGCAGGAAAACGAATCGATTCGCCCAAAAAGCGAATCGGTTCGGACTACTAAACCAACATTCTGCAATTGGCCGAATCGATTCGGCCTTAACCCGAATCGATTCGGGTTATGCAGACCTGCCAATTTTTCCCCTAGCGAATCGATTCGCCCAAAGGGCCGAATCGATTCGGACCTGCAAATTTGCCAAAAATGGCTACGAAGGGTTATGAACCCTAATTTCTCCAAACTTCAAATCTCTTCCTTTTCATACACATCCAACAACAAAAATCTACCCCAAACTAATCTACATGATTATTAACCATCAAAACCCACAATTTCTTCAACATAAATCAAGACTAGGGTTTAAATCCCACAAATTCTACATTTAAGCCATAAATGTAAATACACAACTATCATACAATTTATGCATCTTAAATCACATATTAGCAAGTAGAAAAACTTGCCTTAGGGTTGATATCTCAGATTTATTTGGAGAAGAAGCAATCCCAAATCCTCCATCTTCAATCTCTCTCTCATTTCTCCATTTCTCTTCTTTTTCTCTCTATGTTCAAGACATAAAAATGAGGGAATGAAATAAGGGGCAAGACCAAAAATCGTGGCTTAACATAATTCTCCCAACTTAAGTGGTTAATACCACATTAAAATGACTCGCAAATACGCATATAAGCTAAAACCAGGTAAAAGTGCCCGAAACACAAAAATACAATATGGCACTTATTTTGACTGTCTCGCACCTTCCGAGACTAACTACACCCTCTAAACTGGCATCCGGAAATTTTATAAATATTTCGAGTTCCAAAATCATTTAAACTAAAAGGCCATTTAAAATACATGACACTACAGACATGCAACCTGATGTTATTTACCTTCACATACAGTAAATATGCATCAATCTAGTAAATATTAACTTTCAATTCATTAAATTAATATTTACTCCAGTCCCCACATTTTATATAATTACCTTATGCGGTAAAATTAGTATAAAATGAGCCTCCCAGAATCGAGGGTTGTTACATACTCCCCCCCTTAGGAGGGAATTTTGCCCCCAAAATTCGGGCATACCCAAATCTGATAAGGGTACACTACTCTAAACTAGGATTCTACCATCCTAAATAAACTCCTCGTTATTGCAACGTCCCAAATGGACTCAGACTAAGGTCGACCCTATCGATCTCAGCCAATCATCATTTGTTCTCTAGTCTAGTAGCACAAGGCGCTCTTCACTAACCATCGATTCTAGCTTCCTATGGCGGAACATGATGTCCACATGACTCGGCACAATTAGCCAAATCTTCAGAATTATGTTACATCTCACCTCGGGGCATCCATACCGGCTCTAAGTGGCTTAGCCCCAACGCTACTCAGCTATCCCCCGCATCGACGTATCTCATCAACGAGTATGGCTTAAAAGCCAAATCTCTAAAGAAATGTTCTGAGACCACTCCAAGTCCAAGGAACATATTACCCATTGGTTCCATCCAACGAGTATACGAATTGCTCAACTGACCTCGCTAGGCCACTCACGATACCATGCCTCAGGAAATGATCCATAAGGCCACTCCAAAACCTAATGGTTGCACGAAAATCTCCATCCATACCATTACTGCTCCCCTCTGCTATGTATACTAAGGCGCACGTTCGTAATATGCCTTTCGGCATAAGTAAATTTCTCCCTTTCATCCATCCACTTTAGAGTGGTAGGATATACGCCATTTCCATACGGTTCCCATTACTTCGCGGAAACTTTTGCTAAACCTTTGACACGAATTTCTAGTTTCGGTCCATCCTATTATAATAGGCATCTCCCACGGTTTTTACTATTCCCCCATCGAGAACGGGGTATACTCTTCTACAAGTAGTCCGTCCATAATGGCCGGGAATGCAACAGTCTGATCAAACGATTAACTATTTTCTCAAATGGGATCATGACCAGTTCGATGCCGGTAGTTCCATGCAGGCGTCTATGGATACCCTTCTTCGTTTCACTACTACTCTCTTTACACGAGTAGGTGAAATGGTCAATCACAGACAGACACGCTCTTACTACCGAGTCTTCCTATTCATGCTCATTCTACTTGGCCTTCCATGCCATTACCATCATCTCTGACGAGTTCTCTACTCGACACGTCCACTAGCCCAATCGCATTTCCTTAGCGAATGAGAAAATATCCAATCACTAGTTCTTCTGAACCCCGAGCACCAACTCAATTCCTCCAACAACATATTGCAACAACTTGTTGCTTACGAGAAGGACCAAATTTCCTGCCCAGGAAGTAGTGCCTTATCTATTTAAGGTGATCACTACCACGATGAATCTTAATTCAAGCACGGGATATTACTCTCCACAAGTTTAAGCTTGTGAGACGCATAAACAATAGGTCTATGCTCCATTATTATTACTCCCCAATCCTGGCAGAAACTTACTCATTAAACTCACTCTCGAGCTTACAATCATGACTCAGGAGTGAGGATCCACCCGTCCTTATTAACTCCCCGGAAATGAAGTTACCAACGTAACCTTATCTCTAAGAAATGCCTCATCTCCTTCGGTCGAACCTACCAAACCTCTCGAGACCCCATAACCTCATTCCTAAGGGATCTAATCTCTTATAGAGTTAACCCACAACTTATTCGTGGTCAACTCCCTAACGCTTTCCTAAACTAACACCACCTACCCTCAAGGTCTTACATCCTAAAAATCCTAGGGTCTATCTATATATATCCTACCTAAATCGTAAGCATATAATACTAAATATATCCCTAGTGCCCAAGACCTTACTCAACTTCCAACATTCGCTCGAGTTCATGCATGGGACGTCTCGCCAAAGCGAAATCCAGACAAGGAACCCTCCCGTTACACTACTACCTCGCATCGTCGGTCATTAAGATGTGACGGTCTAAGACACATGATCGGGATCAGTACAATTCTAATTTACAATTCTCCTAATAAGATTCTACTTCTAGACTTTACCTTAGCATTCTATACACGAAATAAGAGAAAGGAAACATGGCATCTCTCCACTCCCAACGTCGTTAAGGTTCACGCGTGGAGCGTCCCGCAAAAGCGGAATCCAAACAAGGAACCCCTCCTATGAATTACTACTTAACTTTGTTGGTCGTGGAGATAAGTCATAACATCCACATACAATGCAAACAAGCAATAAAACACTCAAACCAGGTAACACATATGACACATATACATTAAAATATCATCACTCGCTTCATAACGAGTGAGGAAAAGATAGAACTTCCATACCACGGAAGTCATATAATTACCCTTCGATAATAGCGTAAATACTACTACAAGCTCAATATACACACCCGAGTCTATCGTAGACACAATACTACTAAATCTTATCCTAAGGAATATACACCACCCACCTATAAGGTAGAATTCCCTCCACAATTTGCCAAGCTCTCCGGGTCAATACTAATGGTTCTCAGACTCCATATTCGAGCCTTACACATACCAACATTATCTCCACCAACTCCCCAACCAGACACTTTACTCTTGCCCTTGCTCTCCACTCAACGAAGTTTAAAATGAGTGGTTCTACACTCCACATCATAGTCGTTATTCCGACTCTGGCAGACAATAATTGCCCATAAAGTCCCTCTTACTCTCTCAGTAAAAGAGGACACGTTCTTGGCCTCCTCTTCCTCAGTTCAATGAAACCTCCCCACGTGGGTGTCCACCAATGGGGTTTCACGATTCTCACTCCATCAGAAGTGTTAACAACACCTATTTTGGAGCCTATCACTTCATGGTGCATGGTCTCGACTCCCAAACCGTACAACACCTTATTCGCCATTGGTTTTTAACCGAACATTTTGTGAACATTCGGGAATCCACCTTCTCCTCAGTCCAGTTATCCCAGAGAAACTCGCCCTTGCAAGTATCCACCGGGCTTCTCTATGGGTCAAACTTCTGGCACCCACGAATATAGTGACCACATTTTCACCTCCTCAACACTTGTTCTACGGGTGAAGGATTTTCCTCCATTCTACTACAGGGCACTTCTCCACTTCAATATAATATCGCGTGAATTCTCAAGTTTAGTACCACTTCCTACTTCTATCGGTACTTGGAAACTACATCAACTGAAATTTGCAGTCGTAATAGCAAGACAAGAAAGTGCTACAAAAAGGGAGCGGCCTCTAAAGCGGTCCCCCTCCCCGACCACAACTTACAGTTCTCCACACACCTTCCCATAACGCCCTTCTTCAATCGACCTATTATTCTCACACGAATACGCAAAAGATTTTATAGATTCTACCTCATGGTAGAAGAACGAGATCTCACAAGAGAAATCAACGATCTTAATCCTAAGGCTTTACATCAAATCAAGAGCAACGCTGAAAACTTAAGGCGTCCACACAGATTCCTAAGGACTCTAGAACCTGATGCTCTGATACCATCTGTGACAACCCGCTCACCAAAATAAGGGGTGGCCAGCCCAATACTCCAATATAACGGAATCATGGATGGAATCATTCTCAGCATCATAACAAAAATATGGAGTATCCGGGATAACCACCCAATATTTCAGAAAACGGGTTGCCAAAAATTTTGATTTGAAAGTAAATAAATGAAAACAAACAACCCAATTCCTGAAAATACGATAAAAATCCTTACTTTGGTGATAAAAAGAATATATAAATAATACAACAAGAATACGATAAAAAGACCTAATAGGTAACCGGTCACTAAACTGATACACCAATAATACACAAGTACAATAAGTTACTTACTACATTTCATTAGACATTTACAAAAGCTTGGGCCTCTCGCCCGAATAAAAGAATTGATCTTAACTAGAATAAAAATGAAAACGTTTATACCAAGTGTATCCCGTAATACCCGCAATGCATCACGGCTCGTCGAAAATCTCGGAATAGGAATTCAAATCAGGCATCCTTGCGGCGGAGTACCTGAGCAGAGACAAGATGAATATGCAACAAGAAATGTAACCAGGTCAGGGCCCGGTTCTATATGATTCCCAGATGAATAAAGAGTATGACAGTTATGTAATATAAATCGTGAAGAAAGAGAAATAAGAAGCAACCTATACAATTTAAAACATAAGCTAAGCAGGAACAAAAATAAGAAGCATTAAACTAAAAACTTCACCCAAGGTGCCAATTATTTCATATATCTTTTCCTTAGCAGGAAGTATATATATATAATCAAAATCTTTTGCTCTTTAAGGAGATTTTATCTCAATTTTACCTTTTGTAAAAATCCTTTCCTTATCAGGAAAATAATCATTTTCAAATGCTCTTTATGGCATTTACATGTGCTCTATGTGGCACTCCATCATGCTCTTATGGCATATCAAATACATCAAGTCCCACTTGATTATGAACTGTTATAATTATATACATATAACGAATTCTAAGACCGCCCGTCCGGGTTTCCCCACTGTGCGCGCCCCTAAATGACCATCATCTTCCAGGGCCTATCATTAGACAACCTGGGCACCTATATCGCAAGACGTCGGGAAGCGGCCATGAGCCTGCGGGGTAGTCAAGACCACACCCGGAATCTCCTACCCATCGCAGAAAAATATACAACAATAAGCGCTCCCATGGCCTAGGACTATATCCACCCTGCATTCATTAGCCAGGGGGCTTCACCTCACGTGCGGACTTCCCTTATGATGTCATTTAGAGAGGTGTGTTTAAGCCATTTTATTTATCATATCGAAAATCAAGTAAACCATTATTTACCGGTTTCATGATTAAGTAAATTATCATTTACAAATATCAATACCATTTCCATTTCATTTCCATCCCACGTATATGTTTCATTTTATTCGAAACCCTTTCTATTTATTTTGTAAATAATCTAACTTACCATCCATAGTCATACGATAGCTTATATCAACACTACAACCTCAAAGGAGTAAATAAAATCTTCATTATCTCCAAGCATTCTAGGAGGTTATTTTAGAACCCCAAGGTTATCATCTTTCGAAGGAATGAAATGACTTTCAATTTATTCTCCAAACTCACCTTTAAGGTACTATTATGAACCACCAAGGTTAACATAGCTCAATCGAACTTTTAAAATCTTCCAACATTCTTTTGGGGTGGTAATATAAACCATCAAAACTAGTATAGCTTAATTAAGCTTCTAAGGTCTCCCGAACATAACACTACATCTCCTAGTTTTATAATAATTATCTAGAAGAAAAGAATGCCCTATCATTAATAGGCCTAACCCCGAAAAAGTCCCCACATAAACCATTCCTAATGTAGGGTAGACAACTAACTCATCTCACACTCTAGGACTCTAAGTTTACTTCATTCAAGAAGGTTCCTAATCCCTATATTTAAAGAAAAGAATTGAAATTGAGTTATAAAATTAACTCAAAAACAGCAGGAAAACGAATCGATTCGCCCAAAAAGTGAATCGGTTTGGACTACTAAACCAACATTCTGCAATTGGCCGAATCGATTCGGCCTTAACCCGAATCGATTCGGGTTATGCAGACCTGCCAATTTTTCCCCTAGCGAATCGATTCGTCCAAAGGGCCGAATCGATTCGGACCTGCAAATTTGTCAAAAATGGCTACGAAGGGTTATGAACCCTAATTTCTCCAAACTTCAAATCTCTTCCTTTTCATACACATCCAACAACAAAAATCTACCCCAAACTAATCTACATGATTATTAACCATCAAAACCCACAATTTCTTCAACATAAATCAAGACTAGGGTTTAAATCCCACAAATTCTACATTTAAGCCATAAATGTAAATACACAACTATCATACAATTTATGCATCTTAAATCACATATTAGCAAGTAGAAAACTTGCCTTAGGGTTGATATCTCAGATTTATTTGGAGAAGAAGCAATCCCAAATCCTCCATCTTCAATCTCTCTCTCATTTCTCCATTTCTCTTCTTTTTCTCTCTATGTTCAAGACATAAAAATGAGGAAATGAAATAAGGGGCAAGACCAAAAACCGTGGCTTAACATAATTCTCCCAACTTAAGTGGTTAATACCACATTAAAATGACTCGCAAATACGCATATAAGCTAAAACCAGGTAAAAGTGCCCGAAACACAAAAATACAATATGGCACTTATTTTGACTGTCTCGCACCTTCCGAGACTAACTACACCCTCTAAACTGGCATCCGGAAATTTTATAAATATTTCGAGTTCCAAAATCATTTAAACTAAAAGGCCATTTAAAATACATGACACTACAGACATGCAACCTGATGTTATTTACCTTCACATACAGTAAATATGCATCAATCTAGTAAATATTAACTTTCAATTCATTAAATTAATATTTACTCCAGTCCCCACATTTTATATAATTACCTTATGCGGTAAAATTAGTATAAAATGAGCCTCCCAGAATCGAGGGTTGTTACAGGTATCCAACTAAATATCAAGAGACTGCAATATTACATATGAACACATGTCAACGTATTTATAGGTTGCTCGAAACTTGATTGCCAAGTCCAGAAAAGTTCAAATCCAATAGTTTCCCCTAGGAAATAATAGCCACGAAGATGCCTTGGCCACTTTAGCCCCAGCCGTTGACTCCAATATCAAAAGAAAATTTTAAGCAGAATAAATTTCCCAACCTAGCATTCTGAAGCCAAAGGTCGCCAAATAAGTCCTCATTGTTCAAAAAGCTATAAGTTGTACGAATATAATCATAACATACATGCAAGAAGATATATTTCATGTTGATAAAAAGAAATCTCATCATGTTAGGGTAAATGTATCTCTTTTCTACCTCTCCCAAAATGGAAAGTTATATATGCGATCTTTCACTGGGTCAAAATGCAAGTCTGCGCATATAAGAATACCAAGTTTTATTTTAATTGAAATTATTAAACGGAGAGAGAAATTATGAGAATTTTAATTTCAGTATAAATTAAACAAACATTGTGAAAACATTACTCCATATTTATCTTGCCTAAACATTCATCTATGTGAGCATGTAAGAGCAAAATAATCAAACACACAATGTCGCGATGTATAAGAAAAACCAATAATAGGAAAAACCTTAGACGACTTAGGCTACTTAAGTCCATTATGATATACGGTTTATATAAGGATGAAAGATGGCTTACTAGATGATTCAAATCCCTTCAAGCTTGATGAAATCTTAGCTCCTTGGTATTTCTTCATAATAATTATAGGAATCCACTAATGGCTCAAAATGCAGTCCTCTGGCATCTTGGTATCCACCGATCTCTGACTAAATTCTGCCACATAGCAATATGGAATCCATCGAGCCAAACAAACTTAAATAAATATAGAGTAAACAAATTTAGGGATCAAAACATGATATCTCAACACAAAATATAATATTTGATTCATGGATATCTTAAACTGGGTGTAAATGGGTAAAATAGGCTATAGTTTTTTTTCTCTATAAAAACACTTTTTTAAGCCCTAACAAAACTAAACCGTCTCGGTTATTTTCATTTGAAAATGTGAAAAAAATGATGAAGCTAATTTTGAGACAAGTTTTTCAAATGAGATCAATTTCTCTTCGAACAATTTAGGCAAACATGTTAGAACGATACTAGGTTATTAGAGTGAAACATCTAACGTTATTAGAACAAGGATCAAATGAGCATTTAATCGCATTTTGAAAATTTAGGCAGAAAACTCTCATTTGAATGTCACTACAGGATCATTCGAACAAAACTGTCCATCTCATTCAAAAAATAAACATATCTCACTTTTATGAGATTAAACAACTTGTTAGAACGAAAACCATTATCTCGTTTGAAACAAACTTTTTCAAAAAAAATCTTCAATAAAAACTAAACACCCGAAACATAAAAATAAGGATTAACATAATAAAACTTGTATACCTTTTCGAGATCCTAAGGATGAAAATGAAAATTAGGCATGAATTTGAAGTCGTTTTACTCAGGTTGATAAACGTCGTAATTGCATAGGCTTAAAGGTATAACCATAAACCCCTTAACCTATAATTCAAACAGGATTAAAGTCAATATTACAAATTATGAATGTACATTACAAACACTACCTTTTTTGTTGGTAAGAAGAAGTTGTCCATAATATCTCAACCCTATATTGTAAATGAAGTGGAAGAAGTTCTCACCCAAGGACTTAGTGGTGAAACTTCTCACCCACGACATAGGACCACACCACCCAGCACTCAACTAGCACTCGCATTTTTTATGACCAAATCATAAAAATATCTACTAGTGTTGCTGCCTTATTATGTCCAGAGATTTCCACCCAAATCACCTTATTTCAGAAGATTATAGCTTGTGTTTCAAACCTCCATCTTCATTCAGTTGGATGTCACGCAGTGGGATTTTTTTTATATTTAGTTAGAGGTACGTGTATTTAGACAATATCAATAAGAATCTGATGAACATGGTGACGATATAAATGATGAGGAAGAGGAATAACTGATGGTGGCTGTGATTATATATTTTGGTGGTAATTGGTTTGTTTAGACATCTTTTATTTTGATTGTCTTAAACGTTAATGGGTTATTTTGCTGGTTTGGATATTTAGTTGTTGGTGACTCTGTTATGTCACTTTTGGATATTATGATTATGTACTCTACAGGTGGGAGTACAAATTTTATTGAAGCTATTATAAGCTTATTTGGATACTTTTTATAGAATGTCTATGTCATTTTATATATGGGCGATGTTTAATCACATCTCCATAATGATTATCTATGTTGTGATTTTTTAGCTCATCATTTTATGTACTTTAATTTGGCGTACCATGGATTATTTAGGCTTATTATTCACTCTCTATATTTTGCCTACTAACCCATACTTTTGTCTATTAGTTAACTTGCACATATTCTTCACTCTGTATATCTGTAATGCACTTTGACTAGTATTTGTGTTACATGCTCTAGCTTGATTTTGTTATATCGATATCTCTTTAGTGGAATTTGGACTAGATTCCTTGAAATGCATATTCTATCTTTGTTTACTTTTGATTGAAATAGCTCATTTTAGGATCCTTATTATCAAACTTGTTTAATTTTATATTTCTTTACCTTTTGATATTCCATGAAAAAAGTGGGGAGAAAGATTAAATTAAGGGGGAGTTCTAATGACGAACATATCATGATTTGTTTTATCATAAACTAGATGAACACGGAGTATATATTCAAGAAATGTAGTGCATAACTCAGTATGGCTTATAGCACTAGGATATTGTCATTACTAGAACATTTATACACACCTCAGAATGATGAATCACTTATATATCTTATTAATCATATGTTTTCTATTTAAATAGTTCATTACATTGGTATTATTATATCTTGTGTTTAAAATCTATGATATTTCTGTGTAATTGGAATTTAATTACTTCGATAAATTATTCATTTTATTTTAAATTATGCGAATGACATAATTTAATTGAAGTAAATAAAAAAGTGGTTATTAAATATTAATCAAGAGAAAGAGATAATGATTAATATTATGTGTTAAATTTACCAAGTTAATAGTAAATGATTTATAGAAAATTATTATGCGTCATAGTGAGTGAGATTAACGTAATTGAATTTATCTTAACCAGGAGTCACGAATAGACAAAATTGACGTCGAGATAGGATAATTGTTTAGAGTGACTCAGATGATGATTTTGAGGTCACGGATGACTCTGAAACGGTCGAAATAGTCAGAATAGTATACCGAGGGGTGTCGATTGGGTCCCATGGCAATTTTAAACTAAGCTGAGACCATAAGGGAACATTTTAGTCATTCGGTAACTAAGGGTTAAGAGACCTACGAATTTTCAAGCTCCTTATCAGCATATATATAGGAGAGGTTGGGGTTTAGAGGTTAGAACACTCAGGGAAGTCATTAGAGAAAAAGAGAGATCGTTTATGAAGCCTAAGAGAGAGTTTTGGGAGAAATTAAAGGGTGATCATGCTCTATTATCAATCTTGGAGTGAGGATTGGAAGAGAAGGAACATTGTCCAACATCAAAACCACAAAATCAGATCACACAAGACATGTCAAGTGTTTATTTAAAATTTTCTTTGAAGTTATAATTCCCATGTTGATAGGGTTTCGAAATATGCTGATAAAGCTATGTTCTTGGAGGAAAAGAATAATTATAATCCATGTTATGGGTAGGATTTCATGTAGACTGATTATACGCATGTAGAGGATATGAAATTCGAACATGTGTGATAATTTAGATGAGAAAAATATGGGTTTTATATTGTGTATAAATGAAGAACGTGAAATTTAGGGCTTTGATGAATAAGTGTTATGATCCATGTTTGATTAGAAATCACAATGTTTTAAGAAATGTACTGCGTTGGAAGTCATCTTAATACATGTAAATAATGTTTATGACAATTGGTTTGAATTTTGGTAAAGAATCATAGGGAAATGAACAAGAAAAATGGTGAAAAATGCACTTGCGTATTGAGGAAGAATATGATCTGTATATTTTTGAATCGATTCGGTTCAGGGGAAAATCAATTTGGAAAGAGAATCGATTCGGCCTCCTGGCGAATCGATTCACTTTCTCAGTAAATGTGAAATTCCCTTTTTAAGCCTAGAATTCTTAAAATTTGGTCGGGAAAACTTTTAGGGACTTTGTTAAAATATAATGAGAGATTTGTTATATTACAGTAGGCTTGTTATGGGATTATGACTTAGTCTCAATGAGATAATTAAGGCGAGATTTTAATATAGTTAACTTAAAGCCTAATTAATTCGAGAGGAGGAGAATGAATTACATGGAATTTTAGTGAATTTGTGTTATAGACCATTAGTGTATGATAGAGCTAGCTACTGAATTTCATTGAAGGGGTAACTACGACCTATAGAGTAGAGATTAATATTCGAATTAACACGATAGCGAGATTAATCGTAAATTGATGGTATAGTGAGTACTCAAGAGAAAAGTGCTACGTACACAATATTATAATTAGGTTATGTGTATACCTTATGATTTAATTTATATATATGTTGTGTTTATACCTATTATATAAATGGTGATATATGTGAACATACCTATGCTAGTTGCTATCACGGAAGTTCCCGCGCAGTGGGCGATCCCACCTAGCCAATTCCAGGGAGGCCTGAATTTATGCCCCAGAACATAAACTTAGGGAGGCTCACTATGTGATGTGTATTAATGGGACTAACAGGTCATTTGGGTACGTTTGGTATGTGCGTAGCCCAAAGGCTTAGAACTATGTTCACCTCCATTTCTTATTATTTGATTTTGGATTCGAGGAGACATTCTGAACTAATAGTCCTTATTTAGTACGAGAGGTACATGGACTGATAGCAGAGTATGCCTATTTTCACGGTGGTACTTTTAAGAGTACCCATAATGATATATATTATTGAGATAAATATATATAACCATTTGAATAATTCTACTTCCATGTGATAGTACAGATTGATAGTGTGTACATAAATAATGAATTAAGTAGTGAATCTTAATAAAATGATTAAATGACAAGATATGGGAATGTTACTTATGATATCAATAACATACGAGAGATGTTAATTCATATAGCGTACTTTATGGGCAGTACGAGGACGTATAGGTGTCGATAATCCAAATAGATACTTATGTTTGGTTAACTTGGGTAGTATGGCTTGGTGGGCTTAGTAGAAAACATTAGGCGTGCACAATAATTGAAAGGTGAGAAAACTCAAGAGAGTGTACGTGAACCTAACATGTGTAATAAATAACTGATTTTTAAATTGTGATAAATACTTGCAAATTGTTTTCAAAATATTTTGGGTTCTAGCCCTTGTTATAAATCTTTTTCAAAACCTTTTATGCGTCTAGCAACAGGGATGCCAAACTTGATGATCCATTCCAGGGCGATTAGCTGCAGCACTGTGGAGGCTTGCAGGACTTAGATGCTTCTATCATTCATTCCTAGAGTAGGATTTCATTACAGTATCTTAGTTGGGCATGTTTCCCCATTTAAACTTTATTTATTCGGTTATTTAATTCAGACTTACAGTGAGATTTATTTACTATGTATTGGAATATATTTGGGTTTTGATTTTAGCCAATGGTCTATCCGGAAAGACATCATTTATTTATTTATTTCACTGTGATGGTTGAGACTATATAAATGGTGTGAATGTTTTAATTTAGTTCAACATATTATTATCAATTTTTTATTGAAAGATAAAATTTTGACACCAACTTAATTAACTAATAAGTGGTTAGTAATTAACATGGTTTTCGACTATAATGCTGAGAATAAACTAGATGAGAAACCTCTTTTAATTTAATAAATGACTGATCACCCGATATTTAATTAGGCGGGGTGTCACACAAGATATCTTCAGAACTCTTGTCTTTGAAGTTTGTATTATAGGTTTGTCTTATGACTTTGGTGGGGCTTGTGTCTTTTTTCATAGGTTACTAGTATTCTTATAATATTTATAATTTTCTTTTTTCATATATTTTATCACGAAATAGATAAGGGGGAGATTGTAAGAGTACACATTCTACTCAAATGCCCTAATTCGAATAGATTATCTTAAACTTTTTGACCAAAATATAATTTGAGCCTTATCCTTGAGATCATTCTGAAAAAGCTTCATCCAAACCATTCAACGAACATCCTCACCTTCACGTGTATCCTTTTTATACCACTATTAGGAAGGTAAACGAACACGTAGACTCATGCACATTGTTCTCACATAAATTCTTGTTCTAGGAAATGCTTTTAATGTGTGTTTATGTGTTGATATGGATCTTGCTGTTAGTGAGTGTTTATGTGTTGAAATCTAATAATATTTTTAAATAAACTCATTTTCTTTAAAATCTTTTTATACCTTGAACAAATCTCTTTCTAGTTTGTTCTTGTGTTACTTTTATATTTCATTTATCTCGAAAATATATTTTGTGAGTTAAGCCGTGATCTTTCAAATAAACTTTCACCTTTGGTTCATCACATACCTAGAAAGTGGTACTACACTCGTTGAAGGCTTCTCATCTTTGTTCCAAGACTTGGAACACAAGTTTACTTCAAACTCTAAATGAATATTTTTTTGGCAAAGGACTTTACGACATTAGTTATGGACTAAAATCGATCGTGGTTGTGTAGCATACTCCAGTTGTCAGTACTTTCTACGGAGGACATGGTAGGAAATAATGTCTTGTCGGTCATAGCGTCAAGAGGGCGTATGTCTTTATCTTCTAGTTGTAAAAGTATACCATAGTACATTTTTTGTTCTTTCGGCCTAAGGTCTTTTTCCCATTGTTGTTTTTTCCTCGTATACCTTGATGCCAAGCAATATTGTTTATCTTCTCGCACTTAGATTAAGTCACCTAAATATTGAAGATAAAATCTAGTGTAATCTACTTGGTAAATAATTTGTTACATAGACCTTATTTTGTACATTTTTTACCCTGATTTGAACTTAAAAAGAAAACTTTGTCATATCTTAACAAAATATTTTAATTGGGTACCTTTGGCCCATCTCGATCTCGAGCACACGCACTCTCAACTAGTATCTGAGCTAGAATTTCACTTTTTCAACTTTAATAACCTAGGGATATATCAAGTGTATGTGATTGTGGACTTTTATGTGAATCACCAAATGTGTGAAATGATGAGAATCAAGAAAGTTATGTTTTTTCGAACTTGTTATGCCGTCCAACTTTTTGAATCATTCTAGAACAACCACTTATTGTACTCGTGTTAATGATAATGAGGAAGATGATCTCCAAACTTCTTACAACAAGGTTTGTATAGAATCTAAAGGACTATTGAAAGATAATGTGATTTTATCCTCTAATCTAATGATGTTTAAAGAAAAAATATTTTTAAAAAGAGTCAAGATTTTATTGTCTTAGTTGTTCATTAAAAGAGACATTTTATTAAAAAAAAGAGTAAACCCTTGAAAATGAGAAAATTGAAATTTCCCATGAGCTTCTTTTTGTAAAAGAATATAATGAATTTTTCCAAGCCTTGGAAGCTCATGGAAATTCCCTTTATAAACTTAAAACCCTTGATGTTGATTTTAATGACCTTCTAGATTTTCTTGATGAGTTAAAAGACCAAAACGAGGTTCCTAAAGAAGAAGATGAATGCTTATCCACACTGATAAAATAAATAGATGATTTGACCATCCTATTGGATAATTTAAAAAACGAATATCAATTATGTGAAGAATCCAATGTAAATATTTTAAAAATTATTGAACATATTAAAAAATACTTGGATTCTTGCAAATTAAAGATTCCTAGAGGAGAGACATTTTTTGTCAAATCTTCGTCATCAAATCAGACAAACCTTTTGTAGAGGTTTCCAAAAATTCTTAAAATAATGGGAAACATGGTGTTAATCATTTTAAGGGGAAGAATATTATTCCTTCTATTTGTGCTAACAAAAATCACACTCTTAGTCATCAGAGACCCCAAAAGGACTTTTCTTGTTCATATTACTATAAAAAGGGTCATCAAAAGGATTTTTCTTTAATGTTGAAAAAGGTTAAACACTTTGATAGGGTTTCTCCCAAATTGTTTTCTCGTGTGTCTCATCCTTAAGTTTATAAATATGATTATTATCATAGGAAAGGATATTTGACAGAATTTTTCTATTTACTTAAATCAATCTTGCACTTTCACAATGACAAGAATAACTTTTTGGAAAAATTATATGAACATCCTCAGCGTTTTCATAGAAAAAGTAGAAAAATATTGCTAATACACCCAAGATTCAACCAACTTCTGATTCGCCTCTTGTTAAATAGATATGGATTAGGAAGGATCATCTACATGCGGTAGAATTAGAAACAAGAGCGGATCATTTGTTGATCTCCTCAACTTATACTTGTTAGAACGTTTCACCCTATTCCTAGGACTTCTTATAACATTTATCTTTTCCCATGGCTCAATCTTGTATGCTTTATTTGCATAATTTGTTTCTAGATACTCTTCGTGATTATGTACTTATAGGTTACCTTGCTAAAATGCTAAGACTAATTTATTTTACATGTTTTCACATGATGATTGCAGCTTGTTTCTGTTTGTGACTATAAACTCTACATTTAGAATTTAGAATCTTTAAAAATGTATGGTTCTTTGAGATAAATATTGAAAAAGCATGTGCTAATAGGGAATATATGGAGGGATGGTATAAATAACAAAATTCAAATTTCAATTTTTTCAAATTAAATATAGAAACTTAAATAAAATTAACACAAAGTAAAACTTTGCACCAATTTCAATTAAATTTTTATTAAACCTGATTAACCAATTTTATTTTAACCTAAACATGCATCTAGGTGATAACAGATGAAATAATAAATCAAACTACAACACGCCGATGTACGATAAAAATCCACAAAGGGAAAAATCTTGGACGACCTAACCATGCAATTCACTATGATATGGATTTACACAAGAATGATGGATGACTTACTCCAACGAATCGACTCCCCATAAGCATTGATATGCCTTCAATATTCAACCGCTCCTCCATAGCAAAAATGCAGTAATCCACCCATTCTAGTGCCACAGCATGTGAGTCCACACACGTATCGTTATCCCCCGATTTAGACTCAGCAACAGTCTACAGATCTAGAACACGAAGTCCGTTGCTTCTTCACCATAACACTACACCATGGAGTTCATCGTGTGTAAATAGCAAACAGTGTACGAATTCGACAGTAAAAAATGATTCTCAATAAAAATGAAGAGTATAAACTTAATGGTTCCCTCACAAAAATATCTCGAAGCAAATAGAACGATTGAACTTGATCTTGAACACTTTGGGTGAAAGTAGGGTTTGGGAGCTTTTAGTTATGTACACATTTTTTTAGGAAATATGTTCGTTGAGAAATCTCATTCGAATGAAAATAAGAGTTCATTAAAATAAAAAAGTAGTCTCGTTCTAATCAAACCAAAACTTGTTATAACGAACAACCATTGTCGTTCGGACCATCTTCAAACGATATTAGTTCTATAAATAGAAAAATCTTATTGTTGTTCATTTAAATGAATTACTAAACTCATTCGAACGACACAAAAAAATTATTTGAAAATCATTGTAAAACATCTCAAACCGTATGGAAAAACAAACACCCAAAAATAATATTCCAAGGATCGAAATTTAAAGGCATTCCTACCGGCGAGATCCTCGGAATCATGAGACAAAATACAGCACGATATTCAATATCTCAAGCTTTACTACTACATCTTTAATCAAACCCGTTATAAGCTTGAAAGGTCAACATATAAAGCCTAACCTATGACTCAAAATATTTTGTCCAAAATTAAGTCAATACAAACAAATTAACTCAATTGAAAATTTGCCCTTACAAATTTATCTTGAGTAAATGTCATAACTCATCTCACTTACACCGCACTACATTTTGAACATTATCTTATGAACTAAAGAACATAACACTTTTGAGTAATTCTTTATGGAATTTTCAAAATGCATGTGAATTGAAAAATAGTGTAATTTTATCCTTTATATTTTAGATATTTGTATCTTCATGGTTGGGGTTGAAAATGTTATATAACAAAATAATGAGAGATGACATGGTAAGTGCTATAACTTTGATTGGATGACACTACCTTTGAAAATTCAAAATAATATCCCATCATAGTAATGACTGAGTGAAAGCCACCACATGCAAATTATTTTATAAAGCGATGTTTCAAAGATTTATATCCATCCGAAAAAATGAGTAATATCAACGATGTGAAATAAGGTTTTAAGCAAAAAATCACTTAATGAGGAAGAGAAAAGTGTTAATTGAAGATTTTACTTTTTCAAGTAAAATAAAACCTTTTCAAATAAAAATCATTTAAATTTGAAAATTTTAAAGTAGAACTTCTCTTTTAATATTTATTTTTATTTCATCGGATAATTGTTCATGTTTATACACTTATTTCTCCCACACGAGTTATCTCTTATGTCCTCTTTTAGATTAATTTGAAACATGCTATGAATCTTTTACTAGCTAGTTTATTCTCCATATAGTGTACTTGAAATAACCATTTAAACCTTGACTATGAAAACTCATAATGCAAATGTATTGAGTTTTATTTTCCTAAGTCATTTTGGAGGATCACTTGAGATTGATCACTTTGTATCTTTTCTGAGTTATTAATAAAATCGAACACCCATTTTAGGATTTTGGAATTCTCTGGACATTTGTGAAGCCAATGAAGCCTTTTCACCCCAGTGACAATTGTAGTCGCTCTAGAAAATGTCATGACCAATGACAAGTCTCATTGCAGTGAATTTATGTTTTTTGGCGCATCCTGACTAATTTTTTTGTCACTTTCACATCGTTCTTTTTTATCTACACTTCAAAGTCCAAATCAGTTCTACTCAATATTTTGGATTCTTTCGAAGATTTTTGGACATTTCCTCCCTCATTTCCTCGTCCAGAAACTTTTAGTTATGTTTATTCTTCTCTCTTTCTTCTAGATTTTGAATTTTTAATTCCATTTGATATTCTTTTATGGGTTTAAGGATATTTTGTTCCTTTTGTCTTATTAGAGTCATTATTTATCTATATTTCATGCATCCCATGTTATGATCAGTTAAATTCCATGGCTTTGACTCGTTTCACATGATTTTGGGCCTTTTGAATTTAAGATTTGGATTCTTTGGGGGTACTCCTTTTTTCAAACCATGCAAGGATTACTTGGGTTTTCCAAGAATCGCAGAACGGACACAAGTTCTTCCAATCCTAGGCCCCACCCCCTATAATATTCACTGACCCTGAGGATTTAAATAGGTTTGAGAATTTTCATTACTGTACAGTCCATTTTGAGCGAAGCATTGATTAGGATTCTCTCCACAACAATCACGCTACTGAACTTGTGATTTTTTAAGATTACCATTGGTTATGTATTGGGAATCAAGGTGTTAATGAAGAGATAATCTTCTCTGCCACCTTCTTGAGGGCTCAAAGAGGCTTTAACACAAATGTTCGAGGTAATCCTATCACCATTACACCCTCTTACTCAAGAGAACTTTAAGATATACTTAAGGCCCCAAAACCAACTTTTAAAGGTCTTGAAGGCCCAAATAATTAAGAGATTATTATTAAACTCACTAGAGGAAAAATCATCGAGGATCCCCGCAAGGCCTTACCATAAAAAAATTTTGACTGAATTCTACTACCACCTTCACATCATTTTTTCTACAAACATCAACCAAAATTCACATCACTGTTCCATTCCTCCCTAAAACTGTAAGATTTTACCTATTGTTGGCACTGATGTCTCTTTAGACTTGGGTTGGGATATCTATAAAATGATGTTTAATTGTAATGCCATTAAGGGTGCGAACAAGCGTCTAATCAATCTCGTTTTATTGGCAAGTGACTTTCATATTTATTCTAATGCGCCTAAGGATAAAGTTGGAAAGAAAATTACCTAAACAACCTTTCTTGATTGTAAAAAAGAATTTGGTCAAAACACTCACCCCTACTAAAGACGAAGTGGAAGAATTTCTCGCCCAAGGACTTGGTGGTGAAACTTAACAGCCACGACATAGGACCACACCACAATCGCACTCCAATAGCACTCGCATTTTAGATGACCAGATCACATAGATATCTGTTGGTGTTGCTATCTTATTGTGTCCAGATATTTCCACTCAAATCGCCATATTTCATAAGAGTTAAAAGTGTGTTTCACACCTCCGTCTTCAGTCATTAGATGCCATGCGACGGGATGTTATTGATCTTCAGTCTAAAGTGCATATACTTAGATGATATCAATAAGACTCTAATGTAGATGATAATGATGACGATGACTAGGAAGAGGAACAAGTGGTGGCGGTCGTGATGATATATTTTGGTGGTGATTGATTGCTTAGACATATTTTGTTTTGATTGTCTTAGACGTTATTGGGTTGTTTTGTTGTTTTAGATTTTTGGCTGTTAGTGACTCTGTTATGTCACTTTTGGATATTATGATCATGTGCTCAATAGGTGGGAGTACAAATTTTGTCGAAGCTATCCTAAGCTTCTTTAGATACTTTTTCTGGAATTTTTATGTCATTTTATATATGGCCTATGTTTAGTCACATCTCTTTCATGATTATTTATGTTGTGATTTTTTAACATATTATTTTTTGTGCTTTTATTTGGCACACTACGGATTATTTAGGCTTGTTATTCACTCTTTATTTTTGGTCTACTAGCCATATTTTAATCGACTTGTTAACTTGCACATCTGCTTCACTCTATCTATCTATGATGCACTTTGACTAGTATTTATCTTACATGCTATAGCTTGATTTGAACTAGATTCTTCGAATTGTGTATTCTATCTTTGTTTAATTTTGATTGAAATAACTCATTTTATGATCGTTATTAACTTGTTTAATTTAGAATTTCTTTACCTTTGTTAATCCATGACAAAGAGGGGGATAAAGATTAGATTAAGGGGGAGTTATAATGACTAACATATCTTGATTTATTTCATGATAAACTAAATGAACATGGAGTATTAATTTAAGAAATGTAGTACATAACTTAATATGGCTTATACTACTAGGATATTGTCATTTATAGAACTTGTATACATAACTTAGAATGATAAATCACTTATATATGTATTCTTAATCACATGTTTTATGTGTAAATTGTTCATTACATTGGTAGTATTATGTCTTGTGTTTAGAATTTATGAAAACTTACTAGGTGCAAGATATCTTCTAAATTCTTTTCTTTGAAGATTTGTAGTATAAAGTTATCGTATGCCTTTGGTCGGTCTTGTGTTTATATGTCATAGATTGCTAGACTTTTTTTATAATGTTTGTAATATTCTTTTTTATATATTTTGTCATGGAATAGACAAAGGGGTAGATTGTAAGAGTATTAATTATACTCATGTGCCCGAATAGGAATGGATTGTCTTATTCCATCTATCAAAATATACTTTGAGTCTTGTCCTTAAAGCCGTTTTGGAAAAGCTTCATGCAAATACTTCAACGAAACTCATCACCTTCATGCCTATCATTTTATACCACTATTAGGAATGTAAATGGATATGTAGACTCATACATATATTTCTCACAAAAACTACTTCTATAGAATAGACTTTTAATGTGTGTTTATGTGTTGATATGAATATTTGGAGTTGTTTATGAAATGTAATTAAAACTTTTTGAAAATATTATCCTCTGCAATTTATAAATGGTTGTTGAGGTCGGTCGTAGGACCTTTCGTTGTAGCGAGATTCTTTGTCGTTGCACCCAAAGTGTCTCATTGTCCTCACTATTTCCCAAAGATTTCTCATTAGTTTTTCCTTGTTTCTTCACTTCAGGATTTCCTTATCAAGAAACTTTCTCGCTGTGGCGATGCTTAAGCGATCCGTCTTAGTCTGGCGCAAAAGATACTTTTTGCATTATATTGTGCACATCTTTCTTGTTACATGTACAAACTAAAGATCTGACTATATCTTTTCTAATTTTTACACTATGTCACTTCATATAAGTCTACTTATTACCTATTTTCCCCCCAGGCCTTTGTGTATAATTAAGAAATTTGGACTTTATTTTGTGTAAGTGTGATTTTATGATTTCTTTGTGGACAAAATACTTTTTTACATCTTTATTGCTACAAGAATCATTTTAAAAGAGAAAAATTTTAAAAGATGAAAACTTCTTTTAGTGTTGAATCTTATATTCTTCCAAGTTTTAAATCTTGTTTTCTCTTAAATATATTCTTAAGATATTTTAAGTTTGAATATTTAAGAAATCTAAAACTAATTTGACGTAAAATTATTTTATTTAAAATCTTTTTAACTTGAACAAATCTCTTTATAATTTTTTCTTGGGTTATTTCTAGATTTTATTTATCTCAAAAATTTATTTTGTGAGTTAAGTCATTATCTTTTAAATAGACTTTCACATTAGGTTAATCACACACCTAAAAAGTGTTACTACACTCACTGAAGGTTTATCATCGTTTTTCCAAGACATGGAACACAAAAGTTTGCTTCAAACTCTAAACAAAGACTTTGTTGGCCAAGGCTTGATGACATTGGTTGCGAACCAAAATCGATCGAGTGTGAGTATCGTACACCAGTTGTTGGTGAACTCTATAGAGGATATGGTGGTAAAGGGTGTCTAGTCGGTCATAGCACTGAGAGTGTGTAAATCTCTATCTTCTAGTTGTAAAACTTTACCATTGTACATTTTCATTATGTCGGCCCGAGGATGTTCCTATTGTGGGTTTTTCCTTGTACGCCTTAGTGTCATGTTATATTGTTTATCTTTTCACATTTAGATTAATTCACCTAAATATTAATGATATAATTTGGTGTTATCTGCTTGGTAAACAATTTGTCAGATAGACCTTAAGTTGTTCATTTGTTACCCTAACCTGAACATAAAAGGAAAACCTTGTCATATCTTTACAAGAGATTTTAATTGGACACCGGTAGTCCATCTCAGTCTCAACCATATGCAAAGGCTCAAACAAACACCATATTTTTATAAACATGCATAAAATAATATATACATGAATATACATAGGCATCACTACACACAACACACAAAAATAAGTTTTCCACACTTGTATGGCGTAAATGTGTATCTAAAAGAAGTGGTATGTAGTTTAGGGGCGTGAACTAGAAACAAAAGAAATATGTCCCAAACACTCAATATAGTCGAAAGAGTTTGAATTTTATAGTCTTAATTTATCAAACTTATATTTTGCCTCTTGTGACAAATAAAGTTAACTCAAAGGGCAAGCGGATTAAAAGCACACAAGCATAGAAAATATCGATGATTATCAAATCAATAGCGTCAACATTAAAGATGAAATTGGACAAATTATGCAAAACCCATTAATGAATTTATGACACCCTCAAAAATATAAATACTCAATTTCCTCCTTTTGAAGATATCATTTTTTAGAATGATATTTGTCTAAACTTTGGCCTTGGAATACAACTTTCTTTTCTTTTTCATACAACTCTTTCCAACTGCGGCCTTTCATGCCAATGAGTTTTTACTCCCTTCTCGGCCCTTTCCATTGCACACTATTATTTTTCAAACCTAAGAGAAACGTAACGTTCAATGGTTCTTACATGCACAAATACCCTAGATATAAAGATATGTGTTTGAAAAGATTGATAGGAGAAAACCTCACTTAGCTCATGCATAAATAGATATTGAATTCCAAAAGATCCTATGAAAGTGTTTGTGTTGGCATATACTTAGATAAACCCATTAAGCAAAACCAAATAAGAAGCACTCCGTGACAAGTCATGATTAAGAAAAAAATTGAAAGCATTTTAAACCATACTAAATTGTCCTAGTCACATGAAAAACTTGTAATTAATAGGATTCAAGCACACTAATATACCACACAAAATGTGTAAAACTACTACACAAAATAAATAAATAAAATGTATTTTTATATATAGACTAAAAAAAGAGGAATTGAAAAGCAAAAGATACAAACATCATAGCATTAGTTATAACATATAATGTGAACCACAAAACTAGTGTATGAAAGACATGAGAACATAATCCCTCATAAGATATATCATGTGTAGGCATGCGATAATCAACAAGTCTATGATTTTAGTGCTCTTAAATTGATTTCCTCGACCAAATAGATGATGGTTTAATATCTCGAGCTTCAGGAACCACGTTGACACGAGATTTAGACTTCCTAGGAGCTTTTCTAAGATCAAAACAAAATCTCCTAAGGTTAACTTTTCGACCACGATGTGAGCATGTGTAAACTTTAGGAAATCTACCCTTGGATTGACCTTTAGCAATGTTCTTGGCAACGGTTGACTCTCTATCAATCATGGTCTTGGCTTTAGGAGATGAATCATTAGGATTATTGTATTCTATATCAAAATTATCATTCTTGATTTGGACCGTTCCTGACATTTTATCTAACTTTTACAACCAAGGTTCCACATCAATTTTGACTCGCCTTGAGTCATTTAATTCGTCTTCTAACTTCAAAATTTCAGACTTACGTCAAAATTTACACTCATCAAATTTTAGGGACTCATTTTTCATATTTTCGATCATTCCTAAAAGGTTATTTCTTTCCCCCTCAACATATGTGAGTTTCTACCTAAGAGTCTTCTCCTATACCCTTAAATCCCCCAATTAATTTATCATTATTTCCTAAGGCACTTTATTTCAAATTAGCCTATAATTTCAAATTATCCTTTTTAATTTCAAAAACTTCGCATGCAACTCACAAAAGGAAAATTAAATCTCACTTTCTTGTTTATCACTCATCTTCTTTTCATCCTCCTCGTTATAAACTTAAGAATCAAAAGACTGGACCTTAGAATCTTCATGCATATGATTATCTTCATAGTCATAAGATTTTTCATTTAGCTCACATAAATAGCCATGAACGCAGTGTAATTACGCTCCACAGAAGCATTAGTTTCCTCATTCGACTCACTATCACTAAGGGTTGCATTATATGCTTTAGAATTTTTTACCTTCTCCCATTAGTTTAGTGGGACTCTTAAAATCACGATGCCTAACATCATGGCATTCAAAACATTTACCCCAGTAATCCACATTCTTAGTGTTATCCATCTTCTTCCTAACATAGTTATTGTTAACGTTCTTCTTTTCTTATTAAAATTATTTTCTTTTCTAAGCTTAGGAAATTATGTGAACTTTTTCATAAACCTACAAATCGCTTTGGGTTATAAATCACCCTCACTCTTAAAATTCAACATGTCCTCCTTATAGGATTAAAATATACAATCTTCTCCTTTTTCTTGGGGAAAAACATGTTCGTCTCAAAGGTTTGGAGATCACTTACAAGTTCTTGGACTCTAAGAGTATCCACACCACCAAGAGAATCTTGAACTATGACCTTAGCATTAAATCTTTCAAGAAAATACCTTAAGATTTGTCTAAACATTTTTGTCATAGGGATAGGTTCACCTAAGTTAAATGAGTAATTAGGAATATCCTATAATTTTGCATAAAAGGCATCAGACGACTAATCATCTCAAACTTAGTTCTCATATTTTGTAACTTAGACACCCTAACGATATCCATACTCTCATATGTGGATTTCAAAATATCCCAAGCATCTTTTGCGCTCTCATACATCATAATATGTATCAATCCTTTATCCCTAATAGCACAAAAAATAGCATTCATACGCATAAGATTAAAAGTTTAGGCCTCTTTTTCAGCCTTAGTCCAAAGGGAATATACTTTAGACAAACAACCTTTAGTAGGATGAGATCACCTTTACTCTACCTAATTCCAAAAATTATTATCAATAGATTTTAGGAAAGATCTCATAGTAGCCTTATAATAGGTATAGTTTGAACCATAAAAAATGGGAGGTCGTGTAATGGAACTACCTTTGCGGTTAAAATCCATCACGATAATAAGTTAGTGCTACCCACTCTGATACCAATTTGAAAATGCAAGTATGTGCGTATAGGAATTCCAAATTTTAAATTTAATAAATTTTATTAAACCGAGTGAGCAATTACTCCTTTTTAATTTCAGCATAGATTAAGTACATGTTGTGTAAACGCTGCACCAATTTATCTTGCCTAAACATTCATCTACGTGGGCTTACAAGAGTAAAATAAGCAAACACAGAATGTCGCGATATACGAGGAAAACTCATTATGAGAAAAAACTCGGACGGCCTAGCCTACACAAGCCCACAATGATATATGGTTCTTACAAGGACGGAAAATGAATTACTCTCTGACTCAACTCCCTTCAAGCCAGATGCAATATTATCTCCTTGAACCGTCTTCACAGTAATCAAATGAATCCACCAACTTCTCACAATGTAGCCCTCATGCATCTCTGACTAGATTCCATCATAAAGCAACACGAAATCCACCATGCTAAATAAACTCAAATGAATGAAGTGTAAACGGTTTTGTAGCCCAAAACATGAGATCTCAACACAAAATATTATATTGATTCATAGTGAATATACTCTTACTAAATTGTTTAACAAAAGTTAAATTAGTTGAATAAGATCTGAATTATTTTATTGAAGAAACTCTTTTCTAAAGCAGTTAAGAGAACATAAGATGTGTTTGATTATTATGAACGTGAAATTTCAGTTACTTGAAAACAAGCTTAAAATCCCAATAACTAACTCTAGCAGTGAAGTAGTATGACTGACGAAATAAAAAAACAATGCATGAGAATTTTTAACATGGTAAAACTCCACACAAATGGGGAAACATCCACGGAGGTCTCTACACCTTAAAACTAAAAATCCACTAGAATGAGTTTTAGGTCACAATCAAGCAACGAACTAAACACACAAATACAAACCTATATCTAAGTTCAGAAGGTATACAAGATCCGTTAGGTAACTTTGACTTATTTTAAGGCCTTGATTGGTTCTTGTCGTCCTTCAGCTTGTCTCCTTAGCTCCTTCTTTACTTCAACTCTAAATGGTCAAAATTTCTCTACCAACACAGTATTTAAGTGTTGTCATGTGAAAGTGTTGTGAGTGAAGTGCCTAACACATGCATGTACTCCCACACACTTATACAAGTAATTCCTATGAATTACGGATTTTTCTAAGTATAAAATGCAATATTTCACACTACTGAACTTAGGTATATTCTTGAAATCTTAGTATTTGCATATCTGTTTTATCAAGAATCTTTTAAAAAGAAAGATCCTTCGAATCTTATTTTTATACAAGTTATTCAAAATGAAAAACTCGGATCTGAAATATATAAACCCTAGTTTCTGTTTTGTAAAATGAAAAAGAGATTTATTGGATATAAATCTGATAAAAAGTTTTAGAAATAGATCTAACAAAAGGTGATGGTTTCTAAACAAAAGAAATCAAATCTAAACATTTCTAAGTGACTGTATCACTTTTTGAATTAAATCTACAAGTTTCTATTAACAAAAATGAGTTCTAATCCTTAATAAAGGTGTTAGACGAGAGGTTAAAACCAAAGATGGATTTGAACTTGTTAAAACGAAACCCAGAAACACTAACTTTCTCACAAATATTTTTGAAATAATCTTGGTAGAGTTTTGTTTGGTTTGGTATTTTCTCTCGATTTATTTCTCTCTTCTCTCTCTCTCTCTCTCTCGCGCGCGCCTCTATCAACCCTTTGATCTTCCAAAAATTAAAAATGTATGAATGATGGTCTCTATTTATACTAACGGTTGGAAGGGTCTGGAAGCTTAAGCCAAATCAACGGCTAAGATCAACTCTCATCATTCAATGTAAATCTCACAGCTCACAATGCACCGCAATTAAATGGTCGATGATTGGATAAAAGGGATGTCACAAGGATTGATTTAAAATGCATGTAGAATGTTGATAGCTTTTGATTCAATGATGCAAAGTTAATATTAGATATGTGAGTGTAAAGAAACACAAATCTAACTGCTAAAGTGCCAACACGTGTATGACTCACATGCAACCACGCACGCGTGTTTTTGAGTTTTAAATAATCCCATTTGCACCCACAATATTATCAAATGGTTTTGGTTCCTACCGAACACATTTTTTAGGCAGTTTTTGAAATACCATTTTAATCCCAAACATTTTAAAATCCAAAATTTTAATTTTAGAAAAAGGTTTTTAAATGTTTAAAAATTCCTAAAAAACCTTAAAATTTGTAGAAAATTCCTTTTAGCTTATATTACCACACACACCTCATAAATGTATTAAAATGTGATAAACCCAATCCTAGAGTGTGCAGTGTTATTGGTTTTCTACCTGTAGGACCATATCTTGTTGATGTAGACATCTTTGAGATCATGAAGAGGCAATGAGGCAAAGGGGTGACACAAATTTTGGCTATATTTCCAAACTAGATAAGCTCTTATATATTAGACTGAAGTATGTCACATATATAGTGTGCTTCAATATCCCATTTGGAAATATGAGACAAAATCTCCTTTGAGTCATCTAGGACTCGTAGGGATACAAAAAAAATTAGAAAACCTTATTCCTATATAAAATTCTATCTACCCCAAATCCTAGAAATGAAAAATTACATAACTGATCTATTTACAAACCAATACCCTAAATATATCTGATGAATACAATGGTATTGGATCCTAAAAATCAAAAAACTAAGATCAAGTATTTTTGTTGAATTGTACAATAAATGTCCAAGATGGAGTCAAACATATCTCCCCCATTTTGTCTCAAATGAACAAAGGGTGAATAATCACAAATAGGCATATTTAGAGAATAAATGGAATATATATCTATCAAATGATAATAATCAACGAGTCACATCACAGATCTCCTACAAAAAATAGATATAAGAGGCGTCTTTTATCATTTTACAAACGACCTTGCCATATACCCTCAAAGATCTATTATAAGAATGAGTAAGACAGGAGGATATATTAAAAGAAGATAGACACTATTCAAGATGTATCAGGCCAATAGATTTTCTTAGTGTTTCAAATCATAAATTATCTAGAGGCTTACCGAATAAATCTGCCAATTGAAGTTCTGTGCGCAAATAGTTTATTTCCAATTCCTTATATTCTACTAATTCACGTATAAAGTGATGTCGAACATTTATGTTTTATGTGCGCGAGTGATGAACAAGATTTTTGGAAATATTAACCGCACTATGGATATCGCAATAGAGATGTAATTTATCTTCATTAATGCCATAGTCTCTTAACATTTTCTTTATCCACATCAATTAAGCACAGCAGCTACTTGCGGTAATATATTCTGATTCGACTGTGGAAAGAGAAATTCAGTTTTATTTCTTACTATTCCCTCCTTCTAAGTTATTACTAATGTAATAACACGCGCCTGACATGCTTTTGCTATCATCAGAACAGTCATCCCAATCAACGTCAGTGTATCCTATTATGGTGCTAGATGTGTCATTTGTGTACTAAATTCCTATATTGATTGTCCCTTTTACGTATTTTATAATTCTTTTGATGCACAGTAAGTGACTCTCCTTGAGAGCGCTTTGATAGCAAGAACACACACAAACAACATACATTATGCCCGAACGTGAGGCAGTAAGGTATAATAGACTACATATCATACTTCTATACATGGTAGGATCAATAGGTTTCCCATGTTCATCTTTAGATAATTTGACTGAGGTACTCATAGGTGTTCTAAATTCTTTGGCATTATCTAGTCCGAATTTCTTTACTAACTCTAGCGCATATTTGGTTTGTGAAATAAATAACCCATCAGATATTTGTTTGACTTGCATACCTAAGAAATATTGTGTCCCCCCCATTAATGACATTTGGAACTCGCCATGCATAATGTTTGAAAAGTTTTTAACTTCAATAGGGGATGTTGATCAAAAGATAATGTCATCTACGTATACCTGAGTGATTAAGACATGCTTGTTAAAAAATTTAACAAATAATGTCTAGTCATTACCACCTCGTCGAAAAACTTTATTGATAAAAAGGTCGAGAGGCGATCATACCAGGCCCTGGGGGCTTGACTTAAACAATATAATGCCTTTTTAATCTATAGACGTGGTTCGGGTAATGAGGATCAATGAATCCTTTCAGTTGTTCAACATAGGTTTCTTCTGTTAAAATATCATTAAGAAACGCGGATTTCACATCCATTTGAAAAAGTGTGAAATGTAAATGGTAGGCTATTGATAAGAGTAATCGAAGAGACTCGAGTCAAGTTACAGGGGAAAATGTTTCCCCAAAGTCTATTCCTTCAATCTGAGAGTGACCTTGAGTCACTAATCTAGATTTATTTCAAACTATCATCCCTGATATATCTGATTTATTTTTAAAAACCCATCTAGTGCTTACAATCTTTTTATTTTCTGGCCGAGGTACTGTATACCGTATATCATGACTTTTGAATTGAGCGAGCTACTCTTTCATAACATCAATCCAAAAAGATTCATTAGTGCTTCATTCATATTCTTTGGTTCTACTAGAGAAACAAAGCATGGAAAATGAGCAATATTTCGTAATTGGGATCTTGTACGAATAGGCTCATTAGGGTTACCAACTATTTTATCTAAGTGATGATCTTTAGAACCCAAGTTAGGAACTTTAGGGGTCTCAGTTGGTAAAGAATCAACTATCTCTAGAGAGCCATAATTTAAAATATTTCAGACTCATCCACTATAGTTGGCTCTTGTTTTCTACTCTTAACATTAGTGTCGCTAATAATCACATTTATAGATTACATAAGAACTTTGGTACGCAAATTATAAACACGATAGGCCCGACTATTAAAGGAGTAACCCAAAAATATTGCTTTGTCTCCAAGGATTTCAAACTTAGACAGAAGTTATCTATCTTTGCAAACAAAGCAAATACTCCCAAATGTTCAAAAATATTTTAAATTAGGCTTTTTACCGTACCAGAGTTCATAGGGAGTCTTTTTGGTATTTTTCCTAAGATAAACCCTATTGATTATATGACATGCTTTCTGAACTGCCTCAACCCAAAAGTATTTTGGAAGGTTCTTAGAATGTATCATTACCCTATCCATCTCTTGGATTATGAGATTTTTACGCTCGGCTATACCGTTTTGTTGTTGTCTTTTAGGAGAACTGAATTCATGTTTGTAACCATTGTTGTCACAATATTCTGTCACATCCAAATCTTCAAATTCACCACCTCTATCACTATGAATTCGATTCACTTGGGTCTCCTTTTTATTTTCAATGAGTAAAAGAATTTTCAATAATTCACGAAATGTGTCAATTTTTTGCCTTAAGAATGCAACCCAAGTGAAGCAACTGAAATCATCCACCATAACTAGAATGTAACTGTTACCATAAAGGCTTACAGTTCTAGAAGGACTCATAAGATCCATGTGGATAAGCTCTAAAGGGTTTGTTGTTAGTATTTCTTTAACTTTTTTGTGAGCAGTTTCAACTATCTTTCCTTCTTGGCAGGGCCCACAAAAATATTTGAAATAGATTTTATTTTGGGCAAACATCTAACTATTTCTTGGGAGCTTAATTTGCTAAGAATGTCATAATTTATGTGACCCAACCTGTTGTACCAGATTTCATTATCTTTCATCCTGGCTATATTACAAATCGCAGTACCTGGATTTACTGTGTAACACTTATCAAGAGTTTCGAGGCCTATAATGATGCAGTCTCCATTCTTGTTTAAAATTTTATAGTTTGTTTTTGGAATGTGACTATGTTGTTGGAGTCGTAAAATTTTGATATAATTAACAAGTTAGCTTTAAGACCTTTTACTAAAAGGACATCTTCGAGAATAGGTAGTCCCTTTTCTTGGAGTGTCCCTTTACCTATGATCTGAGTTGATACTCCATATCCAAATAAAAAATTTCCTCCTAATAAGTCATTTATGTTGGTTAGTTTATCCTTGTCTCCAGTCATATGTTTGGAATAACCCGAGTCTAAATACCATCCAGAAGAAGTGTGTTCAGCTTTTAAAGCGCTAATTACCATGTCACACTTCATATGGGGTATTAGATCATCTTTTCTAACCCAAATTGCTCTAATTATAAAATGTTTGCGCACATTTTCTCAAATATTAAAAAAATTGCGAGCATTGACTTATTTTTCAAAAGATTTGTGCTCATTTGCTTGAGTTTTGACAGTTTTTTGAGCATTTGGTTTAGTCATGAATCTGGGACTCCTTCTCTTGGACTTCTTTTTAGTATTAGATCGTTTCTTCCTATTTCTATAGTTAGAGTTCTTGCCAGGCTGCCTAGGAAGAATGTAGTGATTTCTGTTCTGTCTAGAATGGTTAAATTTTTATAAACTGGTGAATTAAAGATGGATTTATTCAAACGTTTTTAAAAACATTATCCAAAGCAGTGTCCATAAACATTGCAGTAAGAATAGTATAGATACCTAGATGGTTTTTTAACATTTTGAAAATCTTTGAAAAGAGGCTTATACATTTATTGGACTTTGGCCTTATGTCTAACTGCAACAGGTTGAAACAAAGGGTCTCCTTAACATGTTCATTGATCCTTAGTGAACTCTTAGAGTACTACCTTCTGCAGCAGGCTTAGTTAGGTGTACATGTCCGTTTTCTATAGCATCCCAGGCTTCATCTCTGAAGGTTCCTTAGATGAAGGCTACCATCCTTACATTCTAGTAAGGGAAGTCAGTCCCATCAAAAAGGGGAGGGCTGAACAAGTATCCCAGTCTATCAAATTTCCCATCCATAGTTGGTTCTTTTTTAAAACAGTTTCAAAAAACACATGATCTTATAATGTTTTGGAAATAAAGAACACTGCTCTGATACCAATTGAAAATACTCTTACTAAATTGTTTAACAAAACCTAAATCATTTGAGTAAGATCCGAAATGTTTTCTTGAAAAAACTCCTTTCTAAAGCAGTTAACAGAACACATGATATGTTTGATTATTATGAACGTAAAATTTCAGTTACTTAAAATTTAGGTTTAAAATCCAACAACTAAGTCTAGCAGTGCAGTAGTATGACTGAAGAAATAAAAAACACATAATGCAAGAGAATTTTAAACGTGGTAAAACCCCCACCCAAATGGGGAAACATCCACTAAGGTCTCTATACCTCAAAACAAAAAATCCACTAAAATGAGTTTTAGGTTACAAGCAATCAACGAACTAAACACACAAATACAGACCTAAATCTAAGTTCATCTTGTCCTTCAGCTTGTCTCCTTAGCTCCTTTTTTAATTCGACTCTAAATGGTCAAAATCTCTCTACCAACACTGTTTAAGTGTTGTTGTGTGAAGGTGTTGGGATTGAATTGCCTAACACATGCATGTACTCGCACACTCTTATACAAGCAATTCCTATGAATTACAGATTTTTCTAAGTACGAAATGCAATATTTCACAGTACTCAACTTAGGTATATTCTTGAAATCTCAGTATTTGCAGATCAAATTTATTAAAAATCTTTTAAAAATAAAGATCCTTCGAATCTTATTTTTATACAAGTTTTTCGAATTGAAAAACTCAAATCTGAAATATATAAAACCCTAGTTTTAATTTTGAAAAATGAAAAAGAGATTTTTCGGATATAAATCTGATAAAAAGTTTTAGAAATATGTCCAACAAGAGAGGATGATTTCTAAACTAAAGAAATAAAATCTAAACACTTCTAAGTGACTATATCACTTTTTGAATTAGATCTACAAGTTTCTATTAACATAAATGAGTTCTAATCCTTAGTGAAGGTGTTAGACGAAATATTTAAAACCAAAGAGGGATTTGAACTTGTTAAAACGAAATACGAAAACCCTAACTCTCTCACAAATATTTCAGAAATAATTTTGGTGGAGTTATGTTTGGTTTTGGTATTTTCTCTCGATTTATTTCTCTCTCTTCTTCCACTCTCTCTTTTTTCTCTCAACCCTTTGATCTATCAAAAATTGGAAATGTATGAACGATGGTCTCTATTTATACTAATGGTTAGAAGGGTCTGGAAGCTTAAGCCAAGTCAAACGCTAAGATCAACTCTCATCAGTCGATGTAAATCTCACGGATCATAATGCACCGCAATTAAATGGTCGATGATTAGATAAAAGGGATGCCACGAGGATTGATTTAAAACACATGCAGAACGTTGATAGATTTTAATCTAACGATGCAAAATGAATATTAGAAATGTCAGTGTAAAGAAGCACAAATCTAACGGCTAAAGTGTCAACACGTGTATGACTCAGATGCAACCTCACACGCGTGTTTTTAAGTTTTAAATAATACTATTTGCACCCACAATGTTATCAAGTTGTTTTGGTTCCTACCCAACACCCACAAAATCCTTTTAGCTTATATTAACACACACACATCATAAATGTACTAAAATATGATAAATTCAATCCTAGAGTGTGCAGTGTTATTGGTTTTCTACCTGTAGGACCATATACCTTGTTGATGTAGACATCTTTAAGATCATAAAGAGGCAATGAGGCACAGGGGATGATAAAAATTTTATCTATATTTCCAAACTAGATAAACTCTTATATATTAGACTCAAGTAAGTCACATATATAGTGTGTTTCACATAGATCTCTTAAACTAGGTGTAAATAGGTAGAAGAGACTATAGTTTTTTTTCTCCGTGAAAGCAGTTTCAAAACCCTAACAAAGCTAAACTGTCTCGGCCTTTTTAACTTGAAAATGTGAAAAAAATGACAACACAAATTTCTAGGCAAGTAATTCTATCATTATTAACATTTTGTTCGAATGACTTATGCAAGCTCATTAAAATGAAACTAGGTCGCTCGAACGAAACACCTGAAGTTATTAGAATGAGGATCAATCGAGCATCTAATCGCATTTTGAAATCTTAGACTATAAGCTCTCCTTTGAAGGTCATTATAAGCTTGTTCGAACAAAATTGTCCATCTCATCAAAACATAAACATATCTCGTTTGTACAAGATTACACAACTGATTAGAACATAAACAATCATCTCGTTTGAATGACTTCAAAAAGATGAAAAATACGTCAATAAAAATAAGAACAACCAAAAAAGAAACCCAAGGTTCAGTATAATAATTTTTTTATACCTTTTCAAGATCCTAAGGATGAAGATGGAATCTCAGCATGAATTTGAAGTTATTTTACTCGGGCCGCTATGTGTCTTCATTGCGTAGGCTTGAAGGTACAAACATAAACAACTTAACCTCTGAATCAAATAGTTTTGTCTAACAGAATAAAGACAATATTATAAATTATATATGTACAATACAAACATGATAAAATTGTCCTTACACCAGGCCTTACCTTTAGTGCGTGCATCCCAATGATGTTGACCAACTCCTTTACGAGCTACATAAGTGGATATGTGAGTGTCATACTGGTGGTAGATATTTGGCATTCAGATCCAGAAAGGATGGTTATTGGGGACCTTATATGTATAAAGATGCAGTCTCAAGTGTGAAGAAATGTAAGAAGTGTTAAGTATTATCACTCGTGCTTGATTATCCATCGAGTGACCTCAAATCCTAGACCAGTTTGTAGCCTTTTGCACAATGGGAACAAGATATTATGGGTCCCCACTTCACCATAAATCGAGAATGATCATGACAAGTGGGTCACGGCCCATGACCATGACCAAATGGTCATGGCCCAGGCCCTTGGCTAGAGAAAAAAGGATCGTAAAATAGGTTCTGACTAAGACAAAGGGTGACCTCTAATAAATGTGGTAATGGTCATACACCATGACTATGGGGGTTACAGCCATGGTTCGTAACCAACCCATGACTATGTGGGTGCCAAAATCCTGCCAAAGTATTTCACGGCACCGAACTATGATAAGATCGTGAAAAATGTAAGGGTTTCAGTTAAGTTTGGTCATGGACCTGGGCCTTGATCATTTTGAAATAGTCACGGCCTAGTACCGTGACCATAACCTGTACATATAAACACCTCAATCCATTTTCTTATTTCACACAAACTCTCTCTCTCTCTCTAAACTGTTGTCGAATCTCTCTCTCCTCAAGCAAAATCTCTTTCTCCTCGAGCCACCATATCTCCCTCGGGTATGCTCCGTCCAACGTTATTTTGTTATGTGTGTGTGTTTTATTCCACTAATTAGTGTATGTGTGTGTATATGTATTTTTTTATTGAATTAGTGTATGTATGTGTGAATTCAAATATGTGTAAGTATTTTTTTAATGCTAACTTAAAGCCCAATTTCTTTATATTTTAATTTCTTTACTCTAAATTAAACCCCAAATTAGTGGTAAATGAAACTATAACATGACAAGATAACATGATGACACGACACGAAAGTGACTGAATAATTTGCATTTGTGTTGTGATTTTTGACACAAAGTTATGTCAAAATTATAACTACTAATGGTGGTGTTATTTATGGCATGTTATGTATTCAAGTTAAGAGTTATTTAGTTGAGTGAAAAAAATCACTAATCTCCCAAAATACAATTCTTACATCCAACTCCTGATTCGCGATTTAATTTGGTGCAAAAATCAAAGTGTGAACTTTTATGCAACTAAGTTATTTAATTGGGCGCACTCATGATTTGTTATTTAATTATGTGAAAAAAACAACTATTGTTGTTTACGATTAGTATTCTAAAAATAAAAAATAAGTTAAAATTGAGTGTGTGTGTGTGTGTGTGTGTGTGTGTGTGAGAGAGAGAGAGAGAGAGAGAGAGAGAGAGAGAGAGAGAGAGAGAGATAGAGGGAGAGAGTATGAACTAGTGGGTTAGAAAGAGGGTGAAAATGGATAAGTATCGTACACTTCATACCCCTCTATCGAGCAAGTAACATTGGAAGTATCTCTTTATTTCTCTCTCTATTTTGACACCATTATTTGTAACTTTTATTTACCCATCATTATAATCTATAATTAGTCTACTAAATGACAATTTTAAGGTTTTAAAAAATAACCTAGATGGCCAAATCTCAATCTTCACCAAAAACCCTATTGATAGCAATAACCTAGACAGAACCACCTAATACGAGAAGGAGTTTAAGGCTCATTTCAAAGAAAAGTTTTGAGGAAAATATTTTTTTTAGGGGGAAAATAAAGGGAATTGAAAATGAAAATAGAATTAATAGTAATAGAAGTAATGAAAAAACACACGCACTTATATAACGCGCGCACACACACACACAAAGGGATATATATATATATATATATATATATATATATATATATATATATATATATATATATATATATATATATATATATATATATATATATATATATACATGTGTTTTCTACTCGAAAGGACGCATAACAATGTTAGGATTACATAAAATAAGATAAAATTAAATTGGATCACTTCAAAAGGAATAACTAGTTAATGATTAATTAGATCTAATACTTGTATGACTCATATTCAAACCCTCATATATTTTTCTCAAGAAAAATGCGTCACGGTGATAATCAGTAACAACAAGAGTACAAGAGGTTATAATCGGACCGCACTTACATTTCTTTTATTAGTGCGCGCCATATAGAGTGTACTCCTATTTACAAGTGTGGGAATAAGAAGATCGAACAGTATGGAGTTCATCTCTCGCAAGCATACATTATCTATTATTATCTATTTTACCCACTATAAAGCTAGGATAAGGCACTAGAGAATATATTTCACATACATAATCCCGATGTAGACCTGACGTTCCTTACACTCTTAGAGAAGGCAGAAAAAACATTCACCCATTATGGATACAACTACGTAAATAGAGTATTAACCAAGACTGTGATGTCTCGCGACATATGCAGGGTTAATTGAATCTTGCCAATAAGTTGAAGAAGAAAGGATTTCGAATTTCTGTCACAAACATCTATACATCAATCGTAAATACGCTTCATGTTAGTTTGCCACGTGAAAAAAGCCATAGATTTTTAAAAACTAATACCGAGTGAATGGAAATCAGACACATTGAGCATATGTTAATGTTTATTTATGAGAAGGTACATACATATATATAGTCATAAACATTATTAGTTAGTCATAAACATGTTTGTATAATGAATTCGTCGCTTATTACTTTTTTATTATAAATAATGTCGAGCGACAGTGGACATAATGTACAAGGTGATGACGTGACACCTCTTAGATTCTCATTTGCACTAGGTGAACAATTCTATTCTCTATCATTGGTTCACTTTACCACTCCATCTACAAGAAGGTAACAAATCCTTGTTAATCCAACACCCCACCCCCAACTTTTGACACCTCCCAAACAAATGAGAAGAAGACCATCGGGTTCTCCCTTGTCAGGAATAATCCTACTGGCAATAAAAATAACCTTCAGATATTTAATTCCTAGTGTTTATCATTTAGGGAAATGAATATGGGAGTCGAGTCAGTAGATAACAGGTTTTAGTTGATCAAGCCATCAAGGATGACGTTTTTGAATAACTTTGTAAGAGTTTTTCATTCCCCAACGGTTCAAATCAAAAGGTTCTTTCTTGGGTTGCTGAATAACTAAGAATATATTAGAGAAACCTTCAGCAAAGACCTTTATCGAAGGGGCATCGAGCTCTGACATTTTGGTTATGAAAGATTGAGTCCTTCTGAATGTTGAAATGTCGATCAATCAATAGAATAACTTTTTAAAAATTGAGGCAATGGACAAAAAGTTGATCCAGAGGGAGAAAAATAAACAAATCAAAGCAAAGAATGTTGATGCCCACAATTTGGGCTCTAAATCATATGTATATTTGAGGGGTGAATGGTCAGAAAGGGTAAAGAGCAGTCTAGATGCTGATAAAAAACCTAATCGCGACTACTTGTATGTTCATGGCTAACGGGAGAAAGATAGTAAAATTCCACCACACTTGGCTTCGATTCGGGTGAGTATGACCAGTTATTTATTTATATATATGCACGTTATATAAATTAATATTAAAATCATAAGACTAAATATGATTTCATGTTACAGGAATCGATCGAAGCCATTAGCAATCATTTTTCTTCGAGCCCTTATGATGACATTGAATATGATTCCCTGGCCCGAACCTTTAGAACTAAAAAAAGAGGGAGGACGAGAGGTGTCAGATCACATATATCGAAAACCAAATTAAAACACATTGCACCTCTCGTGGACGAGCTCTTTTAAATGAAGAATCATATCTTAAGTCAAGAAGCAAGTCAGTCCAAGACATATGGGGATGTGCAGGAGATGTAGAGTAACCTAAGAGTGTTGGTGGGTGAAATCGGGCACCTTGTGTCTTTACTCTAGGTTTTAATCCCCGATGTATCCTTAAGGTTGACCCTACCCTCCTTATCAAGGTTTTCCCTATCCTCCGTGTCAATGTTTCCCCTACGAAATGTCACCTTCTTCAACATTACCCTCCTCAGTGCCTCTGCCTTCCATAGTCCCTAAATTATTGTCATCCACTCACGATGACTATGGTGAGCAGTACTATTTTAGGGACTTAACCAATAAAGGGATTATTGGCACGTGCAGACACATTTCCTTGAATGTCAAAAATCCCATTCATAATCAACCTTTGCACATAGGTGAGGCTCACATAAAGGTTGATGATATATATATATATATATATACAAAGGTTGTGGAGAAATGACTATGCATATTGATATCGGAGAAGGGAACGTGCTGAAATAATGTCATCATTGTTTTATCACTTAGCCGGTTTATTTGTTTGCCAAGCCTAGGCCATGAACAATGTTTAATTAGAGAACAAGTTGTAATATTTTATTTATTTAAGTTATTTTAAGTTTGTAGCTCCTTTGTTGACAATTTTGTTGTATGTAACATGAATTTAAGTTTATGTTGTTTAATTTGAGTTTAACTTGTGTTGAATAAATTAAATGAACTATGAATTGTGCGTTCTCGTATGCAATATGATCTTTGTTTCAAAATATTAGTATAAGTGAATTGAATATTGAAGATTATTTAATGGATTTCCCACCATACAAATAGTGTATGGGGGAGAGTAATCGAAAATCTGATAATCATGTAAAGGGCATTCAAAAAAGCTATTAAATACACATAGAAATCTTAAAAGTGATAAGATTTTGTATTCGTGCACCCGTTGTATGAACAAAAAATATAAGCCTTTAGAATACGTTGAGTTGCATTTACTAAAGTGGAGAATTTTCAAAGATTATAAGTTTGGACATACAATGGTGAAAATAATGTACCTTATGTTCGGAAAGGATTACCGGTGCCCGATCACGCAATGGAACCCTATCGAGTGAAAGTGGAACATGAATCGCCAACACATCATCCTTTGAACGACCTAATTGATGATGCTTACAGATTCCACCACCATCAAAACCACCAACCTATGGATACATATAATGTTCTTTATAACCATGCCAATGAAAAAATTGATATTGAATTACCAGAAGATTGGGAATGTATACGGTTGAAAGTTAAAGCGGCTAAACCGTTTTATAAATATTGCGTTGAAGATCACTCGGTACTATATGCAAGGATTGGTTTGCACAATTTGAAGAGTTAATTAAATTTATCGAGCAACAACGTAATCAAAATTCTTGAGCGGGTTAAAGACATCCTCCCACAAGAGAACATGTTACCAAACAATTATCCTAGAATGAAGAAGAGCTTGAGGGTTTGGGTTTTAAGTACAAATCTATTCATGCATGAAATTATGATTGCATATTGTACCGCAACAAGCACGAAGATAAGGATGAGTTATACGGGTCATCATAGATTTCTGCCAACTAGTCGCCCTTATAGGAACGATAAGTCTAACTTCTTACTTGTCACTCACGTGCATAGGAAGGAACCTACTAAACATTCTACTCAGTAATTTGAGGAGAATGAATATAAAGGTTGTAAATCGGAGTAATATATATGTGGGCAAACACCCACAGTTTATAAACCTGAAGCGTAAAGCTAGGGAGGATCCAAACTACCCTAGTAAAACCATAGCATGGTCCAAACGATCAATATTTTTTTACTTTTCATATCGGAAAGATCATCGTGTAAGGCATATAATTGGATGGTTACACATAAAGAAGAATGTTGCAAAATGTCTGATAGGAACATTCTAGGTGGATCTCATTCAAAAGATGGAGAGCGGACGCGCCGTAATTTAAAGAAGATGAAAATAAAAAATAAATAATGATTGAAAAATGATCACAAAACAAGATAAATTTTTATCCCCCGGACTGCCTTCACTTTAAATACTAGTGAGAAAAAAGATCATCCTAGATATGTTGCGCAACTTAAAGACTCTGACTAGTTATTTCGATAATTTTCGTAAGGTAGTAAACTACCAAACAAATAACCTGAAATAGTGAAAGTCTCAAGACTGGAAAGTCACCATTCAATTAATCCCTCTGTTGTTTAGGTGATTCTTCTCCGAGCACAAAGATCTCCATCGAAAAATAACGCAAATAAATGTGTGCTTTACCCAACTTTGTGCAAAAGTTAAAAACAAAAATCACATTAAAGCTACTAAATCAACTTTAGCTGAGGCATTTTGTGTATTAAAGAAATATTTTCCTTCGTCTTTCTTCAATATCAGTATTGTAAGGACACAAATTTCCAATTGAGTCCTTTGTAGTTTTGACTCAATTTTGTACAAAAATGTTTGAGTCATAGGATAGATTTATTGATCATCTTCCAACCTATGGCGTACTAAAGTTGAAGACGTAGCCAATGTTCTGTTTACTCCTAAGGTATTTGATCAGCTTCATCAAATGTCGTGTTTGTAGTGCCTCGTTTCTACGTCATCGCCAATGTTTCGTTTACTCCTAAGGTATGAATGCATTTTAATATATATATATATATATATAGGAGCTTGGAACATTGTATATTGGGTGTACTTTGTTTTTAAAACTGTTGTTTAATTTCAGAAAGATTTTATTAAAACTTTAAAATAAAGTATATAAAGTTTCTGGGCTAAAATCCAAAATTTTGAACTTTCTGGAAGTTCGTTCGAAATGTCGTTCGAACGAGTTTGCCAACGAGTTTCCCAAAAGACCACTGGAAAGTCGTTCGAAGTGTCGTTCGAACGAACTTGATGTTCGAATGAGATTTCCAATGAGATTTCTAACGAGTTCACACTGGAACTTCGTTAGAAGCCTCGTTCGAATGAGACTTCGTTCGAACAAAAATGTCGTTCGAACGAGATTTGGCGGGAACAGGTTTTGGGGAGTTTTGGGCAATTTTTAATCCACTTTCCCACTTCTTTTCCCACTATCTTTTGACAGAACTTCTTAAGTGCAAAAATGAACTTTTTCTAATTAACTTTTTCACTATCCTACATCTTTTAGAGAGAGTTTTGAGATTTCATCTTTCCTAAGAAAAAGTTCAAGTTTAAGTGTTCATTTTTCCAAGAAAAATCCTTTAAACACTTTGTTTCACCCATATTGTTTATTCCAAGTCTTCTTTATATATATATATACATTGCTTGGAGTTTTGGCACCGGTTTGATCTCTACCATTTCAAGAGAAGTTTGGGTTTCCTTCTAAATCCCACAAAGAAGAAGAGCTTGTTTTGCTGCGGCATTCTCATGTGGTGAAAGGCACCATGTGTGGTTGACGGTGTACCTATGTCTCATTGGTGAAGGCCAAGATTCCGGTGGAGCTCTGGGGTTATCTACTAGGCGGAGGTGTTTACAAGAAGAAGCATCGGGGCTTGAGAGGGATCGAGTCGAGTGTTGTAAGTCTTTCTATCTTGTAATTTATAAATCCATACTTAGTGGACTTAAGGCTAGGGTCGTACGAGGTTTTTTTTCGTTGTGGATTTTTCCTCGTACATCGCGGCGTAGTGATTTATTGTTAAGTTTATCTTTTGCATAATTCACGTAGAATGCATGCTTAGGACTAAACGATAAAATTGGTTTAATCGCTACTTAATTTAATTTGGTGCTAGATTAATTTTTGGGTAATGTGTAGTTAATCAAGTCATGAATTTAATTTGTTAAAATTTGGTTTGGCCTAATTTGAGTAAAATTGAAAAATATGACTTAGGCAAATTTATAGGACTTGGGTTAATTAAATTGGTTTAAGTGAAATTTAAATAAATGTGTGTGAGTTAAAGTAATTTCACTTAATTTAATTTTAATTTTAATAGAAATTAAAATTTGTTAATTTTTTGTTTGTGTTGAACCATCTCACGCTTCCGCATATCTAAAAAGAAAATTATTACTTTTTGTGAAGTAAAAAGAATTTTGTTATAAAAATCGGGGACCTTTTTGTTTCATAAGTATCTACCTGCTTGTTACTTTGCCATTAAAGTCATGGCACATGCTATTTTTTGCATATCCGTCAATTGTTTTGGCTTGAGTTTTGCAATTATATGAACAAGGTTGTTCAACCTCCGCTTCTGTTGAAATATTAGAATCATCATCTTCTTTTTGCACATTAACTTTCCATCCTTCCATTATTTTAGATAAGAAATGAATTAGAGATATAACAACATCCATATATAAATATCTTCTCTAACATAATTGTAAGTATAAAACAAAACATATTTCTTATATTCACTACCAAATCTTGACTCTTCTAACTCCACAACCTCTAAAACCTAGGCTCTGATATCAAAAGTTGACACAACCCAACCCAGCTACTTATAATTAAGTTTGAAATTCAAAGTGAGTCAAACCCTGATTAAATTAATCAAACCATAAACACGAGTTTTAATTCTAGTGTCATCAATGTAAATCAATAAAAACTAAAAACGTTTCACAATATTAAAGTACTTATGATTATACAAACTTGCTAAGTGGATAAATGCACTTTATTACATCATTTACAATTGAACAAAATCATTGTTTACCCATTCCTTGCTAACCTAACCCGACCTCCCAGATTTGGCAATGACATCACAAAACTTAAAAAAACATAAAAATAGGTACCATGAGAAAAATAGCTCAGTGAATGCATCACTACTACACTATTTTATAACATTAAATGCAATAAATCATATCCATATAATAATGTATAAACTTATCATGTCCATTCATAAAGAATTACTAAACTTTTTGAATCATGATTCACATATCCTATCTGCAATAGATAATTCTCCCCCCATTACTGGTCGGAGAGTAATCCCTTGTCTGTAATAGATAACCCTCCCATATTCTGGGTTAGGGGTAACCTTCCGTTTTGGTAAATCGAACTGAACAATTTCATATTCATAATGTCCAGATCATATTCATAACAATGTACATATACATCTTTCCGGTGAGTACACTCACCTTGGTTTCTCAACTATATGTTTGCATTTCCCTCGGGTAGAAATAAACTTGATGGATTAGACCTTAAACTTGTCAATCCAAATAAATCATACTGAATTCAAATCATAATTATCATATTAATATTTTTATGTAACTTTCAAAGATTAAACAACTACAATATATACCCACTTAAGTAGAATTCCATGAAACTTGAGTAAAGATAATGCAATGGTATCTATGTTGATAAAGTTATAAACATTCAACCCTAGAAAATACTTCGTAAGGAATTTGTAAATAAAACCAAATAAACATAAAACTATACTTCTCAATATATATATATAATCATGAAAAATGTACTCAAAATACCCTTTGGAAGGAGGAGATAAGAATATTCTTTCATAGGGTGTCTAGTACGACATCAAATTGTTGTCCTTTATTCCTAACCATTCTAAATTCATAAATTGTACAGATATAGGTGTCCAACATTATCAATATGAAAACATATCTGAATATACTTTCTATTACAAGTGATGGTGTAATTTTTCAAGCTTCCTAGAGCAAGATATGACCATTTCTTTACAATATTTTAAATATGTCCTACAAACTCCTTTATTGATCACTCAATTTCCAAGAATTTTCATAATTTTTCTACATCATAACATTCTATGAATTTTCACTCATTTTCAATACACATACGAAATAATATATAATTGAAGTTTATAATTTTTAAAGTTTATCTGCTATGTTAAAAGCTTTATCAAACTCAGGGTATATCTAAACGAATTTTGCAAACAAAAACTATATACCAACTTACAACCACCACCAAGGTCTAACCACAAAAGGTTTAATTCTAATTTTTGGATATGCTTTTCATATATGTGTCTATTTTCATCTTCAACTATAATTTCTCAATTCCTATATATATATATATATATATATATATATATATATATATATATATATATATATATATATATATATATATATATAATTTTGAATATAAGGGAGCTCTATACGAAATAACATGGCTTAAACATACCACTTATCTTACGTATGGACATATACATACATATAAATAAGAGGATGGAATTTTTTAATCAGTAATGGATGATTTCTATACTTTCAATAAGTATAATTACAGAATAAAATAATATTAACACATAATTATACCTTGGGAACACTTTTACAATTTTCTTGGAATTTTTTCGAGCTTTTCTTATAACATTTTCTTCCTTACGCTTCTCCTTTCTCTCTCATCAAGCCAAAAATTCTTCAAACTGAACCAAGAGTTAAAATTAATGAAGAAATAGATGATATTAAGAGTTTAAAGTCGTCCAAACCTACCTCCATTTCCAACTAATCAAATTAAAATATTTGGTGTACTAAAAGATTAAATACGACTTAAAAGAATATACAGTTTTGCCCTTAGTTCATAAATTCGGTAAACTTCTTGCTCGGACATCCGTTTGATACACCGTTTGTTATGTTACAAAACTAAATAGATTTAAACAAATATATGGTTTTTACCTTGGCCCATTTGTCATATTATAAAGGTCAAAACTAGTCTCTAATATGAACATTCCTACTAAAAATCTTTAAAAAAATTATTTGTAACCAACTTGACCTTTCATATTTTTGAAGGTACAATTAGACTAAAATATAATGACCTATATATATATATCACATAAGGTAAGTATGATTGAAATATAATTGATCATAGTTGTATTTGGGTTGTCACGACTCTTTCTCCTTAGAAACATTTGTCCTCAAAATTTAATATGAGTGTCACTTAACAAACAAATAAGGATACTATTTCATCATGCTATCCTCCCTTTCCCATGTTGCTTCTTTAATTCCATGGCTCCTTCACATCACTTTAACTAAGGGTGTTACTTTATTCCTTAATTCTTGCTCCTTATGATCAAGAATTTCCACTGGTTACTCGATGTATGACAAGTCTTCTTTCACTTCCACAGGTTGAGTTTTTAATTGATGTGATTGATCTGCAAAATACTTACAAATCATCGATACATGAAACACATCATGTAAACAAAATAAGTTTAGAGGAAATTCCAATCTATATGCTAGGATCCCAACTCTTTCGCACACTTCATATGGACCAATGTATCTTGGACTTAGCTTCCCCTTATCCCTAACTTTACCGACACCTTTCCATGGTGAAATGCGTAGGAATACAAATCTCCCTATTGAAATTCTAACAGATACTTTATTTTATCCATATAAAATGTTTGACTTCTTTGCGCTATTTTTATTTGTTCCCGAATCATTTTAATCTTTTTCATTGTCACATCTATCAATTCAGGACCCATAAAATTTCTTTCGCCTACTTCATCACAACGCAAATATGTTCTACATTTATTCCCGTATAAAGCTTCATAAGAGCCATACAAATGATAGATTGATAAATGTCATTCCATCAGTGGAAAATAATCATCCTAACAACCCTTGAAATTAAATATACAAGCTCGTAAATTTATTCTAATATTTGAATCGTTCTTTCTAGTTGTGCATCTTTTTATGGATGAAATGCAGTACTGAACTTCAAACTGGTTCCCATAGCATTCTGTAAATGAGGCCAAAGTTAAAAAGTGATGTTTGGATCTGTATCTAATACAACTGACATAAGTGCCCCGTGTAACTGTATAATCTCATCAATGTATATAAAATATGGTAGTAAATCTGAACTGGAAGAAAATGAGTTAAGTTCGTCAATCCGTCTACAATCACCCAAATAGAATCATGCCCCTTTGTGACCATGGTAGTATTATTACAAAATCGATAGTTATATGCTCCCACTTCCATTCTGGAATATAAAATGGATGTAATAATCTGACTGGCTTTTGATGTTTTTCCTTAACCTAATGGCATAGTAAACATTTAGCTACAAATTTTGCAATCTCACATTTCATATTATTCCACCTTAATACTCTTTCAAATCCCTATACATTTGGAACCTCCAGGATGCATAGAATAAATAGAACTATGTGCCTTTTCTAATATATCCTTTTCTGAGGATGGATCATTTTGTACACAAATTCTATTTTTATAAAACAACGATTCATCATTCGTAATCTCAAAGTCACTCTCTTTACCATCCTGAACCTCATGTTTATTATTCTCAAGTAATGCATCATTAATCTCAAAATTTTGAATGAGTTCATCCAATAAAGGTCTCAATATGAGATGTGCTAATAGTCCTCCTTCTTTTGACAACTTTAATTCGATCCCCATCGATGCCAAGTCATGAATATTTCCAACACATGAACATTGTATGCAACCAATAATCCCTGATGATTTTCGACTCAAAGCATATGCTACTACATTGGCCATATTAGAATGATAATGAATGGTACAGTAATAGTCTTTAATCAGCTTTATCCAACTCTTTTTGTCTCAAATTCAGTTCTTTTTGTGTAAATAAATATTTCAAAATTTGATGATCCGTAAATATCTCACAGGTTTCTCCATACAGGTAATGTCGCCATAACTTCAAAGCAAAACTAATGGCAGCTAGCTCTAAATCATGTGTAGGGTAATTTCATTCATGTATATTTAATTGTCTATAAGAATATGTGATTACTTTCCCATTCTGCATAAGAACACATACTAACCCTTGAAATAAAGCATCTGATTAGATTACAAAAGACTCATTTCCACACGGAATAGTAACTATTGGAGCTGAAACTAATCGATTCTTTAATTCTTTAAAAATCCTCTCGCATTCTTTATCCCACATAAATTTCACTTTTTATGAGTAAACTTTGTCAACATAACGTTATTGGTGAAAATCCCTTAATAAATATGTGATAGTAACCTGTCAATCCTAGAAAACTCCTAATTTCTATCACATTTTTAGGACTCTTTTATTTAATGATGGCTTGTACCTTCTTTTGATCAACATATATCCTATTTCAAGTGACAACATGCCCTGAAAACATAATTTCATTTAACTAAAACTCACACTTGCTAAATTAATCAAATAATTTATTCTCTCTTAAAATCTGTAATACAAGGCTCAAATGTTTCTCGTGTTCCTCCATACTACGCGAGTAAATCAACACATCATCTATGAACACAATAACAAATGAATCATTGAAAAGGTGGAATACTCGGTTCACAAATTCAATAAAAATTACTAGAGCATTAGTTAATCCAAATGGCATCACTAAAAACTCATATTACCTATATTGAGTTCGAAAAGTTATTTTGGAAATATCACTATCTTTTACTTTCAATTGGTGGTAACCCGATCTCAAATAAATCTTTGAAAACACTGTGGCCCCTTATAATTGATCAAACAAATCATCGATTTGAGATAGAGAGTACTTGTTTCTAATGGACACCTTATTCAATAGCCGATAATAATACATAATCGCATTGTTCCATCTTTATTTTTCACAAATAACATTAGTAATACCCATGGCAAAACACTTGGCCGAATAAAACCTCTTATTATCAAATCTTGTAACTACACTTTCAATTCTTTCAACTTTGTTGGTGCCATTCTGTATGGAGCAAGGTAAATCGAACCAGTACCTCAAACGAATTCAATGGAAAACCCCACTTCCTTATCCTGCGATAATTATGGAAACTCTTCTGAAATGACATCGGAGAATTCTTTAACCACTAGTATATCTTTTAAGTGTACCTTTACTAGTATTAACAACATAGTCTAAATACCCAGTACAATTTTTACTCAACAAATTTTTGCTCTTAATTGTTGATATAAGACAATTAGCAACGACATTCCCTTCTCCTGTAAATCGGAACTCGAATTCACTTGGCAGATGAAATGTAACTTTCTTTGGAAAAGAGTCAATGGAAGAATGATATGATGATAACTAATCCATGCCCAATATAATATCAAAATCCTAAATGGATAACGGTATTAAATCGACATATAAATCTCACTCACCCATTCTTAAGAACAATCTATATAAACATGCTCAACAATAATTAAACTTTCCATTGGGGTAGAAATATATAAAGCACAATTAAGAAATGAGCATGATTTACCCAAATATAAAATAATAGGTAATGCTACCAAGGAATGCGTAGATCAAGTGTAAATGAGCATATATAGATCTTAATTAGCAATAAAATGTTTACTTTTAACAACTTCCTGTAGCATGAGCATCTTGCAACATAATTGCAAACACTCATACTCCAGCCTTAGATCCACTTGCTTATATTATACCTCTTCCTATAATTGTACTACCTAGAGATGATCTTTTACTAGGTCCCACACTATTAATTGAAACTGTTCTTGCTAACATAGGAGAATTCTTTTTCAGATGACCCTTACGATCACAGTTAAAACATTATACATTCAGTAACTTTGGGAAATTTCTTTTTATATGACCTGATGTCCCACAAAAGAAAAAAGCATTTGGATTTTCTTGTGCTGAAACTCCTGAACCTCTTCCAATTGTAGCTTCACCCCTTTGTGAACTACTTCTAATACCTCTACCATACTAAAATTTCTACACTCCAAGCCTTGAATATTCTTCATCACTACCCTTTTGATAATTCGGATTGAATCTAGTTATATTTGTGCCTTATTCTCATTTCCCTTCTTGCTTCATTCACATATATTTCTACTAATAGGGCTTTATTCACCAAGGGTGAATAATTAACAGTCTCAAAAGCTGACAATCATGATTTAATGACCAACTCTTGTCCATCATGGAATCGACTACATTTGTCTTCCTCATTCTTTCTCATTTTGTATTTGATACATTGGAGGAAAATACTTATCATACAAATATTAAACAAAAGCATCCCATGAGATCACATGCCGACCTCCTGGAGTAATCAACAAATGTTTGGTGGTATCCCACCAATGCTTAACTTCTCCTTTCAACATATACATTGCTAAGGACATTTGTTGATTTTCAAGCATTCTCATTAAACCAAAAATAAGTTCGATATCATTAAGCCATACTTATGCCTTACTAGGATCGATTGTCCCTTCAAACGACGGTGGATTTATCTTAACAAATTTCTCATGTGAAGTGTAAGGAGATTATTCTATAAATGTTCTAATAGAATCTAGTCATTTATGAGTTTCCTAGATCACCGTTAGTATGTAGTATATCGTCATATTTGGCGCATCCTCACTAGATCACCCATGACGTCCATAATCTGAATTTGAAGCATCAAGCATCATCATCACGCACCCATCATCTTCAAAATGTACATCATGCATCAACATCATGTAACGTACGTCTTCATCTATTCCCACTAACTCCTCTAAGACAAAGGTATAATGTTTAATTTGGAGTTTTTAATGTGTACAAAGTTATTTGGGAATTTGTATAAAATGTTTTTATCAAAATAAGTTGGATTTTCTAAGTCAAAATTAATTTTTGTAGAACGAAAGGTGTACTTAGAAAAATACTTTTTGGCGCTTCAGTCGTTCAAACGACAAAGCCATGTCATTCAAACAACAGACTTATATCATTCAAATGACCTGTTCAAGTGACATCATATGTCGAGAGATCGATCGCGAAAATTATCATCTCTTCCCTCCTTTAGCTTATACTCACTAGAGTATTTGGTGGTGAAACAGTCCTCCCCTGTTGTGGAGTTAGTTCAACATTGAAAGAGATCTTGTTGAGCATTTAAGCTTTTACTCTCCACTTTATAGCTCCTCTATTAGGTATGAAACATGGCATCAGAATTTCTACCACCAACTGATCGTCCTAGATCCAGTCACGCACCTCCTTAGTCAAAAATGGCAGAGGTGGCGACGATGTTGAAGTCATTGGTGGCTAGTCAATAAGCGATGTAGGAGCATCTTACTGCCTTCAGCTAAAATGTATTGGTAAGACCCGTCGGAGTTGTGCCGGAGATGATTACTCCGATAACCCAGAAGCAATATCCAGACGCTAAGGCACCACCCCAGGCGTTGTGCAAGGAGTTACCACCTCTTCAGTGAAGGAGAGACGTTGCTGGCCCTAGGCTCTTATGCTTGGGGAGGCAAGGTCAACACTGCCCGGAGGATAGGCATGATGATTATGAGGCTGAGGACTCTCAAAAGGAATGCTGGGAGCCATATGAAGTATCAAGAAACACTATACGCCCATCCAATCTAGCCGAGTACACAGTGGGAGACCTTGTCATGACAATCAACCATGGGGCTCAACTTTTGATTAGTTAAGCATAGGATCATCCTTTGAAAGGCTCGGCCCAGTGGGTGATCTTAGAGACCGACTGTCCATGTCAAGGATTATTACTGTCTAGAGAAGAGGGGGAGTATGGTGTAGGCCCTAATGCAGCCGAGACGACGAGCTGGGAGAAGTGAACAATCAATAAAGGTCTATGGCAAGGAAACCTTTAGTTCGGCTGGTCGAGGTAGCAGGAAACAATGTCATCTAAGAAGATGTTATAGCAGCGGCCGAGAGACCTTGGAACGACTCAATCCAGAGGTTAGAAGATAAGATTGGATACATCTTCAAAAGCCGAGATCCCTTACATAGGGTCTATTCAGAATGCTTTCCCTTCGTGGATAGGATTGTCAATTTTCCAACCCCGACCTAGTTCAAGCCTCCAATGATCACTCCCAAGTACGATGGGAGCACTAATCTGGTTCACCACTTTGAGATGAACCAATCAGTTGTAGACATTTACTCAGTCTAAAATGATATTAGGTTCCGTGCCTTTTCAAGCACTTTTACCGAAGCAGCAAATGTAAGGTTCACCTCACTCCCATCAATTGAGAATTTCAAGCAGCTCACGGAGAGATTCATACATAACTTATGCTTTGGGGTAGGACCCCAAAAGAAGACTACGCACCTATTGTATGTCAAGCAGGGAAAGAATGAGAGTCTCGGGGAGTACATAGTAAGATTCAACAAGGAAAAGATAGCATTTGAGGATTACGAAGAAAGTATTGTGATGACAACACTGATAGGAGGTCTATAGAAGGGGAAATTGCTCTGGAAGCTTGTTGAAAACCCACCGAAGTCTATGGCCGAGCTATTGGTGATGTCCGGTAAGGTCATGAATGTCGAGAAAGCTATGGAAGTGAAGTATGGGGATGAAAAAGGGACGAGCAGTGGGGTCAAGTTCCAAAAGAAGAGTGAAGATGGAAAGAAAAGATCAGCAGATGATAAGTTTGTCGACTAAACTCCCCTAATGGTTAGTTGTGAGCATATCTTAAATGAAATCAAGAATGAGTGGTCCCTAAGGTGGCCTGAAAAGTTGAAAGCTTCTCCTCGTAAGACGAACAAAATTCTATGGTATGAATTCCACCATGACCATGGGCACCTGACTGATAAATATTTTGCTCTGAAGGATGAAATTGAGAAGATGTTGAAAGAAGGTAAGATGAGAAGTATGTAGATAATCACAACTCAAAAGGTGGATGAGACGACACCGAAAGGAGGAAGAGAGATGGCAAGTGTAAGCCTAATGGTTCGACAAGACGAGATGATGATGAGTCGGATGACTGTGATGAAGAAGACCCTAACCACCCCTTAGTTTGTTGATCCAAAGGGTCGGCTCAATGTGATCACTCATGAGGACAAGATGATCTGCGGGGGACTCATTGGATGAGGAAAAGAGGTCGCCGATAGGAAAGCACATGTAGCAGAGGCCAAAGTTCTCCCTCCAAAGCCAAAAATTATGAACTCGGCTGCACTGGAACCCGTAAAAGGTAAGAGAACCAAGGTTGATCGGGATACATTGATAGTTGTCTTCTCGAGATTAGACTTCAAGGGAATTCTAGCCCCACATGATGACCCCTTAGTTATCACCACTCTTGTTCATGGCTAAGAGGTTCCAAGGATTCTTGTTGATGGAGGTAGGTCAGCTGATGTCATGTTCTGGGCTTGCTACAAAGGTTTAGGTCTGAGTAAGAAGAGGTTGATCCTGTACACCAACCACTCATCGACTTCAGTGGAGAGAAAGTGCAGCCATTTGGAATATATGAGATGGAGGTGAGAGTGGGGAACACTTGGCCAAAATGCCTCACAGAGAAAATTAGTTTCTTTGTAATGGACGAAAATGTCTACTTGGCTTATAATATCATTCTTGGAAGGGTAGCCCTCATAGAATTTGAGGTTGTGCCCTCAACTGTCCACCAGATTATTAAATTCTCGAGCTCATATGGGGTGGGGGAAGTTTAGGGGGATCAGGTTAAGGCACAAGAATGCTACTTCAACTCACCCGAGGAGAGGGAGGCATACAAGAGGGAAACTACGACCTATAATATTGATACTTCGGATCCCAGAGATGAGAAAAAACTCAAGAAGGGTGAGGCTGCTGAGGAGGTAGAATCCACCATCCTTAATGAGAACTAGGAGAAAAAAACCATCCAAATCGATAAAGCCCTAAAGAAGGAGGTTAAGGAAGAGCTGATTAAGCTGTTAGGGAAGAGGCAAAGTATCTTTTCCTGGAGCCACGAAGATATCCCCGGTATTGACCCTGAAATTTTATGTCATAAACTCAATGTGGTCTATGATGCTAAGCTAATACGACAAAGAAGAAGTATCTATTCGCGAGAGAAGTATGATGTCATCTGGGAAGAGGTGAAAAAGTTAGAAAAGGCAGACTTCATTAGAGAGGTCATATACCCATAGTGGTTGGCAAACGCTATCATCGTCCCCAAGGCCAATGGCAAATGGAGGATGTGTGTTGAGTTCACGAATCTGAACAAAGCATGACCAAAAGATAGCTTCCCCTTGCCTAGGATTGATCATATAGTAGACGCTATAGCCGGACATAAATTAATGAGCTTCATGGATGCCTACTCAGGCTATAACCAAATATTCATGGATTCGACCGACGAAGAGAAGACATCATTTATAACTGACAAAGGGACGTATTGCTACAAATTCATGCCCTATGGGTTGAAAAATGTCGGGGCAACGTATCAGAGGCTAGTCAATAAAATGTTTGAAAACCAGATCGAGAAGACAATGAAAGTGTACGTCGATAACATGTTGACAAAGAGCCCCAAGATCGACACATATGTGGCCGACCTTAAGAACACTTTTGACACTATGGATAAGTACCAGATAAAGCTCAACCCTGCCAAGTGTGTCTTCGTCATAGGAGTAGGTAAGTTTTTAGGATTCATTGTAAATCAGAGGGGGATTGAAGTCAACCCCAAGAAGATCAAGGCCTTGTTGGAAATGAAGACTCCTATAACGATAAAGGATGTGTAGAGGTTGACTGGAAGAGTAGAAGCATTAAACAAGTTTGTGTCTAGAGACACTGATAAATGTCTTCCTTTATTTAAAGTATTGAAAAAAAAGATTTTAAATGGAACAATAAGTGTGATAAAGACTTTTAAGATTTGAAGTCCTATATTGGCTCTCCACTCATATTATCTAGACCAGTTCAAGTGGAGAAACTCTATCTATATCTAGCGGTATCAAAATTGGCCATTAGTGTTGCAATTATAAGATAAGAGGATGGAGTTCAAAAACTAGTGCATTTTAATAGCAAGGCACTCCAAGGGGAAGCGCAAAGGTACCCCGAAATGGAGAAGTTGTTTTATGCATTGATCCATGCCTCAAGGAAGATGAATCCCTATTTCCAAGCATATATCGTTGTGGTCATCACAGACTCACCACTTAGACAGGTAATTCAAAAGCCTAAAAAATCAGGAAGACTAATGGCTTGGGAAATCGAATTGGGAGAGTTTGACATCATCTACCTGCCGAGAACAGCCATTAAGGGCAAGCCCTAGCTGACTTTGTAGCCGAGTTCATTTGGGATGAGGCCGACACTAAAGATGTTGAAGCTACAACTTGTGAGAAAGAAAGTAGAGTGTATCCTCCTCCGACCAAGGCCGAGACGAGTTCAGAAAGAAAAAAAGTGTCTGAGAATGGGGAGGAATGGTATCTTTTCAAGAATGGAACCCTGGAAGATGGCAATTTTTTGTGAAATAGTACTATGTGGAGCCTCTTTATTGATGGGTCTTCGTGTGAGAGTGGAAGCAGGGCAAGATTGATAGTGTCAGCACCATATGGGACCGATATTGAATATACATTCATGTTCAACTTCAAAGATTCTAATAATGAATCTAAATATGAGGCCCTTCTAGCAGGTCTCTCCCTTTCCTGGGAACTGAATGTTAGCCAACTCCTTGTTCATAGTGATTATAGGTTGGTTGTTAATCAAATCTTAGGGGCATACGAGGCTTAAGATAACATAATGGTGAAGTACCTAGGAAGGGGTAGGACAACGTTAAAGCATTTTACTATAGTAAGACTGAAGAGGATACCTTGACTAGACAATGGCTGAGCCGATGCTTTGGCAAGGTTAGCTTCGGCCACTAGAACTAAAATTATAAGAACGGTCCAAGTAAAGATTCTCCATCGATCGACGATCGAGGGAGAAGAGAATACCATGGAATTTTATTTTAATGCAAGTATGGGAGCCTCTTGGATGGATCCCATAGTTCGTTACATTAGATATGGGGAGCTACCTGAGTCCAAGGTTGAAAAAAATAAATTGAGGTACAAAGCTGTCAAGTTCTCCCTCATAGGAGACATCTTATACAAGAAAGGGTTCCTGCTTCCTCTCCTCAGATGTGTCCATCCATCTAAGGTAGATCATACTTTAAAAGATGTTCATGAAGGTTCGTGTTCCATATACATTGGAGGAAGATAGTTGGCTAAGAGGATTATTACCCAGGGTTATTGGTGGCTGACATTGGCCAAAGATGTTGCTGCATATGTCAAGAAATGCGACAAATGCCAGAGGTTTGCCACCATACCCCATCAACCTCATTAAAATCTTACCTCCATTACATATCCTTGGCCTTTTACGGTTTGGTGAATTGACCTGGTTGGACCACTACCAAGATCTATGAGCAATTATCGTTACTTGATCGTGGCGATCGATTATTTTGCAAAGTGGGTATAGGTCGAGCCGATGATAATAATCACAAAGAAGAAAAAATTTCAATTTATCTAGAAAAATAGCATCTGTAGATACGACCTACCCAATACTTTGATTTCTGATAATGGAACACAGTTTAAGAATGTCTCCCTGGGGAAATATTATGAGCGAGTCGGCATTAAGCAGCTCTTCTTCGCTCATGGCCGACCCCAGGCCAATGGGCAAACGAAAGTAAAAAATAAGACGATCCTTTATGGAATCGAGAAGAGATTGGAAAATGCTAAAGGCATGTGGATTGAAGAAGTATATGCTGACCTCTGGGCTTATAGGACAACGAAGAGGACTCGTACTTGGGAAACTCCATTTATGTTGGCTTATGGTTCAAAGGAGAAGTAGTGCCAATAGAGGTAGGCTTGATTTGGACCTATGACCTAGAAGAGAACATTGTTAAAAGAAGGCTTGATTTGGACCTTGTGGAATAAAGAAAAGAAGACATTGAGATTAGGCAAGTTGCTTACCAGCAAAGGATAACGAAGTTCTACAATAAGAGAGTCAAGGCACGCCCACTGAAGGTAGGATACCTGGAGTTAAAGAAGACATGGTAGAAGCTAAACAAGCTGCAACCGTCGTGGCATGGCCCATACAGAATGGTTGAAGAGGTTGTACCAGGGACGTATCGATTGGAAAATCTGAAAGGAGAGCCATTCTACAACCCATGAAACGTCGACCACCTCAAAAAGTATTACCAGTAAGATTTTAATTTTTCTTATTCCTTTCCTTCGATTGTAATACATGTATATGAGGTTCAGATGATGAATGAAATATGAACGAAATTTAATAAAAATCTTAATCATTCTCTCGTACTTTTTATATTTGTTTGAATATTTATTGTTGCTTGTATCAACTCATCTTAAGTTATAAAACATCATTCGTGGTGAAGTAGCCTTAAGTTTCCCTCAGTAATACGGCAGTCCAAATAGGGTTGACCTCGTCCATGGACTGACAATAACATCGAGGAGGATTTATTATGAAACATCATTAATTTAGTGGTTATGCTCTCTCGATCGAGACGATAGTGCATGGACAAGACGACACTCTCCTTACCCTCTCAAAACGACGAGAGGGGATTTATGATTAAAAACCATAATTTGGTGGATTCAAATTTAAAAATAACTTAGTTATAATTCATTTAGTAAACATCATTAATTTGGTGGTTATACTCTTTCGATCGAGATGACAATACATGGACGAGAACGACACACTCTCAAAACGACGAGAGCGGACTTATGATTAAACACCATAATTTACTGGATTCAAATTTAAAAATCACATTAGTTATGGTTTATTTACTAAACATCATTAATTTGGGCTCTCTCGATCGAGACGACAGTGCATGGACGAGATGACACTCTCCATACACTCTCAAAACGATGAGAGGGGACTTATGATTAAGCACTATAATTTGATGGATTCAAATTTAAAAATCACATTAGTTGTGGTTCATTTACTAAACATCATTAGTTTGTTGGTTATGCTCTCTTGGCCGAGATGACAGTGCATGGACGAGACGACACTCTCCATACACTCTCAATAAAAGGGAACTTATGATTAAACACCATAATTTGGTGGATTCCAATTTAAAAATCACTTAGTTGTGGTTCATTTACTAAACATTATTAATTTGGTGGTTATGCTCTCTCGGCAAATACGACAGTGCATGAACGAGATGACACTCTCCATACACTCTCATAACGATGAGAGGGTGGACTTATGATCTAACACCATAATTTGGTGGATTCAAATTGTGATTCATGTTCATTAGACATCATTAAGTTGGTGAAAGTAGAGACAATACTTATATCAATTCAAATAATGCTATTAATAAAAAGGTCGATGCAAGCATAACATTGACAGAAATAAAAATTACATTCATTAACCAAAAATGAGATTACAGCTTTGCAAAGCTAAGAAAGGTCGACTGTCATTACAAAGAAGAAAAAATAAGAAAACTACGAGAGATTAAAGTTGTAGATTGCCGACGTCACCAGTCGGGGCCGACCAATCACCACCTGCCTGAGTTGCCCCATCAACCCCAACAATTGTGGTCTCGGCCCCATCATTATTGAGGCCCAAATCGATCGTGTTTTTTTTTGTCTCCGAGACTTCAAGGGGGTTGGTATCCACAGGGTCAGCAGGTCTCAATACTGGCTAAGGTAGTTTGGAGATGTGGGTCACCGAAATCAAGGCCTGAGAAGTCATTAGGGGATAAATTCACACTCTTAGTGTGTTTGATGATAGCCCATCGGCCAGCTGTCTTGATGCCTCTTTCCAAATACTCAAAAGCATAGTCTCTAAACTTTTCAGACTCCTTGAACTCGTCTATAGCTTGCGCTTTAGCCTTGTCCAAGATAGCCTCAATAGAAGCATTGATCTCGTCCTATTTGCTATCGTCCAAGGACTTCAGATCTTTTTCATGATCAGTCTTCAGATTTGAGACTTAGTGTGTGGGCTCTTACAAGGCCGTATTTTCATTCTGCAACTCATTTCTCAAATTGTTTTCCATGGTGACAGTGTCCCTCCCTTTTTGAATTAAGGGAAGATGCTTACTAATCCAATCTCCCATACGATGAATAGAGACTGGGTCGTGTAAAATAATGGGGAGACAAGGCAGTACGAGATATAAGTAAGGAAAAGACTACACTCAGAAAGTTTTCAAAAAGTACTTAAACAATCCTGTGAAGGGAAAATTTAGTCAAGAGTGGGATGTCCATTATCTGAAGGAAACGTTTGTCGACTTCAAAAATAAGAGAACCGATACCATCTATGTCCTATTTTCCATGGACAATGACGCTCTCATCAGTAATTTTTAACTGCAATAACCGAGCAGCCAGTCGTCATCAGACAAGATCGAAATGGCTTGAGTAGGACGATTTAGCTTTAGGGGACGAGTGGTTGTGGTGTTATCGGATTGACTTTTTCTTTTCTTCCCAGCATCATCAATTCGGCTAGGGCCACCAGTAATTAACTTTTTTATCTGAGCAGTAGGGGGTTCAGTTCTTTGTCCATGCTTGTTGGCAAGTTTGCTCAAGTTGGGTCCCATCGTGTTCCAAAGCTCGTCTGATATACCTTTGGGACGGCCTATATAAGATAAACCTCAGAGATTAATTATCAACAAATGTGAAGTATGAGACAACAGATAGCAAATCTAATTACTTACATAGCTCGGCAAGGGGGCTAACCCCCATACCTGTCTGACCTAAATAGTACGAAGTCATTGGATGCTGAAACTTCACAAGATGAACTTTATCACCTTGTGTACGAAGCTTTTTGACCTTTTCAAAGGCCCCAGGGTTCAAAATTGGATAGAGTTTGGCCGACGCAAAGACTTTGCCCCAATTCAGAGGGGTCCTGGCCTTAGAGGTCCCATGGGCTTGGTTAGGACCGAACTCCCAAGCCCCAGAGATAAAGAAGTAATGGGGTTTCCAATTTTGGATTGAAGTTTCAGTAACCAAAAATATCTTCTTCTCGGACTTACTAGCTATGAGGTGATAGTAACCAGGCCGAGTCTTGGGGGACGAAAGTGTGTAACAGGCAGGAAATATACTAACAAAAAGGTCAGGAAATATACTAACAAAAAGGTCAGTTTAATGGACTATCTTCCAAAGGATAATTGAGTAAAGGATAACTCCCCAGGCATTCAGAGAAAGCTGAGAGGGGGTAAGTTTTAGATAAGCCAGAATGGCTCGAATTGTAGGGTGAATGGGCAGGCAGAAGCCGAGCTTAAACATATGCTATAAGAAACAGACTTCACCCTCTTGATCGTGAAAGGCTCTCTCCTCCTTAATAGGATTTCTCATAGAAATATAAGATTCTATGCTCCATAGATGCCTCCGAACCAAGAGGTTGAATTATGATACAGTACTCTCATATTCATCAGCAACAGATGTATCAACCTCACTCTCCTCACTACTGCTTTTCGGAACCTCGAACTGAGAATTATTTGGATCACCACAAGGGAACCTTTGTGCAAACTTGGCTCTAGTTACAGTCGATAAAGGAATTACGTCTAGGGGATGAGGAATTGCCACATTAGTTTCAAGTATCTGAACAGAGTTAGATTGATTCAACGTCTCGATTCTTTTGTAAGATGAAACGCGAGAAGTAGCTTCATTATTATAAGACCTTAGGATGAACCACAAGCCATGGCTTTCTCGTACGAATCAACACTCTCGATCGATTGAGAGGTAGGCATAGGATCGTCAATTGACGAGGATGAATCAGACATTGGATCATAAGGTTCGATATCTTGGGGGTATATGATAGCTAGGGGAGGTGGATAAATTGGACGAATGGGAATGGCCTCACCCTTATAATTCTTGGCTTCCTCACACTCTATCCTCCTAATTTGTTCAAGGCACTTCTCTATGTGGCTAGAAAACTCCTCGACTAACTTATACAGCCGTCTTAACATCAAAGGACCAGACTCAACTTGGGTGAAAATTGGAACAGGAACAAACAACTCATAGATTTGACTTCAATTGACCAAAGATCAAACAGGAAGTTGAAACGTTTTCAAGCAATAACTTCAAGAATATATCCTTGAATTTGGTCGGAGAAGATGACCAGAGGTCACCGAAAAGTCCTAAAAGGTCAAAAAAAACCTTAAAGGCCCCTACAATCAAATCCTAGCCACTACCATCCACCTAAGAACACCATAAGAAAGGCCTAAATAAGGCCAAACACCCTCAAATTCTCGCCAAAAAATTCAGTACTCATCGAAAAAGCTACACACGGCCTAACTAAAAAAGTTAAATGAAAAGAAGAAGAAGAAGAAGAAGAAGAAGATGATGATGATGATGATGATAATAGTTACATGAAGAGTTAATTACGGGAGAAAGAAAGAGAAAGAGGCTACGCAGTTGCAGATAACTGGGAAAGCTAGAGAGAGAGGAATAGGCGAGAGATTTTGGGCGTAAAGAGTAGAGAGAGAAAGTTTGGAGTTTATATATCAAATAAATGATTAAGCACATTTTCCAATGTACATCATTATTTGAGCTGTGAATTCCAAAGCACTCAACCACCAAATCAATCTTGGGATAAACGTTACTCAACCAAAACTATGACACGTGTCACCCTCTTATGCCTCAAGTTATACCCAACCGACACGTCAGAAACGTCTCATCAGAAGACAAGGCAGACTCGTATCCCCCAGCCACCTCTTCACATAGATAACTGAGGGCTAGGGGTAATTGATATGACCAAGTATGACCTCGTTTGGCGATAAGAGCCTCTATCTCCAAGGATCGAGCTTCAATAAGGAACTCGCATATCGTTTCCAAGACTCATCCAGATCAGTGTTGACCTCGTACTCATAACCATGGCATCTAACAGGCTGAGACCTCAGGGAGGTATTTTATCAATAGGGTCATCTCTCATCCACTATCCCAATCAACGCCAAGAAAGGGCATGTTTCGTCCGCCTCGATCGAGACCATACTTCGCAGTTTTTAGCATGAAGTCAAGCACTGCATTAGTAACCTCATACTCGGCCAGGTAGAGACCTCTACAGACAACACTATATCATACAAACAGTAGAAGGTTCCAAGGTGGTGTGTCCCACGTGGGCAATTATGTTATAACCATATCATCCCTTCATGTGAGTGGATATTGCATCATCATTAGTTACATGTGCTGTGGACAATTGTCATCATCTTATTAGAAGCATTTATCATCACACCTACCGCATGCTTAGGGGTGCATTACCCCCCCCCCCCCAAGACACTATAAATACTTGTTTTCTACCTCTTGTAAAAGGGGGACATGTTGAAAACCCTACAAAAACTCTATCAAACTCATTGTAAGAGAGAGAAAGCTTGAGTGATTGCATATTCAGGCCATTAGAGCCTCATTTAGTGGATCACACACTACACAGTAGACGTAGGCCACAAATTGGCTGAACCACTTAATTCTGGTATTCAATTCCCATTTGCCTCATCTCATTCTCTTAATGTCATATTGCTTGTTTGCTACTATTGTTATACATGTTTGACCTCATTATCATTGTGACCTCGGGGTACCATTTTTTGCATCATCAAACCTCACCAGAAGCATTTAGTCTAATGCCCCGTACTGTTTGTGTTCTTAATTAGTCGATAGAAGGTCACGAGATCATGTATCGAACGACATATTTTGTCCATTGAGAGACATCCACTTGTCGTTCAAATGACCACGCCGACTTAATTTTCTTATAAATACATGCTTTCACAATCAGGTTTTTCTATGTCTTTTAACTCCATTTTTCTGTAGAACTGCTGCGAAATTAAGACTTCATTTTTTAGGTTTTAAACCTATTTTGATTCACCAAAACATCCTAAATCTATATGTGAATAGTTTCAAACCCTTATTACTCTTTATACAAATTCTTAGAGTACATCTTGTGAAGAAGAAAGGTTATATTCACTGCTGACCATTGGAGCTCTTGAGGGATCTTTTGCTGATGATAATAAATAGACTCCTGCAGGTATTCGTGTGTCAAATCAAGTTGTATTTCTCTGTATTTGTAAGTCGTGGTTTACATAATATAGTGAAATAAAAAGGTTTTGTCCCTTTGGGGATTTTTCTCAAATTTGTGTTTGTGATTGATTGTCTTGCATGCTAGATATATTTATTGCTTTCAATCATAATTAGATGCATGTTTAGAGTTTAACTAAAACTGGTGATTAAATTGGAACTTAATTAAATAATTTTATACATTGAATGGAAGCACAATCTCAAATGGTATCAGAGCCAACTACACAATTATACCGTGTAATTTTTCCACAAAATTCTTTTTTGAATATCAATTTCTTAAAAAAAAAATTGATTTTTGAAAAATCTTAAGTTCAATGGAAAACTCGTATAATCGGATGCCGACTTTTTACGGGAAACACTATGCATATTGGAACGACCTCATGAAATCTACTTTAAAGGCCATTAATGAGTGTGTCTGGTTGGTATGTGAAAGTGGATGGACTCCTCCCTCTATCACCATAGAAAACGTGACAAATCTTAAACCTATCTAGGACTGGACCGAGGATGAATTTAAATGGAGCACATATAACTCTCATGGTCTAAGTGCAATTTCTGGAGTCGTCTCACCCGACAAGTTCCGATGCATAATGACGTTTACCACGTCAAAGGAAATGGTATGTTCTTCAACTTACCCATGAAGGCATAAATGCAGTTTAAGAATATAAATTGCAAAATTTAACTACTCAATTTGAAACAATAACGATGATTGAATCTAAAAGTTTTAACAAATTTTATGCACGTTATCTGATAATGTCAATACTAGTTTCAATCTTGGTGAACATATTCCTGATGCACGAGTAGTTAAAAAGATTTTGAGATCATTTCCTAAGGATTTTATCCCCAAAGCCACTGTGTTAAATTCATTAGAAAATTTGAACTCGCTTAAATTATAAGAACTGGTAGGAGATTTACAGACATGAAATTGATGTGTTTTCTAAAGCGGTTAAATATAAAGATAAAAGGATAGCACTCAAAGCTCAGGATATAAAAAGTGAGGAGTTGATAGAAAGAGCGTAGGGTCGTCGTCTAAACATAGAGAGGAAGAAATGTAAGATTTTGAGTTAGACGATTTGGCACTGTTTGTAAAAAAAATCAAGAAATTTCTCGAATTGAAAAATAATGGCAATTTCAGAGATAAAAAGAATTTTAAAAAAATTAAATTTGGAAAGAAGTTTGATAAAGATAAAAAGGACACACCTAAGAGAGACAAAGAGTGGTGTTATGAGTGTGACGGTTGAGGTCATAAGGTTTTTGAGTGTCCAACTAGGTTTAAATGTCAAGGCAAAGTCAAAGCTACTTTAAATGCCTCCCTTAGTGACGACAGTGAGGTCGAGTCGGTGAGTTTTGGAGATAAATCACCGTATGAGTGCAACTTCACCGCATTCATGGATAGACATATGAGTAATTCTAAAGCACCTCGTGACGATGAAGATGTTACTTCACGAGGATGCCTCGATAGTGAAAATGATGAAAGTGAGGGGGATACTATAAGTAAGAGCGAGGGTGACCTACGATATGCTTACGCTGATTTATATGTCGAGTCTTTTAAAACCAAAAAGTGTAACAAAGGTTTAGCTCTTAGGATCATCGTGTTAGAAAAATATTTAGGAGAGACGAGAGAGAGAGAGAGAAAGAGAGAGAGAGAGAGAGAGAGAGAGAGTTTGTGTTGAGAGAGAAATAAAGTTTATATAGAAAGAGAAACTTTGTTTGGAGAGATAGAGAGACTGTTTGTAGAGAGAGTGTGGCTTTAAGAGATAGAAAGAGGACCTGAGTAAATAAGTGGATAGTCTTACAAGTGATCTTCTTGCATCCATGGAGGCTCAAAAGAAACTTAAAGCCCTTGTATACCAACTCACTCATGACCTTGAGAGAGATCGAGAGGTCAAGGTAAAAATTGAGGACAGATTTAGAAAGATAGGAAAGATTCTCCTCGACCCCGCTTTGGGGTTTGGTGAAAGGAGGGGAATAGGTTTTGTTGGTGCCTCCACGTATCATATCGCACCGGAACCGATTCCTGAGTATACAACGAATCCTTATGTCCCTCAACCAAAATCCTAAAGAAGGGTTCGGTCGAGAAAAACAAACCATGGTCGGCCTAAGACTGTGTACTTTTATACTTACTACAAGAAGAAAGTCCACCTGAGGGAGTATTGTTATAGTTTGGGTTGGACATGACGTATTTATGCTCCACCACGCCCCACTATTGATCTTACTAGTCTTAAAGAGCAGATTGAGTTTTTAGTCGCCATATCTAAGAGTTTGATGGAAGAATTCCAACGAATATCTTTATCGTCAGCAGATACTTCCAACAACCCAATTAGAACCATCAATAACAAGGGTAAACAAAAGGTTACCACTTCTTGGGTGCCTAAAAATGACGCAAAAGCCCTGGTTGTTCATTTTGCTCTTAAAGCCCATAATTCCTGATAGTGGTATTTTTACAGTGGATGCTCCAGGCACATGACACGTGACGTCTTATTTTGTACCTACCTAGAGGATCGTAAGGAAGGTAAAGTCACCTTTGGAGATGGGAGAAAGTCTAGCATAGTAGGACGGGGTATAGTAGAGATACTCAGATTTCCTAAGCTAGAGAATGTTTTGTACGTCAAAGGTTTGAAATCAAACCTTCTCAGCATTAGCCAGTTGTGCGACGCTGACTTTGCAGTAAACTTTTACCAGAACAAGTGTAATGTTTATGATCAAGCCGTAAACTTCTATTGAAAGGGGTGAGGACTGAAGATAATTATTATGGGATTGAAGCAAAGTCCTCATTTGTCTGCAACAGTGTCACGATCACTCCTATGGATTTATGGCATAAACATTTAGGTTATGTGAACTTTAGATATTTGGAGTGCTTAGATAAGAAGGACCTAGTACGTGGCTTATCGTCATTTAGAAATCTGACTTTCGTAGTTTATGGACCCTGTCAGTTAGGAAAAAAGTTCGTAGTCCCCATAGGAAGTTGAATTCCATTTTCACTTCGCACGTTCTTATGTTGATTCACATTGATCTTATGTGATGATCCTAAGATTTAGCACCACCAGATAAGGTGTTTTCAAGCTCAATATAGGAATAACAATGGTAGCACAGTTATATAAAGAGATAAAAGAATGAGATGAGGATAAGAGGAATCAACACCGGAATGTAAGTGGTTCAGCCAATTTGGCCTACGTCCACTGTGAGTGTGTGTGAGTAATATCACTGAATGAAGGCACTAATGGCCATGGATACAATCTCTCAAGCTTTCTCTCTCTACTGTAGATTTAGACAGAGTTTTAGCTAGGTTTGAATAATTGGGATCCTTTTGCGAGGTAGGGGATGATCCCTATATATAGTGCCTAGGGGGTGTAATGTACCCCCCATGCATGTAATGAGCATGTGCGTGGTAGACTCACCAATGTGGGTGTGCCATCTGTCACTGTCACCTGTAAGGAATGATGATGAAATATTCTCCCCATGTGTGGAGAATAATCTTGTTACAACTGATTTGTGCCCATGTGTCCTTATCCAAATGTCAACAGATGCTCGGCCGCCATATTAATGGATGACCTCGGCCTGAGAGAGGCCGAGCTGTAAAGGCTTGATGTCAGTTCAATTCGAGATGTGTCATAGGGAGCCTTGGCCTGATCTCAGCCGAGACATTATGCTGGGGTCAGCCCCAGCCGAGGTTGCACATGCAGCATGCTGACAATTACTAAGGCTTCTTGTCACCTCGGCCCAAGCCGAGGTTGGACTGGTTCCATGTTGAAGGTTACCAAGCCTCCTTGTCACCTCGGCCTACTCTCGGCCGAGGTTGCCATTCTCAGGTATATGAGGATGCTATTGATGCATGCGATGCGCGTAGTGTCCACTGAAAATGTAGGTGATAGTGTCGGCCTGGGCCGACCTCGGTCTGGCCGAGGGATGATATCGTGGGCCCATGGCTTATCTAGGGTCGATCAATATCTCGACCCAAGCCAAGGTTGGTGTCTCAAGGCCGAGGTTACACTTGGGGCAAATCAATCACCCCCATCCCTTAGTCATATGCGAGATCAAGTGGCTAGGGGATTACTACACCTCCGAGGCCTGTCCGTCCCAAGCTAATACTTGCATGACACCTGTCCATGCTAGAACGTACTCACTTGGCTGGCATGTGCTGTCAGCCGTCCTTTGGGGTTCCCAAGGCAATAATGGGCCTTGGGAAACGTGCCCATGTATTTAAGGGTTTGAACCCTTCCTTTTCTCTCTTCTTCACTTTATTCCTGCGCACAAACTGTTCTTGCGATTTCTCTCTCTCCAAAGCTTCTCTACTCAACGCTCTTCTGCCGAAGCCTTTCTCTGTTTTCTTGCGATTTTTCTTCATTTCATTCATCGATTCATTACCAGGTACTTCTTTCTTTCCATTTCCTTTGTTTCTGGTATTTGGTTTGCATTTTCCGGCGAAGTTTTAAGTTTTCCGGTGAGCTCCATTGTCTCAGGCGAACAGGGTTTGCTTTAAACTTCCAAATTTGATCTTTAAACTCCTTTATTTTGCAAGTCAATCGTGTTTGTAGTTTTATGAGTTTTTCCCAAGTTTAGGGTCGTCCTCTGATGCTCAGACCTTTATACCAGCTTCTTGAGGATTTCCCCTCTCTCAGAGAGAAGACCCTAGAAAATATTAGGCAAATAGAGAGAGCTCAAGAGGAAGCTCGTAGGTCACAAGAGTTTCCCATTAGACCCTTGTTTCCACCACCTCTGAGGGTTATATATCCTGACCCCCCGGAGAACTTCTATTATACAGGGGTGCCTGCTGATCCAACACCTATGTCTGAGTCTGAAGCTTCTACCTCAGACCCTATGTCAGTGGACTCCTTTCACGAAGCCATGGATTTCACGCCTCGGCCTGATCAGGCCCCTGATCAGGCCGAGGTATCCAGCCGAGCTTCATCCCATAATGGCTCCAGCACCTCAGCCTCTTCTTCATAGGTTGAAGTGCTTGAGCCGAGTGTGGCTGTGCCACCCATTCTTGATGCCATCCCCCTGTCGTCCGTCACAGGGGCAGAGTTCGCTCAGAGATTCCCTAGTAACCCATCTACATCTGCTCCGGGCGATGTTGAGCTTGATGATGATGAAGATGCTGAAAGCGATGATGACATCTCTCAGGCGGCCGAGTTTGATAGCACAGTCACTGAGGTGGATCTTCTGTGCTTCATATATTTATACTCCATTAGTCCATCCATCAAATTAAGGAGGCCTCTAAGGGAAGAGAGGGCCTATCACGGCCGAGATGGGGAAATCTGTTTATACGAGCAGATGTTTAAGTTAGGGTTTTGCCTACCCACTCATCCCATCATCAAATCCATTCTCTCTTACATCAACTTGGCCCCCTCACAGCTATCTCCCAATGCCTGGAGAGTCATCATAGGGGCCATTATTCTATGGAGGGCAGTCCACCACTCTGACCTCCCAGTTCAGGTCTTTGTTGGTTGTTATGTCCCAACCTCGGCCAAAAACCATCCGAGCTACTATCATTTTGTGGCTCGGAGGCCTGAGAAGAAAATGCTCCAGGTGACTCAGACCTCAAATCATAACTGGAAGCCCCGCTATTTTTTTGCCTCAGGGCCATGGGAATTTGGCCCATGCGTCCCTTCTTCCACACTTGAGCCGAGGATACCCCTCAAATGGGGCAAGGTATCCATGTCTGCCAGGGCCGATCCTGGTTTAAGTCTCCAAAATATGTAGAAGGTGAAGGCCCTGCAAGACCAAGGGGCACATGGTCTGTTTGTTAAGTTCGAACACTTGCTGACCCCCCAGTATCTCTCGGGGATGAGCCTGGGTGGAAGTCCCCTTGTTGACTTTGGTAAGAATTTTTATTTCAAGTCTAACCTCTAAACTCATTCATATCTGATTTCTAACCCATATCTATTAACTTTTGCAGAGCGACCAGAAGACATCTCGGATGAACTGTGGGAGATGGTTGCTCTGGGCTTGGCGAGGCTTGCCAAAAAGGCTGGTCTGAATGCTCCTCCCCCAGCTCCCTCTACATCCAAATCCCAGGCCTCAAAGAAGAGGTCCCCAGAGGCCCATGCCTCTGAGGATCAAAGGCCGACCGTGAGGCAAAAGAAGGCCTCAAATGCTGCACTTCCAATTTCTTCAGTCGACATCCTGACGGCTCGTCTGGATCAGCTGAAATTAACTGATAGTGTGGTCGGCAACAACAGGCAGGCCATGGACGCACTCGCCTCTGTAATGACCAAGGCCGACAAGCATTTCTATAGAGGTATGGACACCTCCTTGCTGGTTGAGTTCGGCCTTCACAGATCCGTCCAGGTATGATTTGTTCCTTTGTCAAAATTTTATAAGTACAACATCTGACTTTTCTCTCGCTTAACCTCTTCATTAAATGTGCAGGGAGTGACTGCCATATATCAGCTATCGAACTGGGCTATAAGGAAATTGCCCCTTATTCAGAAGGGGCAAGAGGCCGAGAAGGTTGAGAGTGCCCTGAATGCTGAGGTAAGTCAGAGCTGCAGAACTCTGAAAATAAGGACAAGGGGTTGGAAAAATACATCTTTCTGCTCGTCAAAGATCACGCAAAAGCTCTGAAGGCCAAAGATGACGTGCTGCAACAGAAGGTCAGCTCGGCTGTCAAAGCTGCCCTTGAAGATGCCACACCCAAAATAATTTCTGACTACAAAGGCTCAGACGAGTTTATGGGTTTTGGCTTTGAATATCTTGAAAGAGGTATCAAGGCCACTACCAAATGGGCTGAAGTCAGAGAGAAGGAGGTCGGCACCTTAAAGGCCTCTGACTTTGTAGGTCTCGGCTTTGCTGGCCCTCAATTTGCTCAAGCGCTTCAAGAGGTGGAGGAGGAGGCTGCTGCTCCAGCCAAGACTGCAACTCTGGGAGGGACCAAGCTCAGAGGGACAGACCATGCTGATGATGTGGCCGAGGTGACCAATGCTGATCAAGTCAACCCAGCCGAGACTGTTAATGTTCCCCCCTCAGACCTTTAGTCTTTTTTTTTTTAACTTGTAACAAAAATTTGCATTTTATAACTTGTAACACCTCGGTATTTTGTAAGGAATATTTGTAATGAATATTTGTAATCAATGCCTCTGAATGCCATATGATCTCTTCCTGCTACTGAATGTCAATCTCTTCTATTATTTTGTTGCAGTGTTCTTGTTTATACTCAATAATTCTAGCCTCAGGTCTCTTCACCACTGAATTGTAATTACGCTCTGAGGTCATCACCGAAGACGTTAGCCTCACACTTTCACCAAGTTAATGATGTTAAGGGTCTGAGGTCATTTGTTAAGGTGTCTGAGCTCAGACCTCGTCACCACCGAGTGATGTTATGAAGGTCTGAGGTCATCACCTAAGACGTTATCCTCAATTTCACCAAATTAATGATGTTAAGGGCCTGAGATCATCTGTTAAGGTGTCTGAGCTCAGACCTCGTCACCACCGAGTGATGTTATGAAGGTCTGAGGTCGTCACCTAAGACGTTATCCTCAATTTCACCAAATTAATGATGTTAAGGGCCTGAGGTCATCTGTTAAGGTGTCTGAGCTCAGACCTCATCACCACCGAGTGATGTTATGAAGGTCTGAGGTCGTCACCTAAGACGTTAGCCTCATAATAAATTTCACCAAATTAATGATGTTAAGGGTCTGAGGTCATCTGCTAAGGTGTCTGAGCTCAGACCTCGTCACCACCGAGTGATGTTATGAGGGTCTGAGGTCATCACCTAAGACGTTAACCTCATAATAAATTTCACCAAATTAATGATGTTAAGGGCCTGAGGTCATCTGCTAAGGTGTCTGAGCTCAGACCTCGTCACCACCGAGTGATGTTATGAGGGTCTGAGGTCATCACCTAAGATGTTATCCTCAATTCACCAAGTTAATGATGTTAAGAGTCTGAGGTCATCTGTTAAGGTGTCTGAGCTCAGACCTCTTCACCACCGAGTGATGTTATGAGGGTCTGAGGTCATCACCTAAGACGTTAGCCTCATAATAAATTTCACCAAATTAATGATGTTAAGGGTCTGAGGTCATCTGCTAAGGTGTCTGAGCTCAGACCTCGTCACCACCGAGTGATGTTATGAGGATCTGAGGTCATCACCTAAGATGTTATCCCCATAATAAATTTTTGGTCTAAAGAACGAAGCAAGAACTGATATGGAAACTGATCTTTATTAATAACCTCTTCTCAGTAAGACAGTACATTTACATAAAATTATATGCAACATCCTATGTAATATCTCTTAAGATGGTCAGCATTCCATGGGTTAGTGAAAGGTTCTCCTTTTAGGTTTTCTAGCCTGTAAGTGCCAGGCATAACCTCTTCCGTTACTTTGTAGGGGCCATGCCAGTTTGGGTGTAGCTTGTTTGCCTTCTGTAGGGTCTTCTTTAGCACTAGGTCTCCCACTGTAATGGGTCTTCACTTCACCCTCTGGTTATAGAATTTCGCTGCCTTCTGCTGGTAGGCTGCTTTTCTGACCTCTGTGTCTTCCCTTCTTTCTTCGATAAGATCCAGGTCTAGCCTCCTCTTTTCCCCATTGTTGTCAGGATCGTAGGTCTGAATCCGATGAGTTGGCAGTCCTACTTCCGTTGGTATGACGGCCTCTGAGCCATGTGCCAGCATGAATGGGGCTTCTCCTGTTGGTGTCCTTGTCGTGGTTCTGTAGGCCCATAACACTGCGTAGACCTCTTTTGTCCATCTCCCCTTCGCATCTTCTAACCTCTTCTTGATTCCGTCCAAGATTGTTCTGTTTGTGACCTCGGTCTGGCCGTTTGCCTGAGGTCGACCAGGAGATGAGAAGAATTGCTTAATCCCCACTCTTAGGCAATACTTTTCTAAGGAGGAGTTCTTAAACTCGGTCCCATTATCTGAGATGAGAGTGTTTGGGAGGCCATATCTGCATATGATGTTCTTCCAAATGAACTGGAAGGTCTTATGCTCTGTAATTGTTATCATCGGTTCTGTCTCCACCCACTTTGAAAAGTAGTCAATGGAAACTATCAAGAACCTATAGTTGTTGACAGCTCTTGGCAAAGGTCCTACTAAGTCAATTCCCCACACCGCAAATGGCCATGGAGAAGAAATTGACATCATAGGCTGATGGGGTTGATGAGGGATAGTGGCGAACCTTTGACATTTGTCTCACCTCTTCACATAGTCTGCAGCGTCCTTAGACAAGGTAGGACACCAGTATCCCTGAGTGATAATCCTCTTGGCTAAGGGACTTCCCCCTATGTGGCTAGAACAAGAACCCTCATGAACCTCCTGTAAGACCTGGGGTACTTCGATGGGATGCACACATCTGAGGAGAGGCAATAGAAACCCTTTTTTGTATAAGACATCTCCTACTATTGAGAACTTGGCATCCCTGTACCTCAGCTTTCTCCTTTCCATCTTGGACTCAGGTAGCTCTCCGTTTCTTAGTTATCTGACGAGCGGGTCGATCCATGAGTCTCCCAGGTTCACATAGTGACAAAGGCTACATACCTCGTCCTCCTCGATGCTTGCTTTTCCTAAGACCTCGATTGGAATGGTCCTTCCCAAATCTGTCTTCATTGTCGAGGCCAGCCTTGCCAATACATCAGCGTGGTTGTTTCTCAGCCGAGGCACTCTCTTCAGCTTTGCTTCTTCAAAATACTCTAACAACCTTCTTACCTTTTTTAAGTACTTGGACATCCTTTCGTCTTTGGCCTCGTATACCCCAACACTTGATTAACAACCAACCTTGAGTCGCTATGGAGTAGGAGTCGCTTTACTCGAAGAGTTATTGCCAATAAGAGACCTGCTATCATGGCCTCATACTCGGACTCGTTGTTCGAGGCCTGGAAGTTGAATCTCAAGGCGTATTCAGTATTGGCGCCATCTGGAGCCGAGAGTATTAGCCCCGCGCCGCTTCCACTGTCACAGGAAGAGCCATCAACGAAGAGGCTCCATACGTTTGCATCTGATGAGAAGACCCCTTCTCTCATAACCCCCTTCTTGAAGAGGTATCGATCCTCTTCGTTCTCTTCTACTCTGCTCCGGGTTTTACCTGGGACGACCTCTTCTCAGCCTCGAAAGACGCTTGGTGCAGTCTCTTCCGAATCTCGAAAGACACTACGGTTCGTCTCTTTGCCGTCATTTAAGCCTTTCTCTGTCTCGGCCTCTTCCAAACTTCTATCAGCCTCTTCCCAAGTGAACTCTGCGATAAAGTCTGCGAGTGCCTGCCCCTTGATGTCTGTCCTCGGCTGGTAGGTAAGATCATACTCTCCCAGTTCGATGGCCCAGGTCATCAATCTTTGGGACTTCTCAGGCTTGTGCAGAACCTGCCTTAGTGGGGACTCAGTGAGGACTATCATGGAGTGAGCTTGGAAGTAAGGTTTCATCTTCCTTGAGGCATATATCAGGGCATAAGCCAACTTCTCCATTCGGGGATAATTTTGTTCAGACCTTTGAAGGGCCTTATTGTTGAAGTACACAGGCCTCTGGACCCCATCCTCTTCTCGTATGATGGCCGCGCTGATGGATGATTCAGAGACTGCCAAATACACAAACAACCTTTCCCCCGTGATGGGCCGAGACAGCAATAAGGGAGACCCTAAGTAGGACTTGAGTTGGTTGAAAGCTTTTTCATACTCTTCGTCCCATTGGAAGGCCTTTCTTAGAACTTTAAAGAATGGAAGACACTTATCCGTTGCCCTAGAAACAAACCTGTTAAGGGTAGCCACTCTTTCCGTGAGTCTCTGGACATCCTTGATACACCTAGGAGTCTTCATGTCGAGCAATGCCTTAATTTTCTCAGGGTTCGCTTCAATTCCCCTCTGATTGATGATGAACCCCAGGAACTTCCCGGCTCCTACCCCGAAGACACACTTCGCTGGGTTGAGCTTCATTCTGTACGAGTCCATGACATCGAAGGTCTTCTCAAGGTCCGCTACGTGAGTGCAGGCTTTCAGGCTCTTCATTAGCATATCATCCACATATACCTCCATGGTCTTACCTATTTTCTCTTCGAACATCTTATTGACAAGACGTTGATACGTTGCCCCCGCATTTTTCAGACCAAAGGGCATCACCTTGTAGCAGTACGTCCCTTTGTCAGTAATGAAGGTTGTCTTCTCAGAGTCTTCAGCATCCATGAAGATTTGGTTGTAGCCTGAATAAGCGTCCATGAAGCTCATGAGCTCATGCCCTGTCATTACGTCCACCATCTGGTCTATCCTAGGTAAGGGATAGATGTCTTTCGGGCAAGACCTGTTCAGGTCAGTGAAATTTACACACATTCGCCACTTTCCATCGGCCTTAGGCACGATGACTGCATTTGAGAGCCACTCCGGGTAGGTGACCTGTCTTATGAACTCAGCCTCTTCCAACTTTTTCACCTCTTCCCGGATGACGTCGTACTTCTCCCTGGAGTAGACTCTTCATTTTTGCTTGATTGTCTTGGCATCTCTGTCCACGTTGAGCTTGTGGCTCATGACCTCAGGGTCGATGCCAGGCATGTCTGCGTGACTCCATGCAAAGACACTCTGTATCCTCCTGAGGAAGTTTATCAGCTCTTCCTTGATGCCTGGATCTAGGGCCTTACCAACCTGGACGGTTTTTTCCGGCTCGCCCTCATTGAGGACGATGGATTCTACCTCTTCCGCGGACTCACCCTTCTTCAATTTTGTTTCGTCTCTTGGGTCAAGAGTGTCAATGCTGTAAGTGGTGGTTGCTCTCTTATGGGCCTCTCTCTCTTCGGCCAAGTTGAAGTAACACTCCCGTGCCGTGGTCTGGTCCCCTTGCACTTCCCCTACTCCATAAGGAGTCGGTAATTTTAGCATCTGATGGACCGTCGATGGCACGGCTTCAAACTCTTTGAGGGCCACCCTTCCTACAATGAGGTTGTAGGCTGAGAAAACGTTTTCGTCCATGACGAAAAAGTTTATCTTCTTGGTCATCCTCTTAGGCCACTCATCCCCCATCCGTACATCCATTTCATACATGCCCAAGGGGTGCACCTTTTCACCACTGGAGCCTATCAATGGGTGATGGTAGGGCACCAGCCTTTCCCTGCTAAGACCCAAGCTCGTGAAACAAGGCCAGAACATCACGTCTGCTGAGCTTCCCCCGTCTATGAGGATCCTTCCTACCTCGCACCCATGCACCCTTGTTGTTATGACCAAAGGATCATCATGAGGGGCTAAGATACCCTTGAAGTCGAGTCTGGAGAACCCCACCACGAGGGTGTCCATGTCTACCTTCTTCCTCTTCTGCACGGCATCGGAAGATGTTAAATTCACAGCCTCAGGCTTGGCCACTGACCTGGCCTCTGATACATGAGCCCTCCTATCGGCTACCTCAGAGCCACCTCCTGTAAATCCCCCACAAATGGTGCTAACACCAAAGGAGATCGTACCGACCCTCTTCACCGGGGTGTTGTCATCCTTTGGCGGAAGATCCGGGTCGTCTTCATCATCTCCCTCTGAATCATCGTCCCTTTTGGCCGGGACATCGCCACGGCATCTGTCATTTCTTCTTTTCTTAGGGTCTTCTCTTCCACCCTTTGGAGCCTTGCCATCCACATACTTCCTCAGCTTTCCAGATTTCAGCATCTTCTCAATCTCATCCTTTAAAGCGAAGCATCTATCTGTGACATGGCCATGATCCTGATGGAATTCACACCATAGGTTTTTGTTCCTCTTATGTGGCGGGGCCTTCAGTTTCTCAGGCCACCTCAGAGTCCGATCAGTCTTAATCTCATTTAGTATGTGCTCACAGCTCACGGTCAGAGGAGTGTAATGAGCAAAATTTTCATCATCTGACCTCTTCTTCCCCTCTTTCTTGCTTTGGGACCTCCCAGTACCACCGCGGTTCTCCTCCTCATATTTGGCTACCATCGCCTCTTTCGCATTCATCACTTTCCCTGCGGTTGCCAGCAGCTCCGCCATGGACCTAGGGGGGTCTTCCGCCAGTTTCCACAATAGCTTCCCCTTCTAGAGGCCTTCTATCAGGGCGGTCATGGCTATGCTCTCTTCATAATCTTCCACCTCCAATTTCTCTTTGTTGAATCTTGCTATGTAGTCTCTTAGTCTCTCACCGTTGGCCTGTTTGACATACAGTAGGTGGGTAGTTTCTTTTGGGGTCTTACCCCAAAGCAGAAGTTGTGGATGAACTGCTCAGCTAGGCCTTTGAAGTTCTTAATTGAGTTCTTCGGAAGGGAGGTAAACCAACTATGAGCTGCCCTTGTCAATGTCCATGAGAAGGCCCTACACTTCATCTCATCAGGTATCGAGTAAATGTCTGTTGCCGACTGATACATCTCGATATGGTGCACAGGGTTAGTGCTGCCATCATACTTGGGAGTCACTGTAGGAGGCTTGAACTTGGCTTGGGTTGGAAACCCCACTATCCTAGCCACAAATGGGGAGCCCTCTGAGTAACCCATCTCCAATGGGTCCCTGCTTTTAATGAGGTCTCCTATCTTCTCCTCAAGGCGTTGGATAGAATCATTCCAGGGTCTTCTGTCATCAACTTGGCCGAGGATATCCCCTGCCACCTCCCTGCGATGGGCAGAGGGTTCCCCAGCCACAACACGTTAACTGTTGACCTCTTCCTGTTCCCTAGCTCTTCCTCCACAGGGTCGGCCTTGGTCTGGCCGACCTTGCCTACCCCCTCTCTGAGAACCTGCTGCGCTCCTCGACCTTGATAGCATGTGTCTTAGGTCATTCACTGGGCCCAGCCTCTCGAAGGTCGACCCTCTACTCAACCTGTCAAAGGCCGACCCTCTTTGTTGGGCCTCATCTCTTCTTCGGTCGACACATACTTGACTCTGTCTAAGAGGTCGTATAGTGTCATTTGACACCTCATACGGATCCTAGCAGTCTTCTGGGGCTTCTTCAGCTTCTAGGTCATCATACATATCCTTTGGGCAAGGGTTTCCCTGCCTCCCTAGGCACAAGCGCCTAGGGTCAGCAACGTCCCTCCTTCGCTGGGGTGCAGGCTGGTCCTTCATTGGCGCCTGGGGTGGTCCCCTGGGGTCAGGATGGGGCTGAACTGCCGTCGGAGTGATCATGTCCGGTGAGACTCCAGGTGGCCTCATCATCATGGTTTGACTGAGCTGGGCAAATTGCTCCTTCATGGCTTGTTGTGTTGCAGCTAAAGATTTCAAGGCTGCTGCTACCTCCGCCATTTCGGACTGGGGAGGAGCCTGACTGGAACTAGCCCCTCCACCCCCGGGCGGCAGAAGAGGTGGTGGTAAGTCTGGTGCCATATGTTAACACTAGAGCTTGAGTAGCAAGCGAGCTTAATACCTTAAAGGACCTCTTTCAATGGTGAAATAGCTCCACGCAAGGGGTGGTTCCTGGTTCACCACCAGAGTCTCCGGTGAGGTTAAGCAGAAAAAGAGGAAGAGATAGCTTCTCGATTCCCACAGACGGCGCCAAAATGATGATGCTAAGATTTAGCACCACCAGATAAGGTGTTTTCAAGCTTAATATAGGAATAACAATGGCAGCACAGTTATATAAAGAGATAAAAGAATGAGATGAGGATAAGAGGAATCAACACCGGAATGTAAGTGGTTCAGCCAATTTGGCCTGCGTCCACTTTGAGTGTGTGTGAGTAATATCACTGAATGAAGGCACTAATGGCCATGGATACAATCTCTCAAGCTTTCTCTCTCTACTGTAGATTTAGACAGAGTTTTAGCTAGGGTTGAATAATTGGGATCCTTTTGCAAGGTAGGGGATGATCCCTATATATAGTGCCTAGGGGGTGTAATGTACCCCCCATGCATGTAATAAGCATGTGTGTGGTAGCCTCACCAATGTGGGTGTGCCATCTGTCACTGTCACCTGTAAGGAATGATGATGAAATATTCTCCCCATGTGTGGAGAATAATCTAGTTGCAACTGATTTGTGCCCATGTGTCCTTATCCAAATGTCAACAGATGCTCGGCCGTCATATTGGTGGATGACCTCGGCCTGAGAGAGGCCGAGCTGTAAAGGCTTAATGTCAGTTCAATCCAAGATGTGTCATAGGGAGCCTCAGCCTGATCTCAGCCGAGACATTATGCTGGGGTCGGCCCCAACCGAGGTTGGACATGCAGCATGCTGACGATGACTAAGGCTTCTTGTCACCTCGGCCCAAGCCGAGGTTGGACTGGTTCCATGTTGAAGGTTACCAAGCCTCCTTGTCACGTCGGCCTACTCTCGACCGAGGTTGCCATACCCAGGTATATGAGGATGCTGTTGATGCCTGCGATGCGCTAGTGTCCACTGAAAATGTAGGTGATAGTGTCGACCTGGGCCGACCTCGGTCTGACCGAGGGATGATATCGTGGGCCCATGGCTTATCTAGGGTCGATCAATATCTCGGCCCAAGCTAAGGTTGGTGTCTCAAGGCCGAGGTTGGTGTCTCAAGGCCGAGGTTACACTTGGGGCATATCATTATGCTTCCTACTCGCATTGAGAGTCTAGGTGGGAAGAGTTATATCCTCGTGATCGTAGATGATTTCTCTCGTTATTCCATAGTGAGTTTTCTGAGAGAGAAATCCGATGTTGTTGAGTTTCTTACGACCAAGTGTTGTATCCTATAAAACCCACACGGTGTCACTATTAATAGAATGTGGAGTGAAAATGGCACTAAATTTAAGGAAGCAAAGGTGTACCTTTACTTTGATATCCTCGGGATCAAACATAATTTTTTGGCCATGAAGACCCCTCAGAAAAATGGGATTATTAAGAGGAAGAATTGGACGATTCAGGAGATGGCTAGATTTATGCTTCTAGGTCGTAGAGTTGCTAGGAGATTTTGGGCAGAGGCAACTGCATGTCATACAGTGAATAGGGTTTACCTTTGTTCACACACACTTCTAACGCCTTATGAATTATGGACTGAAAAGATGCCCAGCCTTTCATATTTTTGTGTTTTGGGGAGTAAATGCTACATCCCACGAGATAAAGATCAATCAGGAAAGTTTAACTCATAGAGCGATGAGGGAATTTTGTTAGGTTATACATCAACAAGTAGAAATATTGGGTTTTTAACCTGAGTAGCTCTAAGGTTATGTAGTTATTAAACGTCACCGTGAAAGATGATAAACCACCAATGTTTGTTGATCCAAACCTTTTTTGTGAGGATGACGTATTGCCTAGTGACGACCCTTTAGTCCCTCACACACCCAGGGTGGACCTTACTCCTGTCTTAGGGGACACACCTACTTGGGTTCATAAGATCCATGACCCGTCAGCTATTCTAGGAGATCCCACCTTAGGGATCAAGCCCCGTGCTCATCTAGAGAACGCTGTTAGCTTCCTGTGCTATATGTCCCAAGTCGATCCCAAGAATCATACAAAATCACTCAAATATGAACACTAGATATCGGATGTGCAGGAAGAGTTGCTTTAGTGAGACGAACGTGATTGGTACTAAGTGGATCTTCAAGAATAAGATGGATAAGAATCGTACCATTATCCGAAATAAGTCTAGGTTGGTCGCTCAGGGATATACACAGATTGAGGGTGTAGACTTTGAGGAGATATTTGCTCCTGTTACGAGGCTTGAGTCCATCCGTGTACTACTCATCATCGCATGTCATCTGCGCTTCAAGTTATACAAGATGGATGTCAAGAGAAACTTTCTAAATGGCATTCTACAGGAGGAGGTTTACGTGGAACAATTAAAAGGGTTTGAAGACCTTAAGCACCCAGGACGCATCTATTATCTGAGAAAATACCTGTATGGTTTTAAGTAAGAACCTCGTGCTTGGTACGAGAGGCTTACTTCCAATATCTTAGCTCGTGGCTTCAAGAGAGTGGAAGTTAATAAAATGTTTCTTATTAGGAGAGGAGACGGTGTTATTTTAATTTCCCAGGTCTATGTGGACAACATAGTCTTTGGATCCACGTGATCTCGATATGCTCAGGACTTTGAGGAGGATATGAAGAGTGAGTTTAAGATGAGCACGGTTTGTGAGCTTACATTCTTCCTTCATCTTCAGGTTCGTCATCTAGAGGATGGGATGTTCATCTCCCAATCCAAGTATGTAAGATACCTAGTGAAGAATTTTAGTTTAGACTCCTCTAAGAACGCACGTACCCCAATGAGTACCTTAACTAAGCTTAGCAAGTACACTTTAGGTAAGAATGTATATCCTACCTTGTATCGGAGTATGATAGGCAGTCTTTTCTATTTGACTTCCAATCGTCCCGATATCGCCTTTAGTGTTGGAGTTTGTGCACGATATCAAGTGTCCCCAAAAGAGTCGCACTTACTCTCTCTTAAACGTATTATCAAATATGTGAGTGGGACTCTCTCATGCGGAATTTGGTATTCCTTTGATACCGGTAACCGTTTATCTGCCTATTCGGACGCCGATTGGGCCAGGGGTGTAGATGGATGTAGGACCACTTCTAGTAGGTGTTTCTATTTTGGTCTTGTTCTTGTCTTTTAGTTGATAAAGAAGCAAAACTCCATATCTTTATCCACTACTGAGGCTAAGTATATAGCCGCTGGTAATTATTTCACGCAACACTTGTGGATGAAGCAGATGCTGGAGGATTATGGGATTTCACAAGACACCATGACTATTTCCTGTGATAACTCGAGCGCGATACACATATCCCGCAATCCAGTCCAGCATCCGCACTCAAAGCCCATTAGGATACGCAAGCACTTTATCCAAGAGTTAGTAGAAGAGAAGGTCATATCCTTGAGTTTTGTGTCCACTGAACTCCAATTAGTCGATATTTTCATGAAGCCTTTAGACGCCCTTAGATTTGAGAGTCTTATGAAGTCTTTAGGAATTTGCATAGTTGACTGAGGGGTGGTTACCATGTCTAGTATAGGATATATTTTTCATGTTCATATCATATGGTTCCCATTGCTAGGCTGTATCATTTGTACCATTTTTAATAATATATTTTTCTTTTCATAAAATTTTTGAAAAATGCGAAAAGATTTTTGGTTATTTTAGAAAAGGGAAAATTTTCAAAAATATTTTCGATTTTTCAAGAAAAATGAAAAAGACAAAAGGATTTTTTTATAATTTTTTTTAAAAACATAACAAGGCTTTTGTATTTTATTTACACCTTTTATGGATAGACATTTAGGATAGACAAAGTCACAACATCATTTACATATTACACGTGACTGTTTGATAGTGATTTGAGATGCTACACCATTTCATCCTTGTGCTTTATAGTGTTGTGGAGTCATTGAGATGCGATTTGTGATATATTTCTATATGTTTGGCTCCTTATCTCCTTTAATACACATATGCACATATTTATTTTGAATGTTTCTCTTGTCTATCACATGTTGGTTTAGTGTTTTCATCTCAATTCTGCCCATAAAAAGAACCAAATGTGATAAAAACGGGAATAATAAAAGTAGTGCACGTAAAAACTATTGCCTTGAGGAACTTGTATAAAATTTAAAAAAAAGATGAGTGCACAATATCGGGTTGTGAGAGACCAATAATCTCGTCTCAAAAATCCACTATTGATAATGGCCTAAAAAAGTGGGGCATTAATAAAAGTAGCCAAGGCCAGGCCTAAAAAAAAGTGTGGCATTGATAAAAGTAGCCAAGGACAAAAATAGTTTAGGGAATATTAAATTATGACATGTTCTTTAATATTTCCATGTATGGGTTTGGGGGGATATTAAATCATATGTCGTTAGATTTTATTTTGGGTCGTATAATTCAATTTTTTTTATGTATGTACCGGCTTAGACATAGTGGGTGATTTATAAGTACATGATTTTATAAATGTTCGAATAGAATCTAGGCATTTTTTAGCTTCCTTGATCACCGTTAGTATTCCATATATCAATACATTTGGCGCGTCCTTACTCGATCACCCATGACATACACAAGCCGAATCCGAAGCATCAAGCATCATCAACATGCACGCATCATCTTCAAAACGTGTGTCGTGCATCAACACCATGCAACGTGCAACATTCGTCTTCATCAGTCCCACTAACTCTTGTACACTAAATGAATAATGTTTTATTTGGAGTTTTTAATGTTTACATAGTTATTTAGAAATTTTTATAAAATATTTTTATCAAAATAAGTCGGATTTTCTAAGACAACATTATTTTTTATAGATCTAAATGCGTACTTAGAAACATACTTGTTGCCGCTCTAGTTGTTCAAACGACCTGTTCAAGCGACATCATATGTCGCAAGATAGGTCGCGAGAACCTCGCCTGAAGCATTTCATCTAAGAACCCCCTATTATTTGTGGTTTTAATTGGTCGTTAGAAGGTCACGAGATCAAGTATCGAATCACATCTTTTGTCATTCAATCTACATCCACTTGTCATTCCAATGACCGCGCCAACTTAATTTTCTTATAAATACCTGCTTTCACAATAAGGTTTTTCCAAGTCTTTCGACTCTATTTTTCTTCATACCTTCTACAAAATTAAGACTTCATCTTTTAGGTTTTAAACCTCTTTTGATTCATCAAAACATCCCAAATCTATATGTGAATCATTTCAAACCCTTATTACTCTTTATACACATTCTTAGAGTAAATCTTGTGAAGAAGAAAGATTGTTTTCACTGCTGACCATTGGATCTCTTAAGGGATCTCTTGTCAACGACAACGAACCGACGCCTACGGGTATTTGTGAGTCAAATCAAGTTGTATTCATAAGTCATGGTTTACATAATATAATGAAATAAAAAGGTTTTTCCCCTTTGGGGATTTTCCCACAAATCTGTGTTTGTGATTGATTGTCTTGCATGATAGATATATTTATTGCTTTCAATCACGATTAGATGCAGGTTTAGTGTTTAACTAAAACTGGTGATTAAATTGGAATTTAATTAAATAAGTTTATGCATTGAACGGGAGAGCACTCTCAAATTGGTATCAGAGTCAATTACACAATTATACCATGTAATTTTTTGACGAAATTCTTTTTTAATATCAATTTCTTAAAAAAAATTGTTTTTTTGAAAAAGCTTAAGTTCAATGGAAAACTTGTATAATCGGATGCCAGTTTTTGACGGGACAAACTATGCATATTAGAAAGCCCGCATGAAATCTACTTTAAAATCCATTGATGAGCGTGTTTAGTTGGTATGTGAAAAAGGGTGGACTCCTCCCATTGTCACCGTAGAAAACATGACAAATTTCTCATAGTCATTGTCAAATTTCTTATCTTCTTTACATAATCGCTAGTATAAATCAAAACACATTCCTAATATTCATTGTCAAATCTAGACTCTTCTAACTCCAGAACCTCTAAAACTTAGGTTCTAGTACCAAAAGATGATGTACCCACAATCTATTTACTTATAATTAAGTTTGAAAGTCAAAGTGAGTCGAAACGTAATTAAATTAACCAAACCCTAAACACGAGTCTTAATTATAGATTCATCAACGTAAATCAATAAAAACTAACAACGTTTCACAATATTAAAGTACTTATGATTATACAAACTTGCTTGAAAGATAAGTTGACTTAATTACATTATTTACATTTGAACAAAGTCATTATTTACCCATTCCGTACTAACCCAATCTGACCTCCTAGATTTGGCAGTGACATCATCATTCCTAAAAAACATAAACATAGGAACCGTGAGCAAAATAGCTCAGTGAATGCATCACTACTACACAATTGCATAACATTAAATGCAATAAATCATATCCATATAATAATGTATAAAATTATCCCGTCCATTCATAATGAATAACCCTTTGTCTACATAAAAATATTAATATGATACTTATGATTTTAATTCAGTACTAATTTACTTGGATTGACAGGTTTACGGTCTAATCCATCAAGAATAACTCCTCCACCCGAGGGAAACGCAAACATATAGTTGAGAAATCAAGGTGAGTATACTCACTAGAAAGATGTATATTGGCATTGTTATAGATATGATCAGGACATTAAGACTATGAAATTGTTCATTTTGATTTATCAAAATGGGAGGTTACTCCCCAACCCGGAATGGGGGAATATTGTCTATTACAGATAAAGGGTTAATCCTCGACCAGGAATTAGGGAGAATTGTATATTGTCTATTAAATGCTAAGGGAGAATTGTATATTGTCTATTAAATGCTAAGGAATCAGGGAGACTTCTATATTATCTATTAAATGCTAAGGGAGAATTGTATATCGCATATTGATCTGTAATTGTATATCGCATATTTAGAATTAGGGAGAATTCTAAATATGCTAAGACCCTCAAACAGATGGGCAGACAGAAAGAGTCAACCAAATGTTAGAGGACATGCTAAGAATATGTGTGCTTGATTTCAAAGGAGGCTAGGAACAATACCTTCCCTTGATCGAATTTCCTTATAATAATTCGTACCAATTCACTATCGGAATGGCACCCTATGAAGCATTGTATGGACGACCATGTAGATCACCTACTTGTTGGTTGGAGGTAGGGGATAACAAGTTTCTTGGACCTAAAATGATCCAGGATACTTCTACGAAGATCGAACTTATTCGCAATCGCATTCGAATAGCTCAAGATCGTCAAAAGAGTTATTCTGATGCGAATAGAAGGCATGTGGATTTGGAGGTTGGAGATCAAGTTTTGGTGCGAGTTTCGCCAATGAAGGGCATAAAGCGATTTAGGAAGAAAGAAAAACTTGCGCCGTGTTACGTGGGTCCTTTTCCAATTATTGCTAGAGTAGACCCCGTAGCTTATCAACTTGCCTTACTGTAAGGACACAAATTTTCAATTGAGTCCATATATAGTTTTGGCTCAATTCCAGACAAAAACATTTATACATAGGATTGTATTTAATTGTAATATTCTCAAGCCTATGAAAAGTTTGTTTAAAGACGTAGCGGCAAAGAGTATAAAGCTTCATCATCATGTCGGTTTCGTGCCTCGTTTATACGTCATTAACCATAGTTCCATGCTCCCAAGGTATGAATGCAATCATATATATATATATATATAGGAGCTTGGAACTTGTTTAATTGGGTATTAGGTTTAATTAAAACTATGTTTTATTTTCAGAAAGAAATAATTAAAACTTTAAAATAAGTTTATAAAGTGTTCTGGGCTAAAATCGAATTTTCCAAACTTTTTGGAAGTTCGTTCGATATGTTGTTCGAACGAGATTGTCGTTCGAACCAGATGTCGTTCGAACCAGATTGTCAATGACTTCCCATTATGGCATACTGGAACTTCGTTCGCGGTGTCGTTCGAACGAGATTATCGTTCTAACGAGATTTCTAACGAGCTTCTAACGAGCTCATACAGGAACTTCGTTAGAAGACTCGTTTGAACGAGATGCTAGGCGGGAACAGTTTTTGGCAGTTTTAAGCAGTTTTTCTCCCACTTCCCCACTTATTTCTTAACCAAATTTTCTCAGACTTTATTATGTGCGGGAATAACATTTTCTAATCAATGTTTTTCATATCTTACTAACTCCTAGAGAGTGTTTTGAGAATAAAATCAAAGAGGGAAAAAGATCATGTTTTGAGTGAGTTTTTATCAAAGAGAACAATATATACCACTCTTGTTTACACCCAAATTAGTTTATTCCAAGTTCTCATATTCATATATCTTGCTTGGAGTTTGGCACCGAGTTCATCTCCTCCGTTCAAAGAGAAGTTTTGGGTTGTCTTCTACATCCCATAGAGAAAGAAGAAGAGTTTTGTTGCGGCATTACCTACTTGGAGAAAGGCTCCTTGCTCGGGTGACGGTGACCATATAAAGTCCGATCGGTGGATTCCGAGATCGCGATGGAGCTCCAAGGTTATCCGCTAGGAAGAGGTATCTACAAGAAGAAGCATCGGGGCTTGAGAGGCATCGAGTAGTGTGTTGTAAGCCTTTATGTCTTGTATTTGTAAATTTCGTACTTAGTGGATTTGTGGCTAGGGCCGTCCGAGGTTGTTTCCCGTTATGGGTTTTTCCTCGTACATCTCAGCGTAGTGTGATTGATTTATTTTTATCTTGCATAATGAATTAGAACTCATGCTTAGGGTAATTCAAGATAAAAATGGTTTTAATTGTCACACTTAATTTAATTGGGTGCTAATTAAATTTGGATAATTATTTATTTAATTCAAGTCATTTGCTAAAATTAGCTTGGCCTAACTTTGGAATATTGATAATTATGACTTAGGCAAATTTTAGGACTTGAATTAATTGGTTTAAGTGAAATTTAATATTTGCATGTTTAATTTATTTTCACTTGTGTTTAATTTGAAATTGAAATTAAAATTTTGTTTTAACTAAACCATCACCTTTTACGCTTCCGCATAGTAAACAAGAAAAGGAAATATAATTTTAAAAGGAGTTTAAAATTCGGGGGATTCACATCGTTTACAAATTGGTATCAGAGCCAAAGCTATAAATTATTTCGTTAAGATCCTTTAAATATTTTTGGCTAAAATGGAATTTTCCCCATTTTCTAAATTTCCTATTTTCGATGGTTCTAACTACGTGTATTGGAAAACGCGAATGAAATCGGCACTAAAATCTATCGACGAGAGAGTTTGGATGTCTGTAGTTAACGGGTGGTCCCCACCAACTCACTTAGTTGAAAATGAACGTGTTCCCAAACCGGCCGATAGATGGACTGAAAATGAGTTTAAACTTTCTAATTTTAATTCCCGTGGTTTGAATGCCTTGTTTAGTGCTGTCACACCGGATGAATTTCGACGCATTATGACGTGTGAAATCGCTAAAGAGGCTTGGGATATTTTACAACTAACTCATTAAGTAACAAGTATTGTTAAAGCTTCGAAACTCCAAAACCTCACCACTCAATTTGAAACTATCAAAATGAACGAAAATGAAACTTTTGATGAATTTTATGCTAGACTGTCCGATATTGTCAATTCATCTTTTAATTTGGGAGAGAAAATACCTGAAAACTGTGTTGTAAAGAAAATTTTAAGGTCCCTACCCGATAGATTTATTCCAAAAGTGACCGTTTTAAATTCTTTACCATCTTTAGCCTCTACGAAATTAGAAGAGCTTATAGGTGATTTACAAACCTATGAACTAGATATGTTTCCCTCTAAAACTGAAAAGATAATAGAAAAGGGCGTTGCTTTAAAAGCCTGAAAAGAGGTCAAACAAGTAGTAGAGAGCGAGAGTGATAGTGACTCGGAAGACATGGCCTTGTTTGCTCGAAAATTTAGAAAATTTCTTAAATTTAACAAAGATAAATTTAAAAATGATTTTAAGAAATTTGAAACTTCTAAGAATGACAAAGTCGAGAAGATCCCTAAACCTATTAATGAACAACTAAATAGGGACGAGTCTAATAGATGTTTTGGTTGTGAGGGTTATGGCCATAGGGCTTCTGAGTGCCCCACTAAACTAATGAAAGAGGGTAAACGACCCATTGCATATAATGCGACCCTTAGTGATAGTGATAAGGAAGAGGGACCCGATTCCCCCACTAAACCTAATTTTGTGGCTTTTATGGCTAGTTATGTGAGTGATAGTGAGAACTCATCGATTGAATAAACGTTAACACATGACACTTCCAAGGTCATAGTTTATGATTCTCTTATTTTTTATGATAGTGAGAGTGGAGAAGAAAGAGAGAGTGAAAATGAAGAAGAGGTTAACGTGAGTGAACTTCAAAATGCTTTTCAAGAATTATATAAAGAATCTATTAAATTGAAAAGAGCTAATTTGAAGTTAGAAGCTAGTTTGAAAGAACGTGTCAAGGTCGTTGATAATAGTATGTTGGTTGAAGACCTTAGGACACGAGAGAAATCTCTTCTAGAGAAGCTTGAATATATAGAAGGCGAGAGAGATAGCCTTAGGGGTTTAATGGAATCCTTGAAAAAGGAGCTTCTTGCTTTTGAAGAGCGAAATGTTTTATTAGAGTCTAACATTTTAGAATTGCAAAAGAAATTAAAAGACTCTAGTAGTGTCAAATTTGATTTGGAGTGTCGTTCGGAAAAATTAGATAAAATATTAGGAACGGTCCAAATTAAAAATGACACTTGTGGTTTAGGCTTCAATACTTGTAATGAATCCACTCATAAAGCCAAGACCAACGTTTTAGGAGAATCAACTAGGAAAGCATTTAGAGATCACTCCTTAGGTAAATCTTTTCGACGTAATTTTACTTGTACACATTGGGGTCGAAAAGGTCATCTTAAGAAATTTTGTTTTGATCTTAAACGAATTCCTAGAAAATCCCAACGTAATGCAACCAATGTATTTAAAATTCCTACACCCCAAGATAGTCACTCTTCATTAATTTGGGTTAGGAAAGCTGACTTAGTTGCCTTGCAAAATAGGGTTTTTTATTCTCATTTACTATCACATGCTTCCTCCCTTTCTAAATCTAAAGGATAAGTGTGTTAGTTGTTTGCATAATTTAGCTTTTGTACTTCATGCTATATTCACATGCTAAATGTATGCTTGTTTAATCATTTTCTAGTCTATGCACCATGCTTATCAGATGCTAGAATTATGATTTTTGTTTATCTTTTGTATTATATTTCCTTCATTTTGTTTTCATTAAATGAAAAATACAAAAAGATTTTTGTTTATCATTTGGATTTTATCTCTGGGTAATTTAAGCTTAATGAAAAATTCAAATGATTTTTGTTTGTATTTTGAGTATATATTATTTATTTTTGGTTAAAATTTCAAAAAACTCAAAAAGATTTTATTTTGTGTGTAATTTAATTTGACACACTTTATGTGGCATACACTTGTGTTTAAATCCCATCTTTTACGCTCTCATGTGGCTAGAACTTTTGGTTTAGATTGTCAATCCTTATTATGTTCTTTACCATGCTTACATGGAGTAGTTGGATTTTGTGTTGGTTAAATGGATTCTATTTTTATATGCCTCTATTCACACATGCACGAGCTCTTTTGAAATTTTAACTTCATATGTATATTTGAGCTATGTGAGATGTTCTCCTTCCAATCTTGTCATCTACATATTTGTGACTTAGGAGGACTAGTGCATGTCAAAATCCGTTGAACGTGAGACTTGTGTGAAAAATGAAAAATGAGTTAAATATAAATGTGCACGGGGAAGGACTCCGAAAGGACTAAGTGATCCTTTGCGATTTTAAGCCACCGTTTTGAATGGACCTAAAACAAATACGTGGTCCAAAAGCCTAAAAATAGAAAATATGGCATTAAAAGAAAAATAATTGCCAAGGCCTACGTTTGATTGATATAGTCATTCAAATTTAATATAAATGCTTATTGAGGGAGATTGGATGGTATATCAACGGTTTGCACAATGTCCGTTTATCCTAGTTGCATATCTCATGTCATGACTCTATTGGTTTGTAGAATCGTCAATATGCTAGGCTTGTATGTATTGGGTATGTTTATTCACTGAGTTCAATCTATATTGTCACATGAGGTTATATTTAAATGTAATGAAGTTTGCAATCAAATGAGAACTCCGTGAACATGTTTTTAAGTGATTGGGTCTAAATTTAATCGTTGCTAGGTCACACCCCAACACTTCCGTTTCCATATGACACATTTTTGCCATACGAGTGTGCAAACTTATTGTATTTTGTGTCATGTGTGTGTTTATATCTATATATATGTTCTTGTGCATTATTAATATATTTCTAGTACATATATATATGATATTTTGTTTTGCCTTTGCCTTGCTTTTTAGTCCTTCTATGCTTATACTTTAATTTGGGTATCTATCTTGGCTTAGTTATGCTTTTGTTTCCCATATGCCTTAAGCTTCAGCATGTTTTTATATTTGTTCTTTATCCTTTGCCTATTCCTGAACAAAAAGGGGAGAATGATAGGGGGAGACATGGTATCTTATCATATTATAATCTTATCTAAGCTTAGGAGATTTAACTTAGGGGGAGTAGTTAACTTCTTGGGTTGATCATTTTGATAAAGGGGAGAATTAATTTTTGGGGGAATTAATTTTGGGGGTGTATTTATTTTAATTGCTTTAAATACTTTGATATTCCCTATGCATTTGATGAGTTTGCTTAAGTGTGCATGAATTCTTCTAAAACGGCATCTTTCAATGGCAAAGCGTTTGATCCTTGGGTTGAGTCAAGTTTGGGTGGGTTATGTTTTGAGTCTAGTGAGCTTGACGGCCCTTTAGGATTTTTGTTTGGTTTTTGTCCCGGAATAGCCAAAGGGGGAGATTTGTAAGGACACAAATTTCCAATTGAGTCCATATATAGTTTTGGCTCAATTCCGGACAAAAACATTCATACATAGGATTGTATTTAATTGTAATATTCTTAAGCCTATGAAAAGTTTGTTTGAAGACGTAGCGGCAAAGAGTATAAAGCTTCATCATCATGGCGATTTCGTGCCTCGTTTATACGTCATCAACCATAGTTACATGCTCCCAAGGTATGAATGCAATCATGTATATATATATAGGAGCTTCGAACTTGTTTAATTGGGTGTTAGGTTTAATTAAAACCGTGTTTTATTTTCATAAAGAAATAATTAAAACTTTAAAATAAGTTTATAAAGTGTTCCGGGCTAAAATTGAATTTTCCAAACTATTTGGAAGTTCGTTCGATATGTCGTTCGAACGAGATTGTCGTTCGAACTAGATGTCGTTCGAACGAGATTGCCAACGACTTCCCATTATCGCATACTGGAACTTCGTTCGAAATGTCGTTCGAACGAGATTGTCGTTCTAACGAGTTCATACTGGAACTTCGTTAGAAGACTCGTTCGAACGAGAATGTTGTTCGAACGAGATGCCAGGCGGGAACAGTTTTTGGCAATTTTAAGCAGTTTTTCTCCCACTTCCCCACTTGTTTCTTAACCAACTTTTCTCAGACTTTATTATGTACGGGAATAACATTTTCTAATCAATCTTTTTCATATCTTACTAACTCCTAGAGAGTGTTTTGAGAATAAAATCAAAGAGGGAAAAAGATCATGTTTTGAGTGAGTTTTTATCAAAGAGAACAATATATACCACTCTTGTTTACACCCAAATTAGTTTATTCCAAGTTCTCATATTCATATATCTTGCTTGGATTTTGGTATCGAGTTCATCTCTTCCGTTCAAAGAGAAGTTTCGGGTTTTCTTCTACATCCCATAGAGAAAGAAGAAGAGTTTGGTTGCGGCATTACCCACTTGGAGAAAGGCTCCTTGCTCGGGTGACGGTGACCATATAAGGTCCGATCGGTGGATTCCGAGATCGCGGTGGAGCTCCAAGGTTATTCGCTAGGAAGAGGTATCTACAAGAAGAAGCTTCGGGGCTTGAGAGGGATCGAATCGTGTGTTGTAAGCCTTTCTGTCTTGTATTTGTAAATTCCGTACTTAGTGGATTTGTGGCTAGGGTCGTCCGACGTTGTTTCCCGTTGTGGGTTTTTCCTCGTACATCTCGGCGTAGTGTGATTGATTTATTTTTATCTTGCATAATGAATTAGATCTCATGCTTAGGGTAATTCAAGATAAAAATGGTTTTAATTGTCACACTTAATTTAATTTGGTGCTAATTAAATTTGGATAATTATTTATTTAATTCAAGTCATTTGCTAAAATTAGTTTGGCCTAACTTCGGAATATTGATAATTATGACTTAGGCAAATTCTAGGACTTGAATTAATTGGTTTAAATGAAATTTAATATTTGCATGTTTAATTTATTTTCACTTGTGTTTAATTTGAAATTGAAATTAAAATTTTGTTTTGACTAAACCATCACCTTTTACGCTTCCGCATAGTAAACAAGAAAAGGAAATATAATTTTAAAAGGAGATTAAAATCCGTGGATTCACATCGTTTACAAATTGGTATCAGAGCCAAAGCTATAAATTATTTCGTTAAGATCCTTTAAATATTTTTGGCTAAAATGGAATTTTCCCCATTTTCTAAATTTCCTATTTTCGATGGTTCTAACTACGCGTATTGGAAAGCGCGAATGAAATCGGCACTAAAATCTATCGACGATAGAGTTTGGATGTCTGTAGTTAACGGGTGGTTCGCACCAACTCACTTAGTTGAAAATGAACGTGTTCCCAAACCGGCCGATAGATAGACTGAAAATGAGTTTAAACTTTCTAATTTTAATTCCCGTGGTTTGAATACCTTGTTTAGTGCTGTCACACCGGATGCATTTCGACGCATTATGACGTGTGAAACCGCTAAAGAGGCTTGGGATATTTTACAACTAACTCATGAAGGAACTAGTGTCGTTAATGCTTCGAAACTCCAAAACCTCACCACTCAATTTGAAACTATCAAAATGAACGAAAATGAAACTTTTGATGAATTTTATGCTAGATTGTCCGATATTGTCAATTCATCTTTTAATTTGGGAGAGAAAATACCCGACAACTGTGTTGTAAAGAAAACTTTAAGGTCCCTACCCGATAGATTTATTCCAAAAGTGACCGTTTTAAATTCTTTACCATCTTTAGCCTCTACGAAATTAGAAGAGCTTATAGGTGATTTACAAACCTATGAACTAGATATGTTTCCCTCTAAAACTGAAAAGATAATAGAAAAGGGCGTTGCTTTAGAAGCCTGAAAAAGAGGTCAAACAAATAGTAGAGAGCGAGAGTGATAGTGACTCGGAAGACATGGCCTTGTTTGCTCGAAAATTTAGAAAATTTCTTAAATTTAACAAAGATAAATTTAAAAATGATTTTAAGAAATTTGAAACTTCTAAGCATGAAAAAGTCGAGAAGATCCCTAAACCTATTAATGAACAACTAAATAGGGACGAGTCTAATAGATGTTTTGGTTGTGAGGGTTATGGCCATAGGGCTTCTGAGTGCCCCACTAAACTAACGAAAGAGGGTAAACGACCCATTGCATATAATGCGACCCTTAGTGATAGTGATAAGGAAGAGGGACCCGATTCCCCCACTAAACCTAATTTTGTGGCTTTTATAGCTAGTCATGTGAGTGATAGTGAGAACTCATCGATTGATGAAACGTTAACACATGACACTTCCAAGGTCATAGTTTATGATTCTCTTATTTTTTATGATAGTGAGAGTGGAGAAGAAAGAGAGAGTGAAAATGAAGAAGAGGTTAATGTGAATGAACTTCAAAATTCTTTTCAAGCATTATATAAAGAATCTATTAAATTGAAAAGAGCTAATTTGAAGTTAGAAGCTAGTTTGAAAGAACGTGTCAAGGTCGTTGATAATAGTATGTTGGTTGAAGACCTTAGGACACGAGAGAAAGCTCTTCTAGAGAAGCTTGAATATATAGAAGGCGAGAGAGATAGCCTTAGGGGTTTAATGGAATCCTTGAAAAAGGAGCTTCTTGCTTTTGAAGAGCGAAATGTTTTATTAGAGTATAACATTTTAGAATTGCAAAATAAATTAAAAGACTCTAGTAGTGTCAAATTTGATTTGGAGTGTCGTTCGGAAAAATTAGATAAAATATTAGGAACGGTCCAAATTAAAAATGACACTTGTGGTTTAGGCTTCAATACTTGTAATGAATCCACTCATAAAGCCAAGACCAACGTTTTAGGAGAATCAACTAGGAAAGCATTTAGAGATCACTCCTTAGGTAAATCTTTTCGACGTAATTTTACTTGTACACATTGTGGTCGAAAAGGTCATCTTAAGAAATTTTGTTTTGATCTTAAACGAATTCCTAGAAAATCCCAACGTAATGCAACCAACGTATTTAAAATTCCTACACCCCAAGATAGTCACTCTTCATTAATTTGGGTTAGGAAAGCTGACTTAGTTGCTTTGCAAAATAGGGTTTTTGATTCTCATTTACTATCACATGCTTCCTCCCTTTCTAAATCTAAAGGATAAGTGTGTTAGTTGTTTGCATAATTTAGCTTTTGTACTTCATGCTATATTCACATGCTAAATGTATGCTTGTTTAATCATTTTCTAGTCTATGCACCATGCTTATCAGATGCTAGAATTATGATTTTTGTTTATCTTTTGAATTATATTTCCTTCATTTTGTTTGCATTAAATGAAAAATACAAAAAGATTTTTGTTTATCATTTGGATTTTATCTCTGGGTAATTTAAGCTTAATGAAAAATTCAAATGATTTTTGTTTGTCTTTTGAGTATATATTATTTATTTTTGGTTGAAATTTCAAAAAACTCAAAAAGATTTTATTTTGTGTGTAATTTAATTTGACACACTTTATGTGGCATACACTTGTGTTTAAATCCCATCTTTTACGCTTTTGGTTTAGATTGTCAATCCTTATTATGTTCTTTACCATGCTTACATGGAGTAGTTGGATTTTGTGTTGGTTAAATGGATTCTATTTATATATGCCTGTATTCACACATGCACGAGCTCTTTTGAAATTTTAACTTCATATGTATATTTGAGCTATGTGAGATGTTCTCCTTCCAATCTTGTCATCTACATATTTGTGACTTAGGAGGACTAGTGCATGTCAAAATCCGTTGAACGTGAGACTTGTGTGAAAAATGAAAATTGAGATAAATATAAATGTGCACGGGGAAGGGCTCCGAAAGGACTAAGTGATCCTTTGCGATTTTAAGCCACCGTTTTGAATGGACCTAAAATAAATACGTGGTCCAAAAGCCTAAAAATAAAAAATATGGCATTAAAAGAAAAATAATTGCCAAGGCCTACGTTTGATTGATATAGTCATTCAAATTTAATATAAATGCTTATTGAGGGAGATTGGATGGTATATCAACGGTTTGCACAATGTCCGTTTATCCTAGTTGCATATCTCATGTCATGACTCTATTGGTTTGTAGAATCATCAATATGCTAGGCTTGTATGTATTATGTATGTTTGTTCATTGAGTTCAATCTATATTGTCACATGAGGTTATATTTAAATGTGATGAAGTTTGCAATCAAATGAGAACTCCGTGAACATGTTTTTAAGTGATTGGGTCTAAATTTAATCGTTACTAGGTCACACCCCAACACTTTCGTTTCCATATGACACATTTTTGCCATACGAGTGTGCAAACTTATTGTATTTTGTGTCATGTGTGTGTTTATATCTATATATATGTGCTTGTGCATTATTGATATATTTCTAGTACATATATATATGATATTTTGTTTTTGCCTTGCTTTCTAGTCCTTCTATGCTTATACTTTAATTTGGGTATCTATCTTGGATTAGTTATGCTTTTGTTGCCCATATGCCTTAAGCTTCAGCATGTTTTTATATTGTTTCTTTATCCTTTGCCTATTCCTGAACAAAAAGGGGAGAATGATAGGGGGAGACAAGGTATCTTATCATATTATAATCTTATCTAAGCTTAGGAGATTTAACTTAGGGGGAGTAGCTAACTTCTTGGGTTGATCATTTTGATAAAGAGGAGAATTAATTTTGGGGGAGTATTTATTTTAATTGCTTTAAATACTTTGATATTCCCTATGCATTTGATGAGTTTGCTGAAGTGTGCAGGAATTCTTCTAAAACGGCATCTTTCAATGGCAAAGCGTTTGATCCTTGGGTTGAGTCAAGTTTGGGTGGGTTATGTTTTGAGTCTAGTGAGCTTGACGGCCCTTTCGGATTTTTGTTTGGTTTTTGTCTCGGAATAGCCAAAGGGGGAGATTTGTAAGGACACAAATTTCCAATTGGGTCCATATATAGTTTTGGCTCAATTCCGGACAAAAACATTCATACATAGGATTGTATTTAATTGTAATATTCTTAAGCCTATGAAAAGTTTGTTTGAAGACGTAGCGGCAAAGAGTATAAAGCTTCATCATCATGTCGGTTTCATGCCTCGTTTATACGTCATCAACCATAGTTCCATGCTCCCAAGGTATGAATGCAATCATATATATATATATATATATAGGAGCTTGGAACTTGTTTAATTGGGTGTTAGGCTTAATTAAAACCGTGTTTTATTTTCAGAAAGAAATAATTAAAACTTTAAAATAAGTTTATAAAATGTTCTGGGCTAAAATCGAATTTTCTAAACTTTTTGGAAGTTCGTTCGATATGTCGTTCGAACGAGATTGTCGTTCGAACCAGATGTCGTTCGAACGAGATGGCCAACGACTTCCCATTATGGCATACTGGAACTTCGTTCGAAATGTCGTTAGAACTAGATTGTCGTGCTAACGAGATTTCTAATGAGCTTCTAACGAGTTCATACTAGAACTTCGTTGGAAGACTCGTTCGGACGAGAATGTCGTTCGAACGAGATGCCAGGCGGGAACAGTTTTTGGCAATTTTAAGCAGTTTTTTCTCCAACTTCCCCACTTGTTTCTTAACCAACTTTTCTCGGACTTTATTATGTGCGGGAATAACATTTTCTAATAAATCTTTTTCATATCTTACTAAATCCTAGAGATTGTTTTGAGAATAAAATCAAAGAGGGAAAAAGATCATGTTTTGAGTGAGTTTTTATCAAAGAGAATAATATATACCACTCTTGTTTACACCCAAATTAGTTTATTCCAAGTTCTCATATTCATATATCTTGCTTGGAGTTTGGCATCGAGCTCATCTCTTCCGTTCAAAGAGAAGTTTTGGGTTTGCTTCTACATCCCATAGAGAAAGAAGAAGATTTTTGTTGTGGCATTACCCACTTGGAGAAAGGCTCCTTGCTCGGGTGACGGTGACCATATAAAGTCCGATCGGTGGATTCCGAGATCGCGGTGGAGCTCCAAGGTTATCCGCTAGGAAGAGGTATCTACAAGAAGAAGCATCGGGGTTTATACTTTAGTGAGAGTAATTCAAGATAAAAATAGTTTTAATTGTCACACTTAATTTAATTGGGTGCTAATTAAATTTGGATAATTGTTTATTTAATTGAAGTCATTTGCTGAAATTAGTTTGGCCTAACTTTGGAATATTGATAATTATGACTTAGGCAAATTCTAGGACTTGAATTAATTGGTTTAAGTGAAATTTAATATTTTCATGTTTAATTTATTTTCACTTGTGTTTAATTTGAAATTGAAATTAAAATTTTATTTTAACTAAACCATCACCTTTTACGCTTCTGCATAGTAAACAATAAAAGGAAATATAATTTTAAAAGGAGTTTAAAATCCGGGGGATTCACATCGTTTACACTTACCGGAGCATTTGCAACAGATTCAAGATGTGTTTCATATCTCATCCTTGAAAAAGTACAAGAGGTGTGAAGGCGGTCACTGGCACATTCCATTGGATGATATCGAATTGCAGACCAATATATCATATGTGGAACAACCAGTTGCAATCTTAGATCACGGTGAGCGTAGGCTAAGATCTTGAGTGATACCCTTGGTTCGTGTCCAATGGGGGTACCACAACACCGAGGAGTCAACATGGTAATGTGAGGATGATATGCAAGAGAGGTATCCACATCTCTTCTTACAAGGTATGCCTAATTTTGAGGGCAAAATTCCCTTATAAGGGGGGGAGTATGTAATAACCCTTATTGTTGAGTAATTCATTTTACATTAAATTGCCATGAGAGGAAATTATATCAAATATTGAATGACGAAGTAAATATTATTTTATGTGAAGTTAATGGATAATATTTACTAGATTGTGCATATTTACTATTATGTGTTTGTAAATGGCATTATGTTGCGATTCATGGTGTCGTTGTGTTTTAAACGGCATTTATGGTTTAAATGAAATTGGAACTCAAAATAATTTACATTATTTTGGATGCCAATTTAGAAGGCGCGGTTAGTCCTAAAATGTTCGAGATACTCAAAATAAGTGTCATGTTATATTTTTGGGTCCCGAGTACTTTTGACATGTTATGGCTCAATTATGTAGTTACGAGTCATTTTAAGGGGTGTATTAACATTTAAAGATAGGAATTAATGCTAAGGGAACGATTATGTCTTGCAAACCCTTTTATTTCTTAAGTGTGTTCCTACTAAAACTAGAGAGAAAGAGAGAATAAGAGAATTTGGGGAAAAAGAAAAGAAAAGGAAGAGAATTGAAGATTTAAGCTTGGATTTGTCACTACCGGAAGAAAATCTGAGATTACAACCTTAAGGCAAGTTTCTTACTTGCTAAGATATGATTTAGGATGAATAAATTGTATTGATAGTGTATATTGGAATGAATTGAACAAATATGGAGTTTTAGGGAAATTGTAGTGTTTGGGACCTAAATCTTTGATTAGATAGTTATTATGGGAATCATAGTAGTTGGATGCATTTATGATTGTTTTGGGTTGGATTAAAGATGGTTGTTGTGGGTAGATATGACTTTGGGAAAATAGGGCATTAAACTTGTAAGGACATTTTTGTCCATTAACAATTTATTATGTCGCACGCCGTTACACCGTTGAAGAAAATCAAGATTCATACATTCATCAACGGATCCGAATATCAAAAGAAGAAGAGGAATCAAAGTCTGACAGACCGGACCGGTCCGCCTGCAATAAAAGAACCGATCCGGTTAACCGGACCGATCCGCCTCAGACCCGAACCGGTCCATTTGCTGAAGGCCAGTATACCCCGGACCGCAAGGGAACTGATGAAGCCTGGAATAAAAGAACCGATCCGGTCAACCGGACCGATCCGCCCCCAAGCCGGACCGGTCCGCCTGGGATAAATTCGGCCAGATCTATTAGAGATTTTTTAGGCTCAAATTTTTCTTATTTAAAGCCAACTTCGGGGAGTTGTTTTCCAAGACTTTTCAAGACGATTTTCAGCGTCCTAAATACTTTAAGTCTTCACCTATTGAGCCCAATACTCTAGGTTTTTTATTCACACAATTCTTCCAATCCTTTGTGAATCTTTTTGGTAACCCAAGAACACAACTTTGAGTTTGTTCAACCCTTGTGGAGAAGTCGTTCTCTTCTTCGTTGCTGCCCTCCTGGAAAGGGAAACTTCCAGCCGCCGACATAGGAACCGACACCTGCGGGTATTTCCGTGTCACACTGTTTCTAGCCGTTGCTTTGAAGGTTTACCGAAGACACCGTGTGTTACACTTGTGGGCGATTATCAGGTTGTATGTAAGTCAATGGTCTTGTAAATTCTTTAAAGTTCTAGAAATAAAAGGTTTTGCCCTTCGGGGATTTTTCCTTAACTTTGTGTCGCATGCTTTATATTTGATGGGTTGATTTAGATGCATGTTTAAGGTTGATTTTATTTGGTTTAAAAGTAGACGCTAATTAAATAAGGGTTCTTGGAAACTTGCGAATTTAATTTAAATCAATTATCACACACCGAACCTATTCGGTTTCTCAAAACTCCATCACCAAAACCAGAAATTTTGGGCCAGGCGAATCGTTCGCTAAGGGGGTAAGATACAGGTCTGTGATGAGCGAATCGATTCGGCCTATCCGAATCGATTCGGCAGCATGCAAAATTTTAGGTTCTCTTGACCAGGTCGATTCGGGCCATCCGAATCGATTCAGAATTCCTGTTGTTTTAGGTGATTTTTCTAACTTAGTTTTAACCCTTTTCTTTTAGGCTTAGGACATAGGAACCTTATCTTATTAAGTAAAATTAGTGTCCTAGAGTATTATATTAGTTAGGTAATTATCCCACATTAGAAAGGGAATAGATGGACCTATTCCAGGGATTATTAAATAGATAAAGGTAGTTTCTTCCCTTAGTAAGCTAATTTGAGATTACTAGATGTAGGATCATTTAACGGTGGAACTTTAGAGATGTAATTGAGGTGTATTATACTTTGTGGCATATAAGGATGTCATTTTCTCTCGGAGACTAATTTAGGTATTTTGTTAAGCGTTGAAGTTTATGATGATGACATTAAATGCGTAAGGCTCCGGATATCAAAATGTAAGGCATATCTTAAAAATGAGAATAAATTATGAAAATTTATATATACACACCTCTATAAATGCTATCATAGGTGTAGTTACGCGTATGATGTGAAGTCCCCTGGCTAGTGAATGCCGGGTTAATATAGTCCTCGACCATAGGACCGGTTATTATATTATGTGATTATTATGAAAAGTAAGGTAATTCCGGGTGTGGTTATGACTCACTGTTGCAGGTATATGGCCACTTCCCGATGTCAAGCGATATAGGATGCCCAGGCTTCCTTGTTTGATAGGCCTGGAAGATGATATCTATTTAGTGGTGCGTCCAGTGGGGAAACTCGGAAGAACGGTCTTAGAATTGTTATATGATGTGTAATATAACTATTCTTGTTAAAATGGAATCCTATTGTTTATAGGGCACTTTAAGAGATAAATCGCCTTGAATACGTTTCCTAATGAGATAAGGAAAGGTGAAATGAAATTGTGAAAAATTGAAAAGGAACCTTAATGTGTACGATATTATTCATATTCTTTAGCAAATTGAATTATGATCATGTCATTATTTTTGGCGTTAGGTTATGCTTTTAAATTGAGACGTTCGATTCTTTATAATTATTTTGATGATCTTAATTAGTTCATTCATGATAATTAAGTTGTCCATTATTATCGTGCATTTTATTCATGCGGTGATTATGTCAAATCGGGCCCTGACCCGTTCATACCTCTTTGTTTTGCATGAACTTTTTATACGACCAGGTGCTCCACCGCAAGGACGCCCGTATTGACTTTTCCATCACAGTGCCATGGAGCGGTAACACTTGCAGATGTTACTGGATATTTTGATATAGACGCTTCCCCCTTTTGTATTCTAGTTATGATCGGTTATACGTTCGGGCGTGTTGCCCATGTTTTGTACTTGTATTATATAATGTGATATTATATTGTACTACTCTGTGTAACTCTAATTGTTTTGGTCTGTCAACCAACAGCTTATTCGGTTGGTTTGTTGTATGGATATTAAACGACTATTTATCTTTATTCGTATCCACCACCTCTTTAAATTGGATTGTTTAAATGTTTTTCATTACCTTACAAAATCAATTTTTGGACAATTCGTTTATATAAAATATTGGGTGGTTATGTCGTATACTTATTATATTATTGAGATGCTAAGAATGGTCCATATATGATTCCTGTTATTATTGAAGTATCGGGTTGGCCATCTCTTATTTTAATAAGCGGGGTGTCATAGATTGTATCAGAGCATCAGGTTCTGGAGTCCTTAGGATCTATGCGGACTTGCCACGTTCTACCGTAGCGTTCTTTGATATAGAGCCTAAATGTTAGGATTGTTTTGTTTGCCTATACATGCGATCTTCTGCAAAATAAATTATTCTTATAGTATTCTAATTCAGTTATTTCTTCGTCACAAATGCCACCCAAGAGAGGTCGCCCTACGAGAAGAAATAGAGTAGCAGAGGATGATGTAGGTCCTCCACCGCCACAGCAAGGTAATATAAATGCTGCTGAAGTAGCCAATATTGTGGCCCAGGCTGTTAATACGGCGATGACTATCGTGGTTCAGTAATTTCCCCAAGCCCAACAGCCGAGGGTTTCGGAGGCGCAAGCCCCTGCGGGACCTTCTCCATGGGAAAGAGTCAGAGAATCTTTATTAAAGGGTCATCCTTCGGAATTTCAGGGTGGTTCCGACGTGATAGTAGCTAATCAGTGGAAAAAAGATATGTAACGCCATCTTCGCATGGTGGAATGTAGTGAGGAATGAAAGCAAATTCTTGCTACTTTTAAGCTAGTTGGAGCAGCCTTACATTGGTGGGAGTCGATGACTATGCCAGAGAAAAGAAATATCATGACTATCACTGACTTTAGGGTCTTGTTTAACCGAAAATATATCCCTCCGACAGTCCAAAGGGAAATAAGGAGACAGCTTCAAGATGTAGTTCAAGGTGAATGTTTTGTGGCAGAATATGTGGAGGAATTTACTCGTTTGGCCAATTTTGTGTCGGATGAGGTAACTCCGTAGGAAAGGAGAATGTCCAAGTTCATCGGAGGCTTACATTGCATGATACGGCAACATTTGCTGGCCAATCCAGCTTTACAAACTTTCAGGGATGTGATGAATGCCGCATTACTCCATTGTCAAGAACATCGGTTGTATATTCTAGGTAGCAAGAAAGCTTCAGTTGTGGGGCAAGCAAGTAAGCCTGGAGGCAATGGTGCGGGAGGAGGAGCACTACCCTCGTCCCAATTATCGGGAGGTAAGCAAAAATAAAGGGATGCCCAACAAGGGGATTTGTCCAAAAGACAGCGTTTCAGTGGATCTAATGTCGGTAGTGGTGGTTTCATGCACGATCAGGGTGCCCCGCAACAGCAGCAGGCAGGTCGGGGTAACAATGGGGATCGAGGCCAACCGGGGTAAGGTTTTTGGCAGTTCAAGAATAGTAGGGGCCGTAATCAGGAAAATATGATGGGTCGTTGCTTTCAGTGCGGGGAGCCGGGTTATTTTAAGAAGTCATGTCCACAGTTAATTGGGGGGCAGTTTCCTAGGGTTCCACAGCATTAACAGGCACAGCTGCCGCCACCAGGGCCTAACCCAGTCATCCCTCGTCAACAGGGATAACTACAATATGGGTGTGTCTACCATATACAGGATAATATGCTTCCTCCAGACCCGCCAGCGCCGCCATCTATTGAGGGTAAGTTTCCCATTCATGGGCACATGGGTCGTGTATTATTTGATACGAGTGCAACACACTCATTTATTTCTAGAAGTTTTGCTCAGTCTACGGAGCTAATTAAATCTGCAGAAAGTACTTTCACTAGCGTTGAATCTTCTATGGGTGACGGTTCACTCATCTTCTTTGTTTGTAAAAGAATAGAAATAAATCTTGGTAACTTATGTTTTGAGGCCAATTTGCTCATCCTTGATATGGTCGAGTATGATGTAATTCTGGGTATGGATTGGCTAGTGAAGTATCGTGCGATAGTAAATTGCTATGGGAAAAGTATAGTGTTTGCCATTCCAGGGAAAGAGATGTTTTTAGTGGCTATGCCTATTTTATAGGGAGGTTCTAACACTTATTTATATTGTATTGCGGAGGAGACTTCTCGAGATGTAGTCGTTTCCTTAGATTTGATTCTGGTTGTTAGAGACTTCGAAGATGTTTTTCGGGAAATACCGGGTTTACCTCCAAGTAGGGAGATTGAATTTGTAATTGATTTAGCACCGGGAACGCGACCGATTGCTAGAGCTCCGTATCGTATGGCTCCTATTGAGATGAGGGAGTTAAGAGATCATATTTAGAAGTTGCTAGAACACGGGTTCATTAGGCGTAGTACGTCGCCATAGGGAAATCCGGTATTATTTATGAAGAAAAGAGATGGTTCTCTACGGTTGTGTGTTGATTACCGGGAGTTGAATAAAGTTACCATCAGAAATAAATACCCACTGCCTCGGATTGATGATTTTTTCGATCAACTTAGGGGAGCGTCGTACTTCTCTAAAATAGATTTGAGGATGGGGTATCACCAGTTACGGACACGAGAACAAGATGTCCCCAAAACTGTGTTCCTAACTAGATATGGGTCCTATGAATTCTTAGTTATGCCTTTTGGACTAACCAATGCACCTGCTGTATTTATGGACCTCATGAATATGGTGTTTAGAGAAATCCTGGACCAGTTTGTTATTGTGTTTATTGATGACATCCTTGTTTACTCTCAGTTAAAAGTTTATCATGCTACGCATCTACGGTTGGTCCTGCAGACACTAAGGGATCATCAGTTGTATGCTAAATTTGAAAAGTGTGGCTTTTGGCTGCAGGAAATACAATTTATGGGTCACATTGTGATAGCTCAGGGTATTTTTGTAGACCCAAGTAAAGTTGTTGCGGTGAGAGAATGGGGTCAGCCCACGATACCTACCGAGATTCATAGTTTTTTGGGTTTGGCTGGATATTACCGCAGATTTATCAAGGGCTTTTCCAAGATTGCTAGCCCTTTGATCAATTTGACTCGAAAAGGAGTGAGGTTTGTTTGGGATGATTCTTGTCATCTAGCTTTTGATGAGATGAAAGATAGGCTGACTTCTACTCCAGTCCTTGCATTACCGAGGTCGGGGTTGGAATATTTGATCTTTATCGATGCATCTCTGCAAGGATTGGGAGGTGTATTACAGCAAAAGCAGCGGGCTATTGCTTATGCTTCTCGTAAACTCAAGCCCCATAACAAGAATTATCCGGTTCATGATTTGGAACTTGCGGCAGTCGTTTTTGCCTTGAAGATTTGGAGACATTACCTCCTGGGGGAGAAATTTAGTCTTTTCCCAGATCACAAATCGTTGTAATATTTGTTTTCACAGAAAGATTTAAATATGCGATAGCGCCGGTGGTTAGAGTTTGTGAAAGACTACTAATTTGATATTCACTATCACCCGGGTAAGGCGAATATGGTGGCGGATGCGTTGAGTCAGAAACCCGAGGGAGAGTTAGCCACGGTATGGAAGGCTAAATGGAAAGAGATTAGTCAAGAGGATGCTGTTGCTAGGGCGTTTATGTCGGTGTTGACCATTACTCCTACTATAGTGGCAAGGGTTGTCGAAGCTCAAGGAAGGGACAAAAGTTGTCAGGACCGTATACACCAACTATTAAACGGGGGAGCGGAGTCCTACTCTATAAGTTCTGAGGGTGGACTTATGTTTCCACGGGAGACTTGTTGTCCTGGACAAAGGGGATTTAAGACGAGCCATGATGATAGAATCTCACGGGTCCAAATTTACAGTACACCATGGGGGAGATAAAATGTACCAAGACATGCGCCGTCAATATTGGTGGGCGGGTATGAAACGGGACATTTTTGAATTTATTTCCCAATGCACTACTTGTCAACTGGTGAAGGTAGATCATCAATGACCGACGGGATTATTACAACCCTTGGAAATACCGGTATGGAAGTAGGAAAGCATCTCGATGGATTTCATCACGGGATTGCCAACATCACAAAGCGATCATGACTCTATTTGGGTGATTGTCGATCGTTTGACCAAGTCGTCACATTTCTTACTGGTCCGTGCAGATTATAACACTACTCGTTATGCCCGACTATTCATTGCGTAGATTGTGAGACTCCACGGGGTGCCCATTAATATAGTCTCCAATCGAGACAAAATTTTGGTTTCCCATTTTTGGCGAAGTTTTCAAGAAGCTATGGGAACCGAATTGAAGTTAAGTACTTCCTATCACCCTCAAACAGATGGGCAGATAGAAAGAGTCAACCAAATGTTAGAGGACATGCTAAGAATGTGTGTGCTTAGTTTTAAAGAAGGTTGGGAACAATACCTTCCCTTGGTCGAATTTGCTTATAATAATTCATACCAATTCACTATCGGAATGGCACCCTATGAAGCATTGTATGGCCGACCATGTAGATCACCTACTTGTTGGTTGGAGGTAGGGGATAATAAGTTTCTTGGACCTGAAATGATCGAGGATACTTCTACAAAGATCGAACTTATTCGCAATCGCATCCGAATATCTCCAGATCGTCAAAAGAGTTATGCTGATTCAAAAAGAAGGCATGTGGATTTGGAGGTTGGAGATCAAGTTTTGGTGCGAGTTTCGCCAATGAAGGGCATAAAGAGATTTGGGAAGAAAGGAAAACTTACGTCGCGTTACGTGGGTCCTTTTCCTATTATTTCTAGAGTAGGCCCCGTAGCTTATCAACTTGCCTTACCGGAGCATTTGCAACAGATTCATGATGTGTTTTATGTTTCATCCTTGAAAAAGTACAAGAGGTGTGAAGGAGCTCACTGGCACATTCCTTTGGATGATATCGAATTGCAACCCGATATATCATATGAGGAACAACCAGTTGCGATCTTAGATCACGGTGAGCATAGGCTAAGATCTCGAGTGGTACTCTTAGTTCGCGTCCAATGGGGGAACCACAATACCGAGGATTCAATATGGAAACATGAGGATGATATGCACGAGAGGTATCCACATCTCTTCTTGCAAGGTATGCCTAATTTTGAGGGCAAAATTCCCTTATACGGGGGGAGTATGTAATAACCCTTATTGTTGAGTAATTCATTTTATATTAAATTATCATGAGAGGAAATTATATCAAATATTGAATAATGAAGTAAATATTATTTTATGAGAAGTTAATGGATAATATTTACTAGATTGTGCATATTTACTATTATGTGAATGTAAATGGCATTATGTTGCGATTCATGGTGTCGTTGTGTTTTAAACGGCATCTATGGTTTAAATGAAATTGGAACTCAAAATAATTTACATTATTATGGATGCCAATTTAGAAGGCGCGGTTAGTCCCGAAATGTTCGAGATAGTCAATATAAGTGTCATGTTATATTTTTGGGTCCCGGGCACTTTTGACATGTTATGGCTCAATTATGTAGTTACGAGTCATTTTAAGGGGTGTATTAGCATTTAAAGATAGGAATTAATGCTAAGGGCACGATTATGTCTTGTAACCCCTTTTATTTCTTAAGTGTGTTCCTACTAAACCGAGAGAGAAAGAGAAAAGAAGAGAATTTGGGGAAAAGGAAAAGAAAAGGAAGAGAATTAAAGATTTAAGCTTGGATTTGTCACTACCGAAAGAAAATCTGAGATTACGACCTTAAGACAAGTTTCTTACTTGCAAAGATATGATTTAGGATGAATTAATTGTATTGATAGTGTGTATTGGAATGAATTAAACAAATATGGGGTTTTAGGGAAATTGTAGTGTTTGAGCCCTAAATCTTTGATTAGATAGTTATTGTGGGACTCATAGTAGTTGGATGCATTTATGATTGTTTTGGGTTGGATTAAAGATGGTTGTTGTGGGTAGATATGAGTTTGGTAAAAGTAGGGCATTAAACTCTATAGCCAAAACCATAAATTCTGGGCCAGACAAATCGATTCCCCCCTAACGAATCGATTCGCTAAGGGGGTAAGATACAGGTCTGTGATGAGCGAACCGATTCGGCCTATCTGAATCGATTCGGCAGCATGCAGAATGTTGGGTTCTCTTGAATGAATCGATTCGGTCCATTCGAATCGATTCGCTTCAAGACCGAATCGATTCGGCCAGGGCGAATCGATTCGGAATTCCTGTTGTTTTAGGTGATTTTTCTAACTTGGTTTTAACCCTTTTCTTTTAGACTTAGGACATAGGATCCTTCTCTTATGAAGTAAAATTAGTGTCCTAGAGTCTTATATTAGTTAGGTAATTATCCCACATTAGAAAGGGAATAGATGGGGCTTATTCCGGGGATTATTAAATAGATAAAGGTAGTTTCTTCCCTTAGTAAGCTAATTTGAGATTACCAGATGTAGGATCATTTAACGGTGGAACTTTAGAGATGTAATTGAGGTGTATTATACTTGGTGGCATATAAGGATGTCATTTTCTCTCGGAGACTAATTTAGGGATTTTGTTAAGTGTTGAAGTTTATAATGTTGACATTAAATGTGTAAGGCTCCGGATATCAAAATGTAAGGCATATCTTAAAAATGAGAATATATTATGAATGAAAATTTATATATACACACCTCTCTAAATGCTATCATAGGGGAAGTTACGCGTATGAGGTGAAGTCCCCTGGCTAGTGAATGCAGGGTGAATATAGTTATCGACCATAGGACCGGTTATTATATTATGTGATTATTGTGCGAAGTGTGGTAATTCCGGATGTGGTTATGACTCACTGTTGCAGGTATATGGTCACTTCCCGACATCATGCGATATAGGATTCTCAGGTTGCCTTGTTTGATAGGCCCTAGAAGATGATAGATATTTAGGGGCGCGTCCAGTGGGGAAACTCGGAAGGACGGTCTTAGAATCGTTATATGATGTGTAATATAACTATTCTTATTAAACTGGAATCCTATTATTTATACAGCACTTTAAGACATAAATTGCCTTGAATACGTTTCCTAATGAGATAAGGAAAGGTGAAATGAAATTGTGAAAATTTGAAAAGGAACCTTAATGTGTATGATATTATTCATACTCTCTAGCAAATTGAATTGTGATCATGTCATTATTTTTGGCGTTAGGTTATGCTTTTAAATTGAGACATTCGATTCTTTATAATTATTTTGATGATCTTAATTAGCTCATTCATGATAATTGAGTTGTCCATTACTATCATGCATTTTATTCATGCGGTGATTATGTCAAACCGGGCCCTGACCCGTTCATACCTCTTTGTTTTGCATGAACCTTTTATACGACCAGGTGGTCCACCGCAAGGACGCCCGTATTGATTTTTCCATCACAGTGTCTTGGAGCGGTAACACCTTGCGGATGTTACTGGATATTTTGATTTAGAAGCTTCCCCCTTTTGTATTCTAGTTATGATCGGTTATACGTTTGGGCGTGTTGCCCATGTTTTGTACTTGTATTATATTATGTGATATTGTACTGTACTACTCGGTGTAACTCTAATTGTTTTGGTCTGTCAACCGACAGCTTATTCGGTTGGTTTGTTGTATGGATATTAAATGACTATCTATCTTTATTCGTATCCACCATCTCTTTAAATTGGATTGTTTAAATGTTTTTCATTACCTTACAAAATAAACTTTTGGATATTCGTTTATATAAAATATTGGGTGGTTATCTCGTATACTTATTATATATTTTGAGATGCTAAGAATGGTCTATCTATGATTCCTGTTATTATTGGAGTATCGGGCTGGCCACCTCTTTTTTTAATAAGCGGGGTGTCACAATTATCTCTAACCTAGGTATAAAATAAGAAAAGGGAAAAAAACTAAGATATTATGAGGTATCTTGAAAAATACACTAAGTGCCACTTATATACTAAGTTGGGAAAAAGGAAAGAAAAATAATGAAAAAGGAAATAATAAAAGAAGCTAGATGGATAAGTCTTGGTTAATACATAAAAGATAAAGTAGAAAAAGAAATAAAAAAATAGAATGGGAAAAGGAGAACAAAATATCAGACCAAAATGCTGAGTACCGGTCGACCGTGCGTGGTGGCCGGTCGACCGCTGCAAATGGGAGCAACACACTGTTTGGGAACCACGGCCAAAATTGATTTACCGGTCGACCGTGCCTGCAAAAAAAACACGTACAGCCCAACTGCTACCTTGGATATGCCGAAACCCACATTCCAATTCTTCATACAAAATCGAAACCAACATATGCCCAAAGCAGAAATCGCAAATGGCAGCACACACCAAAGACCATTCTCTCTGACCATTATCGCGTAGCCAAGAGCTTCCATAGATGGCCAACAAACCCAAAACCCATCTCCACCAAAGATGGCCAAAACCATGAAAATGCCAAAATGGGTATTCCAAAAACCCGAGCCAAACGACCCACAACTAATTCCGTACACAACCCAAGCTTCAATTTCGGATGAAAAGCATCAATTTGGGACGAACCCAAAACCCAAGCGCAAACCCGAGTCAAAGAAAAATCGTCCATGGAAGCTCCTGCAAAATGAAAGAGAAAAGGACATAGATGGAATTAAATAGATTGTTAATATATTAATAAAATAATAATAAATAAAGTCTTATATTTCTTTCCCGATTAAAGGTTCGTGTTTCCTTCGTTCGGAATCCGATTCGTGCACCGTTCGCGGCCACGCAAAGCTTGGTCTGAGGGATACAACTTCCGTGAAGACTTTGGTAAAAAATAACAAAATGTGAAATTACAAAAATGCCCCTGAACGTGTGAATCGCGATGAAACTTAATCGAAACGCGCCCAAACTTCATACTAAGGACCGTAACAACTATAAAAGCTCAATAATACCTCAAATAACATATTAGCGTATAAAATGGAGGTTGTCTGATTAATGAGCATATTTATAGCAATTACGGTACTCGAGGGGGCTAAAATGCCCAAGTTAAAAGGGTATAAAGTGCAATATTCGATACGAATCATCAATACATATGAAATTCATCTCAATACATGAAGAAATTTGAATTTTGACTCAATTCATGTCGATATATATGAAATTCATCTCAAATTTTGCGATCTCCTCTTCATGAAGCACTAACATGTTTAACTCCTCATTTATCAAGCAGTGGTTTATCTCTACATGCACAACCATCAAACTTACAATGAGTTCCAACCTATAAAACAATCAAACAAAAAAGAGTAATTAATTCATATCATTTGACAAGATTGAAGGCCGACAATTTAATAAAGACCAACATATTTTCTTTCAATCACACAACATCTGAAATCTAGTGCACAATTTTGTTAATTAGTAATAAGCCCATTAATATACAAACTAATTAATAATTACAATTGACATTAATTACTAATACTAACGAATCAAACCAAAACAATTAAAATTGGATCCAGAGTAGATTCGAGTATATTATGAGGAAGATGTTATGGAGAGTACCCGAGTATTTCTTCTAAAGCCTTACAATTCACAACACCAAAATCTATTCGTATGGGATACAACATAACAATGAAGCTTGTCCAATGACATTAATTACTTATACTAACGAATAAAACCATCTTAAGCGTAAATCATGATTTGAAAAGGAAAAAAAAAAGACGAAATGATCCACTACTACTTACTCTCCATAACATCTTCCCCAACCTCACTTGTCTCAACTACATCTGAATTCTCTCCTGGACTACTTTCTCTACAAGCTGATAATATGCATATTGATCATAACTAATGGAAGGGTAGAAGTTTATATCTTCACTTGGGACTATAACTGTTAAAGATATATTATACTGAGTACACAAAAAGCAGAATTTCAAAAGATAGGCAAATAATTAAATATGGGAGACTTATATCAAATGTCAAATAATATTTACACAAGAACGATATGAATTTGATAAATGAATGTCTAAACCACACCATTAGATGATCACTAAGGATGGTCTGCTTGAAAGTTGATATGGTTGATATAGCATACAGCTTGATGCCCGACCAGCCTATGGAGTGCAAAGAATTTGAGAACGGTTTAACAAAAACTTGCTATATATGCTTATGTGAACTAGAATACCTCAATATAATTGAAAGCTTAAATTTTAAGCCTAAAGGCAATCCAAATTTTCTAAGGCCATCAACATAAGAGCTAAAATCAGAACATACTTAGTGTTTTACAAAACCATAAACAAATATAAACATAAACATAAACAAAATATATTGTACAATATATTTTATGTTTATGTTTATGTTTTACAAAACCATAAACAAACATAAACATAAATATGTAGACAAACACTCTAATTTGAACAAATCTATCAACAAATCTAATTTGTTTATGTTAAACAAATCGTGTGGATTAATGGAGTAGAGGAGCATGTTTGATATAAAATGATTAGGAATAAAAATTGGAGTTTAATTTCTTTTAACCTAAGTTAAGGAAATATATTAGAATAAAACACCGTTACTGCACGCACTGTCTATTTATTGCATGTACAAATAAGTTAATGTATTAATCCACACAACAACATTTTCAACCTTTTACATATAAAATGACAAATTTGTTGTTCTTAACACCTCCATTTATGCTAAAAAAATTAATTAAAAACATTTTGAGACCTCCTTGGATCAACCTCAAACCAACCCAGTCCATGGTGAAATGCTAGGAACATATTGATCCAGATCCACACCGGCACAATCCTGATTTGGGGTCGTTCCAATAAACATCTTATTTTTGTTACGAGTTTTACCCCAATTTCCAACCAAATTCCAATCGAGTCAACTTTAATTTGTCCAAAAATTTTAGTAATTGTTTGGGGACTCTAATTTAACATTTATATAAGTCTAAATCATGTATTTGACAACGAATACAAATTATTATACAAAATCAAGCATAAGAATAACATAAAATATGAAGAACTCTAACACGTGAACTTTGAACGTCTTAAATGAGCTTGTTGATTTCAATTACATAATTTCATTAGAAAATTTATCCATATAACATTACTATAATATTGGCAAGCAGGCCATGTGATGCGTGGCCAACATTTTATAAATGATTAGTTATTAATTTAATTTGTTGTCGGACAGGATATTTATTGAATAAAATGAGAATATATAAAGTTATTTAACAACAGTAAAATTATTTCCCAAATATTTAAAGAAGTTATATGATAATGTATGACAAGCATTGTATTCGGAACAACAATTGCCCAAAAATTTTAAATCTCAGAAATATGTTGGAATCTTGGAGATGCATTTGTATCTTCCATGTAGGTCTATGGTCTGACGATGTAGAGAAGATATGTTTGCTTGAAAAATATGAAGTAATATGTTAGTACTTTTTAAAGTGGATTGTATATGTTTGACATACGGAAAAATATGTATTTGTGAATCGTAACCTGATTCAGTCGTCTTCTTCGATGGTGGTGATGTACTTTCTTTTCTCTTATATCTGATATAATAAAGGTATGTTTGGTTAGTGAATTTTGTCATATATGGTTAATCAATATATATAATATATTACCTTTGATGAGCTTTAGCCATCCTCAGGGGTTGAATTGTTAGTAAGAGTATTCTCAAATTTTGTAACCATGTAGTATTCCTTTTCCACTATCAAATTAAATTTATTGAGCCTGAGAATGAACTTATATTTTTTCCCAATGGTATTTTTGAATATATGGTTTGCATCCTTTGTAGTTCCCTGTGTAAATTGTTTATATTTAATTGAATTAGAGATACGAATAGGAACAAATTATTAATTATTAATTTGTTTATGTACCTTATTCTCATTTACGTAAATTTGGGATAGTGGGAACCCAACTAATTCTTTAACTACCTTCTCGAAGAGAACAAATGTTATATCTCTAGTGTAGTCTTTAACATCCACTTGAAGTTTATATCTATAAAAGTATGTGAAGTAAATAAATGTATATTACTTGCATAATAATAGATATATTTTAGTAAAAAGAAGCAATTGGTTCTTATCAATGTAAATTCGTATTTTTAAAAAAAAGTTATAAATATTTCAAGGGCCTATATAAAGTATGGAAGTTATATAAGTTTCGTAATTCAACTGGACATACCGAAAAAAATGAAAATTATGGTTTTTAATTTTAACAGGGCATATATAATGTAGATATCCGAATATTATTAAATGTAACACCTGTATTCTCGGGAAAATAATAATATATTCGAATATTGTTAAATGTAGCACATGTATACCGAACATGAACAAATATTGACACATGTAATTTATTTTGCATTAGGAGGATATACTGTAAAATACATTTAGAATGATGACGAGCTTTAACAAATCATAAAAATATTTCAAGGACATATATAAAGTATGGAAGTTAATTTATTTTTGAAATTTAACTTCGCGCAAAGGTAAAAAGGGAAATTACAATCTTTAAATTTTAACACGGTTTAGGGAAACAAATTGATATATTCGAAAAAGTTTATATATCCCCACATCAAATTATGTAAATGAATATTATCCAATGTATCATATTAACATCTTTATAAATAGTAACAGCATTATAAATAGATTTTATTAATATATGAACATCAAACAGACAATTTAGACTAACTATATTTACAAACATAGTTGAGTATATTTTTTAGATATCAATATAAGATGTAACTCAAAGAAAAACGGCAAATAATATGTACACATTAACAACTTTATAAATAGATTTTATAAATATAACAGTATCAAACAGACATCATAATTTGAGCTTAACTACATTTCTAACATATTGCTACTATATTAATATTTTCCAGCGGTAGTATTGTAAAGGCATTGAACAAAGATTACCCTGGATTACTAAAAATCTAAAAAATAAAAAATATATGAATTTACCTTTAAATAGGGAGCTCGAAATCTGGAGTGAATCCAAATTTTGTAAAATTTATTTCTGGGAACAGAAGTGAAGATGAATTTAATAACAAAGAAATGCTAACTTTGAAAAAGTAGATTGTAAATCAAAAATAGAATCTAAAAGATTTTATAGCTCTAAATTGAGTGAAATGGGATTATGCGTTTAGAGATAAATTACATGGTTTACAATAAAACCATTTGAGGAAGTTAGATGGGTACTGAATTGATGACAAATTGAAAGCCAAAATCTTTAACAGTTGGGATTTACGAAGTAGGAAGAACAGTAATAGTCCATCGACTTTTTTTCCTTTCTTATTCTTATGAGGTTTTATAGCCTTTTCATTCTTGGCTCACGGGTTTAAAATTTGTCGTTTAGGGTCCGTTTGGTTCGGGGTAAAATATGTTTCAACGCGGTGAAAAGTAATATGGTGAAATACGTTTTCACCTCTTTAAAATTAAATTTTTGTTGGGTTGACATTGTAAATAAGTGCACACCCTATAATTATGAAACTTTAAACAAGAATTGAGAACAAAAATTAACTTTAAATAGGTGAAAACGTATTTCACCATATTACTTTTCACCGCGTTGAAATATATTTTATCCCGAACCAAACGAACCCTTAGACTTCTACAGAATTAATTGGTTGAGTCAAAGCGCCACGTGTAAGCTCAGCACCATTTGAGCCTATTCTTTTATACATATACATATATGTTTGAGTTTCCAATTTCACTATCTATGTACAATTCCGCCAACTGCCGTTATAACATATGAATAATTAAACACCCAATTTAACCCAATTTCAACATAAGTTCAATTAAAAGAGAATATTAACTAATGTGTGCAATTATAATTCTTTATATTATTAATTCATATTTTAAAGTGATATGAGGATGAATTAAAATAGAAAGATGCATTTAGCACATAAGATAGGCCAATTTCAATCTTAATCATTGACAAATCTAAATTACTCGATTTGAAGATTTCTATCACGGTTTTCATTTAACTAACTCAATTAGGTTAATTACAATTATTTATCTTTTCAAACAAGATTTCATTAGTATAGAATAAATTAAAGGGAGAAAAGCGGGACAAAAGTCCTCGCCTTTGATTGAGATAATGACCCCCACTTTTTATTTGAATTGTAGAAGATGGTGCAATTTGGTGATGATTTTTCTCAATTAGAATCAATCTTATTATAACTTCTTCAGCACGCATCCTTGTTCACTCATTTTCCTCTTTCAAGTGACCTCTTTAGGTTTAGATTTAGCTTTTAGGTTTTGTGAGGCGTTAAAATGGGATTAGGACTAGATTAACTTTATATTTGTATGTTAAATACCATAATTCTAATTAACCTTAATTTTAGTCTGTTAAAACCTAACTTAAACATGTATAAACTCAATCCAATCGCTCACCCCATGAATGGGTACACTCTTCCATTGTTTTTACCTTAATTAGGTCCTTAAATGAGTCCCAAAACCCAATATAAATCGAAATAATATGTTTAGGTACAAAATAACATGTTATTATTTTTATTAACTATTTGATAAGTTATTCGTATGAGAAAAACTATTGTTTTAATTAATAACCAACACTACATAATGAACACACATAAGAATTACAAGATTTAACATAGCCAAGTTAATATTTATTTTAATATTTTATTTATCAAGTCCAAATGATAAAATTATTAAGCTAGTCCGATTTTATTTAATTTTTTTCAATATATATAATTATTAAAATATTTGGGGAATTACACAAGTAGGCTAAGGATTAAGAAGAGTGAAGCTAAAATGAGTGACTTGTTCCACTAAAAAGAAAGGAAAAGACTTGTGCCAAGTGTGGAGAGTTATGACATTACAAAAAACTTGCATAGGTACACCTTTAATTGGTGCCAGAGGGTTGTGAGGTAATTTAAAACTATCATTATGATCTTAAGTACTTTGTAACTACTATAACGAATTTAATCTCTATGATTATGAATTTGTTTTAGTGAAAAGTAAGAGTGATAAGGACAGTTCAAACAATCAACATTATGTATAAGGCTCCCAAGTTTCAACAAATAGGTCACCACCATAATCCCAACCATGCATCAACCAAACAAAACAAGGCTATTGTTGAGGAGTGAAAAATAATATCTTGAGTATCTTTACTTAATTAATTTTAAAAATTAATTTCATCCTCAAAATAACCCGTAATTAAAAACCTTTTGCCTATTAGTTCGCTATGACACAAAAAATTTCAATTAATTCCAAACTACAATTTTACTCGAAAAAATTTATTTTAGTCTAACTTTCACACTAAATTCAAATTACCGGTTAATTTTATAATTTACCCAAATAACTAATTTGATTCAATTTTCATCTGAGGTGACGTCAAATTAAACTAAGGCCGGGATATTAAAATCAAACACACATATTGAGCACCGATATTTTAGGTGGAAACCTTTGTGAGAAAAACATTAGCTCACATAACCCACGCAAGTTTGCTAATACGAATTATTTTTACAGGCCTTATAAAGATATATACATGACTTACAAATAAGACGAATATTTTATAGCCACAAAGTCTCAATACTTGTTCTCTGCTCTTATGCTTTTGCATGTATAAGCAATTAGTTGCTCAAAACCAACATAACTTGCACAAATTGTAGGCCTTGGTATTTTGCAATTTCTAACTGGTAACATGATATGTCCACAATCTTCATGATATGATCACACAAAAACTTGATTCTCAACTCAAGCCTTTATACACATTGATCGATCAATCCTCAAGCAAGTCTCGCCAAGCTTAATTAAATCTCCATCATCATCATCCTTGCCTTAATCCCATCACATGGGGTCAGCCACATGGATTCTCCTTTTCCATTCTAATCTATTATAAACAATATTATCATTCAAGTTTAAATCCTTAAGATCTCTCCTAATAATTTCTTCCCACGATAGCTTAGGGCGGCCCCTTTCTCTTTTACCCTCTATTTTCAATAATCTTCCTCTCGTTCTAGGTGCATTTACTTGTTTACGCAACACATGTTCGCACCATCTGAGTCTACTTTCTCTTAATTTATCGCTAATGGTAAATACTCCTAAATTTTCTCTCGCATAATGATTTTTAATATTTTCCTTTCGAGTAATCCTTTTCATCTATTTAACCATCCTTATCTCATTAACGTGGAGACTTTGTTTATGTTTTTATGTAAATCCCAACATTCCGCTCCATAGAGGGTCGCGATCCTAACAACTGTTTTATAAAAAAATTATTTTAATTTATTAATTATCCTCTTATCGCATAACACCCCACTTGCTTGTCACCATTTCATCCAACCAGTTGATATTCTACTCGTAATAATATCCTCATTACTTTGTATCATTGAGCCTAAATAGAAAAATTTATTAGTTTGATTTATCATATTTTCTTCAATTCAACACTATGCTATCAGATGCCTCACTATTAAATTTACATTCCATAAATTCAGTTTTATTTCTACTAATTTTTATTCCCTTATATTCAAAGGCATTTCTCCACGTATCTACTCTCATCGCTAAGGCCTCTTTTGAAGTGTTTACTAAAACTATATCATCCGCAAATAACATGCACCATGGAACATATTCTTGTATGTCCTTAGTAATATCATACACTACGTAAAATTATTCGTTTCTCCACCAATAGTTCTTACTCTAGTCTTTGTGTTATCATACATATCTTCAATAACTTTAATATAGCTCATAGGTGTTATTTTCCTCCTTAAAGCCCGCCATATTATATCCCTAGGTACTCTATCATATGCCTTTTTCTAATTCTATAAAGACCGTATATAAATTTTTATTCTTACTTCTACATTTCTCCATTAACTTCCTTAAAAAAGTAAATAGCTTCCTTGGAGGATCGCGATGGCATAAATCTAAATTAATTGTCCGAAATAATTGACTCGTTTCTTAATCGTTGTTCTATAACTTTTTCCCATAATTTCATAGTGTGATTCGTCAGTTTGATTCCTCTATAATTACTGTAGTTTTGTATATCCCCTTTATTTTTATACAAATGTATTATAGTGCTTTTTCTCCCCTCATATGGCATGTTTTCTTCTTTTAAAATTTTATTAAATAAATATGTTAACCATTTAACCCTATACTTTCAAGGGTTCTCTATACCTTTATGGGTATTTTATCTGGGGCAACCGCTCTATTCCTTCCCATTTTTTTATTAGTATATCTACTTATTTTTTAGAATCGGACATACCATTCCTATATTCGGTTCTATGCTCTTAACATCTTTTTTATGATATTTTTCATTCAATAATCCTTGAAAATACTCTCCCCATCTATCTAGAATTTCTTTAGTGCTAATTAATATATTTTAATTTATATTTTTAATACACTTAACTGGACCCATATCACTTCTCAATGTATCTCTATGCTTTGATAATTTATATATCTCCTTTTCATCTTCCTTGATATCAAATTTACTATAAATATTATCTAGTGCATTTTTTTGCGAATTTTTAATAATATTTTTTACTTCATTTTTTAATTTCTTATACCTTTATAAGTCTTCTTGATTTGTACTATTTTACCACTCTTTGAAACTTACTCATTTCTTTTGTATTTTGCACTTCCTCATTCCACCACCAAGTCTTTTTTTTTAATTAATCTTTTTCCTTTAGTCTCACCTAAAATTTGTTTACTTATTTTCTCAATACCATTCTTTGTTCTTGACCAAATTTTGTTAACATTATCGTCCCAATTCCACTTTATGATTAATAAGAACTTCTAACTAAATTCTATCTCTTTGCACCCTTTTAAATCCTTTCATTTTATATTTTGGTAACATATTTTCTCTTTTTGGTATTTAAATCCTCTAATGGCTAAATCTACTACTAATAGGCGATATTGATGTGTTAAGATTTCACCTGGTATAACTTTACAGTCTTTGCATGTGTTCAAGTCTCTTCTTCTAAGTAAGCAATAATCTATTTGGGTTTTATTCTCTCTACTTCTAAATGTTCTTCCTTTTTTTTAATAATGCCAAATAAATCTAATGTATATTGTGGTGATTTGTTGTTATGTGTTCATATGGTCATTGGTTTGGCAAGATCTATCAAGAACAATTAAATAAAAAGACAAAAACACTCTCTCTAAAATTTTAAAAAGACACAACACTAGAGAGATGGTTCTGGATCAAAATTAGAGTCATATTTATATTTTTTAAGAAAACCTATTCCTTAAATAAGAGTTTCTCAAAAGTTGAGTGACATTCAAACCACTGTAATCTCGTTCCAATAAGATCTTCTTCAAAGTAAGATAACTCTTACTTGTAAAACACTTTATATAAGCCCTTATGTCGCGTTTTTGGAGCTCTTGTGTGAAACAACACTTCGCATTAGCTTAAAATGAAGTTTCTCACAAGTTCTCATGCCAAAAAAAATCACACCGGTTTTGTACGAGGATCACTGTTTTAATTATAAAACTTTTTATTCAGATGTTGGAATAACGCATGTTTTTTTTTCATTATAAGTCTTTCTTATAACTCTACAATTTTCATGTTTCGAGAGGTCTGCATTTCCAACATTTATTTGCTAAAAATACTCTCAATGTATTCAAAAACAGTTTTTATAACTTAAATTCAAAACATCAAAAAATATTTTTCATCACTTTTAACGTATTATGGAAAACCAATTCAAGTGAAACCACGACATAAGCCAAAATCTCAACTTATCAATCTTACAAATACCTCAAGATATGTGCATGCATGCTATGATGTTATCTGGTAAAATGTTGTAAGTAGGTGTGCCACATCTCCATGACATGAAGAATCACCTAGACCTATGTTTTTATGTTTTGTCAATCTGAAATAAGACAAACCAAATGAAATATATAGTAATATTTCCTTACAAATCACCCTCTTTAGCTATTCCGGGACAAAACTAAAACCAAGATAGAACCTGGAAAAGATCTAAAAATGAATGAATCAAAATATGTTTATACATCAAAATTTCCATGTCTTAAATCCTACATGTTTGTCGGTACTCATGGATCTTGTATACTTCGCACTTTAACACATTTTTTAAGAATAAATTATGAATTTATTAGATGATGGTAGAAAAGCCCTACCAGAGGGGCATTTACAAAGAATGAGAGGATCAAAATTATAGGAACTTGAAAAAATAATGAACATATGACTATAAAGCTCTAATATTAGGGAGGCCTTGTTTGTCCAAATTGAAGCATCCTCTAGCAAAGTGAGGTAGATCCTTAACTCGACTAAAGAGAGAAGAAGATTGAGAAGAAATCCCATGCTTGGCCAGACTGTCTTCAACTGAATTTGTTTCTGTAAAGCAATGAGTAAAAGAAACTTGTAATGAAGCCTTTGAATCTCTATGATAGTGTCAATAAGATGCCAAGGGGGTTTAAGGTTATTTCCAGATAAAATATCAATAACAAATTTAGAATCTGATTCTAAGATAATGTTATTGATATTTAAATCAATACATAATTTTAAACCTCTAAGGATGGCAAGACATTCAGCTTTATTATTGGAGTTAAAACCTTCAAAAGAAGAAAAAGAATGAATAAGATTTCCTTGGTGATCTCTGATGATAACTCCTGGACTTGAAATACCTGGATTATTTCTAGCAACCCCATCAGTGTTAAGTTTAAAGGTTCCTTCATTAGGCTTTAACCATTTCATCACCAATATAGGATGCAACTTAAAGCATACTCTAAGATTGAAAGACCTGATGATATACTTATAGAAAATAGACTTGGAATATAAGCATTTATTGGAGGTTATGTCAGAGATTAAACATAAACCTTTGAAATTAACTGCCTACTATCCATAGGAACATTATCAAAAACACTTAAATTCCTACTCAACCATATAGCCCATAAAATGAGCCTTGGAATTATACAAAGGAAGAATTAAATAAAATATGTGCTATGAGATCTTAACCACTAAGACATCAACATTTGATTCAATGATTGGAAAGAAATTTTGAGGCCAAAAGAATTTGCGAAATGCTTCAAAACAGTAGAAGTTATGGGGCCATTAATGAATAAATGGTTCATAGATTCCAAATGAGAATGACAGCAATAGCATATAGAATCTAAATGAACACCTTTCTTCTGAATAGCAGTACGAACAGGAAGATTTTTGTGAAAACATTTCCATAAGAATAAATAATTTTTTTATGGAAAAGAACTATTCCACATATATTTGCAAATAAATGAAGATGGCTTGACAGATCTAGAGGCCTCCCAAGCTGATTTAAAAGAAAATTTATCATCTGCAGAAGGATTCCAGTAAATAGAATCATGTATATCAGTTATATGATGGTATGTTTCTTCTTTGATGGATTGAATCCTCTTTAGGACATTTAAACCATTCTTAGAATTGCAGTCTTTATATTTGGTAAAAAGGAACTCAGACCAAAGAGATGCAGAAGATCTAAGAGACAACTGAATTTTCATGCTAAAAACTTTTCAAATATCTTCCATTGATTTGAAACCTCCTTTTTGAACTGGACAACATGTATAATCCCATTTTAACTAATAAAGCTTTGGACCAAATTCTTTGGAAGAGTCCTAAAGAACATTACTGAAAATATACTGAATTTAGTCTAGAATCTTTTTGGGAGGCTTTAGGGCTGCTACTGAATGGAGATGATTAGATTCCATCACTGATTTGATAAGAGTCATCCTTCCTGCCATGGATAAGAACTTAGACTTCCATCCTTCAATCTTAGACCTAACTTTCTGAACCAAGTCTGAGAAGTATATGCTTTTGGTCCTCCCATAGAAAATGGGAAATGCCACATATTTTAGAGGAATTGACTTCATTTTAAAAGAATTGAGGTCTGCAATTTTTAAAATCCTTCTTCTTTTAATTGAGGAGTGAACTATAAAGCTACCTTTGGAACACTTTATTGGCTATCTTGAAGATTTTTCAAATTTCTTCAAGAAGACTTGGAGATTTTTTAAAGAATAATAACTTCCATTACATAAAATCATCGGCAAAACTCAAGTTAGAGATAGCAGGAAAATGTCTAGGAAGAGAGTAGGGTTTGATTTTACTATAAAGAAGAAGGTTATGCATGCCTTGAGATAAGGTTTCAGCAATGAGAACAAAAGACCTGGAGAAATAGGAACGTCTTGCTTTAAACCTTTGTGAGATTTGAAGAATCCATAAGAATGACCATTGACAGTTATTGAGAACCAGTTGTTAGAGATATGTAACACCCCGCCCGCCCGGGGAGAGCGAACGGAGCGCTACTGTCGATAAAACTAACCAAATCCACAATTAACAAGGTATAGAGCATCTAAAAATCCCACAATACAATAACAAGAATCCACTAATCTCAAATCTCTTAAAATAAAATAAATCTCCAAATGCTCTATACATCAAAATAAATACAAGTCTTCTCATCTCTTGTATTAAAAATTCTTCCCAAATATTCCTCGCTAAAATCATCCCAATTGGTCCATAGCACTCAAATCCGTGCTCACCTGCCAACTAAGAAAAAGATGGGGAAGTACACAATACGACAGGAATATGCTCAACAAAGATGTTAGCGATGAACAAAGCACAACAATACGACTACGAATACTCAAATCAAATAATGAAAATCTCAATAGCATTTTATCAATAAATTTCTCAACAACACATTAACCGGAGTCACCAGGCCTCACCATACCGCGCCATACTTTATCAAGTAGCCGGAAAAGGAGTCTTGGCGGGTGCCCAATATCAGTGCCATATTAAAATCTCATGACAGCGTGCTCAAAACAACATGAATATTACCTCATGAATGAAAATAATTCCAACAATTATTTTTTTCAGATTTTCAAGAATTTAACAATTCAAAATATGAGTTCAATTAATAAGAATTCAACGGAATAAATACTCGCGAGATTTCAGGAGCATATTGTGTAAAATCCCATACCTTAAACCACCAAAAAGAACCAACATGAATCATCACATAATTTTAGCCTCAAAATCTATTCACACCATCCCGTTCCTCTCGCGAAAATAATCCAATCAAATCTCGTTCTAGCCCAAACTCGAGAAAACACCAAATAAGCCTTCTAATCTAAGGTTGAAATCTTGAATAAGTTTGGGGCTATGGTTTGTATATGAAAGGGAGTAATTTTGGAGAGGTCTTCTGGTTGAAAAGTTTGAGAAAAAGTGATTTGAAAAGCCAAGCCACGAATTTGTTGATATATAAATGATTAAGAGTTTGATTTAGAAAAGAGTTCTAATCAGATACAAACACTAAAAATTTTATTCTGGATGATCGGACCATTGGAATTGCTTAAAATTTTAGTATGTTGTAGCGAACGGCGAGACAGGACTTCTGACAAAAATTCAGCTTGATCGGACGGTCGGATTTCTAAAAATATTATTTTTACTAGAGAGTTTTATGTTCCGAGGACTCTTCTAAATAATAAAAATTCAATTAAAACTCCATTTTAATTCCGATTTCGAAATCGTTTAAAATTCTCGCCTTTAAAAATAATAACCAACATATTTGAGCAATAAAAATAATTTTATCTCAAAATTTATTTTTCCTCTTTATTTCGAAAATACCCCAAAAATTACGCGGGTTGTTACAAGATACATCTCCAAACTCTATCAATCCAAGTTTCTGAAAAGCCAAATTTTTTGAGAGTCTTGATTAGGAACATCCACGAGACCATATCATAAGCCTTAGATTGGTCTAGCTTGATAACCACATTCCCACCATGAGCCTTTTTTCCTATCATTTGCATTATATGATCTTGAGCAAGAAGAATATTCTCAGATATTTTCCTCCATTTTATGAAACTTGCTCGAGACTTGCCAATAATGTCAGGAAGAACTTGAGAGAGTCTGGTTGAAAGGATTTTGGAAATAATTTTACAACTGAAGTTGCTCAGGCTTGTGGGCCTAAAATCTGAATAAGACTTTGATGGCTTAGATTTTGGGATTAAAACAATGTTTGTGCTTGTCCAACTTATTGGCAATTCTCCTCTAGAAAATAAATAGAGTATAACTTTGATAATGTCTTGTTTAATAGTATCCCAATTTGATTGATAGAAGAACCCATTGGAACCATTTGGACTAGGGTTGCTATTACCTTTAAGATCTTTGATTGCTTGCCAGATTTCAACCTCTGAAGGAAATTCATCAAGAATTTGAGAATGAGCTGATGAAACTTTATACTGAATACAGTTAAGAATGGCATATTCTCCTTCTATAGGATATGCTAACAAGCCATTCTAAAAGAATTTATTAAAAACTTCTTTGATTTGGTCAATCTCTTCCACCCAATCTCCGTCTTTGTTTTTAATCCTATAGAATATAAATCAACGAATATCCGTGAAATACAAAAGATATATAAGAATATAAATCAACAAATATCCAAAATGCAATGCATGCACTAAACTAATCAGCATTACCCCTAAATCAAATCTCTCCCCCTTTTGTACTCCTAAATCAAAATGCAATGCATGCACTAAACTCAAGACTTCTCCCTTTTTTTACTCTAATTAACAAAGAAAATAAATTGTCAACATATAAATAAATAAATTAAACTAGTACAAATATAAAATATACCAAATTTAAATATGTTCACGTGCTAGTATAGATATACCAAAAAAATTTGTTCCATAAATATCTATGAAACACAAAATAAAATATGAAAATATGAATCAAAATGTTTATATCTAATTTTACTAAAAAAATTCCAATCTATAAAAAAAATACTAAAAAAAAAAATAAACAAGTGTGGTCATATATGCAAGATAAAATCCAGTTTTAAGGAATCCCACACAAGTTATCTAACGGGTGATTGAATGAACTCGAAAACCAAAGTCAATCGTATTAAAAAAAATTGTTTAGTTTACGAAGGTTCATGTTTATTAAGATCTCAAAATTAGTCACTAATGTTAACAGTTTAGTAAGTCCTAAAAATCACATACTATATGCAAATTTATAAACCCATTGGTCATCAACATATAACACTCTCAAATATGTGTTTTTTGTATTTTCATTTTTGTTGTTTAAGAGTATGCATTTTCGTAGACAATTTATTTTTATTTTCTCTTATTCACACATAAATATAAATTTCTTGCCAATGGTAGTTATCACCCTCTTTAGGTATATCTTATTAAGTCTATATTATCATATTTATATCAAGCTCATAAGTAATTCTTCTTACATGCATGTCTTACAAATATATCGAAGAAAATATAACCCGATTGAGTGAAAATAAGTGCAAGTAAACTTTCAAGATCAAAATTTATAATACATCTTAATTTAACTCATGTGTGTGTGTGTGTGTGTGTGTGTGTGTGTGTGTGTTTAAGACCACTATATAGTCAACATGAGTTATTTTAGAAGAATTTCATAAGAATGATTTAGTAAAATATGCATAGGTTCGCACTACCTTCCTGAGTTTCTAATCCAAGAATATGGATATAGATAGCATGATGTGTTCCACAAAATTTCAAGCATATTAACACTATTTATTCACAAAAATCATAATAAAAATATTTTTGTATTTTTTGTAAAAAAAATAAAAAATAAAATTGGGTTTTATTAAATGATTCACAAGAACACAAAATTTGTTTTACCTTTTCATTTATCAAAATCGAAACAAAATAAATATCATAGAATTAAACAAACTTCTTTTTGCATTTTTCTTATTTTTTAAAATAATATGAAAAATAAAATGATACGTATCTAATTAAGGATATAAATAATCACGCATTAAAAGTCAATCCAAGACTATAATACAAGTTGCACCTGTAATACCCCGTATTTTTGGCGATATTTATTTTTGGGATTAATTAATTAAATGAGAATTAATTGGGAATTAATCCGGATAAAATACTAGTGAGATGTGAGTTGGTATTTGACTATATTGAGTATATATGATGATATATGAATATTGAATTATGAAATTTGTCGTGAGATTGATATACGGCAATTTAGACATTTTATTGGGACGCGTGAGACAGTCGCGTCAGGATATAATTATTTTGATTATAAAAGTAAATTTAAATACTATTAACCGTATGGTCATTTTGAGTGCGCCAACGCGTCCGGAAGGGTCGAGATAGTCAGAAAACCCTAGCCGGGGATTTAGTTTGGGTCCCGGGGTATTTTTAGGCCATACCGGCAACATAAAGGGTATTTTGGTAATTTCGTATTTTTGGGAATTAAAAGTGACGAAAATTAAGAGTTTCTATCTGATTGGGAATTGACCCACTAAACCCACTAACCAACCCTTAATGACCCAATAAGCTATGGGGGTTATTAGATTAGGTTTCCAAAACTTTCCCAAAGCAAACCCTAGCCACCGTAGCCACCTTTGGAGAAGAAAGCTTGGAGAGAGAGAGAACTGCAGCAAATCGTCATCAAAATCAGAGATTGAATCAAGGCAAGTGGTTTAATTTCAATTATTATAGAGAATGCTTCTTCCATGTGTAGGAATTTACATAAATCAAATTGTTCTTGAGAGTTTAATAAAAACCCATTTTAATTGGACTTAGAACTTGAATGTTAAGGAGTAACTGCATGTAGAATCGTAGAGAAATGATTACCCTGATGTAAATATGTGTTGGATGTAACAAAAACGGATCTAATTTGAGTAAATTGATGATCATAAATTCTAGGGTTTATGTTCTTGAAAATTGGGGGAAAGTGTAGAAATTTGATGAATTAATGATGATTAGGATGAATTGGTTCTTTAAAATACGTTAGTATATAACCTTGATATGGTTAGGATTGATTAGAGACCTTTAAACATTGTTGGGACGAATTTTGGTTGAGATTTGAGGTGTTGAAATTGGTGAAAAACGAGATAGGATTTCTGGGCTTGAATCTGGTCACTCGTTAGAAGACCTACCCAGGTCGTTCGAACGAGCTCGTTCGAACGAGCTTCTAACGAGTTGACAGTTTGGGCATCTAACGAGAGGGACGTTCGTTCGATAATCTCGTTCGAACGAGATCTCTTTAGATAGCCAGTTCGTTCGAACGAAATCTCGTTCGAACGAGACTTCTAACGAGCTGGCAGTTTAGGCTTTTTGGCCTGTTTTGATTTTGGGAGTCCCGTAAACTTGTTCGAGGATAGAGATAACATTCCTTTGATGGTGTATTAGTATACTTGGGACATTTGGTATATAATGAGGAGTAAATTATATAAGTGTGGATCAAATCAAATAGACATTATGAGCTGAGACGTAAGTGCCTACTACGACGTGAGAATAATTTATGGCGCGTATAAATATGGACCGGGATTATATAAATTGTATAAATTATAAGTTGGTACGAGAATGCGATAAGTACTACAATTAAACTACGGTGATTACTAAGATGTGTGCTTACTTAGTATTGGTATATGATTTGTGTGTAAGACGTACCTACCATACTTGCTATCACGGGAGGTTTGCGTTCGCTTAGGGCCCTCTAATCCTTGTGTTGCCCGGATTTAGACTGGTTACCTCGATGTCTGCGCTCCCACGATCAGCAGACTTATTAACATCCCAATAGCATCCTCGCGTTCCCATGTGGACTCCTCGACATTGTGATGTCGCCACTAAACACGCACTAACGGAACTATCTTTGACCGCAGCTTCCTCTCACTTCGGTCCAAAATAGCAATCGGTCCCTCCTCGTAGGAGCTATCAGGCTGTAAATCAATCTCCTCCCAAGCGATGTGAGAATGAGCCAAATCGTCCCTGAGATATTTCCTTAACGAGGAAATATGAAACACATCGTGAATCCGGTGTAAATGCTCCGGTAACCCGAGTCTATACGCAACTGGTACAATCCGCTCAATAATAGGAAACGGCCCCACATACCTCGGTGTCAACTTCCCCTTCTTCCCGAAATGCAGAATCCCCTTCATAGGAGATACTCTGAGCAAAACCTGGTCCCCCACTTGGAACTCCCTGAAATATCTCTTCGCATCAGCATAACTCTTATGCCGGTCTTGAGCTACCCGAATGCGACTCCGAATCAACTCAATCCTTGCCGAAGTATCCTGAATCACTTCCGGCCCAAGTAGTTTGTTGTCCCCCACCTCTAACCAACATGCTGGGGAACGACAAGGCCTACCGTACAATGCCTCAAACGGAGCCATGCCAATAGTGAACTGGTAGGAGTTATTATAAGCAGACTCTACCAGTGGAAGGTATTGTTCCCATCCACCTCCAAAGTCAATAATGCACATGCGTAGCATGTCCTCCAACATCTGATTTGTGCGCTCGGTCTGCCCATCGGTCTGCGGATGATAAGCCGTACTCAATCGCAATTCCGTGCCCATGGCCTCCTGGAAACTCTCCCAAAATCGCGATACAAATATCTTGTCTCTGTCAGACACGATATTTAGGGGCACACCGTGAAGTCTCACAATCTCTGAAATGAAGAGCTGGGCATACTGTCCCGTAGTGTAGTCACTCCTTACGGGTAAAAAGTGAGCGACTTTGGACAATCTGTCCACAATTACCCAAACGGAGTCGTGACCCCTCTGCGACGTAGGCAACCCCGTGATAAAGTCCATGGATATGCTCTCCCACATCCACACCGGGACCTCCAACGGGTGTAGAAGTCCTGTCGGTCTCTGATGATCCACTTTTACTAGCTGGCAAGTGGCGCATTTCGAAACAAACTCAGCAATATCTCTCTTCATACCGCTCCACCAATACTGCCGTCTCATGTCTTGGTACATTTTATCCCCTCCGGGATGTACCGCGAACCGTGAGCCGTGAGACTCTGCCATCACCTCGTGTCGCAATTTCTCCCCTTCCGGAACCACCAATCTCCCATTGAAGCGTAATCCCCCGTCTGAGCTGACGGTATAGGACTCGGCTCCCTCTGCTAGTAATCGAACTATCTGCTCCTGACATAACGAGTCATTAGCCTGTGCCCATACTACCTTCGTGACAATCTGTGGTGTAACGGTCATCACAGACATGAGAGATCGGGCCACTGCATCCTGGTGTCCCAACTCCTTCCACTTAACCTTCCACACCCCTGCCACCTCATCTGTTGGCCTACGGCTCAATGCGTCTGCTACCACGTTAGCCTTACCCGGGTGATACTGGATATCGAACTGGTAGTCCTTCACAAACTCAAGCCACCTCCTTTGCCGCATGTTCAACTCCTTCTGCGTGAACAGGTACTGTAGGGACTTGTGGTCTGTGAACAATTGGAACTTCTCCCCCAAAAGATAGTGCCTCTAAATCCGTAGGGCAAATACCACTGCCGCCAACTCCAAATCATGCGTGGGGTAATTCTTCTCATGAGGCTTACGCTTACGGGAAGTATAAGCTATGGCCTGTCTCTCCTGCTGCAATACACCTCCAAGTCCTTGCAAAGACGCATCGGTGTAAACCAAATACACAAATCCCGGTCTCGGCAATGCTAACACAGGTGCTGAGGTCAATTTATCCTTCAATTCATCAAATGCCAACTGACAGGCATCACTCCAGATGAATGGCACACCCTTACGAGTCAGATGTGTCAAAGGACCCGCTATCTTCGAAAAACCCCGAATAAACCTCATGTAGTATCCTGCTAGACCCAAGAAACTACGAATCTCCGTTGGTGTCGTGGGTTGTCCCCACTCCCTCACCGCGGATACCTTCCCCGGATCAACAGATATCCCCCGGTCGGAAATAATGTGTCCCAAAAATTGGACCTCCTTCAGCCAAAACCAGCATTTCTCATATTTTGCATACAACTCGTTCTGACGAAGTGTCTGCAAAACTTGCCTCAAATGCTCGGCGTGCTCCTCCTCTGTCTGGGAGTAAACCAGAATATCATCGATGAAGACAATGACAAACTGATCTAGGAAATTCCTGAACACTCTGTTCATCAAGTCCATAAACACTGCTGGAGCGTTGGTCAAACCAAAAGGCATAACCCGAAACTCGTAAGAACCATATCTCGACAAGAACGCAATCTTCGAGACATCCTCCTCCCTGATACGCAACTGATGGTATCCCGATCTCAAATCAATTTTCGAGAAGAAAGAAGCTCCTCTCAACTGGTCGAATAAGTCATCGATTCGAGGCAACGGATACTTATTCCGTATCGTGACCTTATTCAACTGTCGGTAGTCCACACACAACCTCGTAGCCCTCGCATCTTTACCGAAGCCATACGGTACGGTGCGCGTGCTATAGGCCTCGTATCTGGAAATAGGTCTATAACAAAGTCTATCTCTTGACTGGGGGGGTAGGCCTGGTATCTCCTGAAACACATCAGAATACACACTGACAACTGGGATCGAGTCTAAAGGAATCACAACCTCCTTAGAGGTATCCTCCTCTAGGTAATACAAATGAGCGGTCGAGCCTCCCTCTGGGCGAGGCATCGCCACTACAAACATCTCTTGCCCCGGAATGGCAAAAACAATGCTCCCACTGAAGCAATCAATCATGGCTCTATAATCAGCGAGCCAATCCATACCGATAATCACATCGTGAACATGCATATCTAATACCAACATATCTGCAGGTAATACCAGACTACCAATCTCTACCCCCACTCCCCGGCATATAAAGAAAATAAGTGACCCACTCCCCAATGGTGAGTCTACACACGTCACTGTGCTCTCTGCAGTAGTTAACAATCCTAAGGCTTTCACGAAATGTGTAGCTATAAAATAATGTGTAGCCCCCGTATCAAACAATACCCGACCCATAGTGCCATGGATAGGAAACGTACCCTCAATCGCGGGCGGTGCCTGTGGAGCTGCTGCCTGGTGGACGTTATAGACACGTCTATACTGTAGCTGCCCTTGCTGAGCTGGGACTGCTGGAATGGGTGGCAATGCTACCATCTGTGGCGGTGCGGGGAGAGCGACGGGAAACATAGGCCTCTGCGGCTCCTGGCGAGCACCCTGCTGCTGCTGCTGTGGGGCCCTGCCCCTATCAGGACAATCCTGTCGTTTATGGCCAGTCTTGCCACAAACAAAACACTTCCCTGGGAAGTTCCCTCCTCTCTGCCCCTGCGGTCCCCGGCCCTGGTGGCCGTTACCGTTCCTCCCTTGGCCCTGCTGGCCCTGCTGAAACTGCTGCCCATTCTGCCCCTGTTGGCCCTGATGGCCGTTTGGACCCTGATGGCCCTGACGGAAGCCTCCATGTCCGTGCCTGTAATTCCCTGATCTGAACCTCTTCTGATCCCCCTACTGGGAACCCTGCTCACCCTGTCTCTCCCCCTGAACAGATTGTGCCCCACCGGCACCATGTCCTCCAGTCCTGCCCTGATGGCTAGACTCTCCCGATCTCTTGCCCTCAGCCATATGAAAGCGGTGATCCTGGCAGTGTTACAAAGCAGCATTAACCACATCAGAATAAGTGGCTAACGAAAGGTTCCCTAACAGATGCTGAAGGATCCTCCATGTCAACCCGTCGGTGAATTTCTCAATCTTCTTCTTTTCTGTTGGTATTTCATCCGAAACGATATTCAACAGATTCGTGAACTCGACCTCATACTCGGCCACGGTCTTACCCTCTTGCTTCAGATTCATTAGTTTCCTCCTCATTTCCGTGTGAACAGCCGACGAAAAGTACTTGCGGTCGAACCTCACCCAAAAGTCCTAAATAGTGAGAGTATCCCTCTCCTCCACGGTGGTAATAGACTCCCACCACTGCAGTGCAGATCCAACTAGCTTGAAAGTAGCTAGCACCTGCTTCTGAACGTCCATGCACTCATACATCCTCAAGTGCCTCTGCATATCCTTCCTCCACTGGCTCGAGACTACCACATCTGAGCTACCTGCAAACTCTGGCGGATGCGCTTTCTGAAAAGCGTCACGTACACGTTCCCAAGTAGACGGGAATGCATTTGCCTATACTGGCGCGGCAACCGGCGCCTGAGGTGGTGCCTGCTGAACTACGGCAATTGCGGCATTTACCGCTTGGGCTACAATGGCTGCAACCTCAGCGGCGTTCATCATGCCCTGAACTGGAACGGGCTGGGGTTCGGGCGTTGCATCCCTGGGAACTCGTCGTGCACGTCGTGGAGGCATCTGAAATAAGAATGAAGTTTATAAGTTCACTGTTTATAAACTTAAAATAGCTGAAGAACGAAGCATACACAAAAAGAGTACAACAGTCCTAAAATATAGGGCTCTATATCAAAGAAAACTTAGCGGAAACATAATAACCGTACAGATCCTAAAGGACACTAGAACCTGATGCTCTGATACCACCTGTGACACCCCGACTAATTAAATACCGGGTAGCTACTCCTTTATTAAATTAAATCAAAATGCCAAGTTGGCTCAGTTAATAGCATCACTGTCGAAAACATTTTATTATTACTAACCACCTAGTATTTAAAAAGTAAGCTGTCAAATTTTAATAAAAGTCTGATTAACATGCAGTAAAAGATTTAAAGCAAGAATAATATCACCATTCACTATAACGGAAATAATAGAATAACCATCACACGATATAAATAAATCCGGAGGAAAAACTCCTCACAACAAACTCCACAACAGAAATGAATAACTAAATACTGAATACTGAAATAAGACATGCCAAGTCTGAAAACTGAAATGGAAAAGTCTTTAATAGAATTTAGGCAACATGCCCTACAACTAAAGAATACTGAATATGGAATCCAAATGGTAGAAGCGTCTAAAAGCAAATCCCTGTAGCTTCCACAAACAGCTACAGCTCGTCACCTGAATGAGTATCCTATGCATGGTGTCCTTGTGGCTGGGCACCTAAAATGGTTTTACAAAAAAATAGATTTGAAAGCAAACGGGTCAGAGCCCGAATGTGGAGATATTTTAAAAACATGCAAGTTCTTTAAAAACATTTAAAACATTAAATGCAAAGTACATGTTAGGACGTGCACTCACATGAAATCCTCACCTCTCGACTAAATGTGCACTCCTAACGTAAGTACCCATCTAAAATGACACTAACCACTAGCTAAGTGACATCACATCTAGCTAGGCTGTCATAGGTTCTACCCTTATTACTCGGTTCCCATTAAGATTATAACGATCTCAATTAAATAGGGGCTTAACGTAAATTCAGGTTCTCATACAAAAGTAATATAACTCGTTATAGATTATCCCTTTTATGTTATTCCATAGTTATACACACGATACCATATGAAAGTTCCCATTATATTAAGTGTATATTTTCCACAACATAAGTATACAATATAAGCACCCCGAGACTAAGATGCGGTGCACACATACTTTGTTATCCATCCCGGTACATCACGTACATAAGGATCACGCATTCCGAATTTCTCAGGAATCGTTCAGATAACACAAATCACAAATAATGGAGGCGAATACAGTCACATCGCATGGGTCATGCACATACCTGCACTCCCACGATCAGCAGACTTATTAACATCCCAATAAGTCCTTCTCTGACCTATGTTCATCGAGGTAACCAGTCTAAATCCGGGCAACACAAGGATTAGAGGGCCCTAAGCGAACGCAAACCTCCCTTGATAGCAAGTATGGTAGGTATGTCATACACACAAATCATATACCAATACTAAGTAAGCACACATCTCAATAATCACCGTAGTTTAATTGTAGTACTTATCGCATTCTCGTACCAACTTATAATTTATACAATTTATATAATCCCGGTCCATATTTATACGCGCCATAATTTATTCTCACGTCGTAGTAGGCACTCACGTCTCAGCTCAAAATGTCTATTTGATTTGATCCACACTCATATAATTTACTCCTCATTATATCCCAAATGTCCCAAGTATACTAATACGCCATCAAAGGAATGTTATCTCCATCCTCGAACAAATTTACGGGACTCCCAAAATCAAAACAGGCCAAAAAGCCTAAACTGCCAGCTCGTTCGAACGAGGCTGTTCGAATGAGATTTCGTTCAAACGAACTGGGCTATCTAACGAGAACTCGTTCGAACGAGATTATCGAACGAACATCCCTCTCGTTAGAACCCCAAATTGTCAACTCGTTAGAAGCTCATTCGAACGAGCTCGTTCGAACGACCTGGGTAGGTCTTCTAACGAGTGACCAGATTCAAGCCCAGAAATCCTATCTCGTTTTTCACCAATTTTTACACCTCAAATCTCAACCAAAATTCGTCCCAACAATGTTTAAAGGTCTCTAATCAATCCTAACCATATCAAGGTTATATACTAACGTATTTTAAAGAACCAATTCATCCTAATCATCATTAATTCATCAAATTTCTACACTTTTCCCCAATTTTCAAGAACATAAACCCTAGAATTTATGATCATCAATTTACTCAAATTAGAACCGTTTTTGTTACATCCAACACATATTTACATTAGGGTAATCATTTCTCTACGATTCTACATGCAATTACTCCTCAACATTCAAGTTCTAAGTCCAATTAAAATGGGTTTTTATAAAACTCTCAAGAACAATTTGATTTATGTAAATTCCTACACATGGAAGAATCATTCTCTATAATAATTGAAATTAAACCACTTGCCTTGATTCAATCTCTGATTTTGATGACGATTTGCTGCAGTTCTCTCTCTCTCCAAGCTTTCTTCTCCAAAGGTGGCTATGGTGGCTAGGGTTTTCTTTGGGAAAGTTTTGGAAACCTAATCTAATAACCCCCGTAGCTTATTGGGTCATTAAGGGTTGGTTAGTGGGTTTAGTGGGTCAATTCCCAATCAGATAAAAACTCTTAATTTTCGTCACTTTTAATTCCCAAAAATACGAAATTACCAAAATACCCTTTATGTTGCCGGTATGGCCTAAAAATACCCCGGGACCCAAACTAAACCCCCGGCTAGTGTTTTCTGACTATATCGACCCTTCCGGACGCGTTGGCGCACTCAAAACGACCATACGGTTAATAGAATTTAAATTTACTTTTACAATTAAAATAATTATATCCTGACGCGACTGTCTCACGCGTCCCAATAAAATGTCCAAATTGCCGTATATCAATCTCACGACAAATTTGATAATCATATATACTCAATATAGTCAAATACCAACTCACATCTCGCTAGTATTTTATCCGGATTAATTCTCATTTAATTAATTAATCCCAAAAATAAATATCGCCAAAAATACGGGGTATTATACCACCTGTGACACCCCGACTAATTAAATACCGGGTAGCTACTCCTTTATTAAATTAAATCAAAATTTCAAGTTGGCTCTGTTAATAGCATCACTGTCGAAAACATTTTATTATTACTAACCACCTAGTATTTAAAAAGTAAGTTGCCAAATTTTAATTAAAGTCTGAATAACATGCAGTGAAAGATTTAAAGCAAGAATAATATCACCATTCACCATAACGAAATAGTAGAATAACCATCACATGATATAAATAAATCCGGAGGAAAACTCCTCACAACAAACTCCACAACTGAAATGAATAACTAAAAACTGAATACTGAATCAATACATGCCAAAGTCTGAAAAACTGAAATGGAAATGTATCTCTAATGGGACTGGGCAACATGCCCTAAAACTGAGGAATACTGAACATGGAATCCAAATGATAGAAGCGTCTAAAATCAAATCCCTGTAACTTCCACAAATAGCTACAGCTCGTCATCTGAATGAGTATCCTATGCATGGTGTCCTTGTTGCTAGGCACCTAAAATGGTTTTAAAAGAAAAATAGATTTGAAAGCAAACGAGTCAGAGCCCGAATGTGGAGATATTTTAAAAACCTGCAAGTCCTTTAAAAACATTTAAAACATTAAATGCAAAGTACATGTTAGGACGTGCACTCACATGAAATCCTCACCTCTCGACTAAATGTGCACTCCTAACGTAAGTACCCATCTAAAGTGACACTAACCACTAGCTAAGTGACATCATCTCTAGCTAGACTGTCATAGGTTCTACCCTTATTACTCGGTTCCCATTAACATTATAACGATCTCAATTAAATAGGGGCATAACGTAAATTCAGGTTCTCATATAAAAGTAATACAACTCGTTATAGATTATCCCTTTTATTATCCCATAGTTATACACACAATACCATATGAAAGTTCCCAGTTTATTAAGTGTATATTTTCCACAACATAAGTATACAATATAAGCACCCCGAGACTAAGCTGCGGTGCACACATACTCTGCTATCCATCCCGGTACATCACGTACATAAGGATCACGCATTCCGAATCTCTCAGGAATCGTTCAGATAACACAAATCACAAATAATGGAGGCGAACACAGTCACATCACATGGGTCACGCACATACATGCGCTCCCACGATCAGCAGACTTATTAACATCCCAATAAGTCCTTCTCTGACCTATGTTCATCGAGGTAACCAGTCTAAATCCGGGTAACACAAGGATTAGAGGGCCCTAAGCGAACGCAAACCTCCCGTGATAGCAAGTATGGTAGGTATGTCATACACACAAATCATATACCAATACTAAGTAAGCACACATCTTAGTAATCACCGTAGTTTAATTGTAGTACTTATCGCATTCTCGTACCAACTTATAATTTATACAATTTATATAATCCCGGTCCATATTTATACGCGCCATAATTTATTCTCACGTCGTAGTAGGCACACACGTCTCAGCTCAAAATGTCTATTTGATTTGATCCACACTCATATAATTTACTCCTCATTATATCCCAAATGCCCCAAGTATACTAATACGCCATCAAAGGAATGTTATCTCCATCCTCGAACAAATTTACCAGACTCCCAAAATCAAAACAGGCCAAAAAGCCTAAACTGCCAGCTCGTTCGAACGAGGCTGTTCGAACGAGATTTCGTTCGAACGAACTGGGCTATCTAATGAGATCTCGTTCGAACGAGATTATCGAATGAACATCCCTGTCGTTAGAACCCCAAACTGTCAACTCGTTAGAAGCTCGTTCGAACGAGCTCGTTCGAACGACCTGGGTAGGTTTTCTAACGAGTGACCAGATTCAAGCCCAGAAGTCCTATCTCGTTTTTCACCAATTTCTACACCTCAAATCTCAACCAAAATTCGTCCCAACAATGTTTAAAGGTCTCTAATCAATCCTAAACATATCAAGGTTATATACTAACGTATTTTAAAGAACCAATTCATCCTAATCATCATCAACTCATCAAAGTTCTACACTTTTCCCCAATTTTCAAGAACATAAACCCTAGAATTTATGATCATCAATTTACTCAAATAAGATCCGTTTTTGTTACATCCAACACATATTTACATCAGGGTAATCATTTCTCTACGATTCTACATGCAAGTACTCCTCAACATTCAAGTTATAAGTCCAATTAAAATTGGTTTTTATAAAACTCTCAAGAACAATTTGATTTATGTAAATTCCTACACATGGAAGAAGCATTCTCTATAATAATTGAAATTAAACCACTTGCCTTGATTCAATCTCTGATTTTTGATGACGATTTGCTGCAGTTCTCTCTCTCTCCAAGCTTTCTTCTCCAAAGGTGGCTATGGTGGCTAGGGTTTGCTTTGGGAAAGTTTTGGAAACCTAATATAATAACCCCCGTAGCTTATTGGGTCATTAAGGGTTGGTTAGTGGGTTTAGTGGGTCAATTCCCAATCAGATAAAAACTCTTAATTTTCGTCACTTTTAATTCCCAAAAATACGAAATTACCAAAATACCCTTTATGTTGCCGGTATGGCCTAAAAATACCCCGGGACCCAAACTAAACCCCCGGCTAGTGTTTTCTGACTATCTCGACCCTTACGGACGCGTTGGCGCACTCAAAACGACCATACGATTAATAGAATTTAAAATCACTTTTACAATTAAAATAATTATATCCTGACGCGATCGTCTCACGCGTCCCAATAAAATGTCCAAATTACCGTATATCAATCTCACGACAAATTTGATAATCATATATACTCAATATAGTCAAATACCAACTCACATCTCGCTAGTATTTTATCCGGATTAATTCGCAATTAATTCTCATTTAATTAATTAATCCCAAAAATAAACATCGCCAAAAATACGGGGTATTACATACTTCCCCCCTAATAACAGAATTTCGTCCCGAAATTCGGAACTAGAAAGTACCTTATAAAAACAACTCTGGATAACGTTCGGGCATCTTATCCTCGCGTTCCCATGTGGACTCCTCAACATTGTGATGTCGCCACTGAACATGGACTAACGGAACTATCTTTGACCGCAGCTTCCTCTCACTTCGGTCCAAAATTGCAATCGGTCCCTCCTCGTAGGAGCTATCAGGCTGTAAATCAATCTCCTCCAAAGCGATGTGAGAATGAGCCAAATCGTCCCTGAGATATTTCCTTAACGAGGAAATATGAAACACATCGTGAATCCGGTGTAAATGCTCCGGTAACCCGAGTCTATACGCAACTGGTCCAATCCGCTCAATAATAGGAAACGGCCCCACATACCTCGGTGCCAACTTCCCCTTCTTCCCGAAACGCATAATCCCCTTCATAGGAGATACTCTGAGCAAAACCTGGTCCCCCACTTGGAACTCCCTGAAATATCTCTTCGCATCAGTATAACTCTTCTGTCGGTCTTGAGCTACCCGAATGCGACTCCGAATCAACTCAATCCTTGCCGAAGTATCCTGAATCACTTCCGGCCCAAGTAGTTTGTTGTCCCCCACCTCTAACCAACATGCTGGGGAACGACAAGGCCTACCGTACAACTCCTCAAACGGATCCATGCCAATAGTGAACTGATAGGAGTTGTTGTAAGCAAACACCACTAGTGGAAGGTATTGCTCACATCCACCTCCAAAGTCAATAATGCACATGCGTAGCATGTCCTCCAACATCTGATTTGTGCGCTCGGTCTGCCCATCGGTCTGCGGATGATAAGCCGTACTCAACCGCAATTCCGTGCCCATGGCCTCCTGGAAACTCTCCCAAAACCGCGATACAAATATCTTGTCTCTGTCAGACACGATATTTAGGGGCACACCGTGAAGTCTCACAATCTCTGAAATGAAGAGCTGGGCATACTGTCCCGTAGTGTAATCAGTCCTTACGGGTAAAAAGTGAGCGACTTTGGACAATCTGTCCACAATTACCCAAACGGAGTCGTGACCCCTTTGCGATGTAGGCAACCCCGTGATAAAGTCCATGGATATGCTCTCCCACATCCACACCGGGACCTCCAACGGCTGTAGAAGTCCTGTCGGTCTCTGATGATCCACTTTTACTAGCTGGCAAGTGGCGCATTTCGAAACAAACTCAGCAATATCTTTCTTCATACCGCTCCACCAATACTGCCGTCTCATGTATTGGTACATTTCGTCCCCTCCGGGATGTACCGTGAACCGTGAGCCGTGCGACTCTGCCATCACCTCGTGTCGCAATTTCTCCCCTTCCGGAACCACCAATCTCACATTGAAGCGTAATCCCCCGTCTGAGCTGACGGTATAGGACTCGGCTCCCTCTGCTAGTAATCGAACTATCTGCTCCTGACATAACGAGTCATTAGCCTGTGCCCGTACTACCTTCGTGACAATCTGTGGTGTAACGGTCATCACAGACATGAAAGATCGGGCCACTGCATCCTGGTGTCCCAACTCCTTCCACTTAACCTTCCACACCCCTGCCACCTCATCTGCTGGCCTACGGCTCAACGCGTCTGCTACCACGTTAGCCTTACCCGGGTGATACTGGATATCGAACTGGTAGTCCTTCACAAACTCAAGCCACCTCCTTTGCCGCATGTTCAACTCCTTCCGCGTGAACAGGTACTGTAGGGACTTGTGGTCTGTGAACAATTGGAACTTCTCCCCCAAAAGATAGTGCATCCAAATCCATAGGGCAAATACCACTGCCGCCAACTCCAAATCATGCGTGGGGTAATTCTTCTCATGAGGCTTAAGCTTACGGGAAGCATAAGCTATGGCTTGTCTCTCCTGCTGATACACCTCCAAGCCCTTACAGGGACGCATCGGTGTAAACCAAATACTCAACTCCCGGTCTCGGCAATGCTAACACAGGTGCCGAGGTCAATTTATCCTTCAATTCATCGAATGCCAACTGACAGGCATTACTCCAGATGAATGGCACACCCTTACGAGTTAGATGTGTCAAAGGACCCGCTGTAATACCCCGTACTTTTGGCTATATTTATTTTTGGGATTAATTAATTAAATGCGTATTAATTGAAAATTAATCCGGGTTATAAATACTAACGAGATGTGAGTTGGTATTTAATTATGTGCATATATGAGTATATATGAATTTGGAATTATGAAATTTGTCGTGAGATTTAAATACGGCAATTTGAGAATTTTGTTGAGACGCGTGTGACCGCCGCGTCATGGTATATTATTTTAATTATAAAAGTGATTTTTATAACTATAAACCGTATGGTCGTTTTGAGTGCGCCAACGCGTCCGGAAGGGTCGAGATAGTCAGAAAACACTAGCCGGGGTGTAGTTTGGATTCCGGGGTATTTTTAGGCCATACCGGCATCATAAAGGGTATTTTGGTAATTTCGTATTTTGGGAAATTAAAAGTGACGAAAATTAGAGATGTAAATCTGATGTGGATTAAACCCACTAAGCCCATTAACCAAACCATATTAACCTAGAAGGCTACGTAGGTTATTAGAAGAGTTTTCTAAGTTCCCAAATCAAAACCCTAGCCACCTTGAGCCACCATTGGAGAGGAAGCTTGGAGAGAAGAAATTCTGCAGAAAAGTTCTACCAAACTTACACCAAAATCAGAAATCGAACCAAGGCAAGTGACTTTATTCCATTTAATTTCAGAGAATGTCTCTTCCATGTTAGAAATTGAGGAATTTTAATTGTTCTTGAAAGATGAATGAAAACCCATGTAGTTTGGAGCTTAGAACTTGAAAATTTTGAAGAGGATTGCATGTAGAATGATAGGTAGATGATTTCTCTCATGATAATTGTGATTAGAAGAAATTAAAACGGATTAAATTATGGGATTTGATGATGATATAAATCTAGGGTTCATGTTCTAGATAAAATTGGGGAAAAGTATAAAATCTTGTGATTTAATTATGTTTAGGATGCATTAATGTATTAAAAGATGTTAGTACATGACCTTAGCATGTTGTAGTATGATTAGAGGACTTAAAACTCTGTTAGAACGAACTTTGGAGAAGGATTGAGGTGTTAAAAATGGTGAGAAACGTAACTTAGAAAATCTGGGACGAATCTGGTAGCTCGTTAGAAGCCCCTACCCAGGTCGTTCGAACGAACTCGTTCGAACGAGCTTCTAACGAGTTGACCAGTCGCTGCTAACGAGAAGGGATCTCGTTCAATATCTCGTTCGAACGAGATATCGTTAGAAGGTATAGTTCGTTCGAACGAACTGGAATCTCGTTCGAACAGCCTCGTTCGAACGAGACTTCTAACGAGTTGACAGAGGATTCTCGTTCGAACAGTCTCATTCGAACGAGACTTCTAACGAGTTGACAGTTTGGTCCTTTTTGGACTGTTTTGATTTTTGGAGTCCCGTAAACTGGTTCGTGGGTAGAGTTAACATTCCTTGATGATGTAAGGATAGATTTGGGACTTTTGGGTTACTACGAGGAGTAAATTTATATACGAGAGATTTAATTCAATGAACCGTTTGGGTTGAGACGTGAGTGTCTACTACGACGTGAGAATAGATTATGGCGCGTATGATGATAAACCGGAATAATATAAGTTGTAGACATTATAAGTTAGTACGAGAAAGCGATATGTACTACGATTAAACTACGGGATTACTAAGATGTGTGTTTACTTAGTATTGTTATATGAATTGTGTGTATGACATACCTACCATACTTGCTATCACGGGAGGTTTGCGTTCGCTTAGGGCCCTCTAATCCTTGTGTTGCCCGGATTTAGACTGGTTACCTTGATGAACATAGGTCATAGAAAGACTTATTGGGATATTAATAAGTCCGCTGATCGCAGGAGCGTAGGTATGTGCGTGACCTATGTGATGTGACTGTGTTCGCCTCCACTATTTGTGATTTGTGTTATCTGGACTATTCCTGAGAGATTCGGAATATGTGATCCTTATGTACGTGATGTACCGGGATGGATAGCAGAGTATGTGTGCACCACAGCTTAGTTCTCGGGGTGCTTATATTGTATAATTATGATGTGAATAATATACACTTAATTAATGAGAACCTTCATGTTAATGATGTGAATATAATTACGGTATTGTTTCGAGAAATATAACGAGTTAACTGATAGTTATATATATTGCATATTGAACATCTGAGTTACATTAAATCTCTACTTATTACGAGCGTTATTATGTTAATAGAACCGAGAGATACGGGTAAGACCTATGATAGTCTAGCTAGATATGTTGTCACTTAGCTAGTAGTTTGTATCACTCTAGATGGGTACTTACGTTAGGAGTGCACAGTTAGACGATAGGTGAGAATATCATGTGAGTGCACGTCCTAACATGTACTTTGCATTTAATGTTTTAAATGTTTTTAAAGCACTTGCATGTTTTTAAAATATAACTCCACATTCGGGCTATGACCCGTTTGCTTTTCAAATCTTTTTCTTGTAAAACCATTTTAGGTGCCCAGCCACAGGGACACCAAGCATAAGATTCTCATTCAGGTAACGAGCTGTAGCTGTTTGTGGAAGCTACAGGGATTTTCTTGTAGACGCTTCTATATTTTGGATTCCAGAGTCATTATCTATCAGTTGTAGGGCATGTTGCCCATTTCTATTAGAGACATCTTTTACATTACAGTTTTCAGACTTTGATTTGTATTGTTTTAGCATTCGGTTATTTATTTCAGTATGGGATTGTAGTGAGGAGTTTTCCTCCAGACTTTATTTACACTATGTGATGGTTATTCGTTTTACTTCAGCATGGTGAATGGTGTTACTTATTTCTTCTTTAGACTTGTTGCATGTTAATCAGACTTATATTAAAATTTGGCAACTTACTTTTTAAATACTAGGTGGTTAGTAATAATAAAATGTTTTCGACAGTGATGCTATTAACTGAGCCAACTTGGCATTTTGAATTAATTTAATAAAGGAGTAGCTACCCGGTATTTAATTAGTCGGGGTGTCACAGGTGGTATCAGAGCATCAGGTTCTAGTGTCCTTTAGGATCTGACGGCTTATTATGTTTCCGCTACGTTTCTTTGATATAGAGCCCTATATTTTAGGACTGTTGTACTCTTTTTGTGTATGCTTCGTTCTTCGGCTATATTAAGTTTATAACCGTGAACTTATAAACTTTGTTCTTATTTCAGATGCCTCCACGACGTGCACGACGAGTTCCCAGGGATGCAACGCCCGAACCCCAACCCGGTCCAGTTCAGGGCATGATGAACGCCGCTGAGGTTGCAGCTATTGTAGCCCAAGCGGTAAATGCCGCCATTGCCGTTGTTCAGCAGGCACCACCTCAGGCGCCGGTTGCCGCGCCAGTACAGATTAATGCATTCCCGTCTGCCTGGGAGCATGTACGTGACGCTTTTCAGAAAGCGCATCCGCCAGAGTTTGTAGGTAGCTCAGATGTGGTAGTCTCGAGCCAGTGGAGGAAGGACATGCAGAGGCACTTGAGGATGTATGAGTGCACGGACGTCCAGAAGCAGGTGCTAGCTACTTTCAAGCTAGTTGGATCTGCGCTACAGTGGTGGGAGTCTATTACCACCATGGAGGAGAGGGATACTCTCACGATTCAGGAGTTCTGGGTGCGGTTCGACCGTAAGTACTTTCCGTCAGCTGTTCATACGGAAATGAGGAGGAGATTGATGAGTTTGAAGCAGGAAGGTAAGACAGTGGCCGAGTATGAGGCCGAGTTCACTAATCTGTTGAACATCGTTCCAGACGAGATACCAACAGAGAAGAAAAAAATTGAGAAGTTCACCGACGGGTTGACTTGGAGGATCCGTCAGCATCTGCTAGGGAACCTATCGTTGGCCACTTATTCTGATGTGGTTAACGATGCATTGTTACACTGCCAGGACCACCGTTTTCATATGGCCATGGGTAAGAGGTCGGGGGAGTCTAGCCATCAGGGCAGGACTGGAGGACATGGTGCCAGCGGGGCACAATCTGGTCAGGGGAAGAGACAGAATGAGCTGGGCTCCCAGCAGGGGGATAATAAGAGGTTCCGGTCAGGGAACTACAGACAGGGACAGGGAGGTTTCCGTTAGGGCCATCAGGGTCCAAACGGCCATTAGGGCCAACAGGGGCAGAATGGGCAGCAGTTTCACCAGGGCCAGCAGGGCCAAGGGAGGAACGGTAACGGCCACCAGGGCCGGGGACAGCAGGAACAGAGAGGAGGTAACTTCCCAGGGAAGTTCTTTGTTTGTGGCAAGACTGGCCATAAGCGACAGGATTGTCCTGATAGGGGCAGGGCCCCACAGCAGCAGCAGCAGGGTGCTCGCCAGGAGCCACAGAGGCCTATGTTTCCCGCCGCTCTTCCCGCACCGCCACAGATGGCAGCATTACCACCCATTCCAGCAGTCCCAGTTCAGCAGGGGAGTATGGACGTGTCTATAACGTCCACCAGGCGGCAGTTCCACAGGCACCGCCCGCGATTGAGGGTACGTTTCCTATCCATGGCACTATGGGTCGGGTATTATTTGATACGGGTGCTACACACTGTTTTATAGCTACACACTTCGCGAAAGCTTTAGGATTGTTAGCTACGGCAGAGAGCACAGTGACGTGTGTCGACTCACCATTGGGGAGTGGGTCACTTATTTTCTTTATATGATGGGGAGTGGGGGTAGAGATTTGTGGTTTGGTATTACCTACAGACATGTTAGTATTAGATATGCATATTCACGATGTGATTATTGGGATGGATTGGCTCGTAGCTTATAGGGCCATGATTGATTGCTTCAGCGGGAGCATTGTTTTTGCCATTCCGGGGCAAGAGATGTTTGTAGTGGCGATGCCTCGCCCAGAGGGAGGATCGACCGCTCATCTGTATTACATTGAGGAGGATACCTCTAAGGAGGTAGTGATTCCTTTAGATTCTATCCCAGTAGTCAGGGAGTATTCGGATGTGTTTCAGGAGATACCAGGCTTACCACCCAGTCGAGAGATAAACTTTGTTATAGATTTGCTACCGGGTACGAGACCTATAGCACATGCACCGTACCGTATGGCTCCAGCTGAGATGCGAGAGTTACGGGATCAGATAGAGCAGCTGTTAGGTCAGGGCTTTATTCGCAGGAGTACCTCACCTTGGGGCGCTCCAGTTTTGTTTGTGAAGAAGAGGGCCGGTTCACTGAGATTGTGTGTGGACTACCGAGAGTTGAATAAGGTCACGATATGGAATAAGTATCCGTTGCCTCGAATCGATGACTTATTCGACCAGTTGAGAGGAGCTTCTTTCTTCTCGAAGATTGACTTGAGATCGGGATACCATCAGTTGCGTATCAGGGAGGAGGATGTCTCGAAGACTGCGTTCTTATCGAGATATGGTTCTTACGAGTTTCGGGTTATGCCTTTCGGTTTGACCAACGCTCCAGCAGTGTTTATGGACTTGATGAACAGAGTGTTCAGGGATTTCCTAGATCAGTTTGTCATTGTCTTCATTGATGACATTCTGGTTTACTCTCAGATAGAGGAGGAGCACACCGAGCATTTGAGGCAAGTTTTGCAAACACTTCGTCAGAACGAGTTGTATGCAAAATATGAGAAGTGCGGGTTTTGGCTGAAGGAAGTCCAATTTTTGGGGCATATTATTTCCGACCGGGGAATATCTGTTGATCCGGGGAAAGTATCAGCGGTGAGGGAGTGGGGACAGCCCACGACACCGACTGAGATTCGTAGTTTCTTGGGTCTAGCAGGATACTACAGGAGGTTTATTCGGGGTTTCTCGGAGATAGCAGGTCCTTTGACACATCTGACTCGTAAGGGTGTGCCCTACATCTGGAGTGATGCCTGTCAGTTGGCATTCGATGAATTGAAGGACAAATTGACCTCAGCACCTGTGTTAGCATTGCCGAGACCGGGAGTTGAGTATTTGGTTTACACCGATCCGTCTTTGCAAGGACTGGGAGGTGTATTACAGCAGGAAAGACAGGCCATAGCTTATGCTTCCCGTAAGCTTAAGCCTCATGAGAAGAATTACCCCACGCATGATTTGGAGTTGGCAGCAGTGGTATTTGCCCTACGGATTTGGAGGCACTATCTTTTGGGGGAGAAGTTCCAACTGTTCACGGACCACAAGTCCCTACAGTATCTGTTTACGCAGAAAGAATTGAATATGCGGCAACGTAGGTGGCTTGAGTTTGTGAAAGACTACCAGTTCGACATCCAGTATCACCCGGGGAAGGCTAACGTGGTAGCAGACGCGTTGAGCCGTAGGCCAGCAGACGAGGTGGCAGAGGTGTGGAAAGCAAAGTGGAAGGAATTAGGACACCAGGATGCAGTGGCCCGATCTTTCATGTCTGTGATGACCGTTACACCGCAGATTGTCACGAAGGTAGTACGGGCACAGGCTAATGACTCGTTCTGTCAGGAACAGATAGTTCAATTGCTAGCAGAGGGAGCCGAGTCCTATACCGTCAGCTCAGACGGGGGATTACGCTTCAATGGGAGATTGGTAGTTCCAGAAGGGGATGAATTGCGACACGAGGTGATGGCAGAGTCGCACGGCTCACGGTTCGCGGTACATCCCGGAGGGGACAAAATGTACTAAGACATGAGACGCCAGTATTGGTGGAGCGGTATGAAGAGAGATATCGCTGAGTTTGTTTCGAAATGCGCCACTTGTCAGCTTGTAAAAGTGGATCATCAGAGACCGGCGGGATTGCTACAGCCATTGGAGGTCCCTGTGTGGATGTGGGAGAGCATATCCATGGACTTTATCACGGGGTTGCCTACGTCGCAAAGGGGTCACGACTCCGTTTGGGTAATTGTGGACAGGTTGTCCAAGGTCGCTCACTTTTTACCTGTAAGGACTGACTACACTACGAGACAGTATGCCCTGCTCTTCATTTCAGAGATTGTGAGACTTCACGGTGTACCCTTAAATATCGTGTCTGACAGAGACAAGATATTTGTTTCGAGGTTTTGGGAGAGTTTCCATGAGGCCATGGGCACGGAATTGCGGTTGAGTACGGCGTATCATCCGCAGACTGATGGGCAGACTGAGCGCACAAATCAAATGTTGGAGGACATGCTACGCATGTGCATTATTGACTTTGGGGGTGGATGGGAGCAGTACCTTCCACTGGTGGAGTTTGCTTACAACAACTCCTATCAGTTCACTATTGGCATGGCTCCGTTTGAGGCATTGTACGGTAGGCCTTGTCGTTCCCCAGCATGTTGGTTAGAGGTGGGGGACAACAAACTGCTTGGGCCGGAAGTGATTCAGGATACTTCGGCAAGGATTGAGTTGATTCGGAGTCGCATTCGGGTAGCTCAAGACAGGCAGAAGAGTTATGCTGATGCGAAGAGGTTTTTCAGGGAGTTCCAAGTAGGGGACCAGGTTTTGCTCAGGGTATCTCCTATGAAGGGGATTATGCGTTTCGGGAAGAAGGGGAAGTTGGCACCGAGGTATGTGGGGCCATTTCCTATTATTGAGCGGATCAGACCGGTTGCGTATAGACTCGGGTTACCGGAGCATTTACACAGGATTCACGATGTGTTTCATATTTCCTCGCTAAGGAAATATCTTAGGGACGATTTGGCTCATTCTCACATCGCTTGGGAGGAGATTGATCTACAGCCTGATAGCTCCTACGAGGAGGGGCCGATTGCTATTTTGGACCGAAGTGAGAGGAAACTGCGGTCAAAGATAGTTCCGTTAGTGCGTGTTCAGTGGCGACATCACAATGTCGAGGAGTCCACATGGGAGCGCGAGGATGAGATGCGCGAACGTTATCCAAGTTGTTCATACCAGGTACTTTCTAGTTTCGAATTTCGGGACGAAATTCAGTTATTAGGGGGGAAGTATGTAATACCCCGTACTTTTGGCTATATTTATTTTTGGGATTAATTAATTAAATGCGTATTAATTGAAAATTAATCCGGGTTATAAATACTAACGAGATGTGAGTTGGTATTTAATTATGTGCATATATGAGTATATATGAATTTGGAATTATGAAATTTGTCGTGAGATTTAAATACGGCAATTTGAGAATTTTGTTGAGACGCGTGTGACCGCCGCGTCATGGTATATTATTTTAATTATAAAAGTGATTTTTATATCTATAAACTGTATGGTCGTTTTGAGTGCGCCAACGCGTCCGGAAGGGTCGAGATAGTCAGAAAACACTAGCCGGGGGTGTAGTTGGGATTCCGGGGTATTTTTAGGCCATACCGGCATCATAAAGGGTATTTTGGTAATTTCGTATTTTGGGAAATTAAAAGTGACGAAAATTAGAGATGTAAATATGATGTGGATTAAACCCACTAAGCCCATTAACCAAACCATATTAACCTAGAATGCTACGTAGGTTATTAGAAGAGTTTTCTAAGTTCCCAAATCAAAACCCTAGCCACCTTGGCCAACATTGGAGAGGAAGCTTGGAGAGAAGAAATTCTGCAGAAAAGTTCTACCAAACCTACACCAAAATCAGAAATCGAACCAAGGCAAGTGACTTTATTCCATTTAATTTCAGAGAATGTCTCTTCCATGTTAGAAATTGAGGAATTTTAATTGTTCTTGAAAGATGAATGAAAACCCATGTAGTTTGGAGCTTAGAACTTGAAAATTTTGAAGAGGATTGCATGTAGAATGATAGGTAGATGATTTCTCTTATGATAATTGTGATTAGAAGAAATTAAAATGGATTAAATTCTGGGATTTGATGATGATATAAATCTAGGGTTCATGTTCTTGATAAAATTGGGGAAAAGTATAAAATCTTGTGATTTAATGATGTTTAGGATGCATTAATGTATTAAAAGATGTTAGTAGATGACCTTAGCATGTTGTAGTATGATTAGAGGACTTAAAAATCTGTTAGAACGAACTTTGGAGAAGGATTGAGGTGTTAAAAATGGTGAGAAACGTAACTTAGAAAATCTGGGACGAATCTGGTAGCTCGTTAGAAGCCCCTACCCAGGTCGTTCGAACGAACTCGTTCGAACGAGCTTCTAACGAGTTGACCAGTCGCTGCTAACGAGAAGGGATCTCAATCGATATCTCGTTCGAACGAGATATCGTTAGAAGGTACAGTTCGTTCAAACGAACTGGAATCTCGTTCGAACAGCCTCGTTCGAACGAGACTTCTAACGAGTTGACAGAGGAATCTCGTTCGAACAGTCTCGTTCGAACGAGACTTCTAACGAGTTGACAGTTTGGTCCTTTTTGGACTGTTTTGATTTTTGGAGTCCCGTAAACTGGTTTGAGGGTAGAGTTAACATTCCTTGATGATGTAAGGATAGATTTGGGACTTTTGGGTTACTACGAGGAGTAAATTTATATACGAGAGATTTAATTCAATGAACCGTTTGGGTTGAGACGTGAGTGTCTACTACGACGTGAGAATAGATTATGGCGCGTATGATGATAAACCGGAATAATATAAGTTGTAGACATTATAAGTTAGTACGAGAAAGCGATATGTACTACGATTAAACTACGGGATTACTAAGATGTGTGTTTACTTAGTATTGGTATATGAATTGTGTGTATGACATACCTACCATACTTGCTATCACGGGAGGTTTGCGTTCGCTTAGGGCCCTCTAATCCTTGTGTTGCCCGGATTTAGACTGGTTACCTTGATGAACATAGGTCATAGAAAGACTTATTGGGATATTAATAAGTCCGCTGATCGTAGGAGCGTAGGTATGTGCGTGACCTATGTGATGTGACTGTGTTCGCCTCCACTATTTGTGATTTGTGTTATCTGGACTATTCCTGAGAGATTCGGAATATGTGATCCTTATGTACGTGATGTACCGGGATGGATAGCAGAGTATGTGTGCACCACAGCTTAGTTCTCGGGGTGCTTATATTGTATATTTATGATGTGAATAATATACACTTAATTAATGAGAACCTTCATGTTAATGATGTGAATATAATTACGGTATTGTTTCGAGAAATATAACGAGTTAACTGATAGTTATATATATTGCATATTGAACATCTGAGTTACGTTAAATCTCTACTTATTACGAGCGTTATTATGTTAATAGAACCGAGAGATAAGGGTAAGACCTATGATAGTCTAGCTAGATATGTTGTCACTTAGCTAGTAGTTTGTATCACTCTAGATGGGTACTTACGTTAGGAGTGCACAGTTAGACGAGAGGTGAGAATATCATGTGAGTGCACGTCCTAACATGTACTTTGCATTTAATGTTTTTAAAGCACTTGCAGGTTTTTAAAATATAACTCCACATTCGGGCTCTAACCCGTTTGCTTTTCAAATCTTTTTTTTGTAAAACCATTTTAGGTGCCCAGCCACAGGGACACCAAGCATAGGATTCTCATTCAGGTGACGAGCTGTAGCTGTTTGTGGAAGCTACAGGGATTTGCTTGTAGACGCTTCTATCTTTTGGATTCCAGAGTCACTATCTATCAGTTGTAGGGCATGTTGCCCATTTCTATTAGAGACATCTTTTACATTACAGTTTTCAGACTTTGATTTGTATTGTTTTAGCATTCGGTTATTTATTTCAGTATGGGATTGTAGTGAGGAGTTTTCCTCCAGACTTTATTTACACTATGTGATGGTTATTCGTTTTACTTCAGCATGGTGAATGGTGTTACTTATTTCTTCTTTAGACTTGTTGCATGTTAATCAGACTTATATTAAAATTTGGCAACTTACTTTTTAAATACTAGGTGGTTAGTAATAATAAAATGTTTTCGACAGTGATGCTATTAACTGAGCCAACTTGGCATTTTGAATTAATTTAATAAAGGAGTAGCTACCCGGTATTTAATTAGTCGGGGTGTCACACCCGCTATCTTTGAAAAACCCCGAATAAACCTCCTGTAGTATCCTGCTAGACCCAAGAAACTACGAATCTCCGTTGGTGTCGTGGGCTGTCCCCACTCCCTCACCGCGGATACCTTCCCCGGATCAACAGATATCCCCCGGTCGTAAATAATGTGTCCCAAAAACTGGACCTCCTTCAGCCAAAACCCGCATTTCTCATATTTTGCATACAACTCGTTCTGACGAAGTGTCTGCAAAACTTGCCTCAAATGCTCGGCGTGCTCCTCCTCTGTCTGGGAGTAAACCAGAATATCATCGATGAGGACAATGACAAACTGATCTAGGAAATCCCTGAACACTCTGTTCATCAAGTCCATAAACACTGCTGGAGCGTTGGTCAAACCAAAAGGCATAACCCGAAACTCGTAAGAACCATATCTCGACAAGAACGCAGTCTTCGAGACATCCTCCTCCCTGATACGCAACTGATGGTATCCCGATCTGAAATCAATTTTTGAGAAGAAAAAAGCTCCTCTCAACTGGTCGAATAAGTCATCGATTCGAGGCAACGGATACTTATTCCGTATCGTGACCTTATTCAACTCTCGGTAGTCCACACACAACCTCAGTGAACTGTCTCTCTTCTTCACAAACAAAACTGGAGCGCCCCAAGGTGAGGTACTCCTGCGAATAAAGCCCTGACCTAACAGCTGCTCTATCTGATCTCGTAGCTCTCGCATCTCTGCCGGAGCCATACGGTACGGTGCGCGTGCTATAGGCGTCGTATCTGGCAATAGGTCTATAACAAAGTCTATCTCTCGACTGGGGGGTAGGCCTGGTATCTCTTGAAACACATCCGAATACTCCCTGACGACTGGGATCGAATCTAAAGGAATCACAACCTCCTTAGAGGTATCCTCCTCTAGGTAATACAAATGAGCGGTCGAGCCTCCCTCTGGGCGAGTCATCGCCACTACAAACATCTCTTGCCCCGGAATGGCAAAAATAATGCTCCCACCGAAGCAGTCAATCATGGATCTATAATCAGCGATCCAATCCATACCGATAATCACATCGTGAACATGCATATCTAATACCAACATATCTGCAGGTAATACCAGACTACCAATCTCTACTCCCACTCCCCGGTATATAAAGAAAATAAGTGACCCACTCCCCAATGGTGAGTCTACACACGTCACTGTGCTCTCTGCCGTAGCTAACAATCCTAAGGCTTTCGCGAAATGTGTAGCTACAAAATAATGTGTAGCCCCCGTATCAAACAATACCCGACCCATAGTGCCATGGATAGGAAACGTACCCTCAATAGCGGGAGGTGCCTGTGGATCTGCTGCCTGGTGGACGTTATAGACACGTCCATACTGTAGCTTCCCCTGCTGAGCTGGGACTGCTGGAATGGGTGGCAATGCTGCAATCTGTGGCGGTGTGGGGAGAGCGGCGGGAAACATAGGCATCTGCGGCTCCTGGCGAGCACCCTGCTGCTGCTGCTGTGGGGCCCTACCCCTATCAGGACAATCCTGTCGTTTATGGCCAGTCTTGCCACAAACAAAACACTTCCCTGGGAAGTTCCCTGCTCTCTACCCCTGCGGTCCCCGGCCCTGGTGGCCATTACCGTTCCTCCCTTGGCCCTGCTGAAACTGCTACCCATTCTGCCCCTGTTGGCTCTGATGGCCGTTTGGACCCTGATGGCCCTGACGGAAGCCTCCCTGTCCGTGCCTGTAATTCCCTGATATGAACCTCTTCTGATCCCCCTGCTGGGAACCCTGCTCACCCTGTCTCTGCCCCTGAACAGATTGTGCCCCACCGGCACCATATCCTCCAGTCCTGCCCTGATGGCTAGACTCTCCCGATCTCTTGCCCTCAGCCATATGAAAGCGGTGATCCTGGCAGTGTAACAAAGCAGCGTTAACCACATCAGAATAAGTGGCCAACGAAAGGTTCCGTAGCAGATGCTGACGGATCCTCCATGTCAACCCGTCGGTGAATTTCTCAATCTTCTTCTTTTCTGTTGGTATCTCATCCGGAACGATATTCAATAGATTCGTGAACTCGGCCTCATACTCGGCCACGGTCTTACCCTCTTGCTTCAGATTCATCAGTTTCCTCCTCATTTCCGTGTGAACAGTTGACGGAAAGTACTTGCGATCGAACCGCACCCAAAAGTCCTGAATAGTGAGAGTATCCCTCTCCTCCACGGTGGTAATAGACTCCCACCACTGCAGTGTAGATCCAACTAGCTTGAAAGTAGCTAGCACCTACTTCTGAACGTCCGTGCACTCATACATCCTCAAGTACCTCTGTATATCCTTCCTCCACTGGCTCGAGACTACCACATCTACTCCCCCCCTAATAACAGAATTTCGTCCCGAAATTCGGAACTAGAAAGTACCTGATAAAAACAACTCTGGATAACGTTCGCGCATCTCATCCTCGCGTTCCCATGTGGACTCCTCGACATTGTGATGTCGCCACTGAACACGCACTAACGGAACTATCTTTGACCGCAACTTCCTCTCACTTCGGTCCAAAATAGCAATTGGCCCCTCCTCGTAGGAGCTATCAGGCTGTAGATCAATCTCCTCCCAAGCGATGTGAGAATGAGCCAAATCGCCCCTGAGATATTTCCTTAGCGAGGAAATATGAAACACATCGTGAATCCGGTGTAAATGCTCCGGTAACCCGAGTCTATACGCAACTGGTCAAATCCGCTCAATAATAGGAAATGGCCCCACATACCTCGGTGCCAACTTCCCCTTCTTCCCGAAACGCATAATCCCCTTCATAGGAGATACTCTGAGTAAAACCTGGTCCCCCACTTGGAACTCCCTGAAATATCTCTTCGCGTCAGCATAACTCTTCTGCCGGTCTTGAGCTACCCGAATGCGACTCCGAATCAACTCAATCCTTGCCGAAGTATCCTGAATCACTTCCGACCCAAGTAGTTTGTTGTCCCCCACCTCTAACTAACATGCTGGGGAACGACAAGGCCTACCGTACAACGCCTCAAACGGAGCCATGCCAATAGTGAACTGGTAGGAGTTATTATAAGCAAACTCTACCAGTGGAAGGTATTGCTCCCATCCACCTCCAAAGTCAATAATGCACATGCGTAGCATGTCCTCCAACATCTGATTTGTGTGCTCTGTCTGTCCATCGGTCTGCGGATGATAAGCCGTACTCAACCGCAATTTCGTGCCCATGGCCTCCTGGAAACTCTCCCAAAACCGCGATAAAAATATCTTGTCTCTGTCAGACACGATATTTAGGGGCACACCGTGAAGTCTCACACTCTCTGAAATGAAGAGTTGGGCATACTGTCCCGTAGTGTAGTCAGTCCTTACGGGTAAAAAGTGAGCGACTTTGGACAATCTGTCCACAATTACCCAAATGGAGTCGTGACCCCTCTGCGACGTAGGCAACCCCGTGATAAAATCCATGGATATGCTTTCCCACATCCATACCGGAACCTCTAACGGCTGTAGAAGTCCTGTCGGTCTCTGGTGATCCACTTTTACTAGCTGGCAAGTGGCGCATTTCGAAATAAACTCAGCAATATCTCTCTTCATTCCGCTCCACCAATACTGGTATTGACTATGAAAAGATAAAACAATAGGCATCCTTAGTCTATGGAGTGAAACAAATAGCTCATATATGAGGAGAAAACTCCTTACCTATTAAGGGTTCACATCTATCTGTATCCAAAGTAACATGATGAGAAACATCAACACTACCAATCAATTGTGCAACCAAGTCGGATTTCCTATTTAAAATAGATCTAACAATGGGACCATGGGGTTTTGTAATTAGTTGGTTTTATCCCTATAAGGTACCTTTGTCTTAGTATTTGGACCTAAAAACTTCATAGCTTTATTCATATCACTGACTTCTTTAATGAGGTTTTGAATCCTTCAACCTATATGGTTCGACTCCAAACACAAACTAGTGAATTTTTTTGTTTTTGGCATCCTATACACTGTCCTAAGATCAAAACAAAAATCTCTAAAGTGACCCTTCATATGATAATAGGTGAAAACATATGATTTTGTTGTTTTAGGAGTGTTCCTAGGTGGGGTACACATAGTAGTCTTGTTTGACCTTTTGAGAAAGACGGTCTTGGGTTTGGGAGTAAACCCTTTTAAATTATCAATTCCAAGACTGGTCTTGTCCTTCGAGGGTTTGGATGGTGCAATCATCATCTTACCTAATTTTTCATATCTCTCTCCAAGGTCAACTTTCGCCTTCTTAAACTCCTCAGGGTCCTTAAAAAGCCTAGCATTCTCATTCTCTAGCAAGCTTCGAGTTTCAGGAGACTGAAGAACCGCCTTCAAGATATCGAACTTTTTATGCAAAAGCTCATTCTTTTCATTCCATTCCTTATACTATTTACAAGAGTATATTCTTGAGCCTTCAATTCACTCACAAATGTCTCACCCTTATTCGTGTCATGAGTCTCCTCCTCTCGCTACTTCGGCTTAGTAAAAATCCTATGATTTACCTTCTCCATCATTAGATACATATAAAGGAGATAAAAGAGATCCATTTTAATGTCAACCTCCCCCTCTCCATCTTCATTGAACTTCTCACTTTCATCTTCAAATATCTCGAACGAGTACCCCACATCATTATCCTGAATGCTGGTGAATGCAGTGAAATTACGTTCAAATAATAACACACTAATGGAGCTCGAGTCACTATCACTAACAGTAACATTCAACTTCTTCTTTCCATTACTCCTTAGTTTAGTGGGATAATCAAATGAATCGTTACCAACACTTTGGCATTCACTACATCTCCCTGAATCCATTCTACCTCAGTGGCATATTTTTTTTAAATTTCTCATCATGTAAAATATCATTAGAACCATCAAATAAATGTGGATGACAAACTGAACTACCCTCCATAGACACGCTAGAATAGATAGTCAAATTCTTCTTTGATACCACTTTGAAAAAGTTTGTCGTGGGAAGGTATAAGTTCGGTAGCTTAATTAATTTAAAAAATTAGTTTCTCCCTCAGAACAACTCATAATTGAAAACTGTTTGACGATTAATTTGCTGCGACACGTAAAATTTCAATTAATACTAAATTTTAATTTATTTTACTCGAAAAAATTATTTTGGTCCAATTTTCACACCAAAATTGAATTACTAGCTAATTTTAGAAGTTATCCAAATAATTAATCAGATTCAATTTTCACGTGGGGTGATTTCAAATTAAATAATGGGGATGGCAGAAAAATTAAAGTTAAGCACATAGAATAAATACTGGTATTTTGAGTGAATACCCTTGTGGGGAAAATTACTATTGCACCCAGCCCACATCAAGTCCACTAGCACTAAATGTTTTTACTAATCTTACAACAATACATAGGCGACTTACATACAAGAGAGCGATTTCCATCGATGAAGTCTTAAACTATGCGCTCTACTTTGATGCGTCTCCCCATACTATCAATAAACTTCTCGCTATCATAACTCAAGTCTTCATACACACGGATATTTTAATCCCTAAGAAAGGCTCAGTAAGATTGATCAAAAATCCTACTAAATATGATGCATATGATAGTACTTTAATGTTATGTGATCATATGATCATTGATTTGACAATATTTATCAAGAACACTCCAAGAAAACTCAAAAAACACTTTCTTTATGGTTCTGAAAAGTTGAGACAGTTGAGAGATGGTTCTAGATCAAAATTAGAATCATCTTTATAGATTTTAAGAAAATCTAGTAAATAAAATACGTTTATCCTCGTTCGAACCAAGGTAATCTTGTTCAAACTAGCTCTCGGTTGAATCAGGACCACTCTCATGCAAAGAACACTTTATATAAGGTTTTCTGCCTTATTTTTTGAGCTCCTGTGTAGAATATCAATTTGCACAAGCTTCACACGAGCTCTCTTGCAAAAAAAATTCACACCAACTTTTTATGAGGTTCACTAGTTTGAGCATAAATTTTGACTCGGGTCTCAAAACTCTACAATATTCATGTTTTAAGAGGGTCGAATTTCCAATATTTAACTTTTCAAATAAGCCCTAAAAGTTTTCAAAAACTATTGTTATAACTTAAAAACTCTAGATCATCAAAAAATATTTTTCCTAACTTTTAGCGATTCATGCTAAACAAAATCAAGTGAATACACAGCATCAACAAAAATCATAACTTAACAAACTTACCAATACATGAACATATGTGCATTCATGCTATGGTGCTATTTGGTAAGGTATTGTACATAGGCACGTTGCATCCCCAAGACACAAAGACATACTTATACCTATGCTTTATATTT